>JARFIX010000008.1:3817500-5116428 GCA_036346125.1 Lycocerus yunnanus
TAATTTTGTTCGATAATTTGTTTGGACGAGTCAAAAAAGAGACGTCAATATGGCCGTATTCCATCTGGTATTCTTTTGCTTGCAAGCTCTTTTTTAACCCATGTGGCCATTTCATTTGGAGCTTTCGCACCGTTGTAAATTCTTCATTGCCTCCCAATTTAGAAGCTATAAACGTATCAAATTATAAAATAAACAGAATAAAAGTGATTTGTTGTGTTTTAAAAATATTAAATTTGCATTAGTATAACATTTACATTGCAAAAAAATGAGAAGGGGTGGGGTGGGGGGTACAACATGGTAAAAATTGCATTGATGGAATGGGCAACATTCAAGATATTGCTTTCTTGAAAGTAAAGTAACTCTTCCCCTTTTTATTTTATTCCCTAATATTTTTTAATTTTAATTTTTCTTCCAAAATTGTTTATAAACATGGTATAATAGCCATGGTATACTAACCATTATTATACCATGGTTTATAAACACATTTGTTTCAAGAATATACAAGGTGGGGTTAAAAATTGCATTACTCCATTTATGCGCAACCTTCAAGATATTGCTTTCTTGAAAGTAAAGTAACTCTTCCCCTTTTTATTTTATTCCCTAATATTTTTTTTAATTTTAATTTTTCTTCCAAAATTGTTTATAAACATGGTATAATAGCCATGGTATGCTAACCATTATTATACCATGGTTTATAAACACATTTGTTTCAAGAATATACAAGGTGGGGTTAAAAATTGCATTACTCAATTTATGGGCAACCGGATGCCGCACGGATAAGCCGCCGCACGCGTAATAACCTGACGGTAATTGATGTATAATGGGCCCACGGATAAACCGCTTCACGGATAATCCGCGCACGGATAATCGGGGTTCTACTGTACTTTGAATATGTTTTAAACTACAAAATAACTTCTGAACTTCTTTATCCATAACATTCAAAAATTACAAATTAAAGATTTGCAACAATAAAGAAACTAAACAAATTATTTTTTTGTTAAATAGCATTTTTGAAAATAAAGAAATTTTAAAGTTGTATTACACATTGTACAATCTGGAAATAAGATATTTTTTCTACGATAAAATCGTATAGATTACGGTCTATGTTTACCTCGTTTGATTTACTGCAATAGTTGAGACCCTGTGTTGACCAGATATACTATACCAATATTTAGGCAAGTTTTAGTTAATGACTTTGTATGGATAACTGCATAGTGCGAGCAAGTACAATCTATTCATTGCAAAGCGCTAAGAGTGAGATAATATAATTATATCTCCGCCCATAAGCCGACGTGTATTTCACGTGGGATAGCAGAATAGAACTGAGATTTCGCTGTAAAACAGCCTTAATACGTTTCTAGAATTGAGAATTAGATTTTTTGTCTTTCTTGTTTTACGTTTATATCTTTGAATAAACAACAAATTTAATATTTATTAAGCAATTGAATTTGATTGATTAAAACATAGTGATTTGATCTATAAAATCACACACCTCACATATTATGTACGTAACTGTTTCTCGCTGTTGCATTATACTTCTGAACACTTGCAATGCACTTACCTGATGAAGTTGGAGTTTAAAAGCTAAAATTTTCAGAAAAATTTTTTTTTAGTCAGGATTCGATCCGCTTTATGGATTTTTAAAAATTACTGAGGGCACATTTTCATGCTTATCCGGCTTTACCCATTAGAATTTAATAAACAATTAATAATGTCGTACAATAATTTTATTTAGATAAGTTAGTGATTCGATTTTTTTTGTGAACATAGAGTTCTTTTAAATTTAATATTGATTTGGATTTTGGGCGTTTGGACTTTTCTTGTTTTTACACTTAATACCTACCTACACATATGTATACACGTACACCTTATGCCTTTCATTATGTTGAAATTTTGAGTATAAATGCAAACTAAGAACTTCAATCTTTCTGACATCTTAAAACTTGTTAAATGTTCACTTTAAATACTCTTTTGGATGTATCGCTATATACAAGTTTTTTTGCTCACACAGCCTCTTGTTCTCGATGGTACTGAGAGTGGCTAGCGTAGCTAGCTTCGTATTTTTCATACACAGTTCCGAGATACTTGGATCGCGCGTACGCGGTTTGTGGGTTCTTATAAAACTGTGATAAGCACCTTACCTGCGTCGATTCCTCAATTATGCTTAGTTAATACAAATTGAAATTAAAGAAAGAATTGGGCGCCAGTCCGGTAATAAAACGCAAAATAGTAAACAACGCTCTATTACCAAAACGAAGTATGAAGGGAAAATATTTAAAATCAATAGTATTAAAGCAAACAAAACCAGAATTTTCATACAGCTAATATAGGCTGCAGCCCCAAACAATGGATTTGCTTTGAAGGCGTTCAAGCCAAATTTGTAAAGTTAACAATAATGGTGAAATTAGATTTAACAAATTTAGCAGTACTGTGCCAATTTCGCACAGAGCAAGAATATATAAATATTAGTGCAAACAAATAATTGTGATAAAAAATTCAATCGCACCGATTAATTCACCCTTAGCTGATACTAAAGACAAATGTCTCTTTAAAGAACAGGGTGGCTCCAACAGCGTAGTTTAAACTATCCGCCAAAGTCGACTTCTTCGGACGTAGTATGATGTAAAACAATCGGTGAAACCGAAAAAATTATCTGTTACCTGTCTGCCGCTTTCTAAGAGCTCTAATGAGCGATTTAAAAATAAACTACTAAGTTTGTTAATGTGTCCACCAACCGACTAAATAAAAACAGATGTAAAATGCCGGCAAAGTCGTTTTTGATAAACTTGATAAGTGGTTGTTAACTGGTTGATGTTGATGCATGCGATCGCTGTCTGACGCAGCAAAAAAGGCTCTGCTGTCGTTAAAATCAGCCAGAAAGGAAGAAGAGCAGTACATTATAATAGTAGAAGGCTAATTGTATGGTGCATGTATTGCAGATTAGAGGCAAATAAAAAATCTTCATCAAATAATGCTATGTAAAAATTGAAAACGCTTTATCTAAAATCTACAATTTCTAAATTTGCTTAAAATTTTAACTGTAGCTATAAAATTACATTCATACGTAAGAAGGAATTTGACGTTACATTGTAAACTTTTCTTGTTCATCATCATCATCATCATCATCTTCACGTGTTGGACGTATTGTCCGTTACGTCACTCTTGGTCGCTCCATCGTTTCTTAGGACGGCCTACATTCCTTCTTTCTCTCGGTTTATATTTATATATTTGTTTAGGTATCCGCTCGTTGGTCATTCTTTCAAGGTGTTGCTTCCAATTATTCCTGTAGAGCTTAATGCGGTCGTTTAGGCTGTCGATGTTTAACTCGTTTCGGATATCTGTGTTACGCTGTCTATCAACCCTCTTGTACCCTGCAATCTCCCTCAAGAACCTCATTTCTGCGGTCTGTAATCTCTTTTCTTCACCCTTTGTTAGCGTCCATGTTTCGCTTCTATATGTCACCGTTGGTAATGAGATTGTTTTGTAGAATTTTAATGCCGTATTCTGGCTACTTCTGTTCTTGAATGTTCTTTTAATTGTTCCATTTATAAAGTTAAACTTTTCAATTTTTTTTTGTATATCTGTTTCTTCGTATAGGGAAACTGCACAGCCAAGATAGTCAAAATTTTTTACTTGCTCTATGGTCTGGTCGTTTAATATTATCTTGGATCTTTTTTGTTCTTGTCCCTTGAAAGCCATGACCTTTGTTTTAGTTGTTGATATTGTCATGTTGTAATCTTCCAAAATTAAACTTAATTTGTATAGAGCATATTGCAAAGAGTCTTCAGTGCTCGCTATCACAGCCTGATCATCTGCGAATAGCATAGTAAACGTGAAATCCCGGGAATTCATATTTGTGGTGTAATTTGGTATTTCTTCTTTCCAGATACGTATAGCGTGGTCAATATATATAGTAAATAATGTCGGCGACATGTTGCAGCCCTGTCTTACACCTGTATTTATTATTTCTGTTTTTTGTTGATTTCCTGCTATGCATATCTGAGTATTACTATAAATTTCCTTAATAACATTTATTAATTTACGTGGTATTCCTCTTTTCTCCAATATGTTCCACATCTTGCCCCTTACTACCCTGTCAAATGCTTTGATAAGATCTATATATACTATATGGGTTTCGCGATTATATTCTCGATGTTTTTCAATGATTTGTTTTAAGGTGAATATATTGTCTATGCATGATCTGCCTCTTCTGAATCCTGTTTGTTCCTCCGCTATAGTTTCTTCTGTGATATATTTTAGTCTACTGTTAATTATTTTTGCATATAATTTATATGTAGTGTTGAGCAAACTTATTCCTCTGTAATTCTCACAGTTCATCCTATCCCCCTTCTTGAATATCGATATTACCTTAGCAATCTTCCATTCTAGCGGCGTCTTTGTTTGTTTCCAACAATTGTTCATGAATCTCAGGAGTCGTACTTTTATTGTTTTGGAGCAATACTTAATTAATTCGGCATTTATTCCATCAGTGCCCACTGCTTTACGGTTTTTGATTTCGTCAATTGCTTTGTTTAATTCTTCGAGCTCTATCTTGTCTACCTCTACCTCTTCTTGCTTTATTATTATAGGTTCTTCGTCAGCATTTCTCCATAATGTTTTGTAATAGTTTAGCCATTCTTCGTCTTCTATAGTTGAAATAGACGCTGTGTCTTTTTCTTTCTTATTTAAATGTTTCATTATTTTATACGCTATATTTTTTCTTGTTATAAACAATTTTTCACGTAATTTAAAAAAAATATAAATTTGAAATGAAACTATTCTTACAAAAACCAATATTTTTTAATTTCGCTACGTACTTCTCTAATCTTATTTAGAACTGAAAAAATTTTTGATTTTTGTTCATAATCAAAAATTTGTGGAGAACTCTTGCTGGCCTCGGAACTTTATTTGCAAAGAGAGGTTTCTTTTCCTATTCTTTAAAATATGTACAACAAGTCACTTTAAACAGATTTTGTACTGCATTTATTATAACGCCATAATAAAATTGTTAAAATTATGCTATTTTTTATGTTTCTAGAGTGTCATTACCCTATAAAACAACTCGAAGAAATTGTGGTACTTTGGCTTATTCTTGAACGAATGGGTATGCAACCAATATTTCATTGTTTATAAAACGTATGTGAAGTATACTAAGGTACAGGAGTGCCTTTCTAGTAATGAGAGGGTATTAGAAATCCCAATGTATGATGGTTAAAAACCAGAAAATATTTAATTTTTTTATTGGATGGTTTATTTATCCAAATTCGAACATCTTTCAAAAGCAGTTAATTTATTGAAATTATTGGAAATCGTCCATCTAAATCTGATAACTTTTAAGACCGCATTAGGTTTGATTTTGAGTTTTAGATTTAAGTTCGTGACACTTCCACTTAACCATTTTCTTTTGAAAGTGCAACGATATTATAATATGATGATAATAATAATGCAGCATTAGTGAACTTGAAGATTAATGCTGTGCATGACATTGTCGATCAGGATTTAGTATTTTGCACTGTTTTCCTCAGAACGGAGCCACGTCCACCCAAAGTTTGTTCATTTTAAGATTTTGGACGCTAATCGAGAAGTATTTCTGAACGATTTGCAGTCTGAGTTAGAGGACAAGTTGAATTTTCTTAAGCTATAATCTTCGTACTTTATTTAATGACCATGTTCCCTACGTAGTCCCAACGTTTAGGAGGCTATGTTTTTTCTTGAATTATAATAATTAAATTAATGATGTCGTTGTGTGACAAAGCTTATAAGAATTATCATATAACCACGTGCGTGGTTATATGATTAATATTTGAAAACATATGATTATATGAAAACCCAATTTGTCCGACAGAAGCATGGCACCAGATGGTTGTTTACAAAAGGGCATATAAGCGGTATTTTGAAAAAAGAAGGCAGTTTTGTCTTTACTTTCGCGACAGTCTTGTCTGTACCTTAGTGAAGTCTGGCTGATACCGTTGAAAGAATTGTGAGATGCTCTTATCTGTACCTGTGTGATAGTTTTATCTTTACCTTCGCAACAGTCTTGTCTTTACCTTCGTGAAGAGTTTTCTTCCTCGCCCTTGAGCAAAACCGTTTTGTTGTGGTTTGGTGAAAGAAAAAGTACACTTCGTTATCTGATCATTTTCTAAACTTATTTAGTGCAATATTAGCTTTGGCAAGTTTATTTGTTGATAAAAAGGATTAGACTATTACTTCAATCGTAAAACTGTGATCAATCGTAAAGCTTACTAGACTGCACTTGTATCATCGTTTAATTAGTAACAATTGGTACCAGTCCATTGTGTAAATTATCGGTCTCGATACTTGAGGGTGATCTTCGTTATCTACCGTAACTGCAAGAACAACACCGCATCAACAAGGGTAAAGTGCAGGGACCATTAACTGGTAATTGGCGGTAAGCCGTTTCATTGTTGTATAAATAGCTTTGTTTGTGTTTTCTTTTACATTTTAGACTAAGTTTTAATTTTTTTGTTACATTTTAGTTAAGGTTTAGTTTTTGTAAATATAGTTGTAAATATATCCCTTTCAACTTTATTGCATATTAATTATTACCTAATAGCAATGAATCTAGAATCTCGCGTGGCTCACCACCGTTGATTTCTCTGAACGCTAGCTTTTCAGCTTATTTCATTAGTATATTGTAATATTGTATTGTTATCATAATCATTAAATTATAGTAGTATTATTTTAGAAAAACATTTATTTATTTTCACATGACATGTATGCATATCATTACATTTATATATTGTTTTTTTCTATAAGACAGATGGTAAATATTAATTAAATTATAAAAAATACATATGTATATATATAAAAATTTTCAAAATAAAATTTGTTTGTTTACAGTATAAGCAGCACAAATCTAGCATAACTTTCATTTTTATAATTTAAAAGAATGAAAATCTGCATATATTTATTCTAAAATTATTTATGTTTTTTATACTTTAGTTAACTTTTCCGTATTATTTATTACTCCATCCGTTACAGTTACTTGTATATTCTTGTTACTGTTGTGTTCAGATATTTTATTTTCTCGCTGTGGCATAAAACTTTTTTGTAAATTTGAGAAAGGTATTTCCACTGCAAGACAAAGTATTATTGCAAACATCAGTGAACTTCCGTAATCTGTCACAGACTGAAACAGCTGAAAATAAATCTGTTATTACTAATATGTAGAAAATAATATAGTGATTAAAATTATTTAGAAAAACACAGAAATTTATAACTTGAATTGAAAGCAATTATTAATTAAAATGATAAAAATAATTCATTTCCTATTTTGAAGTTTTATTGAATAATAAGTAACACAGTAGAACAGATAATAAAGATATTAAAATTGTAATATTTTGTATACAAAAAAGTAATAATTAGAAAATAATAAATTATATTTATTATATTAACCTCTGAAATTAATATTAGATTAAAATTTTTAAAAGTAATAGGTTAAATAATAGATTATTAAACGTTTGATGAAAGCAGAAACCAAGGTAAATAGTTTTCTATTTTATTTACCTTGAGCAGTAATCATTGCCGAAAGCTTACAAATAATTTCGTTTTATTGTTTATTTAACCTATTACTTTTAAAAATTTTAATCTAATAAAAAAATAATACTGAATTAATTAATTATTATCAAGGTAATTATATATATTGTTAACCTTTAAAATTAATATTTGATTCAAATTTTTAAAATTATAAGTTTAAATGAACAATAAAACGAAACATTATTTGTGAGCTTTCAGCAATGGTTACTGCTGTCATCAGACAGCATCGACTTCTTCACGAAATGATTTGCATCAAGAAAGAAAAAATGCGATGAACAGAAAAACCGACATCGAAGGTTTAAGTAATGTCTACAGCCATCTACTCATCTAAGCTACAAATAAAGTATTGGAGTTAAGTTTTTCCTATTTAATGAGTTTTTATGTAGGTTGTCCCTTAACCCGCAATTATTTTTTAAATTTTATGGATCAAGAAATCGTCTCAAATGACAATACGTTATATTCGTTTTCATGTAATTGCACTATTATTATTAAACGTCTGATGACAGCTGTAACTATTGCTGAAAGCTTACAAATAATGTTTTGTTTTATTTTTCATTTAACCTTATGATTTAAAAAATTTGAATCAAATATTATCAAGGTAGTAGTTTTTTAAAATTCATGGTTTTGTATAAATTGAGGCAATAAAAGATACTTTGACGAATGGCTTTTTATGACAACTTTACCACCTTCGATATGGATTATTATTTTTTAAATTATTTACTCGATTGATGGGATATATTCAATGGGAAGTTTCCTCAATTTGGGTCTTTTCATAAAATGAAAGTTAAACGTATTTGAGCCTGTGGTTCATTGATCATTTTCTAAATTTATTCATTAAGAAGCCTAAAATCGACTTTAAAGTAAAAAAAAGAAAATGGCGGCGTAATGTATGATTTTGATATGTTGCAACGTCGCAAGTTTGCAATTTAAATATATCCATTTTTCGATAATACACACACATTGACATAAACATGTATAAGACAGAGACAAAGTTATAGGTTGTGTATGAAAAATGAGATTGCTTTTAATTTTCACCGGTAGTCATTTGACAGTTATGTTTGTTATTATTTGAGTTTAGTTTTGTCCACATTTTAGTTTGTAGTTATCATCAAGTTTCACTTGTACGTATCCGACTGCAGAATCTCCATAAGACTGTCTGGATGATCAACAGTAATATCACGAGTGATATTTATTTTGACAATTTATCGAACAATAATTTTAATTTAAATAAAATTAATTTTTAAATTAAAATCAACAAGCATAGGTAAGTACGTTGCTAAGATATTGTTGATAGCTATTATTTTTCTTGTTGCCACGGCGCGGCGATGGCAAGAGAGTGCACCCAGCATAATATTCGCTGAAAGAATATCAGATAGCTTTTGTTTAGTCCATGTGACTAAAACGATGCAAACACATTGGATGATATAATGTGTGGTAAATTGTCTAAATAATATATCAAATAAAAATAATAAACAACAAAATTTGAAATTAAATTTACCTAGCATATTTTACCCCTCGAGATTCGACACTTAAATATTTGGTGTTATTCGCAAAAAAATCAGTAATCATAACTGATGTAATGCGTGGAAGATTATTAGAGTTGGCTTTTTCAAATCCAACGTCAACTTTAAACATTTTTAATTTAAGAATATTTAGAATATTATTAAAATGAACGAATTTCAAATGCAAACAATATAGTTTGACGTTTCTATGTTTGTCGTTTGTCAAAATTAAAAACAATCTCATGTTTCACATACAACGAATAATTTTGTCTCTGTCTTTCACATGTATACGTCAATACGTGTGCATTATCGAAAAAGGAATATATTTAGATTTCGAACTTGCGACGTTGCAACATATCAAAATCCTACAAATGTCGGCCATATTGTTTTTTTGAATTTCAAATCGATTTTTACGGCTTTCGAAAATCTACCAGAAAAACCGTCGAATAGGGTCCCTTAATAATTGATTTATTTTATAATTTGAAAAAAACGTAATTTTTTAGGAAACTTCCCATTGCTTTTGATTTTTGATCCTATTTGGCTAACTTGAAAATTTGATGCTCTAGAAATTTGTATAAAAAGATATAAGTTGATTTGAAAAAAATAAGTATATGAAAGTTTTTTGTCTTAACATTCACTTTTATTAAAAACAAATAATTAAAGTTTTCTAAAGCACTTGCTCCAAAACTTCTAAAATTCATAAATAAAAAAAATAGAATAAAAAATCTAAAAATGTAATAGAATTTTTATTATATTGCAAAATAATATTAAAACTGCATATTATTAGTATATTACTTTTATAATTTTGCAACAAAAGGATACTGGTCAATAAAATTGCCTCAAAAACACAATGTGAAACCAGTAATTTAAGGCAACGTAACAGTAGTAGAGTTAAGTGAGCAAATAACTTAGTGCAAAACACTGGGAAAACGAGAAAATAAAAGTAGCATAGGAATCAAATAGAGCAGAGTAGATCGTCGAGATACCACCTGGAGTAAAGGAAAAGCGAGAGCATTTGGTAATGGGGAGCATAGAAATAATTCCATACTTTTCAGAATAATCGCTTTATACTAGTAATAATCCAATTAGGCCAGTCAGTAGAGAATCGAAATAAGGTGGTATGTTGCAAACGGTGGTGTAGAAGATTTTATTTTTTAACTTGTATAAATAGGTACAAGCATGTGAAAAATAAAATGCTAACACGGGCGACCTCGGAAGAACTTTTAGGACTTTTTAGTTTTTGCATATAACTCCTAAACCGTGGATCCTATTAAAACATTTGTGGTTTAACAAATTAAAGAGCGTTAAATTCTGCGTCGAATGAGTACCACAACTTAATAATTTGGTCAAGTGGTATGGTCGAAAACTACGGTCAAAAAACGACAATTTTTTCTAATTGAACATTCAAAAGCTCAAATGAAAGAAGAAACATGTAGCTATTGGACTATTATATTTTCTAATATAAAATGAATGTATATAAGAGTAGTAAATGTATATAGTTGGAACATACGGAGATATCCGATAAAATCGCTAAGAGCTCTACCATTTCTACAATTCTTAAAATAAAGATCTGAAATTATTACAGATTACTCTAGAAGTAATGTATAAAAATATCCGATAAGTAAAAATAATCTCAAAAATTTAGTATT
This sequence comes from Lycocerus yunnanus, assembly GCA_036346125.1. NCBI lineage: Eukaryota > Metazoa > Arthropoda > Insecta > Coleoptera > Cantharidae > Lycocerus > Lycocerus yunnanus. The sequence goes on from JARFIX010000008.1 coordinate 3,828,209, forward strand.
GAAGATGTATACTTTCAAAATTTCAAAATTTTGGGTAAGTAATAAAATCTGAAATGTATACCTAACTTTAACCACATATTACTCTTGCTTAAATCGCGTTATTGGATTTCTACAGGTGCGATTTTTAAAGCTTGAAATGTGTACTTTAAGATGCTATAAGAGGATTTAGGTTAAAAAGTAAATCAACCCTTTTATTTTACAGAAATAAAAAATAAATTTTTTTTTGCTCCAAAATTCGTTAAATTAGAAGTACGTTAAACGTTAATAACTTTTATAAAAAATTTATTTAACCTACCTAACTAGCATATATTATTAATAGGACTTAAAAATAAGTGAATTTAGTGTAAAAAAATTTTAGAATATATAATAATAGCTTTTAGCGATTTTATCGGATATCTCCGTATGTTCCAATTATATACATATACTACTCTTATATACATTTATTTTTTATTTGAAAATATAATAATCCAATAGCTACATGTTTCTTCTTTCATTTGAGCTTTTGAATGCTCAATTTCATTAATTAGTTTAAAAGTTACAACGAATTTAGTGCAGCGCGATCGATGCCGGACGCGCACTCACATATACGTATATCTCAGTTTTTGACAAAATTAGAAAAAATTGTCGTTTTTTGACCGTAGTTTTCGACCATACCACTTGACCAAATTATTAAGTTGTGGTACTCATTCGACGCAGAATTTAACGCTCTTTAATTTGTTAAACCACAAATGTTTTGATAGGATCCACGGTTTAGGAGTTATATGCAAAAAACTAAAAAAAGTCCTAAAATTTTAAAGTTCTTTGGCTGCCAAAAGTTCTCCCGAAGGTCGCCCGTGTTAGCATTTTTGTTTTCACATGCTTGTACCTATTTATACAAGTTAAAAAATAAAATCTTCTACACCACCGTTTGCAACTACATTCCTTTACTGACTGGCCTAAATAGCATTTGGAATATTGTTTCCAACTTTCATGTAGGTACTACAGTTTTTAATATAAATGTGCAAACTATTTTTTAAATAAAACTCATATTTAGAAGTACCAAGTAAGATGTTCAAAAAAAATCTCTCTCTCTCTAATTAAATCCACAGACTGAGGAATCAAGATCATATAGAATTCTCTCGGTCGCAACTTTCTTCAAGAAATACCAAGTAAGATGTTCAGAAGGGAGATAAAACAGTTCAAAAATTTGCTAACAGTGTATTATGTCTAGTGTCCGATTTCTTATAAACATGTTATAGAAAGTCAAAATAATAGTTAACTTGCACCTGTTAAATAATTAATTTGTCACCAAATTTATTTTTGAATTCAATTATCGTTTGAGATCTAACTGCTGAGTTTTATTTAAAATCTAAATATGATTGATTGATAACATCTTCGACTAAAAATTCGTTTAAAATATGTAAGTAGAAAAATCCATCAATTTATGCATTCAATTAAAATTTTTATAAACTTGAAAATCTTCAATAATATTTGGAAATTGTTTTCAATTAGTTAGAAAACTTTTGTTCTTGAAACGATTGGTTTTACAGAAAAAAACGCAATTGGGGGGTTGAATGCTTCCTCCTTTTCACTACTATATTATCTACTATACTTTACAAAAATGTAAATCACAAATGCCTCACAAGCAGTTTTACTTTTGCTCTTTGATCTGAGCAAACTTTAATATAATGATTAATTATTATAATAATTACTTCATATATCTTGTATTTTTACTTACAATGGTGCTCATAGAACTATATATAGGTAATCTACATATTGATCCTCTTATACGTAAAATTGATGCATGTACTAGGTATATACAATAAGTAAGTCTTCCCAAAATTTGAATTGGGTGGGAAATCATACAAGTTCGAACCAGCCCTATAAAATAAAAAAAGTTTGAATTTTCTATTTTTACGTTATTATAGACTTACAGCCTAGATTTTTAGATACTCCAAATATAGCTGTAGCAATGCCCAATGCAAATGTAACTTTTGCGATGCCTTCATATAATGCACATAAAATTATATGCGGCTTTTCTTCACTTTGATAAATTGGAATTCCTAAAAATACGTTAGTTATTGGTAACCCAAAAGCTACAATCCACCATAAAATAACGTGCCACTAAAAATGAGATATATTAAAAATTATTTCTTATAATAAAATATAAAAAGATATTGTAGTGATGTTCTTTCTTTGCAAAGTATATACCTTCTCAGTAAATACTGCTTTATTGCGATAACTGTAAAATATGTAACCAAATATCATTCCAATTACGTATCCACCAAAATTTACAAATGGTGATGCATACATAACATGCCATTCCATTTTATCCAAGAATATTGTGTATACAGACCTAAAAGAAAAGTATTAATTATAAAAATTCTCACAAATAGTAGACATCTAGAACTCACTCTGGATATGGACGAATCAGAATGTCATAATCAAAAATATATGTTATTAATGTTGGAACGATTACACTTATTGTTAAGCACGTTCCGAATATAAATTTAATATACCTTTTGAATTTTAAAATCAACATTAAAATCAATATCGAAACCAAAAACAGTTGAGTATCAGTTGCCAAATACCAAGATTGTTGAATACACTAGAAAGTAGAAAATTAATTCTCAAGGGCCAAAAATCTAAATATTTTATAAAGTTGTAAGTTCGAGTACCATATTCTGAGGATCGTAGAAATTGTTAATGTATAACAAGTTAGTCCACCAATTTTTTCTGCAATTATCGATTTCATATCCAATAGCTTTATACCACATTGGGCCTGTAGTTAAGTGACGAAACCATGTACTTTCGAATACTATCATTACCAGATATGTTGGTGTTAATCTAAAAGTAAATTTAATTGTATTGAATTAAATCATCTTACTTTTTCATTTAACTATTTTTTTTCTACAAAATATGTATAACATAAATAGCTATATTTACATATATTTATTGGCAACCATTTTACAACAATATGCAAATCTAAATTTATATAAGCAAACAAAATGAGTTATTCCGGTACAAGTATAGTAAATCAGTGGAAATTGCAACCTGGAGCAAAATCTTAATATTCATTCTTGGAAAATTTTGTGAGCTTAAGATATTATGTTTGATTGTTTCAAAATATTCGTCAATTTTGTAAATGTAGTAGGTTTCCAAACTCGAAAACAATCTATCAGATATTTGCAATCAATTGCCAATTACGATATAAATTAATCTTCTGTAAGCAAGAGATGTAATTTAGAACACAAAACAACTATTATTATCGAAGAAGTCATCAAATGAAATTCCACTTTTGTAATGTAAAAATCCAAAAGAAGGTGCATTTTGATACTAAAGAACTAATGAAAAAATCAAGGTCTTTGTTTTTAATCAGATGAGTGGAAGTTGTATTGTTTAAGTATTAGCGTGTTAAGTAGTTCTCAACAGCATGTCCATCTTTTGAAAAAATCTGTAAAGATTGTTTTCCACAAAATTCACAAGGTACATAGTATATGGCGTTTGACGATCATGAGCGTACGACGTAGTTAATAGGTAATTTGTTTGGTGTTTGGATTTGAAAACTGCTGGCGCGGAATTAAAATTAAAAACGATTATTGCAGTGTGACAACTAATTTTATTAATTCTTTCTTTAACCAGAAACAGAAAGAATATTTTATAAATTATTTATCACAGTGAACAACGTGGCATAGAAGACATGATAGTTACCCTATGGTCTTTTGTGGGTTACACATATAATACTACTTTATAATCTCTAAATTCTACGTTAATTTTTAACGTTCGATATTCTTCCTTACCTAATGTATCTGTTAACAAAAGAAAATATGATATGACTAAATTTTATTTCTTTCTTCGCTTATTAAAAAGAAATGATAACACAAAAGCCAACCAGATATTACAAAAAATGACTGTATTACATAATATCCATTTATTAATATCATAGTTCCCACGTTTTTCGTTATCTAGATAATAATATTTTCGTTTAAGTTTAAATAGTTATTTAATAAATACTCACCTGTTCAACGAAGTCAGTATTTAAAACAGAGCCAGCAAAAGATACAATATATTAGGTTAAGTTATACATATATAAATAATTCAAATAAATGCATAATATTGCATTTGATTTTTTTTTTACTTTGTTAAAGTGGGTAAGTTGTAAATGTGGGTAAATCCGCTGTGAACAAGACATACAATACAGGTCCAAATACGCTACCCTGAGGTACTCCCGAATGGATGGCTATTAATAGTGTGTATTTATCTTGGTACTTCACCAAGAAGTATCTGTTTGTTAGGTAGGATTTTAGTATTGATAGTAGTTATGGGGTACTTTCTTTTTAAATTTGTATAGCAGACCTTCATGTCAGACCTTATCAAAAGCCTGGGTGACGTCCGGAAACGCTGCAGAGCAATAGCTGTTCTTTTCGAATGCTTGATGTATTTTTGTCACAAATCAGCATTGAGTATGCTTGACGTTGTAATCACCTCCTGCAATAAATCTGGGACCGAGGCTCCTATAAAATTCCTCGAATTGTTCCTGTTTGATTGAATGTTTTGAAGGACAGTAGATTGATGATATTATTATTGGTCCATTTTATTCTTCTATAGAAGTGCTGGTGGCTTGTAGATGTTCTTGCTGATATTTGTCAACAAGGGTATGTTTAATTGTATTTTTGACAATTATAGCCGTAGTTGAGAGACGGTCTCGGCCTAGTAGTTAGAGCGATCAACTACTGATGCAAAGGCACCCAGTTCAATCCCGGGAGGAGTCTAGAAAAGAAAATTTTTCTTTATGACTCTATTTCTATCTATGACCGTTTCCCGTGCTTCGAGGCCACGTAAAGCCGGCGGTCCCCTGAGGTGATGACTGCTAGCATCAACAATGAAAAGAGTTACAGGCACATTCCCAGCCCGGCCTTATCAACCGTGAGGTCTTAATGCTTAAACCTTTCTCTTAGAGAAAGAAGCTCCAGTCCTGCTGGGCTGAAAAGGGCTGAAAGATGATGAAAATAGCCGTACCACCATGAGCAGTTCCATCGGGATGTTGAGTGTCGTATAGAGTCGTATAATTAGATATGTTTGAGTATAATGTTCTGTTCTACGTTAAATTTTTCTAAAACCGGGACAAAAGCTAAATTTAAAAAAAAATTTATTAAATGGGAGAAGCCAATGAATGGATTAAAATAGTGTAATGAATATATTTAGGTCGTTATACAATATAAAATTTTGCATAATATTGCATTTGATTTTTTTTACTTTGTTAAAGGGGTAAGTTGTAAATGTGGGTAAATCCGCTGGAACAAGACATACAATACAGGTCCAAATACGCTACCCTGAGGTACTCCCGAATGGATGGCTATTAATAGGTGTATTTATCTTGGTACTTCACCAAGAAGTATCTGTTTTTAGGTAGGATTTTAGTATTGATAGTAGTTATGGGGTATTTCTTTTTAAATTTGTATAGTTAGCAGACCTTCGCAGACCTTATCGAAAGCCTGGGTGACGTCCAGAAACGCTGAACAATAGCTGTTCTTTTCGAATGCGTATGGTATTTTTGTCACAATTCAGCATTGAGTTGCTTGATGTTGAATCACCTCCTGCAATAAATCTGGGACCGAGGCTCCTATAAAATTTCTCGAATTGTTTCAGTTTGATTGAATGTTTTGGAGGACAGTAGAGTTATGATATTATTATTGGTCCATTTTATTCTTCTATAGAAGTGCTGGTGGCTTGTAATTTCTTGCTGGATATTTGTCAACAAGGGTATGTTTAATTGTATTTTTGACAATTATAGCCGTAGTTGAGAGACGGTCTTGGCCTAGTAGTTAGAGCGATCAACTACTGATGCAAAGGCACCCAGTTCAATCCCGGGAGGAGTCTAGAAAAGAAAATTTTTCTTTATGACTCTATTTCTATCTATGACCGTTTCCCGTGCTTCGGAGGCCACGTAAGGCCGGCGGTCCCCTGAGGTGATGACTGCTAGCATCAACAATGAAAAGAGTTACAGGCACATTCCCCAGCCCGGCCTTAGCAACCGTGGGGTCTTAATGCTTAAACCTTTCTCTTAGAGAAAGAAGCTCCAGTCCTGCTGGGCTGAAAAGGGTCTGAAAGATGATGAAGATAGCCTACCACCATGAGCAGTTCCATCGGGATGTTGAGTGTCGTATAGAGTCGTATAATTAGATATGTTTGAGTATAATGTTCTGTTCTCTTCTTTCTTAGTGGTGGATATTTTTTGTTTTGCAAGTCTTTGTATATAGTGCACTTTTTATAATTTGCTGGGTGGTTTCCATTGCATAAAACACATTTGACCAGGTTATTCTTCTCTTTTCTCTTGCAGCTGGTGGTGTCATGATCTCCCGCACACTTAACGCAGCGTGGGGTGTGATAGCAGAAGGTTTTTGTGTGGCCATATCGTTAGCACTTAGTGCACTATGGAATCTTTCTTTTTGGTCGAGATGGTTCAAAGTGTATTCGACTGTTGTTGATTGCTTCTTGTTTGTAGATATCTTTATTATTTGTTATATAAAATATTATAAAAGGTTTCAAGTTTAATGAAATTTGAAAAATATTTTATTATTTTTTTACAATTCTAATGAAATTTGAAAATTTTCCAACTCACATTAAAGTTTAGAACCTCCTTTGCGTAAAGTGGTTTCGTCTTTTCAAGATATCATCAGCTAAACCATCCCTAAATGATTGAAGTGGATTAAAATCCATTAAAATTAAAATCAAAAACTATATTGGAAAATTTTTTTATAATAAAATTAATTGACATGTGTTTTGACAAACCTATATCGACATACTAGATTTTAAAATTTGCATTGGGTATTTCTTTGGTAAGATTACTGAATGTGATTTTTGCAGGCATCCACATCTGGTATCGTTGCTGCAGTTGTAAGGATATTGGGTAGCTACCTGTTGTATAGGATACTGGATTGGATTTGATAAGAAACTATCTATTAACTAAAGGAAGTAAGATTAGAAAACTATTAATAATTCATCTATTTTCTCTAGATAAATCAAATAATTAATAAATATTGTTAAAATATAATATAAATACAAGTAATAGATTTTCAAGTAGAAGTAGTATATTCATAGACGTTAAGTTAGTACATAATTTTAGTTCCAACAGTTCAGATATTTGTAATCTTAATTTTGATAAAATTTGTTTTTAAAAAATCAACTTTACTGGCGCAGTGCTGTGGATGCGAATTTCGAAAATTTTAGTTAACAAAAATCGGCACGGAATTGAAGAAACCACATCGACTGTAAAGTGGATAAACATTGCCATAAAACAACGGTCGACAGCTACAAAAAAGTGAACAAAAATCGTCACAACGGAGCAGTTGTTGATGAACCCTAACATTTAAAAAGAATTAAAATGAAACTATAATAATTCAATATATATGTTAGAGGAACTTTCCCACTACCTTGAAAACCTTGTTTAACTTATCTAAACATAAGTTTGTCTAATTTAGCTATTAGCGAATAGACGTTACAGTCAATTAAACAGAAGACTGAAAATTAATGACAGTTTTTAGATGATATGTTTAAAATTAATTCAAAAATAGCTATTAAAACAACTCAAAATTTAATGCAATATATACATTTTTATGACGTACCCGAAAAGATAATTTGCGATAACGGAGGCGAGTTAAAAAACAAAGTAGTTAAAGAATTTTTGAATCTATACAAAATCGAAATCATTTTACAACACCATCACACCATGATTCCAATGGGATCGTTGAACAATTACATTCAACCTTAATCGAACACTTACGAATTCTACAAATCCAATTCCCAAAAGACGACAATTTAATGCAATATGCAATCGTACCATATAATAACAGTATTCACAACGTTACAAAATTTATGCCTTTCGAACTTACTTTTGGACTTACGAATCTAATAGATAATACGGATCTGTTTTTAGAACAAAATTTTTAGCAGAAATATATCGATGATCATAAAATAAAAACGCAAATAATTTATGACAATTTAGAAAACAAAATAAAAGAAAGAAAAATAAAATCATTAACAAAATTAACACGGAAGGAAACAAACAAAGAAACCTTCAAATTGGGACAACGGGTATACAAAATAATTTTTCGAAGACGTTCAAAGAAGGATAACAAATTTATAAGATCCTATACGATCTCATTATTATTGCCACATAATAAAGCCGAAATAATTAACAACAAGAATAATAAATGCGAAATCATTCACTTAAAAGAACTAAAAATAAGAAATTTAATTTCAGATGCTTCTGGGTAGCTACGGCAATTGGCCCAATTTACAGACAAAAACAGACAACTCCGGACTTTTCCAATGCGGCTTGGAAACGCCCAAAACAAAACTTCTTCCTGAAACTTTGTTCAAATTTTGTGTATATCTCTGGTAATAGACCAATTTTACTGCCTCAAAAAACAATATAACTTTATAAATTTCACACTTCACAATGCCCCTATTAATAACGAATACAAAAAAGAATTTTTCATTCATATTAAATTTCAAACCACCTAATAAAGTTGATAAACAGTCAAACTTCTCAAATTAACGTCAATTTTGACAAATTTAAAAGGCCAAAACGTGGCCTTATTGATAGACTAGGGTCACTAACCAAAATAGTAACTGGGAATTTAGAAAAAACGCTATACGTTTTGAGAACGCAATCCAAAATTTAAATCAAAACAAAATTAAAACAATTGTCAATGACCAAATAACGCTGATGCAAACTGCTATTGTAAAATTTAACCAGGCAGCAACTACACTCGTTAATAATCAAAAACTTAAATTACAAGAGTTTCAAGAATTCATAAATGCCACCGAAATCCAAAATATTAGATATCAACATTTCAGGATCATGATCACAACTATTTCAGAATTAATTACCGCCCTTCAAATAATCAATAACCTACTCCGAGTCGCTCCGGGCGCTACAAGCGGTTTTCATAAGCGCTTTACTTACTAAAAACATCCCCCAAGTAGCTCCAACTCAAAAATTGTGTATGTTGACCCGACGGATCTCAAAGAGCGATTTACTCCCTTCTAACGCTGCTCTAATTAGCCCCGCCCTATGGTTGATTCGTGTGTATCAAACCACAAGTACCGTCAATACAATGGAAATTTTCCCACTTTTTATGACTTTTAAAATCGATTTGTGGCGATATTATTGGAAATATCGATTTTATCCTCACCTTAATAAACTCAATTTTATACCGTCTAACTACATTAAAGAGAGTACAGGCTGTCAGTAACTTACAGTAGTAAGTAAATTAAGTAACTTACAGTAACAGTCAGTAACAAAAGACTTACAGTAACTACTGTAAACAAACTTTTGTAAAATTTCTACAGACGACGAGTGGCAGTTAGCGTACTCGCCCCACTTCTGGACGTAGGCTTCTCCCAGTTCCTCTCAAATCTCTCTCTAAAGGATTGGTTTGGTTCTCCTGAGAGGTTTTTGACAGTTAAGTTTTTGGCTTATAGAACGCGTTGGCGCGGAAGACCGTCAGAATTCAATTCTCATTCCACTCGGATTCGAACCGGGGTGCTCTGCTTACTAATTGACGTACTTAAGCGTCAAGCCGTGATCATCGTCCAAACTTAAATTTGAGTATTTGGCGTTTGGGAAATTATTGATGACTTAACTTAACTTTTGACTTACGTAAAACTTAAGTTTTCTTTGACAGCGCTAAATTTAATATCACAGAAATTGAAAAACTTTGAATTAATTTTTCCATTTGCATCGCACTATTTAAGAAAAACTAAAGTGTCACAAAGTCTCACCCGCTAATAAAAACATTTGAATTATACAATATAAAAGCAAAAAATTCATTTTTCTTAAAACTAAATAAATTATGCTTACGTCAAAATATACTCGTAGTCGTTCGTAAACACGAATAAAATGCGATCGCTAAAAAAATCTTATATTTGAGCACAATACTTAAGTTGCACGCGGAACAAACTTGAAAAACATTCTTAAATCTAAGATTTTTTAGCGATCATATGTTGTTCGTGTTTACGAACGAATACGAGTATTGTTGTGATGTAAGAATTATTATAAATTATTTATACAAAATAGTTAATTTTTTGCTTTTATGTTGTATAATTTAAACATTTTTATTAGCGGTGAAACTTGTGAAACTTCAACTTTTAAACGGGCAAATTGATTAAAAGTTTTAAAATTTTTATAATATGAAATTTCACATGATAGATTTAATTAAATTTAAGTTTTTCTTTAATAGTGAGTGCGGTGCAACCGGGCATGAATGTTTTATTTCCCCGCAACCGAACTTGGGGATTAAATTAGATTTAAATTCTATGTAAAACTGACCTTTGTACCATCTGACCAGAATAAGAGTGTAATAATATCAATAAATACTTTGTTATACTAAGTCACAGTTTTTTACCAGTCTGAAACACCATTATCATCAGTTATTTTGTCTCAAACGCATTCGAAAATATGACGAAGAATTATTGGTAAATATGTAGTAGCTACATGTAAAGTTAAGTAAAGTCACGTGTTATAGAAAGTAAGTTCAAGGACGACAGATGATATTAAAACGACTAAAATACACAACGTTTGGAAACTCGATATTTTTTATTATTTTTCGAAATTAAACTTAAAAATTAAAAAAAAATTGAAAAGAAAGTATAATTTCAATTAATTTTTTTAATTGCTCCAAAGTCAAATTTTGGCGATGCAATTTATTAAAGAAAAATTGTTGATAACAGGAGTTATGGAATTTTTTCTCAAATCTTGACGCCAGATTAGACTATTAGATTAGACAAAGGTCATAGGCAGACCAGTATTTAAGGAAAACCGTAGGCACACCCGTATTATACAAGTATATTGTCACACGAAAAAATAATAATTTGAAAATCGAGAAGTTCTTAAAATTAAAATAAAAATTCATGCAAAGCAAATTCACAAAAAGGCACTACCGTTACCAATAAAGAGAATTAACAAGTAATCGATGTAGATCTGAAAGATCAGCAATTAGCAAAACACCTAGAGGAAGCGACATGAAAATTCAATGAATAGTTAGTTGCGCGTGTGCTCTGAAATTGGGTGATTTTTGTAATAACTTTAGGGTAAGAAAATGTTAATTATAGTTAAGATGAAATTGTAACGTAAGTTGGAACTGGGTTTATATTAAACTATGACCCGCCCCGGCTTCGCACGGGTGCAATGCTGATACTAAATTAAATACACTACAGAAAACTATGAACGTTGTATATAAAACATAGCGGCCTGCTCCGACTTTGCACGGGCATAAAATATATATGCCTATGTCACTCAATGAAAACATGATTAAAATCGATCCAGTATTTTTAATTCATTCATTACTGCCCTTGGCCTGCACGCATTAAATTTGGAGTAAAACAATTCCTCTTTCCCTATACTTACTATGAAGATTTCCTGCTATCTTTGGAATATTTAAATTCATACAATTTTATTACATTACACATTTACACACGGGTTTTATCAAGTACTGTTATTTTCCTCGCTAGAGAGCTCCGATAATAAACGCGTCCGATTGCTGCTAAATTCAAAGTGCTATAGGAGAACCGCGGCCTCCAACGCGCTATTTATAGGCATGCCTCCCGCAATGCCCCGTCCGACCGGTACCGCTCGCCGCAAACGCAAATTTTAAATTTGTAATATCTCCGAAAATATTTGTTTAATTTACATGCTGTAAGGAACCATATTGATCTATATTAATTGCACACTGTATTAAAGGTACTTAATTCGATAAGGATTAATGCCGTATTGCTTAAAATAGCTTCGTAAATAAGCCATTTTTTCACGTAAAAGTAAACAATAAAATGGTTAATGTGGGTTATCCCTAAAAGATAAACATATACCATCACGGACTTTTTTCTAGACCTTTTTATGGTGTACAATACTGTAGTACATTAATTTGATCTAACTCGTAGGGTTTAAGCAGCGTTTTTGCTAAATTGCTAAATAAGTCCAAAAAATTACGACATCACGTTAGAAACCTCTAAAATTAGCAATGTTGCCTTAGTATATGATGCATGTATTATACATATAAACCTTCCTCTTGAAACACTATCTATTGGAAAACCGCATCAAAATCCGTTGCGTAGTTTTAAAGATTTAAGCGCACATAGGGATATAGGGACAGAAAAGGCTACTTTGTTTTATACTATGTAGTGATAATAGATTGTAAATAAAATCTAGGAGTAATTATTTCCAGCGAGAAATAAAACCAAAACGCGACAATATTTTGAGGATTTGAGGTATGAAAACAACATATGTACCCAATGTCGAGAACCCCGACAATTCACACGTCGAAATTGAGAATTTAAGTAATGTTTTAAATAAAAGAGGAAGAGCTAATCACACCTCACATCAACATCGCATATGTGTTGTCCGCTACTACATCACATTCTGATTATCATGAAGAAATCCTTTTAAAATGCAACCACTAATACAACACAAATAAATATTCAGTGCCAAAAAAATTTATACTTTAAGAGAAACCGTGCGAAAAAACAAATAAATGTTTAATATTCAAAAATTTGGGAAAAAATATTTTGCTGAACCTAGCCGCAACGAATATTTTAACATATTATGGTACTGGGAAAATAGTACATTATTTAATGAGTCTATAATGTAGGCCATATTACACGAAAATTGTTTACAACACTCGCGCACTGCGTTCGCGCGTGTTGTAATTATTCGAGTGTAATATGGCCCATTATACACGAATTGAATACTATACTTTATCTTCGACTGTTAAACAATAATTATTTTATCTACAACTGCATTATTTAATTATCTAAGTTTTATCGTGCTTATTAATTTTCAAATATCAAAGTTGCCATGGTTGTTAAGGAAACAAACTTGTTTATTAAAGTCAATGTAAACGTAAACGTGTTTTGTGCGTAAAATTTAATTTTGGTCGAGAATGTCTACAGAAGGAGTGAAGATGATATGCAGTGTACTCCTCCAAATATTAAAAAGGCAGCAAAGGAAGCGTCTTTGAATTTGTTACCTGAAAATCAAGGACAAATTACGAAATGGTTTACAATAGCTTCAATGAATGGCGGTTAAAGAATAAAACTTCCTCCTTTTCTGAAGATACTGTGCTTGTAAACTTTAAGGAAATATGTGCAAAATTCAAATCATCGACGTTATGGACTCGCTATTCAATGCTGAAAAGTACTCTCAAATTAAAGCATAATGTGAATATTTAATTTTGTTTTATTAAATTTACATTTAGCTGTGTCAAAATATCAATAAACAGATATTTCCAAGAGCCGTGGAATATGAATTCATATTCCACTAGTGTAATATGAACTAAATTATGTATCTATGGTTACGCATATAATAACACTATTGTTTAACAGTCGTAGATAAAATTATTTTATTAAACAGGACGCAAGTTAGTTGGCTAGAGTAAAAATAATTTCCAAAAACAAGTATTTGCCTTCTTAGGTAAGATGTTATGTGTTACGTCCCGCTACTAGACGTATTAGATAAACGATAACCTGTAGTTTGAGTACACTTTAATACTTGCTATGGTAGTAAAATGTAACTGCCTTTATTTATAAACAATGTGATATATATAGTGTTTCAATCCAATAATTGATTACCAACTGTTTATGGTTACCAACTTAAAGAATTGAAACTACATCTATAATTAAGGGTTGTCGTAGCTGGTTTGCCGCTACAACATTATGTAAAAGAATCAATCCGCAAAAAAAATCTGTAAAAAATTTTGACATCTTATCAAGGTTACAAATAGAACTTTTTCTGATACATGCTTTTGTTCTCTACCATTTACGTACGATTAAGCGTCTACTAAAATTATGTATATTAAGAATTGTAAAAAAGTGTCTAAATTTTGAATTGAAATTAACTTTTTTTGGATAGATTTGGATAACGAGGGTTATTTTAAGCGAGACAGAATGGCTTGTCTAAAAACTACCATACATCAGTTGTTTAACGAAATTAATATGCAGGGAGAAAAATATTTTTAATTCCTAAAAGTTTTAGCAAACGGTTTTTCTTATTTCATTAGAATTTATAAAACATTTTGTAGCAAATTAAGGAAATAAACAATTGCCAATTAGTTGACTGAATTCCACGAGATATCATTACGTTGTCAAGAAAATTTGCCATTGGGTTTAGAGAGATTAAAAAAATATTCCATTATTCAAAAGTTAATCACACGTCACATCAATTTCGTACAAGTGTTTTATTTCAATACTACATTACGTTCTGTTATCATGAAGAAATTCTTTTAAACTAAAACTATCTAATAGAAACCAAAAAAAAACAGTGTTAAAAAAGTAATACGTCAAGAAAAACCACACGGCCGAAGAGCCTCGCAGAGCTAGTAGGGGAAATCGGCATTTGTTCAAATAAAGTCAATATTAACAACAATGGCTGATGATGAGAAACATTAGGATGAACATTGATGCATGCGGTGATGCAAGGCTAAAACGCTAAGTAAAGTTACAATCCTAGGCAAAATTACAATTTACCTCATTTACACAATATAACAAAAATGGAATATATGTTCCGAAATACGAGTTTTACATCATTTATCTTCATGATCGCTCATTTAATTATCGTTTAGTTTGTTATTATCATTGTAATAATACCGTTATTACGATGGTTACAATTCAATTCAATACAAATTACAATTCCTATGCAAAATTACAATTTACCTCATATACACATTATAACGAAAATGGAATATATATTCTGAAATACGAGTTTTACATCATTTATCTTTATGACCGCACTTTTAATTACTAATTAGAAGCATATTAAAACAAACAGAACGCAAAAATAGGCTAAAATGTAAATTTTAGTGTTTTCTTCTTTTAAACTTTTACGAAGTAATTCTTGCTCATGTACTTACTGACTTGCCGTTTATTAAATCAAAATTGGTTGCTTAAATTATATGAATACGGGCGTACTACAATTCTTTCCATTGCAATGGTTAAAAATAAAAATAGTGTTAATCAAAACGGATTTTATTTCAGCGTTTAAAGATACCCCCCAATACTTGAAAATTTTCTCTTTAATTATTATTAAAATACATAAATAATAACTATACGTATTTTTTACTTTCTTTGTTTACCCTACAGAGAATGGAAAGCTATAAAATCCCTTTACAAATCTACAAATACTAAAGAAAAGATTTCCCGAAAGATTTCCCGAAACAGGCTTACGACCAAACCCATGAAAGAAGTGACGATACTTTATTCGTTTAGTTGGGTAATCTGTTAACATTACTCTTTATCCATATGTTGGCTTTGGTTTATTCTACTAATCTCTTACTGCTGTGTTTTGGTGTTCTACTTTTTAGCTTTTCACTGTTAGTCGGCTTTCCGTCTTTTCTTTCCTCTTTTTGTTTTGGTTAAATTAACAGAGTTTCATTGTTCTTTACTTCGTTATTACCATCTCAGATCTTAAACGTTGTTCTTTTTGCTACCAGGAATGATCGATTTGATTTTCTCCTTCCTAGTTACCCACTCTCATCCACGTTTCTTTAGGCTTGACTTCCTGCTGTTTGAGAAACCAATAGTTACGATTGCGATTGTTCTATTGCACTACTTTGTTGGTATTGTATTATTCCACCCCACTCTTCAGACAATCCACTTTTTCTATCTGAACATTCAAGTCTCCCAAAATTATTAGGTCTCCTCTTTTTGGCATCTTTCAGTACAGTTTTTCTATTTCCACGTGCAATTCTATCCGGTAGAGTTATCCAGTTAACTCTATTTCATGCAAATAGCCCTCCATCGCATTTAAATATTTATTACAGTTTTAACGTGCCTGGTTTGGGCCCATAACCTGTTACTATTTACGTTTTTATTTGTATACAAAAAGGCAATCAAGGCAGTGGGAGGCACCGTTTTTTGGCAAGAGTTGTCTGTGAATTGGTCATAATTAACGGCTACAAACTGTAATTACTGCCTAAGGAGGTCTAACAAAATATTAAGTCTAACTTCTAATCGTCGTTAAGACGTCTCAACATCTTTTGTCGCTATTCATTTGCACACACATTAATCGTTGATAGCGTCTAACTTTGAAGAAAATCGAACTCACTCTTTCTCCACGCAGTGGCAAGCACATCTTTCAAAACAGTTGCCGCAATCAATACCTCTGGCACTGTCATTTTACAGCATTTGATTTTCCTCCAATCAGTAACTGAAAGACTCTGAAAGACGAGAAACTTAAAAATACTAGACGGAAAATTCGTAAATATTTTTTTAGTATCAGAAGCCAATTTATTTTCTGAGAGCAACGTTTCCATCTAAATTTTGATAACTGGAAGGTCTTTTGTGTACGTTTAAAAGGGGAAAGATGTGGTTAAATCGTTTATACTATTAATTTGTTTTTATTGTCAACATGTGGGATTTTACAGTAAATGGTATAAACACACCTTTTTAAATTGGGGATAACTTTTGCGCGTCGGAAAAAGCACGCGAGGAAGCTTCAATAAGTGTTGGCCTTATAATCTGTTCTTAATTCTAAGACATTACAAAGATAACTTTGTCACTCACTGACTGACTCACTCATTCATAATTTACATATGTAGGGAAGTCGTGGAAAGCTGAAATTTGACAGACCCGGACAACTGGGCGAATCCCACTGGGCAAATCCCACTGGGCGACGTATAACTGGGCGCCGGACGACTGGGCGACGGTCAACCGGGCGACGGACAACTAGGCGACGGGTAAACTGGGGGACCGACGGTTAAACCGGGCGACGGACAACTAGGCGACGTATAAATAGGCGACGGGTAAGTAGTATACGAGCGGGAATAATAATCTATATTATTGTGGTTTTTCGTAAAGGGCCTCCTTCAGAAATTCCGTTGCAATACCATAAAAAAAAATTTAACCCAGTTGTCTAGGATTAATCAGCGGAGAGCTATGAGACTTACCCAGTAGTGAGTTCTAAGGTTCGCAGCTCTGAAAATGAATAAATGTTCGGCGACCACAGCGCAATTAAAACTCGAATATTGAAACGTGATTTCAAAATTTGCTTTATTGCCAAACCGATTTTGGGACAAAATTCCAAATATGCCAGGTGGTGTAATTGTGTTTTGCTTGGTAATTGAAATTTAAATTTAAAATTGGAAATCATTTGCTGAAATTTAAACCACCAAACAATTCTGTGTCTTGTGTAAATCTTTACAATGGTAATAATTTTTAAAGTAATTTTTCAAAAATGTTTTAACACAAATAAAAATTTTATTAAACTAGCGCACAAATGTTCAACGACTGACCTTATTAACATTCCAGGTGTTGCCCTAATGCTGGCGCTTTCAATTATCCAATTCACATCCAAAACTCGTTGACTCGTACAAGTAAAACTTTGATAATTCCAAAATAGCCCTCTTTTCGACTTCAATACAAACTTATTGACTCGCTGCACAAATCAAACTTGAATAACTCCAAAATGGCTCCTCTATAAAATTTTTCATTTGCTATCTTTGCAGATTCGATAAATCCAACCAAAAACTTTGATCAACTCGCAAAATAAAACAGACGACCCCGTCTTCAGAAAGCACTATCACAAACTCAAAAATTTACCGCTTTCACGGCAACGCAAATCAAAAATCTCAAAATTCACGTCCTCCAACTGACGTGCATTCGGTCTCCGGTTCTCAGACCAACTCTTCTTTTCTTTCCTTTTTTCAAATTGCCAACCTTCAAAAACATTCTTTTCGTTTCCAAATTTTAAATTTTATCCTTGCCATAAACAAACGGCGCACAAATCACACTAATGTCAAATAATCACACTGTCAAATTCATCAAAATAAATCATAATTTTGTGTAAAAAGGTGTTGAAAGTAACAATTTTTGGCATTCTTGTTGGCAAAATAAAGCAAATTAATTTTGTTGATCTTCAAATTGATCAACAAATCGAAATTCTTAAAAAAAAACATTTATTCTTTCTCGCAGTGACGAGAAACCTAACACTACTGGTAAGAAACTAGTAAAAAACCATTTTATTGTATTTTTGAAGTCTAACTTCAAAAATATCACCACAATATATATAAAAATGGATGTATGTTTGTGTGTTTGTGTGTTTGTGTGTTCCTTATAGACTCCTAGACCGTTCGACCGATCCCAACCAAATTTTGCACAGTTACTCTTTAGGACCCTAAAGAGGTTTTCCGCTAAAAACCGGGACCAAAAAGCTTAATTTAAAAAAAAAGTGAAAAATTGCGGACGCGCATGAATGGAGTAACGAGATTCCCATCGCCAATACCTGTAATTGATATATGGTAATTTTACGTTGGTATATTCACATTCAGTACCTACACTATTATAAGTGATTTGAAATACTGGAGAAGAAAAGCTGTAGAAAATTGTAGAGTACAATATAAACCGTTCTGAAACACTCGACAACGGGAACACTAAAATCATTCTGAAACGCTCTAGCAACGGGAAGCAAGATTTCCCCTCGAGAATCTAAATACTTCACACAAAGGCAATATCTTCTTAAAATTCGGGGTTGGAAGGAAAATCATGTATATTAATAATTGTAAAAAAGGATCAAAATTTTGAATTGAAATTAAATATTTTGGGTAGATGTGGATAACGAGGGTTATTTTAAGCGAGATGGAATGGCTTGTCTAAAAAATTCCATACATTTTTTGTTTAACGAAATTAATCTGCAGGGAGAAAAATATTTTTAATTTCTAAAAGTTTTAGCAAACTGTTTTTCCTATTTCATTGGAGTGTATGAAAATTTTTGTAGCAAATTAAAGAAATAAACAATTACTAATTAGTTAACTGAATTCTACGAGATGTCACTACGTTGTCCAGAAAATTTGTCATTGCGTTTGGAGAGATTAAAAAAATATTGCATTATTCAAAAGTTAATCACACGTCACATCAATGTCGTAAAAGTGTTTTCAATACTACATTACGTCCTGTTATCATGAAGAAATTCTTTTAAAGTAAAACCATCAAAAACAAACCAAAAATTCAGTGGTAAAAAAAGTAATACGTTAAGAAAAACCGCGCGGCCGAAGGCCGCGAGCCAACCGCCAATCGCAAATCGGCCGAAAGCCGAAAGGAAAAATTTACTGTATAAGCATGTGAGGTGTCATTTTACATGTTTTTTAGGGTTCTACACACGTTTCCGATATTATAAATATTGAAAAGTACTTAGTAAGCATTATTTAATAAAACGGATACGGATCGACATCTTTGAAACTATCCAAAAATAAGTAGGACATTTTTGGTTTTTTATATTTTTTAAGAACAGATTTACTTTGTAGTAGTCTATCACGTGTAGATGATGATGATGACGATGATGATAATGATATATAGATAATTTACTTTCAATTCTCAAAAAAATCTATTTTTACTAATGAGAGGCTACAGTACCTAGTGTATGTATACTTTTCCTATAGAGGGTCAGGAAAAGTAGATTGACAATAACGCAGAGACGTGGGAAGACCGAGGAACAGATGGGGTGGTGGAACAGGTCAAAGACCTAATCCATGATGGAAATGATGATGATGATGAAGACAATAAATAGTTATTCTTGTTTCTCCACTTCGCTCTGCTATGCTCCGTCCGCTACAAGCCGTTTGGACAAGTGCTTTACTTATTAAAAATATCCCCCTAGAACAGTTTGTTCTACTCGTAGTGAATAGTGACCCGACAGATAGTAGCGAGCGATTGGTAGCTCCCCACCGGTGTGACCAAGGTAAAATGCAATGTATGATCTTGCGCATGTAGTGACGTTAAATAATCTAAGGTGGCCTGCGTTGTGAGATCCCAAATACAAATTTTAATACGTAAATTTGGCAAATTTAAAAACTGAAGTTTAAAACAAATTTTTTTATTATAATTTAAAAATTAAACATTTTTTAAATTATTTCTTTATGAAAGCGTTATAAAGGGCTCTCAGAAAGACAGTTATATTTGATTGCGTAGTAGATGACAAGTTTTGGTTCACCATTACATACCTTGCATTCTATTTACCTTGGCTTCTGACTGTCGACCCAACTACAACGCACGTGCTGGTGATTGAAAATTTTCCGTAATTGGCATAATATCTTGCAATAATACACTGATATGTGTTTCTTATGGAAAATCGTAATTTTCAAATTTAAATTGTGGACTTATAGAAGTCCAACTAAATTCATCCTCGCCTTAAATGATTTATATTTTTTTGTTCTTTCGTTTGGTGAAGCAATTTATGTAGGAAATTAATAACGGCTAAATTAAAAACGCTGTGTATAAAATACACCGCCGCTGTATCTGAATAATTATTAATTTTACTATGTAAAATGTTGAAAACCTTCATAATTTTCGTTTCTTTGTGTAAAGGTTTTGTGCTGTTAATAATGTGAATTAATAGTTCAATATCTTAAAATTTACCTGTCAAAATTTCATCCTGATATTCCGAATATTTTCGGAACTAGAACATTTAAAGCGCAATAAGAAGTAGGTAATAACATACTTATATTTATGATACCTATTAGAGCATTACAACTTTTGGTAAAAGATAATAAACTAAAATGCATCTTTATTACTTTTATAAATTCAAAATTTAATATGTGAAAATTAAATTTTTTTAATTTTTATATGTGGGTAGCATCTCTCTGCATTCGCGTAGACCCCGATCACAAAAGCTGTTTCAAGTAGCAAATTTATAGTCGATGTGCCAACAAAAATTGCTGTGTGTACATTTAACTGTAGTAGGTGTAGTATTTAAAAAATTTTGATATGACAATCGGCCCCAATTGCTCTAAAGTGCGAAAACTGATGCACGCCGCAATAAATTCTCGGAGCGATCGCTGTCTGACCCTGCAAAAAAGGCTCGGCTGTCGTTAAAATCAGTCAGAAAGAAGAAAGAAAAGCAGTTCATTAATATAGAAGGTTAATTGTATGGTACAGGTATTGCAGATTATGGGTAAATAAAAAATTTTCATCAAATAAAGCTTTGTAAAACTTTAAAAGGCTTTATTTCAAAACTACAATTCCCAAATTGGCTAGCAACATAATTTTAACAGATTTTAACCAATCAGCTTAAAATTTTAATTGTGGCTATAAAATTACATTATCTAGATAAATACGTAGGGATTTGACGTTATATCGTAAACTTTTCTTGTTATAAACAATTTTTCACGTAATCTTTTAACAAAAATAGAAATTTGAAATCAATCGTGCACTATTCTTGCAAAAACTAATATTTTTAATTTCCCACTTCTCTAGATAATCTTACTAAAGTTGAAACTGAAAATTTTTGTTTTTGTTCAAAGTCAAAAATAGAAGGAAAAATCTTGCCGGCCGCGGAACACTATTTATAAAAACAGGTTTTCTTTGCT
The DNA here is from genome assembly GCA_036346125.1 of Lycocerus yunnanus. NCBI lineage: Eukaryota > Metazoa > Arthropoda > Insecta > Coleoptera > Cantharidae > Lycocerus > Lycocerus yunnanus. Next base: position 3,849,541 of record JARFIX010000008.1, read on the forward strand.
GAAAATTTGCTGCTACAATTTTGTAAAAAAAATTATCAACTATTCTTTAAATTATGTATTATAAATTCCTTTAAACAGATTTTGTATTGCATTTACTACAAGGCCATAAAAATTGTTAAAGTTATGCTATTTTTTGTGTCTCTAGAGTGTAATTATTCCTTAAATAAGTTATTACTTACGCTTACAATGTTCCAAAATTTAGAAGTATTTGTTGGAGTTACAATAAATTTCTATGGTAATTTGATTCTGATTACTTATTTAAGATTTAATAAAAGAACGTGATTTGGTTTACAATTAGTATATGAGATTTTCACGATAATTACATAAAATACATTCACAATTAAGTTAATACATATTGTTAAATTACCTATTATAAAACAAATATTTTGTTGGTCAACTAATATTATGTTGGATTGCTTTGCAAAACAAATTGTTTAAATAAATTATTATTACTTACATTTATAATGTTCCAAACTTTAGAAGTATTACTTGGATTTACAGGAGATAATTGAATTGTGGCTACACAATACAACGCTTTTTCTCCATAACGCAAACAATTATCCAAATCATCTAAATAAAATACTGGTGGTATAGACGCGTAATCTTCATCTGAAAAATATAATCGATGTTACAACTCTCCCAATAAATGTATATAATATATTTTGACACTTTTAACAAACCTGTAACAATTGCCTGAACTTGTGAAAAACACATTAAAATAAAAACCCTCACAATTTTGTTAAACCGCATAATAAAATATAAATTAACAATTATTTATCAATTATTATGGTTTTAAAAATTTTTTAAAAAAAATTTTTTTTTTTTTTAAAATTTTTAATTTTTTTTAAATTTTAAAAAGAAAAAAAATTTTTTTTAAACCGGGTAAAAACGGTTATAAAATTTTTTTCCCTTAAAAGGGTTTTTAAAAATTTTTTTTTTTAAAAACCCCCAAAAAAAAAAAATTTTTTTTTTAAAATTTTTGTTTTTTTTGGGGCCCCAAAAAAAATTTTTTTGGGGGTTTTAGGGTTTTTTTTTTTTAAAAAAGGGTTTTTTAAATTTTTTTTAAATTATTTGGGGGGGTTTTTTTTTTTAAAAAAAAAAGGAAAAACCCCCCCAAAGGTTAAAAAAATTTTTTTTCAATTTTTTTTTTGGCCCCCCGGGGGGTAACCCTCCCCCAAAAAAAAGGGAAAAAGGGGTTCCCCCAAAAACCCGGAATTTTTCCCTTTTTTTAAAAAAACCCCGGGGGAAAAAAGGGGAAAAAAAATTTTTTTGAAGGGGGGTTTAGGTTTTTGGGTTTTTTCCAAAAATTTTTTTTTTGGAAATTTTTTTTTTAAAGGGGGTTTTTTTTTTTAAAAAAAAAAAAATTTTCCCTTTTTTTGGGGGGGTTTTTTTTTCCCCGGGGGGTTTTTTATTTTTTTCCCGGGGGGGGGGGGTTTTTTTTTTTTTTTAAAAAAAAATTTTTTTTAAAAAAAAAAATTTTTTAAAAAAAAATTTTTTTTTAAAAAAAATTTAAAACCCCCGGGGGGGGAAAAAAAGGGTTTTTAAAAACCAACCACCAAAATTTCCCGGGAATGTTGGTTTTAAAAATTTTAAAAAAATTTTTTTTAAAAAAAATTTTTTTTTCCCTTTTATTTTTTTTTTAAATTTTTTTGGGTTTCCTTTTAAATTTTTTTGGGGGAAAAAAATTTTCCTTTTTTCCCCTTTTTTTTTTTTTTTTTTAAAAAATTAAAAAAAAATTTTTTTTAAAAAAAATTTTTTTTTTAAAAAATTAAAACCAAAATTTTTTTTTGGTTAAAAGGGTTTAAAGGGGGAAAAATTTTTTTTTTTTTTTTAATTTTTTTTAAAATTTTTTTTAAAAAATTTTGGGGTTTGGGGAAAAAAAAATTTTTTTTTTTTTTAAAAAAAAAAAATTTTAAAAAAAAATTTTGGGAAAATTTTTTTAAAAAAAACCCCAGCTAAAAAATTAAAAAAAAAAGGGAAAATTTTAAAAAAAAAAAAAAAAAAAAAAAAAATTTTTTTAATAAAAAATTTTCCCTTTTTAAAATTTTTTTAAAAAAATTTTTTAAATTTAATTGGGGTTTTTTTTAAAAAAAGGAAAAAATTTTTTTTTTATTTTTTTAAAAGGGTTTTAAAAACCCTTTTTAAACAAATTAATTTTTTTAAAAAAATTTTTTAAAAGGGGGAAAAAAAAAAAAAAAAAAAAACCCCAAAAACCAAAAAAAAAATTTTTAAAAAAAAAAAAAAAAATTTTTAAAAAAAGGGAAAAAAAAATTTTTTTTTTTAAAAATTTTTTAAAAAAATTTTTTTTTTAATTTTAAATTTTAAAATTTTTTTTTTTTTAAAAAAAAAATTTTTTTTTTTAAAAAAAAAAAAAAAAAAGAAAAAAAAAATTTTTTAAAAAAAAAAGGGGAAAAAAAAATTGGTACTCAAATAATATAATTTTTATAATAGAAAATATTCTCCCGAAAATTGTTAATTCTTCGTACGTTCTATCGCACAGAAAGTTTATAAAATATTTTTTAAAAAACAATCGAAAAATTAAATAAATATTTTTTTGTCCTACCTCACATCAAATTAAAATTTCAAAAACGCAAATAACCAAAACTTAACTTAAAGTAACAGTAGAACAATGTTGAAACATTGTATCGTACTAAATCAATATAACAAGCCGTTTCATTTAAAAAAAAATTAACCGATCGAGTAATAACATTTCTAAATATCACAGAAATTATTTTCAGATGTTGTAAGGTAGGTAGATTACTACCCCACCCCTTATAGTCTTTCAATTCTAGCAGTGCGGGTGCGTTCTTGAAACTATAATAACCTCCTCAAATTTTTCTATTTACTTGAATATCAGTAACTAATTGTCAAATAAACGGTTAAACATTAATTTAATCTATTATTTTGTTATATTATTTGGTATAATGATAAAATTAACTACAGGTAAATAACAATAAAATAAAATTACAACAGGTATTTGGTAAATAAAAGCGTATTCGTCACTTAAGTATTAAATATTTTTGCATAGGTGGAATAATAAGGTAAATTAGCGTTTAGAAACATATTTTGAAAGCCAATAAATAATTTAAAACAATTTGATTTAATGAAGGTTTTGAATTTACTATAAGTTATTTAATATAAAAAAAGATTCTGATAAATAATATAATTTCTTATTTTATTATTGTCAACGATTTCCAAAGGATATTGCGGAAGATGCTGCATCTCGAGCGCATTAGTTGCCTCCCGATCAGACTCAATCGGAATTGGTCGAAGATAGTGTCTTAAGTTAGCAACCAAAGCGAGTCGAAGTGCAGGGAAGTACTAACGAGACGACGCGACGGTCTCGATAATACTACGCTTATTAAAATTATTTTCAAGGTTTATACAGTGACAAGCAAAACTGTTCACAATAAGTAAATTTTTGCTATAAATATAATATTACCGGAAATATGTATAAAATCTACATCCCACATTTGATCATATGAGAAGTAATGCATGACGCACTGATAACTTATACTATTTTGCAAAACAACAGTTTTATTATATTATTATCACATTGCTAAGGTGACGTTCGAAGTGAACAGTTTTGAGTGTCAAGAAAGTAATTTTATTTGCTGTGAAACGAAAGTTTAACCGTTATTATTTTATTTTATTTGTACTGAGTAAGTGCTAACTTAATTATAACTTAAGTATTCTTGATCAATTTTTCATTTAATATAGAAAATAAAAATGCCTATTCGTATTAAGGAAGATTTAAAAGAAGATCGCTGAATCTATTAAAACAGGTATTTCAGTAAGAGAAATTGCAAGCAAACATGCGGTTTCAATAGGCCTTGTTACAAAATTAAGAAAGAAATTTAAAATTACCACAGAAATTAACAGAGGAGGACGACCGCAGAAGCTTTCGTCTCAAACAAAAGAATTATTCGCAAGTTAATAGTGTCTGGAGCTGCAGAAAACGCCGTAGAGGCCAATAATACTATCAGAGACAACTTAAAATTAATGTCTCTAATGATACCGTTCGTAGATGTTTAAAGGAAGTTGGTATGAAAGCTAAAACTAAAATAAGAAAACCTTTATTAAGCGAAGTACATAAAAAGCGTTTAAAATTCGCAAAAGACCATATTAATTGGACTGTAGATGACTGGCGGTTGGTTACATGGTCAGATTAATCGAATGGGATCAGATGGCCGTGTTTGGTCATGGTATGATAAAAATGTAGGCCCTACAGAAAGAAACATTAAAATTTGGTGGAGGCTCTATGATGGTTTGGGGTTGTTTCAGGGGATAGGGTAGGAATATTAAGAAAAATTAATGGAATTATGAAAGCAACCGATTACATTGACATTTTAGAAGACTCATATTTACCAAGCCTTGCTAAATTTGGTTGTGCAGTAGGTGATACCATACTTATGCAAGACAACGACCCTAAACATTCGGCTAAAATTACTAAAAAATGGTTTGCTGATAATAATGTTAAAGTGATGGAGTGGCCGCCGCAGTCCCCGATTTAAATCCAATCGAGAATCTTTGGTGTATAGTTAAAAAGAATTTTAACCGCAAAGAATCAGCCCAAAATGTCGATGAGTTATGGACCATAACAAATAATGAGTGGAGTAAGATTGATTCTCAAATTTTGAATAATTTAATTACTAGTATGCTAAAAAAGATGCAATTAGTGATTAAAACCAAAGGAGGTCATACAAAGTACTAAAAGGTTGTTTAAATTATAAATTTATGATCAGTCGCAATACTGTTCATAATAATTTTCAACAATATGTTTTTATTATTCTTATTTGAATTGTTTGGATGTTTTTCAAGTTTAGGTAGTTTTATTGTGTTTTAATTTATAATAAAATATATTTCAGCAAACTTTTTTGTTTTTGGTAAAGTTTTAAACAAATTTAAAGAATACTAGATTTTTATGAACAGTTTTGCTTGTCACTGTATATAAAATTACAAAATTCTGATTTATATTGATTAACATTTCATAAAGTTTTGACCAATTAATTTTGATTAGTTTACTTGATATGGAAGGTGCTATGTGCACTTTATTTATTAAAATACAGAACAGAACAGAACAATATTTATTTTAAGAATTAACTTTACAATTATTTTTAAAAACAGTATATATAATATAACATTTCTAAAATTTAAGATAAGCGAGATGTTGAGAGACCCTGCGTTAACGCGTAACCCTCATTGACTAAATTGTTAGTGCCTAAACAGTTGTAAATAATTAATAAATATATGACCTTTTGATAATTTGTCGTTTGCGTTGCAATTTTGTAGTAATTTGAAATTTGCAGGAAAAATCAAAAACCTGCTCTTCATTTTTTTTTTTTTGAATTTTGAATTTGGAATAAAACTTACTTGCTAAACGATTAAAAAGAACTATATACAATTTAAAAGATGTACACGGAATTTGGAATGCCTAAGCACTCCGTGTCGGTGGCGTTGCAGATGTCAATTGTCGTGGTACTATGCATCGTCGTCGGAGTCGAAGTCCGTGGGCAGAGTCTGTCGAAAAATTGGTAAGTTTTGATAAGTCAGTTTATGTTTGATTTTATAAGGTGCGTTGTCGTGCCGTATGTTAGTCAAGTCTTTCGTAAGGTCACTGTTTAAAATTTGCGCGTCATAAAATTTAGTCGAGAGTCGGTTTATGTGGTCTTGAAAATATTCCATGTTCGTCAGTTTGTGTAGCGTTGTTATCCGTGTGTATCGGTCCAGTCCGGTTATTAGTCGCAGGTTAAAGAAAGTTAAAAACACTATGAGAAGTGGTTACGGTTTGGCTCAGGTGCGTCAACTACTAAGCCAAGCGCCCCGATTCGAATTCGGGTGGACTAAATAACTTTATTTAGTAGACTTTTTAGTAGACTGATATAGGCAAATTGTGATCGATGATAAAAGCACTCTAAAGAAAAAACATTCATACCTTATTTGGAAAAATTTCAGAAAGTGGAAAAATACTACATCAATAGGAGGAAAGTATATTTATCCACATATTCAAAAAAGGGGAGAAAACAAACCTCGGAAATTACCGGGGTGGATATGCCTACTAAGTTCAACACAAAAGCTACTAACAAAAATCATATCGTGCGAGATCGGCAAACATCATAGCAGATAACAGAGAAGGCTGTGGAATTTAACAAATCGGCGTTAATCGGCGACCTTGAAAGGTCGATAAAACACATAATTTGACACATTTGACAGGGTAAGACTATCAGACATAGTCAAAACTTTAAAGAAGCATAATACAAACCCAAGAATAGTAACCATTACCGAAGAGTTGAACACGAACATTAGCACCAAAATTAGAATCAATAATAAAATGTCCGAAAATGAGCCCGTTGTAACAGGAATAAGACAAGGCAATAGCCTAAGCCCCATCCTATTTAACCTAATAATGGATAAAATGACTTTTGGCGTCTGCCAAAAGTGCCATCTAATATGATCCAAGGGAAGAGAGACATTGGACGTCCAAGGAAGAGATGGGCTGACTAGAAATCGGAACAGGCCTAAGGCCTACACCGTGAAGCAGACGACGACGACGATGAATAAAATAATAAGAGAAGTGAAAATAGCCTAGAGTGATTACAAAATAAAACTGGAGAAATTAGAATGGTTTGCTATGCGGATGATGCGGTCATTGTGACGGAAGACGAAGACAACCTACAAAGATTACTATATAAATTTGAACGAACAGTAGAAAAATTTAATATAAAGATCTCCAGCAAAAGACAATATTGTTAACTATCGCTAGATTCTGTGAGATGTAAATTAATGGCAAACATTAAAATCATCGAACAAGTTATGCATTTTAACTACTTAGGCACCAACATAACGATTAATCGCAATTTACGCGAGTAGATTAAATCTCAAATCAATAAAGCGTCAGCTGCATCAGGATTCTTGAGAGATATTATATAGCGGAATAAATATATGAGCAGAGGAAGCAAAGTCAAAATATACAAGACATGCATAAAACTTATCATGGCATACAGTGCAGGGCAGAGACAACGAAGGCAAAACAACTTATGAAAACAGTAGATATGAAGAATCTACGCGCAATAGCCGGCTATACATTGCTCAATAAAAAGAGAAGCAAAGTAATAAGAAATTTATGCAAGATAGGCGATGTAGTGAGATGAACAAGACGTAGAAGAAGACAGTGGAGAGATCATGTTAAAAGAATGACGGAGGACCGACTACCAAAAGTGGGTATGCTGTGAAAGTCAAACACTACAGGACCACAGGAAGATCGCCACAGCGATGGCATGAAAGGTGGACATCGATATCCCAGGAACGATAGACCCAGACACCGTGTTGGGAAATACGAGACACAATCCTAGATTAAAGAGAAGTGATCAAAATTGTAATAAACACTATGAAATGAAAAAGTATGAACAAGAACACATACAAGCTACGAGTATTTCAATAGCAGAAAAAACAGGAGCTCTTACAATCTTGGCCATTTGCTATTCACTGAAGCACAATAATAAAAAGAATATTTTGTTAACTTCTTTAAAACGCTGGGAAACAAATTCATAGCCGGGGGTAACTAAAATTCCAAGTTAACAACATCGAAAGGTAGACAACTGCATAAAGTGATCTAAGCTAATAACTTAAAATGCACATGAACTGATCAACCAACGTATTAGCCTTCTGATTGGCGGAAAATCAATTTTTGCATTACTAAAGGTATTAATATCAAGAAAATAAAACCCGAATCCTGTCTGGACCCCTCGTATAACTATTCGCCCATAATCGTTAATGTCTTCTTCTGCTTCACTTTAATTTTAGAGTCCTGTTTTATTCTGCATCTGCGATAACCAAAGCCACTACTAGCGCTGTGAGCATGATTTATTTTACATCTGAAGTAGCTTGCTTAGCTGGCCTCAGATATGTTACCTTATATTATTATTAATGATGGAAATTCATTAACACAAGAATCGTTATTGTTAATGTGCTTACAAAAATAATAGACAAAGAAAAGTAACCAACCCTGCACAATAGAAAAACTGATTGGAACATCTTCGAAGAGAAACAGAACCAACTCATATCACTTAATATTCCTTTAATACAGAAAAGGACACAGAGGAAACAGTAAACAAATTAACAAATCCCATACAACATGTTCATGGTGGGCAACCCCAGTTGCAAAAGACAAGGAAATAAAAAACTACATACCATCCACAATAAAACAAAAAATAATTGCAAGACATGAAACTAGAATGGAAACTAATGGAAATCAAAAATCAACGAGTACAAAAATATTTGAAAAGTTTAAGTGCATCAGAAACCACTAATTATTCATTATGGAAGGCAACAAAAAACTAAGTAGGCCACAATAATCAATTTCTTCAATTAGAAACGGAAATTACCAGTGGGCAAGAAATAATATGGATAAAGCTAGCATGTTGGAATTTATCTGGATAACATTTTTCAACTATTCCCAGCCATGACAACAGAAAAAGAATGCGAAGTACAAAAATATCTAACATGCCCATTCTAAATGGATCATCCTACACAAAAATTTAAATTAAAAGAAGTAAAAGAAATAATCCTAAAGCTATAAATTCTGCAAAGGTCCCTGGGTGTGATTTGACTGCAGGAATAGTGTTACAGGAAGCAAGAAAAAAATGCTTAGTAGCTATTGCTAAATTTTCAAGGCCATCAATTCCAGATCAATGGCAAGTTGTTCGTATAGTTATGATATCCAAACCGCGAAAAATGTTAGATGACTTCAAATCCGATAGACCAATCTGCTTACTGCCTGTGCTCTCCAAGATTGTTGATAATTGCTGATTGAGGATTTAAAACCTCTAATTGAAAGCCGTACGCTAATAACTAATCGTCAATTTGGGTTTTGCAACTCTTTTGGAGCTATTGAACAGGTACACAGCTTAGTTAGAAATATAAACGAAGACTTCGACGATAGGAGATACTGCTCGGCGGCATTTCTGGATGTTACTCAGGCATTTGATAAAGTGTGGCATGATGAAAAAACAACATAATGGCCAATTTCACCGAATTATTTAGGCATTAGTTAAGTTTAAGCATACTAAAAATTTCAATTTTGCTAAAGAGAAAACGACAAAAAACATTTTAACTAAGGCTTAAACTATAATGCTTAAATAATTTGGTGCAATTGCACATTAATGTTTTAGTTAACCTTTAAGTAGGTAGGTGGTCTAAAGTAATGTAAGTAGGTAGGTGGGGTGCTCAAAACACCCCAAGTAAAATTTACTTTTCTAGTTATATTGTTTACTTTTATTTTATGTTATAGTTTTTGCATTAGTTACACTTTTACAAGATAGATTAATATAAAAATTATTAAAATTTACTACTTTTAAATATACTTTTATTTATATTTTTCATATGGTTACATTAAAGAAGTTGTATTTTCCCGTTACAAAAGAATATAATTTATTATAAAGAAAACAAAATATGTATGTGAACAGCAAAATTCAAACACATGGTTATATATGCACTAAATAATACCTTAAATTAAAAATTGAACAAAAATTTTATTTTCACATATATAAAATACTGTGGCAAGTAGCTTGCATTATAGTAAGGAAATAAATATAAAAAAATAAATGTTTTAATTTTAGATTTATAAAATATAGACACAAAAACAAACAAAAAAATAAAATTGTTTAATTTTAACAAAAAAAATGAAATTGCTTAATTTTACTAAAAAATTTTTTTTTTAATTATACTAACATATTTTTGTTAAAATTAAAGAATTTCTGTTTTTTCTTTGTCTTTGTGTCTAAATTTGTTCAATATTTAGTTTAAGATATTATTTAGTGTCTCTATAACCATATATTTTATAAAAAAAAAATTCTGAAAACAAAACGTAAGTAAGTAGGTGGGATGGTGACAAATTTAACTTTTCATTTGAAACAATGCTGTTCCTACAATATCAATTTTGGGGTGGTTGTGTTTGTAGGTTGCGTTGATTAATAGTTAATTGAAAGATTCTGGCGTCAATTGTTAATTGACGCATATTTTGAATGCATTTCGTGTAGATTTCGGTCACTGAAACCCGGATGCCAATACCGCAATAAGACTGATCATTACAACAAATAGTGCATTCAAATGGCATCCTAATATCATAGTTAAAATATATAGGTGTTATTGGTTTTATGGCTGTATATAAATTAAAAGTAACTGAACAATTAAAAGGGGTTCTGAACGTCATTATTGACAAAGCTGTTATTAGTTTGTTTATATCGCAAATTACTTAAATTGATTTAATAGGTATCCTGTTCTAAGTACATGTTGAAATGTTTAATGCAATATTGACGTAATTATTAATAAGTTTAAAGGTTATCATTGCCCATTAGCCATTAATTTAATTTGCCAATTATCAAATAAAAAAAATCGGATGTGGCCACGCCCATGACTTTATCATACTTTTATTAAATATTTAAATAGTTATTTGTACAACTTGTGTTAGAAGTGATACTTTTTTCACGAATGTGAAATTTATTTGGCAAGACGAAGTCGAGCCAAATAAACCACATGAGTGTTCAAATTATCCCTAGCCAAAAGTAGAAGACGAAGAAGAAGAAGAAGAAGAGAATTTTAACTAAAATTTAATCGGTTCTAAATATCGATTAAAATATGCAAAAACCTAAATTTAGTTTTGAAATTTCTATTAGTTTTGAAATATTAATTAAAATTAATATTAAATAATAAGATTTTAACCAAAATTGAAATAACTCTAACTCCTACTATAATGATAAAAATATCAAATTTGGTTTTGAAAATTTTGTTAGTTTTTAAAATATTAAATAAAGACTAATATTAAATAATAAAACTTAAAAAAATATAAAAACAAGAGTTCTCATATACCAATTTTAACTAAAATTTAATCAGATCTACATCTCGACATAAGTATGCTAAATCCTAAAATTGGTTTTGAACTTTGTATTATTTTTGAAATAATAATTAAAACTAATATTAAATATTACAATTTAAAGAAAAAAAAATAGTTCTCATGAAACAATTTTACCAAGTTCTAATCAACTGTAAGTCTCAAAATCCAAAATCTTGTTTGAAAATTCCTATTAGTTTTTGCTGTAGGTCGACACAAAATTTGACCACACACCACACACACACAGAAATTTTTGGAAATGGTCTTATTTAACTCAGGAAACCTCAAAAGTGTAAATCCATCAAAATCTCAAATTTTTTTCTGCACGAAAACAATACTTTCTTATATTACATAATGATAAAGTAAAAGTAAGAACACATATTTAACGAATTCTATAGGAAAATTAATTTTCTGCAAAATATTGATGGTTTTCGTTTAGTACAGTAAAATAGTTATTTTTGATACTAGTACTTAAATAGGCTACTTTTCCATTCGAGGTTGATTTTGCTGACGAGCCCGAAGGGCGAGTCAGCAAAATCAACCGAGAATGGAAACAAGCCTATTGAAGTACGTGTAACGAACACTATTTTTTGCAAATCTGAAATTCGGTAAATAACGAATATTTTAACAAAATTTACGCAATCTGTATAAAGCTGAAATGAAAATAACTCGCCAGTAGTGTTGAAATGTGCAGATAAAGTCGTCTCGCGAAAGATAAGATTACGAAATATGATCAAATAACATGAGTAATCGTACGTGCAGAAAACAAGCCGCTTTCAATGCCATGTAACGTGTAGGAAATGATCACATTTCACAACAGAATTGCAAAACTCATTATTCGCAGTTCCGTTATTCGCGGTTTCAGTATTCGCGAAAGAAAAATTGAGACCACTTTCTGTATTCCCGGACGAAAATTTCATTATTCACGGATCAATAATTTACGATTTTTAATATAATATTCGGGAGGAGTCTACAAAGGAAAGTTTTCTTTTGACTCTCTTTCTATATATGACCGTCCCCGTGCTTCGGAAGGCACATAAAGCCGGTGGTCCTTCTAATGTTAATGAATTGCCATCATTAACAATAATATAGGGTAACAGCCACATCTGAAGCCAGTCTAGCAAACTATTTGAGATGTAAAACAAATAATATGCTCACAGTACCAGCAGTAGCTTTGGATCTTTGTCTAGGTTACTGTTGGATATTACAAGACCTAGTCCTAATTTAAGAGGAAAAAGAACAATATAATTTAAAATAGATTTTGTATATCAACTAGTACACCTTAAATATTTGGTTTACGTACATTGTAATGTTGGGGCCACACATTCGAAATTGCGCCACAAATTTCGAATCCCAACCTAGATACCCTGGCCCAACATCGTGATCGTCAAGAGAACCCCACACAGTAGTTGAACCATAACAAAACCAGTGGCGTCCTAAATAACTAACTAAATAACTCTGCTCACCCAGTGGCGTCGCTAATGACCTAATAATGATATATGAAATACCATTCTAATAATGAATTAAACGAGTAATTAGTGTAAACTCAATGGAGTACTCACTAATATGAATTATCTACTTGTATACCTGGAGACTTATTATTATTGCTTTCGATCATTAGGACAACCTCTCCACCACTACCCAATCCCTCCAGAAAGTGTGAATAGTAAATTTAGTAAATATCTTTTTAATTGGTAAGCAGTTTAATTGTTTGATAGTGAAAATCTGAAGCAAGTCTAGCAAACTACTTCAGATGTAAAACAAATAATATGCTCAAAGTACCAGCAGTAGCTTCGGATCTTTGTCGAGGTTACTGTTGGATATAACAGGACCAAGTCCTAATTTAAGAGGAAGAAGAAGAAGAAGAAGATAGTGAAACTGAACTTGGGTGCGGTTAAGATTCCCGAATCGCGATTTTTACCATTTTGAAGTGGATTATGAAATATGAGGGTCTAATTAGCTTATAAAAAATAAAATTTGCGGTCGGTTCACAATTTTGAAAAAACGGCTTTAAAGTTAATTTGGAATGCAATTTACTCATTGGCTCTTTTGAAGTGTAACCCCGCCCCAAAATTGAAAAAGGTGTTTGCGACCGTAAATATACCAGAATCTCGGTTTTACTACGAATTATGATAGATAATGGAGTAATTAGCTAATAAAAGAATTAAATTTGTGATCGGACAACAAATTTTCGAAAAAATCACTTTTGTGTGAATTCGTTTCTGATTTGGTTGCACGTCAGCGTCCGAGACGGGCGCTGATGGCGCTTTGAGCGGTTTTGACACGTGCTAAACTCATTAAAAACATCCCTTAAGCGGCTCCAACTCGAAAAGTTCTTAGCGGGGCAGATCTCAGGGAGCGACTGACTCCTACCTAACATTGCTCTAGTTGGCCCCGCCCTATGGTAGATCCGCTAGGGTAAATGTGCACGGACGGTAACCAAAATGCATACAATTATTGCGTAATATTACGCAATAATACACTTACATGTATTTCTTATGGGAAAATTGCAATTTTCAAAATTAAATTGTGGCCTTATTACAACTCCGACAAGATTGATCCTCACCTTAGAGAGCTTGTATTTTTGTGTTCTTTCGTTTGGTTGCACCGTCCTGAAGGGTTTTTAATCCTCCAAGACTTTCACTAAATAGCGAACGGCAGCTCAGATGATGTCGTAGAGCGAGTCGTGGATTACTCTCAAAAAAGGAATAATGTAGGGCGCCAGAAGTTTTTAAGTAAACGTAAATTATCAAATTGACTAGTTTTAATAAACGTAAAAACAACAAAAGTTTACTAAACAAATTTTTACAGTCAAATTTGTTTGTCTTGTTATGAAAATCGAAGATTAACGGTGTTACAAGTTTAACCATGTAAATAATTACAATATTAGTTATTTACCCACGCGTATATACAGTAGCGATCATAAGTATGGTTGCACTTAGTTTTTTTGTGATAACTTTTTTAAATTTCAAGGAAATTTTCCTAAATTTTCAAAATTTATTCTTTAAATACCTTGGAATTATAACACATAATTAAAATTATTTGAAAAATTTTATAAACAAGTAAAAATTTAAAAATCACAAAATAGGAAATATTTGCTTATAATAAAGTATTATTAAAAGCACTTAAAACAAAATTTAAAGTACTTTATTAAAAATATAAAGATTAAAAACAATTAATACTTTGTTGCATAACCTTTTGCGGCTATAACTGCTTTGCATCGAGAAGGCATAGAGTCAACAAGCTTACTAAACGCTCCAATGGAATCTTTTGCCATTCTCTCCTTAAAGCTTCTCATAACTAACTCCTATTTTGGTATGTCTCACTTCTAATTTGTCGCTCAAGCTCTTCCCACAAATGCTCTATAAGATTTAAGTCAGAAGACTGACTAGGCCACTCAAATAGGCGGATATTAGCCTTCGCCATGTAACCTTTAACATGCTTTGAAGCATATTTCGGGTCATTATCTTGCTGAAACATCCAGCCGCGTGGCATTATTCTCTTCCCATGTGGTAGCATGTGATCTTTTATTATGTCAGCATACGTAAACCGATCCATAATACCATCGATTAAGTGTATAGGTCCAACACCATCACGGGAAAAGCAGCCCCACACCATGACACTTCCACCGCCGTGTTTTACAGTGGGAACCTGATACTTAACATCATATCTTTTATTTACTGGACGTCGAATATACTTAATACCATCAGAATAAAACAAATTATATTTGCTCTCATCGCTCTAAAGAATTTTAGACCATTCTTGAACTCCCCAGTTTAAGTGATCTTTGGCAAATTTTAATCGGGCTATCCGATTCTTCTTCAAAATTATTGGTTTCTTAGAAGGACGCTTACCAAATAGTCCAGCTGACTTCAGTCGACGTTTCACTGTCGAAACACTAATATTATCTTCGCGATTCTCGTTAAAATCACGGACAATTTCGGTAGCCATTAAACGAGGATTCTTTACCGCATCACGAACGATCATTTTATCTTCCCGTCCGGTTGTTTTCGTGGTCGCCCGGTTCTTGGTCGATTGGCCACTGATCCATATTGGTTTATTTTACGGATCCAACGACCTATAGTTTGATTTGGTATACCAAATTTGCGATTTGCTGTCCTTAAAGAGTCTCCATTTTCAATGATTTCAAAATCGCATTTTCAGATCTTCGGAATATTCTTTCGTCTTTACCATAATTCTTACTGTTGAAGCAACTACTCTAACAAGTTTATTTCGAAAAATTAATTTTATTTACAGTTTTGACGTTTTAAAGAATATGCCACTTTACTTTTGGACACTGAATAAGAAATAATTATATTTTATACTGTTCACGTTATTAACAACATTAAATTTTATACGTCAAAATCTGTATTAGCCTACTTACTTTTAGGAATGATACAACAATTTGAAAATAAGTTTTGCTTTTATTAATTTTGCTAAAAATTGAGTGCAACCATATTTATGAGCGCTACTGTAGCTATATACCTGTTCACAAAATATTGTATATAAACTCAAAAAAAATTGGCTCAACGTTTCGTTTCTTCTTAAACTTGAACAAATCTGACTGATGGATCTGTAGGTGATTGATAATTTAATGTTGATCAGTATACGACGCTTCGGTGTGTAATCGGCGCAAGAATTCGGCGTCGCAAATAAAATAAGCAAATAATTGTCTGACCTTATCGTACGTGTTGGTGATATTCTACAACTTGATATGACTTCCAAATACATCCAAAATTTCATGAAGGTTTCGGTAACAATTATTATGGTCCAAGCATAATCCAAAAAGAAATTTCTCCATAAATGGTTTTTAAACAAAAAGGAACAGATTCCGTGAAACTGGATACAAGGAACGCTAATTTCCATTTGACCCAACAAAAATATTAAAATCGGATTGAAGCCAAATTGAATTCCAATTTTAACCAAAGTGAAACCAAATTGAATCACGATTGAAGCCAAAGTGAAGCCAAATTGAATCACGATTGAAATCAAATTGAATCACTATTAAAGCCAGATAGTCGGCTTCTATTAAATAAAAATTTAGTTCGTTTCTGAAATTTTTGCTGTTTCGAACTAATATAATAATCGAAATCGCTCTCTAAACCATATCGAAGGCATATCCTTTAGCAACAAATTATTGCTGCGCTATACTCAAAATTAATGTCTATGCGCCGAAACACAATTAATCAGCGCAATTACAAGGTGTTGTCCAAAATTATATCTCCTTAATAAAAATAAAACGTTACATGGTATAGCCATTTCTATAGGAAAAGCGTATTTACGATTCCGGGAATCTTAACTCTACCTTTGAACTTTACCACTAAGCTGGTCTTCCGTCATCTTTGTTTTCTTTTACATTTTAGGTTTAACAACAAAAGTTGAACATCAGAATCTGAACAACAAAATCAGTCAGCTTGTATTAAATTGAGTTATTAATTCGCTTGTAAAATTTGATGTATTTCGAACTCCACAACTTATTTGATTTGCATCGCTTTTGTCCACAGGCCGGGATGTCTTATGGAAATTTCTGAAACAGGACAAACATTTCAAAGTGCCCAATACACGGTGGCGCTGCATGTTTTTATTTGAAATTAGGTAGGGATGACAACGAAAGCCAATGCAAATTAATGTAAAATGAAGAACAGCTGACCGCCATTTGTAATGTTTGCATTTTAAAATTTTGTGAAGTTATGTTTATGTGATTAAAATTTCACCATTAATACTTTTTATACTTACATTTATAATATTGAAATGAATTGGTTGAATATTAAAATGTAAAATATCCATGTAGAAAATTTATTGTTTGTTAACCTACATGGTGAAAATATGGTAAGTTTTCAATGACATTAATTTTAATAAAAATTGTTTCCGATTATATTAATTCAGCATAGCAATGTTTTGTGTTTTGAATTTTCCAATTTGTTATTTAATATTTAAGAAGTGAATATTAATCGTTAAACGAGCAAGACATGAGTTTCAATTTTAAGCCTCAAGTTTCCTGAAATAGAATTTAATAAAATTTGAAATTTAACATAAATAAATTTTGTTGTTGTAAATAAATTTTAAACATTTTGGGAAATTCTAGAAAAGTTTTGCAGAGCTTCGAATATAATACTTATATATTAAAATAGTTAATTTGTGTTTTATCGTAATCTAATGCGACCTATCTTTTAGTAATGTGCTACACTCCATGAAAAATAGGCGATACATCTGATGAATAATTTCAACAAAAATTGGAAAACTTACATCATTTCTCGCAAAAGAAGTTAGGTATTTCAAGACACAGAAAAGTTCATTAAAACTATTTCAATTTAAAGCATAAGAGGTAGTAAACTTTGTGTGTACATTTTTATGTTTTGAATAAATTTTTCTTGCAAATTAATGTAATAAATGTTGTAACCATATTTTATTCCATGTATTTAAAATATGTTTCATAATTTATTATTATTTGCATTGAGTAGAAGTTGTTATGTAAATAAACATTTCTGTTCATTTAAATTATCATTCTACTCGAAGCAAATAATAAAAAATTATGAAACTTCCTATTTTCACAAAAGCAAAAATTAAAAACACCCGCTACGAACATTTACTGCCATCTATTTCATTTATTTGATAATAATCACGCTATACTTCCTAGTGCAAATGCTAGGTGGCGCATCGCCATATTTTTCAATGGAAGCTATGCTTTTTTCCATTATGATAAATTTGCTAAATGGTATTGTATTTCTTTTAATTTGTGTAGTTACGTCGAAGAATATTTTTTCTTCGTTCTATATTTCAGATGTAAATTTTATGTGTAAGGTACATTTCTATTAATCACGTAAGTAAAGAATTTATCTACAGTAGACCCCCGCTTATCGGACCTAAGCGCGACCGATTTCCGGTCGGTTAAAGCGAATAGTCGGATAATCGTGAAGGCTGAACTAAATATCAAAACATGAAATTTAAGTCGGCAATGACATTATGTTGTTTTTCATTATGGTAACATATTACATACTTACAGAAATTTTAATACAATATACATAATTGTAAATGTTTATTAATTAATAAAATTATATGTTGAATAAAATATTTTAAGAATTACAAGTTTCATGAAATATGAAAATTTTCTAACTTTAGTCTAAAACCCTGTTGCGCAATGAGGTTTTGTCTTTTCAAGAACTCGTTAGTTAAACTATCCCTAAATGAGTAAAAATAAATCCATTAAAATTGAAATCAAAACTAATATTGGAAAAGAAGTGATTTTACACGCCCGGGAGTAGAAGTCAGTTTGTAGGTGATGGAAATTGTGACAGAAATAAGTCATTTTACCCTAGGGAGTATAATATGAACAAAAATCCCCTAGGGAGTTTTCATTATACACATATTAATAAAACAAAAATAATGAAGAAAAATATAACAACTTATTTATTAATATTAATAGAAAATGATACATTATTACAATTTTCAAATTTAATATTGGAAGGAATATCAATATCACTGTTTAAAGTTTTGATCGTACTTGCATCAGTTTGTAGTATTTGATTTGTTATTTCTGTTTTATTTTCGTGAGAAGTTAGGCATTGTCCAGTGTTTTGCTCGTTCCTGCTGGTTGTAGTAATTGAATTGCAATATTTCTTTTATTTTCTACCGAATCTTCAATGTAGCCTTCACAAACTGTAGTCGACTTCCAACCTCCGTGACGCTTTATCGTTGTAATGTCAGCACCTGCGTCTGCTAACAGTGTTGCAGAGGATCTGCGCAGACAATGGCCGGTGTAAGAGGTTGGATTTGGTAGGTTTAAGTAGGTAGCTATCAAAAATGGAATTTTTCCAAATTTATTTTTTCCAACTGGCTGTGTAGTGCATTTTCCTGCTTTGTAAAATATGAAAAAGCGACGATGATTTATGTGATTGGGACGTAATCCAGCGTATTTACGGTATAAATTGAGTATATTTATGCTCCTGCATTATTGGTAACCACAAAGACTCGAGATATTTTAGTTTTTGTTTTGGGCACAGTTATTATTAAGGATGTACCAACATCTTCAATGTCATTAAGTGTTAGGTTTGTTAATTCTTCTGAGCGACATGCGCCTGCAATACCCAGGATCAATGCTACCTACAATGTATAGAAATTGTTAATACATAATAAGATCTATATAAATAATGTAATATTTTACCTTAATCATTAAATATTCATTATCATTTGCTTTTGATAAAAAACAATCAATTTGTTCTCGTGACAGAACTTTTGACTTCTTTCCATGATACCCATCAGATTTCCGTTTTAAAAATCCTATAAGTTGTGCATACTTGCTTATGTCTATATTATCATTAATTACCATACACGCTTTTATCATTGAATATTGTGCCCATAATGTGGAGGACTTGTATACTTTTGCCTTTTCTCCAAAATAAGCCAACATGACGTTCTCGGAATATGTTTTACTTTTTTTTCCCTTTCACCACTCTCTTAAACGATTATATGCAATATCATATAATTTTTCGATTTCGGTGGTAACAACTCGGAGACTGCAACACTAGCAGCATCAATAATTTCTTGTGGTTCTTCCATTTTGAAACTAAACTTGTTTACACAATTTTGTTTGTTGTCATAGTATTCGATATTATACTGTGGTATTCGTTATATTATAATTCAAAGGCTACTAAATAAAATAATTGCAATTCTCTGTCATGATTTATAAATTAGTTTTAATTATTTCTTGGTTTCGGGCGTGTAAAAATAGTATATACACTACTGGAGAGAACGCCATTATTCCTTGGTGCATTGTAGCCCTCGGCTTCGCCCTCTGGCTACAAACTTGCACCTCGTGAATAATAATGCTTTCTCTCCTTAATGTATAATGTACTATTATATTTAAAAAAAACACAAGATTACCTTTTTCACCATCCATGGGATTTAGACCTAATGAACTAATAGGTTTGCTCATGCTTTTCCAAAATTCATAAACAAAATCCAAGAACTAAAAATTGTGGCCCGTAGCAAAGATACACCGAAGCTCAATATGGTTTTGGAAAACAATAAAAAATAATTATATGAATAGTTAACTTTGAAAGTGCTTAAAGTAACTTTTATGTAATCAATCTGTCTGTCTACATGACCATCTTCAACTCAATCGGCAAGATTTTGTACGTAAACATTTGTCTGCTCGGTCGGATAGCATGTAAAAATTATCGGAAAGTCGGATTAGCGTGAGGCGGATAACCGGAGGTCTATTGTAATTAATTTTTACTTCTTTTGCATAAGCAAAAACATCATTCAGGTACCTTCTCCAAGTCTCTATTTTTTTTACAAATTTGAATTTCCTCCTAGCACTTGTCTATTGGTATAATGTGAAAATTTTTTATCATAACCTAGAAAATTTATTAAACTTCTTAAGCCTTGCTAATTTAGTATGATTAGAAAACAAATTATGATTAAAAGAAGTATTTATTTGTTCTAAATTTACTTATAACTTGTTTTTACACTGCACTTAAATTATCCTTATCGGTCACTGCAACATTCGATACAACTACTGTTTGTACATTTTTGTTATTATGTCCGGCTCTTTTATTTTCTAGTTGTGGTACAAAAATCTTTTGTAAAGCTGAAATTGGTAGTTCTACTGCAAGACAAAGTATAACCCCAATATAAGTGAACATAGGTAATCTCCTACAGTTTGAACCATCTAAAAAACACACATATTATACTTATTACATAACACAGTATCTCACAAAAGTAGGTTAACATGTTAGGAAATTTGAAAAAACATTATGTAAACTCTGAAAATTAACCCATAGCTTTAATTTTTTTTTAATTTTCACCTTATACATACATATTATATGTATAATTGTAAATGTTTATTAACTTGTGAAATTATATGTTGAATAAAATATTTTAAAAATTACAAGTTATATAAAATTTAAAAATTTTCCAACTTATATTTTAGTCGAGTACTCCGTTGCGCATAATTGGTTTTGTCTTATCCAGAATCATCAGCTAAACTATCCCTAAATGAATGAAAATGCATTAAAATTGAAATCAAAAACTATATTAGAAAATTTAAAAAAAAAAAAATTTTGATGATGTAAATGGATTTTTATGCATTTTCATTAATTTAGAGATAGTTTAGCTGATGATATCTTGAATAGACAAAACCACTTATGCGCAACGGGGTACTAGACTAAAATGTAAGTTAGAAAATTTTTAAAATTTTATAAAACATGCAATTTTTAAAATATTTTATTCAATATATTATATCAGTAGAGAATCGAAATAAGGTGGTATGTTGCAAACGGTGGTGTAGAAGATTTTATTTTTTAACTTGTATAAATAGGTACAAGCATGTGAAAAACAAAAATGCTAACACGGGCGACCTCGGAGAACTTTTGGAGCCAAGAACTTCAAATTTTAGGACTTTTTAGTTTTTGCATATAACTCTAAACCGTGGATCCTATCAAAACATTTGTGGTTTAACAAATTAAAGAGCGTTAAATTCTGCGTCGAATAAATACCAACAACTTAATAATTTGGTCAAGTGGTATGGTCGAAAACTACGGTCAAAAACGACGATTTTTCTAATTTTGTCAAAACTGCGATATACGTATATGTGAGTGCGCGTCCGGCATCGATCGCGCTGCACTAAATTCGTTGTAACTTTTAAACTAATTAATGAAATTGAGCATTCAAAAGCTCAAATGAAAGAAGAAACATGTAGCTATTGGACTATTATATTTTCTAATATAAAAATGAATGTATATAAGAGTAGTAAATGTATATAGTTGGAACATACGGAGATATCCGATAAAATCGCTAAGAGCTCTACCATTTCTACAATTCTTAAAATAAAGATCTGAAATTTTCATAGATTACTCTAGAAGTAATGTATAAAAATATCCGATAAGTAAAAAATCTCAAAAATTTAGTATTGAAGATGTATACTTCAAAATTTCAAAATTTTGGGTAAGTAATAAAATCTAAATGTATACCTAACTTTAACCACATATTACTCTTGCTTAAATCGGGTTATTGGTTTTACAGGTGCGATTTTTAAAGCTTGAAATGTGTACTTTAAGATACTATAAAGGATTTAGGTTAAAAGTAAATCAACCCTTTTATTTTACAAAATAAAAATAAATTTTTTGCTCCAAAATTCGTTAAATTAGAGGTACGTTAAACGTTAATAACTTTTATAAAAATTTATTTAACCTACCTAACTAGCATATATTATTAATAGACTTAAAAATAAGTGAATTTAGTGTAAAAAATTTTAGAATATATAATAATAGCTCTTAGCGATTTTATCGGATATCTCCGTATGTTCCAATTATATACATATACTACTCTTATATACATTCATTTTTTATTTGAAAATATAATAATCCAATAGCTACATGTTTCTTCTTTCATTTGAGCTTTTGAATGCTCAATTTCATTAATTAGTTTAAAAGTTACAACGAATTTAGTGCAGCGCGATCGATGCCGGACGCGCACTCACGTATACGTATATCTCAGTTTTGACAAAATTAGAAAAATCGTCGTTTTTGACCGTAGTTTTCGACCATACCACTTGACCAAATTATTAAGTTGTGATATTCATTTGACGCAGAATTTAATGCTCTTTAATTAGTTAAATCTAAATGTTTTGCTAGGATCCACGGTTTATGAGTTATATGCAAAAACTAAAAAGTCCTAAAATTTTGAAGTTCTTTGGCTGCCAAAAGTTCTCCGAGGTCGCCCGTGTTAGCATTTTGTTTTCACATGCTTGTACCTAATTTATACAAGAAAATTCTTCAACACTTCTCATAACATTTAAATCTTATGATGGCTATATATCATATTATAAATATTTCATTTTTACCATTGATGGTTCATATACCATTAATGCAATTGCTGAGCTATATTTAGAACATTTCTAAGCTTCAGATTGACTAACACATCAGGCATTCTTCAGATTGCCTAAAAATAATAATACAAGCATTACATTCCTGACAGATTTTAGTTCTCTTATAGATTTAATATCCGATTATTGGGGTATAAGTCCCCATTAATTACTTATTGCTTCATAATCTCTTGTCTCTTTCCATTTTTGCATCAATTTAATTCTCTTAATAATCTATCATATAATAGTTCATCTTTCGGTTCATACCATTTATTTTTTGGATTCCTAGACACCTTCATTAACTCCAATTTCGATCTTCAATTATTTTATCATTCTCTTACGTACTTGGTTTACAAATCAACCTCATCTGACAGTCCTCCATTAGTCTCCAATTTGTTATTCTTCTTATTATTGAATTTTCATCACTTCTCATTACGTGACCTAGCCATCTTAATCTTATTGCTTTAACAAATCTGACTATGTCCTCGTTTTCCATTTATTGCATCAATTTATAATTTATCATTGAATAAATCATAATCATTGAATAAAGTGAGTATTAATCTTGTCGGAATTCTAATAAGGCAACAATTTAATTTTAAAAATTGCAATTTTCCATAAGAAATACATACATGTAAGTGTATTATTGCGTAATATTACGCAATAATTTTATGCATTTTATTAACGGTACTTGTGGTTTGATACTAACGAATCAACCATAAGGCGGGGCTAACTAAAGCAGCGTTAGGAAGGAATCAGTCGCTTCCTGAGATCCGTCGCGTCAACTTCCAAACTTTTGATTTTCATAACCGCTCTGAGCCCCGAAGTGATCCGGAGGGTTACGTAGGGGTGCGGAAAGTAGATTTTGATAGCACAATCATATCCAAAGCGAATTCACACAAAAAGTGACTTTTTTTCGAAAATTTGTTGTCCGATCACAAATTAAATTTTTTTTATTAGCTAATTATACCATTATCTATCATAACTCGTTATAAAAACCGAGATTCTGGTATATTTACAGTCGCCACAACCTATTTCAATTTTGGTGGGCGGGGTTACAGTTCAAGAGAGCCAATGGGATAATTGCTTTCCAAACTAGTTTTTAAAGCCGTTTTTTTAAATGTGTGAACCGACCGCAAATTTTATTTTTTATACGCTAATTAGACGCTCATCTTTCATAATCCACTTCAAAAATGGTAATATCGCGATCAGGGAATTCGAACCGTCACCTCTCTTGTGTACTCTTTTAATCTTCTGTTTATCACTGTGGACAATACTTTGTATGTGGTATTCAGCAGCTTTATACCTCTATAGTTATCAGATAGTTCGACGTTTCCTTTCTTCTTTATTGTTACTATAATTCCTTTCTTCAATCTTTGAGGCATTACTTCTTCTGCCCATATTTGTATAATTTCGTATATTCTCCCGTGCAAGGGATCTCCCCCATACTTAATCAACTCAGCGCTTACACCATCCTTGCCCGGTGCTTTTCTGTTTTTAAGTTCATTTATTATTACAATTATTTCTTTTTTAGATGGTTCTTCTATTTGTTGATCTTTTTCATCTATTTTCGGGAAATGTTCGTCCTCTTGCGGTACATTTAATAATTTCTGGAAGTGTTCCACCCAAATTTGTGTAGTAAATTTGCAGTTCACCTAAAGTTGTAGTTATTTTGCATAATGTCTAGTAGATTAGTGGAATGTCTTGTCATTCCGTACATTGTCGGAATTTCTACATTATCGATAACATATTACATATGTACATACATACAATACAAATTTTTTAAATATAATTTGCAATTTTTTGTAAATGTTATATTTCTAAAGTTAAGAATTAAAGGGTTTTTCTGCAGTACGATTACTCAGTATTATATATTTCGTAATCTTATCTTTCGAGACGACTTTACTGCACTTTTCAACACTACTGGCGAGTTATTTTCATTTCAGCTTTGTCCAGATTGCGTAAATTTGTTAAAATATTCGTTTTACCGAATTTCAGATTTGCAAAAATAGTGTTCGTTACACGTACTTCAAAGTAGCCTATTTAAGTACTAGTATCGAAAATAACTATTATTAAGAAAATTTTTAAAATATTACTAACAAAAACGTCCAAGCTAAGTTTTATGAGTTTCGAAAGACCTATTTCTTATGAATGTTTTAGGATTTTATTCATATTATTTAGAAGATTTTCTGTTGAAATATTATTTTCGTGAATGTAAATGCGGACAAGAAAGTTTCAAATGTTTACATCTTTTTAATTTGTTATAATTCTTAGCCTCAAGATCACTTTCATGTGGGTATACAAAAGAATCTAACTCTAGTAAAGCACTTGCTTTAAATGATAATGCTGAAGAACTTTTAAAATTTTGGACATTTCTAGGTTTACTAATAAATCTCAAAAATACTTCTAGCAAATAATACAACATCCAAGTCAAGTCAAACAGTACGTTTCAAAAATCTTTAGGTCTCAAAAGAATTTAAACATTGGAAACATCTTTTTGAAATGCTCTTGTGCAATTAATTATCAAAATTTGAAAACGTTATTATAAGTCGAATAAAAAGTTTTAAAAAAATCATAGCAGTTTTACTTTTACTCCATATTAAAAAATATAATAAGAAAAGTTATACATATTAAAATAAAATAAAAAATATAGCAGTGTCATTTACTTACAATTGTAACAGGAGAAGCATATACAGGTGATCTAATTATTGCTCCTCTCAGACGCACAATCGATGTGTGTACTAGGAATATACTATAAGTAAGTCTTCCTAAAATTTGAGTTGGTTGCCAAACCAAGCAAGCTCGGAAAAACCCTATAAGTTAAAATAATTTAAAAGTTTTGATTTTTACATTATTTTCAACTTACAGCCTATATTTTGGGCTACTCCAAACATAGATATAGCAACACCTAATGCAAATGTAACTTTTGCGATGCCTGCATACAGAGCACATAAAATAATATTCGGCTTTTCATCATTTTGGTAAATTGGAATTCCTAGATATATGATGCCTAATGTTAATCCAAAAGATAAAATCCACCATAAAACTACATGCCACTAAAAATTAGTTTGTCTATTGTTAAAATTAAAAAAAATGTAGTACTAGCATTACCTTTTCAGTAAATACTATTTTATTTCGATAGCTGTAAAACAAATAACCAAATATTATTCCAATTACGTAGCCACCAAAATTAACAAATGGCGAAACATACATGACGTGCCATTCTATTTTATCTAAGAAAATTGTGTAGAAGGCTCTAAAATAAAAGTTTTAATTATAAAAAATGTTATAATGGTTACTAGCAACTTACTCGGGAAATTGACGAACCACTATGTCATAATCAAAAATATATACTATTAATACTGGAATGATCACACTAACAGCTAAACACGTTCCTAAGATGAATTTTATAAACTCTCTAAATTTCAACATCAGGATTAACACAAACGTCGAAACCAAAAATAGTTGAGTATCAGTTGCTAAATACCAAGATTGTTGAAGGCACTAAAATATATCAAACTAATCCTAAAGAAAACCGATTGATGTTCAAAAAGCAAAGAACATCAAAAAAATGTAAATATTTCAGAAAACGGCAAGTAGTACTTATAAGTAGTCTTACCATATTCTCAGAATCGTAGAAATTGTTAATGTATAACAGGTTAGCCCACCAATTTTTTCTGCAATTTTCATTTTCCAATCCAATTATTTTAAACCATACTGGGCTTTGATTTAAATGGTAAAACCATGTAGCGTTGAAAATTATTATTACGAGATATGTTGGTGTTAATCTAAAAATAAAGTTTCTTTGTTGAATTTAAACCAATCTTTTGATTTTTTTATTTAGCTAGTCGTTTATTATAAAATATGTATTTAGTTTCAATATAATAATATTACATTGGGTGATGTTATTCGGTTCGAAAAAAAGAGACAAATTAACAATTCAAATATAATTTTATATTAAAAACAAATTTTGTAAGACGCGATTTTATCGCACGCGTCTAAAAGGACAAGCGCCCTAATCCTCGTAGTATTACAAAATAAGTTCTTTTATTCTATATTCTATTATCTGTCTCTAATTTTGTATCTTTTAAACGAAACTACTTACAAAAACCTAATGGCCCAATTTGGGTAGAAAATTTAACGGCCTATAACTTTAGTCTAATAAAATTTTTTGGAAAACCAACCCATTTTACAGAAAATTCCAAAATAATGAATAAGGTCGGTGCAAAAAATTTAATAGTCATACAGGGTGCTTCCGTGTTCACGGTAAATCTTTGAGGTTGTTATAAAGGACACTTTTTTAAGACAAATTTTGTTCAAGTCCAAACCCTTGGGAGGTATCCCTCTTTAAAGCGATGTTTTAACATTTTGGGAATTTTTTTGACATTTCTTTTCTAATTTAATTCACAACTCAAAATTCGTTCATCTTAGACAATAGGAGGTTATAAACTAATTTATTAATACCATAATATCAATAGTTACGGTGATATGGCCGTTTGAAAGCAAAAATTTAAAAAATTGCTTTAAAGAGGGGTACTCCCAAGGGTTTCGACTTGGACAAAAATTTTATTTGAAAATTTGTCTTAGAAAAGTGTTCTTTATCACCACCTCAAAGGTTCTCCACGGTCACAGGGACACCCTGTATATCGTATATTCGAGTATTAATTGTATATGCACCCGGTTTATTTTTAGCCAAACTTATAATAATGTTACAATAAGTTTACGGGGATTAATTGTAATAAAGGTAAAACATCCAATTTTAATAAAAAGTTCTAGCTTATCTATAAACTGCATTAATCGTTTAGGATCACGTTAGATTAATTGGAAAATGAACATAGTTGTTGATTTTTTGAGTTAATATAAATTAACAAAGTCAATTTAAATAATTATTAGTTTACACGCTAATATTCGAATATAAACATAATTTTAATAGCAGCGCCAAATTTGAATTTGGAGAAATTTAAAAAATTGTAAGAGAATGTTAGAAATTTTTAGAAATGCAAATAATACAAACATAATCGACCTGAATTTCATTGGCCTATCTCCTCAACCATACTTTCTTTATCGAGAACATAATTTTATTAACTGAAGTAATAAGAACACTAGAAACTTGAGGGTGTACAACATAAGGTTTATTTAACATTTCACAGATTTGAGATTCTAACTTCGAAAATTTCAATAAAAATACAATATACTTGCGTATTCAGTAATTGAATGGATACTAATATAAATTTATTTTTATCAAACTTAAATTGACAAGAAGTTTCTAGTCTTATGAACATGCAAAATTATTCTGGTAGTATACAAAAACTCAAAACATTTGTTACAATATTTCCTTGTAAAACAGTAAAAAGGTTTTAGTATTATTTCTTACCTAATATATCTATTAATAAAAGCCAGTAAGACGTAACTAAATTTTATTTCTTTCTTTTCTTCGCTCATTAAAAAGAAGTGATAACATAAAAGCCAACCAGATACTAAAAAAAACGTCTGTATCGCATAATATCCATTTACTACTATCATAGTCTCTGGTCTTTCCGTTATCTACACAGTAATTTCTTCATTATAGAGTAAATAGCTATTTAATAAACACCTACCTGTTCAACGAAACGAGGATTTGATACGGGGACTGAGAAAGCTACAAGACACGTATGTGACATTACAATCAATATTATGTTATAAAATCGTACTCCATTAACTACCCTTAACGATTTACTATCCGGATGGGTACTTTTAGATCCAAGTCTTTCCCAATTTTTTTATAACAGAAAAACATGATATTATTTTTCCGACTAGTAAAATGTATAAGAGATTAATATTAAATTAAGACAACACAAATCACATTATTTTTAGTCTTACATTTTGTTGACGTTATTCTATCATATTCTTCTTTGGATTTATAGCGAGGTAATCCTTCATAAAACGTGCCCCATGCCAGTAATACAAAAAGTAATAAAAAAAATACACTAAAAGAAAAATTATAAAAATTAAATTTGTTAATTTACTTTTTCATTATAAGAAATACTTGCCCTCCGGCATAGTCATACACATCCTTAGGCTTCTTATGAATTGTTTGACAATTTAATGTATCAGTTATTGTACTTTTTTAATCCCATATCGCGATACTTTCTACTCATACATTTCGCAAGATCTCCTTTTAAAAGATTATGATCATTTTGGTAGGCAGTTATATTTTCTGCAAGTTCGGGACAAGCTAAATGAATACAATACCCATGTCTGAGTTTATCGTGTCTATAATTTTTTGGGTTCTTTATTAGTTCCTAAAAGAGAAAATATCATTTGAATTCATATCTATCTACTACATACAGTGTCCCCGTGACCGTAGAGAACTTTTAGGTGGTGATAGAGACACTTTTCTAAGACATATTTTAAATAAAATTTTGTCCAAGTCCAAACCCTTGTACCTTTTAAAGCATTTTTCAATTTATGATTTCAAGGGCATTGCACCGATATTTTAATTTTTGGGTTTAATTTTAAATGCCAAATTAATAAATATACATAGAAACCATTATAAATCAGAAATTTTACAAATTGGATTTATAAAATTTAACATTTGTTTAAATAATGAATTACAGATTATAATAAAAAAATAAAAATTCAAAATGTTATTTTATATTTTTAATTACATATTGTGATCTTTTAAATACTTGTTTAAAACCTACATTGAACTTGGATGCATTTTAATACAATCAACATTTATTAAATAATTTTGTAAACAATCCGTTTTACAATAATTTTGTATATTACTTGAATCAGTTAAATTATTAATTAATTATTATTCAAAAATTTATTTAAAAATTAAATGAGCTCCATTAAATTTTCCATCCGTTGACATTTTAAAAGAGACTTTGATTTGAAAAAAAGTTATAAATCATACCAATTTTTAAAATTTTTTAAAATTATAATTTTGTTGAATTATTGGTTATTAATGTGTTTACTTTATTTGAAAGCTTTATTTCAAAAAATTATTAACCAACGTTGTAGCATTAAATTTTCTATGGTTTGACTTAAAATTTTTCTAAAGAACGTTTCGTTTAAAAGATACGTGGTTAAGAAAAGTAAAAAATAAACTCGAATTTTTGACATTTTTCCTTAATTTAATTCATAACTCGAAATCTGTTGATTCTGGGCGATAAGAGGTTATGGCATAATTTGTGATATTCAAATGCTCTATAGAAAAGCTCTAATTCATTAAACCCAAAAATTAAAATATCGGTGCAATGGCCGCTTGAAATCATAAATTGAAAAAATTGCTTTAAAGTGAGGTACCAAGGGTTTGGACTTGGACAAAATTTTATTTAAAATATATCTTAGAAAAGTGTCCTATATCACCACCTAAGAAGGTTTTCCACGGTCACGGGACACCCTGTATATATATACTATAATATATCATACTAGCTATGTACTACATATTTATACCTTGTATGTACCTACATAAAATAACAAGTCCATTTCAAACATTAAATGTTAATATTTTTAAGGTGTACCGTATGCTTATATCACATTATTAAATTTGGATTATTAATTTCACAATTAAGGAGAAGTTCTAGTGGCAAAGATTTAAAAAAATCGATTTTGATTTTTTACTTGTTTTTGAAGTTTTGAAATGTCTAAAATTAACTTGGACGAGTGTATACATAATCAATCCACAATAATAAAAATCTTATATGTATCATGGTAAATTTTTTAAATTTGGACTTTAATAAAAAATGTAACAAGAGTTCCATAAAGTATTAAATAATGATATAAACAGATTAAAATCAAAAACCAAAAAAAAGTATAACAAAAATCGATTATTGTTATATTTTTGTTAATTACATATTGTTTTGATACATGTTTATTGTGAATAAGATTGTAAAACCTACATTGTAATTGCTAGTAATGCATTTGTCGTAATACAAATGCAACATTTATAAACTAACGTAATTGGTAGCAATTATATTCCAGCTTTTTTTACAATAATATTTGTTATTATTGACGTTGGAATCAGTTAAACCTTGTATTTATTTATTCAAATTGTTTATTATTTATTTTCTGGATAATAGTGTAATTGCAGTTTACGAACATAACTATCATTATGATATTTTTTTCCGTTTTGCACAACTTACTATTATGTAATTAATTAATTAATTATAATCACAATTTTGTAACATTGTAGCTGTGTTCTATAAAAATTATAACAAAGTATGTTTAATTAATTGGTGCATATAAATAGTGTTTACCTTATTGAAAGCTATTTATATAAGTATACATATACCAAATTTGTATAATACTTCGCACATTTGAACCTTACACACTATATGTATATTGAAAAACCAAAGAACAAAGTCCTTACCCAGGATACACAAGGTGATGTTGTTGGTATTATTTAACAAGATGGCGTCATATATGACACCAATTTATTTCATTTTTAAAAACCTTAAAGACCGGAAAAAAAATTATACTTTATAGATACATTATTTAAAGCATTTTGAATAAAAATTATGAATATAATAGTTTATATAATTTTCCAATATTGCATTATTTACATAAAAGGAAATTTCGTCATTATTTTTATATATGTAACAAAGGTCTCGTAGGTACAATAATAAAAAAACATGTCAAATTAAATTTAATAAATACTTTAAAAGATATAAAAACCAAAATTATCAATAATACCCTTAAATATAATTATCTAATATGATAATTTTTTATGCTATTTCAACATACATTCTTCATTAATTTCTTTATATTGTTTTGCATCAATAGTTAATTATTCTTTGGAAAAACTTGCTATTTTAATTAATTTGTATTGGAATCATAAAAATTACACTAATAGTAATAGTATTTATTGGTTATACTACATTGTAGTTAAATTCAGATAAAGGTTTTGCTGATCATTTTTCTTTTAAAAATATTTTCTATAATAAATATCACATTTTCATATTAATAACTAAACATCATTTAAAAAAAGTGTATTGAATCTCGGAAAAATTTTAATTATTGAAATAAATGTGAGACGGTTTGGCCTGGTTGTTAGCATGATCAACTGCTAACGATTCGAATCCGAGTAGATTGCAATGCCGTCTCTGTGCTTTGGAAGGCACGTAAAGACGGTGGTCCTCCTAAGTTAACGAATTGCCAATAATTCATTTTTACAGTACAAAAATTAGCAATAAAAAATAGGATAACAAGCACAGCAGAGGCAAGTCTAGCAATCTATTACTTCAGATGTAAAGCATGTAATGCTCTCGTTACTGATGATGGCTTTGGATTATCGCGAAGCCACTGTTGAGTAAAACAAAACAACAGATCAGGACAGGGTTATCCTTAGCCTAAAGTAGAAAAAGAAGAAGAAGAGTAATAAATGTATAACTGACTAACCCAATAAATAACAATACTTTTCCATACTTTCTTTAGGAAGTAACGAAGTAACGGAAGACGAAAAGTCAAATAATTAAGATAAATGTCAACTTAAAAATTTTACTAAACCTTTTTTGAGAAACTAAAGACCTTAAGACAGTAAAAATCGCTTGTACAAAAACTGAAGCATTCAGTTTGTTTGTTGAATAATATTAAAATGGAATGTTATTTTGAGATAAAAAAATTTATTTGTAAATCATTATTTTTTATTGTTTTACGAAATTATGTTCAATTGCACTGACTTATTTAAGTATTTGTTAAGTTTAAACCTAAGTCAAAATGTCATTTATTATTTCCCTATCAGCGGAATTGACATAAATCATTTAAATAAAATATTACTTACACTTATAATGTTCCAAGCTTTAGAACTATTTCTTGGATTTACGGGAGATAACTGAATTGTAGCAAAACAAAATAACGCTTTTTCTCCATATTTTAAACAATTATCAAAATCATCTAAATGAAATAGTGGTGGTATAGACGCATAATCTTCATCTGAAAAATATAATCATGTTTCAGTTCTCACAATTTATTTTTAAATCTTATTGCAAACCTGTAACAATTGCTTGAACTCGCAATAAACATGTGAAACTTACAACACTTACAATTTTATTAAACCACATAATTTAAATATATATTAACAATTATTATAGATTTTATAATGATGTATATAAATATTATTTATAAACCTTTTTATAACGAAGAAACATTGTATAGATAGGGTAAAAATTCAAATGAGTAAATACCCTTATGAACTGCTCAGAATTTATTAAACTTACTCCTATATAAAATCTTTTGAAGGTAACCAACTTACGGCTTTCATTATTTACGAGTTCTATGTATTATTATTGTTTAATATAAATTTTAAAAAAATATCACCGTCATTTGTAATTAGTACAAATAGCAAAAAACGTATTACATTAAAACGTATTTTCATTAGTAAAATTTTTAGATCAAAACTTTTAAAAAATTAATTTGACCGCAATTTACAATAAACTTGCAGTTTAATCAATTTTTAAGCTTCTGCACAATCTGAAATTTGTATAAATCTAAAAACAAACCGAATTTTTACTGTAGCCTTGTACAATTATTTTAATAAAAAAATTAGTTTAATACTATTCTTTCTTAACCCATACTAAATTACTTTTTACAAACAAATTAGGTTCAAAAAGAAACATAATACTTTTCAGTTTCAAAATCACCAAAAATTTTCAGTATCAAACAAAATAATGCTCGTTACAAATATAGTCTGTATTATATAAGCACGTACATAGTACATACGTACGTACATAACCAGGTTTTGTCACGCTGTCCTCAAAATCCACACAAACAACGATAATCTTTTTTACAGTGGTGGTGAAAAAAATCTATATTCTTCAACTCCGCTTTATGGACGTTATTCTTTCTTTTATTGGTGATAAGAGCACGATATGATTTTGTAGTTGCATAATATATTGTTGCAAGTAGGAGAAGGTGCAAATATGGAATATGCTTGTAATATGGAATACATCGGTTTTGACTAAACCAAGTAAGGTCCTCGGTCGAAAATCGGCTAAAGTGAACGCTTGCCATCTTTATTGGAGGCGATCCACCCGTACCGTTTTAGTATGATTTTAGTTTACCACATGTGTACATGTGAATTTCGTACATTGATAATTTTAACACGTAAGTGAATATGCAAGCCTAATTTTTTATTTGCACGTTTTATTTAAATATTTGTTACGATGCCATTGTATATAAACTAAAGTTTAAGATAACGTTGTATTTGTTTAGTTTTTGTTATGATAGGGTAGATCTAGCCTAAAATATTGATGACATTGGTTGTCGGTAATATGGAATACCAGTATTCCATACCACCATGCTCATAATACGCTCATAATGAGTGTGCAAGCGCCGAAAAATACGAGTATATTTGCGACTGGTGCAAGTAATATGTTAATCTAACCCTTATAGTTAGTTTAAGTTTTTTGGAACAATAAGTTATTTAATTATTTCTTAGATATTTAATGTATTCCATATTTGCACCACCTTTTCTTAGGTGAGCATTTTGTAATTTTTTTTCAAACTTTTTTTTTGTAAAAATGTTTTAGTTAATTACACATTTGCTTTTAGATTATGGTGTCTAATTGTCTGAAGTAACTTTTACCTAAATTTGGTTTAGTTCTATTTGCTAACAAAATTTTTTATATACCAAACAAAATGGTATTCCATATTTGCACCTTCTCATCTACTATATGGAAAATTTCCTCAGAAATTTACAATGGAAGTTGAACATAGTATTTTCAGAAAGCCCATACAATATATAGACACCATGATATCCAACGACTCCCACTAACCTTGAAGCCAAAAATGTCGAAATTCAGAACGATAAAGGCGTTCCTATGTACAAATAATGAAATGTATCGTCTAAAACCGGGTTTGAATCCAAAATGAAATTTTTACGATAATTGACATTTCTAATTCAATGAATTGTTAATAGTTTGTAAAACAGGGTTTAATCTAAATTAAAATATTTGTTTTATAAAGAACTACAAAGTTATTTACATAATTACTTTGATAAATTTAAAAGATAAAAATATAATTAAACTAAAGAATAATATAAAATACAAAATATAAAATGCACTAAAATTAATATTATTCAAAATCGACAACACTTTTGTCTTTTGTCGTTTTTGACGAGCGCTGTTGTTCAGAATCACTCGCACGATTTTTATAGATTTGATTAATAATTGTTAATTACTTTTCAAGGCATTTTTATTTGTTTTTTTAATAAGGACGTTTCTAAAGTTTTTTATTTATATTTTTCTGTTTTCTTTAAAAAAAAACGAGTATATATAACGTACCGTGCTCAAATTTGCAACATGATATATTTGAACATTTGTCGATAATATATTATAATTACAAGTAAAAACATTTATAGTTAATGAATAAATAAATAAACAAAACATGCCTGCGGAACGGTTAGTTCTTTTATTTATTGTAGTGAAAATAGTAAATAATCATGCCGTATTTACAGTATGTTATTACAAATTATCTTTAGAGTTTGCAGTTTAAAAATCTGTTATTAACCTCATTAGTAACGAAATTAATCGTGGTTCTTCTAATCCTATC
This sequence comes from Lycocerus yunnanus, assembly GCA_036346125.1. Classification (NCBI taxonomy): domain Eukaryota; kingdom Metazoa; phylum Arthropoda; class Insecta; order Coleoptera; family Cantharidae; genus Lycocerus; species Lycocerus yunnanus. The sequence goes on from JARFIX010000008.1 coordinate 3,884,823, forward strand.
CTGCTTATGCTATTTGCAGTTTGGAAAATGTTTCATAGATGGCACGCGCATAGTACAGTATATTATCTTTTTATGTCGAAAAATTTACAATTTAATTTGTAATTAAGCATTTTTGTGCTCAAAACATTTCTGAAAGGTGCGGAAAAAGTCGACTAATACAGGTTAATGTTATTTGATAAATAATTTTGTTTAGAAAATATTTTGTCTCTTGACAATTTTTGCTAAATTAAGAAGTTTTTAGTTTATAGACCAGTTGAGAGTTATTCCCTCTCTAAGGATAGAAATCAAATGTTAAGCAAAAGATTTGGAATATCCAGAGATACTTTCGGTAAAAATCCATATAATGGTTATCTACATGTAGCACTTCAAGCTGAACAGGTTGGGGGAGTTTTACTCTTCCAAAACCTTCACATCAAACAGCGAACGGCAGTTTAGGCATTTGAAAAATTTAAAAATATTTTAATCAGCATATTTCAGACATTTCAAAGTTGAAAAAAATCAAATTTTTAATTTGCTAAATAAAACTTCCTATTAATAATAGAACGTTCCAATGAGCCTGCCGGCCAAACAAACTGTCCTGCTAGCAGATCCTAAAATTAATAGTGTGATATTAACCATATTGTTATTCTTCCTGCAGAACATAAATATGACCATTCAAAAGATCTTTAAAATTTTGCCAATTTAATGTTCTTCTTACATGTTCAAAAACGCCGTTTTTGACTTAAATATTTGTTTAAGAAAACTGCTTAACTTATAATGACAGCGCCAAACTTAAATTTGGAGATATTTAAAAATATTTAATTAATTTGTCCGTTTGCACCGCACCTATTTACGTCTAAATTATAAATTAATATAAAATGATAAACTTAACACTTAAACTAACACAACATAAGCTTAATTATTCCTTATTAAAATAATAATAATACTTAAATTAAAACACTCTCGTATTCGTTTGTAAAAATACGAACGTAAAAATTCAAATTTTGTCTTGTTAAATTTCTTAAATCAGAGATTAAACTTGCAATACAAATGGACATATCATCTTCAAAAGTATTTTTCACTATTTCATCCATTTTATTATAACATAAAATTTTAAATACATTGCATCATAAGAAATAATAACGCATGCGCTAAAATTATAAATTTGACACCAGGTATTGTTTTACATAGCTAATTATTTTTTACCTTCCTGTTATACATCCCTTCTAAGATTATGATGACAATCACATATCTAAATTGAACTAGTGAACAGTGACAGAGAGTTAATTGTGCTGAAGTGCTGTTACCACCCACCTACCTACTTATGTTTTGTTTTCAGAATTTTTTTTAATATATAGCTATAGAGGCACTAAATAAAATCTTTAACTAAAATGGAACAAATACAGACACAAAGACAAAGAAAAAAAATTGTTTAATTCTAACAAAAAAATTTTAATTTTTTAGTAAAATTAAGCAATTTAATTTTTTTTTGTTAATATTAAATAATTTTATTTTTTTATTTGTTTTTGTGTCTATATTTTATAAATCGGCAATTAAAACATTTATTTTTTTATATTTATTTCCTTATTACATGAAGGCTATTTGCCACAAAATTTTGTATATGTGAAAATGAAATATTTGTCTGATGTCCATATAACCATGTGTTTTAATTTTGTTGTTCTCATATTTTATTTTCTTTATAATAAATGATATTTTTAGTAACGCAAGAATACAACTCATTTAATGCTGCCATATGAAAAATATAAATAAAAGGATATCTAAAAGCAGTAAATTTTAATAATTTTTACATTAATCTCTCTTGTAAAAGTGTAACTAATGTAAATTTAACTATAACATGAAATAAAAATAAAAAATATAACGAAAAAAGTAAATTTTACTTGCGGTGTTCTGAGCACCCCACCTACCTGCTTACGTTACTTTAGACCACCTACCTACTTAATGGTTAAGTTTTATCAGTTTTAACAGAACTGAATCTCTTTGGAAAGCAACGGATTTTAAAATATGCTTGTGCTGAGGCTAGTTCCAAGTACATGGCCAAATTTTCTAAACATTTCTGCAAAACTAGTATCTATTTACCATTGGTATATAAAAGCAGGTTTTTAAATTATAAAAAAAATTATATATTATGCTATATTGCATAAATGTAAAAGGGAATGAACGTTAGCGTTTCTTATAAAAATTCGTATGAAAGTTGGAATCAAAAAGTTCCACTGACTATTGTTCGAAATAAAATTAAAGTTAAAACGTAGGATTTATTTATTCTAAACTTATTTTTATAATGTGTTTTAAACTGGAGTTAACTTATCTTTACCATTTACTAAACCAGTCGTTGCAACTATATGTTGTATATTTTTATTATTATGTCCGGCTCTTTTATTTTCTAGTTGTGGTACTAATACTTTTTGTAAAGCTGAAATAGGTAGCTCTATTGCAAGACAAAGTGCAGTTGCAAATATAAGGGAAACTCCATAATATCCCACAGTCTCAAAAAGCTGAAAAAAATTAAAGCATTATTACAGTATTACAATAATTATAAACTTAATATTATAAAATATAAAAGGTATCTTAATAAGAGATTCGAAAGTTTTCGAGATTTATTTGAAAAGTCATATTATTATTTTTTTTGTTATAAAGTATAAATTTTCCGATTTTTTATGTATGAAATAAAATGTCAGACGATTACGTAGTAGAGCTCTCCTTCCAAGATCCTGTAATTTGACGCCATGCGATTTCTTTCTTTGTGTTTTTTAAGTCACATGTGTATGCCAATTAATAAGCCACAAACAATTAATCGGTGAGAGTCGGTTAACCCTGATTGCGATTTTCATCATTTTTTTGCGAATTATGAAAGATAACAATGCCATATACGCATAAAAAATAAAATTTGCGGGCGGTTCTCAAATTTTGAAAAAAAAGGATTTAAAAATGAATTTGGAATTCAATTAAAATAGGTTGTGGGGACAGTAAAGATACCAGAATCTCGGTTTTTACAACGATTTATAAAAAATGAGAGTGTAATTAACAAAGAAAAAAATAAAATTTGTGGTTGGTCAACAAATTTCGGAAAAAATTCACTTTTAAGGTGAATTGACGTAGGTGCGTACAAGCGCTTTACTCATTAAAAACATCCCCCAAGAATAGTCCAACTCGGTAAAGTGTAGATGTTGACTCGATAGATGTGAAGGGTGACTTAAGTCAAAGATTCTAAGTCTTACTACCACAATCGAGTAACAATTATGCGAAGATGTTATATTAAATTTTATCAAAAGAGCAAGAGTTTGCAAAGAAAGCCATTGTGCGCATTTAACTGACATTATACATACATATCCATTATACATATCGTTATACATATCTATAAATAATCAAAACTTTGTACTTTACAACAAAATAAAATCATTGTGTTTGTTATAGCAGTGGCATAAAGCGTACACCGGCAGGTTAGAGGCGTGTAACCACGGTTCTATTCCTGATTACGCTAAACACACTATAGCAGTGATCTAGTGTAATTTAGTACTTGCAGAGTTTATAGAACTCTCTTAGCATTGAATAATAATATTTCAAAAATAAATTCGGCGCTCTTATGGAGACACAAAGAGACGGTCCTGGCCTAGTAGTTAGAGCGATCAACTACTGATGCAAAGGCACCCGGTTCGATCCCGGGAGAAGTCCAGAAAAGAAAAATTTTCTTTCTGACTCTCTTTCTATCTATGAGCGTCTCCCGTGCTTCGGAAAACAACGTTTAGATACATAAACATAATCGATTATCTTATGATAAAATAAGAAATATTTTTCCAAAATCTTCCTAGCTATTATAAAAGAATGCAGTTGCAAAAACCAGCTGAAAAACGATAGATGAACGAATTTCTACCTGAATAGCAATAACTTGTAGCTTAAATTATTAATATTTGACAACACAATGGTAACTTATTTACAAACGCTATAGATCTATAATCAATGATGTTTGAAACGTTGAAACGTTAAAATTCGTTGGTGAAAACGGGCATAACTTAAATACTTTATTATTTATCTTTGATATTTATCTGTGAAACCATATCGTAAAATTTATCAGTCTAAAAAGGTTACTAAACAAAATACCACGTTTGTTTCATCTAAACCAAGTTATAGACTAAAAAGTTGCATGAAGACTTTTGTTCTACTTGTTCTATTTTACTCCTACGGAACACCTAACTACCACCATACATATTATGTACAAAGATAAAACTTTTGCTTTACTTTTTAAAGCTGTCCGTGGCCAGTAATAATAGTAATATTTATTCTAATATAATAATTTATTATAATAATTATACGTTTGCAAAAAAATAGCATGTTTTCTTCAGAGGAAAAGTAACTTGTCTGACAACCGTACAAACACGTTTGCTTCGAATAAATTATATTTATTTTATGATATGTATGTGCAATAAAAATATAGTTATATGTTTTACTTACAATTCCGAAAATAGAAGTATGTATAAGTGTTCTACCCTTTGTTGCTATCATACGTATAACCGATCCGTGCACCAAGAATATACAATAAGTAAGCCTTGCTAAAATTTGAATTGGTTGCCAAACCATACAATGTCGTAATAACCCTATAAATAAAAATTGTTTTTAAATTTTCTATTTTTACTTTACAATTGATTTAATAATTTTAGAAATTATGTTTTAAGAATGAATTTAATAATTTTCAAGTTAAGTGAAATTTCAATTAAATTGGTAAATTTTTTTACTTGCGTATTTTTAAACAAAATTTTATTCTAAGACACTATTGATCAACCATGTTTCAATTTAAGGAGTCTCCTCAGTTACACCTAGACCCATATTTGAAGTCAAAAATTAACTTGCGTTCTAAGATTAACTAGTAAAAATATATAATTATTTAATAAGATGATAGTAAACTATTTTTGACTTACTGTAAAATTTAATATCTGTACACTTGATATTACCTATTTCGCTAAATGTCTCGAATTATTTTAAATATGAGCAAAAGATAAATAGCAGCGCCAAAATTTGAATTTGGCAAAATTAAAAAATTAATTAATTAATAAATTTTTAAAATAATTTTGGAAATTTATAGAAATGCAAAAAAAAGATAGACATAGTCAACCTGAATTATAAATTGAAAAGAAAATATAGTTGATGTGATAGGCCAGTGTAAATTTAACAAGTATGATTAGGTACCTTTTCACGACACATTACCAACGCAAACATTCAAAATATTAGGGTCGCATTCAGGAACATCGTCGAATAAAAAAAAATAGCAAACAAAAATTATAATTTCCACAACTTACTGGATGACCTAGGTTTCGATCTTATCCACAACGTGGAATTGATCTCCTTAAGGGAAGGCAACGGAAAACCACCCCATGAATTATATTCCCTGATAAATTCATCTTAGTTTCGGTCAAGTTGAATCGCCAACGTCCGGAGAACTGAATATGGCACATAAAGAAGAAGAAGAAGAAAACATAAAATTAAACCATATAAATTTAATTTAGTCCACAACCATATGGGTATTGGAATTTAGTAAAATTTTATCTTTTTAAAAAACTTTTGTTCATATTCAAAATAATTTGTGATAGGTATTTATACCAGCAGTGTAGCGTAAAGCATACACCGGCCGACTTTAAAGCGGTAGACCATGGTTCGATTCTAGTCGAGTCGGATACACTGCTGTGATCAAAGGTCCAATATCAATTTGTGGATCATGGGGAAGGCAACGAAACCACCCCATTAATTATATTCCCTAGTAATGTCAGCTTGGCTTCAGCTAAGTTGACTCCAACATCGAATACGGATAGGCACCGAAAGAAGAAGATAGGTATTTAGAAAAGTGTGTTGATATTAAATTTTGTAAAAAGTCAAAAAATAGTTTACTATCATATTATTAAATAATTATGTATGTTTTACTAGTAAATCTTTGAATGCAAGTTAATTTTTGAATTTAATTATCTGTCTAATGCCCGATTTCTTCACTCATAGTTATCTTCAGATCAGCGAACTTCAGGGTAAATTGACAAAATAACCAATCAGATGAGTAAATTATTTATTTGCTTGTTGTTGAACTTTAGATTAAATTGACGGAATAACCAATCAAATGAGTGAATTATTTGTTTGGTTGTTGTCTGATTGGTTATTTCGTCTATTTAACCTAAAGTTCGCTAACCTTAAGATAACTATGAGTGAAGAAATCGGACATAAGTCTTACTGAGAAGACTGTTTAAATCAACATGGTTGATCATTAATATCTAAGACTAAAAAAATTTGTTTAAAAATCATAGGTAAGTGAAAAACTTGACCGATTACCCAGAACTTCAATTAAAATTTCCCTTAATTTGAAAATTATTAAATTCAGGTTTCAAACATATTTTTACTCTATTGTAGACTTACATCCTACATTTTGAGATACTCCAAACACAGCTATAGCAATACCCGATGCAAATATAACTTTTGAAGTACTTGCATACAAAGCACATAAAATAATATGCGGCTTTTCATCATTTTCATAAATTGGAACTCCTAGATATACAATGGTAAGTGGTAATCCAAAAGTCAAAATCCACCATAAAGCAACGTGCCACTAAAAATGAGAATACTTATTAAAAATTTGTTTGCATATTAATACACATAGTACATAAGCAAGGTGGAACTTGGATGACGACATTTTTAGACTTTGTTTGTTATTTAAATTTAGAACTTTCTGTTAGCAGTAACAGAGACGACCTAGATAATCTGACATAAAATTCAGAAATTTTGCAACCAGATTAAAGAATAATAGCCAGATTCTATCTGGTTGTTATTCGTTAAGCCACTTAATTGACATAATCACAGAAGCTCTTTTGAATCTATATAATTATTTTTAGAAACTTAAAACGCGATATTCTTGATATAACATTTTTAAAATAGTGACCACGATATAAATATGTCAAACTACTGCATCGGTTTCTTTTAACTTTACATTTTCTTCTTGGTTTTGAAAGCAATTATGAAAAATAATAACGTAATATACTACACATTAATGGCGTTAAAAATGTATAGAAAATGCAATTTCTTTATTGGCTCTTTTTAAACCATAACTTCTTTCATTAAAAATTAGATTTTTAAAGCTAAAAATGATTTCGAATAGAGTAATTTATATTTATAATATAATTGCGGATAATGATAACAATAAAAACATCCCTGGATCAGAAAAAATTGAAGAGATAGATCTTCACCGTCATGAATCTTAGAGAGCAATTCTACGCAAATCACCGGTCTACTATGTACTTAGGCTCGGCACACGTACCGTTGACAGAATGGTTCAAATACGTGGTTTATGTGTTTGTATAGAAAAATTGACGAACTTGAAAACTGAATTTTGAGTTTATTAAAGGACCTATCAAATTCTACATTATCTTAAAAGCCTTATTTTAATGTCCTCTAACTATGTATTGGTAAAATAATTTCTTTAGTAAATATTAAAATTTCGAAAACCGGTTAACGAAATTCTACCACAAAACTTTATTCTAGAATTATGCTGATCCGTGATTTAAGTTCTGTGATTAGTTAGTTATTAAATTATCAATGAAACGCTGAATTTCAACCTCGAAATAAAGTGATCTGAGGGTTAACTCCTTTTATATAATTAGTTATTAATTGAATTATGCGGACCCCCATGAAGCTAAATCATAAGGTTTCTTCGTATATTACGTAAAGAAGCGTAAAAGATGTAGTGCTGTCATTACCTTCTTAGTAAAAACTATTTTATTCCGATAGTTATAAAATAAGTAACCAAATATCATTCCAACTGCATAACCACCAAAATTTACAAATGGTGAAGCATACATGATATGCCATTCTGTTTGATCCAGGAAAATTGTGTATAGTCTTCTAAAGGAACAATTGTAATTATATAAAGAATGTTATAACAACACTGACAACTCACTCTGTATATGGGCGAATCACAATATCGTAATCAAAGATGTATGTTAATAATCCTGGAGTGATCATACTCACTGCTAAGCTCATTCCTAATATAAGTTTTATATACTTTTTGAATTTCAACATCAACGTTAAAACAAACAAGGAAACCAAAAATAGTTGAGTGTCAGTTGCTAAATACCATGCTTGTGGAATACACTAAAAAGTAGTAAATTAATTCTTAAGAAACTTACATAAATCTAATTATTTATTTCAAAAAATGTTAATTTTCTTCTAAAGTAGTTCTTACCATATGCTGAGGATCGTAGAAATTGTTAATATATAGCATGTTAGTCCACCAATTTTTTCTGCAATTTTCGACTTCCGTTGTAATACCTTTATACCACATTGGGCCATCATTTGCATGTTGCATCCATGTAGAACTGAATACTATCATTACCAGGTACGCTGGTGTTAATCTAAAAATAAAGTTTATTTGTTGAATTTAAATCAACCTTCTCACATTCAACAGTTATGTAATCCTGTGCAAATAAAAAAGTACGACCTTACAAAAGTAAGGAAACGGCAAAAGTTCAAGCAGACTCGTGTGCTTTCTATGATAGTGTAGAAATAGCTTTATGTACATATAAAAAAATAAAACTTTTAAGCAACAACGCTTTTATACAATGATCTTGCTCAGAGTTTCGTCTCTTTCATATAAATTTGTATTGGTATTAGAAAAATAAGGATATTATAAAGAAATTGAAATCGCTTTCATGAAATATTCACTTTTATAGAATTCTTTGATTTTTTTATTCAGGAAAAGCTATTGTCGAAAAAATAATTTTTATCACGCTAAGCATGGACTTAGAAGGTCCATGTCCACAAACACTGCAACAATAATATCATTCTACTTAGGTTTTCACCGACGGGTTTTCATTCCAACTGTGCTAGTCAGAATTCTGACAAATTGACATGTAGAAACATGGAGGAACATTGTGAACTAATTAACACATTGAAAAATGTGGAACAGAGATATAAAATTCCTCAATGTTGCTTTAGTGAATTCATGCCTAAGATTATATATGCGTAGTACTCAGTACAGTAATTGTAAAATAATTAAGTTTCAACACTATTCCTTACCTAATGTATCTATTTACGAAAGACAATATAATATAACTAAATTTTATTTCTTTCTTTTCCTCATTCATTAACAAGAAATGATAACACAAGAGCCAACCAGATATTACAAAAAACGACTGTATCGCATAATATCCATTTATTACTATAAGGGTCTCCAATCTCTGCGTAATCTACACAATAATTTCTTTATAAAAAATAAATAACAATTAAACATACACCTACGTGTTCCAGGAACTCGGTATTTGAAACAGGGGATGCAAAAGCTAAAAGTCCTGCATGTGCCAATACAACCATTATTATATTATAAAATCGTATTCCATTAACTGGCCTTAATGATTTACTGTCTTGATGGGTGCTTTTGGATCCAAGTCTTTCCCAATTTTTTTACCACAGAAAAACATGATATTATTTTTCCAACTATTAAAAAAATATATAAATATTAAACTAATAAAACACAAACCAGATTTTTAATCTTACATTTTGTTGATGTTATTCTATCGTATTCTTCTTTCGATTTATAACGAGGTAATCCTTCATACAACGTGCCCCATACCAACAATCCAAAAAGTAGTAAAAAAAATACTCTAGAACATAAATATTATATTAAAATTTAAAAAAAATTTAATTAGTAGGTTAATTGAATAATTAAACAAATTTTTTTATGAGCTTTTAACATATGGGTTATTGCCATCATCAGATGTTTTATTAACAAATTGTTAATTATTCTAACATAAATTTATTTTATGACAGTAAATACTTGCCCTGCACCATAGTCGTACACATCTATGGGAATCTTATGAATTGTTTGACATCTTAGTGTATCAGTTATTGTAGTTTTTAATCCCATATTACTATACTTTCTACTCATGCATTCTGCAAGATCTCCTTTTAAAAGATTATGATCATTTTGGTAGGCAGTTATGTTCTCTGCAAGCTCAGGACATGCTAAATGAATACAATACCCATGCCTGAGTTTATCGTGCCTATAATTACTGGGACGAATTATTAGTTCCTGAAATAGAAAACAATATTTGCGTTAGTAAAAATTTGCAGTATATGTTACACGGTTCTATAATTATTATATAACAAAGGACTCTTTTGGAGAAAATGAGGTTTAAAAATTTGGTGATAAGTTTTTCTATTTTAAATACTTGTACTGACACCATGTAACATGCATTAGTTTGTTTTTATGTTACAATAATTATTTAATTTAAATTAATGACTGATGGTTAGGCAACCATTCAAGTTTTTAATTTTTAGTTTTCAAAATTTAAGTTGGTGAAATAAGAACAAATATTAATTATCTTCTGGTCATAAAGATAAGCGGGTAGATTATAATCTTTTTAAGCGACATAATTATTTTGTGATAAAACAGATAAAAGATTGAAAGTTTGCGAATATTGTGAATTTTTTTAGCATTTGGTATTCAGCCTTTTTATATTATATAAATTGCGGGATTTGTTGGAATCCTCAGATGATTGAAAGTTTCGTGGTGATGAAAGTTGTCAGAACCGTTTGGAAATTTGTTCTTGGTCATGAGCGATTTTTGAAAATTTATTGCGCTCGTTGAACCTTGAAATTATTGTAGACTTCCATTGAAAATTTCAACCTGTCAGCCAGTGAACTTATCATTCAAAGAAGTTGGTTATCCAATTATCCATTTAGTGCGACTCCCGCATAAATCTGTTTGTTCAAATTGATAACCATCATTCAGCTGTTAGCTCCATACACAACGAAAACACCTTTCCAGGGATATTTTTTGATTTGTCACTATTTTTGCCGTTTGGGATAGACTGGCAATTCCAGTAATTTATTTTTTTGATAACTCATTAGGGTTCATAGACAGTGACAAACAGGTAATAGCTTATTTTTCCACTTTCGCCGATTGTGTTGTAGATTCATACCTCGTTCAAGGAAGTCGACTCCTGCAGATAGTTCGAACTACGCTGTTGGAGCCACTCTTTACTATTACGAGTAGTTTTCCTTCAATACCAAATAAGGATAAGTCAATCAACAATAAGGATAAGTCAATTGTTAGCTTTGAATCGCACAGTAACGGTAGCGGGAGTAACTATTCAGTTTGCAGTGCTCTCGCTAATTGTTAACGTCAATTTTACTTTGAACACCTTCAGCGAGATTCTATTGTTTGGAGCTTTGGCCTGCACTATATCTATAGTAATTTTGGTAATAAAATTAAAAATTGTGCTCTACCACTATTGATATTAAAAATTTTCATTTCATACTTCGTCTGGGTACTAGAGCTTAGTTAATCAATTTTGCGCTTTATTGCCGGACTGGTGCCCGATTCTTTCTGTATTTTCAGTTTGGGTCTACAAATAATAAAATGCATCATTTTTTTTGTAAAAGGCTGCATTATAATCCTAATCAGCAATTGTAATTTAAAAGAAAAACATATGAATGAGTTAAACGGCCTACACATTATGCAACGTGTTGTTCGACAAGCAGTACTACAGATTGAACCAACAATCATAATGACAAGTTGAAAACTATTTTGGCCACAAACACAAACGATTAGTTATAAAGACATCTAATACGTTTTCAGTTACCATTCTTTCTGTATGAAATTATAGTTATGGCACCGAATATTTCAAAAGAAGTTATGGCGTCTATTGTGATTTCCTTATATGTAGATATATTGATCCAGAAAAATTTAAAAAAAGAAAATGGTGCAAAAAGTGGTACATAAAACTTGGCTGTACAACAAATTTTTGACTACACAAACAATCATGTGATCCGACTTGGTCGTACAACTTATTGAACAAGTATTAATTTGGTTAAGTTTGAATTGGCATCATAAACTTCTTCCATTATTCTATCGACTACACTGTAGAGATGTGATTTTCAGATATTCTCATCATGCTTTGTGTTCAAATGGCACAATATATCATTTTAGTTATTAAAAAGCGACAGTACATGTTATAAGCATTAAACTTGCTTTTATGAAAACATCGTTATTTCTGCTTTTGGAAAACTTAAAGCGTTTTCCAAATCAAAAGATAAAACGGAAAGAAGGGAAACTGGTTACATTATACAACCATGACAATTAAAAATAGATTATTTTAATTTTATCACAATTGACAACATACGTACATACAGTGAAAGATGAAAAATAAAGAAATGTAACAGACAACCTTGTGATACATATGTATTTTTAGGCAGCAATTGTGCCGATAATACAAGTTTAATTATGCTTGCATTGTTATGCAATTGTACCAATTTGGCAACTATTTATTTGGTCAGTATTTTTATTAATAAATGGACAGTATATAATAATATTTGGTCAGTATAAATAATCGAGTGTTAGAATTATTTATAAATTTTGGTCAGTATATCGTCAGTGAAAAGATAAAACTTACTAAGAAAATGCAAGGTTGGAGATAATTGAGTTTCAAACTTTTTCATCTTAAAAATCAGTGTTACAGCGGATTGAGCTGATTTTTTCGAAAATCTTCAGTTTAGTATGTTCTTAAATACTTTAGTTTAGATTTAATGGAAAATTGTTAATTAACGAGTTTTATATCTCATAAAATAAAACCTATTCATTATCATTTAAACAATGCTTTTATTAGAGAATAAATCAAATCAATCACTCAATATTAAATAAAAAACTAGGTTATTAATGGTAAAAAAATATGAAAAAACCGTCCGTTAAAATCTCGGAATTAAATTTCGAATTAAATTCAAAGTACGGAAAAGCAAACCCGCATAAAAGTGTTGCATAATTAATTATACACATTGATTCTAAAAATATCATAAACCCATTTTTGTCAAAATGTACTTAATGAGTTTTACCTTTATACCAACGATTTGTAATTTAGATTACGGTAAATTTTTTTCTAAAAATTTATAAATTAATCAGTATTTTATTGCTTGATGAACTTTTGTAACCCTTCTTATTGAAATGATTGAATCGAAATATTGAATAACTTCTAAAGTAGACCCCGTTAGATAATCTGGCGTATACCTATCTACAATAGGAAGTCAGCGAAACCCTGAGTGGAAACTATGCTGTGTTTTTAAGGAGAAAAAATTGGTAATAAACAGAGAGCACAGACGATTAACAAAATATCTACAATGCTCTTTCCAGTTCAGCAGTTCATCAACAAGCAATCTCAAAAACTTTACTTTAAATTCTCTTTGACCCGAATGACCATTAACTCAGAGATGAAAGTACAAATCACTTCGATTCCAAATTCCATGAAAAACCACGTGGTTTGTCTTAGATAAGTTAACGAGAAGTTGAGTATGACTAAACCACCGACTCAACTCAGCATCATAAACATCTGCTAGAGATCTCCTTGTAATATTCAATAGTTGTTATAAAACCAATGAAATTGATTCTCGTCTAATCGAAATGTATAATTATTGTTATATACATACATACTACTACGTCTTGTAGATTTCACATTATTGTTTAAAATACAATTGGATTGTTAAAAAACACCAAAAAATGTTTCGCAATAATCATCTAATTGATAGTTCGACAGTACAAGCTGAAAATGGTGATTAATAATAATTTATAATTGTTAATGTGTGAACTCACGAATTGATTGTTACCAGCGGATTATAAAAACTTAGCAAAAAGTGATTTTTCATAAAGGGATCATTAGTTACCTTAATATTAAATAAAAATAAGGTAATTTTGGGTGCCGATAAATGCATCTCTTACCATACGAGGGTAGCCCTGAATAGTCATGCAGTCATATAGTCATATCATCATAATACACAGAACTAATCGTTCTTGCACAGGAACACATTATTTAAATTTCTTATTCATCTTGTTAATTTTAGGTCCTACAGCGTTAATTAAAAATTCAAAGTCCTTAAATGACATTCTAATAAAATTTTTGAAATTACAACTGTTTTGCATTCTTATACATATCTGCAAGTAAATTTGATCCGCTATAGGTTTCTCTGCTTTGAAATAATTTGGTAACCCCCAACGTTTTAGTATATTCTCCTTTTTTTACTTTGTTGTTTATAATTATAAAATCTTTTATGACTACGTTTGAATATTACGCCTTTTATGACGAATTATACATTTCTCTACAAAGACTGAAGGAAAATGTCAACACAAAAATTAAATTAAACAAAATTTGTTCATGCGGCGCAAAATTTTCGTTCACAAGCAGCTCTTGTGCGTGTCTAGCTTTCGCGACGCAGCTTTTGTGTGCTCACATAGCAGTACGCTGCTTTATGTTTCATTTTGCTTTTTTTAAGCCTAAGAGTAATAAATTTAAAATTAGAGTATTTAATCTTTATTGAAATTATAATATTATTAACCTTTGAAATTAATATTTGATTCAAATTTTTTTAAATTATTTATAAGATTAAATGAACAATAAAACGAAACATTATTTGTGAGCTTTCAGGTTACTGCTGTCATCAGACATTTAATAATAAATTCAAACATTAATAATAATGTTTCGTTTTATTGTTCATTTAACCTTATAAGTTAGAAAAATTTGAATCAAATATTTAATCTTTATAATATAATTACTAGCTCTTTTTAATTCTTTTATCATATTGCCAAATTGCCACTTTTAAAAAAACACTTCTAAGATAAAACTTATCTTGAAAAGAAGGAAATTGACCATATAAAAATATCTGTGCAATGTTGACTTTGTACAGTTTAATATTTTGTTCGTAACATCGACATCAGATTTTTATTGGTAAATATTGTAGTTAGTTGACATTAAAGTACAGTAGTGCCGCTTATTTTCACGATCTGTAACAATATTTCACTACTGTGTTGGTACTGTATTGGAAATCAATGTTGCATCGATAATTTTTTACTGCATTGCCATAATAATATTACAAAATGTTTACATCACCATATTAGTGCTATATTGTAAACTAATATTTTATACTATAATATAGCAACAATATTGGAATCACATGTTGACTCTGTGTCCATCACTAGATTGGTACTATATTGAAAATCAATATTGTCTTAATACTTGTTTACTATATTACTAAAATATTGCCCCAATATTTATACTATGTTATGCCAATATTCAATAGATATATGTGCGACATGGAGTAGATCATTATTATGATATTTAATAATAGATTAATTAAAATTTAATTATTTTAAGTTGGCCAAATACGACCAATGAGAGGTGTGTTTACGGATAGATAGATAGGCGCAATGGTCATTATTAATAATTAATTAAATTAATTTTTAGAGATTTAGCTTATTTGCTTAGACTAAGAATATCTGATTAAATTTAATTGTTCTTCCTGTTAAATTCTTAATTCTATACTATAACTCTTGACGAATATATTAAACAAAATAAATCGTTGAAATTGAATCAAAACAAACCTATCCTAGATACTATGGGTAAAAAGTATACCTGCAATTAATATTTTGGTTTTTAATTATAAACATAAGAATTAATACATACAAAAATACGGCATGACCCAGAAGAACTCGAACAAACGTTTAAAAAAACCTTATTTAAACGCAACACTTCAAAAATTTAAAATGCAGGTCGGTCTTCTATATTACCAAGTTCTTTCGTTTGATGGCGTCGGAAACGGTTTGTCGAGGAGTTTTAAGCATTCGAACTATTTCACATTGACATTGCGGCGCGGTTTTTTGATTATTTTGATTTTCGCGTAAAGAGGAAAACATGTTTGTCTGGGATCTTGCCGGTCACGCTGTAAAGAACATAAAAACTATTTTTTTTAATTATGTAAATCAAATATGTAAATAGAGTAAATCCATCAAAGAATTTTGGTATCTTTATACGTATATAATAACCTACATATTTCTATATAACTACCTAATCGTATAGACCCAAAACGCAATCATTGCATTAAGCAAAAAGACGTTACTATTTTTCATTTAAACCAACTACAACAATAGAATATTACTTAATCTAATGCAACACTTGTTGATTAAACTACAATTTCTTGTGAGAAAACAAAACTCTGTTTTAAAGAAAGACATGAACCGTAAAAACGGATACAAGACAGAAACAATAGAAAAAATAATACATAAACACCATAATATAATATAACAAATTTGATAGTATAATTTAAATACTTTTTATATATTTTACAGAATGATTATGATGAACAAATAAATACATTATTATAATATACTTATTAAATTTAATTGATCTACAATTACTCGTAAATTAGAATTTCAACAATTCTTAATTATTATTTTTTTTATATTTTTCTCACAGATCTGTGAGGTTTGGTTAGGTTAATATAATTAGAGAATAGCATTAGTTTAATTTTATTAAATTTTATTTTTAACAGTTTAACTGCATTACCCTTCACTAGCTTTTTAAGCCGTGAGATGAATTTATTTGAGATTGTAATAATATAGTAAAAAAACAAATATACTCGAGTATGACTAATCGTTTAATGTTCTTGTAAAATACGTACACCAGTTTGCTACTTCAATCAACCCTAAAAAAAATGTTAATTTATACAAAAGGTCTATTATGTATCACAAAAAGTTATTTTAACGGTAACCGTTACGAAATACCATAACCTTTCTTTTCCTTAACCTTTAAAGTGTCACCGGTTTGACGTAAACCTTTATGTTATTTCACAACGGTTATCTTTAAAATAACTTTTTGTGATACATAATAGACCTAAATCTCTATAATTTTCATTACAGTTATCAAATTGATAGTTGTATGACATTTGTGAGATTTGTGATTGTGATAGTTCACAATGTGCTCCTAAGGAATGAGTTCTACTCAGTATATCTGAATATTTTGTTATGGTGTAAGAGGGGCGTATTGGACCAGTATTTCATTCCAAAAATTTCTAAATATTTTCCAAATTGTGGAAAAAAATAAAAATTACATTTTTTTAGTTGTCAATTTTACAGTTCTAATTTTAACAATATAAATTTATTCTAAGCAACATAAACGAGTATTTGCACGAGAGTAAATACCCAAATATTGCATGAATACTCGCTGAGACTTTCCTGTCATTCGTTATAATTAAAAAAGTACATCGACTTTATTGGCAAAATTTTCAGAGAGAAATACTCGAGTATATTTGGTTTTGACTATAAATGAGAACCTTGGCGGGATTATGTAAGGTAACGTTAATTACATAAATGCACTTTTTTGAGGTATTGTATAATATAATTCGCCATGAAATAAGTGATATTTCTAACGGAAATTTGTAAAAAATGTGAATAGTTTATCAGAAAGTGCGTAGAAATCGCGAAATAGTTAAAAGATTGATAGTTGTCATCAGTTGCGTATCTAGAGTTAGGACAGTCCTCAATTTTGCGCTCTTTCTAAGTCAACCAAACCTCATCCACCGTTAGGGTCAGCATGCATATTTATTTAATAGCATACTTATAATAATCATTGATTATGTTGATGAAAACATTATTATATTATTTATTTTTATGTAATTTGGACAAAAATATAAAAAACGCCGCCTCAAAATATGTCCCACCCGAGGCGGACCGTCCCCATTGCCCCACTCCAGATACATTACTGGTTGTAATAATGTTTCAACGTGAATTTATGTCAGGGTTTATTTTATATCTTCAAAATATTAGAAAATTTTCTATTTTTCGAAAACAATATTTGATAACTTCAAATACTTGACTTTTAATTGAAGGCGGTTAAAATTTAAACAATCCTTTAGTGACGCATTTGTTTACCTTTTTGCCATCGGCTTCCCATTTTATTAAAATCACGATACACC
Organism: Lycocerus yunnanus; assembly: GCA_036346125.1. Classification (NCBI taxonomy): domain Eukaryota; kingdom Metazoa; phylum Arthropoda; class Insecta; order Coleoptera; family Cantharidae; genus Lycocerus; species Lycocerus yunnanus. Next base: position 3,902,577 of record JARFIX010000008.1, read on the forward strand.
ACTGCATGCCTATCTATATTTAAGACCGTGGAAAATATTGTGAGAGAATCCAAAATTTCTAGTTACGTCTCTGCCTGGTACGAAATAAAAAAGTAATAAAAAAGCAAGAGAAAAACAGTGCTATAGTGTTCGCATCAAAATTATTTATTATTATGTAATAAATATTAATTGGGATCTCATATTATAATTATGTTCCTAGTTGTGGAATGCGTAAACAGAATAATAATTATTGAAATTAATTATCAATAATTGGTTGAGAATGAAACCAACTGAAAACTTAATAAAAAAAATTTATAAGTTGGTAAACTTTTTCACTTACCTACGTATTTTTAAATAAATATTTTAGTCTAATTTATTATATAGATCAATCGTTTCAATTTAAAGAATATCGTCATTTAGACCTTGACCGACAATTGAATTCAAAAATTAAGTTTTATTCCTGAGAAGATCATTGGGCTGGTTGTTAGCGCAATTAACTGTTAACCTTAATGGTTCCAGTTCGAATCTGGGTAGAGGCCCACTTTATTGTGGCCGTCTCCGTGCTTCGGAAGGCACGGCAAGTCGATGGCTCTTCTATATTAATAAATTGCCATCATTAACAATAAAATAGAGTAACATGCACATCTGAAGACAGCCTAGCAAACTACTTCAGATGTAAAACTAGTAATGCCTCACAGAACTAACATTGGCTTCAGAAAATCTCCGATCTATTATTAAGATATAACAGAGCCTTGTCCTAAATTAAGAGGACGAAGAAGGACTTGTATTCAAAAATTCATTTCAACAATCGAAAAAGGCATTTGATATTATTTTGCTAAATGTCAAAAATTATTTTAAATTTTTTGAAAACTTGAAAATTATTAAATTCATTCAGTACAATTTCACAAGTTAATAAATCTATTATTATAAATGGAAAATAATATTTATGTACAATTCAAAAATCATACGTACCTACATAAGTTATATTAGATTAAAATTTTTTAAATTAAAAGGTTAAATAAACAATAAAACGAAATATTATTCGTAAGCTTCCAGCAATAGTTACTGGTGTCATCAGACAATTAATTGTCCTATACCTATAATATTTAGTTTTATTGTTTATTTAACCTTTTAATTTTAAAAATTTTAATCTAATATTAATTTTAGATGATAATAATACATATATATAATTTCTACATACATATTAGAATATTTGAAAATTTTGATTTTTTGTTTTTTTTTGTATAGCTGCATCTTTTCCCGGTATCTTATAACAAAATATTCCAAAAATTACTAAAATTATCATGAATAAACTAAAACCATACAAAATTTTTCATTGATTTTCCACGAACTATCATTTTGAAAACAATGAACATAAAATCGCGAAAGCTGCTCCAACGATTCGGATAAAAATTTAAACTATTAAGATGTACATAAATCTTCTACAAGATGTGTTGGAAATAGAATTTCAAAATAAATTCTTTAAAAACATACTAAAAGAAAATTTTTTTTTTAAATCTGTTCTTAACAATTTTAGCGTATGTCTTATCAATTTTAAAGAGGTGTTGCTTTTCTTACCACTCAATCAATGATGCACCACAAGCATCGCTCCAAGTTTTCATTGATAACTTTTTTAAGGTAAATTAATTCATTTCACATTAGAATAAAGATAATGAATTGGCAATTGAAACGTCGATATATTTTCCAGATCTAAGGGTAACATACCCTCTGGAAGACAGATCTGATTCACGCTCATCCACAACATGAGATTGGGATCATGATTGAGTCTTAAATTGAAAATGCCATATTTATTTTTTATTAATTATTCAGTTGTTACTAATTCTTTACACTATTACCTATTTGTATTTGTCATTTTAAATTTTGTTAATTCTATTTCGTATTTTTTTTTAACTTTTAATTTCTTGTAATTACAAAATTCTTGTAAACTATACCATATTTATACCAATATGTAACACTCCTGTCGTAATACGTCCACTTTTTTGAAGTTTTCACAAACTTTTAACAAAGTGGATTACTTTTTACAAAATTTTGCATTGTTGCAATATTTCTTTAATCTTAATTGCAACCTAAATTCTTGAATATGACCTGTATTCTGTTCCATTCTTGATTTGTATTGAAATTCCGTTTATCCTACTCGATTTTATGTAATATGCAATAATTATGCTAAGCGGTAAGTTAGCAAACGCATAAAAATTAATGATTATTTTTTAAAACCAATAATATCTTCTTGAAAGGTCATTGCTTCGGTTTAATCATTTCTAATCTGAATATTAAAATATCTAAAAATCCAATATTATGTTTTAATGTTCTGACAATTCCGTCAATCCTTTCGCGCGTCACTTTTCCGTTGGTTTTCCTTAAAAATCTCAACGAGTGAAAAGAGACAAACAAATATTTAAGATACAATACGTGGAGGATGAAATATTTTTAATGGTATAACTGATTTTTAAGGCTATTGATACAATCGTAATTGCGGTACATTACATTCAACAAATTCAAAAAACAATATATTTACTGGTAATGAATGTATTAAAATGAATACAAAATAAATTTAATAAAATTACTTGCTAATATTAGATTAAGTAAAAAATCCATATATCGTAAAACAATCAGTTTTATTAATTTATAAAACAAACTGCTTTTTGTGTTCTATTTGAAAACTTGAATTTTAAAATGAGAAACTAAGTATTTCGATAATGAAATACGTACGTATTCATTTAATTCGTCAAAAAATGTTATTAAAATTATAACTAAAACTTTTTTAAGTATAAATTTATAAATATCAAATTATTAATTAATTATTATAAGTTAATACCTTTTTTTACAACTTATGTATGTTTTTACAAAATACTTACGTATAAATAAAAAAAATTGCTAATTTATAATGAATGCAATTAAAAATCACTTAATATTAAATTCATTGTTAAAACATGTTTTTCAAGTTAGTAATGTATGTACTTTGATAATATTTAATTTTATACTCATTTACATTTTTAAATATTTTTTCAAAAAGAATTATATATTGAAAAGTATATAACTACCTAAAGATATTATGATATCACCATTTTTCAAATTGATGATATGCCATCAGATAGGTCAAGATCTATATAAGTAAATGCTAAAGTTACCGCTTTCCTTTTAAAAAACCTTTTAAAAACTTAAAAATTGTTAAATTAACTTATTATTATAATTCATCTTTAAGGTCCATTTCCCAGCCCCACCCATTTCGAATTTTGGATTGAATTTAATTATAAGAATGTGTTTACATTTCTATAATTTAATACTCCTAATAAATTATTATTAACAATAATTATTAATCATAATATTACATGTGTTATGGAGCTTGTACTTATTAAAAGTTTTAGACAATTTCCAAAAATAGTCAGAATAGCTTCAGGGGACCTCAAAACATAAACATTTGTAAAATAAGTAGGGGCTTAAATTTTGCCTGAAAGTAATACTTATCTTTCTAAAGGGATACGGAAAGCAAAATTAAAATCAACATTCGACTCCTTTGTCGTAGTACATAATAAAATACTTACAAGCGTCACGACGGTTAGAAAAGAATGAATAAATAATATTTATATAACAGTTTTCATCATTATAGATCAATTGCTATACTGTTGGAGATGCATATTATGCGTTTTTATCTTAATAATATTAAATTAGACAAACCAATCAATAGCCATTTGTGTATTAAGAACGCAAAGTAATACATTGCTCGAAAAAAAATTGACGTATGACGTGCAGAGAAGTGCGTCACGAGAGCGGCAATGTGATTTGCGCTCCAACATACACGCAAGATTTTATTTCTGCAATCAAAATTTTTAATAGTTTCAAAATTCAATTGGTTAATTCTTAATTTTACATGAAAATAACTGAACAACGAGCAATGCGTACTTTTTTATTTAAAAATAAAAGGGAATAAACGAGTGTTTCTATATAGTACTTATTTTTATTCTCCAACATGAAAACATGGCTCGGAAAAAAATTCAGCTCAAACGAGGAGGTTATTGCCAATACAGAAGCCTATTTTGCAGAGTTTGATAAATCTTATTTTTTGGAGAGATTAAAACATGGAGAAATGTTGGAAAAAGTGTATCTACCTAAAAGGAGATCACGTTAAAAACAAAAAAATTGTAAAAAACTTGCGTCTTTATACCTAACACGGGTACTTATTGATCCACCCTCGTAATACTTAGTAATAAAATTTTAAAATTAAAACCAGTTCTTGAAAATCAACACAACAGCTTATATTTACAACAATGTAGGTGTATTATTCTAAAGCCCGATTTTTTTAACTTGCAACTTTTAATTCTACTTTATTTTATTCTCTGATATTTAGCTAAATGATACTTGAGCGGAAATTAAAAAAACGGGTCTAAATATTTTCATTACACACTAATTTTTACTTTCGTACGTAAACAAATCGAAGGTTCTTTGCACGTTGTCATTGATACTAACAACAAGTGTATTTGATTTTTTAAGGTGAGATTTTAGCAATCGAAAGTAGGTTAAAATCAATGCAATAAATTATTTTACCAAATTCTTAAGTTATTTCTTCAATTTATCAGACATTGAAAAAGTGTTATTATAGGCGACTACAATCAAATATTTGTATTTTTTTCTAGAAAAAAGTAAAAAAAAAGTTAAATAAATGAAAAATAAAATATTAATTAAAATAAGAGATGCTGAAAATGTTATTGCAGAAGTATAAATAAGAAATTGAAAAAATTTGAGTTCGTACTGGTCTAAAGACAACCTTTAACTACCGGAGGAATTTTTTTTTTTGAATTTTTAAAACAAGACATTTCTAACATAAATTACGCAATTATTAAGTTATCGATAATATTGATAATTTTTCCCCGGGTAGTTAAAGGTTGTCTTTAAACGTGTCGCGTGTCAATTTTTTTTTCTCGAGCAGCAATGCATTATTTTGCGATTTTAATATACAAATACCAATTTTTTTTATTAATACCCATATAATAAAAACGAAATAAATGAAATACATATAATAAATTTACAAAATAAAATAATTAATAAAATACTTATATTCAATTTAATTCAATCGTTTTTTAATGTGTATGATATAAGACAAAACCTAACTTTGGGATTACAATTCAAATAAAAAGTAGGTACAGCAGGAAATTTGTTTTAACATTTCATGTTTAATTAAAGTAATTTCGACCTTTTAATTTTAACAAGTTATGAAGGTGATCTAATCATTTTGGCTTATTTTTAGGTGCGTCATAGCCAAAATCTATTAATCTGAATCATTCATACATTTTATTATGTGTAAATTATTAACTATATTTATGATGTATCAATTATTGCTTTGATGTCAATACGCAATTATACGCAGTCGAAACATCCTATTAAAAATACATACAATAATATTATGTATACAGTAAAGCTCCTTATCCGCGGTTCCGTTATTCGCGGTTTCAGTATTCGCGGAAGAAAAATTGAGACCACTTTCTGTATTCGCGGCCGAAAATTTCATTATTCGCGGATTAATAATTTACGATTTTGAATATTATAATTTATATTCAAAACTCAAAATTAAATAATAATATTTAAACGAAAAAATTTAGACTTCAAGGAGGTTCTTGTTTTGGACAATGCTCCGGGTCACCCTTGTGAGCTTGAAACTATGCATCCGAATATTAAGGTGATATTTTGCCTCCGAACACGACGACTTTACTTCAACCAATGAACCAGGGAATAATTCAAGCTTTGAAGTTCTTTTACATTAGGCGAACCTTTAAAATCATTCTGGATATCATGGAATGTGATTCTGACGTGAGTTTTATGGAATTCTGGAAAAAAATTTTAAAATAGCAATGTGCATTGTTAACATAAAGGAATCGTTACAAGAGCTCAAGCATTGCATACACATTGCAATCATATTGGAAAAACTATAGGTTGATCTAACAGTCTGTGAAAGTGAGGATTTAAACAAATTAAAACATTAACTGACACAATTGTACAAATTGCTAATGGAATAGGACATGATGGTTTTGAACAGATAGATTCGAGTGACGTTCAAGAGCTGCTTCAATCACACGATGAAGATTTAAGTGAAGCCGACTTGCAGGAAATGTTAAAACCCTTCAAGCTTCAACATCTTACAATGATACGATGACAATCACCTTAAAAAACCAGACCGCAGGTTTCAAATGGCAAATGAACTGTGAGATCACTTCATTAAAATTGACCCGTTTTGGAAAGAAACCTTCCTTTTAAAAGGAAAATTGAAGTTGCCACAGCTGAATACCATGCGGAATTAAAAGGCATTTTAAAGACGGCAAAGCAAGAAAAATTACTAAATATTTTAAAATAATCAATATTAATGATTAAACTGATTTTATTTTTATCTATTTTATTTTATTTTCGTACCTTGGAACCCAACCCTTGCATTTCCATACAAATCACTATTCCATATTCACGGTTTCCTTATTCGCGGCATAATTTTGGAACGTATACCCCGCGAATAAGGAGCTTTACTGTATACTATATAACTGAATTACAGCATTGCATCCTGCGCCACCAGGCGTAGAACCGCAATTACCGGCGCTGTAGCTTGATGGTGTTACAGTTTTTGTCGGGGCGATGGAATGCCCAGATGTTGAAATGACTAAAACCTCGCAGCCGCTAATCTCAGGGGCGGCTGGCAAAAAGACTTGCCCCTTTCTAGCTCGTGAGCAGGAGACGCCAACGGTAAAACACTGAGCCGGTTCTTCCCTCCGATGTTGTGGGATTATTACACAGGGAGTGCCAAGCGATACGCTCCAAAGAGCAGGCTGTGAAGATGTGGTTTGGGCGCCACGCAGTTTACAACCACCCTGTATACTAATAACACGGCAGGCACCAAACCAACTGCGAAGTTGGTTCCTGAGGGAAGGAAAGGACCGAGTCTGGTGCCGCAAGTATCAACGTGTTGGTCCGTTTTAAGATTTAATTTATAAAAAAAATACAGTGAGCGCAATATTGGGTTACCCTTCAGATTCAAAATATGGTTGCTATGTAACGTGATTATAATACTATGTTAAAATAATTACCCGTATACGTATACTAGGCGCACACGAATTGTAACAAAATCACCGCTTTTAGATGAAATAAATATGTTCAAAAGAACGACCCAATATAGATAACCCGCGCAATAATAATCAAAAGGTAACAAATTAAATCGGACGGCACAAACAAAAATCTTAACTTGCTGGAGTCTTCGTCCTTGACAGCTGGACGAGTTTGATAGTAACGGGAGTAGGATTCGAGCGGACCTCGTATTGACGAGTTGTGATAGATCCAAAAAGGCTTTGACCAGGCTTCCTTTCGTCGATAGCTCAAAAACTCGATTGGCAATCTAAAGATATGGTTTCGCACACGAAAGAAACCAAAACGGGTACAAAAAAAACCTAAAACTGAAATTAGCATAATGCGATAATAATAGTTATTAAATATACCTCGAAGATGTTATTGGAGGGTTTCAACAATTTCAGCGATAATTCTAATTCTTCCAGGATGTTAAAACTTGGACAGATAAATCCTTCCAATGAAGTTCGGATAATTCCTCAAAATTGCTTACAAAAGCCGGTACAGAAAATATATCCAAAACAATGACCAATATAAATCCCAAACAACTTGGATTGAAAAAACTCAAAGTTCAATCAACAATTGGATCACTGTAACGTCCAAAAACTAGATTTTGTGCAAAAAATTTCAATACGCACAACTTTCAGAATTCGAAATCAACAGCTGATAATTTTCAATCTAACACTTGGCGATAACTAATATTTAGAAAATTAAATTTAAAATTTAAACTGTGTTGCCGCATATTGAGTTTTATAAAATTACTATAAAGGAATCTTCGAAGTAATAAAAGTATCCCTGGCAAAACAGGACCGTAACAATGGTGCACTCTTACGTTACACTGCTGCAAAATATGTGTGCAATTATTTTTTGTTGATATCAGATGTCCAATTGAATTTTATTTTAATTACTTTTTCAGCTGTTTTCTTGATATCTTTATAAATTTCTAACCATTTTTTATTTTTACTTTGTATTTTTAACAGATAATTAAAAGTAAACTAAATTTTGGTGTTTGTGCGATTTTTCATCATTAAGATAATATCTTAACACAAGGATCAACAAATTTGCATCAAAAGTGGTAAAATTGCAGAAGACCTCAGGTAAGTTCAGCATCGCCAAGCTGGAGATTTGCAAATGTGCAAACGTCCCAAGAGCGATGTCAAAAACGAATAGCCAAAAATATCATCTACTGATCAAAAAAGTAGATGATATTCGGCGATTACTAATTAAGTGATAAAAAATTTGACAAAATTAACTGCTAATATATCCATGGGTTTTTTACTTATCAGCTTAAAGCCTATGTGAAGTGTTCTTGTTTCTGCGAATAATAAAACCTATGAAAGACTAACAATTTTTTATTATTTTAAACAAAAACGAAAATTACATAATTAATTACGGTTTATACCTGATATAGCATTCCAGAGATGTTTGAAGATTGAAAGAAGTTTATAAACATTATATTATATGGTTAAAATATAATATATGTAGTATTATATGAGTATGTACTCTAAAACATAAATATACAAATTACACAAACATTTTGATCAACCTCGTATGTTTACATGGGGGGAATACACTTGCGGGTAATCTTTTTCTTTATTTAAAAAAATGTTTTTGGTGGTAATTAAAAATGTGTAATCAAATTGGACCTCTAATATGTATTTCAAGCACTATGACTAGTTGATCCTATCTTCATATGAATAGATTTTTCTTAGAAGTAGGACACGCATGGCTTAGGGTTGCCAAAATTAAAAAATCGGACAGTAATATTTTTAATCATTTTATAATTATACTTTGATTGTTGCTTCCTTTCATTATATACATACAGTTTGGTGCTACATATGAATAGATTTTTCTTAGAAGTAGGACACGCATGGCTTAGGGTTGCCACAATTAAAAAATCAGACAGTAATATTTTTAATCATTTTATAATGATACTTTGATTGTTCCTTCCTTTTATTATATACAGTTTGGTGCTACATACATGGTATATAAAAAAATTAAATTCCGTCTACTTCTTTGTGAAGATAGCAAGTCACGTTTTTTTATACTAAAGTTTACATAGTATGTGTACTTTTTATATACTTATCAGTTATACTTATAAGTTATACTTTTAAATTAGTCAAAACACACACAGCCGATGATTTTGCTATTTGTGGTTTATAACCTTGAAGCATGTGGCTGACCCATCGCCGACACGGAGAAAACCGCCGTGTGCCCAATCCCTTAGACAGATCGTACAGTGGTTGCGTTTTCGTATAAATTGTGTTTGTCAGAACCTTGTCTCTTAGATGCAAATAAACTTGTATAGTGACGAATAACACAAAACAGATATTGAATAGACACAACAGGGATTTGAAATAATTCGCATCTAATACATATATGACAAAATTCTGACCAACACAATTTGAACAAAAGCACATCCATTGTACAACCAGCCCTATCCTCAATTATCTAATTCCCCTTTAATTCCTACCAAAGCTATAGGAAATAAAATCAAAGTTGTAGGACTCTGTTTCTAATTACTCCCCCATATTATTATTAATTAAATTCTAAAATGAAAATATTAATAATAATCTTTTTTAAGTTTTAACCATGGTCTATTTTGCTTAAATACTAAAAGAAAGGTTACATTACCGAAAGATTACCCCAACGTTTTTATTTTCAGTTATGGAACAACATACTTTCTCACGAATTCATAATTACATATTATGAATTATGTATATTGCAATGATATTCTATAGATATTCTTAAATACGTTCACAAAAAGTTAATTGCAGTATAAATTTTTTACATTGTGTATTTAGGATAATAATTATTAGAATATGTAAAAAAAAAACTGTTATGACGTCAAAGTACTGAAAGGTACGTCGTTGTTCTATTTCGTTCACAAAGGTAGGTGAAAGACGTAGGGAAGACGACTACACTAAACTATTAATTATTATTGTGTAATAGCAAAAAAAGGTAGGTATAGCATTAATCATTTTTTAGCTTTGCATTTTCAATATTTATGCTTCCATCAAAACAAAAAATTTCAGAATTAACTACGGTTTATACCTGATATAGCATTCCAGAGATGTTTGAAAGATTGAAAGAAGTTTATAAACATTATATTATATGGTTAAAATATAATATATGTAGTGTATGTGTACTCTAAAACATAAATATACAAATTACACAAACATTTTGATCAACCTCGTATGTTTACATGGGGGAATACACTTTGCGGGTAACTTTTTTCTTTATTTAAAAAATGTTTTTGGTGGTATGTGTAATTAGAAATGTGTAATCAAATTGGACCTCTAATATGTATTTCAAGCAGTATGACTAGTTGATCCTATCTTCATATGAATAGACTTTTCTTAGAAGTAGGACACGCATGGCTTAGGGTTGCCAAAATGTAAAAATCGGACAGTATAATTTTTAATCATTTTATAATGATACTTTGATTGTTGCTTCCTTTCATTATATACATACAGTTTGGTGCTACATATGAATAGATTTTTCTTAGAAGTAGGACACGCATGGCTTAGGGTTGCCACAATTAAAAAATCGGACAGTAATATTTTTAATCATTTTATAATAATACTTTGATTGTTGCTTCCTTTTATTATACACAGTTTGGTGCTACACACATGGTATATAAAAAAATTAAATTCCGTCTACTTCTTTGTGAAGATCGCAAGTCACGTTTTTTTATATTAAAGTTTACATACTAGTATGTATACTTTTTATATACTTATCAGTTATACTTATAAGTTATACTTTTAAATTAGTCAAAACACACACAGCCGATGATTTTGCTATTTGTGGTTTATAACCTTGAAGCATGTGGCTGACCCATCGCCGACACGGAGAAAACCGCCGTGTGCCCAATCCCTTAGACAGATCGTACAGTGGTTGCGTTTTCGTGCAAATTGTATTTGTCAGAACCCTGTCTCTTAGATGCAAATAAACTAGTAATAGTGACGAATAAGACAAGACAGATATTGAATAGACAGAATAGGGATTTGGAATAATTCGCATCTAATATATGACAGAATTCTGACCAACACAATTTGAACAAAAGCACATCCATTGTACAACCAGCCCTATCCTCAATTATCTAATTCTCCTTTAATTCCTACCAAAGCTATAGGAAATAAAATCAAAGTTGTAGGACTCTGTTTTAATTACTCCCCATATTATTATTAATTAAATTCTAAAATGAAAATATTAATAATAATCTTTCTTAAGTTTTAACCATGGTCTAATTTGCTTAAATACTAAAAGAAAGGTTACATTAACGAAAGATTACCCCAATCTTTTTATTTTCAGTTATGGAACAACATACTTTCTCACGAATTCATAATTACATATTATGAATTATGTATATTGCAATGATATTCTATAGATATTCTTAAATACGTTCACAAAAAGTTAATTGCAGTATAAATTTTTTACATTGTGTATTTAGGATAATAATTATTAGAATATGTAAAAAAAAACTGTTATGACGTCAAAGTACTGAAAGGTACGTCGTTGTTCTATTTCGTTCACAAAGGTAGGTGAAAGACGTAGGGAAGACGACTACACTAAACTATTAATTATTATTGTGTAATAGCAAAAAAAGGTAGGTATAGCATTAATCATTTTTTAGCTTCGCATTTTCAATATTTATGCTTCCATCAATTGGATACTTACAAACAAAAACTTTTGTACAAAATTTGCGGAAATACTATCATTGGGATACCCATCACATCTGTTTTTAATTTTGACGAAATTCAGTTTTGTAATTAATTAATTAAAAAACGAGCTTTTATGACGTTATAGTTTGCCAAAAAACTGATGTGACATCGCTTGCCTTTCCCATTTAAATTTATTAAATTTACATAATTTTAATCAAAAAACCTGCACCAAAACAAGTGTTGATGTAATTTATACAAAAATCTAATAAAACATAACAAATTATGCTTATTATCGTAACAATTAATTTTTTTAGTAATTAATCAATCACTTTTACACAAAAAGTAAAGCTTTAACTTGACTGATATGCCGTGAAAATAAAATGTTATATTGAGATGAAGTTATTTGGTAAGTGAAATCATTATTACTAATTGTTTTCCAAAATAAATTATTTAAATAAAATATTACTTACACTTATAATGTTCCAAACTTTTGAAGTATTCCCTAGATTTACAGGAGATAACTGAAATGTGGTATAACAATATAACGCTTTTTCACCATAACGCAAACAATTATCAAAATCGTCTAAATGAAATACTGGTGGTATAGATGCATATTCTTCATCTGCAAAATATAGTCAATTTTTGCATTTATTACAATTTATTTTTTTAATCTTATTACAAACCTGTAACAATTGCTTGAACTCGTAAAAAACTTGTTAAAATTAAAACACTCACAATTTTATTAATCCCCATAATAAAATAAAAATTAACAATTATTTATCAATTATTGTGGTTTTAACGTATTAGTGCATTTAGATATAAAAATTTTACTCATGAACCCTTTTGTAACGAAAGCACATTGTGCAGCTAGGGTAAAAAGTAAAACGAATGCCTTATGAACTGCCAAACTTACTTACTGGTATATAAAATCTTTTGAAGGTAATCAACTTACGACTCTCATTTGCGTTATGTAATAGTAATTTAATATATAATCCACAAAAAAAATCGATTAGGTACTTACACAAATAATCAAAAATATTTGATTATTGTTTAAAACCTTATTTTTATTATTTAAGCAAATATGCAGTAAAGAGCAGTTGAAATTAAACTTATAATAAAATTTTGTATGTCATTAAACCAATTTCACATTGATTATTCTCTAGGTTTAAATAATATTTCACTTTACTCTAGATTTTCAAGGGTTATCATTTTAACTTAATTTTATGGAAAAAATCAGATATTATATCATTCATCGCAATTTTGGTTCTAAGATTTCTCATTTAACAAATATTTGTTAAAATGGAAATGTACATAATATAATATTATCTACATTTTTGTACATATTATTGTTGCTTTTCAAATTTTGACTTAATAATTATCAAACTTAATCAAAAGAAAAGGAAACCTTGTAATAAAATATACTTATTATTAATTTCTTTCCAAAAGTGTGTTCGTTCCTTAATATTTCAATAACTTTTAGTTAATTATTTCAGGTAAGATTATTGAAACAAGCGGCCCTACTTATTCTATTTGAGCGTGGTAAATACATATATTTTATATTTTTAAAAACTAGTATTTAATTATTCCCATATAAATTATTGAATTATTCATATACGTATAACATATCGTATAAATAAAAAAATGTACCATAATTCCTTCGAAATTTTATCGAGTTGAAAAATGGAGCCCGAAATAATATAACCGGACTTATGAGTCATTATTGACGTATTGAAATTTTCTAAAAGACTTTGCTTATTATTTAAAAATGTCCTTAGGTATCATAAAATTTTTGATGGTAATCCACATTAAGACGTGATTCCACGAGTGACGCATGTATACGTCAAATGTTTGTGGCATATGGGACTGTAACATATTATTGTCAATACAATGGATTTTTGATCGAGTTTTAAAAAATTTTTGCAAAAGTATTAAATTGGTGGTGCTTTGATTTGGAATACTACACACCATGTCGGATTTATCGTAACTCAGAGCGCGGCGCCTGTTTATATTTCAATGTGTTTTCATTCCTATCCTTTAATCTGTAATGCAACACTTCTGCAGTTGGATTGCCTAGGAATTGAGTCTATCGCTGCCAAAATTTAGCATTGTAGCTTCAATCTCATTGTTCTAGTATTATATCGCCCTTCTGAGACTGAAATGATTCCGATGCATTTCTTATCTCTGGTATAGAGAATTTAATTTTATTTTCACGCTCCAATATCATCATAAAGGTTGAATTTAACTTTTAACTAATTTAAACCAAGATTTCCACAAAGATGTGTCGGGCTCGATATCTTATTATGATACATAATAATAATCTATAATCATAATTTGCTGATCAATCGGTTTACATGATTACATCTATTCATAATGTGATTATGACAAACGACGAAAATATGCTTTTAAGTATCTAATATCTCTATTGGTATGTATATCTGATCACATAGTTTTATTCTAAAAAAAAATGATTACTCAATCAGCATAGAATAGCGTATACTCTAATTTCACCAATTTATTACAAGATCCCGTTATTACGATATGATTGGGGTTTCGTGAAAACTTTTATATAGGACGATTACTTATAGCTCAACTACCCATGACTAATGAAACATTAAAATTCTTTACAATTATTGGGATTATGGAGAACTCATTCTAGTGCTTTTGAAATTTATGCCTTTATGCCCCTTTTGATTTTAACTCAAACTTGATTGTAGCAGTTATCGTCTCACTAGCTTTACTCTAATAGCACCAAAGGTGATGGACACTGTTAATGAAGAGGGTATGAGAAACTTTTTTACTGCAAACCATGTAATACTGATTCTCGGCATGGATATATTCCAGGTCGCTCAGTCATAATTAATTTGCTAACATAATGTATTGACGACTTGAGTTTTCATATCGATCGAAATAACTAAGTGGACACAATTTATTTGGATTTTCCGAAAGCTTTTGATAGGGTATCCAAAAAAAGAAAAAGAATCTCACAAGTGGTACTTTTCATCATCGTCGGGCACTGGTTTCATATTATCATGTCATGGGAATACACTTAATTGTCACACATTCTTGGCAAACGAGCCGTTTTGTTTCATATGTCTGGCATAATCTCTGTAGTTGTTCACAGTAGAGTTGAGAATCAATCGTCTGACCAACTGGAAGTAGCTCATGGTGGACGATTCTCTTCTAATCCGTTCCAACAGAAAGCGAGTAAACCATCATTTTCACACAGCAGATTTTGATAAAGTACCTTCACCGTACACAGCAAAAATTTTTTTACAAGCCTGCGCAGCGTTCTTCCCTTTATCGTAATTATTATACTACAGATATTAGCGCAAATTTTCATTACTTTTCTCCATTTTCAAACGCAAACAACTTTCCAACCACTGCACGAATTTCGGTGTTTCTACACTCAAAGCTAGAAATGTCACCTTTTCAACAAGCGTTTAGTAGTGCCGCTGCGATCTGTGCTTCCTGAGTTATTTGTATTTGATACTATCTATTGGGAAAATCGCCTCGAATTTTTTTCCTGACCTAATATTACTGTATAATTTTGAATCAATATTTACAAATTTTCTGTAGGTTTTATAATTCAAAAGAAAAACCATTATTACTAAACTATTTCATATTATTAGTTATTTTATTTCAATATTGCCATTAAACTTACCTATAACAATGCCTTTATTGGTCATTTATGGTATAAATTTGATTAAAAAAACTTATCGTTCAAATAGAACAAATTTTATTCACTGATGTACATTTAATTTAAATTAAAATTTATTTCCACAAGAAAAATGATCAGATTCGAATAATCAAATACTTAACTCTATTCAATCAAGGTCGAATTTTTTGATTTTTAGCAAAGATTTGATGTTGTAATAACTATTTACATAATAATTACCCTTTCCAATCTGTCAAACGAAAGTTATAAAAATTCTATATTTTGATGCAAAAATAATTGAAGTTGATTGATTCATTCTCAAATAATTAATTACAGAGTATTGTATAAACAATTAATTTTTTATTTTAAATATTGATTTTCTGAACCATACGAGACATTAAAATTAACAAGATTTATTAACCGGTTTAGTTTAAATAAAATAAGAATATAATTATAATAAAATTTTTATAACACCCCTATCCCCACTCCCTCAAATATAACAGTAAATAGTACCCTGTTTTTCTTTTAACAATACGTTTTATTATTATTGCCATTTTATTGTCAAATAACATTTGGGTTTTTGTGAACCAGTTCGGTGACAAGCACAAGAATAAGTTCATTATAGTACCTAGTTATTAAGTACATTAGAAAGATTCAGTAACAATAAATTTTAAAAAATACAAGATTTATTAATATTCTAAACAATTCTTATTTTTTTAGAAGATTTTTATTTAATTTTGAAAATTTAAAAATTTTCTCACAATGTGGCACGCTTCCAAAATAGCAGCTTTCTGCATTACAAACAGCCATCATTTCTATTATCAGTGCCTCGTATTATCTGATTTTTCATTTGCGGTGGTCAAAACATTTTTTGATAGAGGCACTGCAATATCAATCATGACTGCTTGCTTATCGTGCTTGTTTATTAAGGCAATGTCAGGCCTATTATGACACACTCCCCTGTCTGTCAAGATTACTCTGTCCCAATACAGAACAGAGCAATCGTCTTCTAGGACCTGTTCAGAAGTACTTATAATAAGGACTGACATTGACCAGCAAACCTAATTTCAAAGCTAACTGCTAGTGCAGTATCTTACAAATTTGGTTATGTTTGTGGAGGTAGTCAGTAGGTGCTAAGCTGGAACAACCTGCTGTAATGTGTTCTATTGCTTCATTTTGCATACATCTTCTACAACAGTCTGTAAGGGGCCGTTCATAAAATACGTTCGCATACAAGGGGGGGGGGAAGGGTCTTGCTGAGTGTGACAAGATGTGACAAGAGGGGACGGGGGGATCTACGGCAATGTGACGTTCGCCGTTGCAATACCAATTATAGATATTTCGGCGCATTTACAGAATCCTTGGACTTCTGATAAATAGAATTATTCTTTATTTGTTCTTTATAAAAGATTTTTATTAATTTATTCAAATTTTATTATAAAAACTAAATAAATATTTTTAATTCTCAAAATTTGTGTACTATTCATTGAAATTTATTATATTCAGGGGGGGGGTCTTAGTTTTTGTGACGAAATATTTACAGGGGGGTCACAGAAAATGTGACACAGCGTGACAATAGGAGGGGAGGGGGTATAAAAAAGTTGGTGGTAGCGTGACGTATTTTATGAACGGCCCCTAATATCCATCTTCATAATAAACTTTTTATAATTATTTGTGGTAATAATACCATCTTGAATTACACACATAAATCCTTCAGTTTCAGGATATAATAGAATATTCTTTAGCCAATCTACTGACATCTCCTTGTCTATTCCTTCGGAATCTAAAATTGTCGGGTGTTTACCATGTAGTACTTTATTTTTCCAATTAATTAGAAAATCCAAGTTTTCTTTACAATTAAAATTTTAAGTTTTGAGATTAAGCCCTGTAAAATGATTATCTAATGCTTATAATGATTATATCCGAAATAAAAGGAGCATAAATAAATATTTTTTATTAAATTTTTTATACATATTTTTTGTTAACATTGATGTATAATAATTAGTAAAAATAGTAGTTATTATACCATGCCTGTGGTTATACACCTATTGGTATTATCATTCAGGGACCGTTCATAAAATACGTCACGCTACCACCAACGTTTTTTGACCCTCTCCCCCCCCTATTGTCACGCTGTGTCACACTTTCTGTGACCCCCTGTAAATATTTCGTCACAAAACTAAGACCTCCCCTGAATATAATAAATTTCAATAAATAGTACACAAATTTTGAGAATTAAAAATATTTATTTAGTTTTTATAATAAAATTTGAATAAATTAATAAATATCTACATATAATTGGTATTGCAACATCCTCCCCAATATTTATTGAAAAAATATTAATTTAAAATATTTTAATAAACGGCGAACGTCACATTGCCGTAGATCCCCGTCCCCTCTTGTCACATCTTGTCACACTCAGCAAGACCCCTCCCCCCCCCTTGTATGCGAACGTATTTTATGAACGGCCCCTCACTAATAATTTATTGTTCTCCATAATTTATTTAAAATGCTTCAAAAAATGTATTTTATCCACAATACTCGTTTATTACTTCTGCTAAAAATTTTATTCTGGTCAAAAGTCATAAATATCAGTTTTTCGCATTTTTCTCGTAAACGATAAGTGTTATTGTAAAAATAGATCTTACAAAAGTTGTAGATCACGAAATTCTCTTCAAAACTTGTTGATATACTTTTTTCCTACGAATCACCATTCCTGAGATATCGCGAATTCAAACATCGAAAATACTAATAATATGCACTCTAAGGCTGCGCGTAGAGTGGATCTGTTTTCGGACAAATTCTGACAATCGACTAAGTTATCTTGCCAATTTTTATCTCTACCAATTTTATAAAAATACCAATTTTCAGCTATGCGAATTTTTGTCAAGTTAAATGTCTGTTTCGACTGGACTAACAGCTTACCTTAATTTTGCAAAAGTTTTAATTTAATATTAACGTTTATAATTTGTATACTTTTATTTATAACATCAATAAAAATTTTACGATTATTTTTTTTATGAATAAAAACTTTCACACTTTTTATTGTGCTATAAACTTTCATAGAATAATGTAGTAATAAAAGTGTGGTTATTTATTCATTACGTTAATGAACATTTATATTAACTTTATTTGTTTTGAATGCTTTGCTAAGTCATTTATAAAAATAAATGTAAAATAAAAATTATTTTAATAAATAATTTATAATTTCATTTCATTTCCCATTTTTATAAAATTACTTTTACTGGTAAATATTAAGGCTATGTGAAATATGAAACGTTTTGCTGTACGTTTTGACAGTGTTTATGCAAGGTAAATAGAATACTTTATTTACCGTGGTGTTTATGAGTATGTAGTAATTTTCTAATTATAAAAAAATTATAAATAAAAATGGGCATTAGTGCCTCACTACATAGTTTGTGCTTTCCTACAATAGCGCTCATAAATATGGTTGCACTCAATTTTTTAGCAAACATTAATAAAAGCAAAACTTATTTTGCAAATTGTTGTATCATTCCTAAAAGTAAGTAGGCTAATACAGATTTTGAGGTATAAAATTTAATGTTGGTAATAACGTGAACAGTATAAAAATATAATTATTCTTAATCAGTGTCCAAAAGTAAAGTGGCATATTTTTTAAAACGTAAAAAATGTAAATAAAATTAATTTTTTCAAAATAAACTTGTTAGGGTAGTTGCTTCAACAGTAAGAATCATGGTAAAGACGAAAGAATATTCCGAAGATCTGAAAAATGCGATTTTGAAATCATTGAAAATGGAGACTCTTTAAGGACAGCAAAACGCAAATTTGGTATACCAAATTAAACTATAGGTCGTTGGATCCGTAAAATAAACTAATATGGATCAGTGGCCAATCGACCAAGAACCGGGCGACCACGAAAAAAAACCGGACGGGAAGATAAAATGATCGTTCGTGATGCGGTAAAGAATCCTCGTTTAATGGCTACCGAAATTGTCCGTGATTTTAACGAGAATCGCGAAGATAATATTAGTGTTTCGACAGTGAAACGTCGACTGAAGTCAGCTGGACTATTTGGTAAGCGTCCTTCTAAGAAACCAATAATTTTGAAGAAGAATCGGATAGCCCGATTAAAATTTGCCAAAGATCACTTAAACTGGGGAGTTCAAGAATGGTCTAAAATTCTTTAGAGCGATGAGAGCAAATATAATTTGTTTTCTTCTGATGGTATTAAGTATATTCGACGTCCAGTAAATAAAATATATGATGTTAAGTATCAGGTTCCCACTGTAAAACACGGCGGTGGAAGTGTCATGTGTGGGCTGCTTTTCCCGTGATGGTGTTGGACCTATACACTTAATCGATGGTATTATGGATCGGTTTACGTATGCTGACATATTAAAAGATCACATGCTACCACATGGGAAGAGAATAATGCCACGCGGCTGGATGTTTCAGCAAGATAATGACCCGAAATATGCTTCAAAGCATGTTAAAGGTTACATGGCGAAGGCTAATATCCGCCTACTTGAGTGGCCTAGTCAGTCTTCTGACTTAAATCCTATAGAGCATTTGTGGGAAGAGCTCGAGCGACAAATTAGAAGTGGGACATACCAAAATAGGAGTTAGTTATGAGAAGCTTTAAGGAGAGAATGGCAAAAGATTCCATTGGAGCGTTTAGTAAGCTTGTTGACTCTATGCCTTCTCGATGCAAAGCAGTTATAGCCGCAAAAGGTTATGCAACAAAGTATTAATTGTTTTTAATCTTTATATTTTCAATAAAGTACTTTAAATTTTGTTTTAAGTGCTTTTAATAATACTTTATTATAAGCAAATATTTCCTATTTTGTGATTTTTAAATTTTTACATGTTTATAACATTTTCCAAATAATTTTAATTATGTGTTATATTTCCAAGGTATTTAAAGAATAAATTTTAAAAATTTAGGAAAATTTCTTTGAAATTTAAAAAAGTTATCACAAAAAAACTAAGTGCAACCATACTTATGACCGCTACTATATGTATAATAATTGAATTTATACATTTACAAATTAATTTACCTTTTATACCTAGTTTCAACGAAAGTTTTAGTTTATATTATGTGCATGGATGATCACGATAGTTTGAACTTGTTGATTTTTATCAGAGAAACCTATACCGATAGTTGAATTTTATAACTTAAAGTATGAAACAAATAATGTAAGTGGGAAATAAATTTGCTAATTTTTAAATTTAATTAAAAGTTTACTTAAATTAAATTAACTACTATTTACTACTAACGCGTGTGAATCTTTTCACAACATTTTTAATTCACAGTTTTATACTGCCCACCCCCAATATATACTTTTTAGAAAAATTAAAGAAGTACAAACAGAAACTTATATCAAACTCAACAGTATTCACGTTACAAAACATGGCAATAGTCATACTGTGCAGAAAAGTAAACGGTTGGAGTATTTACTTCAATCATATTCTTCCAAAACAATTACTAGATTTGATTTAGTAAAAAGTATCTCCAACCGTTTCTCTGAAATTGTTGAAGAATGAAGAATTTTATGGTGGGTGGGCACTCTCTAATTAAATATATGTGTGTTATATTTACAATATTTTCAATAAAGTTTTATTAAAATAATATGTACGAGTTTGAATTTCTTAGGATAATTTTATCGGGGAGGTTTGATGCGAATAGGTGAAATCTGCGCGAGAAGGTGGATCGGGCTGTAGGTTAGAGTTTGGTTTTTATAGTTTTTTTGAGTTGATGCAAATGGGTGAAATGTGCGCAAGAAGGTGGATCTGTGTGTCGGTGGAATATCAAATAAATATTAAGTTGTAAACCGCACTATAGCAGAAACTTGTAAGTAGACAAGGGGTCAACCGCTAGAGGAAATCGTGTACAATTAACTTCACACTTCACGTACTTCATCATAATTCTCCATACTTCTTACAGAAGAGACTTACAGAAATACCAAAATTTGAGCACTGGAGGGTGTTCCACACCCCCCAGACCCCCCGGATTGAGTAGATTATTTTTATCAGAAATAAACTAAAGATCTCCCGTTGCAGAGGCACTAGAGGGTGTTTCACTCCCCCCCCCCCGGATCAAGTAGTTTTTTTTTATCAGAAGTAAACTGAACTCTCCTGTTGCAGAGATCTACCTCCCAGGGAGTACGGAATTTATAATTAATTGTCAGATTACGAATTAAACACATTTACTTGGCTATAGCTAATTTTAATAAACTTGAGATATGCTTAAATATTTAATTCACTTTTAATAAAAAATAAATTATTTAAACCGGGGGGTCTGGGGGGTGTGGAACACCCTCCAGTGCTTCTGCAACGGAGATCTTCAGTTTACTCTGATAAAAAAAACTACTCGGTCTGGGGTTCTGCATGTTCTGCAATGTTCTTCATTCCAAAATTTGTGCACTGGAAGGTGTTCTACACCTCCCTTCCCAGTACTTCATGTACTTCATTAGATGTGTACAAAAAACTTCACCAGCGGTTAACCCCTCGTAAACCGCATACTATAGCGGCACCATTTAATAGAGGGGGTCCTGTAATCAGTTTTGCTTGGCGCAAACCACCATAATTGCGAATCCACCCTAAAATCTAAAATTAACATCTAAAAGCAGAACAATTTTAATTACATTCCTACAATTTTTATTACAGACCTGTCTTTTCATTTATTTATAATTGTATTTTTGTTTTATGTTTTTCCAGAAACTTGAAATATTTTAAAAACTTGGGTACATGGAAATAACAGATGCCGGATCCTTAAACATGTTTACATCAATTGTCGCTAATAAATTTGAATTTGTTAAATAATAAACAATAATTAAGAAACAATCACTATATGAAATTATACGTAGTGTTGATTTCAGCACAGTTCAAAGTTCTTTATTAATTTGTACAAATCAGTTTAAACTTACTAATATTATTAATATTAATTTTTAAAAGTTATTTTATCGAAAAAATTAAGTTTTACAGGATCCTTTGAGTCCATTGAAATAGATTTTTCAAAATATGTCTTGTTTGGTCTGGTTACCATATGGAAATTTGCCAAATTATTTTGTATTTAATTAACTTGACTGTAGTTTTTGAATTTGATATAATGCTTTATTGATCGCTATCTATATAATTGAATTTGTAATATCTGATAATCGTTTATATATATGTAATTTCTATTATTAAATTTCTTTATATATGCTATTTAAAATAATATTATCAGAGCCAAATTGGTTTTTATCATTTATTTATCGTGTTATACAAATATAAAACGTATTAAATTTATAATTAATTAATATTAATAATTTGGTATGTATCGCTGCTTACATTAGCCATCGTTGCAAAAACCTAGGTTTTATATAGGGTGTAAACTTTATTTTACTTGTATATGGTGAAACATGAACCATGCTAACTGCCGACCTCGGAGATTTGCAAAGATAAATTTTATACTATTTGTATTCTAAAACTTGAAAGCATTCTATGAAAATTTACGTTAATTAAGAACATTAAATCTGTCGAATAAGTACAAACTAATAAGTTACCATGTTGGCTAAAACCCAGTCAAAAATGCAATTTTTTCATTTGTTTAAAACTGGTATAGACATAGAATCATCAGAAAAGTATCTAAAAGTAATAGTGTAAGCATCAATTCCGTATGAGACAAATTTAAATTTAATCAATGTTTCTAATATTTTCGACCGAATTGCTAAGGAACCCTCAATTTGTTGGTACTGTGGTTCCGACCTGAGAACAAAACCAAATCAAAAGATCTACAGTCACATTTTCTAGAGTTAAACAAAGATTATGTTAGTAACGACAAGTGGAATTGACACTGAATTGTTCAAAAGTAAAATTCTGCGTTTTCTTGACAAATGAAATGTAGAAAAATGTACTGTGTAAGTATTCGTTTATGATGACGTTTTGTGGAGAACAAAATGAATCTGTTTGAATTTTGATGTCCGTTTGATTGTTGACAATGCGTGTGACCTTATACTCAAATTATAAAATATTAATTTCGACCTACTTTTTCTAATATCAAAACAGACAGAGGGTGGAAAACATTAGATAAAATGCCAATCGATAGTGTAGAAAAATGAAACCAAAATTTTATATTGAAATTTATTAACAAATAAAAAGTAAGTTGTATGTACACCTAATTCAATAATTATTCGCCAAACCTTCTTCTCATTAAAATTTGAAAAAGACATTATTACTCTTCATGGTAAATGTCTATCGTTCAGGAAGTGAAAAAGATTTGGTAATGACAAATTTTAATTTGAAAATATGACCGAAGATTGTTCTCCAGAGAGAAAAGGATGAAAATAGAAGAAATCGATAATATTCCACTAGATTACAAAATCAAGGTTTCTAATATTGCTAGGCAACATCCAAAGTGGAGCATTAAAACTCTTCAAAAGGAGGATGTTCCCGTCTAAAAGCTTTAAGGATTTGAAGAAATGGAGAAAACAAATTCAAAATGGTGGAACAAAATTTGATAAATTTGAAATTATTGACTCTTGGAGCAATGACAGGTTTGTAGAAGCTCGCAAAACTCTCAACAAGTATCAACAAGAAACTTGCAACAGTGGGCATTATCTGCAGCGGGTCAGTTTGAGAATTTTGAATTCAAAGCCTCTGAAAATTGGGTTGTTCGATTCAAAAGAAGACACCGAATTGGCCAGCGAAAAAAAACCAAATTTGTAAGCCAAAGAGAAACCGCGACACTGGAGGAAACTTTGGCTGCCGCTGAAAGATTTCGAATCCAGACTCGTGCGTTGATACCGAAATTTGACAAAGATCTTGTTATCAATACAGATCAGACTGGGTGTCAATACCAGTCAAATTATAACCGAACTCTCGCGGAGCGGGATCAAAAGTTATTATTGTTAATACAAAGGACATGAACAAGGTCACCCATTCCTATACAGCACAGTATGCCATTACCCTCTCCGGAAAACTATTACCTCTCGTTTTTGTATGCCTACAAGAGGCGACAGGATCATTTGGGCCGAGGGTTAAAATATGTGTAGAAGAATATGCTAGAAAATATAAAATGTTGTTGTAACTTCTTCAAAGTCGGGAAAGTTGACAACATCTTTGTATAAAGATTATTTAACGAACGTTTTAAGCCATACGTGGAAAAGAACGTTTTCTACTTATAATCGATTCTTGGGAGGCCAAACAAATCTAGATCTATACGATGAAGTATTTCAGGATGAAGAAGGTCAATCAACTTGTACGATTAAAGTAATTCCTCCGAAATGTACACCATTGGTCCAGCCTTGCGATGTTTACTTTTATCGACAAGTAAAAAATTTTATCAAACGTCTTCAAAATTGTGCACAGTTGATCGAGACACAACGTGAAATCAATTCTCGGAAGATTGCATAAAATACAATCGATAGTACAACATCAGTTGTCCTCACCAATTTTTTCGGATATGCTGCAGTACGCGTGGTTTGCTTCCAAGCTCACTGACGAGAGAAATGTTTTCATAAATGTAAACCAAATGTGCTTCCCCATAGAAATTTTAAACAATCCTTGCAAGTGTAAGAAAACTGCATTTATAAGGTGCGCTCGATGTAGTGAAACATATTGCTTTTTTGTTTTACGACGAATATCACCCTGGCTCCTGCGAATTTTCGGATGATTCCTCCGAAGATTAATAGATAAAAATAAGATTTTTGATTTTTAGTACACAGCTTGATATATTATAATTTTAATTTATATATAGTATTTTTTGTTATCCCTATATCCACAGATACCAATAAGAAAATTACTAGACCCTTCAGCCGTACCCCATAAAATATGAAAAAAGACGATATTTTCAAAGTAGATTTTCTCGGCAACGGGTGAATATCGCGCTCTAATATTTTGGCCCGCTTCATTTCTAGTCATAACCTGCTCGTAAAACAAAAATCAAGCAAATCGGTTAGGGTAAGGTCGGGTGGTCTCCTTGTAAGAGGATTAAAATTTGACCATCGGTGGAACTTACATATGTCCCTTTTGGTACCTGGATTCCAGTACCTGAATTGCAACTCTATCAACCAAATCAAAAGTATCCTTCTGTCGCAGTTCTTACTAGAGTTTAAACAAACGATTATGATTGTAGCCTAAAAACGTGATAAGTAGGAATATCACCCTGATCTTGTTCAAAAGTTATCAAATCTCTGATCGATTTTATTAAGTTGCTCAACACAGTTGGTAGATAAGTTATCGTTAGATAAATATCGGTAGATAAGTTGGTAGATAAGAAAGTTTTTCTCCGAAAATATTTCCCTCTATATTTTTAGCCTTTTTCAAATTGAGCACCGAACAAGAATCTTGCGAATATAGCTTCATGATCAGACCGACCAGGGAAATGCACAGAAGGAACCACATCTAAAGGAGAACAGTCATAGAGAACATAATAAATGGTACTAGCGGTGTTTGTAGTTATTCTGTAGTTAATATGTATGTAGATATCAAAAGTTTTGATAGTATTGATTAATTTAAAAATTTTGTACTTATCCAAAATGTTCCCAAATGTTTATCCCAAATTTAATTGAGCCCGAGTATAATTTGACTAACTTTGTGTTTAGATATTTGTAGTTCAGCTTCCAATTTTCTGATGCTAGTTACCGGGTTGTTTTCTATTATATCCAAAACGTCTTGGCTGTTTGGTAACTCATCTTCATCGACAGCATGCCGACTTCTTTCTTTATACGTATTTGGGAATCTTCCAAATTCCGTTAAGTCGGGATTTATTTTTATATAATTTATTATTCAATGCATCTTGATAAGTTTAATAATAATTTTTATACAAACCCGTGTATCCTTGAAAAGACTTTTGCATCTGGAAGCTTTCTTTAAACCGGGATATCTTCTTTGGTATTCCCCTTTAGCTACCAATGCATTTCCATTGCAATATCCATATAAAAAATGTATATCAGCCTATTTGAGGTTTGAATATAACATAATACTGATATTAAATAAAACACAAAAAGAAATTACGCCTAAAACTAATAAAACAAACTAATTAATAATATTAACAATATAAATAGTACAAATAATATAATATATTAACAATGTAATTATTGATAAACTAATGCGCTTTATAACAATGTAGCTAAAACGTCAAACGCTACAATACGATTTGACATTAAAACAATTGCTATAAATTAGATTGAGATTTTTACCAATTTTGTAAATTTATTTTCTTTACCTACACCATGTTCATTATTTTCAGAATTTCTGTAAAAACGGTTGGTTTTCCAAAAAAAATTTATTTGACCAAAGTTATAGCTCGTTAAATTTCCACTAGCTTACTTTGGGCCATTCGCTTTTTTAAAACGTTTCGTTTAAGAAATACGGGTTGGCAAAAATTAAAACCTAAATTTTTTTAACACTTTTCCTTAATTTAATTTATAACTCGAAATCCGTTAATTCTAGACGATAAGGGGTTATGACCTAATTTGTAGATAAGCGAGTGATCTTTAAAAAAGTTCTAATCTATTAAGTCTAAAAAATCAATAATATCGCAGCTATGGCCATTTCAAATAAGAATTCAAGAAATTGGTTAAAAGAAGGTATCCCCAAAGAGTTTGGACTTGAACAAAAATTTTATATAAAAATTTGTCTTAGGAAAGTGTTTTTTATCAACATCTCAAAGGTTCTCTACGGTCACGGGGACACCTTGTATATTTATGCGAGTTTTTTACGGACTTTTTCGTATCTCGTATCTTGCTCTCCAGTTCTCTCTACCAGTCCAGTCCTTCTCTTCTAGGCCTCTGGCTTCCATCGGCTTTAACTTCCTGGGCCCAGATTCTTGCTGGTCTGTCCCGCTTTCTTCTGAAACTTGGAGTCCATTGCCATATTTTCTTTGGCGACCGAGATGCGTCTATTAGTTTTATAATATTAAATAAATTTATATTATTATTTAAAAATTTAAAAAACAAAATTTAATCTTTAGGTGTCTGAATGTAACGATTTCTAAAAAAAGTCATTTTGTATAATTAATTCTTCATTTGAAGCCCTGTATAAAATATTTCAGATAAAATGTAAAAAACTCATTTAAACCAAATCTTCGATTTTTTTTATTTAACCGACTATTTCCATAAAAAAATTTTTGATTAAATTCTTTAACTGAATTATTTGCTTTATTTTTTATTAAATGAAGATTATTCTATATTTTTTTTTATATTTTTATGCGAATAACGCAATTTATGCTGTTCTTAAATTATATGTAAACACTAAAACATAAATTACTAAAACTTCAATCACCTGCATGAAAATCAGTAGAATAAACCATGACATTTCAGGATTGAACTTCAATATTTTTATCTGACAGCTTATTGATTTATTACTTTACGATACTATACCCTATATCAAAGAAATGTCGTACCGTTTCTTGTTTATTGTTCTATTTATTCTTTAGTGGTGTAAATTACAAAAATGTGAATTCACAAAATATTCAATATCTTTGTTATCACGGGCTCCTGGAAATCTCGGTCCTGTGACATTTTAGCACAATCTTCAACACTAATAATGGTTTTACTTTAACTGACACATGATTTCATGATGCATGATAGTTGATATGGCCACAACGTGTTAAAATTAATGAAAAAAAACTATGAGAATAGTGCATTTAAATTAAATTTGGTTACAGGAACTCTTTGTTTCTGGCCCTATACGGTTCTGTTATTATTTTTTTATCATTTAAAATTTATTGTTTAAAAAATAAAACTTAAAAAATATGGTGACGCCTTCGATCTAGGATGTTTGAACGCAGCCGGTAAAACGCGACCATTTGAACGTGTCCACTTTAACGCAGGGACGTTTGAACAGAGAAACGTTTGAACAGAGAAACCTTTTTTCCGCGCAGATTCCTCCTGCTTAGTATCAACTCCAAATATATCAAAATTTAAAATCGTTGGATTTAACACGAGGAATTAAAATAATCCCTTCTCGGGAACCTTTTAGGTATCACTTTAAAAAATTTATAAAGAACTAACTATAATCTAAGTCCCAATTTACCTTTTTACGCTGATTTAACTTATTTGGTATCACCTCCAAAAAATATAAAAATTTTAAATTATTGGATTTAATACAAAAAATTAAAATTGTCCGTCCGCGGAAAGATACCTTTTTAGTATTTTAAAATAATATAAAAAAACTAACTATAACCTACTGCCCAATTTACCTTTTCGCACAGATTCCACCTATTTGGTATCAACTGTAAAAAAAACCGGTCGCGTTTAAACGTCCTGCTCCGTGTCGCTTTACATTAGGGAGCATATTGACTATTACTAGGGTGAACAACTTAAGTTGTTCCAGAATTCTAATGTCTTTCATGCCTGAAATATTACAGATAAATATATATTATTACTTTTTAGTATATTATAATATACAGTGACTCGAAAAAGAGGTCGGACAAACAATAATATTGCATTAATCTCCTTGTAATTTGATTATATACATACATAGTACATAAATAGAAAGCAGAGGTTGTAACCTGCATTAGTTAGTTTTGATGTTATAATAATTATTTAATTTAAATTAATGACTGATGGTTAGACAACCAATCAATCTATTTGATTTTTGGTTTTTGAAATTTAAGTTGGCAAAAATGAGAACAAATTTTGAATCATCTTCTGGTCAGTAAGATAAGCGGATTATAAATATTACAACCGAATTAATTGTATGGTAAAAGAATGCTACCGATTTTAAAATTTCGCGAGGATTGTAAATTCTTTTTTAGAGATTCGTATGAGGCACCTTTATGTGCGAGAAATTAGTTAGAAAACCGTAGTAGCCGAAAGTTTCATTGAAATTGGAAATTATTGCCGCTTTTTTTAAATTTGTTCTTTTGTGCGGAGCAATTTTTAGAGTTTTACTGCATCTGTTGGATCCTTGGTTCATTTGCGATTCCAAAGGATAATTTTAATCAGTCAATACGAATGTTTAATCATTTCAAGAAGTTAGGAAGCCCTTTGAACATCTGGTGCGATCTTCGCCTGAACCTTGTTGTTACTTTTACTATCAACCCGTCAGCTGTTGAATTCAAGGTCCACTTAGACATCTACGTTGCGGATATTATATATCTTTGGTTAATTTTGCCGTTGGTGGGTAGCCTAGCAAGTCTAGTAATTTGTTTTTTTTTTGTTAGCTCATCCGAGCTCTAGAACAGTGACAGGCAGGTAATTAAAATTGTCCAGTTTCACCGTTTGTGTTTTAGATTCAGAATACATTCCTGTAAACATATGTGAACGACTTCTGTAAGTCGACTCCTGCAGGTGGTCCGAACCACGCTATTGGAATCACCCTGTTCTTTGATAGACGTTTTACATTAATAACAACTGAGGGTGAGTAAATCTGTGCGATTAGATTTTTTGTTAAGGCTATTTGTTTGTACTGTTATAAAGATCATATTATTGACTCTGTATAACTTTTGGCGGAAATTTTCTAGAATTACTAAATTTGAACCCACCGATAACGGAAGCGAAGATATAGTCACTCTGCCATACTCTCGCTCATTGTTCAGTCAATTTTATTTTGAACGCCATCAGCAAAACAATATTGTTTGCGGCTCCGACCTGTTTTATTTGTTTAATAATTCTGGTTTTGTTGTGCTCTATCACTATTGGTATTAAAATTTTCATTTCTTTCTTTGTTTTGGTAATAGAGCGTTGTTTACTACTTTGGCGTTTTATTGCCGAACTGGCGCCCAAATCTTTTCTATTTTAAATTTATATCATCTAAGCATATTTGAGCAATCGACGCAGGTAAGGTGCTACTATAATTTATTACGAACCGCATACGCGCGATCTACACTTCTCGGTACTATGTTCTAAATATACAAAGCTAGCTTCTCACAGTGCCATCGAGAACAAGAGATAGTGTAAGTGGACAAACTTGATTATAGCGCTACAAGGTATCAATCAACTTGCCATTCGATAAAGTACTCCTTAACGTTACCAAACCCACAAAATAAATTTTTAAAAGATTAATAACAACAAGTTCTAACGTTTTAACAATTTAACACTAGAAATGACGTCGAAAAATAGGTCGGACACTGTACATATTTAATTTTAATTCTGTTAGTTATAAAAAACATTTTATTATTTTAATACTTTTTGGAATAGTCTTTACGTCTGATAACCTCACGGAAACATTTGAAGGATACAGGATACAGTTCCATTTTGCAAAAAATTGACATACCTTATTTTATTCCTGCAGCCTTCATTTGGACATGTTATTGATAATTTTTTGAAAATAGTCTGTATCAATAAGGGCCTATTCTTCTTGTAAGCGACGAATTCATTCTGGTTTTCCCCTTATGGGGTTTTTTCTTATTTTTCTGTCCAATTCATCTATGGGATGAATTGGGGGACGGGTAAGATACCTGAACCCCGATTTTGACGATTTTTAATTAATTCTAGTAAAAATATGACGCAATATTGAGCAATAATTCTCCGCATGTATTTATTATGGAAAATTCGTGAACTAAAAATTAAATTGTGGATTTAATATAGAACCTATCAAATTCTACCTCACCTTAAAAGTTTTCTATTAATGTGCTCTTTCGTTTGGTGAATCGATTTCTATAGAAAAAAATGTTCTTTTGAGTTCAGGTTTATTACCTCTACCCAGATATATATAAAGTAATATTTCATCATATGACCAAAAAAGTTATTGTGAAAAAGTAGTATCTATTTATTCTAAACTTATTAATACATTTTTTACACTTGAGTTAACTTATCCTCATTATTGACTACACCACCATTTCTTGCAATTACTTCGATATTTTTATTGTTATATCCGGCTCTTTTGTTTTCTAGTTGTGGTACAAAAATTTTTTGTAAAGCTGAAATTGGTAATTCTATTGCAAGACAAAGTAAAACTGCAAATATAAGCGCACATGCGTAATCTCCAAAGGTGTGAAAAAACTGAAAAGAAAGTGAATCATCATTAAATGCTTTGGCGTGTAAAATCTATAATTTGTGATAAAAACTTTGTTTTATCAGATGAAATGTAATTAAATAAATTATATTTTATTAATTATTATAAAGGGTGCCTCAATAAGGATTCTGTCAAGACGTAACGATTTAATTCACAAGTTATTTCGGGAAGAAACAATATCTCCGTTTGAATTCCGAGAGAGGTATGACCCGAGGACGCAGTCCAAGGGCAGTTTTTTTCGTAACAAAGCCCAAGGAATAAACGGAAGCGCTGTTTTAACCGGAACTGTGTTTCGTGAATATTTTGCATACAACTCATTGAGAGATGTTATGTTGCATGTGTAATATCCAGGTTTCAATAGCATGTGTACTTACAAATAAAAGAACAAATTGTTGCTTTATTTTGCAAACTATTTAAAGAAAGCATCGTCTATTTCTTGATGAGACACCCTTTATGTCTTACTTACCAGGGTGGCAGTAGAAACATATCCAGGTGCTCTTTCAAGTGCTCCTCTCAAACGTATAACTGAAGTGTGCACTAAAAATACACAATAGGTAAGTCTTCCTAAAATTTGAATTGGATTCCAAATCATGCTTGATCGCAAGAACCCTACAAATTAAAAGATTAGTTTAGTATTTTTTTAGTTTTTTTTAATTATTATCGTACAGCCTATGTTTTGAGATAATCCAAACATGCCTATAGCAATGCCCAATGCAAATACAACTTTTGAGAGACCTGCATATAATGCGCATAAAATGACATGTGGTTTTTCATCAGTTTGGTAAATTGGAATTCCTATATATATGATGCCGAGTGGCAATCCAAATGTTAATATCCACCATAAAACAAGTTGCCACTGAAAATAATAGTATTAAAAATTAGTTCTAATGCCGAAATGTAAAAATATGCTGTGTTATTTATTACCTTCTTAGTAAAAACTTTTTCGTGGCGATAAGTGTAATACAAGTAACCGAATATCATTCCAATGACGTAACCACCAAAATTTACAAATGGTGATGCATACATAACATGCCATTCTATTTGATCCAAGAAAACCGTGTAGAAATTCCTAAAAGAAAAGTGTTAATTATAAAAAATGTTATTCTAGTTGGCACCTAAAACTCACTCTGGATATTGACGAAGCACAATATCATAATCGTAAATATATGTTATTATTGCTGGAACAATTATACTTATTGCTAAACATGTTCCTAAGATATGTTTTATAAACTTTTTGTATTTCAACATAAACGTTAAAATAAACAGCGAAACCAAAAATAGTTGAGTATCAGTTGCTAAATACCAAGATTGTTGAATACACTAAAAAGTAGTAAATTACATTTGATTAGTTGAGAAACATCAAGTTAGCATGTAATTATTACCATATGCTCTGGATCGTAGAAATTGTTGATGTATAACAAATTAGCCCACCAATTTTTTCTACAGTTATTGGTTTCATATCCAATAATTTTTTCCCATACTGGGCCTCTATTTAAGTGGAACATCCATGTAGAGTTGAATACTATCATTACCAGATACGCTGGTGTTAATCTAAAAACCAAGTATACTTATGAAACATATCAATCTTGTCAAATTTACAGTTTTATTGTAATAATAATAACAAAATATAATTAAATAAAACATAAATTAATGTTAGAGTAGTAGAAAATTAAATGCAACTTGAAAAGAAACTCGACCAAGTATTAAAACATTGTGAGCCTTGGGATAAACAATTTTTCATCTGACGATTAGTTTTGAAATATTTAGGGCTGGCAGTTTTGAACTAAACACCCGGTATAGGTTGATGTGTAAGGAAATAATAAGTTAGCAATATTTCTCACCTAATGTATCTATTAACAAAGGCCAATAAGATGTAACTAAATTTTATTTCTTTTTTTTCTTCGCACATTAAAAAGAAATGATAACACAAAAGCCATCCAGATACGATAAAAAATGATTGTATTGCATAATATCCATTTATTGCTATAAGTGTATCAATTTTTTTTGATATCTATAAAATAATTTCTTCTGTAAAAAATAAGTACGAGTTTAAAAACACTTACCTGTTCAACAAAAGTAGTATCTTGAACAGGGGCTGCAAAAGATACAAGAGCTGCATGTGCCATCATAACCATCACTATGTTATAAAATCGTATTCCATTAACTACCCTTAACGATTTACTATCGGGACTGTTACTTTTAGATCCAAGTCTTTCCCAATTTTTTACAACAGATAAACATGATAGTATTTTTCCAACTAGTAAAATATAATTAACAGATTAATACATATAAAACACAAAAGAGATTTTAGTTTTACATTTTGTTGATGTTGCTGCTTTGTATTCTTCTTTTGATTTATAACGAGGTAATCCTTCATAAAATGTACCCCATACCACCAATGCAAAAAGTAGTAACAAAAATATACTAAAAAATAAAGAATAAATAATATTTACTCATAATAATGTAGATAATAATTAATACTTTGTTAATTTTATTTTAATAAATATACTTACCCCCCTGCATAGTCGTACACATCTAACGGTCTCATATGAAGTGTTTGGCACTCTAATGGATTGATTATTGTGCTTTTTAATCCTATGTCGGCATATTTTCTATTCATGCATTCCGCAAGTTCTTTTTTAAAAGATTATTATCGTCTTGATAGATAGTTATATTATCTGCAAGCTCAGGACAAGCTATATTAATACAATATCCGTGCCTGAGTTTATCGTGCCTATAATAGTTTGGGCGAATTATGAGTTCCTGCAATAATAAATAACAATGTATTAGTTTTAGTATCTGCAAACTTTATATCTGGTTTATATCCATTTAACGGAAAATCTTAACACAGATGCGCTATATCTAAAAGCTTAGAAGCAGTAAGAAATTCAAAAACCGGTAAAAACGAAGTACTTTTGCTTATTTATTAAAAACAAAAATTTAAATAAGGACAACAAAACCTTTATTGTTAATCAAAATTCTTAGAATTGGTTTAAGATTGAGCTTTCACTTTTTTGTCGCGCTAACTCCATACTAAAACTATTCATGTCACTTCGTAATTTCATCGTAAATTTCGTAAGCTTCGTAAAATCTAATAGATTTTTGCTTTTCAAAAAGCATTTCGTAGATTTTTTGTACTTCTTGGTTTTAATTACCTATTAACAGAAGAGCGTGTTTATGATGTTACAATATCAAATGCAAAAACTATTAGATTTCACGAAGTTTACTGCGCTTACAATGAATTTTCGAAATGATATGAATACCTCGAATACTTTAGTGGGAAATACATAGGGTAATTGAGATAACTATTTCATTAATTGTTATCATATATTATCTTCCTTGAAGTTTTTAATAACATTAATAACCTTTCGAAGGGTGAAGAGTGAAAAACGTCGTTGGGGTCAATAACATTTACTGAAAGCGGTATGACATATTAAAGGGTAATGACACTCTAAGATTTTTAAAAAACGCAAATTTTTTTTGCATTAATTAGCTTAATAGTATCTTATAATTTATCAAATTTATTTATTAAAAACCAATATTTCTTAATTTCGCTATGTACTTCTCAAGATAATCTTATTTAGAACTGAAAATTTTTTGTTCAAAATCAAAAATTGGAGAACCCTTGCCGTCCGCGGTACTCTATTTTCAAAAAGAGGTTCCCTTTGCTAACATTTGACGCTACCATTTTGTAAAAAAAAATTAAATAAAATATTATAAACTATTCTTTAAAATATGTACAATAAATCCTTTTAAACAGATTTTGTATTGCATTAACTCTAACGCTGGAGAAAAATTGTTAAAATTATGCTATTTTTTGTGTCTCTAGAGTGTAATTACCCCTTAAATTAACGTATGGTGAATAAAATACGAACTAGTATAGAATAAACAAAAACATGTGCAAAAAAAAATTATTTTAAATTAAGTTTTATTTATTTTTTATGCTTCCATGTTAAAGAACACTCACAAAAAAAATTGGCTCCGTCGCGATTTGTTTTCCTAATTTTCTTTGGTAGTTCACTCATTGACCTCTGAATACCCTTTGTATTTGTGGTTTTCAGCTCCTTTTTTATTTATAGAATTAAGGAATCAACATTTTTAGCTCTGTATCCGTTTTCGTAAACTCTTCTTTTCAGATTAGCCCAAAAAGTTTCAATAGATCGCAATTGTGGAACATTTGGGAGGTTCATTTTCTTTGGCTCAAGTTCTATTTTTTTATTCTTCAAATTTCTATTGTGGATTTCGCGTTATGTGAGGACGCCAAATCCGGTCAAAAATTATTTTTCTTTTGATAATATTTTTCGATAAAATTGCTAAGTGCTGGAACACATTTTCGTTGTAAACTTGGGCATTCATAGCTACACCACCTTTAAAAAACTGCTTCGCTGACACCACGTTCGCTTATGGCTAACCACAACAAAACTTTTCCTGGAAACTTTGTCTTACAAATAAATTTAGCTTTTTTGGTTTCTTTGTGACTGGAAGACTCAAAATAATGTTTTGGCTGCCATTCATTTCCTTCCACGGTAAAATATGAGTCGTCATCCTTCACGCATTTGTACTCTGATGAGCAAGAAAAGTAATTTCTGGACAGCTCGCGTAACCTGCATTTATACCCTTCTGTTGTGTTTCAGCAGTAAATGGTGCTATTTTTTTCTTCTTTTTCTGGACTCCCATCGATTCTAAATATTTCTTAATTGTGTTTTTGTCAAAATTATATTTCTTACCCAATTGGCGATAAAATTTACACTGCAACCTGCTGTTTCACTTTTTAGTTTTAACCGAACTTTGGAGTCTTGCAAACTACATTTCCAACCTAATCCACATTTTCTTTCAATTGATTTATTATTCTTAAATAAGTTTATTGTCGTGTAGATAAATTTTTTTGAAACCCATGTCCTTAAAATGCCTAAAAATTCTTTTTAATTTTGTTTGAATTTTCTTCACAAAATTTACAAATTAATTTGTGGCGGTTTAGCACGTTTAGTGTCATTTTCATAACTAATTTTAACTGACCAGAGCAATCTTAGTTTTGTTTTTATAAATAGACAGTACAGTTAACTTTGCCGTGTTTTTGTTTTTGTAAGAGTATTGTGTCGTTTTTAATAACAGTGTTGTACGCGTTCGTATTTCATTCACCATACGTTACTACCAACGAATCGTGCCCAGGCAAATCATATACGATTTTGTAACATCATAAATGTAAGTTTCAGTAATTTGCTGATGTTACAAATATTAAATATTTAATTTAATTTAATGCCTGTTGATTAGGTAACCAGTCAACTTACCTAATTTTTGATATTTGGTTTTCGAAATTTAGTGTTGATAAGAAAAATAAAATTGAAATAATCATCTGGTCAGAAATATAAGCTGGCTGATTATAATTTTTGCAAGCGAATTATTGTTTTATGATAAAAGGAGTGCTACCGAGTTTGGGATTTCGCGAAAATTGTGAATTTTTTTGTCGCAATTACTTTACATTGGTTGATTGGCGGAATTAGTAAGAATCCGCATTAATATTAAGTAATTTGTTGAGATTGGAGATTGTTAAATGCTGATTAAATGATTGGGAATTGATTCTTTCAATTTATTGGTTGGACGAACATATATTGCAATCGTTGGATCCTTGCCATTTTGGGGATTGCCAGTGATACTTGTAACTAGCCCTCCTGTTGTTTCAACAATCTAAGAAGTTGGTGAACCACAGCTGGTATCCCTTTCTCGCCGGACCATCTTGGTTCCAGTTGACAACCACATATCAAGATTGACAAAACGACTTTGTTGACTTAGTGGACGAAATAGTAGATTTAGAAGTTTATTTTTTAGATTGCTCATTAGAGCTCTTAGAAAGCGGCCAACAAATAGATCATTTTTTCGGTTTCACCGATTGCTTTCGATCAGACTACGTCTCAGGAAGTCGACTCTGGCGGATAGTTCGAACTACGCTGTTGAAGCCACCCTGTTCTTTTTAAAGAGACGTTTACCTTCAATACCAGCTAAGAATGAGTCAATCGGTGCTGTTGAATTTTTATCATAATTATTTCTTTGCGCTATTTTTTTATATTTTTGCTCTGTATAAAAATTAGCACAGCATTACTAAATCTGTTAAACCCGATTCCACCAGTAACGGAAGCAACAGAAGAGTCACATTGCCGTATCCTCGCTTATTATCTAATTCATTTTGCTGTGAACGCCCTCAGCACACATCTATTGTTTGGTGCTGCAATCTACATCAGCTGTATGCCTGGGTTTGTGTGCTCTACCACTACTAATTTTAAAAATTATTATTTCACACTTCGTACGGTCAATGAAGCGTTATTAATTATAATTTGCATTTTATTGCCGGACTGGCACCCAATTCTTTCTTTATTTTCAGTTTGTGCCAGCTATGTATATTTGAGCAATCGACGCAAGTAAGGTGCTAGCTACCGCAGTTTATTACGAACCGCGTACGCGCCCCATGCTTCTCGGTACTGTGTATAAAAAATACGAAGCTAGCTTCTCACAGTAACATCGAGAACAAGAGGCAGTGTAAGCGGTCAAACTCGCAAATAGCGCTACAATTTATTTAAACGAAATATCAAAATCACTTCAAATTTTGAATTTAAGTTTATATTTGCTTCAGCGTCTTAGCAAGTTTACGCTATTCACACTTAGCGATGCGGTCATGTTGATTGTACGACGGGGTTTAAGGATTAATCAGAGTTTTTTGTTCTACGAATTATTAACTTTTGTCCGTAACTTTTATAGTTTGTATTGTAATGTATAGTCATTTTGCATATTGAGTTTCCTTAAAAACAAGAAGAACAATAATTAAACATACAATATACTATACACATATATATATACATCAGTATTTGCTAAATTTAAAAGTATGTACTTGTTAGCCATTTATTACAAGTACATACTAGGTTTGTTTGTTGTACGTGTTCTGAACTGCTTTGAACAGTTTCTGATTACGTCACACTGACAGATTTTCAAAGCCAACATCCGACAAACACTTTTGAAACAACTTATCGTTGATGTAAATAAAAATATTTTATAAATAAGTTGTAATTATGGTGTCTAATATGAATAATTTAAGGTACAAGATATTATCAATATCTTACAACTTAAATTATTCATATTTGACAATACAATGACAACTTATTTACAACATATTTCGAGGTTTATTCACGTACATTCACACACGTACAACGAACAAACCTATTATGTAGTTTAAAAGTCGTATCGATAAGCATATTTATTTTAAGTACAGCAAGAAAATGTAATTTCACAATAATTTGAAAAATGATGTAAATTGGAATAAAGTACTACATTAGACTCGTAATAACTAAGTGATTTCAATACGAGTATAATCAGATTTATTGAAAGTGAAAACAAGGTAAACCCCAAATTGACCGCAACTACGACATTTTATATTTAAAAAACTGAGCGGATATTAAATTAATGAGATGACGCATTCATTAATAATTAATGCTAATAGCCAAACTTTTTTCTTATAATGGTGATAATATTATAACAATTAATTATGTTTATTTTGTTTTAATTCAATGTTCGAATTTAAATTGAGCATCGATGTATTTTTAATGGTTGAATTTAGAACAATATTTCTTTTAAAGGTGTTTTTTTTTTCGAATAGTGAACATTAGTTATGATTTTGTAGTATAAATCAGGGCATTGAAACTGACAGAGAATAGGACCACAGTTTCTCGCTCCTTGGCCTGCTGATTAAAACTTGACGTCACATTGCTGGTATTTTTTCTTGCAATATTTTGCTATTGTGAAATGTTAATTCGTGATGATGGTATGATAAATTGACAATACAATTATTAAAAATTTGGCAAAATAAGATACCCGAACTCGAAAGTTTAATAGATACTAAAAAATTGATTCTCTATTAGTTAGATGGCATTAAAATAAAACTTTTCGTAGGTACCAGCAGCGTGCCGACATTTTAACGTCATTTTTGGTGATATGCTAACGTCGGTTGACAAATTTATTTGACGTTTGAATGACGCGAATATAACCATAAAATGTCACAGACTAAAGACGTCACTCAAAACGTGATAAAGACATGACACACGCACGTCAAATAACATTCCGTTTACCCTATGAATCACTAGTATATCACTAGTACACAGTTAATGTTAAAAGAAAGACATGTTGCCATTTAAAAAAAAATGTATGTACCCTTCCGGTTGAATTTAAAGTCCAAAAATATCACTGACTCAGCTAAGCAGTTTCAGATAGTAAATTTCGAGTAGAATAAAAACGTATTTAAACTCTTTTTTGTATTCAGTAAGATTATAATAATTATTTACTGTTACCACTATTGGAAAACACACTGTATATGTCGGAAGTGTATAAATTAATATAGGTATACTTGTAAATTAAATGGTTGTTAATCTCAAATTTGAGGAATATATTAAGAGAAAATACTCTTCTTTACTTCCTCGGAGTTCTGAGTTTAATATACTATTAAAGTCATAAGTTGATATCTATTACTGTAACGAATTCGTTCCATGAATCGACGTTCTAATAAGACTAAAACTCGGAAAATTGTTAATTTTCAAGATTTGCGTGACATTGGCTAGACATACAGAATAATTATATTTCTTTCCTTAAATTGTAAATATTTTATAAATTCTTAATTAAAATCTGAATTTGTAAATAGCTTTTTTTGTATGGTCCGAATCTATTCAAATTTTATCAAATCTTTAATCAAGTATTATACTTGTTTAATCATTTACATAATTATTAAGTACGAGTAAAATGTTATGATTAATTTGTTGTGTCGTAAGTTATTGTTTGACTGTTTAGATTTTGAGTTGGAACTGAATTAAAAAAAAGCATAAAAGAACATGATTTTTTGTCCAAAATGGGTTTTTTATAATAAAGTATTATAAGTTTATAATACTTACATATTATTAAACTTATATTATTTATTAATACTTATATTATTAATAAATAATATTTAAAAAAAATGAAATGCAATCATTTTGTCACTATGAATTGTGAAAGATTTAGTTGTTTTTACGAATATTGAGGTGAACCAGTTTGAAAACTTGAAATTACTCAAGATCATTTAAATATTTTAAATCGTCATAGCTACAGATATAATTCTTTATGACATTATTTTTCAATGTTAATTTAATAACTTGCATTCGTAAAATATGATTCTTAAAATAACAAGTCTTATTATTTATTATGTATAAATTTTTATAATTTAATTAAAACTAAAACTGACCTAAAAATATTTTTATAATCTCAGACTTTCCTCCACCCAGTAAATAAATTGTTCACTAAGTAGGTGTGTACGTATTTTTCTAAGAAAATTATTAAATTATAATT
Source organism: Lycocerus yunnanus (assembly GCA_036346125.1). NCBI lineage: Eukaryota > Metazoa > Arthropoda > Insecta > Coleoptera > Cantharidae > Lycocerus > Lycocerus yunnanus. The sequence goes on from JARFIX010000008.1 coordinate 3,943,269, forward strand.
TAAAAATTAAGTTTTTCTTATATTAACTTAACTAGTTATATAGTACTTTTTAAAATTTTTGTAGCGCCGACCTGTTCTAATGCCGAAATTCTTCTGCAAAAGTGAATAACAAAATATATATTTTTGTCAAGACATTTCTTTCTTCAAATTTTTTCAATGAAGATGAAAGTTAACAAAACTTTTTACTGGGTGCGTCAAGTGCTTAAAAACGCAATGAACTTGACATTAAAAAAATTGCTCTGGGTCGAGCGACTACTGTCCGATTCGTCTAATGGTCAATTTATACTTATCATTTCATATTAAGCATTTTAACATTTAAGGATTAAATTGTACATTTAACATTTAAGAGCCCGATACATGCTCAGCTCGTTTAAATGTTAAACGATAGATGAAAGTTGACCATCTCTTAAATGATAAATGTTAAGTGTTATATGTTAAACTCTAAATGATGAGTATAAATCTACCATAAAAGAACAGAACTAGATTATTCTGTATACTTGCCTAGTGAAGCGCATGAATCGTAAGATTGTTCGGTGATAGTGAATGCCAGAATTTTTCTGAAATTCAAGGTACGAATTTCACCGAGAGTGATTTTTTTAGCCAAACTGTTTTTATTTCTATAAATACTGTTTTTTTGAAAATTTCTTTTACAACATAATTTATTACTGCTGCATTTGTCAACGAAGCTTTCAATCAAAATCAGTATTTCATGACTTCCCACGTTTGTTCTGACACATTCTTCAATTTTTAAATTAACCTAATTATTACGAATTTGAATTATTTTTATTCTAATTTAATCTAAAACAAAAACTAGCCATAACCATCGCACAGTTTAGACCAACGGATAGCCTTCTCATTGATTAAAATCCATCCAGCCGTTGCGTTGGAAAAATCCTACATAAATACATACATGTATACCCAGATACGCGTGAAAAACATAACCCTGTTTTTGCAGTCGGGTAAAAAAACTATTAAACAAAATAAAATCAAAAATAAAATGAACAATAGTTATTTACATGACAGTCAGGAAAGTGATTCTTTACCTGACTAGGCGACAATATTGAAGTACGAGGCCGCGTAGCTCGAGTACTTTAATTGTCGCCGTGTCAGGTAAAGACACTTTCTTGACGTGTATGGAATACTATTTTTTCTGAAATCGCGAGATTAATCGAATGCAATAGTTCGATTTTTAGTTATGGCTAATCACAATTAAAATTAAATAAAATCAAATAAGGCGTATTTCTGCTGTTGCCATAGTTTTGATAGCCTGATCCTGCAATGACAGATGACGATGTGTTGTAATATTATAATATCAGAGTGGTCTGGCCTTTACTGCGTGAGTCCGGTAATGGTTTACTTTCCTGCGCCGAAAAGTTGCAGTAATTGATCAAGTATGGCCGATTTCAGAAAAAAACTTATACTATGTAGATAGGCTTTCATAGATAGTCGTACTAATTTTAATTAATACTAATAATTAGGATCGCTCACACATCCAAGCCAGTGAAATGAAATTTCCCCGAGGGGTGGCGGGCTACACTAAATTAGACAGAGTGAGAAATACGTACATAAGGGATGGCTTAGAGGTGACACCCGTCGTTGACACGATTGACAGCAATCGAAATGGTTGGAGAGCCCACGTAGAACGAATGGACGATCAGCAATGGCCAAAGCTTGCACATCAATACCGTCCTAACGGAAAGAGAGACCAGGAAAGACCCCGAAAAAGATGGCAATAGGAAGTTGAAACAGGCCTTAAGGCCTAATCCCTGATGTGAAGAAGAAGAAGAATAAGAATTAGTATTTAACTAGTAAAAACTCATTTAAAACAACGGTTTTAAAGAATCAGCTGCTAAGGTTAGGTAGGGTATAATTGGTGGAATTAAAAAACTCAAATAATACAAATATTTATGTGTAGCGCAATTCAATTGTTCAATTCAAATTTAGTTTTTAAAAATGTTAACGTTAATTAAAATTAATAAATCTAAACTTCTTAACTATACCTATAGCTAAAATTCGAAGACGACGAACGAATTTATCTGGCAAAGACACGATCAAGGAATGTATTGCAAATCACAACATCAAAACCAGATGCAATTTAATGGTTCTAAGATTTAAAAAGTTGAAATAATTCAAATTCATTTAAATAAAAATCACTTTGAAAGTAACTTTAAATATTTTTATCTCAAAACTACATTTTTGGAACTCCCGTAATTCGTATCTCGTATGCTAATCATTCAATTACTCTGAAACATATTCAGGAAACATATAAATATAACAAAAGTGTTAATCAATTTTTAAAGTCAATTTTCAAATTTTAGTAAAAATGTGCAATTTTTCGTTTTAACCACCATTTTGTAAGAATTCTATCACAGAAGGTATTTCGATTTCCGTCAGCAGAAAGGGATTTACAAACTTCGGCTAAATCTACTATTGCAAGTAGAATTTTTTTTAATTTTTTTGCTGAAAATTGTATGATTATATAAATAGAAAATATCAAACTATAAATTATATTTGTAGTTTTTTTTTAATAAACTTACAAAGAAACCTCTATTTTTCAAGCAATCACCCTGGGGTTTCTCTTGAAACCAAAATAAGTTTCTACCAAAACTACTGTACGCAGTACAAACAAAGTTTAACTTTACTTTACTCTCATGTTATGTTATTATTATATTTTACAACGACATAATCAAATGGTGTGTAATTTATAATATTATATTTATATTAATTTAGGCAAACATGATATACTAAAACAAAAATTGGTCATTTCAGGACATGGTATGGGAACGCAGTATTATTGTTAACTTTTATAATCAATCATTAGTTGATTGGATAAAATATTTTAAAAAGTAGAAAAATTTGTTACCAAGAGTTTACTTCAACATTTTTATTTTAAGTATGGACTTGTAACGCATTAGTAATCGTCATAACAATATTGTTCAACAACTATTCTTGTAAAACATGTTTACAAAAATTCAATTAAAGTGTAAACTCGTTTGATTTTTTTCAAGAATTTCACGTCATATATTAATATCGAGGATATAATAATATATTATAATAAAAAACTGTTCTGACGTCAAAATGCCAAAAGGTTGATGTTTTAAATCATTCGCAAAACTAGTACCTACTTCAAAACTGCCTGGAAACTCTCGGTGTTGTTAAAATATTTAATAAAAAGCAGTAGGATATAACAGTCATTTTTAACTTGATATTTTCATTAGTTACCTACACATACAAAGCTATTCACAAAAAATAAGCAAGAAATATATATAGTAAATATTACCTCTCAATATACTCTAGACGAAAAATTGCAAAAGCAATTAATTTATAACGAAAACGTTAAATAATATAGGTAAATGATCCAAGGATTACCTGATTCTGAGGTCAACACGATACATTTAAAAAAAATATGCAACAAAACTGAATGGTATGCTTACGTTTTATTACAGTCTACCTGCTTATTCATAATTTTTTTAGATTTAATCAATTAATTTCTGAATGGTAGCGGTATAATATACTCCTAGTTAATTGCGTTAGGGGCAATAAAATTACATAATGCGCTTACTTCAACGGTAGTTAGTCTCAATTAACTACCTATATTTAGTAAATTTGTTATAAAAAAAATACGTCAACTTAGGTAATGAAGACAGGGGTAATTTAAAATAATCGTTGATTACATTTAGGTTTACCCTCGTGTTCGCCACCAACTTCATCTAAAGACTTTGCAATTTCAAGTAGCTACCCCTACGTTGTGAGATATCATTTAAAAAATATTTCTATTTTACTCTTACCACATTAGTTATATTGTTACCGCAGAAAAGAAGAAATACTGTACCTTTTTATCTATAAAATGATGTTTCACAAGGAAGCTACTTCAAATTTCAAAACAGAAGTAGTTGGTGCTGAGAGGTGAAACCTAAAATTTCATCCATTTTTTAAACTTGAAACTTGCCCTGGATATCTCAATTGACGTGTTTTTGTTTAAATTAAATATATTTAAATAAATAGTATACAATTATTGTAAATAAATATAAAAAATTACATTATAAAACAATAATATAAAATAAATTATAAAAATTATTTGAAATGAAAGTTATTGAGATAGAATGGTTCTGAAATTCACGCTCCATGTAATAACGATTTATATCAAAAAATTTCCTATCTACCGAATCAAGTTTTTTAAAACTTTGAGCTTTTTTGTAAAGTCGACCTACCAATCCAAGACATACAATTTTTAAAAATATTTCACATATAATTTTTATAACAGTTTCTACATTTTTGATAATTTTCTTCCACGGCAATTAATAATTTGTAAATGATATTATATTAAGTATTTATTTACATTGTTAAATAATGTGAATAAAATGTTATTTTGAAAAAATATATTGTTATTCATATTATTTATCATCATAATCATTATGTCGTTATTGTCATTAAGTCATATTATTTATTATTGTTTTAGAAAATAAACTGTTTAATTACTCACTGTCAAAATAAAAAATTACTTACGCTTATACTGTTCCAGATCTTCGAAGTATTTTTTGGATTCACAGGAGATAACTGAATTGTGGTATAACAATATAACGCTTTTTCTCCATAACGTAAACAATTATCAAAATCGTCTAAATGAAATACTGGTGGTATAGCGGCATAATCTTCGTCTGCAATTTATAATCAATTTATGCAATTCTCACAATTTATTATTTAAATATTATAACAAACCTGTGACAATTGCCTGAACTTTTAAAACACACGTTAAAGTTAAAACACTCACAATTTTTTTAAACGACATAATGTTTGTAATTAAATTTAAAATTAAAATTATTTATAAGGTCTTAATGTTTACATGTAAAAAAAAATATATTACTTATACACCCTTCTATAATAAAAAAACATGGTAGCGTAGCAAGGGTAAAATTGAAAGCGTAATAGTCTTATGAACTGCTTAGCACTTAGTCAACCTAACATATATAAATTCTTTTGAAGGCAATCAAGTTGCGACTCATTTGCGTTTGATACATGTAATATTTAGAAAAGAAATAATTCTATTAGGTTTAAAAAAATATATATAGAAACCAAAATTTGGGTATTTACATAAAAAAACAGTATATTTTTATTTAAAACATGCAGAAAAGCGCAGGGGAAATTGAACTCCACATATCAACCTTCGCCTACTTTCCTTATTTTACATCTTTTACTAATCAAACAAATTTCACGTTGATTATGATCTCAAGTTTAAACAATTTTTTTACTTTATTTTATCACACATTCTTAATGGTGATGCCTTTCGAGTTAACAAAATTTATTTTAATTTAATTTAAATTTTAATATAGTAGATACCTACTATATACAAGTAATATGCATACTCGTTTACAATAAATTTTAAAATAAAAAATTTGATACAAACATTGACTAAAATAGAATCACATAGTATTTACATTTACAAATTTTAACTTCAATATTAATTATAAAATAATCAAATCCTAGAATAAGAATAATTGATTAAATATTTAAAAATGTTATTCGGCATTTCCTAATGTTTTACTACAAAATATTTGTTTTGCAATAAATCGGGATTATTTTAGAGGGTAGAAAGATTTCGTGACATTTATTTTCACTCCTGGTAATTTGACATCGGCAATCTGCTCCCAATAATTTGCCTTTTTGAAAATTTCTCTCCTATAGAAAATTTCACGGGCAATACAAATTTAAATTTCTTTTACTAAGTATGCTACTTAGAGACGGTCTTGACCTAGTAGTTATAGCGATCAACTACTGTTGCAAAGGCACCCGGTTCGATCCCGGGTGGAGTCTAGCAAGGAAAAATTTTCTTTCTGACTCTCTTTCTATCTATGACCGTCTCCCGTGCTTCGGAGGGCACGTAAAGCCGGCTGTCCCCCTGAGTTGATAACTGCCCGCATCAACAATGAAAAGGGTTACAAGCACATTCCTCAACCCGGCCTTAGCAACCGTAGGATCTTAATGCTTAAACCTTTCTCTTAGAGAAAGAGGTTCCAGTCCTGCTGGGCTGAAAAGGGCTGAAAGATGAAGTATGCTTTACATACATAATATGTATATCTACGTTAGGTTAGGTTCGTTTATTACGTCATTATTAAATTATGCTCATAATTTACGGGAAGACGTGGAAAATTGGAATACAATTAAAATAAAAGATTAAAATTAACAGTAAAAATTAAATTAAAAGAATTGCTAAAGTTTATCATTATAGAAATTTTAGAAAACATTTTTTTAATAACTTGAAGAAAAAACCTAATAAAATTAAACGTTGAATAAAATTTATTCGTGTTGAAAAGTAAAGCGTCGATAATCCAAACTAATTGATTTAGTAAATTTAAAATTTAATCCAGATCTATCTCATGAGATTCACTAAATCAAACTATAAAAAAAAATATATAAGTGTGAAAAAATTTATTAACTAAAAAATTCGTTTAACGTAAAACTATTAAATTCATTCTTAAAATATATTTTTACAAGTTACAATAAAATAATTTTATATAATTTAATAATACATGGAATTTGGTTCGTTGAAGTAATCAGCAAAATTATAACTTATGTCCTAGTGACGTAATAAAAAACCCGTTTTTGTAAAAAATAACGTGCAATACTTTATTAATTTGAGTAATCTACAGTGAGAGAGGTGAATAGATGCATGTCAGCCGCCACGTTCGCCAGTCACTAGATAGAGTTTATATAAAGTTTAAAGTAAAAGAGTGGGCCAATTTCGACGGTTCTATGGGTAACTCAATAACTTTAAAAAATATAAAAAAATAGATGGCACATCTTCTACGTCTTTTTTTAAGAAAAACTCAATGATGAAAACTGAAATTCGTTATCTTTTATTGTTTTCGAGCTATAGGAAAACGTTCGGTTTTTCAACTTTTCGGTTGTTTACCGAAAGTTGTTTTAAGTTACAAAAAAATATTAACACGTTTTTCAGACACTTTTTAAGAATAATAAAATTGGCTAAAAGGTTTTTGAATATGATTGTTAGTTTGCGAATTATAATACAAAAAAACCATAGTTAAATATGACATAATTATGTATTTCGATAGGGTTTTTTATCTCCTTTTCAATAATGTATAATAGTTGGGGTTCACTATTTTAGTTTCATTCTAAAATATTATTACGATTAATTTTTTTTTAATTTTATTTTTTTATAACTTATTATCATAACTCCAAAAAAAAGTAAAAGTACTAAAATTAAACTAAATCATTGGTATTAAATAAATATTTAAAACTTCTAAAAGCAAAACTTCAACCTCCTTCTGTTTTTTTTGCAAAAATATTAACTACACCCTTAATAAATACCTTTTGAATCAGTTTTTCCTATAGGCGCTTGTAAGTAGATTCGGTCCGGATAAACAATTTTCAACCATCATTGATCTTAAAGAAGAATAAACACGTGATTAAAGATAGGCTACATGGGTCATTTTCCATCTTATTTAAAATTAATATTATACCTAGAAATTTAAAAACCCAGATTTTAAAAACAGCGAATGCTTTTCCAAATAACTTCAAAACTATTGTAGCGAAAATGATCGCAGTATTGAACAAGTAGTGGGAGGCTAAGCAAGAAAAATTCTTAATATATTTGTTATGCCTGGAAACCCGGATACTTTTTTTTGTTTTAGATTAAGCAGGGAGGTGAAATTCTTGAAAAAACTCCGGTCTAATCTAAACCGGGAATGTGGGTTTCACCCACTAAACTCACCCCCCGTACCTCACCAGACTCCCGGCATTCGCTTTCCAAGATTCCTTCGGGTTCTTGTAGGCGTTTGCGTTCTACAAACTGAGCTTATTCCGCAGACTGATCTGTCTCGCTGTTTGAATGCTCTTGTCCACCGCTTTTGCTTTCACTTTCCTCCTGGTTGTCGGGTCGTCTACGGGGTGTTGTTCTCGTAGTCTGGCTGCTGATTCTTCACCCCTTTCGGCTTCTTCTCTGGCTTTCATAATGTTTGTCGACAGGGTGGTGATCTGCTTCCAGAGGAGGGGACTGTCCAGCATGTAATGGACAATGTTATTAGCAGTCGGTGGTTCGCCTAGAGTAAAGGAAAGCCTTTGTCTGGCGTGCTACCATCTGATGTATCTCCGGATACTTTCATTGATTAAACCTCCTCCCAAACGCCCCTTGGTTGCAGGAATCGGTCTATTGAGGTATTACTACCACAACTTGGAACGTGTCTTTTGAGATGATTTCTTTGCCCCTCTCGTTCGTGGATGGTACTTTATTTGCTACCTACCCCGCCACCTGGAGATGCTCCATCTAGGAGTTTCAACCTCTCTAGAGATCTTCAGTTAATATTGATACAATCTCAGAGTACAAAGTTTTCGTATTTTCAGAAAATCTTGCTGTTAACAAGCTAATCAAAGAATGTAAATTGAGAATAAATAAAAAAAAATTTCTTTCTGTCATGTTCAAATTTTTCGTATCTTGAAGTTCATCTATTACATTAAGTTTTTTGAAACCCATTCCCTAACTTGGCTCAAACGTTTATATTAAATAGTAATATTTTTGAGATTTATTTTGAATAATCTTTAAAGTAATAAAGAATATTAAAATAAAATGAATTTTGAGACGAAGAACGTTTATACACTTTTGCATTCTCATTTATATTCTGCATTTTATCTTAAAATACATATAACATATATTATTATAAGCTTTTGAAATATTCTTAAGCAGAAGATTTCAAAAAACGATACAAAAAATACTGAAGCACATTAAAAGCGATCAGGTCGAGAGCTGGTCAAGTTGATATAAAATGCGCCTTATACATTTTTTTTATTTTTAAAAGCAATAAATTTTGAACACTGGCTCTGTGTTGACTTATGCATGGTTGTGAAAATTTACAGATGCATATGATATACGAAAGTTTTTATTTATTTTTCAAAATAACAATCTTAAAATCAATATTAACTTGTAATAATATATTTACATATAGATATTAGACTTACGTTTCAATTTCTAGGTACTTATTATAGAAATTATATATCATAAAAAGTGTATGGGTAACCAGTATTTGCATAAGAGATATAATATATTATTAAAAATGTTTTACAACCTTCTTCAAATATAGGTAGTACATTATGGTACGAACCGGTTGCTGTTTCAGCAATAAAAATCATAAACTTTACTTACTATGTACAATATTATGCATTAAAATTACGTAAAATTAATACCTATTTATAAAATCGGGAACAAAAAGGAAGTTCGTGTAAACAAATTTCAAAAAATACAAATTATTTACACGGGACAGATATGTATGTATGTAGCATATTATGTATAATATGTGTATTACCAGCAGTGTAGCGCAAAGCATGCACCGGCCGACTGAAAAGCGGTAGACCGCGGTTCGAATCTTAGTCGAGTCGGATACACTACTGTGATCAAAGGTCCAATATCAATCTGTGGACCATGGGGAAGGCAACGGGAAACCACCCCATGAATTATACTCCCATGAAAATTCATCTTGGCTTCGGCCAAGCTGGGTCACGACGCTTCTGACAAGAAGCAAACGATGAAGAAAAAGAAGAAGAAGAAGAAGCATATTATGTACCTATTTCTTGTTAACTAATTTTAATATTATGTCAATTGTTGAAGTCATAAAATGACGCATGCCATATACCACAATTAGACTTAAATGCATATAATATGAATGTATATTGAAACAAAGTCAAAACGTGTTACTATTCATTAAATCAAGTTTATAAACCGTGTGCATGCATAATAATATGATGTGCCCAGTGGATGAAAAATATAAATTTAGTTATATTATAGGAGTACCTAATAGTGCTCTTACAGGATGCGTGATTCGGCGAATGTTCGCGTTTGTCCAAGTAATCAAATGTTCGAATAATGTAGTACATCATACTTGCAATCGTTCGCTGCGAGATCATTCGACTAAATATTCGACATCTCTTTCTCATGACGCTGGATACTTTGGAATTGAATGAAAAATAAGTTGAACCAATCAGTACACTGTGGTGTTAAAATTAACAAAGTTTATTAAAATGAATTCAGTTGAAAACATTTACTCACTAAATCATAAAAATATACAGTTTAAGTGTATTTTGACTGAATGTCGAAATTAAAAAAAATTTAATTAAACCGAGGGCTACCTGTACAAGATCAATGGTATAGATAGTAATAAAGATATTAAATACAAATATTTAGGTGTTCTTTTTAACACAAAGTTAAGTTTCGGTAAGCAAATAAATTTTACATCATCAAAAGCTATTTTGTATTAATTTAGTAATTGTCATATGCCCGTTTTCACCAACCGATTCCTAACGTTAGGAATTCCCTAACTTTGACATAAGAAACTTTTATATCAAATTTGGTTTTCACCAAGCGCTAACCTAAGGTAATTCATAACACCTTAAGGAATTTTTAGCGCTTGGTGAAAATCAAATTTGACATAAAAGTTTCTTATGTCAAAGTTAGGGAATTTCTAACGTTAGGAATCTATTCTTCTTTAGAAATTAGAATTTGTAGTTTTTGTAAGGATATACCTCTAATCTAAACCCTTAATATAGAAATACCTTACATTGAGTATACAGTTTTCATTTCAAATAGAAAGATTTCTACTTAAACAATTACAGGAAAAATGTAATGCCAAGAGTCCCAGCTATGCGAACCCCTTTATGCGATATACATGATGACTGATTAAAAAAAATTCAAGAAATCACTTTCGTATTTTTAAGCGTTCAAATTAACTTTTTAAGTAGGTTAATTATTATTATTAAAAATATTATTATACTCGAAGTATAATTCTATATCTTTGATTTGTTTGTATTGTTTGTTGTATTTTTATATTGTATTGCAAGATTTACCTGTTTTAATAAAAGTTTTGTTTTAGTATTATAATTATTAAAGCATAATTTAATGTATAATTAAAGTGATTTACAATTAAGTGTAAACAACCTTTGAACACATTAAATGCCTCATATCTGCTATTACCACTAAACTGGAAATAAAATAAATTAAATTTATATATTTATTCACCTCATCAAACGATATAATAATAAAAGCTTCAATTATCGTTTATAATTGTCACTTCAGTTTATTTGCCAATTGCACTTTATGTTCGTCATATAGATATTTCATATATTTACATATCAGGGGCGGTTCTCAAAAACAGGCATGTTAGGCCCGGTTTATCCAAAATTTGTGCGCATCAAATCATTTTTACTTTCCCATTTACGTAGTAAAATAAAGTATTGTAATCGAGTAAAAAAAAAAAAAGTTTTGAGTTTAATTTTTTTTTCATGGTCTATCAGGCCTTAAGGCGCGTTCTCACGGTTCAAGTTTAGTTGACCGAGTTTAGTTGATCAACAAAAGTTGAATACGACTCGAATCAGTTTTTGTTCACACGTTTCAATATAAATTGATCGACAGTTTCAATTTGAAAATGGCGTTGAATGTAGTTGTTCGTGAATGTGTACAAATGATATCAGTGTTGTTACAAGAAGAACTAAAAAGAATTTTATGTAATATGAACAAAAGTCGGAAGAAACGTCGATTTTGGGTGAGACAGTGGATTTTAAGAAGAAATAGATTGGGAGCATCAAATACCTTGCTAAAGGAACTAGCATTAGAGGATAAAGAAGAATATCGAAACCATTTAAGAATGTCCGAGAAAAATTTGACGAACTACTGTCGAAAGTTCAGGAGCGCATAAAAAACATGCTCATTTTACTTAAAATAATAATTTTAACAATGCAACACAAACAATACACACGCCAGTTGAAAGCGATAAAAATTAAATGAGTCAACTGCTTGTTCACACGTTTCAAGATAAGTTTCAACCTGAAAGCAATTCATGATGAGTCATTACTTGAACGACAAAAGTTTGATTCAGTCAATCTTTTGTTGATCAACTAAAAACTCGGTCAACTCTACTTGAAACAGAGGTTCTCACTACAATTTTCGTTCAACTTTTGTTGATCAACTAAACTCGGTCAACTAAACTTGAACCGTGAGAACGCGCCTTTTTAGAAGTCGTTTAAGACAATTTTGGAATGATGTCTGGATGCGCGTGTATGTACTATAGTATGTGTGAACACTTGAAATTTTTCCCATGATTTTAATATGTAACCGAGATATGTGACCAAAGTGTGAAACCAAAATATATAACTAATATTATGTGAAACCAAATACATATTGTTAAGTTGGTAATAAATTATAAATTATATTTTATTTTTATAAATATATTTTATTTTATAATAAAAAGATATATTTTATTTTATAAGTTCTTCCCTAATCCTCTCAGTAAGGTCGAACAATAATAGGCTACAAAACCAGAGGTCGAACAACAATATCTGAAAGATTAACCGCCGAAAATTGAGTTGAAGAGTTTAGTTTAGAAAATTAAAATCAAGTTTTAAAACTATTACAATTATTAGCCCTGATATGTAATATAATATAACTTCAATTTAATATTTGCCATACACAAAATTAAATATTTGACTCTTGAAATTAATATCTTTCATATTTTCAGAGTAAATTGGGTAAATTAAAAAAAATTAATTATGGTAACAACTATTCTCGGCATAAATATAATTAAATACCTGCTTACTCTGAATTTAACAGCACTATTCATTTTAGAGATTTTTAAAGAGGGTAAAATTGATTTTTTGTAAATAATAAAGACTAATTCTGTTAAGGAATTATATTAGATTAAATTTTTAAAATTATTAGGTTAAATAAATACAATAAAACGAAATTCAACAACGTCTCGACTCGAAAGGTCTGATGACAGCAGTAACCATTGTTGAAAGCGTGAAGGCTCACGAATTATTTAGTTTTATTGTTTATTATTAATTTTAAAAGTTTTAATCTAATAATATTAATTTGAGGTTAATAATAGTATATATAATTTTAAAGAATGTTAAGAGATTTGTTTTGTAAATGTAAAATATAACTTTAAAATTATTTTTTCTTTTCTTTTTTAAGATTTTTTAAGAGTTGGTGTTTTTCAACCCTCTTGTAAAAGTTTAAAGCGCGTTTTTTTTTGCAAAACTAAAACAGAAAAAAATACTATTATAGTAGCAATCAATGATAAGAGGGTGGAAAGAAGTATAATTGGTATAAGGTGCCCACATCATTAGTGCGGGGAGTAAAAAAGAAGTGCGATGAAAATTTCCCCCTAAAACTTTTTGAAATTTCAGAATTTAAAAGTAGATTTTGAGGTCTTCTGAACAATAAAAATACTGGGTGTGTTCTTATTTTTCGTAATGGTTATAAGAGATCTTTAAGATATCAGAGAAGACTTGATTCCAAACGGAAGACCCTAAAATGATATTTTCTGCAAGAAATACTGAGAAACCCTGGATGCTCGTTTGCACCGTTTTTGACTTAAGTAAAACTTTTCAAATTCAATATTACAGAAATTTAAAAACTTTACTTAATTTACCTGTTTGCATCACACTATTTAAGAAAAACTGAAGTTTCAGAATTTATTTATTTTTCAAAATCGTGTTATAAGCCGGCATACTGTAAATTTATGGCCACCAAGATCGCCTGATCTTAACCCATCGGATTACTAATTAAGAGATTATTTAAAAAATTTGGTGTTTAGAACACGACAATGCTGAAAGAATTAAAAGACAGTAAGAGCAAATTGGTGCAATTTAACCAGCAAAGTTGAATAAAGCTATGTACGCACAATTTGAAGGAACGGTTGGTGATTTAAAACAACAAAATGGAAGTATAAATAGGGTGAAGTAAATAGGATACGCAAAATCGAGAAAAAGTTGATACGGGCAAGTACAAAAATAAGGAAAGCAACAGACTTTTCTGTCTGTTTCTCTGTCATATTATCTGTTATAATAATGCATATTCTCTGAATTAAAAAGTTGACGTGAGATTTCTTTATATGAGATATGGTCAGACCCCCTTCCCTCCTCATTTTAAGCTCACGTAATTAATGGACATCGGCTAACAAACATTTTATTCAGATTTTAATTACTATTCAGTGTAAACGTACCTTGTGTTAAGGTACTTAAGCTGTTTAAGTGACAAATAATATTAATTTTTGCAAATGGCACAGACCTGAGGCATATAGAAAAAACTAACTATTTATGAATTAAAATTTCATGTACACCTATTGAGTTAGCGCAATGACCGCAACTGTTAAAAATACTTAACTGAATTATAGAAAAAAACTAATTCTTATTATATTTAAGTAAAGGTTTAAGTCATTAATATAAGTTTCAAATTAAACTCTAAATAAAAATAAAAAAATTTAAAAACACGTTCAAATAGTAGGTAGTAAAAAAAAAAGCTGACGTATTTTTTACAATGACCAGCACCAAAGATTATTTGATTTAACCCATGTCAGATTTTTTGCTAGAAGTTCATCAAACGGATGAACTTAGTAAATACCAATATTAATTACTAACAAAAGAAAACGATTCTAACAAAACAAAATTAAACGTGCATTTTCTAAAATAATAACATTAAAAAACATTGCTAAAAAACTTAGGTTTTTATTAATTATCCATAATTTACATAGTAAAAATTTGAAAATTTTAATTTACAACCATTACACTTAAAATTTTAAATTAAAATTCAAACTAACCAATGTTTAATAATTTACTATATTTTGTTAATTATTCAATGAACATAATAATGAATGTATTTATTTATTTTAGAAAACGTTTTTTCTGCACGAACGACTTACCACTTCTTTCAATATCTCCAAAAAATAATCGAATTACAAATTTATTTATTTTTATATATAATTTTTAATTAAAATTTATTTTTTAATTAGATATTAACAAAAATCAGACACTGAAATTATGTTAGTTAAAAAAGACATAGCATACTAAAGACAGAGAAAAGCACTAAACCTATCTTAGCAATAAAATCAATTGTTAACAAAGAAATGTTAACAAGTAGTGTTTGTTAGAGAGAAAAAGATGACCCACGCACGTTTTAGGGTTAAAATTAATAAAATTTATTTATATTTTGTGACTTTAGTTTTGAAAATAAGTTTGAAATGTTTATAAGAGCATACGGGCTAGCATTTAAAGTGTTGCATTGCTATGCCGTAGTCGTGAGTTCGATCCCTGATTATGTATACATCAGATTTTTCTGACCGTGTTTCTCTTACAAGACTGTGGCAACATCTTTGCTTTTTACGTAATTCCTGTGAATACGCGAAAACGCCAATTTGCTTTTTACGTAATTGAAGTGAATACGCTACCGCGGTTCGGAGCCCACGTTAAACTGTAAGTTCCCTTATGTCTGTAGATATTATAGCACGATCACTAAACCTCATATTCAGTAATTTATAAAAATGCACTGTACAGGCATGCAGAATCATTTTTTAAATACATATTATCAAAAGAATCTTTTATAAATTTTCAAAACTGAAGTCAAAAAATTGTAAATACGTTCCAAGCAAATACGTACACTATCTAAAATATGTAGTTCTATAATAATATTGTTAGCTTTTACCAATTAACAATTTTTTCTTTTCTTTATAAAAGCCTTACTGAACACCGACGATGTACGTAGCTTGCTGTCTTAGTTGTAATTTATTGAGTTTTAATAATTAATTTTTACCTCATCCTGTCCCGTTATAAATTCAAATTTTTATTATTTTAATTTTAATTTTCAATACATGCGCATTCATCTTTTGTTGATGAATATAATATTTCGAATAGATTTATACACATTGCTATTAACGGCTATTTTTTTATAATTTAATTGTTTTGTAATATGCATCCATATGAATCATTATATCAATGAACTGATAATTAATGATTGTATATATTATATTATAGGTAATTTTCACATTCTTTCAAATGTGAATTGGCATGTAAACATTGTACATAACACAGAAAAAGATTTTGCAACAAATTTTAGTAAATAGCTATAAACAAAACATAACTAATATTATAAGAGCATAAGTAAAACATTTTGAATTCAAGCCAATGGGTAGCAACTTATTGGGGTATTTTCATCCGTTATTCGATATACCAATCTTCTTATAAGCCTGTTATTCTTACTAAAATTTGTTACAAAATTGATGACCTTAATACTTCGATCTAGCTTAAAACTACTTTCTGTTTCTTTACACGTTTAATTATTACATGTTGGTTCATCCAACACATAGAAAAATTCAAGATGTCACAGTGTTCAAGATGTTAAATTCAAAATTATTATTTTTAAAAATAAATATATTTTTAATAATTAAATATACTTTTTAATAATTAAATATATTTTTAAAAATAAATATATTTTTAATAATTTATTTTATTATTGTGGAATTTGCTTTTGTTAATTTGTTGACCTTGACCGAATTTATTAAACAACTATATAATTTACGTAATCTTACAGATTCGTAAATTTCGTTTATAACAGCTACTCTTAACCTGTGCTCCGCGGACCCCCAAGGAGCCACGGTGCTATTTCCATTTTTTAATTATTTTTTTTAAATTTAATAACTACATATAATTATGTTTTACTAAGTTAAGAGTTTGGGGAGCATGATATATTTTAAGGGGTTTCGCGGTAAAGAAAAAAAGTTAAGAACATAGAACTACTACTGATCTATCTAAATAATGTGATTGACAATTCAAAACTTTTTCATTCGAAAATGATCCGTTAGTAGAAACTCGGAAATTAATTTTAATTTAATCTAATATTTTTAGATCGCGAAAAAGTGGTGTTTGAGAGTAGTGGTGGTGAGGGAGTTCCATCACGGTTCATTGAAAGCGAGGGCTTGCGGGTGTCGCTGTAAGAATTATAAATCTAATTAGAAGGCTACAAAATAGCTCTGGGTCTCTTATACCGCACAAAATCTTTGAGTTGGTAGTTACCAAGCTCTTGGATTAATGGGTTATCGGAGTATCCAGAAGTTTCGTAAAATTCTTCCGTCAGGTGACGGATAAAATCTACGATGGACTCCACACCGGAGTCCGCCTGCAGCCTCCTGTTTGTGACGAACCATGGAGCCTTCATAGCGCGTCGTAGAGCCACGTTGTTGGTGGAGATGATGAAATCTAAATGGGATTTTGCTGCGTAGCTCCAGACGGGGACAGCGTAGGTTAGAATGGGTCGGATGATTGATTTATAGAGGATGAGTCGGTTTGGGATTGAAAGTTTGCTGTAGTCCTTTGTCAAGGAATCGCGGTGCCGAACAACGTGAGATTTCGGGTGGAAGTCTCAGGGACTACACTGCACGCTCCCGTTGTTTGGTTTTTATTCCAATGCATCAGCGTGATGTGTTCCATAAGGCGAATTATCTGTTGTGTTATCAAGTGATCCGAGTGAAATTTGAAACCCTTTCGACAAGTTTAGGTTCCAGAGGTTTTATTTCGGTTTTAGAAACATTATAACGTTGGCCACCTTTCAAAAACATGGAAAGTGCTAGAGTTTCAGTGCTCCGTTTATATTTGCAGTTACCGCTGCGGCGCCAAGTTTTGGTAATTGACTGATGGTCATCTTGGTGATACCGTCAGGCCCGGGGCCTTCTTTTTCTTTCTTTAACGTTTTGATAACCTTGACCACCTCTAAGTTAGAGGTGGGGGCTATCAGTTGGTAGAGGGGGTCGCAAGATACGGCGAGTCGGGCGTGAATCTCCGCGTTTATCCATGCCGTGTGGTCTGGGTTCGAAACTTTAATGTTCGGTTTACATAGAGCCTCTAAACTGTTAGCTAGAGCCTCAGCTTTTTCCATGAAACTGAGAGCTTGACCGTTTAAGTTTGGGACCCGTTTTCGTAATTCTTGAAATTGATTTTTAGCGTTATTATTGGAAATATCGAGTTCATTCATAGTACATTTGACTCGTTTAATGTTCTCTAAGTAATTGTTCAAAAAATTTTTTAAATCATCGCAGACAAAGACTTCATGTTATCGTACTCAAACCTTATTTTTAAATAAATATAATATATATAGTAGTTCTTAATTTTTGGTCAAAATATCTTTTATTATGTCGCAAACAAATTTTGCTCTATAAGAGGCATCTAGTTTAGATTAGTGGTACTTTCGGTGTTTTTGTTTTCGGCGTTTTGAGGTGCTACCGCAAACAGGTACAATGCCTATACCGTAAAGCAGACGACGACGAGGTGCTACCACTCGTCAAGCATTCATAAGGTGTTCTCTATTATCTTAGCAAAATATTTTTATTTATACTGCAAAAAGTTAATCATATATAATTCAATAAATCTTTTCCTGAGGGTATTATTTTTTAAATAAACGAAGAGTGGCAAATACTTCTTCTTCGAGTGCCATACACTTTACAGTGCGTAGGCGATCAACTTAGCCGAAGCCAAACTGACTTTACTAGGGAATATCATTAATAGGGTGGTTTCCTGTTGCCTTGCCCACAGTTTAAAGATTGATATCGGACCTTTGATCACAACAGCGAATCCGACGCGACTAGGACTTAAACCGCGGTCTCCCGCTTTCTAATCAGCCGGTGTATACTTACAGTCTCCGACTGTATTTACTTTTCATGTCGTTAGTTTTAGATACAACGGTAAGAGTGTTGAAATTCCTATAATGTAGGCGGGCGTAGGTGCTATTAGATTGGTTTTTAACACACATGTGGTTCTAATAATACATATTGTTCTTGCCACCATCTTAAACTAAAGAAGACCATGTCTCTTCCCCGTCCATCTGTGAATCCGTCGCGTCGGATTGAAGTTTTATTTTTGTTTTTGTTACAAACTCTTTTTTCATCTTTTAAACAAAACTACTTATTATACAAAAAAAACTAATGGTCCAATTCGGATAGCCAATTTATCGGGTTGCAACTTTAGTCTAGTTAAATTTTTTGAAAAAGCATGTAACATTACAATTTCATTTATTGTTACATTGATTTTATTTAACTTTTACTTTCAAATTATACCAGGGTTTTTAAGCATCAAAATTGGTACTATGTTTTCATACATAGATATCACAGAAAATAAGATTACATAGATATCCTGCAAGGTAAATAGAATACAGAATGATATCCTGATTCTCAATGAACTCAGTGCTCAAATAACACCTAATGAGCACGCACATATTTTTATTTTGTTGCAAATTTTCATCTTTTAGAACCTACTGTGATAATTTATTCCATCGTTAATATCACAGGTAATTACAATTTAATTTTATTTGATCAATTCTGACCACTTATTTTTAATGCGTTGTAATGTCAAGTTTAAAATCTATACGGTTGCATTTTTATCTTTGCCAAACATTACATCTGGACTGGTTTTTCAAAATTTAGCCCGCAAAGAATAGTCGACCTTCGTAAAATTAACTTTAAATTGGCTTTATTTGGAAATTTGTTTTCTTGATTTTGGACTATTGGGTTTCGGAAATGATAGGGCCTCGCATTGTTGGACGATGGCAGTCCTGAAGCTTCAAAAGAAGTTAGTCCGGATCAAGAAGCTAGTCGTTTTTGGCAGGTTTATTATTTTACCACGAAAGCAGCAGTTCCTTTTGAAAAATCCCATTGAAGTTGTCTTCTGGAAACTATGTTTAACCCATTCTTGTGTTCTTTATTTGATTTTAGTAAACAGATAACCTGATGTGAGACAATGACATAATGTACTCGGAAATTATCTAAAGGTAACCTAAAACGGAAGGAACTTTAAAGAGTCGATCTATCATTTTGGAAATCTTTAGGTAAGTGAGCTATTATCAGTAAAGATGCAGAAGTGTATATTTTAACTGCGGTTCAAGTGGGACTATTGTTTTAACGTCAACGATTTTCACAACAAGAATTTAATTGTTGAACAATTCATAGTAATGGGGAGTCGACTTGAACCACCATCTATCCCTTAGCTAGTGGGGTTTGTAATTTGCTCTGAGAAGTTTGCCCATCAGGTAAACTTACTCATTTAATAGATAGCAGCGCCAAAATTTGAATTTGGAGAAATTAAAAAATTAATTGAAAAATTTAAAAATAATTTTGGAAATTTTTAGAAATGCAAAAAAAGAGAAAAACATAGTCGACCTGAATTATAAACTGAAAAGAAAATATAGTTGAGGTGATAGGTCAATGAAAGTCTAACCAGTAGACACCTTTTTCACAACACATTACCAACGTAAGCATTCAAAACATGCGACTCTGCTTTTTACTTTAATAAAGAAATTTATTATATTTCTACTTCTACATACATACGGTCAGCGCGACCAGAAAAAGGATGAGTAGCGACGGGGGGGAAGTTGAGCAAATATGCCACCACTCTTTCTCTAGGAGGAAGAAAGTCAGTTTTGGAGGACGTGGGAATCAGATTCTTGCTTTCACTAAATTTCACTTTTCTTGACCAACCTCAGGGATTAAAAACAAAACAAATAAAAGAAAATTGATCTAACATGTAACAACATTTACTGATGGCTAATGTTTAAAAAAAAAGATTACGAAATAAAAGTTTATACTGCGATACAAAATAAAACGTAACTAACAGCTTTGTTGTTACCGAGGTTTGAAGCAGTAGTTAACTAAAATTATAACTTAAAATTAAGTAAATTAAAAAAAGATTAATTGAATTTAAAAAAATGTCTCGCACAGTTTCCCCTTAAGAAAAGTCAAAATTGCCCGCTTTGACCAAACTGCCATGACTTCGGCTGACTGCCCGAGCGAACTCAACCGCCAGGATGGAACGGCATGCCTAGAGATTGAACTTCTTGGATGGAACTCCCCGATTGAACTTCTTAGATGGAACTCCCCGATTGAACTGCCGCTTCTTCACCTATATTTACGCTTTTCATATTCAAGTACGAGACGGTCCTGGTTGCTAGCGCGATCAACTGCTAATGTAAGGCGCCCAGGATCTAATCCGGATAGAGGCTCACTTTGCAATGCCGTCTCCGTGCTTCAGAAGACACTTAAAGACGGTGGTTCTCTCATAAGATGCAACATCTTTCGGGTATTAAATGCTGGAGCGGACACCGTCAACTGGGCGCTTCCAACTGGGCGCCGGTCGACTGGGCGCCGGTCGACTGGGCGATCGGTCGACTGGGCGACGGTCGACTGGGCGATCGGTCGACTGGGCGACGGTAGATTGGGCGACCGGTCGACTGGGCGACGGTCTACTGGGCGATCGGTCAACTGGGCGACCGGTCAACTGGGCGACGGTCCACTGGGCGAGCGGTCGACTGGGCGATTGGTCTACTGGGCGACGTCAGCGATTAAAATTAACAATAATTACAAAAACTTTACAATACATATTATACAATTTCCGTGATAAACAAGATTCCGGGTTTTGCAGATTCCGGCATATTCAGATTTCAATGAAAAGTATTTTAATTCTTTACAAGTTTAGATTACAATTAAATAATAAAATTAAAGAAATTATTTGATAATTAATCACTTACAATTATAGTTTATGAGTTACAGACATCTTTGTACAATTATGTTTCATTCTTAGAGGAAATCGTCAGTGCAACTAAACCCTAAATGAATAGCTCTGGATAAAAGATCCATTAAATAATTTATTTTCTTCTTAAAGTGCCATACACTTCATTGTGGTAGGCGATCAGCTTAGCCGAAGCCAAGCTGACTTTACTAGGAATATAATTAATGGGGTGGTTTTCCGTTGCCTTCCCCACAGTCCAAAGATTGATATCGGACCTTGATCACAGCAGTGTAACCGACTCGACTAGGAATCGAACCATGGTCTACCGCTTTAAAGTCGGCCGGTGTATGCTTTACGCTACACTGCTGGTCAATAAGTATAAAAGTATATATATAATAAGTATAAAATAAATAATTTATAAAAGGCTAATCTTGCAAGTAAAAATTACAAAAATTTTAAATTTAAAATTTTTAAAAATAAAGAATTAAAATACTTTTCATTAAAATATTTAGCACAAGTTGATAATATTACCGATTAAATATTCAGATTTCACTGTAGGTGAAAATTTTCGAGCGTTCAAGATTTTAATAAAAGTAAAAATATTTATTATTAATAAATAATTAAATATAATTAAAAATATTTAACATTATTCCATATTATAATTGTATGAGATCCCACGAAGAAATTCTATAATGTTACGGCGATCATAGTTAATAACCTTGTGTAAAATCCTATTATCGGCTTCTACGTATCGTCTTCTTTTTGCTGGATTTTCATACCCAGCAAGATTTCTTTCATATTCAACATCATACGTTTTTGAACGGTACGCGACAACTGGGCGCTTCCAACTGGGCGCCGGTCGACTGGGCGATCGGTCGACTGGGCGAGGGTCGACTGGGCGACGGTCGACTGGGCGATCGGTCGACTGGGCGACGGTCGACTGGGCGACCGGTCAACTGGGCGACCGGTCAACTGGGCGACCGGTCAACTGGGCGACGGTCGACTGGGCGATTGGTCTACTGGGCGAACGGTCGACTTGGGAACTAGGTTAGTACTATTTAGATAGAGAGTGAATACCGTGGAACTCGATTGTTGTGCAACTCGATTAGTGAGGAACTCGATTTACTTTTCATAATTTTAAATTAGTCAAAAAATTTAACCAATAAGAAAATAGTTCCGAAACTATTTTCCGAAAAATGACTTGGAGCGTTGTATCTGTTTTTTGTACAGGTTGGATTTCTCTGCTTTTCCATGGAACTAAACTAAAGAAACACTTTCATTTTCTACTTTCATATCATGCAAATGATCATCATCATCAACTCTTATTGGGGCTTGGTTTTGCTGTGAAATGGAATTCCGTGCTGGCTCGGAAGCATTACGATCTTATCGGTACTTTGGTTTTGCCTACAAAAACTTTGTCGTTTGGAAGCCGTAGAAACGTAGACCAAGATTTAATTTTCTCTTTACCATAGTAGTTTTATAGGTTACTATTTATTATGATTCCTTCTTTTCTTTTTTGTCAGTTATTTTCTGAATGGTAGCAGTTCGAATTCCCGGAATCGAAAATACACTTTTCCCTATAGAAATGGCTATACCAAACGAAAGAACACAAAATACAAGCTCTTTAAGGTGAGGATCAATCTTGTCGGAGTTGTAATAAGGCCACAATTTCATTTTGAAAATTGCAATTTTCCCATAAGAAATACATGTAAGTGTATTAAAATGAAAAGGTATCATTTATTCTGTTGGCGGTACGTGTGCTGTGCCTGGGTCGACAGTGACTAGTGGTGGGGTGATACCAGTCGCTCTCAGAGATCCGTCGCGTCAACTTTCAAAATTTTCGAGTTGGAGCCGCTTAAGGGATGTTTTTAATGAGTTTAGCACGTGTCAAAACCGTTCGGAGCTCCCGGAGCGACCCGGAGGGTCGCGTAGGGGTGCGGAGAATAGGTTTTGACAGTGCAACCACCTCAGAAATGAATTCACACAAAAAGTGATTTTTTTTCGAAAATTTGTTGTCTGATCACAACTTTAATTTTTTTATTAGCTAATTACACCATTATCTATCATAATTCGTCGTGAAAACCGAGTTTCTGGTATATTTACTGTCGCCACATCCTCTTTCAACTTTGGAGGCGGGGTTATAGTTCAAAAGAGCCAATGATAAAATTGCATTCCAAATTAACTTTAAAGCCGTTTTTTTCAAAATAGTGTGAATATTCCGCAAATTTTATTTTTTTTATACGCTAATTAGACCCTCATCTTTCATAATCCACTTCAAAATGGTAAAATTGCGATCCGGGAATTCGAACCGTCACCTTTCTGAATTATTGGTTTATATAGTGACTTGGAGTAGGTTATTTAACCAATCAAAAAATGTTACTAATCTGTAATGTGAACAGGTCTGGCTTTAGAGGTGTGATGAACAAAAAAAGGTAATTATTCGATTGTTTATTAACTTTCAAAAGCGGAATTAGGCTTAAAACCAACCGAATTATCGAAATACAAATTAGTACTATATAAGAGAAGAACACAAGAATATGTAGTGATACGAATTCACGATCAACTTTTTGGACAACTCTATATATAACAGATTAACTGCGATTGTACTCGTAAGATTACCAATAGTAATCTTTGTTAATATTTAATGTTAATGTTGGTACAATCATGAAATATTATTTTGGGGTATACCTACGAAATAATATTTTAAAAGGATTTAAACCAAACGTATCAAAGACCGAAGCAGCATGCTTCCATCTAAACAACAAATTGGCCAATGTGGAACTAAATGTCCAGTTCAACGATACCCGCCTAAAACATAACAAGTTTCCCAAATATCTCGGCGTTACATTAGACAGAACATTGTCGTTCAAGAAACATCTTACCAACGTAGCCGCAAAGCTCAAGACCAGAAATAACATCATCTCCAAACTTAGCGGTACGTCCTGGGGAGCCACGGCCGATACACTGAGGTGCTCTGCCATGGGCCTGGTCTACTCGACGGCAGAATACTGCTCGCCGGTGTGGCTGAACAGCGCACACACAAGACTAGTGGACGTCCAACTAAATACACTCCTGTCCACTGGCTGCCCACCCTGAGTAATATCCTCCCGCCCACCTCCGACACTCAAACGCCCTGATAGGAGAGTACAATAAAATACAGAGAAACCCGCTACTAGGAATCCATAAAGATATCGCACACCTAAGCCACAGACTGCGCTCCAGAAGACTACCCATCCAAACTGCTGAGCAATTGCTTGCTGACGACTTCAATCTGGAAAGAGAATGGGATATCTATGAGAGATCTATATATATATTTCTCAGTGTGTGTGTGTGTGTGTGTTCGTGTCCTTTGCGCTTCTGATTGGTTCGTTCATTTATTATACCAACCCAAAGAAAAATTTTTCGACCAATGAAATAGTCGAATCGAGATATTCTTCCAACTTCAAACACAAGCTTGCTATTCAAAGGTATTAAGAGGATTTTATCAAATCTTCTTCTATCTATCTTCTATTATATATTTCTCAGTGTGTGTGTGTGTGTTCGTGTACTTTGCCCTTCTGATTGGTTCGTTCATTTATTATACCAACCCAAAAGAAAAAATTTTTCGACCAATGAAATAGTCGAATCGAGATATTCTTCCAACTTCAAACACAAGCTATTGCTATTCAAAGGTATTAAGAGGATTTTATCAAAGAAGAAAAATTTTATAAGCATTAATTTCTTTAAAAATGAGGTTGTTTAAGCTTTCTCAACAAGAGGCTGTATTATCACGTTATGGATTTCGTTAAACCGATAATCCCTATGTACCAACTACAATTTATTATATATGTATATAAATAATTATATATATCATCATATATTTCCTCATAGGAGATATTTTCTCATAGGAGATAGAGAGAAGATACAGAGAACATAACAATAAGAGACAATATAGAAGATAATAGAGAAGACCACGACAGAAAATGGATATTTCAACTCAACGAGATAATGTAAAATATCATTACAATGGATATCTTTACACCAAAGATAAAATTCATAAGGAAGGTACTATACAGTTCTGGCGATGTGAGCATAAAATGTTGGATGCAAGGGTCGTATATGGACGAATGTACAAGACGGTTCTTTCCATTCTCTACGAACCGAACATTCATGTAGTACCGTGGGAAATGCTGCAAATGTGTTAGCACAAAGAATAACAACAAGTGTAAAACGCCTTGCCAGCACAACTATGGAAAGCCCAGCTCAAATACGTGCACAAGTTTTTCAAATATTCCTGCTGCAGTGCAAGGCATTCTACCAAGTATCGATGTTATGCGCAGAAATGTACAAAGAAGTAGAATAAGAACTTCCAATGCACCAGCAAATCCACTATCTCGTGAAACCATAGTTATACCGGAAGAATATTCTCGTTACGAATATAGTCCATCACATTTCGAACGTTATCTTCTAGCGGATTCGGGAGAAAATCAGGAAGATCCACAGAGAATCTTAATATTTGATAGAGAAAATCATTCAACATGGACATTACAAATGAAAGATTTATACATGGATGGCACGTTTTGCTAGCGCCTCCTTTATTTTCGCAAATTTTTGTTATACTGTCCAAAAGGAAGGTTCAGTTTTCCCAGTATTATTTTGTTTACTGCCCGATAAAAACTCACAAACATACACGAAGCTTTTAGGATGATCCGCGAACTATGGCCCCAATTGAACCCAGAAAGTATAGGTGTGGATTTTGAGCTTGGTATTCACCAAGCTATTTATGAAGTTTTTCCAGATGCTTCCATTCGCGGTTGTTTATTCCATCTGGTTAAGAATCTTAGGAAACACTTGGCAATAAATCATCTTTTGGGTAGATACAATACAGATGTAGAGTTCGCATTACAAGCGAAGATGATTACGTCAGTTGCATTCGTTCCCACAGAAGATATTATTCCGCAATGACCGAATTAGAAGAATACCTACCGGAAGAACTTGAGCCTATTTTAGGATAGTTCACAAATACGTATGTAGGACGTCTTCGAAATAATGGGACAAAAGCTGCAGTACCATTTCCTCTGAGGTTTGGTCAGTTTACCAAAGAACTCTAAGCGGAAATGATCGAACCAATAATTTTGCCGAGGCTTGTCATCGTAAAATGCAGCTAGGCTTTGGAAGTGGTATTGCGCATCCTACTTTGGGGACTTTTATAAAGAAATTAAAATAAATTCAAACCGGTCGCCCAGTTGACCGGTCGCCCAGTAGACCGTCGCCCAGTCGACCGGTCGCCCAATCTACCGTCGCCCAGTCGATCGTCGCCCAGTCGACCCTCGCCCAGTCGACCGATCGCCCAGTCGACCGGCGCCCAGTTGGAAGCGCCCAGTTGACGGTGTCCGTTTTTGAGTTTCTTTTAATTTCTTTATAAAAGTCCACAAAGTAGGATGCGCAATACCACTTCCAAAGCCTAGCTGCATTTTGCATTTTGCATTAGGAGTAAATGACGTAGGTTGTATCCTTGCAAAAAAAAAGCCCGAAATATACACACATATTCAAATACCGTTTTTGGGGTTCCCATAAAATGTGGGAAACGCTGTGTCGTGACCTGATTACGTTTTAAGGGTGATTGAAATCTTTCACAGGTGGATTGAAAATACTCACTTACCGCAGATTTTTAGCAAGTAAATAGTGATCTTATTATGTGATCTATTAAAAAAATTACTTAAAATAAAATTAAGACGTCGACAACAGCATTTGATAATTATAAATAAATCTTCCTCAGCCTACATTCGTCCACTCCTGAACATAAGCCTCTTTCAGTTTCCCCCAAATCACTCTGTAAAGGAATAGTTTGGTTCTCCTGAGAGGTTCTGGAAAATACAACACGCCTCGCTTGCCAAACGTGTTACGTGGAAGACAATCAGAGTAAATTGCTTACCCCGGTCCGAATTCGAACCGAGGCGCACCGCTTAGTAGTCGACACACTTAAGCGCAAAGCCGCGATCGTCTTTAATTTTTTTAATTTAATGAATATTTAAATAAATATATTTCAATAAATTTATAAACTTATTTCAGTATTGGAGTATGATCAAAATTATGGGATACTTTGGTTATTATTCTGGCTTTTCAAATACTGTAGTGCCTTTTAGCGTGGTATTAACGCAAGTGGAATTATAGACGCGTTTTAATGAATTTAATAGTTTAATTAAATTTGGTTTAAAATCTTAAATTTGAATATAACAATGAAAACAATATTATTCGATACTTTTTGGAATTCGGCGAGTTTGCTACTAGATGCTGCTCGTCATTTTCATCTTCATTATTCACTCCACCTCCACTTAATAGATTCTTGTACCATGTGATTTCTGCTGATTCCTCTTCTTCCGAAGTAGAATCAAATTTTTGCCTTTAATAAATGTCGTAATGATACTTTCCTCTTTTCCGAGATACCACGGCCTGTACTTATATCATGAAGTGATAGATCTTTGTCATCAGCATTGGAGTTTAAAAGTTTTTCAAACTTAAAATGGATAATTGGAGAATTCATAATATTCAGTGAATGATTCTGAAATTGTTTCAAAAGTAACCACTTTAAATCCGATACTCCTTTGATTTTTTTGAAAGATGTTTCAAGGTTTTTGATATCTCATTCACAGCTTTATACTGCTTATACCTCTCCCGAGAGATGGCAATAAAACTGCCAAGGATTTATAGTTTTACTACAATACTGGATTTAACGGCTTTTGCACGAATGCTCCTCACATCTAAACTGTCTGGAATTCAACTACATAGATCACTTAAATAAAAATAAACGATATGTATGAACTTTGTTCATTTTGTTTTAATTAAAATATTTTTTGGCACAACAAAATTCTATACATGCCCTGAAGATACAACTTGTAGTGAAGAATTATACACAAAAGACCATGAAGAAACGATTCAAGAATTACTGGTTTGGGCAAATTATTATATTTAAATTACTTTCCTATTTATCCTTAATTTTAATTTCCTGTTATTTTTCAGCTTAGAATTATTTAAGTTGCACAATTCATTATGGATTCAATGAAATGTAGAAACAAATCAAGTCATCATAAGTGAAAATACAAAGTAACCCAAACAAAGTACTAGGAGCAGTTACATAAGGAAATATTGTAATAACTGGAAAGCTTATTGTACTATTTTTAAGTAGGTGATTGATGCTTTAAAAATAAAATCAATGTAAACTTATAAAAGAAATTTATTAGTCAAATCAATAAATTATTCCTCTGGTACTTCTACACTTCCAGCATTAATTTCATCAATTAAATCGTGTGGAGCTTTGCCGTCTACGGTACAACCAACAGATTGTGAGGTACCCAAAATTTCTTTAACTGTGCCTGCTAAATTCTTAGCCATGGAACGTGGCTTCATTTGTCTTGCAATACTCAAAACATCATCAAATGAAATATTCCCACTGTGTTTAACTAGAAAATAAAAAATGAATTAATAAAATTGTCCCACAAAGTACCTATATAAATAAGTCACAAAAATACAGTTAACTCGCTCTGAAACAAAGTCCCTCTGAATAAGTTCTTCAAAATGTAAAAATAAATTAAATAATTAAAAACAATTTAGTAAAAGTGTAACAGTTGGTTTTAAATCAAAATTATTACTTTTACTTATTAATTTTTTTTAAGACTCAGGTAAACTTATTCTTAAGTTGCTCCTTGCATTTAAACAGAAATCGAGAGTTAGCACGAGGCAAAAAAAATCAGCAAATCAACAGTTGACTTGCTTTAACAAGTTTTTCGCAGAGCATCTCAACAGATTTAAATATAATTTAATATTTTAATTTTTTTAATAATTTTGACTTGAAAATTATAAAAAAAATATTAAATACATTTAATTTACCAAAATACAAGAACCTAAAGTTAGCACGAACTTCTATGAGCACTTTTTAAGGAACTGCGCCAGTTAAATTTATTACTTTTACTTTACTCTAACTTGAAGATCAACCTTAGACCCTAACTTAGCAATCTTAACACGTTAACCGCCAAAACTTGCAAAAGAAATAGTTGGAGCAAAATACTAATTTTATTTTTATTAATGAAGCTGATAAAAAAATTAAAAAATTTATAGTGCAGCAATGGTCACCAAAGCCTTAGTGAGCCATTTGGTGTATCTTACAATAAATTATAACACAGAATATCCCTAAGTACTGCGATAATGGTTAACGTGTTATAAATTAAATCTTGAAACCTTTCTTATAAATTATGAAAGATTTAATTCAAATTGTAAAATATTAAAATTTTCAAATGCAGTTTTTTATCCCACCAAACTTTATATTTAGAAGCCCTCTTATAACAAAAAGATTTCATTTCAAAGAGTCAACTGTAAATTTAGAAAATTAAAATGTTTTTTTCGACTAGTAACATGCTTAGTAGTTCGTAAGCACGGGTTGCAAATATGAAAAATTTGATATTGCACTATCATAAATAGACATAACCAATTTACAATCATGTCTTTAAAAAAGATGTGCCGAGTTTACACCAAGTTCAATTTGTTCAAACACCCAAAATGTTTTTGAGATTGTAAGAAATAGAACCTGGAGAGAATTCATAGCTATACTTTCATTTCCTTTCACAAACCAACTTATCGTTACGTTAAGGATTGATGACAGAAAAGAAAGCAAGCATTTAGTTAGTTCAAAACGCTCAATTATGTGAAATTAGTGTTACTTAAAAAGTACATGAAGTTTAAACCTACTGTTTTTTGCTTCTTCCTATCTCTTGGTGGTTCTTTTAAAGCCTTAATGATTAACGATGCAGCAGATGGAACGACTGTAATAGCAGCTTGTCTGTTTTGGATTTTCAACTCGACAGTTATTTTTAAACCCTTCCAATCGGCAGTAGCTTTGGCAATATCGTCACCAATTTTTTTTGGAGACTAAAATAATAAGAGAATAAAATTGCATGCTACATAAACATAACCTCAAGGCTTACAACTATTTTTCAAAAACATTTTTAAAATACTCACCAAACCCAATGGACCAATTTTAGGGGCCAATGAAGATGTAGCTCCAACTTCGCCACCAACACATCTTAGGTAAACTATAAAATATAAAACACGTTGTTGAGTCAATGCCGACGAACTCAAAGTTAAATTTCAAACAAAAAATAAGCTTACCGAATTTAACTTCCGTGGGATCGAACTTGGGAGGCATTTTGTATAACCTTTTCTCTAATTATTTTACAAAAATGTGATAAAATCACACCGATGATTGCAAATTACTATCGAAATCTCGTGTAATGCACGCATACACGTACCACAGAAACGTAAAAGAACCAAAGGAAATACCTAGCGCCCTCTATGAGTGGCGGCAAAATGAAAAGTATTCAAATGTTAATTTTTATAAAGTTGAGTCTCCATACAAATTTATACGTAACATTTTCTACATTTCTCGATATAATTATTAACTAATGTGATTAAAAGGTTGAGCAAACAGTATAAATAAAGACAAAAAATACACAAAGAGACTTCTAAAAGACACAACGAAGCAGTTGTGTAATCTCAGACTAATAATAATTAAAGTTATTTTTAAAGTAATTTTTTTATAACCAATTAAGGTAAAATTGAGGATATGACGCACATTTTGAAATTTATCAATTTTTCAGTTACTACTCACAAGTGTCTCATGGTGATAGGATTTTTGTACCTACAACCCTAACGTATCTTAAGCAGGAAGTATAGGTGATTCTGATTGTGCTAACTGTTATTAATTACATTAATTCTAAAATTGAATTTTGCGTCATATCCCCGATGGGGTTGGGGATATGACGCTTCGAGGGTTGGGGATATTGCTTATGGCGATTTACATGTAATTGATTAAAAATAATAAAAACAATTTTATTTGAAAAAGTATAATAGTCAGATAAAAACTCAAAAACAATGAACACTTAAACTACGGTAATGGTTTTAGGAAATATAACATTAAATGTAAAGTGTAAAATTGTAAAAATGTAAAATTAATGTAAACATATTACTATCTCACAATATGCGTCATATCACTAACTATCCACCATTTTATTTATAAAATAATTAAATCATAACAAAGACCATTATGACTAAATTAACTATTTATAATTAATTTTAGACGTTGTACAATGCCATAAAATTCAGAAAACGAATTAAAAATCTATGAGGAAACATAATACAGAACTTTCAAAATAATGTAATAAAACTTTTGCATGTGCTCACCTGATTCAGACGAAGAAAATGCGTGCTCTCATGAAAACGATTCGTTCAACAATTAGTTTCTTGCTGTATATCTGGTTTTAGGCAATGGAACTAAGGGATATTTAGGTAATAAGGTTCATAGATAACAACATAACAGAGATCTTGCAATTGCGTCGTATCCCTACCGCGTCATATCCATCGGTTTTACCTTATGTACAAAATATCTAAAACTATTTTTATTTTGATTAAATAATGACCAGTAATAAAATAATAAATTAACAATAACAAAATAAATGCACATTTCTGAACAAAGCAAAATAAAAATTTAAAAAACCAATAACTATATTCAAATTAACATACATATAAATTATATTTTAAAATACAATTTTAAAATTTAACAAATGCATAATATTTTAATTAAGTATAAATTAAATTCGTTTAACGCCGAAGTTATTGCTTATCGATTGTACCTCTATTGTTTTTGAGTTTGGGTAGAGGTAATAATCCTAAACTCAAAAGTACTCTTTTCCTATAAAAATAGCTTCACCAAACTAAAGAAAATATTAATACAAAACTTGTGAGGTGAGATAGAATTTTATACGTCTTATATTAAGCTCACAATTCAATTTTGAAGTTGGCAAATTTACCATAAAAAACACATCTAAGAGAATTATCGCCCAATACTGCGTCATAATTAAATTCATTTTGGTTACTGTCCATGCGTCCAGCTTTGGTCTTACACTTATCGCTCGACAAACTATCAGTTTCGCATCCGTTAACTCAATTGAATAATTTCGACTTCTGCCGCATTCAGGGATGTTTTTAATAAGTTTAACCTTTTCTGGGACCCCGTGGCTCAGAATTTATTATTTTCTAGATAACTTTTAACTCCAAGATATTTTTAATGAGTTTTACTAGTTGATCCTCGGATCTGCCGGATCAACTTGGATAATTTCGAGTTCTGCTGGACTCAGGAAAGTTCTTTTAATTCCATTAACCATTTGCAATTATATTAAAATATAAAATACTTATTTAATATTACTTTAACATTAAAAACTAGTTTTAATTTTCGATGAGCAGGATTACAATTTCAAAAGAGCCAATAAGAAAATTGCATTCCAAATTAATTTTTAAAGCTGTTTCTTAGCAAAATTTGTAAAGCGACCGGAAATTTAATTTTTATGTGCTAATTAGACCCTCATCTTTCATAATTACCTTGAAAAATCGCAAAATCAGTTTTCAGGTGTCTTACCCGTCTCCTGAAATTCCTTAAAAAATTAGTTAAAGCAGGCAAAACGTGCTCAGGGGAGACAGCCTCTCCCTTTTCTACAATAATTTTCATCATTTGTACAGAAATGTACATCTCCTATTTTCGTTTATACCTTTTTGTTTTTGACTAATTTAAGAAACTTCGTCTCTCAACTATGGATTTATTCGTAACTAGAGCCGTTTGTAACTTGAAGTAGCACTGCAATAAATATAATATTATTATTATCAGTATTACACTCTATATAAATTATTACTATCTCCTACGAGATTTATAAATCCTTTTGTTGGGGTAGATTACTCCCCCATTTTACAATATATAATATTCGCCTTATCTCCTTTTCGTTATTTTCTTCATAGTCTGGGGTGACTTCTTGTCAGCTCTACGATGTTCCTCCATAACCTCCTGTCATTTGTTTTCTCTTTCCATCCATTTATCCTCATGATACTCAGGTCGTGCTCCTCTCGATCCCACCACTTTATCCTTGGCCTGCCCCTTGGTCGGCTCTCTCCCGGTCTCCATTGCGTAATCGCTTTTATCGGCGAAATATCAGAAATATCATCTAATTCGTTGTGTCTTGATATATTTAACTATATCCTCCCCATTCATGGCCTCCAGGATTTCGTGGTTCATCATTCGTCTCAGTTCTTCATTTGACTCCCCTATGGGTCCCAATATCGCTCTCAGTACTTTGCGTTCAAATCTTCTGAGCTGTTCCTCCTCCTCCATCGACATGCACAGTGTCTCGGCGACATAATAAATATAATATAAACTACATAAGTATAGAACTGGGAAAATACGTTAATCTGGTTAAAACGTTTTAAAGTGGTTCATAAAATGTAAATACAATATCTTCGTGTATTCTTTCCGTACATATAAAATTTTCTTTTTTAAACTTGTCAAGTTATATTTTAGTTTACTGCCAAATTTCTTCTTCTTCACATGCCTATCCGCTACCGGATGTTGGCGATCATACTTGTCCAAAGCCAAATGAATTTTCTAGGGAGTATTTTCACGAGCTTATGCTTCTTAGTCGGCCCGTGTATGCTTCACACTATACTACTGTCACTATAAGCTATACTGCTGGTTATAAACATTAGGAAATGATAAAGCAGGGAAACAATAACTCCAATGCCACTTTCTGATTTTATAAACGAGTACATCTATTCTAAATTATACATTGAATGCGAAATGTTACTCAATGTAAAACCGAGTGTGGCACTTGAGCAATAATGCAAATAAATTGTTTGCAAATACTATTAGTAGCATATTTTTGGTACTTTGCTTTAATTAAAACAAAGAAATAAAATTGTTGACCAACAAATTATGATTTTGTTTTTATTTACAAAATTGAAATGGAAATTATACTTTAGACTACACAGCACACAAAATTACATCACTGCGATTGCTGTTTGTGAAACATTTCAAGTAAATGTTCTGTAGCAGTTTTTTTCTTTATGCAAAGGATGTGCTAAATTTAAATCAGGAAAAGTTGCTAAATTAAGTTTAGGATCTCTGAAGGTATAAGGCGTCCACGGTCCTTGAATAGAAGGATGATCGGTATGCCAAAGTTTACGAAGTCTTGTGCCATCATGATTTCCAGATTGTGATCGCACCAAGTTTAACCATTTTATAACTTCTTCACGAGAATTATTATGACAGAAAATAATCTGCTCTTCTCCATTCACTGAAAACATCAAAGTTTGATAATAATGTTATTGTGTTAGCTAAATTTCTTACAATATTCTGCTTTAATAACCGGCCCTCGATGTCTTCTTGGTTTCAAGTACATCACAATTCCAGGATTCTCGTTGGTAAACTTTAGTAAATCATGTTCAATGAAATCCCTACAAAATTTTTTTTTTTATTATATTTTAATATAATAATATTTACACTACAATTTATAGTGAAACTCACCTCACACCTCGACTTGAACCGGTACTTTTACAAAACTTCAAAACAACTCTTTGAAGTTGACAAACATATCTTCCTACTCCATTCTGTGAAGGTGATTTAATAAATTTTGGAATAAGATATAAAGACCTATTAGTTGACATTTTAAAGTATTTTTACTCTATGCCTCTATGTAATAATTTTTAGGTTAGATTTAGTTAAACAGTTTATTGGTTCCAAATACCGAGTGGTCAAAAAAATATTCTCAAAGCACCTAATTATTTCAATTTGCCACAATCAATAAAAACAATGATCGTAAAATCACCTACTACCTGCCACCTTCTTAAATGCTTTAATATTTTATCAATATCTTTCGCACGTGAGCGTTTAAATTTGTTGCAGTAGGTACATATTATTATTGCCACCAAAGAAGTCAGCACGTCACTAGCGTATGAATTTAAAAATGACAAGTTAGTTTCTGTAGTCTTTGCAGTTTCTACATCTTGCTTTGTGTCGTGATTTCGTTGGTTTTGTCCACCATACGAGTGATGCGTGTGTGATAATGGGTTTTATTATTGATGTATATGACCAATTTATCATTTTTTGGTCTGGGTCCCCAGTTCCTTCCAAAAACTTAGAAACAAACCCAAAAGGATCTCGTTGCTTTAGAAAGATTTTTATCCACATGAGGTTTCCAAGCATTTAAGGTACTTAACCCCCCCCCCCCAGGTACGTAACCTCTTCGGAAAAATGGAACTAGTAAAATAAAATTAATAAACGGAACTAAAATATTTTTGAAGGATTCACTGTAAGTTCTTTCTTTTAACATCATTTTTTTATTTTGTTTAGGGCAGTTTGCATTACGATTGATATTATACCTTCTTGCTTGCCTCTAATTGTAATGACAATGTTATCTGCATAACCCAATACGCAGAATCCTTTGCCAGCTAATTTCTTCAGTAGGTCGTCCACTGCGACAGACCACAAGAAAGGCGACAACATCCCGCCCTGTGGGTACCCCCTCGCCGAGGCTATCAAGACCTCTTCCCCTTCTAATGAAGCCGTTACGAGGACGAATAATAAACCCGTTCTTCGATTTTGACCATTTTTAAAGTGGATTATGAAAGATAAGGATCTAATTATAGTATACAACAAAAATTTGCGGACTAATAATAAACAAATAAAAAAATAAAATTTGTGGTTAGTCAAGAAATTTCGAAAAAAATGTACTTTTAGGGTGAATCCAAGTCTCGACGTAGTTGCGTTTGTCAAAACCCACTTTCCGCAGCCACCGCCCTGCTCTGCTACGGCCACTACAAGTGGTTATGACAAGCGCTTCACTAATTAAAAGCATTCCCCAAAAACGGTCCAACTGTTAATGTGTGGATGTTGACCCAACGGATCTCAGAGAGCAACTGGTAGCTCCCCACCGCTAGTCACTGTCCACCCACCTGAAGTACGCGGTGGTGATAGAATGTGTGCTATAATGACGTAATACCTCGCAATAATCCTGTTACACCTCGAAGCGACCCGCAGCAACGCGAAACCTTCTTTCATTTCAGAGAGTGGTTCAAGGGTAGTTTTTTAGATTTTTTTGAAGTAATATGTGATAGATATTTGGTACATACAGACAAAACGTGCATAATTATGGGAGATTTTAATACATTTAAATTGGAAATTAGTAATGCGTGTGAATAGTGTCCAACTTAGAAAACGTATAAACCACAGAGGTATCACACAGTTGGTTTCAGATCCGACATGTTTTGCGAACAAGAACAACGAATTGATTATTGATTTAATAATAATTAACAACACAACATCATAGATGAAATGTGAAATAATGAATGAGCCCACGTTTAGCCCACTCCATTAGTCCATCATTCCATCGCTCCAAAACAAAAACTCTTCGAGTGCCATACACTTTACAGTGCTTAAGCGATCAACTTAGCCGAAGCCAAGCTGACCTTACTAGAGAATATAATTAATGGGGTGGTTTCCCGTTGCCTTCCCCACAGTCCAAAGATTGATATCGGACCTTTGATTACAGCAACGTATCCGACGCGACCAGGACTTGAACTGCGATCTCTCGCTTCCTAGTCGGCCGGTGTATACTTTGGTGTATACTGCTAGTTTTAGAGCAAACTAAAAAAAAGTTTTAGCTTGCTCCTATTGGTTGAGAATTTAATAACTAGCATACTAATAAATTTTTATTAATTTAAATTTGACGAAATTGACGAAATTGTCAAATTTAAAAATTGTTAAACATATTATTTCGAATCGTTACTAATTCGAATCGCTAACATTTTTCTCGTATGACACACTAGTACCATAAATAGTTATTAATTATTTAAAATTATAAAATTTGAAATAACTTTTTTTTTATTATATTCGGGCAATTTAAAAGATATTAATTAGTAATAAGATAGTATAAGGTTTATTTAATTAAGGTTTGATAAATTTCTTAGTTTTTAATTGATAAGATAATTGAGGTTCGTCTAAGGTATGTATGTAGCTGTTCTTAAAATGGTCGGATAGCTAACATTTTAATGTGTTAGGTTAGTTTTAAAACATTCTTATTATGGCCATTAGTAAAGTGTTCATTCCGTGTTTAATTGCTTAAATCAAGTTCAATAGCTTGCATTTCAATTGTGTAAATGAGTGTATCGAAACCACTTATACTTACATTTACATATTATTCTTTAGTTAGGCTCTTGATTTGAGTTAATTGATTGTAGGAGGATATTTAATTCATGAGTAACATTGTTTCATTGGGTAATGAGGGTAACACGGTATTTAAAGATATAAATTATAATTGTAAATGTTTATTAACTTGTGAAATTATATGACGAATAAAATATTTTAACAATTTTAATAATTTAACGTTGCGCTAAAATGTAAGTTGGAAAATTTTTAAATTTTACTAAACTTGTAATTGTTAAAATTTTTATTCAAGATATAAATTATATTAAGTTTGGCATGTGTAACTGCTAGAACCTCTCAGGAGAATCAAACCAATCCTTTACAGAGAGATTGGAGGAAACTGAAAGAGGCTTATGTCCAGGAGTTGACGAATGCAGGCTGAGGAAGATATTAAGTTTTATTTCGAACAAGGTTATTAAACGTAGTATAAGCAAACTTATAAGAAACTTTTGTTAGAGATGACGAAGATGATATTTAATTGATCAGTATCAAATTTTATACTAATCATCCATATGATATTCATATGTATTATATTCTCAAAAAGGAAATATTAATTAAAAAGACTCAACCATCTTGGATTAATACGA
Source organism: Lycocerus yunnanus (assembly GCA_036346125.1). Classification (NCBI taxonomy): domain Eukaryota; kingdom Metazoa; phylum Arthropoda; class Insecta; order Coleoptera; family Cantharidae; genus Lycocerus; species Lycocerus yunnanus. The sequence goes on from JARFIX010000008.1 coordinate 3,981,228, forward strand.
TGTACAAGATCATACCTTGTAAGGATACTGGCAACATATTAAAATTTTGTAGTTTCTTGATTGACGCTATTCGTTTTAAATTACGCAAACTATTATCCGGATCGTCTTCCCAAAACCGAAGTACTTTAGTTCATTAACCCCAATTATTTCTATATCTGTTGGTTTATTGTTCATTTTATTTTTGTTTGTCTTTGAGTCGCTAAAAAATTATACTGAATATTCTGCAAATTGTCATAATATGGTGATTTACCATATGGTGCTTTAACGAGATAATGTGCTGAAAAAATGTTTCCCAATCTGGATTTAAACCCAAGCGTACTAGCTGTGCTAAAGCAGCTGCACTACTGATGCCCGATGTCTTCACTTTATCTTATAGATAGATTATCTAAGAGATATCTCTAGGTGAAGAAATTGGGCATGAGACAATTATTAATCTTATGTTGCGTCGATCTGCTATTTTATGTCTTACTAATTCTAGGACCCCTAACAAAGCCATTAATGTTAATTAAAATTGTATTAAATTAAAATTTTAAAAATTAACAGATTAATTGAACAACAATTAAAGGAACTTTTTCTTTTAATTAAATAGCGCACCTTTAAAGAGATACCAATTTTACTATTGCAAGTTGGTGATAATATTCCTGACGATATCCCCAACTTGCGATAAAAATCGCACCCGTTCTTATACTGGGAGAACTCAAAATCTTATGTATTGACTCAAAGTGGCCACATTCGGGACACAGTCTGTCCGAGGAATTTCCCACAAAGAACAAGTTTTTTTTTAATTTTACAAATAAACAAATAGTTATTTGTTAAAATCGAATACTTTATGTAGGATGTAGGTTTTTATGCCTCATAATTTTTCCAGTATTCGTGATTCAAATTTATTTTGCCAAATTGTTAAATTGTTACAAATTGTTAATTGTTACAAAATTGAAATAAAATTGCCAAAATTATAATTCCAAAATAGTGCCACTGCAAGGAGTTATTCGAGAACAACGTTTGCGTATGCGTCGTTTGGTGCAAAGTGAGTTTATTAAGATTGTGATGCCAAAGCAAGAACTGCTGGAAAAATAAATTAATAAAGAGAAACGGTTCACTGCCAAATAAGCTAGCTGGAGTTGGGATGCCAAAGCAGACACTAGTGGACGAAGTAAATTAAGAAAAGCCGTTACTTGGGCTTCTGCATCGTTCATCGCGAAATGAGGTTGCTAAAGTTGCGACTCTACAGCAAGCACTAGTAGAAAAGAAATTGAAGATGATCACCGACGAACTGTTTTGCTACCATCTTTGGGTGGGTTAAATATTTAATGTTGTAAGCTTATTCTAATAGTAAATGACCTTGTTATTAGCACGATCAATTGCTAACGCCAAGGCATCCAGTTCGAATTTGAGTAGTGGCTGACTTTGTTGTGGCCGTCTCCGTACTTTGGAAGACACGTAAAGCCGGTGATGGTTCTCTCACAAGGTGCTAGCAACAACTTTCAGGAATTAAATGCTAGGATACCCTTGTGCAAGTAGAAGAATGGGAAGCCGTCGTAGAACTTTATAAAGACTGATAGTTAGGTAGATAGAACTTATTCTATGTTTTAAATTTGTTGACAAAAATTACATGTTGTGTTGCGAGAAAGGTCGAGAAGAATTAATAGCAATAGGCGAAAGTCATTTGCATAAATTCCTGACTAATTAGATCTTAAATTACCATTAATTCTTGTAATTTCTGACTTTGATGAAAAAACAAAGTTACTGTAGTTATGCAAACTAGAATCGGTACAATTTACTTATAGCCCTCGACCCTCGGTTATAATCCAAAAAAAATTAACTACTGACCATCGATGTCATATTACTTATGCATATTATAAAGAAAAGCTGACTCGTCCGCCAAATTAGAGCCAATTTTAAGAAAAAGGTCTAATGCGGGTGTGGTTTGGGTTGTCCTGTATAGATTATTGATTATAAGTTATTTTATTATTTATTAGGCATTTTAGAAAAGTTGCATCAGTGAAGAATAATATCTCATATGCTGTATTTAATATTACATAATTTACTGAATGTCATGCGAAGGCAGATTTTGAAATGTTTGTAGAAATTAATAAAACAAATTATTTAGCCCTATTTAATTTCCTAACAAAGAATTTAAAATTTTTGAAAAACAAAATTTTAATAATAATAAATATGAAGCAATTCTATTACATCGGCTGGCCGCAAACCTCATTAATAATAATTGACCGAATTTTAAGATCAGTGCTTAGTGTTATATTGAGTAATTCGTATTTTATAACATTTATTTTTGGGATAATGCAAAATTAAAATAATCACTGTTCTTTAATTTTCTTTAATATTTTTAAATCTTAGATTATCTAAATGTGAAGAAAAATTTTGGTATACTCATTAATTAAAAATAAATACATACTATATGATTTGGATATATCCTAATAAAATTATATTCCATATTTCTTTTTGGAATGGACTTTATAAAAATTTGATTATACGATACGTACTGTCGAAAAGAAAGTCAGAACTATAGCCAAAAACAATATCAGTTGTAAATTAAAAAGGACAATTTATAAAATTGAGTAACATGTTTTAGTTGTGTGATTATTTTAAGTATAATTAGTTTTTATTATTTTTAATTTTTGCCAGTACTGGTCTGATCATACCAATGGCCCGACCCAACCCAACTACAAATACTTGTACTGCAATTACAGGGATTCGAAAAAAAAAATGAAATCTTACAATTAGCATAATCATAATATTTTACATTTACATATATTTTATTACATAATTACTGCGACGCTTAAAATTATAGGGATGCTTTGTGCGAAATTCTTATTATAATTATTGATAATTAACTGATAATTATCAGTGATAATTATTGATATTCATCATTTTTTTAAATTTTAAATTAAAAATGTAGTATTTCAATTAACATAATATTTTTAACTGTGCGTATACCTCTTACCTACATAAATTAAAACAACACAGTTAAACACTCTTAAAAAATTTACGAAGAAAGCAATTAACTGTTGCAAAAGGCACGTGGCGCTTCTAAATTAATAGAGTAAATCTTATTTGTGTGAAATTAAAACTTGTTGTTTGGGTTTATAAATTTTGAAGAAATATAAAATCAATAAATTATTTGAGAATTTACGCTTTCTTCCAGATCTTACAAGATGATCAATGCGATATTGATCTAAATTTGGACTCTCACACTTTAATTTGCATATTATTAAATCTATGTGGAGTGCCCCACTTGAAATGAAATCGTACTCGGAGCCACCGTTTATAGAAGGGATTAAAGATTTCAATAAAAAGCTTTCGCTCCCCGATTTTAAAATTAGTATTATATTTTAGTGTCCAATTTTTGTTGCTATAAAAATAAGAGGTATGTTGAATTATTTTTTTAATAAATTAAATTTAAAGAAACGGTCGATTTAATAGAAAAAAAAAAGATTCCAATGTTCAGTTCTCACCAAGTACGTTATGAAAATAATAAAATTATCATATCTGTATAACAGGTATAATTACTAAAATTTATTAATTATTTTAATTAACTGTTGATATTGTTATTATATAAATGATAATACCTTTGAAGCAAAGTAATTATAATTATTATTTATTCAAAGTGACAAAGTGCTATCCTGGGGTTTTCCTTCACACGCTTAAAAATGTTGTAACATTGGAAAATCAAAAAAGCACAATATGTTTTAAGAACAATGTAACATGATGTATTGTTTTTAAATTATGATGAGAATTGAAAATCTTTTAACTATCTAATTCTTGTACTAGGTTACTGACATTTTTATAATAATTACACGATGTAGGATACTCGCATTTTTAACTAATTTAAATTAAGTATAGGTTTAGTAATGGTGGTATAGAAGTAGGAAGTAATGCTTAAGCAAATTATTAAAATGTATATTAATTATATATATTTACTATAAATTAATATAGAAATAGTTAGTAACAAATTTTTTTAGTAAATTTAAAAAATATAAAAACATTAAGTTCCTGGCAGTTTTGTTTGCATCATTAATATTTAAAATTATTAATTAATAATTATTTAAATTATAAATATTATTAAGCTGTGAAATTAATATTAAATTAAAATTATTAAATGAAAAAAAATTTGTAATTGTAATTTTTGCCTTGATAAAAATAATTACTTCAATTTGATAATATGATTTTAGTTAATGAATTTAAATGTTATTGTTTTTGCGGTTTCCCGGTATGCTCCAATCAGGTTGAAATACATATACAATCACATGTGTAGAAATTCTGGAATAAACGGATTTCTATTCGATCACCATATTATATTTGTGTTCATTTTAATAAATTTCGACATAATAACTTCTGCTAAGGATTAGATTCGAGCAGAGAAGGGCCAGATCGGCATCATCAGGATGAGAGTAATATTATAATTATTGTGATGTAGAAATAGTAATGCAATATAATCCACAAATAATTAAAATTATTTATTTTCAAACACTGGAGACTCAGGAAGTCTGCAGTTTAACTTCACGATAGTATGAGAAGTATAGGTTATATTATGAATATTAATTAATTTAAATTACACGTTCTTTGTTTAATTTAAATCAAGTGCATTATTTTTAGTGAAATTGATTTAAGTGAAAGTAATGCAATTTTTTACATTCTATGAAAGCGAAAATTAATGCACTTTTTACAAATTTTATTCGATAGTTCGATATCCTGTAGGTGGTATGTACTTACTACACATTTGTATATATGTACATAGTAGTTACATTCTATAGAATATATTTATTAAATATTACCTCTTTTGGAAGTACATCTTTATAAATTAAAGATTGAGTATTTTGAGAAGTGAAAGTCGTAATCGAATCAATTGTCTTCAGTAATAAATAAAACGGTCGTTTAATTTTCTGTTTTTACAGTAGGTATATTAGTATTAACGAACAAATTCTTAGATAACATCATATTATATAGTGAAAGTAATCGTACTGATAAATATTATTTCAATTAACTAAATGGTTTTACTAAGTAACATTAATAGACACTACTGATTTAAATTTGCTTTTAAAGATTAAATTTAAAAAGCAAATATTAAATTTTTGCAAAAATCTCTAATGAAATAATTAAAGTTTTTATGTTTTGTTTATTGAATTAATATTAGTTTTTTCTACTCTGTGGTGCTCTTGGTTTATTTTTTTTAATCTTTTGCGTCAGAAAACGAGTTTAAGTTATTATTATTTAACAATTAATAAATATATAGTATTAGGTGGTGAGCCAGTTCTATAATTATATATTTTCCATGTTGATTACAATCGAAAGCTTTCTGTGAAGTTAAATAATTAAATAATAAATAGTATACTAACAAAATAGTTCTTATGTAAGATTTTATTATAAATTAACTTTTTATTTAAAAACCTATAAGTGATTGTTCTCCAAACTTCTCATACATACATATTATGGTCATCGTTTGCTATTGATCAAGGCAAAAACTTAAACTGTAGCTCAAATGTGTTACATTAAATATCTTTAGCTAGTCATTGGCATGCCCAAAATAATTTTTTTAAACCAAGTTTATATTGATATTAAGAAGAAATCAATTTTAATCTTTTTGGTGGCATTAGAATATATTTATTTCGAGAGTAAAAATATCTTTTTGATTTTTGCTGCATTTGGAAACGTTAAGTTGCTCCATCAAGATCCAAACTTGTGAAATTTGGTGTTATACACATGAGGATTATAGTTGAATATTCTCAACACCAATTATTTTATTTTGAGTCCTCCTTCGATGTGCTCTATTATCATTTGAATATCTTTGTAAATTTTACACAACATAACAACTTTTTTTTTTTCGAAAACCATCAATCGTACAAAAATTAATTTAACTCAGCACAAGTGGTGCTTCAGTTGTATTTCGTAAAATCTCTTTTATTTCATTTATTTCACTCCAATTCGCTTGCTCTTACTCCATCTGCATTAACTGTTTCATTTTTTAATTTTATCAAAAAAATTATACTGGTTTTATACACTTGAAATAATTAACCTTGATTTGAATCAGTAGACTCGAATAATAATAGCCAAAATTGCAGATGACACTTTTAAATAATTATAACTTTTTCTTTAAGTACTTATAACCATGTAATTTGTTGTATTTAGGCAATTAAACTTTTACTACACTTTCTTGTTAATTTGAATCAAAATTTTTAATCCATTTTGTCTAATTTTAAACATTTTACTTTCTGAGTTTTTGCTGATAATTAAAAGTTTTCATCATCTGACGCCCAACACTTTCTCAAATTTTACATTTTAAGTTCATTTTCGTTTATGATTTATTCAAAGTCAAGGTATCTTAATTTTGTCGGTCAAGTTTCTAATGTTTATATATTCTAATAAAGTGCAAGGTTAAATTTTACTTTTTTTGTTAATGAAAGAGTAAGTTAATCTGCGACCTAAATTTCTTTATTATATTGTTCGTTCTGAAGGTCTGATGAATGATGAGTTTCTCTGACTCGGAATTCAAATTATTTTGCAATTTAAATAATGCGATGTTTTTAATTAAAAATAATATCAAGTACTTTCAGAAATACCATGTAATTTTTGTACCTAGTATATAAGTGTTATTAAAAGACCCACCCAGAGTTTAAATACATATGTAGTTTGTATAGCATAATTTAGAGAACTAACATGTAAATGTCGTCAAGTCAATACAATGCAATTATTGTTAGTAGCACAAATTTCAAATAGATTGTTATATAAGTGCACATTTAAAATTAACATTTAAATACTTTAAGACACATCAATATTAATCCATACATAATTGGACAAAAGCCTGAGCTTTAAAATAGAAACCAAATAATCGCTTACCATATGTTTTGAAATCGGAAAGCAGCAAAAATTTTATTAGCATTTAAACTAAATTAATGACCGACTAACATATTTTTTTAATAATTTAATTTTGATAATGGCGTAAAAGTTAATAATTGACATAAATTATTATAATGAAGACCAATCTACTACAAAAATCAACCAATGCCTTTCAACAATAATAATAATATACAATAAATAATAGACAACTACATAAATATTTTATTATGGAAGTAAAATTAAATTAATTTTAATTTAATTTATTTTTAATTTTGCCTTTTAAAATCTATCAATAAATTAAACATTTAGGTGAAGTTTTCTTAATTTCATATCCCCAACTGATAGGATTTCGGTTACAGCACACTCATCGACCTACCTAACATAAAATATATTTTTTATTATTTTTTGTATAAACAACTTTCACTCTTAAACAGGTGTAGGAAAATAAATAAATAATGTAGATAGTCTGAAGTTTTTTTTACATTGTATGAAAGTGGATCACTGTATTGTACACGCCCTTTAATTCCGGAACTGGATACATAACGCTTTGAATGATATAATTTTTAATTAATTTTTGTTTAATATTTAATAATTTATTATTATATAACTTTTTAATCGATTTTTCAAATTTTAATTTAGCAACATAATGAACTAAATACCTGCTTGGTAATTGTGAACCAGTTTGAAAACTAATATTTTTATATCGTGCTAACAATAATGTTTATTTTCAGAATGCGTTTATTGCTTGCGTTACTAATTCTCAGCATATTAAAAATCGTGGTTAGTGCTCCACAACATAATGGTCAACAAGTAACGCAAAACCTGCCTCGTTATGTTACAAAATTAAGTCCAGAGCAAATAAAACGTTTGCAAGATGAAAGAGGATTTGGTCCTACCGTTTCATCCTTTAGACCAACGACGGTTGCTTACGAAGAAGAAGAGTACGAAGACGAAGATAATTCACCAGCTTCTTCCCAGTCTGTTGGAGCATCGCGAGCACCTGTTTATGAAGAGCAAGATAATTACCCTTATCGAAATTCTCTGCAATTAGTCCAAACGAAAGGTTACTCCAAACCTCAAATTCAACAACCCCAGCAATTTAAAGCAAGCCCTTTGAAAAAACTTTCGCCCCAACAATTTCGACCACAATTATTAGATGAAGACTTGAAAGAAAAACTAGAAGCCGAGAAGGAATTAGAAGAACCAGATAGATTAAGTATTCTTCTTCCCCAATCAAAATTCAATTGCAATGGAAAAAACACCGGCTATTACGCTGATGAAGGATTAGGATGTGAAGTGTTTCACTACTGCCAAGATAATTCCAAACACTCTTGGATTTGTCCTGAAGGATTTACGTTCCATCAGGTAAAATATTAAATTTTATAGGTAAATATTAAATTTTATAATTTTATAGGTGCACCTTATCTGCATGCCACCCGGAAATGATAACATTTGTGAAAAATCATCTCAATACCACTTTATTAACGAATATTTATACAAACCTGTAAATTTAGAAGAACATCAAACTAAACCCAATATATCTTTACGCTATTCTGAGCGATACTATCCAGATAAGTTTCATTATCAAGAATACGAATATGATGAAGAAGAGGAACAACAACAGCCAATCAGTCACAATAAACAACCAGTAAGTTAGCAATTTTAATTAACTTTTTTTTTAATCTTAACACTAAATAAAATTTCAGGTGAGAATACTCCAACATACCCCAATAACTCAACAGCAGCAGTTACTTACAGCTCAACGTCGCCCTGCACCTGCATCATATGCACCCACTCTCAGAGCTGATACATCAGGACAAGTATTTAGATCTCCAGAAGAAGTAAATATATCGTTGCAGCAAAGAAGGCCTGCTTTTATTTCGCAGAGATATGTTACTCCAGAATTGCAGCAGTATCAGTGATTAATGAGAACGAAAGACGAGTGCAAAAAATTGTTATTTATTTTATACTAGATTTGTAATTATTTATCTAATAAAATATAATAAAAGTTAAAAGTGTTATGAAATTCCAGCGAAAAACTAACATCAAAATAATGTGTTATGGGTTTACTGAAGATCAACTAAAATTGAATCTGTTTTATTTATTTTACATTTAAAATTTTCAATGTTACTATGATGTAATATGTAGTAAGGTAGTTTTCACAAAATTTGCACACATGGACGAAACGGTACTTTTTCATCTTCTTCGTTGCAGTATAAAGATTTTAGTTCGTATTTAGTCTTATAACCTGGAATTGTAACCCACAAAGATTTTGTAAAATGTAATTGTCCATTTTCGGCCAATTTATTTGCATAGCATCCAAGATAGTCGTTTAATTTTGAATCATCTGAAGGCCGATTAGTTTGTCGTTTTTGATCATCTACGAGTAGTTCTAACTCTTTATCTTGAATTACTGCATCTCGACTCACTAATGATGAAATAATACATTCCTCCTCCAAGAAGTTTAATTCTATCTGAAAAACAATTAGAATTAAAAATCTATAATATTTCAAACTGATCAGTTCGAAATTCAAAACATATGACATTGAAAAGCAGATTTAAACTACACATTCACAAGGCATTTTGTTTTTCACTAATAACACTTCAATTCTTCTGAACTTTATCTAACATATTCGGCGTCAAAAAGTATTTCAATATCAAAGTATGTAAGTAGGTACCTGGCAATAAATATTTTTGACACCATGAATGATAACAAAAATTAAAAACAAATTGGAGTTCAGATAAAACATCGTTTGAAAAATAACTTGTTTTTGTATTAACACATTTATTTAAGTAGATATTAACACTATATACAGATCAAAAGGTCATCTCAGATGTAAGCCAGTTATCAAATCTAAAATATGATATTACAAAATATAATGCACTTCTACAGAGTAATCAAATTTTGTTGGTCTAGCATTCTACATAATATTATAATCGCAGTTATTTTTACTTCTTTACTTCTCAACAAATTTGCCAAAATTTTTTACATTTAGATAATAGGTGGTATCAACAAAAATTAACAGAAGAATAAAAATTATTTAGAAATTTAAACGGCTAGAAATTATTCTCCGAAGTACTTCCAAATACTACGTATCTCCAACAACAGCCAACAGCACAAACGCAGCAATCTAACAGTGCACAACTTTTGTCAAACATTTTGATACAGGTTGAAATTAGTGTCAAATGATAGGCAATAGCGAAAAGTAGAATCATAAAAACTAAGAGGTTGAAGGGTTTAACCACCGCCCCTAAAAATTTTAAAAGTGCACAACTTCTCTCAAACATTTTGATACAGGTTCAAATTAGGATAATGCAAAAGTGGTAAGTAGATTTTGTTTTTTCTTTATCAATCTGTGTCTGAGAAGATTAAATCCACGTTGTTGATAAGTTCGAACTTGGGGGATGTTTTAGTAAGTAAAGCGCTTGTCAAAACCGCTTGTAGCGCCCAGAGCGGAGCGGAGGGGAGCGTGGAGTGGGAAAAAACGCAACTACGTCAAGAGTCGGATTCACACAAGAAATTAAATTTTTCCGAAATTTGTTGTCCGCTTACAAATTTAATTTTTTATTAGTTAATTAAACCCTCATCCTTCATAATTCCTTGTAAAAAACGAGATTCTGGTATCTTTACTGTCCCCACAACCTATTTTAATTTCGGTGGGCGGAGTTACAGTTCAAAAGAGCCAATGACAAAATTGCATTCCAAATTAATTTTTAAAGCCGTTTTTTGCCAAATACATTTATACATTAATTAAACCCTCATCTTCATAATCCACTTTAAAAATGGCCAAAATCTCGATCCGGGAATTTGAACTGTCACCGTAAACTGTTAATAAACTATTTTTTTGACATTTTAAGGACCTTCCGCAATTCAGAATGTGATTCTGAAATATATGTTACACTTGCTAGGACTGCTTATCATTTGAAACTAATTTCAACCTGTATCAAAATGTTTGACCGAAGTTACGCACTTTTGAAATTTTGGAGGTGGCAGTTTACCCTTCAGCAAAGGAGTTTCTTTTATTCTATAGTATATGTTACATTTGTTGTAACTGATTATTTTCTGAAATCGGCCATACTTGATCAATTACTGCAACTTTTCGGCGCAGGAAAGTAAACCATTACCGGACTCACGCAGTAAAGGCCAGACCACTCTGATATTATAATATTACAACACATCGTCATCTGTCATTGCAGGATCAGGCTATCAAAACTATGGCAACAGCAGAAATACGCCTTATTTGATTTTATTTAATTTTAATTGTGATTAGCCATAACTAAAAATCGAACTATTGAATTCGATTAATCTCGCGATTTCAGAAAAAATAGTATTCCATACACGTCAAGAAAGTGTCTTTACCTGACACGGCGACAATTAAAGTACTCGGCCGCTACGCGGCCTCGTACTCAATATTGTCGCCTGGTCGATAAAGAATCACTTTCCTGACTTTCATGTAAATAACTATTATTTGTCATTAATTTCAACTTGTGTCAAATTACTTGATTTCAAATTTTGAAAGTGGAAGAAGCTTTTTTATCGTTTAACCGTTGAATTTTTGGTTTTTATTAATTTTACTTTCATGTAAAAACCTTGAGAACCTTGAGAACTAAAAAATTTTATTTAATGACCTGTTACTTGAAGTAAACAAATTAAAAAAACTTTTATTATTTGTCTGGTCCACTGTAAAATTCACATTTTTGATTCTGGTGCTGTCTTCAGCCGCATAATGTTGACACAACTAATGAGTAAAATAGACACCATATTAAACATACTCACAGCCCTTATTACCAAAATGCCGTAATGATCCCATACAAAAAATCGCAGTCCGGAATGCCAACGGTCTGGTCCAATAAGTACCGGATCTAAAATCTTTTCTAACCAATCTAAGCATTGCCGCAATATTGATTTCTGAAACACATTTTACAAAAAAGAGTTATCTAAAAATACCAGGAAAAGGCAGAGATATTCCGGCTAGCGTTCGGAGACATCAACGGTGGTGGGGCACGCGATGTTCCTAGATTAATTTCAGTTAGGTAATTAATACGCAATAAAATTAAAAGGGATATATTTACAAAAACTAAAACCTTAACTAAAATGTAACAAAAAATGAAACCTAACCTAAAATGTAAAAGAAAACACAAACAAATTTTTTTATCAAACAATTAAACGGCTTACCACCAATTACCAGTTAATGGTCCATGCACTATCCTGAGGGATGTCTTGCAGTTACGGTAGATAACATTCAGATATCGAGACCGATTATGTACAAATACAGTTTTTAAAAAACACTAGTTTTTTCAAAATAACTGGGTAAATCAACAATAATGAGCAATTCGTTGTAATTTTATGAAGTGGGCGAAACCTTTTGTTACTGTAATATATAGTAGTAGTCGTCGTCTGCTTCGCGGTATAGGCCTGTTTCTATTTCTTGTCAGCCCATCTCTTGGACGTCCAATGTCTTTAATGTTTTTAATTTAAAAATATTTCAAAAATTTTGGGAAGCAATATGGGTAAACAAAAACTATTTTTTGCTTTATCATTTATTTTAATAAAAATTAAATTACAAGCACAAAAGATGTATCTAATATCGTAGCAAATGTGTCCGGTATTTCATAAAGCACTTAAAAAAATTGTGACATTATTTTGTGGCCCACTGCGAGGGAGGGGGGTGATTTGACCTTGATTCTGGAACACAGGTCCATCGAACAATGCAGTTTTATTGTTACGTCAGTAGGCGTATCAATTTGGGTTTAGGAGAAAACACTCAACAATAGAGCAAGTCCATAAACTGGTTGAAAAAATCGGTATACGACAAACCTGGAAGAGAAGAGAAAAAATTGCTCTGCGGTATTCATAGATGTATCACAGGCATTTGATAATATCTGGCACCTAGGGTTACCGTATAAACTAAAAAAGATGCTCACCTACGATTTACATATATCAACTAATTAAATTTTATATCAGCAATAGACACTTTCTATAGTCAGATGTTAAGAAGCATACATGAGAATATATTTTTATATATATTTTATTGTTTACTAGCTGGATACCCGGCTTCGCCGGGGTCTCATTAAAATAAAATACTTTGCCTTTGTCTTGTGGCGACCCTGACCACGCGAATGCTATTTTCAGGAGTTGGAGTTGTCGCGCCATTCCCGACACACAATTGTGATTGTAATCCATTAGGTTGGTACTCAACCTTAAAACATATATAAGTAGCGAAAGTCAAGGGAATACGGATACAAAAACAGACGAATAGAAGTGGACAAAACACACAGATAGGAAACACAACATCAACACCCGCGATCGGGGACTTCAACGGATCCATACTTTATTTACGATTTGCGATTACGATTTACGATTATTATTTTTCCTCAATAAAGTGAAAATCAAATCCACACTGGTGACCCCGACGTGATCCAGTGTGGTTTGATTTTCACTATTGAGGAAAAAAATAATCGTAAATCGTAATTGCAAATCGTAAAATTGTAAATAAAGTATGGATCCGTTGAAGTCCCCGATCGCGGGTGTTGATGTTGTGTTTCTATCTGTTGTTTTGTCCACTTCATTCGTCTGTTTTTGTATCCGTATTCCTGACTTCGCTACTTAATGTTTAGGTTGAGTCCAACTAATGGATTACAATCCATTTGTTTCAGAACGGTTCGCGCTCCCTATCCTTTTAACTTTTTACGAATAAATCCAATACAGGTAGGTCATGGTTCCACGAATCCTAATCATTTTATTTTGCAGGGTTCTTTCCGAGCTTTTCGTCCCAGTTTTCAGAACGTTTCTCTTGCTTCCCGGTTATCCTTTGGTTGCTATAACTGATTTATTATCTACGAAATTAAGAAACACACTTATAACACAGGTACTAATCATTTTATATACCCAAAATAAAATTACCATATATAATTAAGTATTGGCTCATTGGGAATCCCCCGGTTTCCTTCCAATGAAAGCGCCCAACAAAATGTTTCACCCGATTCGAACTTAAGCTTTTTCGGTCCCGGTTTTCCGGAAAAAAATTCTTTAAAGGTCCTTGCTTTTCCCTTTAGCAAAATTTGGGTTTCACATCGGTCCGCGGTCTAGGAGTCTATAAGGAACAAACACACACACACACAAACACACACACATACATACATCCATTTTATATACATATATAGAAATATAGATATATATAGATAGAAGATAATGGCAATTCATTAACATAGGGAGGACCACCGGCTTTACGTGTCTTCCAAAGTAGAAAGACGGCCACAACAAAGTGAGCCTCTGCCCGGATTCGAACTGGGGGGCCTAAGCGTTATGAGTTGATCGCTAACAACCAGGTCAATAACCGTCTCCGAAGAAAAACTATTCGATTTAACTCTCCTTGCTTTTACCCGTTGATGCGATGATTAACTTCTGTTACACAACTGGTCCTCAGGAGTGAAATTTTAAAAACCTTTTAAAAAAACCTTTTATTGTTTATACACTCTAATAATTTATTATAAATAGTACAATATAGTATCCATGAATAATAAATATGATGAGTAACAAAGAAAAATGGTATGTAGAGATTAATCACATCAAAAATTAATTATTGTGAAAACGTATTAAAAAATTTCTAACTAATTATTGATATTGGTCAATCATCGATCTGTTGTTAAAATTGACTGTGGTACTTAGTTTTTCGACTAGTTTGTTGAAATGAAAACTCAATACTGTTTCAAGGAATCATTTACACACAAATACATATATTATTAAAAATCTGTACATCACATTAAAAAAATCTTTCTTTTTATATTATAAAAATTAGGATTGGTTAGGACGTTCATTACGTCTATAAAATTTAACATAAATATAATAGGGCCAAAAAAACACATAAAGTTTGTTTAAATATTTCATCGATTTGCAAAGAGTAACGATAAAATTGCCGCAATTATTACTAATGAAACTTTCTCAGCTTTACTCGCGCCACTACCTCCTAAAGGGAGTTCTTCACTTTTAACTACTTCGCTTGGATGTTTGTTAAAAGCTATCGACTTTTTATTAACCATTGTTGTGGGTGCTTTCGTACTTGTGGTTGTGGTAGTTGTAGTACGAAAAGGTGAAGTGGAGGACCACATAGGCCTGGAAAAACTAGTGGTGGCCTTCGTGGTAGTATCGGCGGGAGGTCCCCAAACTCTAAATACGATTTTCATATTATGTGTGGTGCAACGTCCCTCTATTCTTCTGTGCAAATCGTCGCTTGTCGAAGTTGAAATAAAATAGTAATCGTGACCGGAAAAAAATTTTAAACCGTCCTGCTGAGGCGTATATGGCCGAAATGTAATTGTGAAGTACATGAATTTATAAGGTTTGTCACAAACTGCGATTATTCGCGGATTTGGATTGGTAATTCGACACGTCTCGTATTCGTCTTTCGAGACATAATAAATTATGTACTTCTCCATATCGTCGTCTCTTGTTCCAGGCGTATAAACCGGGCATATTAAATTAACTTGATCGTATTCGAACTTTAAATTATTTTTATTAACAACTATAACGTTATCAGCATCGTCAATGCGGAATATCGGATTTGAAGAATTCCAATGGATTGTGTAAAAACTGGCTTCCTTAGGCATCGTCGCCAACACAAACGTGTGCAAACACAAAAACAGCAAAATAAGCGCATTACGCTTTCCAGCATAAGGTAACCAAATCATTGCACAAGATCTTCAAACATTTTTTTTTAATTTAAATTCCCCCACATGCTACTCTCTCTCTAAAAACAGAAAATTACAAATTATCTTTACAACGGATCTACAATTTACAAGAGATATTTACAAAAAATTTTTTTAAAGATACAACGTTATCTTACAAACGGATCTTTAAAATTGCCTCAGATTTATTCTCGTCTCACCCTTCAGACTCTAAGGGTGGATGATAATTGAGTTTTGGACAACAAGAATACAGACCAAAGTAAAATCAAAAGTTTAAATTATTACATCGCCACATCGAAGGTCTTGTCTTGGACGGTAATAACGTAAACTCAAGTTCAGTGAAGTGGATCAAAGACAAGCTTTTGCACACTCAATTTATTTGGAATGAAAAGGTGATTGTTTGGTTCAACGAAAGTTATATCATGTGATATGATTAATAACATGAACCCTTTGGCGCCTGAACTGCGTCAGCTGATGGAGAAAGTTGTCTTTTTTGTTATCAACCCAAAACCAAGGCTCTCCACATTTCCATTCTTCGTTTATTACGTCAGTGAAGTTTATACTTTTTTGGAGTCAAGTTATTCCTTGTTAGCAAAGTTAGACGCATTTACGATTATGCATAAAGCTTAAAACATGTATTTTGTACTTACAAAACTAGTGTGATTATCAGCATTCCTAGTGATGCTTCGTGGGCAGTGGTGTAGTTTCTGTGCGTCTTTACAGTTGAAGTTGTCAAGGGGTGGATTTTCTCAGTTATATCACAAACCCAAGTTTAAATAAATACTGATTTATAATTATAATATTATTTCAAACGTTGACTTTCAACAGGACATAAAAACCCTAGATAGTGATATGAATACAATCTAATCTTGCAACTTCAGTTTATATTCCTACGCATAAGAATAATTATATCTAATTTACATATTTCCTTTGATTATAATTCGTCTGGATATACATACATAGTATGTATTTATGTTAAGTTAAACGACAGCAAATAGTGTCCATGAATCAATTTTAACCAAAATCTAATCACCTCTAATGTCCGAGATACACAAGGCTTGTTTTTCAAGCCAGGATAGCAAGCTAGTTATTTCCAGCGTCTATCCTGGCTTACTAAAATGACTTGGCACAGGCTAGAATGGTTTAGTAGAATGGTAAGTATTACTAGCATGGTGTAAACCATTCTAGCCTGTGCCAAGTCAGTTTAGTAAACCAGGATAGACGCTGGAAATAACTAGCTTGCTATCCTGGCTTGAAAAACTAACCTCGTGTATCTCGCATAAGTCTCATTATAAGGATACAAAATCCGAAATTTGGTTTCAAAATTTCTATTAGTTTTTGAGCTAGAGCGCACACAAAATTTGACCACAGACACGCCCGCCCACACACACGTTAAGTTTTATGTGCGCTCTGCAGCAAAAACTAATAGGAATTTTGAAACCAAATTTCGAATTTGTATCCTTATATTACGACTTAGAGTTGATTAAATTTTGGTTCAAATTGGTTTATAGGAACTATTTTTTTTAATTTTATTGTTTAATATTAGTCTTTATTTAATATTTTAAAAACTAATAGAAATTTCAAAATCAAATGTGAGATTTTGTATCTTTATGGTAATAATTAAAGCTGATTAAATTTTGGTTAAAATTAGTTCATGGAAACAATTTTTTTTAATTTATTTATTTAATATTAGTTTTTATTCAATATTTCAAAAACTAATAAGAATTTTAGAACTAAATTTTGGTATTTTGTATCTGTGTATTGAGACTTTAGAGCTGATTAAATTTTGGTTCAAATTGGTTGATGGAAAATATTTTTTTCCTTTTATTATTAAAAATTATTTTTTTAATATTTAATGAAAATATGATAAAGTCATGGGCATGGCCACATCCGATTTTTTGGAAATGGTTTATGTAGCTCATAGAATCTCAAAAAATGTAAATCTGTCAAATCACAATTTTTTTCTGCTCTCAAAGAATACCAACGTTTTGATATTACCTACATAATAATTATGATAAAGTAAAATGAGTCATTGCAATTAAAAGTTATGTGCTTCACGTGTAGTGAACTAAACCATGAAGAAATAACGTAAAAGTCAATTTTTATGTTTTTCACGTGTGAATATCCCGATGAACAGAGGAAAAAATATAAGAAACAGCTAGACAGACGAAAAAAGGTTTTTGAGACTACTTGTAATAATATAGCACCGTTAGAGAGTCGTAAAGTAAAAAAGTAGTTAAGTGGTTTTAATTTTAAAAAAATACAAATATTTTATCGCATTCGCCTACAATAACATCTTTTCAATGCTGGTAAAAAAATTAAATTGATAATAATTTAGCGATAGCTAAAGTGGAACACATTTGTATTTTCAAAAGCATTTTCCGGTTTAACCCCACTAGAAAAATTAGAATTAGTCACTAAATAATTCTATTGACGTTTAACGACTGGGAAAATCAGTACCCAAAAATTCACTAGCTCCCCGACTAATACATATTGCACAATTAACTATGGCGCAGCGCTCAATTTATTTGAGCCCGAGAATACAATAATTAACCATCTGTAGGTAATATTAAAAAATTGTGCAATATGAAATATTGACTAGATATTGTACAATAATATTGATCATGTAGGGAACCAAAAAAAGAGGAATTACTATTGCATTTAATTTTTTGAGCCCCCCCCTACCTCTTTATAGCGGTAACCAACTAGTAATCCACAAAATTACATTTTGTTAAATTGTCGATAAAGCAGATATTTATTTTTATAACTTAAATGTAAACAATAATTTGAGGTTATAAACTTCAGTATTTTAAAATATCTTCAAATGTCTGCTTTTAGAAACCAAGAAAACGGAATTTTCTTATCTTCAGAACCAAAACGACAGAAAAATGAACCAAGAACATACAGTAGCAGGAGAAATGATAGGCATCGTTCTAGAAAACACAGCACAACTGTTGGAAATAGTCCAACTAAAGGAGGTAATAATAATTATCCAATTCATATATTATTTGTTACATGGTTAACGTGTTTAAAATTTTAGAAAAGATGTCGGGCCCTCCTGTTTTGATACTCGACAATGGTGCTTACACTGCTAAAATTGGAATGTCAACGGATGAGAATGCAAAGTAAGTGATAATTTACAATACCTTCTGCCAACTATTTAAAATTTAACGTTTTAGAGTCATTCCCAATTGTATCATGAAGGTTAAATCTGAAAGGAAGCGGTTTTTTATTGGTAATCAAATTGATGAATGTAGAGATTTATCTGGCTTGTATTACCTTTTACCTTGCGAAAAAGGTTACACTATGAAATGGACTGTGCAAAAGCCAGTGTGGGATTACTTTTTTAACAATATTTATCCTGTGGAAGACAAGCCTGTTATTATAACTCAGCCTATGTTTAACTTTAAATCAATACAAGAAATTACTGATGAAATTTTTTTTGAAGAATACGAAATTAAATCCTTGTTCAAAGTTAATCCCACAGATTTAGCAAGATATCAGTATGTCCATAGTTTTGCAGGTAAGATGCTTAATTAAATCTGTGGTTATTGAACATCAACTTTAAATTTTTTACTGCTTAGGTAAAGACATCCCTTGTATTGTTGTCGATTGTGGATACAGTTACACCAATATTGTGCCTTATATTGGTGGGAAGAAATACTACAAGGCAGTTCGAAGAATTACTGTCGGTGGAAAAGTAAGTTTCAGAAATTAAATTGATACAAACAGGTAGTAATAATATCTCCTACCTTTCAGTTGCTAACAAATTATTTGAAAGAAATTATATCTTATCGGCAATTGCATGTGATGGACGAAACTTTTGTTATTAATCAAGTAAAAGAAGATACTTGTTATGTGTCATCAAACTTTAATCAAGATATGAAAACGGCTAAATTGTATGGTGATGAAAACACAATAGTTAAAAATTATGTTTTGCCAGATTTTAATAGCATTCGACGAGGATTCATTCAGGACTCTAAAGACAGTATAGATAATTGTCAAATACTACGATTAAATAATGAACGTTTTACTGTGCCTGAAATTCTTTTTCATCCTTCCAATATTGGGATGGAAAGTATGGGGATTGCAGAAGCATTAGTTCATAGTATTTTGTTGTGTCCAACTAGAGATCAACCAGTGTTGGCAAAAAATATCGTAATAATTGGCGGAAATGCTAACTTTCCAGGTTTTAAGGAGAGGATTTTAAATGATGTTAGATCACATTTACCTGACCATTGGAGTGTTGATGTTTATAAACCAGAAAAGTAAGGTGTAATTTCATTAAAAATGTGATTAAATTCTTTTTAACATTGTAGTCCTGTCACGTTTTCATGGAAGGGCGGAAAGTCATTAACAGAAGATCCTAAATTTAAATCTTTACTAGTAACTAAAGAACAATATGAAGAGAAGGGTTCGTCGTATACATACGAGCGTTTTAATGATTGGTGAGTTTTTTGTTTAAATTTTTCATCAAGTAATTCTATATTCTTAGGTTACATACAAAAATTGATCGTGATGAGGACAACAGAAGGTCAATTGAAGTAGAAGATACAAAAAGTATTTTACAAACTGGAAATTTTACAAGATTTGATTTGTTTGGTAAGCATGAACCCGAAAAAGATGAAATAAGCTTGGTTGACGATGAACACATGGAAGTGGACAATGGTATCGAAAATATAAAAAATTCAGAAAATTCTAATCACGCTGATAACACAAAAGATGCCGAAGTTGATTGTTCAAATATTAAAAGTGCAGTAGGTGACAGTCATTTAAATAATACAGAAGATACTAATAAATCGTCTCATAAAATTCTTAAAACTTTGACTGCTTTCGAGAAAATTGAACCTGAAGTAGCTGACTATGATTACAATGTTTATCAAAACACTTATATTTAGTTTATACTTATTATTTATTAAATAAATTGTAGTTTTTTATTGGAAATTTGAAAATTTTTATTACTGCAAAAATTTTAACCATAATGGTACAAATTTTTACTTTTATTAATTTAAGTTCTAGCTTTTAAAGGTGACCTCATCTACTTCAAATGTCTCACCCCACACCTACTAATATTCTCGTTCCATATACTTTTAACATTTAGTTTTTAGGCTATAGTTCCTATCATTCGTATATTCCATTTACCGATTTTTAAAAGGACAAATATGCAAAAAGACCCAACTTTGAAGATTTGGTAACTATAGAACGGTTTATTCAGATGAAAGAACACCAAAATATGTGGGTAATCGCCTATGATTTCAAGACTTGACCAATTGCACAAGAACTGAGGAAACACTCTTTAGGGTTTTCATCTGGCATGGCAGACAGTAGTCAAAATGCAATTGGCGAGGTGAACAGAGTTCTACTCTTTAATGAATTCCAGCATTTACCTGGAATGATAGAAAGAAATTAGGCCCACCTATTAACTATAGTTCATGTGATCTAAGAATAGAGTAATATAGATTCAACTTATTTTACAAAAATGCTGGAAGTCAGGTTCAGGTCAGTTCATGAATAATTTTGTAGTTAATTCGTAACATGAGTACAATTTATTTTACTGTATTCTTGACCTTAATGAACTATAGTTGTATTTCTTTTCCTAAACAAATAAGATTTGGCGCATTTGTTTCCATCCCTTCCCTTCCAATTCATTTTACCATTCCAGTGATTGGTGATGAAAGAAGCTTTAGGTTAATACGAAGAAATGGCTATGG
Organism: Lycocerus yunnanus; assembly: GCA_036346125.1. NCBI lineage: Eukaryota > Metazoa > Arthropoda > Insecta > Coleoptera > Cantharidae > Lycocerus > Lycocerus yunnanus. Next base: position 4,002,476 of record JARFIX010000008.1, read on the forward strand.
ATTGATACAATAGATTGTAGGAGTTTGATAAAGCAATCATTGCTTAAGCTAAAAGAAATTTTAATCAATTTTTTACACAATTAAATATCGAAAAAAGGGTTGTTTTGTTCCTAATTCTACGCATTACACAATAATCGTTTTTTTATTTTCAAATGCGCGCCGGTGCCTCTACTGTCAAAATAATTATAACGAACTTGAATTAATTAATCTGTTCTAGTTACTATGTTTTTTAAATAATTTAATTATTTTAAATAGTTATCGAATAATATCGATATAACCAACATGCTTTTATAGATATGCAGCAGTACTCCCTTAAAATATTGTAGTAGACTTTTTTTATTATATCTACGAAACAATAAGGGTATAAAAATAGAGAAGAAAAGAATTTATAAAAGAAATCGAAGAACAAAATTTGTTCTTAATAAAATACTTGCACCGGTTTTTTTGAATTACCACTGACATTTTACGAGCATGCGCATTAAATATAAAAGCAATCTTTAACCTAACATTCTAATTAATTCTGTGGTTTTATTTCGTTTGTAGTAAAATCAAGTTTCGTTTATTTATTTAAATCAGTAAACATGAGTCGCAAGGAAGCGCTTTCATCCTTCATACAACAGATCCATCAACGCCCAGTTGTGGTAAAATTGAATAGCGGCGTCGATTACAGAGGTTAGTTTGTTGATTTCTTACCGTTTTGGTGGAAATATTCAATTATACATAAATTTCCCATTTTTTTAATTTTTAAATGCGTCCTTTTCAGGTGTTTTGGCATGTCTTGATGGATATATGAACATTGCATTGGAACAAACTGAGGAATATGTAAACGGTCAACTGAAGAATAAATTTGGAGATGCATTCATCAGGGGTAACAACGTTCTGTATATCAGTACTCAAAAAAGAAAAATTTAATTTTAATATGTAAGATACGTTTATAATAAAAAATAATAACAGCAATTAAATGTATAATTCAAACTTGCTTTTGCAAACACTTGCATTTTGCCGAGTTGCATGTATTATGCATACTTTTACATCATAGATACTTGCATAATTTATTTGAAAGTTTTTTCAATAATTACATATGGTGCACCTTTACTACCAGCAGTATGGCGTGAAGCATACATGGGTCGACTACGAAGTGTAAGTCGTAGTTCAAACCCTGCTCATGTTAGATACGCTGCTGCGATTAAAAAGTCCAATCTGTCCAAAAGTCGATCTGTGGATTATGGGGAAGGCAAGGGGAAACCACTCCATGAATTATACTCCCTGGTAAATTCATCTTAGCTTCGGCCAAGTTGAATCACCAACGTCCAGGGGACTGGATATGCCACATGAAGAAGAAAAGCACCATCTGACGATCTTGAAGTAATAACTTGGCCTGAAAGTAAATAATTCGTTTTATTTCACCTCAGCTGACACCCACTTGAATTTAGTTGATGCAACTAACCCAAAATCACTTATTTTTTAATTAATATTAAAATGTGCTAAGGGTTGATTGCACCTTTTTTTAAGTTAGTAGTTTTCCAGTTTTGGTAAAATAATTAGAATGAAACCGAATAATTACGTATTGTCATTTGTTACGATTATGAAATTCTTGATAGACGAAGATTAAAATAAAGTTTCTGTTAAATAAGAAAAACTTATTAATTCGAATACATGCGTTTTTGTTGTTGAAATAAGTAGGTGTATATTATTTTCCTTCTTGATACATACTAGCATGTAAAGCTAATTTTGCGCTGTAAATTCTTAATTCATAGTGTTTTATAAGTTATGTACCATCTAAACATTTTTGCTTAAACCTTTCTCTTAGAGAAAGAGGCTCTAGTCCAGCAGTGGGCTGAAAGAAGAAACATTTTTGCGCTCACAAAATAAGCTGCACACTAATTTTTAGCGCGTCAATAAGCAGTTTCCATGTGGATAAAATATTAACAACAATTAGTGCACACCCACAGTAAGTGCTCAAAAAAAGTACAAACGAAAATAGTAGGGCTAAAGACATGCATCTATAAAATACACAGTTCTTGGTTTCTATCCGAAGGTGAAAAATAACCAAAGTTTGCTTCGGCTAAAAATATCAATGTTCGTTCAGATTTGGACATTAGAACTTGAAACTCTTGCACTATCGGTGAACAGTTCTAGGAGTCGACACTGGTTTAAACCTTCCAGCATTGATTCAAAAGTTTCTTATTTATACGAAATGAAAAATGGAAGTTTTAGAATGGGAAAATTAGATTATTAGAATTTTTTTAAATATAAACGTTAGGTAAAAAAATTTCAACATTTTGGTTTTGAATTTAAAAGCTCTTTGCATAATAGCAAACAGCGCAAGTGCTTCGTTTTTGCACGTTCTTTTGATAGGTTGAATATAAGAAACGGATCTCTTCCTAAACTTCGGTAAGTTTTTACTTTATCATATGAAATATGAGAAAGTATTGTTTTCGTGCAGAAAAAATTGAGATTTTGATGGATTTACACTTTATGAGGTCCCATGAGCTAAATAAGACGATTTCCAAAAAATGTCTGTGTGTGTCTGTAGTCAAATTTTGTGTGCTACCTACAGCAAAAACTAACAGGAATTTTCAAACAAAATTTTGTATTCTTATATTGAGACTTAGAGCTGATCAGATTTTGGTTAAAATTGGTTCATGGGAATTATCTTTTTAATTTTTTTAAATCTTATTATTTAATAGTAGTTATTATTTAATATTTCAAAAGCTAATAGGAATTTCAAAACCAAATTTAGGATTGCACATACTTATATCGATATTTAGAACTTATAGAAAATTATTTAATTAACCCCTACCGGTTTTATACGCTTCAATTGCGTACATATCGTCAAAGTGTTTCATATTATTTGAATTTTTAAATTCACCTGTAGTTTTTTACATTTGCATTGTGTTTTATTTTTATTAGTATGTAATATAACTCCTTATTTTTAAGTTATATATAAAGTGGCATTCACATAGGGTATTGTATTTGGATGGTAGTTGCATGGTAAGAATTCTTCCACCAGATTTTTACACAGGCGAACTAGCCATTCACATAAACTTATGAATTGATGGAAAATTAAGCGAATGGCTACATTCGTCTACATTCGGCTACATTCGTCATCTTCATAGAGATCCATGTTGCAAGCACAATAAAATAACGTTTTAAAAATTCCTTGTAAGTGTTGTCAAAACAGAATTACGTATTTCGTTGTCGACCCTTTGTCTTAATTATTGTGTTTTTTAAAGTTATTATATTCAATCATTTAGTCAAAACAGAATTAGGTTATGTATTATAAAATATGAAGTGACAGTCGCAAGCACCGCCCTTCGCGCCGCTGATTGGCGCTTGTAAGGATTTCTTACCCTGTGTATTGTAAAAGTTAAAAGTTTGTTAACTTTTCCGGCGGCCGTTACAACGCTTCATGCACCGCGCAAGCAAATAAGTGTATCTGAACGCTTCTACCTGAGTTAATGCTTTTTAACTCTTACCTATTCTACCATACCCCTACCATACCCTATGTGAATGCAGCTTAATGTACACAGACTACAACATACAGTGACCAGCAAAACTGTTCATAAAAATCTAGTATTCTTTAAATTTGTTTAAAACTTTACCAAAAACAAAAAAGTTTGCTGAAATATATTTTATTATAAATTAAAACACAATAAAACTACCTAAACTTGAAAAACATCCAAACAATTCAAATAAGAATAATAAAAAACATATTGTTGAAAATTATTATGAACAGTATTGCGACTGATCATAAATTTATAATTTAAACAACCTTTTAGTACTTTGTATGACCTCCTTTGGTTTTAATCACTAATTGCATCCTTTTGGCATACTAGTAATTAAATTATTCAAAATTTGAGAATCAATCTTACTCCACTCATTATTTGTTATGGTCCATAACTCATCGACATTTTGGGCTGATTCTTTGCGGTTAAAATTCTTTTTAACTATACACCAAAGATTCTCGATTGGATTTAAATCGGGGACTGCGGCGGCCACTCCATCACTTTAACATTATTATCAGCAAACCATTTTTAGTAATTTTAGCCGAATGTTTAGGGTCGTTGTCTTGCATAAATATGGTATCACCTACTGCACAACCAAATTTAGCAAGGCTTGGTAAATATGAGTCTTCTAAAATGTCAATGTAATCGGTTGCTTTCATAATTCCATTAATTTTTCTTAATATTCCTACCCTATCCCCCTTGAAACAACCCCAAACCATCATAGAGCCTCCACCAAATTTTAATGTTTCTTTCTGTAGGGCCTACATTTTTTTCATACCATGACCAAACACGGCCATCTGATCCCATTCGATTAATTTTCGATTCATCTGACCATGTAACCAACCGCCAGTCATCTACAGTCCAATTAATATGGTCTTTTGCGAATTTTAAACGCTTTTTTTATGTACTTCGCTTAATAAAGGTTTTCTTATTTTAGTTTTAGCTTTCATACCAACTTCCTTTAAACATCTACGAACGGTATCATTAGAGACATTAATTTTTAAGTTGTCTCTGATAGTATTATTGGCCTCTACGGCGTTTTCTGCAGCTCCAGACACTATTAACTTGCGAATAATTCTTTTTGTTTGAGACGAAAGCTTCTGCGGTCGTCCTCCTCTGTTAATTTCTGTGGTAATTTTAAATTTCTTTCTTAATTTTGTAACAAGGCCTATTGAAACCGCATGTTTGCTTGCAATTTCTCTTACTGAAATACCTGTTTTAATAGATTCAGCGATCTTCTTTTTTAAATCTTCCTTAATACGAATAGGCATTTTTATTTTCTATATTAAATGAAAAATTGATCAAGAATACTTAAGTTATAATTAAGTTAGCACTTACTCAGTACAAATAAAATAAAATAATAACGGTTAAACTTTCGTTTCACAGCAAATAAAATTACTTTCTTGACACTCGCAAAACTGTTCACTTCGAACGTCACCTTAGCAATGTGATAATAATATAATAAAACTGTTGTTTTGCAAAATAGTATAAGTTATCAGTGCGTCATGCATTACTTCTCATATGATCAAATGTGGGATGTAGATTTTATACATATTTCCGGTAATATTATATTTATAGCAAAAAATTTACTTATTGTGAACAGTTTTGCTTGTCACTGTAACTCTACTTTCCTATGTGTGTCTTCAGTGTCCCCCTTCTCTTCCCATTTCAAATTTTTAATTTAAAAGTCTAAATCGATTGCGCATCGTTTGTGCATGATTGTGTATCTTTAATTTTCGTTTATACTTCTTTTGTTTTTGGAATATTTAAAAAATTAGTTGAAGAGTGGGGGGCTGGAAACATACTGGACAATTGGAAAATTTTCTTAATTGTTTGTACATCGTTTGTGCATCTTTAATTTCCGTTTGTACCTTTTTTGTTTTCGTTTAATTTATAAAAGCTTTTGGTGGGGGCTAGAGACTTTCTAAATTTAAACTTTGAATTTCAGTTGAAAAGAAAATATAGTCGAGGTGATATGCCAATAAAAATCTAATAAGTAGATATCTTTTTCGCAACACATTACCAACGCAAACATTCAAGAAAGCAGAGTCGCATTCGGCAACATTGTCGAATGAAAAAAATAGCAAACAAAAATTATAATTTCTACAACTTACAGATTCAAAAGGTAAGATGCAAAACTTAGTCGGTTGCAAAAGGTGGTAAGTAGATTTTTTATTTTCTTTATCAATCTGGATCCGAGGAGTTCAATTCCACCTTGTGGATAAGAACGAAACCTAGGTCATCCAGTAAGTTGTATAAATTATAACTTTTGTTTGCTATTTTTTCATTCGACGATGTTGCTGAATGCCACTCTGCTTTTTTGAATGTTTCATCATAGATTTCCTCAACTATATTTTCTTTTCAATTTATAATTCAGGTCAATTATGTTGGTCTTTTTTTGCATTTCTAAAAATTTCCAAAATTATTTTAAAATTTTTGTTTTAATTAATTTTTCTAATTTCTCCAAATTCAAATTGTGGCGCTGCTATCTATTTGAATTTTAGATTCAAAATAGTAATTAAAATAGTTTGTTCTTTGTTTATACATGTTTGTGCAAACTTTATTTTCGTAATGGATTAATCGTTTGATATGCAGGTAAATTGGTTTTATTGATATGTTAGGCGATATTATCGTTTGTGCATCTTTTATTTTTGTTAATATTTTTTTCGTTCTCTCATAATTTAGAAAAGTATTGTGGTAGGCTAGAAATATGTTAAATCTGAACTTTGAATTTTTAATTCAAAATAGTTCAGGTCATTTGTTTTTATTTTGCGCCTGTTCGTACACACTTCATTGTTGTTTGTATCAGACCCGTATCCAAGATTTCCTTTCGAGAAGGGCACTTGTAAAAAACCTTTTGAAATACAATTTTTGGGGGTTCCTCTTTTTAGTTACAAGATATTTCTTTAAGTAGCTATTATTTATTTATATATTTTATACTATTATAAATAATTACAAATAATATTTCGTTTTATTGTTCATTTAACCTTCTAATTTTAAAAATTTGAATCTAATATACTTTATACTATATTAAAAAAAATTTTTAAATTAACTCACTACTTATTAATTATTTAATTTATCTTTATTTTAAAAAAGTTATTCGCATGCTACTTTACTTTACAATTTATGCTTTAGCTATAAAGTTTACCGTTACGCGGTTTTTTGTAATCAATTCCATGGTTTTCGGGTAAAAAGGGGTAAGCAGGCATGGTTGACCAATAAGCCGACAAAGTAAATAAATTACGGCAGTTAAATTTGAAAAAAAAAATTTTCAAAATATTTTATTTTCAAAACTGCTTAAATTTTTTTTTGCATTTTGGGCACGTGATCCTGCCCCCTCCCCCCTGGATCCGGGCCTAGTTTGTACCTCTTCCCTTTTGCAATTTTTAAAGAATACAAGAGTTAAATTGACGTGCAGAAGGATGCATCTATTCAGCGGCGGCTCGTGCTATGGTTGCAGGTTTGCACAACCCCCAAAAGAATAGCAAGAAAGTATTTAATTTTTCGGCAGTAATAATAACAAAAATCATAATGAAATATTTATATTTCGATATGATAATCAACGCAATATATTCTATTTAATTTATTACTTCTATTATTATAATAAATTGTTTTCCGTCACTAACCGTACCTATTCGTCTAAACGTATGCATCATCCGTTTGTACCATGATCGCAAACCATTCTCCATAAGATCCTACTACTACTCTCCTTCCATAGAGCGTGCGCACTAATTTCCTATGGTGTTATATCCATAAGAAAAGTTGCATACATATTACAACCCGAGAACTAACTTTTATGTTTAAGACAAAATAGAAAAGAGAAAAAAGAAAATATTTTCGAGTATAATGCGGTTGTAGGACAATTTTATGATTAATTACGAGTTCATTATCATGTTTTACTTTATAAAATTATTTAATTAGAATTTAAAACATTGATCATCTATAAAACATTCCTCATTGATGCTATAAAAAATATGAATATATTTTATATTAAATTATTTAAATATCCAAATTACATTTAATTCTAATAATAAATTTTGCACGATGGAATTAAATACATTCTAATTGTAAAACATCCACATCTTAAATCTTGTAAACTTTCGTAAAATTATTATTTCACCTTTTAACTACTACATTGTACATACATACTACATACGGAGTATATACACAATGTTAAAATTGCTTATGAGACAAATAGTGTAAAAAAATACTAAAAGAAATCTACTCTTATGATAATGCCGCGACGATACTGTCTCGTACCTGCCTAAATAATATTATATGACATAGTATGTATGTTGCAAAAAAATATAGCAACTCAACTTCATTTTTTAATTGCATCTCTTTACAAATTAGTATCTGTGGTGCAGTTAACGAAGAACTACGTACGTTTTAGTTTTAATACGCAAATTGAAAATGAATTCGGTTAAAAGTTTGCTTGAAAACCCATTTGGTAGTCGGTCTTCTATTGACAAGATAGAAACAAAGAGTCTTGGAAGACCGTGTCCAAATTTAAATTTGAAGCAAACTGTAACAAGTAAAATCAGAACTTTTAATAGAATTTTTAATACAAACATTTATAATAAAAATGTGTGGATATGCGGATGTGATTCAAAAAATGCTTTGTTTTGTTTTCCATGTTTATTATTTGGGGGTGAAGAATCCTGGACCAAAACAGGGGTCACCGATTTGAACCATCTAGTCGAACGAATTAAGAAGCATGGCGTGTCAGGAAGACACATGAAAAATGTTGTGCAATTGTCACTTTTTGGAAGTTCGAACATTGCTGCTCAATCAGATAATGCATATAGACGAAATATTGAATTACACAATGAAAAAGTGAGACATAATAGGTACATTTTAAACATTATAATAAATTGTGTGCGTTTTTGTGGAGCTTTCGAGATGGCATTACGGGGACATGACGAGTGTGCTTCTTCTTCTAATCAGGAGTTTTTCGTGGTTTAATTAATTTTAGTGCCGAATTAGACATTGCTCTTAAAAAGCATTTGGAAAAAGCATTTGGATTTCATTTTTAAATAGTTTTAGGTGAGCCTGAAAGTTTTTTTTAGATATTAGTTTGACATTACTAATATTATTATTTTTGATAATTTTTAAATGCAATATAGTTTCTATCATATTATTTCTTTTTTATTATTATTATTTTTATAAATCCGAAAACTTGAATTTGATAATCTAATATTCTAGATCGTGAACAATAATTCTATTGTTAAAATATATAATGAAAGATTAAGCTCTAAGGTAGTTATAAAAGTTGCAACCCCACATTTTTTCAGCACGAGCCGCCGCTGCATCTATTACTTTCGTTTGTATCTTTGTTCGAGTTTTAATCGGCGGTGAAATGGTCAAGATGGTATGTCATTAAAACATCGAAGCCACTATCTCAGGGGCGGCTGGCAAAAAAAGATACTTGCCCCCTTTGCTAGCTCGTAGAGGCAGGCGATGTTAACGTTCAAGTACAGGGCTGGTTCTTCTTTTTGATGGTGCTGAGTTATAATAGGCTAAAATCGTACCTGAAACCCCGCCCATTTAAAATTTTTTTTACAATTTTATCTAAAATCATGTATTTTATCACTTTTGTGATGCAGCCGCCACGTATGTGACTTGTTATTTGAATAAAACTTCGAAAATCCCCGATTTAAGAAGTATTTTAGAGAAAATAATTTTTTTTGTGTGAATTCGACTCTTGATGTAGTTGCGCTGTCAAAACCGCTCGGAGCGGTTTTGACACGCGCTTTACTTACTAAAAATATCCCCAAAGTAGCCCCAACTCGAAAAAGTTTGGATGTTGACGCGACGGATCTCAGAGAGCGAATGACTCCCTCCTAACGCTGCTCTAGTTAGTCCCGCCCTATGGTTCATTCGTGCATATCAAAAGACAAGTACTGTCTATAGAATAAAATTATTTCCGCTATTTAAGACTTTTAAAATCGATTTGTGGCGTTATTATTGGAAATTTCGACTTCATCCTCACCTTAATAAACTCAATTCTATACCGTCTAACTACCCGTAAAGAAATTTTTGTAAAATTTCCACAGACGGCGAGTGGTACTTAACGTACTCTAGTCTTTATAAGGAATAAACATGTCTGAAATATATATATAACGCTAGTTTTTCTACACCCGTTAGTGTGAACACTTGCGTTAATTTGAACATGCCTTAGGATTTTTGTGTTCACAGAATTGAGCTTTTACTGTAATTATTGATCTTATCCGTATACGTTTGGAAGAACGACCTCATGCAGTGGCGTATTTCAAAAATGCCTATTGGGGGGGGGGAACTATTTGTCAGAATCTTGTTAATTTATTCGTGCGCGTCAGTGGTAAAGAGATAACAACAAATTCTAAAAATTAAAAAAAATACAATAAATTCAAACTTTATTTCAAACTCAAATTTATTTAAATTTTAAAACCACCTGGCAAACGCTATTTTTATGACGAAGGGCTTCAGGAATACCGTTTATTAGTTTTTCTGTAAAAAATTAGATTTTTTCCTGATTAGCTTTTTCCAGTGCTTCTTTCGCAGCTTGAAGTAACCTTCGATGCCCAATCAAGAAGCGAAACTTTTCAGGTTTTTTGTGAAACGGGCCATAGTATTTTTCATATTCGTCTTCTTCTATTAAGTGTATGAAGTCGGTACTAACAAATTTCTCCAAATCATTTAAATCGTCATCGCTGAATTTCATAAATGCAGCATTATTAGCCAAACCATTGAATTTTAAAATATTTTTTAAAAACGTTGGAATTGACGTTTTAAATAATTTTCTAATTCTTGTAAGAATATGTCTTCCGAATTGTCTCCCATATTTATGCCAATAATAATGATAACGAACGATAATAACTGAATAACACTTAATAACTATGTATACCCACTTTATAATATAAAAAACTATATTATACTGATTAAATAACACTTTTCATAATTTCTGCAGTTGGTAATAGCGATGCGACGGGATTACCGAGAAAATCGGTATTCCAATCATTTTGATTGGATTGGATTTACATCCAATCAAAAGACTCGAATTTCGACCGTCTAGGGAGGTTCTGAGGGAGGCTCACGGTGTACACATCTGTCCTCACCGGTACGCGAGAACTGGGCGCATGATACTACAAATTTACCGTATTTTTACCGAAATTTACTATAGTTGTAGTAACTGGGCGAGCTCTTAGAGGGTAATTCTTTTACAATATTTTTATAATGAGATTTTTGTGACCATTTCATTGGCCAAAAAAATGTGTGGCCATTCCATTGGTCACAAAAATCTTCTTATAAAATTTTATAATTTTTTCTTCACAAATTTGAAGTATTAATTATTTGCAAAACTAAGGACTAATTTTTCAATTATTTGCATCAAGGGTCAACCGCTAGAGGAAATCGTGTACAATTAACTTCACACTTCACGTACTTCATCATAATTCTCCATACTTCTTTGTCCTTCATAGAATTCAGCAGTAATTAATCGATACTTTCAGTATCAGAGACTTTCAATTTCTGAGACTTACAGAAATACCAAAATTTGAGCACTGGAGGGTGTTCCACACCCCCCAGACCCCTCGGATTGAGTAGATTATTTTTATCAGAAGTAAACTAAAGATCTCCCGTTGCAGAGGCACTAGAGTAAGGGTGTTTCACTCCCCCCTTCCTCCCAGCCTCCCGGATCAAGTAGTTTATTTTTTATCAGAAGTAAACTGAACTCTCCTGTTGCAGAGATCTATCTTCCAGGGGGTACGGAATTTATAATTAGGTAGTTTATAATTAATTGTCAGATTACGAATTAAACACATTTACTTGGCCATAGCTAATTTTAATAAACTTGAGATATGCTTAAATATTTAATTCACTTTTAATAAAAAATAAATTATTTAAACCAGGGGGTCTGGGGGTGTGGAATACCCTCCAGTGCTTCTGCAACGGGAGATCTTCAGTTTATTTCTGATAAAAAGTAAACTACTCGGTCTGGGGTTCTGCATGTTCTGCTATGTTCTTCATTCCAAAATTTGTGCACTGGAAGGTGTTCTACACCTCCCCTTCCCAGTACTTCATGTACTTCATTAGATGTGTACAAAAAACTTCACCAGCGGTTAACCCCTCGATTTGCATGTATTATGTAAATGTATGCAAATGTTTGCGAATTTACAGATATTTGTAAATATTTGCAAATAACTGTAAATTATTGCATATAACTGTAAATCTTTGCAAATGTCTGTAAATATCTGAAATTGTTTGCAACTAACTGTGTACATTTTTGCAAATGCTTGCAAATTTTCAAATTATTTGCAAATTTCTGCAAACATTTGCAAATTTACAAACATTTGCAAACAATTGCAAATCATTTACAAAATTATGTACACCAAATTTACTAGGTGGTTAACCCCTCGAGGAATACAATCTGAATCATCCTTGCCCCCACCCCTTAAATACGCCATGACCCCATAAGATATTTTGTGCTAATGATTAATATGAACATCAACAATTAAAATCTGAAACGACACAAACAAAAATCTTAGCTTGATGGATGTTTTCTATCTTGAGGGGACGAGTGGTAGCGTTACAACTGGCATGATAATGATGACAAGCAGGTATTATTTCTGAACCTAAACAAGACGGTCAAGATAAGCCAAAATAACGCCTTCAAGATGTCATCGGAAAGTTTATGGTACTTTAAGGCGGTGTAAAAGTAAACAGGCGGATAATCCTTCATACAAAAATTAGATAATTTCCTCAAAATTGCGGGTTAACCGCTGGTGAAGTTTATTGTACACATCTAATGAAGTACATGAAGTACTGGAGAGGGGGGGGGTGTATAACACCTTCTAGTGCACAAATTTTGGAATGAAGAACATTGCAGAACATGTAGAACCCCAAACCGAGTAGTTTACTTTTTATCAGAAGTAAACTAAAGATCTCCGTTGTAGAAGCACTGGAGGGTGTTCCACACCCCAGACCCCCGGTTTAAATAATTTATTTTTTATTAAAAGTGAATTAAATATTTAAGCATATCTCAAGTTTATTAAAATTAGCTATGGCCAAGTAAATGTGTTTAATTCGTAATCTGACAATTAATTATAAACTACCTAATTATAAATTCCGTACTCCTGGGAGGTAGATCTCTGCAACAGGAGAGTTCAGTTTACTTGATAAAAATAAATTCTCCGCTAGTAAACCTTTTGCTCTAACGAATTTGTTACTCTGATAAAAAATTACCAATCAGGTCTGGGTGGAAACCTCAGTGTAATTTTGAATTTAATCTAATTAAAGTATAAATTTATGATAGACGAAGTGTAATTAACTTACGTTGCTTAAAAATAATAAGAATTCCAAATTTTTATTTGAATTTCGTTGAATTAATTCCAACAAAATTTAACCAAAGGTTTTAGGTTAAAGCCCAGAAAAAATTAAAATTAAATAAACTTTTTAAAATATTAAAACCAAAATAACCGGTTTTAATATAATTTGTAAAACAATCTAAATAATTTTTAAAATAAAATTTTAAAAATTAATAAAATTATTTAATAGAAATGAATTAATTTTAAATCATTATGATTAAAAAAAGTACATTACCGAATTAATTTTTTGAAAAAAAAATAAATAATATAATTTAAATTGTGATAAAATATTTTGATTACCTTTAAATTTTTAAAAAAATTAGAATTTTTTTGATTTTAATAAATAAAAAACATTTTAGAAAGTCCTTAAGTAAGTTAAAAACATATTTTAAGTTTGCTAAATTAAAAATTTTACTAGATTTAAATTTTTTTATTAAAAAGCTGTAGGATAAATTTAATTTAATTTTAATTTTTTAAAAAATAATAAAAAAAATTAAGTTTATTAAAAATTTAAAATTATACATTTTTTTATAAATTACATAAGGTTAATTGGTAATAAATTCAATAATCAAAAAAAATTTTAGTTTTGAAAATTAATTTTTTCAATTGTTTATTTATTTCTTAATTTACCCTTTAATAAAGGATTTATACCTTAATTTATTCAATGTTTTTTTAATTTAAAAATTGTAAGTAATATCATTTTAATCCATTATTAACGAAAGTTATTTTTTTAATCAGAAAATTTGGGATTTAAGGGAAAATAGCACCTACTTTAAAATGTTTAACCCAAAAAATTAAAACAAAATAAATTTTAAAATTTTTTAATTAAAAAATTTTAAATTATTTTATCTATTGAAAAATAAGGTAAAAATTAATTTCTTTAATTAAAAATAATAAAAACATTTTCCTTAAAAATTCAACATTAAAAAGGTTAAAACGTTTGATTTTATTACTAAATAAATTATTTAATGTTAAATTTTAAAACCAATTCTAATTACCTTTATTATTTTTTTTTTAGGAGGAAAATTTTATTAATTTGAAAATTATAAACCAAATTATTTCAATAATTTAAATTGGGAAAATTATAGAAAATTTTTGAAATAAAAATAAAAAATTTTAATATAGTATTTTTTAATTAAATAAAACATTTTAAATTAATAATTTGAAAGTATTATATTAAAACCTTTAAATTATAGTGGAAAATTTATTTTTAATTAATCCGTAATTTTATTGAAAAAATTTAAAAAATTTTTATTTAAATGATAAAAACTTTAAAAATTTTAAAATAAAAATTTTAAAAATTTTTTAATTTAAATTTGGAAAAATTATTTAACAAATAAAACAAATTAAACCTTAAATTTCTTAATTTAAAATATGTTTTAATTTATTTATTTTAACAGTACATGGTAAAAATTTTATTTAATTTAATTTTGAAAGGAAATTAAAAAATAAAAATTATAAATTTTTGTAATTTTTTAATTTTTTTATAAAAATTTTGTTATATTACGCAAATTTTGGAAATTTTTTTAAAAATTTTTAGGAATATTTAATTAATGTAAGAAACTAGTTTAAAAAATTTTAATTAATTGATTTGTTTTAATTTGGAAATTGGACGCAAATTAAAAGGTTTAATTCAAAAATAATTTTTAATTGTAAAAAATAAAGTTATTTCTTAAGCATTTTTAAAAAAATAAATAATTTTGAAAAAATTAAATTAAAAACCTTTTTTTAACCTATGTTGGTTTAAAATTTGGTTTATTTTTTCAAAATTTTTCTAAAATAAAATATTTTAAAAAATTTATTTTAAATAATTTTTTTAGAAAAAATTTACGTTTAATCAAATTTAATTAAATTTGATTTTAATATAAACCAATTTTGTTTGATTTTTTTGAACTTTTTTAACCTTTTTATTTTTTTGTTAATGTTCAAAAATTTTATAAAAATTGGCTTTAAAATTTTTAAAAATTATTTAAACAAATTTTTTTAAAAATTCCAAAATTTTAAATTAAATTATCAAAAAGAATATTTTTAATTTGATACCTCAATAGTTTATAAATTAATCCAATTCAGTTATTTCTTTAATAAATTTAAATTAGGAAAATTAAGTTTAAATTTATTAATTTTTAAATAAAAAAAGGGAATTATAAGAAAATGGTAAATTTATAGATTAATACAAAATTTTTAATTAATTAAAAGGGAACATATAAATTGAAATTCAAATTAACAGAAGGGAAAAGAAATTTGTTAACATTTTTTATCGAAAATTAAAACTTTAAAAAATTATCATGAACCCTTTTAATTTAATTTGTATAATTAACATAAATAAAAGCTATTAATCCGTACCAACTATTAAATTAAAAAAATATTAATTATAAGGCAATATAGCTTTTAAATTATTTAAATAAAAAATTTCCTATTTAAAGATTAAAAGCAGAAAATGTAATACAAGAAAATAAAATTTAAATTTTTAATTAAATTTTTTATTTTAAAATTTTTTAAATTTAAAAAACCACACAGAAACAAATTTAAAATATTTTTAAATTGTTTCAAAATTTTAAATTTTAAAAATTTTAAAAAATTATTTAGTTTAAACCCAAACTTTCCCAAAAATTTTTAAATTTAATATTATTTTAAAACCGATTTTAAATTTTTAAATTAAAAAAATTTTTTAAATTTTAAAGAAAATTTTAAAATTTAAATTTTTTTAAATTTTTAAAAAATTAATTAAAAACCCCAAAACCCAAACTTTAAAATTTAGCCCCCAAATTTTAAAAAATTATTTTTTTTCAAAATTTAAAAATAGTTGCCCAAACCCCTTTTAAAATTTAATTTAAATCAGAAAAAATAAATTTATGTAAAAATAAAGATTTTTTTTTTTAAAAAAACAAATTTCCCTTTTTTAATATTTACTAGCAAATATAAAAACTAAGAACATAGATAATAAGAGAATGCCTATAAGAAGATTTGGGGTCTAACTGAATCGCGACTGTATGTCTTGGCGCCTAAGTGGGTTGCGCCAAAATGGTAGCCCCTAAATGGTTTTGCTACCTAAATGGCTTCGCGTCCATGATACAATAATAACAAGATATGTTATTACGCAGATTATACACTAACCACGTGACGTATATGCGCACCAATTACCAAAATGGAATTTGCATCTCTCATATCATTGGTTCAAGATAGGTTATTGCGCCGAATATCACTAGCCACGTAACGTCATGCGCAAAAATTACCAAAATAGAACTCGGACATATCATATCTTGTTTATTATTGTATCATGCTTCGCACCTAAATGGCTCCGCGCCTATATGGCCCGCACCTATTCGGCCGCGTCTAATTGTCCGACTCCGAGATTTTACTTTATCATATGTAATATGAGAAAGTATTGTTTTCGTGCAGAAAAAAAAATTTGAGATTTTGATGGATTTACACTTTTTGAGGTCCCCTGAGTAAAATAAGACCATTTCCAAAAAATGTCTGTGTGTGTGTGTGTGTGTGTGTGTGTATGTGTAGGTTTCACTATACTGGTGGCAACTTGTGTGTGAATAGG
Source organism: Lycocerus yunnanus (assembly GCA_036346125.1). Taxonomy (NCBI): domain Eukaryota; kingdom Metazoa; phylum Arthropoda; class Insecta; order Coleoptera; family Cantharidae; genus Lycocerus; species Lycocerus yunnanus. Next base: position 4,018,879 of record JARFIX010000008.1, read on the forward strand.
CCTGTACTATGGCGAATCCGGAACTTGTGGCAACTTAACACGCGATGTCACAAATTAAAATTGAAATATCTCGGAGTTGGGAAGAGAAAAACGCCACAATTGAGGTGCACCTCTAATAGTTCTTATATACGTATTATATGGCTTGATTATTTTAATGTAACTCAAAAATTAAATGAGATATTCGAGTTTATGCATATTTGTGTGTTTTTGTGTCAAAGATGCCACATTATGGGACTATGCATGTTCATGTTTCTTTATATTTGTGGCAACTAAAATTGAAGGCTTTCTTGTGGCGCCCTCTACAAAAAATTACACTGTTGCCAAATCTTCTGAATGTTTTATATGGGTTGCGGGCACGATCTTTAAAGCAATAAATGTAAACCGTAGCCATGTTAAAGTTTTTATTTAAAAAGTTTTGAATTTTTTTCAAGTTAAAGTTAAATTTCAATAAAAATTGTTTTTAAAATTAATAAAAAAATATTCCCACCTAGAATTGTACATTTTTAGTTGAAGACTAAAAATAATTTTTAGTGAAATTTAACTTTAAGTTGAAAAAATTTCAAAACTTTTTAAGTAAAATATTATTTCACAAGTTAATACATAATAATATGATAATGTATCTTTTATAAATATCCATGTTAAATAATTGTAGATTCTCTTGGACCTATAAAATGATCGTTCTATCACCCATATCGACGCGACGCGACGGTGGAAAGGCAAAAAGTTTTAAGCGCCATTTTTGACGAATTTTTGTTTATACTATATCATTGGAATCGCCAAATTTTCTCTATCGAATGATATGTATAACAAAATTCGTCAAAACTGCCTTTCCCTAAATCGATATTTTTAGTCTCAAGTCTAAAAATATAAAGAGAAAATTTGAGAGGCCTTAATAAGTGTAATAAATTGGTTACTATTGCCGTAGATACTACTTCTTCAGATTTGCGTAAATATAATAATTATATTATAATTATTAAAGAATTCGGTTTGTTTCAGACTTGTAGTAATATAAAGGTGACAAGGCGATCATTGTCTAGCTAGCCGGTTATCGCGAAGTATACCTACAAATAAAACTGGAAATAAGATATCTTTAACTACCGACAATGTTTTCTGTTCCTTTCAAGTCCTTTTTAGTTTTTAAAACATTTCATAAGTAAAATATAATTTCACAAGTGAAATAATTTATTATACTTTTATTAAAAATACTTTAATTTTTAAAATTTTCAAATTAAGCACGAAATTTGAGATTTGTTAAAAGAATGTTTTGGGGCAACGTGTCCAAAATAAGAAAACAATCCATACGCGCTGCAGTTTTCTATAGTATCAAAATGAAATGGAATAATTACGAATAATTATGATTTGGTTTCTTTTTGATATTATAAAAAACTGCAGCGTATGCAGTGTCAATAATAATAAATTCTTTATTTTGGCAAATAACACTCTTTTTACAATACGCATGCAATTAAAATTCAAAATTTAAGTGGTCAAAACAAAACACGTGCCGCTACTTTTGTTGAAATTTAATAAGAAATTATTTAAAAAGAAAAAGTTTTGTTAACCCTTTTTAAAATTTTTTTTTGCTTTTAACATTCATGGGTCGATTTAAAATATTTTAGTAAAATTTCCTGATTTTTAATCCGAAATTGGAATGTTCAACTACAATAAACTTCATCGTTGTAATCTGATTCGATAACAATTTTGTCACTTATCTACTGTTTTTAATGAACTAGCTTTTTTAACTTATGACCTCGAGGTAATTATAAAGAGGGCCGATCAAGATTCATTACATACTACAGCTCAAAAAATCTAACATGCTGCTTCCAAATAACTTTTTTTAAATTATTAATGCCTAGGAAAGTACCTACTTCTTTACTTAATTATTTATTTAGATAGGTACTTTACTTCTGTATTTTAAAATATGCTAAATGAATCAATTTTTGCCTTTGAACTTTCTTTTAGAATTAAAAGCTATTTTGGACTTTATATGGATGTGGAAGGTCGGAAATTTCAAAAATTGTGCTTATTTAAAAAACGAGTGAGTAAATACCGAAATCATGTGGAATATTTCTAGGGTGCCCGGGCAAAACAGTATAAGTCACAAAATTTTTAAATGGGATCATTAACTTTATCGACTATAAATTGCTTTGTAGATTGAATTTTAAGTTTAAAATCTTGCATTAACCGCATCCTTATGGATCCATAATATTGATAAATACAAGATTTCAAACTTTAAATTCAATCTACAAAGCAATTTATAGTCGACAAAGTAATTATCCCATTTTAAATATTTTGTGACTTATACTGTTTTGCCCGGGCACCCTAGATTTTATATAAGCAGGATAAGGAAGAGGTACTTATAGTACATACTACTATATTATATTACAATATGTTAATCAACTTCGGAAGAGAGAACGCGCTCCCGGGCGCTCGTTGCTCGGAGCAACGAAACTTACAGTTGCTCACAAGAAAAACAGTACACTTTAATTACATGCCGTATATATTTGGCAGAAATATACAGTGGCACAGAAAGTATTCGTACTGCCCTATGTTATCAACGTAATTGGTACCTTTTGAAGACTTTCTTTCTCATATAAAAATCGCTTTCACAGCAATACATATTCGACATTTTTTGTTGCAAATTTCATTATCTTCAATTTTGTTTATATACATTTTTCTATGATTTGAAAACGCGGTAAAATTTTAATAAAATTAACATTAGGTACTCTTATGGGAGTTTTATTAAAATTTTGACCGCGTCTTCTTTAAATCACTCTCACTCGAAAATCGCCCGTCAAAATAGAAAAATGTATTATAAACAAAATTAAAGATAATGAAATTTGCAACAAAAAATGTCGAATAAATATTGCTGTGAAAGCGATTTTTATACTATGAGAAAAAAAGTCTTCAAGAGGTACCATTGCGTTGATAACAAAGGACCGTACGAATACTTTCTGTACCACTGTATATTATTTTTAATTAAATTTGTTTAAGATATTTTCTGTTAACATTCATGTGTAGTAGTCAGAAAAATAATCTGTTGTTGCTTCGGTTTACATTACTAATTATAGCATAATACGACTAGATTACACTTGACGCGTTTAAAAGCGTACACCGTGCAGTTTTCTTATTTTGATAACGTGTAATACCCGAATAATCAAAACGCTATATTCGTATAGGTAATAGCATTAGATACTATTGAGAATTCACTTATTTTTTTAATTAAATCCCATTTCTTTAAAATAAATTTGAAAAGGTAAATTTTAAATAATCAAAAACACCGGAAATTTACAAAATAAGCCTCTTGTCGAAAAACGAAAGTAACTCTTACGGATTAACATTTTATTACAAGCAAAATTAAAGGAAAACCTAAAACCAGTTTTCCTAAATTAACATTACTTTCCCATAAGATGAACAAATCGATTTAAAAAAGAAAGCTCGAAAAATGCACCTAGTAGGTACTACGTCCGACAGGCCTCGGGAGCGTAGTATTTAAATGTTATTTGTTGTTTCTCTGATTATAAAATTGTTAAATTTTACCATTTATCCAGTAATTTATAGTATTTGCTTTGCCTTTACTACAAAACGGACATTTTTAAGTTATTCAATCTTTTTAATTATTTAAAAATTCAGTAGATACAGTATTTTTTAAATTGATTGTACTTACTAAGTAAGAGTTATTGAGATTATATAATAGGATTTAAATTCATATTTCGATCTCCAAAATTTCTAAAATATCCGTGAGAGTAATGTTTGTTTTAGCGCTACCTGCTCGGAGATGATCCAATAGAAAGACATGGGGAGCCGCTGCAACGCTAATCGCTTTTCATTTATGTATTCATTTGTGAAATTGCTTCAATTGAAAATTTTCAGTGCAACTGATACTGACCCCTATATAAGAAAAAAATAAGAATAGGCCGACCCCTCCCCCCCCTGTTTAATATTTATTACGCAAGAATCTAAAGGAAAAAATGAATACACGTTTGGTTTGTTTTAATGTTTTAGGCTGCGCGTACAGTGGATCCGAATTCGGACGAACGGCGTTCGTCAGAATTCTGACAACTGCGAACGATCCCATAACATTGAAACCCTATGTAGCGCGAACAGTGGATCCGAATGAACTTGCGATTTAATTGTTGGTCCGAAATCGGACGAAATATCAATTTCAGTTTGCATTTACATGATATACACCGCGTTGCGGTTTTAGCAACATATCGTAATCGTGTTTATGTTATGACAAGATTGCGAAAATGATATCCCTGTATTTTTGTAAAGTAGACTCCTAATAAATTTTTTATGGTTATAAAATTTTTACAAGTTTTTTTAAATATTATTCTTAATTTCTTAATTTACTGTCTCGATTTCGACTAAATTATCTATTATCTATATATGTACATATATAAAAATCAATTGCTGTTTGTTAGTCTCGCTAAAACTCGAGAACGGCTGGGCCGATTTGGCTAATTTTGGTTTTTAATTATTTGTAGAAGTCCAGGGAAGGTTTAAAGGGTTTAACCGGGACCGAAAAGCTTAATTTAAAAAAAAAGTAAAAAATTGCGGACGCGCATGAATGGAACGAGATTCCCATCGCCAATACCTGTTATTGATATATGGTAATTTTACGTTGGTATATTCACATTCAGTACCTACACTATTATAAGTGATTTCATTTCGTAAAAATAAATCAAGTTATAGCAACCAAAGGACAACGAGAAGCAAGACTGTAAACCGTTCTGAAATACTGGAGAAGAAAAGCTCGGGTAAAGCAACTCTGCAAAATCAAAATACTTCAGACAAAGGCAAAGTATTTTATTTTTAATGAGACCCCGGGCGAAGCCGGGTATCCAGCCCGACGCTTCTGAAAGCGTTTCTGAAACGCTTTAGCAACGGGAAACAAGATTTCCCGTCGAGAAGAAAACCCCAGGCGAAGTAGGATATCCGGAAAAATCAAAATACTTCACACAAAGGCAAAGTATTTTAATTTTAGGGAGACCCCGGGCGAAGCCGGGTATCCAGCTAGTTAAAAATATAAAAGTGTTGAACTAATCAGATATTTTTAAAAAGAAATAAATATGGGGAATTCAATCATTTATTTAACGATTTAAAAGCAAAAATTATAATTTTTTTAAAAAATTATAAAATTAATTAGGACTTGAACGTTATTGTTATTTATACTAGACAAAATGCAGGGATATCACTCTCGCATCCTGTCATCATAAAAATGTTTACGTTGCGTTGCTAGAACTGTTACGCGGCTTCTGTGATTTACCTAATATTTCGTCATTACATTATTTCCTTAAGTTTGGTTTCTGTTCTTCAAGATTTGACCAAAATAAGGGGCTGTCACAATTAATCGATATCCGAATTAATCGGATTCGATTGTATATTCAAAAGTAAACGTATTTATTTATTTTAGCAAATAAAAAAATATTAAGTTATCCGGTTGTAAAACGTTAAATAAATGATCGATATCATCGATCCAATCGATAGAGATTCGTTTGAGCTCCAATGAGCTTCTATTTTCATTTTTGTAATTTCAGTCTTAAAAAGCATGTGAGGCCAAGAAAATTTCCTCTGCTATTTTTGTCTTTTTAATAATAATAGTCCTGGTCACACCAAAATAAGATCAAGAGTCCTAGATCAAGTAGCCGTATAATTTTAAACTTAATAAATCGACAGTAATTCATCAAACTTGAAATTGATCAACTTGGCAACGTCGCATTTACACATATTTACGTACGATAATATTTATAACGTCTTAATTTTACACTTATGTTGTATTGTGATAATTGTGGCCACTCACTTACACGGATTTTGTAATAAAATATTTATGGCGGAGGAGCCACAATCGAAAAATAGTTATAACTTCCTTTACTCGGAGGGTATCTTGAAACTTTCAAGTTCTATAGCTTGCTAACGAGATGGCGCGTCATCTGTCTTAAGGATTTCATAAGTGTCACAATTGAGGTCAATTCATGGGTTGTCAGAAGTATTGTGAGACCTGTAATGGTGTGTGTGTGTGTGTGTGTGTGTGTGGTCAAATTTTGTGTGCGACCTACAGCAAAAACTAATAGGAATTTTCAAACAAAATTTTGGATTTTGAATCCTTATATTGAGACTTAGAGCTGATTAGATTTTGGCTAAAATTGATTCACGGGAACTATTTTTTTATTTTTAAATTTTATTATTTAATATTAGTTTTAATTAATATTTCAAAACTAATAAGAATTTCAAAACGAAATTTAGGATTTAGCATACTTATGTCGAGATTTAAAACTGATTAAATTTTAGTTAAAATTGTTTTATGAAAACTATTGTTTTTATTTTTAAGTTTTATTATTTAATATTAGTCTTTATTTAATATTTTAAAACTAACAGAATTTTCAAAACTAAATTTGATATTTCTTATCTTTATAGCTGGAGTTAAAGTTATTTAAATTTTGATTAAAATTGGTTTATGGAAACTATTTTTTAAATTTTTTAAACTTATTATTTAATATTAGTTTTAATTAAATTTCAAAAGTAAAAATTTTAAACAAATTTAGGTTTTTATTTTTAAACATATTTAGAACTGTTAAATTTTAGTTTAAAATTTTTTTTAAAAACTATTGTTTTTAATAATTTTGAAAAGAATCGGATAGCCCGATTAAAATTTGCCAAAGATCACTTAAACTGGGGAGTTCAAGAATGGTCTAAAATTCTTTAGAGCGATGAGAGCAAATATAATTTGTTTTCTTCTGATGGTATTAAGTATATTCGACGTCCAGTAAATAAAGATATGATGTTAAGTATCAGGTTCCCACTGTAAAACACGGCGGTGGAAGTGTCATGGTGTGGGGCTGCTTTTCCCGTGATGGTGTTGGACCTATACACTTAATCGATGGTATTATGGATCGGTTTACGTATGCTGACATATTAAAAGATCACATGCTACCACATGGAAGAGAATAATGCCACGCGGCTGGATGTTTCAGCAAGATAATGACCCGAAATATGCTTCAAAGCATGTTAAAGGTTACATGGCGAAGGCTAATATCCGCCTACTTGAGTAGCCTAGTCAGTCTTCTGACTTAAATCCTATAGAGCATTTGTGGGAAGAGCTCGAGCGACAAATTAGAAGTGGGACATATAAAATAGTTAGTAGAGTTAGTTATGAGAAGCTTTAAGGAGAGAATGGCAAAGATTCCATTGGAGCGTTTAGTAACTTGTTGACTCTATGCCTTCTCGATGCAAAGCAGTTATAGCCGCAAAGGTTATGCAACAAAGTATTAATTGTTTTAATCTTTATATTTTTAATAAAGTACTTTAAATTTTGTTTTAAGTGCTTTTAATAATACTTTATTATAAGCAAATATTTCCTATTTTGTGATTTTTAAATTTTACTTGTTTATAAAATTTTTCAAATAACTTTTAATTATGTGTTATAATTCCAAGGTATTTAAAGAATAAATTTTGAAAATTTAGGAAAATTTTCTTGAAATTTAAAAAAGTTATCACAAAAAAACTAAGTGCAACCATACTTATGATCGCTACTGTACGTATATCTCAGTTTTTAACAAAATTAGAAAAAATCGTCGTTTTTTGACCGTAGTTTTCGACCATACCACTTGACCAAATTATTAATTTGTGGTATTCATTTGACGTAGAATTTAACGCTTTTTAATTTGTTAAACCAGAAATGTTTTGATAGGATCCACGGTTTAGAGTTATATACAAAAACTAAAAAGTCCTAAAATTTTGAAGTTCTTTGGCTGCCAAAAGTTCTCCCGAGGTCGCCCGTGTTAGCATTTTTGTTTTTCACATGCTTGTACCTATTTATACAAGTTAAAAAAATAAAATCTTCTACACCACCGTTTGCAACATACAATTCCTTTACTGACTGGCCTATTGGTTCAAGATAGGTTATTGCGCAGTATATCACTAGCCACGTGACGTCGTGCGCAAAAATTACCAAAATAGAACTCGGATATATCATATCTTGTTTATTATTGTATCATGCTTCGCACCTAAATGGCTCCGCGCCTATATGGCCCGCACCTATTCGGCCGCGTCTAATTGTCCGACTCCGAGATTTTTTTAACTTAGCACCTACGTCATGCTAATCATCCCAATAACGGAAGCTGCTATTGGTTAATAACCAATGGTAGTGCTAAGAATAGAAGAATTATTGTATTTTAATATATTATATTAAGAATATGACAGAATTATGCGTCGAATTTTACAACGTATTTTGCTTGGACCACACTAGGGTAGAAATGCTAGTTAGTAGCGTACGGTTTAAATCCACTTGGCTGCTTTAGATACGCCACTGTCCATACCATAATATATTAACAACCTTATGCGAAGTAAAGTATCCACAAAGTACAGTAAAATTGAATTAAATTTGGAAACGATGAAATAATATTGTGTCACGTAATTAGCTAATCAACAAATTCTATTTCTTTTTAGTTAGAACCGATATTTTCTGGCAACCATCTATATTTTAAATAACCATTGCAACTTTCTACTTTATCTTTTCTATAAGGTAAAGTCATAAAGTCTGTAAGGTGGATAATCTTACAATTATTAGTATAATATAAAAAAATCTAAATTAATTAATTGTCTTTATTTATTTATTTAGAATTTTTTAAAAGCTGTGCAAAAAGCAATGCGCATGTCTAGTAAAAAGCTTAACAAATAATATAAATTAGGAATTAATTTTTTAAATAAGATTTTTTGAAATCATTTAGGTACGCTATTACAAAAACGTTAAATTTATGTACATAATATTCATTTATTTTTATCTTGTACATTACTATTTCCTTCATCTTTGCTGAAGCTTACTTTAAGTTGAGATAGATGAATTTTTGCAAAGGAAAAAAGATGCTAAATGTACCCTTGTTGGGTAAGGGTAGTAGTACCCTTCATAAATGTGGGGGAGGGGATATGGACATATCAATAGAGGCAGAAATTTTACACAGTGCCGTCAGTGCTTGGTGAAATCTAATATAATTAGTACCCCAAGACCGCATAAACAAAAACCTTTTCTTCAAATATGTAAGTAATTTCTATTTTTTTGTAATTTAATATTATAGTTTTTATTGTAAGAAACATGAAATTATTTTTGATTTGGCTACAACGTGCCATTTTAGAATATTTTTTTATATTCTTAACATTAGAAAAAACTTCTTCAATCCGTTATCAATTTTGAGATATTTTAAATTGTAAGGTTCAAAATTCAAATTGCTGTATTGTTATATTAAACATACGTATTGATTGATTCGTAATCTATACTTGTATAAATATAAACATTATATTTTGAAAATTGTTGTAAATATTTACGTAGGTAGGACAATAATGAATTTATTATATGTACATGGGTTGTGGTTTTCTTAATATTTCAGCATTTTTAGGGTTTTAATTTAATTTATTATAAAATTTATTCAAAATTTTTAATATTGATGGATGCGTTAAATTTCACATTTCATTTTTTGGACCATTATGTACAAGTTGGTACTAGGACAATATTCGCTACAAGAAATATTTTGACAATATTAACTATTTATTTTTTTGGAATGGAATTGGAACATTGGAAGCTGGGGATGGATAACAACAAATTTTAAATAGAATTCAATTTTATACTTCTAAAGTACTAGTTAATAGGTATATAATTTGATTTTTATCAAGTAACCATACTACCTAATTATGGTAAAATTGGATTCTCCAGAAAAAAAAAGCCTAAACTATTTCTCTTTCTTGTCATAAACAATTGGATTCATGTGATGTAAGTTCCATGTTACATTATTTCGTTTAAATATTTTGTTATTGCAATTTTTTTTTTATAAAAATAAATTATGTTTGGGGTGAACAAATAAATATTCTAACAATTCTTTTATGTCTCTGTAATGCATTTCTACTTCTACACTATATAATAATATTACGTTTATAATCAAATTATTGCAGTTCAAAATAATTTCTTTGTATTTGCTGACACAATTTGATGTATTTTCATTGAGGAACCAAAACTGTATTTCAATAATAATTTGGTCCACACGTTCAGATAACGGCAACATAAAATCCTGACCTACCTAAATATAACAAACATTAAGATCGGCATGTGCTGGTAGGGGTATTTTTGTGTTTATTCATGTCCTAGCATCATGGCCCGCACATCCGTAACAACCGAAAAATCACAAAGGGCGCATGCTTGGTAACTTACTGCGTAGATTATCTCAATTCTTGGAAATAGGGTCCCTTTTGTGGAATTTCAAAGCACTTATTGATTTTTAGTTTAGAAAGTATTGCATTTACAGATCTGAAAATAAAGAAAAATAATCTATTGGCAAATACTGTTAACACGAATAACATTAACTTTGGCATATCATATTTGTATTTAAATGAAAATTAAAATTTCTTTTTCGTCTTTTATTTAAGTAGTAAGCCGAATTTAAATATTGTCGGCTTCTAATATAGTATGATAGTTAATCCTTCTCTTGGACAACTACAAAAGATGTGCTAAAAATAGTGTTATTGGTCAATTTTTCGCTTGCCAAGGGTGAAATAAACTAAAATTTCTTCCAAAACCAAGGGCAGGTATTTTTACTTGCAGGTATCTACAGGTAGGTTACCTGTTCTTTAGAATTTGAAAAGGTTTTGAAGCAATTTAGCATTTTAAATGATTTTTTTACATTGTAAAGAAATTTAAGCGACCATTAGTTTGGAAAATTGCAAAAGAAACATTAGCCTGTTATTTAAACGCGTTCTTTTATTTGGGCATTTAAGTAGGTATATAAAATTTTCTTTGAAAAAAGTACAAGACTTATAACTGAAACAGAAAAACATTATATATTCAAAATATTTGGTTCAAATTTTTTAAAATTAGAAGGTTAAATGAACAATAAAACGAAACATTATTTGTAAGCTTTCAGCAATGGTTACTGTTGTCATCAGACTTTTAAAAAATTTGAATCAAATATTAATTTCAAAGGTTAATAATATATATAATTTCTATATTAAAAATATTATTGTAATATAAATAGTGTATACAATTATTGTGCATGCTACATAGTAGGTAAGGTGACCATTTTTATAAAATGTAAAACCAGGACATGGAAAAAAATTACCTTTTTTTAGGTCTTCACTTTTCTTTCGGTAGAAGACGAAAATTTAGTCAGAAAGTTAATAAGCATTAAGTACTTTGTATTAATACAGAAAAATACATTCAACTACATTTCTAAATTTGCTTCTTATATTTTTGTGAAGGACATTGATTTTTAATAATAATTCGTTTTCTTCAATTTTTCCATAAAATTCCATGCAATGCTTGTGTCCTGGTTAAATGTAATAAAAACAACTAATCAGGACTAGGATACAAAACCAGTACGAATGGTCACCTTATAGTACATGGGTAATATTTCAATAGATATAGGTAACAATGGCCTGATTCTAAAACCACGAAAATAATAGAAATACATATTATGTGATTTCAGAATTTGAACATCGACATTTATGTTTTATAATATTTCTTGCACTCTGCATACTTTATTTTACAACAAAATTAAATATAAGACATAAGTGCCGTATTAGAAATATTATGTAAAGAAACTATTAATTCCGAATAACTCCAAGTTAAATTTTTGAAAATACAAAATTTTAATTTGTATATAGTAATTTTAAATTAGAATGGACAATTTAACAAAATCCGTTCGAAGGTAGTTCTACTATTACTATACAGATAAAAAATTTTATAGCAAATCTTACATAAATTGAAGTACTAAAACATAAACTCCCTCCTAAGGAGTCCAGGACATAAATTTTTTATCAAGATTATTAACCCTTAGCTGGCACACTGGTGTATGAAACGACCCCAGCCAATGGAACTTCAATTTGAACCATTTTATGTTGTGAAAGTAAAACTCGTAACGCTATTTATTATTAATATTAAAATCAGAAAAAGTGCTGAATTTTTACGCGAAAACCGTAATTTTTTTAATTTTTTCACGTTTCTCAATTGTTTTCATATTAAACAATTAAATTTACTAAAGTTAGCCGATAAACATATTAAAACAACTTTCAAAGATTACTTATCATTTTTTCAAATTAAAAGTAGCTTTTTCGTAACCAACATTTTAGTGAATGGGGTCTCAAACGTCCTAGTGTGTCAGATATGTTATTCTCATAAAGTGTGGCAGCTAAGGGTTAAAATGTACTTCGAAATTAGTATGAAAGGAAATACATTACTTATTTTATAAAATACTTATAAATACGTATAAAAATACTTCCAATGAAGGAAGATTTTTCTCTGCGTAAAAACATAATTGCAGTTTACTTTGACAGAACATTTTTGAGACATTTATTTAATTCAGTATTAATATATTATTATAAATTATTGTAATGTAAAATAAATCTCATTTTTAATGATTTTCAGAACAATATCATGTTTACTACTAATTACAAAAATGTACCTACACTTAATTACCGTATTACTTAATTTAATATACTTATATATTAAAATATTACAAACTGACCAAATTTTGTAAAAAAAAATTTTGTGATTGAATATCATTTTTGCATTTGTAAATCTATCACAGTGCATAATTACAACGTATTAATTTCCAAAAATACATGGAAATTGCACACAAACAAACGAACACTAGTTCGTTTTTGGAATTTTGAATTTGATTTTGATACAGGGATGGGGTTATTTTATTTCGCACAAGGACGTTATTTTAAAGTTACGTTATATTTTAATGTTAACATTTAGATCAACTAACGGGGGGAGACTTGATAAAATTATAAATGTTGAAATTTCAAAAATCCAACTTTTGGCATAAAAATCAACCATATTTAATAACGGGGGAGAGGGGACACGTGCCCCCCCTCCGGAATGTTAAAAAAAAATCTTCATGTAAGTAATAAATTTGAATTTCGAAAATAAAATAGGTGTAGGTATTTTCAAATTGGAAAATTTTTACAATTTTGAAAAGAAATCTTGGCTACGGGCCTGTTATATTCCATTTGAAACAAGAATGCAGTAGAAAATTGTAGGAGCGCTTCCGACGCGACACGAAGGTAGGTTCATACAGGGAAACATCAAAAATTAAGGTAAATGTCAACTTTAAAATTTTACTGAACCTCTTAAAAAACCAAAAGAGAACTTAAATTTTTGTATTTAATTTAAAAAACCTACAAAATGCATGATTTACAATAAAATCGAAAAAATTAAAATTTTTATTTTGTTAATATTCAATTTGTGAAATGATAATCGTAAATGAAATTTCACCAGTACAAACTTTTATAAATTTTAAGGAATTTTGTTGCACGGTCATATTTTTAGTACCAATTTTTACTGCACTTTTATTTCAAATGAACTATAATTGAAAAACCGCTATATTCAGTTGGCGAATTCTACGTGAAATGCAAACCTTTCCTAAGCGACACAGATAAATTTGTTATGATTTTATTTTTACTGTATTAATTTTTGTTTTTTTCTTGTTTTTCTTTTTATATTCTAAATATCATTATAATTGAAGAGAATATGTAGGAATTCAGTAGATATACTCGGCACAAATTAATTGAGCCCTGCGTCATAGTTTAAAATGGTATGAATTAAGATTAGAATCGCTAGTCAAATGAGTGATTTTTGTTATCATTTTTTGTTATTTGTTATACTAACTCTCTCTATACCTAAGGTGACCATATATATGAAATGTAAAACCAAGACATGTAACCTTTTTTTTTAACTCCCACTCGAATGACCGAAATAGTCTCTTTATTATTTAAAGTAAAATAAATTTATTAAAATCAACAATTTAACAATTGAATTCTAATTTTCCTTCTTAAATTTGTACTTTTGTGCGGAATGTATCGCATTTAATAATGGCTTGTTCTCCTGAATATTTTCATAGAATTCCATACAAGATAAATTGAAATTGTATTTAGTTATGAGCATGCATTTCAAGGTTTCCACATTTAAACGGCTTTTATCAGTGTTCCATATATTGTTCATTAAAGAAAACACACGTTCTGTAGGTGCGTTGGTTCCTGGTAAACAAAGGCAATATTCCACCAATTTGCCTATCCAACCCCGTATGCACCAACTACAAATAAATCATTCATTAGATAAATTACGAAAGAACCAATCATATCTCCGATTTTTTAGTTTTGCTTGTGTCTGATTGGCTACTTAAAATTAAAATTTAAAATTAATTTTAAAGGAGATTAAAATTTAAAACCGGTTAAAGATTAAAAAAAATCAAAGAACTTAAAATATTGGAAAATTTACCAAAAATTAATTTATCAGTACATTAACCAGGACATTTCCATAACCAGGACAAAACCAAAAACAGGATCCAAAACCAGTACGGTTGGTCACCTTATCTATACCACAATTTGAAATAATGTATGTATGTAGTTGTCACTGTCAAAGTATTGGAGCTTATAAACAAATTAATATCACAATAATTATTTTTAAATAATATTTTAATAATTATATTTAAATATATTTAAAAATTTTTGTTGGTTTATAATGTAATACAAGTAACGAAATACTATTATTTCAATGTATGTTGTACTCTAATGTACAATATTAGTAACGTACGACTTTTATTAAGCTTTGACAGCAAGACATACAAATATTTTTGTACTCTTTTAAACAAAGCTGAACGATGGCTTAGAGTATATTCAGAATGTCCTTTCTTAATCAGAAATTTGTGACGCAGGGCTCAATTTATTTGGGCCCGAGAATATGTATATAATGTATGTTTGTGTCTTAATACTTTAGTATTTATTTGTGTTATTTATGGTTTGTCTACAACTATGTAGTTATGACAATAAAGCTTATTATAATTAACGATTTCTTCAAGTGTTTTATAAGTGATTTCACATTTTATTAAATCACTGATTTTTATTGCAATTGATAATTAAATGTAATTTGTTTAAATGGCTGTTCCCCCACACGCAGGCCATCCTTTCAGATTTTTATTTTGACATAATATAAGCTTTTTACCTCATAATATACTTCTCATTAATCGAATAATAAATGAACGAACCAATAAGAAGTACGCAATGAACTAATTTACCTACAGTAATTTATTACTCATTTCCTAACCCAAATCAGTGTTGAAAATGGCTTTATAAACGGTAGTATAAGAACAATAATACTTTATTGAGTCAATTCAAATTAGTTGGTAAAATATAAAGCAATAAAAAAATAATAAATAAATAAATAAAATAGTGTATTATACAACAAAGAAATAAAAGTCTACTTTTCTTCAGAAGTGCAAGGTTAATTTGCAAGAGGTGTAGTCAAAGCCAATCTTTTTTATGTACGCATTAATTGGAATTGATCGTTAATTATATTAGCACAATTTATTATTGCCGTAATTTTTATTGATTGAAACCAGAAATAAAAATTTTCCAATATAATTAACTATTACTACGTAGAAAAGAAAATTAGTAATAATAAGATATACGACAGATCCAATATTTTTTCTTCATAAAAAAGAAACCAGTTTGTCTCAAAAATAGTTAGGGAAGTAAGTGAAGTCCCTATTCAACACTATGTCTATTATATGTATTATTAAAATGCTCTAAGGGGCGTATGACACGGGACCATTTTTACACTAAATTGTCAAAAATTTCTATACAAAAACGATAGAAACTGAGTTTAACCTAGATTTGAAAAATTGGTTCATGAGAACTATTTTTTTTTTAATTTTATTATTTAATATTAGATTTTTATTATTATTTCAAATACTAATAGGTATTTCTAAACAAAATTTAGGATTTAGCATACTTATATCAAGATTTATAACTTATTAAATTTTAGTTAAAATTTGTTTATGAAAACTATTGTTTTTTTAATTTTTTAAGTTTTATTATTTAGTATTAGTCTTTATTTAATATTTTAAAAACGAATAGAATTTTTAAAACCAAATTTGAGATTTATTATCTTTATAGTAGGAGTTAGTTATTTATATTTTGGTTAAAATTGGTTCATGGAAACTATTTTTTAAATTTTTTAAATCTTATTATTTATTATTAGTTTTTTATTAATACAAGTTTCGAAAAGTAATAAGAATTTCAAAACCAAATTTAGGATTTCGCATACTTATACTGAGATTTAGTAATTCTTAAATTTTGGTTAAAATTATGTTATGAAAACTATTGTTTTTCTATTTTTTAAATTTTATTATTTAATATTAGTCTTTATTTAATATTTTAAAAACTAATAGGAGTTTCAAAATTAAATTTCAGATTTCTTATCTTCAACGTAAGAGCTAATTAATTTTGATTAAAATTGGTTCATGGACAAAACTTTTTTTAAGCTATTTATTTAATATTAATTTTTACAAAATATTTCAAAAACTAATAAGAATTTTAAAATTAAATTTGGTATGTTGTATGTTTGTATTGAGACTTAGAGTTGATTATATTTTGGCTCAAATTCGTTAATTTTTTTTTATTAATGAAAATAATTTTTTTAATATTTAATAAAAGTATGATAAAGTCATGGGCATGGCCACATCAGATTTTTATTTTTAAATTAAGTAGGTAATTAAAAAGTAGTAAAAGTAGTAAATTAAAAACTTGAGAGATATAAGTTTGATATGAATTTTTATTTCTCAATTTTTCAAAAATTCTATTATGTCACCTATCGACTTCACGTATGATAGAGCGTGCGATTATGATCACTTTTTTTATTTAAAAAAATATCTCTGAGGTTTTGCGATAAAATGAGAAATATTTGATTATAAAATTTTTTAATTTTATTTCAGTTAAGGGTGAGCTTTTGGTGTCCTTTTTAAAGATTAAAACTCATCTGCTATTAACGGCTATCGCCTTGTCCGGAAACAAAAACAATTCATCCGCAAAAACTTTATTTGAGGTACTAGTAACAAAAATAACTATATTGTTCCCAAATTTTTCAAATTAAATTTATAAAATTTATAATTTATTTTTAGCTGAGATCCAGGGAATTTTTTCAAGTTTTTAATTTTTAAAATTTCCATAAAAGTTACCCATGCAACACAAAAACGAATTATGGATGTACGCAGTACGTCCAGTTACGTACATTATTTGTCCTAGATACGTGTATAGTACATACTTTTGGTACAAGTTTGTACAAAAATTGTACATTAATTATAAAAAACCTTTTATTAGAAAAATAATTTAAGAAAATGTTGAAACTAAATAAGACGTTTACATGAAATTCCGTTAAAATACATCGCCAAACATTAAAATATTGATTCAGTATATAGTTACATACGTACTGATACGTACATGGGATGTTATTTTCAATATCCATAATACATACTTTCAAATACATCCCATGTACTTCCATTTTAAGTACATGGACGAATGTACATAAAATGGACGAACGATGTACGTATTTAGGACGAAGTGTGTTATATGGGTATGAAATACCACGCTAATATGCTGGATGCTGATATGAAATACATTTTTAAATGGCCAAAATTAAGTTTAGAAATTAAAAATAATGTCAAAATTGTGAAAAAAATTTTGGGAAAAATTGTTGCACCTTTTTTTATTTGAAATTTAAAATTTAACATTCCTGGTTTTGTCCCAAAGTGGTCATAAACAGGGAGTAAAACTATAGTTTGTTCGTTGGATTTGCTCTGAACTGTTCTGAACCGTTTCTGATTACGTCAGGCTGAGAGCTGTTTAGAGCAACATCCGACGAATACTTTTGGAACAACTTGTTGTTCATGTAAACAAATACACGTAAATAACCCAACTTCAAAATATTTTGTAAATAAGTTGTCATGGTATTATCAAATATGAATAATTTAAGCTACAAGATATTACTACTTGAATTACAATACTTTGTAGCTTCAATTATTAATTTACCTCACAATAATAACTTATTTAAAAAATATTTTGGGGTTAGGTTATTTACATGAAATAAAAGTTGTTCCAAAAGTGTTCGTCGGATGTTGCTCTTGAAATCCGTTAGTGTGACGCAATCAGAAACTGTTCGGAGCAGTTCAGAACACGTCCAACAAACAAACCTCTAGACTGATTTAAAATCTATAAATCCCCGCACCTTCTACTTCAATCTACTCACCTACTGGTGAGCTTTCAGCGTTAATGTTATCGTTTTGAATTGTTTCAAAAATTTTTGCTTGTGATAGCTATATTGCTGGACAAAAATGTACAAATTAATCTTAAAATAAAATTCTGCGTAAAACTAAAAAAATATTTTGTGTCACTATTATTCACAGAATGAATAAAAATTAGGATTTTTTAGAAAGCCATATCATCAGTAATTCTATTAAAATCGCCGTTTGCTCTAGATTTCACATCACAGCAGTATACAATTTCTTTTAATTCTGCGCAAAATTTTATCTAGCTTACTTTTGCTAATAGGTATCTTGTACATGGAATGCCTTTCACAACTTTTCGAGATTGATTTTTGAACTATCTTCCAGTCCGAGCATGATGTGTTACTAAAATAGAAGTTAAAATTAATATTGGTGATTGACAGAACGATAGGTTTCCATGGATTATTTCTGACATTATTTTGAAATTTTTAAGCGAAAATTTATAATTATTATAGTTGGGGGAAATTTTTTCGAGTTTTATTTTAAAATATTCAGTATGCATATATAAAAATGAGTTAGTCCAATTTTATTTTGCATAAATTGTTCTATTTTTAAATTTTATTTTAATTTCAGTTCCATGTTACATTATCATTGAAGATTTCAGAAACCATGTCTTCTAACATAGCTGCTTTCAATGCAAAATCACAAAACGATAGTAATTGTATAAATCGTGCTCCTGGATCAGAACGACGTAGTTCAACCCCAAATAACTTGTTTATGCTGCCGTCATCCAATATCATTTCGAGCACTCGAAGATCACGAAACAATACTGGTGAATTAAATCTAGCTCCCGGAGCAGATCGTCCTTATGCAATGCAACGTTCGTCAAATGATTCAACTCCGAATACATCGGCAAGATCATCACCTAATTCGGAACCAGGTTTTCAAATGCACTACGAACGACGTGCCTATACGAACTTGGCTCCTGGCTCAAACCGTCCATCATCAAGTAATGCTTTTTTTGGTCAACATAGTTCTAATTTTGGTGGTTCTTTAAGTATTTTGAACTTGGAATCAATAAATAATATGCCTTTAATTAATATAAAGAAGCCAAATATTAAAAATGCCATTGAGGTAAGTGACAAATGATTACGTGATAATAATTATTATTCACGCATTAAGTTTCTTCTAAATGGAGCCGCTTGAATAATTCCATATCAATTAACCTTTATGGAACCACTTTTAGACTAAAATTTGTGACACTAACAATAATGGAGCCTTTGCTTTATCTAAATGTCAAGATTATAATAATTCATTTTATGATAGATGTGTTGATCATCAGCGTTTACGCCTTACTTGCGATCACAAAATCATTAAATTTTCAAAAGACGTACGTAACGTACCAGATTCTTTATGTATTGGATCCACTCAAGTTAGTACCTACCGTTTCTTTCTAATATTCAATCCGTCCGTTCTATGCACCTTTATTATTATTACCATGTATTTTATTAAAATTAGTACTACATTATCATAATAAAAAATTAATTGTAACTTGTTGAAAATATAGGCAAAAGGTATGGCCAGCCATTCCGCCTCAAAATTAGACAACGTATTAGACTACGAATCGTACGAGCAATTGGCTACCCAGGTGCTATCGGCAGTTAATAACGAAGAGCGAAAAACCCGCGAAAAACTGATGAACGAATTGGCTCTAGCTAGATGTTCTGTTGGCAACCAACTTGACAAATACTCCATGTTTGAAAAAAATGTAAATATTAACATTTCAAACGCCGAGATAGCAATTAAAAATTACTTTCAACAGTAAGTTTCTTTATTTTAACTTAATAACTATATGAACAATCAATTCATTAATTACTGTTAAACATATTATTTTATATTAGATGGGTAGTTTGGCGTAAAACTCAGGTTCTATTCCTGGTTACGCCACATTGGTAACATTGCTGTGATCTAAAGTCTTATGTGACTAGTAGGAGGCAAAAAGAAACTCCTCCATTTGTTTTGTTTTTTATTTGACAACCATCAAGATGCACTAAAACTTATCCAAACTTTTTACTTGCAGAAATATCGAACTTCTAGAAAGGCGTCAGAGGGAACTGTTGAACTGTTTAGAGGAGCAAAAGAAAAAGCAATTAAAAGCACTAGGGGGGAAAATGCAAGATTTTAATGAGTATAATTTAAAAATCACCCAATTAAACGATGCATTGACCAGCATTCAAAACTCAAATAATTCAGACGAGATTAAAAAAATTAATGAGACTGTTCGAAATGAAATGAGAAGCCTTACCTATAAATTGAGCAGTAGTACTCCATTTAACCCGTTCGTTATAGCATTTAAGGAAACAGATATTCGTACGCAACATAATATAGCTGCATTGGGAGGTTTGATGAGTAAAATGGTCGATCTGGCTAATAAAGTGATAATTCAGGATTTGTGTAAAAAGGGACGTGCAATATTGGGAACACCTTACATGATACAAGTATTACAACCATCTAGGCCTTTTTGTTTTGGAACAGATGTACTGTGTCGTCCGTGGGGTGTTTGTTGTGATCAGAATGGTAGAATTTACGTTGGAGATCGTAGTAATCATAGGATTACGATATTTAAACCAGACGGTACATATATTGGCGATATTGGTGAAAATGGTACCGGACCTTGTCAATTCAATCGTCCTGCTGGAATAGCAATTGATTTATTGGGTCGATTAATTGTTGCCGATAAAGACAACCACCGCGTTCAAATTGTGGAAACAAATGGCAAATTAATAACTGCAATTGGTGGTATTAGCAGTGGAAGTGAAGATGGTCAATTTAATTATCCTTGGGATGTGGCAGTTAATATGAAAGGAGACATTGTAGTTGCTGACAGCCGTAACAAACGTATTCAATTATTTGATTTATACGGAAAATTCATCGGTAAATTTTGTTTCGATAATATTTTTCCCGTACGGAAACCAAAAACTGAGCCTACTCCTCGAAGTGTATGTTTTACTCCTACTGGCGATATATTGGTGGCCGATTTTCATCATCTTTGCGTCGTTGCCATTAAGCATGATTTGAAAAAATATCAGCTAATACAATTTGAAAAACAGTTCTCTCGACCACAGGGTATTGCCTGCGATGATTATGGTAACATTATAATTGCAGATTCGCGAGATAATCAAATAAAAGTTTTTCGTCAAACTGGACAACACGTATTTACAATTGGACGTACAGGAAATGGGCTAGGAGAATTAGACCGTCCAAATGGACTTTGCTTAACACCTGAAGGTCGTATTGTATGCGTTGATTTTGGAAATAACCGTTTGGAGGTATTTTAAATTGTAAGGAAAATTTTAACTAAAAGTTTTCTGGTTTATATTTTATTAAAAATTTCAGTTTAATTTTGTTTCTCAAACTGAATACTTTTTTAAATTTTTATAATAATTGTGCCCGCGTTTCGTGAATATGCAAGGCACCTATATGATTTTATCTAATTTTTTAATTTTAAATAAATTTTTATTAACACTTGCTGAATTTTTAGATGTTAAGTTTGAATACTTTAAAAATACAGCAATATTAATTATCTAGGTACTCTTGAAATGTTGATCGATTATCGGTTAGCTTCTTCATTAAATTCATTAAATTTAGGTTTTTAAGCGGTGTAAGAAATGAAATATCTTTAACTACTTGTTTTAAAATTTTTGTGAATTTTCACTAGTGATAATATTAATTAGTAACCATTACTAATAATGTGATATAGGTGGCGTGTTCATTAAGTTCTTCCTGGCTTTGAAGTACTAGGCCCAAAAGTTTCGAAAAAAAAGTGGAACGTAGAATAAATTTACCACTAAAATTTTAATCAGTCACACCAAATATTTATTTATAATCAAAACCCTCTTTTACCCGAAGGTGTCAAGGTCACACCAAATATAAGGTAACAAAACGTTGAAATT
The DNA here is from genome assembly GCA_036346125.1 of Lycocerus yunnanus. Lineage (NCBI taxonomy): Eukaryota > Metazoa > Arthropoda > Insecta > Coleoptera > Cantharidae > Lycocerus > Lycocerus yunnanus. Next base: position 4,040,873 of record JARFIX010000008.1, read on the forward strand.
TTAAGGAACTATTAAAACTAACACGGAACTTGATGAGCACACCGCAATATACTTAGATGACCTTTCGCAGTGTAGATAATTTACTTTATCTGAATATTATCTTTTCATGATTTGAACCAGTTGACTAAACTGGTTGCAAAGGTTAAAATTTCAATACAATTGAAAATAAAATTTATTTAACTTGAAATTTGTTCTTTTTTTTTTAAATTTTCTTTGTAAATTTATTGTATTTTATAAAAATACCTGCATTTCTTACACTGAATTACTATGTATTGTAATTCGTATATATTATTCTTTTCAAATTGAAATTTGTATTGAGCTTTATATTTTAGACCACTCGAAGAGCGAGTCCTGTTTTCTTTTCTTATCCCTCAATGGGAAAAATGAATATTTAAAATTTGTGTTTAAAAATTTTTGTAAAACAAAGTAAAATATGTTTCATTAGTTTATAAGATGATTATGATAAAAAAATGTAGTCACTTTTAACGATAAAAGTGCAATTAAAGTTCCTATGAAAAAGTACCTTAACTATGTGGAGTCATAGTGTCAAATGATATTTTATTAGGGGAACACAATTAATGTGTCGAATTAGATAAATAGAATACAAGACTGAATATTGAAATATATTTTTTTTTATTAATTATACAGTTAAGTATCTAAAATTCATTAAATTTAATATTTTGTCTTATTGTAATTTTTTTATATTGAAAAAGTTTTGTGAAAAATAAACGAATGTTAATCACACATTACATTTAGGTATATTTGCTTTATTTATTAACTTCATTTCATTTTCTACTGAGAATAGATCACAGCACTGCTGTTAATGATAATATAGAGGGAAAATATTTATTGGAGCCCGTTTCGAGGATTTTCCGTGATTGACTTGTCCGTTACAACCATTTACAGCAGATGACTAGTTTCAGTCCGCCTAAAACTAGAACGATTGCTTACAGATCTTTAGTACTGAGTTTTTAATCCAGTCCAGATATATGCCCAGAGTATAAATGTGAAATAATTCTTACTTTCTTTGTCTAATTGTGCTTGTAACAAAGTTCGATCGTCTTTATTGTTGTATACCGTTAGTATTTCTGAACATCGCATTTGAATATACCTTGAGTGCAGTTCTTTTTAATGATACTCAAAAAGTTAGCGTGGTCTATTATCAACTTATATTGTTATAAAGAGTTGACCAACTTCCATAATAAGCATCGTTTTCAATTTTTATATTTGTAATCAGCGTAGAGGCTCGAGGCGTGGGTGGAAATGGGAAACCACCCTAAAAATTAGGGTCCGTGACAACTCGCTGCGAAATGTGATTCTAAAATGAGTTATGCAGAGTAGTATAATACAAAATATGTTGAATCGACTTGGAAAGCTTGATGTTCATTAGTCCTAGGTTCTTATGTGGCTTAATTTCATGGTTGTCAGCTGGTCCAGATTTTTTCCTTGATTTTTTCTAGTTTCGCGCCTAGTTACATCACTTTGGAGATTTCTATCTTGAACAGGGTCGGGTAATACTTAATATTTCCTAGCCCATTGGTCCTAATTTTCCAGTTAATTCACAGAGCCTACCCTTAAGTTATGATTTATTTCCTTTACTTTCAGTATTAAACAATTCCCTATTTTTTAGATAGTGTATATTTAATTAAATTCTTATTAATTCCGACTTTCAATTTGTATCTAATACTTGTATTTTCAACTATTTAGCATTTACGTGAATTCATCAGGTAATAAAACACAAAATCTAACGTTTTAATTTATTCTCCCCAAAAAAAAATGGAAAGCGTGTGTACTTATCAGAATATGAAACATACAAACATAGAACAAAGCAAGTAAAAGCAAACTCAAGTTGAGGATCTGAAGTTCACATGTTCAAACAACAAAAAAATACAGTTTGGTTTCCCTGAAGGAGAAAAACAAACAATCGAAGTAAGCTACACTACGACAATGAAATGCTACGTCAACATACACGATACGTGTATATGTGGACACACAGTGGACACCAAAATGAATAAGTAGCAAAATACTTACAGGATTTCATCAGTAAATAACAAGCATTGCACGATCTTAAAGCTTAAAAAACTGGTGACAGGTAGGATACCCGGATCGCGATTTTTACCATTTTTGAAGTGGATTATGAAAGATGAGGGTCCCAATAGCATATAAAAAATAAAATTAGCGGAATATTCACACAATTTTGAAAAAAACGGCTTTAAAGTTAATTTGGAATGCAATTTTATCATTGGCTCTTTTCAACTGTAACCCCGCCCCCAAAATTGAAAGAGGCTGTGGCGACAGTAAATATACCAGAATCTCGGTTTTCACGACGAATTATGATAGATAATGGTGTAATTAGCTAATAAAAAAATTAAAGTTGTGATCGGACAACAAATTTTCGAAAAAAAATCACTTTTTGTGTGAATTCATTTCTGAGGTGGTTGCACTGTCAAAACCTATTCTCCGCAACCGCCCTCGCCCCTCCGGGGCTCGGACGGCGCTTCAAACGGTTTTGACACGTGCTAAACTCATTAAAAACATCCCTTAAGCGGCTCCAACTCGAAAAGTTTACGCGGCAGATCTCAGGGAGCGACTGACTCGTTTCTAACGCTGCTCTAGTTGGCCCCGCCTTAAGGTAGACCGCAAGTATAAATCAGCACGGACGGTCATCAAAATGCATAAAATTATTGCGCAATTTTACGCAATAATACACTTACATGTATTTCTTATGGGAAAATTGCAATTTTCAAAATTAAATTGTGGCCTTATTACAACTCCGACAAGATTGATCCTCACTTTAAAGAGCTTGTATTTTTGCGTTCTTTCGTTTTGTAAAGCCATTTCTATAGGAAAAAGTGTATTTTCAATTCCGGGTATTTTACCTCTAGCCAAAAAACTTACCCTGCTCTGCACAAAAGAATCGTATTCATCTCGTCAAAAATATTCTTTGTCATTGGGAATCCTTCGAACTTCAACATATTTCTGGTTGATGTCAACGAACTCCGGCTTTGCATAAGTGTAGAATCTAAAACTAAAGAACGCACAAAAATCTTATTAAACACATCAGAAATACCTGTAATCGGTTTTATGGCAAAATATTCGTGAAATCAGAGCAAATCATTATCGCAGGTAGCATGAAACATAATCAAATTACAATGGTCACATCTGGTACTGGTCGCCCCACTACGTCCTTCCGGAATACCAAAAAAGCTACTTCCAGGTTTCTAATAAGGCGGTAACACCAAACATGGAATCCAGCAACAAAAAGAAACTGAAAGCACACACCGCTGGGACAGTATTAAGGAACCAAAACAAAAATCCGTCAAACGACGATAGGCCAACTTCCACACAAACGACGGCTACCATCAGCTTCATCTAACCAACTCAGACATCTATGAAGTTAAAAGAGAATTTTGTTAAATTCCGTAACAACATACATTGTAGTGGGAAAAAACCATTACTGCTATCTTTTTGCACAAATGTGTGATATTTATTAGTAAGAATGTTAAGTCTACGTGAGATAGTTAATAAAAAAAATTTCTACATTTTGAACACTTCATTGTCTGAAAATATCTTAAACTATATTTGTCTGGATTAGTGAAGTTTTACTGTATATTGTAATTCCACATTTGTTTATTGAAAGAATACCAATATCAAATTTTATGAAAAAATCAGAACTTGAAGAAAAACAAACAGTTTTTATGTAATTTATTTATACTTAAAATGATGTAGAATGTTTTCATAATACCAAAGGCGAAATAAGATTTACAAATATTAAATAGAATTATTTACAATTAACTAAAACAAAGTTTGATGATTCACATTTTAATCACAAACTTTCTAATTTATTAATTATTATTACTGGCTCCTAAAGTTATTATTGTTTTTACGCCTTCTTTGAACATACAATGTAAATCACCTTTGATGTATCAATCACTGGTCCTTGATAATAAAGGTTACCAAATAATTTTCTTAAAGCTATACATTTGCAAAAGCAATGAGCAATAATGACATCATATTTTGGCCTTTGTTGATAGAAAAAATTGTGAGTTTAAAATAAATTTCACAATACATATCGTATGAATTTATCATAGTCTTTTCAGGCACTGACTTAATGGTCAAAGTTTATAGCAAGAAACACATAATTAGTATACAAAACGCATACCAGGAAACAAAATTGTGCTAAATTAGATTATTTATTTATTGCAATCTCGTACAATAATTGTTCGACTCGGTAATACTAATTACTCTAATGATGTGAAATTCGAACCCACGCCACAGGTAAATCTACTCCCCTGCTTGCTACCTAGCACATCAAACTGTCTGTGCTGTGTTAAATTTAAAAAAAATACATAAACAATAAATAATCTTGTAAACATCAACATCACAATCTTTGAATCAACACCGAGCCAAAGTTTTACTTTACTACAAATACAATTTATAATACTTTTATGCGTAGTACCTATAATTCACGTTATATAACATTTATAATACATCAATGTAGTAAATACAACAATCGTACTCAAATCTAGTAAATATTACACCTTTAAAAATATATAAAACTCATTTTGCTACATAAAATTAATAATGATGGAATAAAATCACAAATTAGATATCACATCAAAATATACAAAATACAGTTAATTCATGATCATCATGATTAATTCGATGCAATATCTAAAACTCTTATTTAATAAATACCAATGGGCTTAAGGTTAATGGTATAGATCTTGTTTCACATATTGGCATCTTCAACTGATTTGCACAAAAACCGTATTTTTATTGGGTGTAAACTTTGTTGTGCACCAATACTCACTTCATACATTCTTTTCAAATGAGACAAAACTAACCAATAAATTTTTTATAAAAACAGTTTTTGCAAATGGTAAGTTCTAACGCAGCCATAACGCAATCTTTGAGATTCTACTACTCTAACAAGCGTAATAAGTAATACAACAGATTTTTCTTAAAAAAAAAAATTGTTAAATAAAATTAATAACAAAAACAAAATCATTTTTAAAATTGCAAATGCACTTAAAACATTTTACTTAAAAATAGACAGGCACATAATAAAATTCCTGGCAATGCAAAACATTTTAGTTTGAATTTGTAGTTTTTCAATTTCGACAATGTACACTCGACCCCATTCATCAATAATTAATAAATTGTTAATATATTAATAATGCGAATAAATTTACTTATATAAAAATATTAAATAAACAAAATAATTGATCAATTGCACAATTTATGCATTTCTGGACTGATGTACTTGAACATATTGGGGATCATCGCTGCCACCGTCACCATTTTCATCGTTTGATCTATTAGTATTGCTGGTACCCGTATTCACTAAAAACCAAGTTCATTTCAACAGAATAAAGAAAACAATTTATTTTATTTTACCTGCCACAGGACACGGGGGACCTTTATTACGGCAGGTATTATAAGAACCACAGTGAGTGCATTTCAATCCCACAACATGAAACTTCACCATGCTCTCCTAAAATTCATATAAATTGAAAATTAAGACTAAAAGTTGTACAAGGATGCTCACTTTGTGGCAGTCTTTACAAAGTATATCTGCCATGTAATTACTATATTCAGATGGCATTGGAGTATGTGCAACTTCATTATCTAAATATTTCCATAATTGACTCATATCCAAAAGTGATGTCTGGCAAATAGGACACGCATAATGGCCTGAATGTAGTAGTTGCTCGAAACATGTTCGATGCAATAAGTGACCACAGTCAGGTATGTGGCAAGGAATGCGAGACGTATGTATATCTTCCAAACAAACAGGACAATTGGCACGTGATACATTTTCCACACACTAAAGCCGACAAAATTCAAGGTAGGCTCATTTAAACAAAAATTAATCTCACCTTGTGGCCATTTTTAAGTTGAATAGGTAAGCACATATTGCACTTTTCGCAATGAAAGAATCTATCGGCACCACCTATACGACATATCCCACAACCGGTGCAGTGATATTGGTTTTTATCTTCATCATCAAATAGATTACATTCCAAGCAAGTATACTAACATAAATAGAAATTTTAATGATCAACATTTTAGTTTAGTCTGATTGTTAAGTACACAAAACTTTGTTCATATTGTAATTTAAATCAATTAGGATATGATGATTGATATTGACCTCCATTATTACAGTGAACTTTTGAAAATAATTCTACGTTCAATAATTTCAAATAATAATAACTTTCCAGGCAAGGTAATATTTTTGAGCAATCATCATTAAATAAAAAAATTATATATTATACGTAAAGAAATTTGTGCCTACTACAAAACAATTTAATCAATTTTATACCCCCTCCTCCCCACAAACCAATTTATATAATTAAACATTTAATAATTTCTTTAATTTTCTAAATTCATTTTAAAGAATTGTGAACGTAATAAACATTCTATATTTCTATACTGCAACATGATTATTAATCATCAAACACGACGCAAAATGATTCAATTTTTTAAACTAATCAGCTTATTTACAATTTAAAATTAAGAAAAGTGTACACCATTATCCTTGACAGTGAATTAAAAAATAATTAAAACTTGCAGTTTATCCCTAATTAAATAATTAAGTAATAGGCATAATGCACCTTGAAAAAATAATTATAAACTTAACTGGGCACTAATCATCTCGGATAAATAAATTTTGAAAACATGAAAGTTACATTATCTCTACAATGTAAATGAAAATAATGTCCAGTTGCCTCGATATAATTCACTTTTGATTTTTAAATAAAATGGAATATTATTTACTGGCAAAGGTTTCGTTTTTGTTATCCTTACTCCTCACCAATTTCATAATATGAAAATATCTAATGCAATATTAAACTGTATTTTCTTACTTTTCCAAATCTTATTCCACATTGTTGACATTCGGCCTGAACAGGTTGCCGTGTTTCACATAAGGTACATATGAGTTCCGTAACTTCTTTTCTATTAACAGTGTGATCCTCTTTTTCATCGTGACAAAATCGACAAGTATAAACTTTACTGCAGCACGGCGTCTAAAACAAAAACATTAAAATCCACTTGTAACCAGCAACAATCCATACCAGAACAAATGTTTTCTAATGCGAAAACCAAAATGAACAAAAGAAATTGGGCAAGAATGAATTAGATTAACAAAATCATTTGATATTGATGAAGAAACATTAAGGCATGCTTCTCCATGACACTGGCCACAAACAGTGGAGCATTGCAACTCTACTTTCCTATATTAACAGATCGCACTACAACCTTTCTTGCAACTGATGCAGAAGATTCTACTCAATAGTTCGTCTAGTGCACTAATGTTGTTGTCTGTTCCACAATCTCGTCCTGTACAACCCACTCCCAGATTTCGGGTTGTCAATCTTTTGCTAAGCAACTTTGGATCTCGAGGTAAACCTGATATATGTATATGCTGACAAGCTGCAGCACTTGTAAAAGGCGGAAGAGAATGACAATAGAAAAGTGCCTAACGACTAGATCCTGAAGAGTTGCAAGGCAGTGATGTACCACAATATAAATGCCAATTCTTGTCAAAACATGTTAGTTGTGCAAAGTTTTTGTTTACCCATTAAACGAGTTGGTAGCAGAGTGAACACATATGGTTGCATGGATTAGACCATATGATGATCTGCACATACAAATAATGGTATGGTATACCCAAAACTCTCTACTAGTTGTTTGGAAAATCTAAAATAAGCAGTGCGATCTCTCACAATCAATTATAGCATAAAGAAAACTTTTTTTTTAATTATTATAAAGCCAATTTTGCATTTTCTAAATTTTTATTACAGTATAATTCAAAAAGAAACATAAAAGCATTACCAGAAATGCTGAGAAAAATAAAATACAAATTCAACAAATAAATCAAATTACTTGTAAAGAAAATTAGTGAGAATCTTATTTAGAATTATTAAAATAAAGCAAACGGAACATTTTCTGATTGAAGAAGCGTGAACTTTTAGTTATAAAGTTAGTTTTACATTTTCTGAATTTTTATTACCTGCAATAATGCAATTGAAAAAAAACATAAAAGTAATATCAGAAATGTTCAGCAAAATAAAATTAAAATTCAACAAATAAATCGAAGTAATGGATATCTTTAGAAATATCAAAATAGAAGAAACTTTCAAAAATAAGCACTCAACTTCTTAATTTATTATTTAATAGGTAGATAAACATACTTTTAATTTCCCTTTCTAGAACTGAGCATTTTCAACATGCAAATACAATCGTTACCAGTAAAACTGAATAAAAGCCTAATTTTGATTAATTGTCTCTTATTTTATGAAGCAAGCTAACTTTCTTTGAAGAAGTTAATAAAAACCTACCCGGTTATCACCTACATAAAATAAATTAAAAATTAAGTGCCTAAATATGTAGCCGTGAAAATAAAAAATTAAAATTTGACACGACAAATGGGGCAAGTGGAATTAACATCAGCTTCTTTCAACTTATCGTAGCAGGATTGATGTAATAAATGTCCACAAGCCGGAACATGTAAGAGATTAATCGATGTATGTAAATCCTCAACACATAAAGGACAAGTAGTACGCGAAGCATTTTCTACACACTAAAAAAATTGTTATTAAAAATATGCTGCGACTGTGTTTAATAAAATTATATACCGTGTGATTTCCACATAATCTTACAGCAAGACATAAGCCACATGGCTTGCAATGAAAATAATTTTGTTGACCACCAACACGACAAATACCACAAGATTTGCAGTGAAATTGTTTCTTATCTTCGTTATCGAACAATTTACAAATGGAGCAATAATACTAAAAACAACAGCTAAAGATACTTCCAATGCTTAAGCCTTTCAAGTTTAAAAAACTTACCTTTCCAAAAAAAGTATTACATTTTCTACATTTTGTGAAATTGGTTGAATAAAAGAACAATTAGTACAAACTACTGATTTAATGTTGGAACGATTTAACTCATGGTTCTCATTTTCGTCGTGACAGAATCGACAACTGTAAATATTTCCGCAACATGGAGCCTAAAAAAGAATATTTAGTAGTTACAGATAGTGCGATCTTAAAAAGCAAGTTCTTACTTGAATTTTACAAAATCTTTTGTAATGCGAACAACCTTCTCGCTGAAAGTTGAGTGACGTAGCCATATTTAATTTATTGACCACTTGAATCTCTTGATGAAACACTTGCTACGTTAGATGTAAAATATTGTTCTTATACTGCTCGTACACTGTTTGAAATTCCACGAACAACTAGATAAGAACAAAAATGATACTATTACAAACCAGACTTAGATAGCAACAAATTGCAGGATCCCAAATCCAAGGCACATACACGATTAACGATGAATCATTTGTGGGAATCCCCCACTACTTCTATAGTCCATTTGAAACAAGTTGCAGTAGAAAATTGTAGGAGCGCTTCCGACGCGACGCAAAGGAAGGTTCACATAGGGAAACGTCAAAAAATTACAGTAAATGTCAATTTGAAAATTTTACTAAACTTCTTATGAGAAACCAAAAGAGAACTTAAATTTTTGTAATTAACCATTAAAAAACCTACAAAATGCATGATTTACAATAAAATCGGAAAAATTAAAATTTTTATTTCGTTAATATTCGATTTGTGTAATGATTATCGCAAATGAAATTTCACCAGTGTAAACTTGTATATATTTTAACTAAGAACGTTGCAAGGTCATATTTTTAGTATCAATTTTTACTGCATTTTTATTTCAAATAGACTATAGAACCTTGAATGTTATCAAGTTAATTTCGCAGTGGCGTGCGGTACATAATGCTCTATGCATTAATATTAATTATTTATTAAAAAGACTAAAAAGTACCCCTATAATTTTACAATCGAAAGTTAGGGTAATTATTTCATGTTTGTATTAGTTACAATTAGTGGTGTGCTATGAAAGTATTATCAACGAACCCCAGTTTTGACTTATTCTTAGAAGCAAGGGCGCTCAATGGAGGGAGGGAGGGGGTCAATACTGGAAATTAAGATAGAAGGATAAGAAATAATTCTTATCAGAAAACAAAACAATTTTATAGAAATACATACATACATATGTAATAAATAATAAATACTTCCTTTTAATTAACAATATTGGTATAAACATGAAATTCAATATTCTACTTTGAACGTTGATGAAGATTAAATAATCATTGCAGTAGACTTGCAGGTGCATACGTATCTTTCCAGAAATATTGTGAGAACCAGCAGTATAGCGTAAAGTATGTATGCACCGACCGACTAGAAAGCGGAAGACCGCGGTTCAGGTCCTGGTCGCGTCGGATACGCTGCTTTGATCAAAGGTCCGATATCAATCTTTGGACTGTAGGGAAGGCAAGGAAACTACCCATTCATTATATTTCCTAGTAAAGTCAGCTTGGCTTCAGCTAAGTTGATCGGCTACGCACTGTAAGGTGTATAGCACTTGAAGAAGGAGGTACAGTAAAAACTCCTTATCCGCGGTTCCGTTATTCGCGGTTTCAGTATTCGCGGAAGAAAAATTGAGACCACTTTCTGTATTCGCGGCCGAAAATTTCATTATTCGCGGATAATAATTTACCGGATTTTGAATATTATAATTTATATTCAAAACTCAAAATTAAATAATAATATTTTAAACGAAAAAATTTAGACTTCAAGCAGGTTCTTGTTTTGACAATTCCGGGTCACCCTTGTGAGCTTGAAACTATGCATCGAATATTAAGGTGATATTTTGCCTCCGAACACGACGACTTTAAATTCAACCAATTTAACCAGGGAATAATTCAAAGCTTTGAAGTTCTTTTACATTAGGCAATCCTTTAAAATCATTTGATAAACATGGAATGTGATTCTAAACGTGAGTTTTAAGAAATTCTGGAAAAATTTAACATAGCAATGTGCATTGGTTAACATAAAGGAACGTTCAAGAGCTAAGCATTCATACACATTGCAACATATTGGAAAAACTATAGGGTGATCTAACAGTCTGTGAAAGTGAGGATTTAAACAAATTAAAACTTAAACTGACACAATTGTACAAATTGCCTAATGGAACAGGGCTGAGGTTTTGAACAGATAGATTCGATACGTTCAAGAGCTGCTTCAAAAAATGAAGATTTAATGAAGCCCACTTGCGAATGTTAAATTAAAAAAAAAAAAAAAAAAAAAAAAAAAGGAAAATTGAAGTTGCCACAGCTGAATACCATGCGGAATTAAAAGGCATTTTAAAGACGGCAAAGCAAGAAAAATTACTAAATATTTTAAACCAAATAATTCAAACAATAATAATTAATAATAATGATAGGTATGTGATTAAACTGATTTTATTTTTATCTATTTTATTTTATTTTCGTACCTTGGAACCCAACCCTTGCATTTCCATACAAATCACTATTCCATATTCACGGTTTCCTTATTCGCGGCATAATTTTGGAACGTATACCCCGCGAATAAGGAGCTTTACTTATATTAAAGGAAAATAATCCGCCGCTGTTATCAATAAAGAAAAACGGAATTTTAATTAAATCCAACCTAACGCTAATGTAACAAAGGAGGTAAGAGTAGCGTAAGGGTATTGCCACTGTTGCGATCCCGGAAGTGTCGATCTTCTCTATGCCACTATATTGTTAAATGAGAGGGGGGGGGGGTAAATTATTATATTTACTTAATCTAAGTTGCTGCCACCAGATTTGGAATATTTTTAGCGTCCAAATCAACGCTGATTGCCTTGGCTTAATGGTTAGGTAGTGTAGGCGTTCTCTTTGAGAAGTGCAGGAAGGGTTAACCAAATACCTTTACACTCTAAATTAACCAAGTAAATTTTCATGTACTAAATTTATTATATTTTATATAATCTTAATGCTTAAAAAAAATAACACTTTAAACAATGATATAAATGACGAACTAAACAAGATAATAATAATATCGTCCAGTCGAACTCGTTCAAATGAAGGGAGCGAGATGAGATAGAGGTTTAATCAAATGTTTCAATTTTTACCTGTTTATTTGTAAATTATTCCTAAAATAATGTGTAAGTTACTATAACTAGAATTTTATGCCCGTCGACTGTTTTAATTTTATTTAAATTAATTAAGAAAAGAAAATTTAATAAAATAGTGCGAATACTTAGCACTTTGAACAAAAGAAAATTACGCTTTTTTGTAATTTTTGGGCATAGATTCGATTTCTAGTAAAGATTTCCCGAAATTGTTTATTTGATTTTTAGGGGTATTATTTATATACAATTTTTGGTTCTTTGTCTCAAGTTTATATTTTTAATTTAATTTCTTTGGTCAATACGTGCCCTATAAACTGTATTTGGTTTCTACATTTCTCTTTGAATTCGGCAATTTCGACTATTTTGAATTACCACGACTAATTGGGTTATGTAAAGTCGTTTGTAATCTGCCATTTACTTAAGTAACAGGGAAGGCTCCCATGTTTTTAAATTTTACAGCGCTACTACGTTAACTGAAATTTTTACAGTTAAATTTATACTGATTAATAAAAATTATATTATTTTTAAATAATTTGCAATATCTTATGGATTTATATTAAACCTTTTATAAATTTTGACACTTGGACAAGATGGACTAAACCCGAGTACCAAAACAAATGCTTCAATACAGACCCAGAGGAAGAAGATGTGTGGACCGCCCCAAAAGAGATGGAGCGACCAATTCGAGTGACGTAACAGGCCACAGGCCGAAAACTTGAAGATGATGATAAATTTTAACTAATTTCGACTTTAGGGTCGAAAGTTGCCTAATTATCACGCTTTTATTTGCCAATTGGGGCAGTTTGAAATAGTTTTTCGAACGACTAGTTGGATTATAGCACATCTTACGGCAAGTGGATTTCTACTTAAGTTTTTTTTCAAGTTACAGCGCGTTTTTGTTGTTTTACCTTATTATTTGAACGAGTTGTACTCATATTTTAATTATTATTTAGATGATATTTACTTTAACAATTAGTAATTTATTGTATGTCAAGATTATAGGTATTAATTGGATGGTTACACCATCACTTTCTCAGCTTAACATATTATATTATCTACGTTAACTTATTAATCGAAATTTCGGGTAAATAAAAAGAGGCACAATAAAATGCGGATTGATGACTATAATTTTTAATATTGAAATTTTAAAATTTACATAGATCTTATATTTATTAAATCAATTATGTATTTGAATTGCATTATTATCTATTATTATTATTAGGTATTTGATTATAATCAATTTATTGAATTATGTATTATATTTATCAATAATTCATGTTTTCTGTGAACATTTCGTAAGGAATTAATAATAATTATAAATTTTTATTTTTTCAACAATTTAGTTACCGGAAAATTCTTTTGAGCGGCCCCTGGGGCTTCACCAAATCGCGTTTTAATAGCTCAATATTTCGGTGGGGTTTACTACAAGTCTTTTCTTCGAGTACTGACCACAATTTGTAATCCAGTGGATTAAGGTCCGGAGACCAATCCTCAGTTCTAATAAATGCAAGTAAATTTTCTTCAAACCACCGTTGTGTTGTTTTCGCCTTGTGTACGGGTGCAGAATCTTGTTAGAAAATTCAAGACCTACCATCGAATAGAGGGTTATTATGAGGTTTCACTACGTCATTTAACATTTTTTGGTAAATTACTGCCGATGTTTTGACACCTTTTTCGCAAAAATGCAACTGTGTCATCCCTTCGTATGATACACCCCACCAAACCATCACAGACGCTGGAAAGTGACCCCTTGAACCCTTCTTATCTATTCTGATGCTTCTCTACAGCTGTGGGCATACACCCTATCATTCTGTTTATTAAAGCTTTCTTACAGTAAAAATTTTTTCGTCTGTAAACAGAATGTTTCTGTAATCACCATTCGCGTGCCGTTCAAGTAGTGCTTTGGATCTAACATGTCTAATTTTTTTTAAAGTCACTGTTAAACGTTGCCCTGTTGCCCGACGATAAGTCACAAGTCCGAGGTTTTCTTTAACACGCGGGACATACTTTTTTGAAATTTATACTTCTCTTGCCATAATTTTCTGTTTTCGAAGTGGATTTCTGCGAATTCGTTCACGCACCGCTTTCACTACTTCTGCAGTTCTTATTGTGTGTGGGCGTCCGTTTCTTGCTCTGTCACTAACGGTCGAAAGTTCATTGCATCGGCTTATGGTTCGATAAATAAATTTTTTTGAAATTTTTAACGGTTTTAATAAATTAAAAATTTCACTTACATCTTTAGCACATTTGCATAACGCTTCTTCTTCTTCCTCTTAAATTAGGACTAGGTCCTGTTATATCCAACAGTAACCTCGACAAAGATCCGAAGCTACTGCTGGTACTTTAGCATATTATTTGTTACATCTGAAGTAGTTTGCTAGACTTGCTTCAGATGTGCCTGTTACCCTATATTATCGTTAATGATGGCAATTCAGTAACATAGGAGGACCACCAGCTTTACGTGCCTTCCGAAGCACAGAAACGGTCATAGATAGAAAGAGAGTCAGAAAGAAAACTTTCCTTTGTATACTCCTCCCGGGTTCGAACCGGGTGCCTTAGCATCAGTAGTCGATCGAACTACTAGGCCAGTGACCGTCTCTATTTTCTCTATTTGCATAACGCAATCACAGCAATGCGATTTTCTTTAGTACCCCATTTCATGATTACTATTCAAATTTAAAACTTCAACTAATACACGTTTACTGTCTATGGATAGACCTTTTCACCCAACCTTCCACAAATCATCCCCTAATTTTATACCTGGGCTTTAAGCTTAACTGGGGCAGAACTTATAGCACGACTAGGTATAATTGTAAATTAATATGTATTGCAAAATTTTATTTTATATTATTACTCTGAAAAATGTAACTTATTTAATAATTTTTGAAATTTAAAAGAAAATTAGTTATCTAAAATTTAAATTTGACAAATTAGAAGTTACAATATGTTTTATTGTATTTCAGTTTCACGGAAAACAAAAATTAAATTTATTAAAACCAAAAGAGAATTAAAATTGAACACAATTAAAAAAATCGGATGTGGCCCATGCCCATGACTTTATCATATTTTTATTAAATAATAAAAAAATAATTTTTAATAATAAAAAGAAAATAATATTTCTATCAACCAATTTGACCCAAAATCTAATCAGCTTTAAGTCTCAATACAAAGATACAAAATACCAAATTTAGTTTTGAAATTCTTATTAGTTTTTGAAATATCTAATAAAAACTAATATTAAACAGCGTTGACATGGGTAGTGACTTACGGCCGTGAGTCACACTGTCGTAGGATACGCTCCCTGTCAACTGCTGAATCGTGAAATGTTAATCGCAATATTTTATCACGAACTGATAAAATTGCAGTCGTGATAAGATCAACATGTTTGATATTTAATCGGTCGTGAACTAAATTGAAAAACGGTATTGAAAATTATCGGGAACGTGGGGCACGATCGTGATACACTACCCATGTCAACGCAGCTTGATATTTAGTCGGTCGTGAACTGTGGTCGTGAACTAAATTAAAAGACGGATCATGGCACGTATTCTAAAAATGAATGATATAGAAACACTTAAGTTTTTGGAACTGTATCAAAACGAGCCAGTTTTATGGGATCCAACAAGAGACGATTATAAAAAGTGTAAACCCTTTCCACGAATATAAAAATTATGAAATTGTGAAAGTGAAAATTTGTAAGTTCAGTCACTACCCACGTCAACGCTGCTTTAAAAATAGCTTAAAAAAATTGTTTCTGTGAACCAATTTTAACCAAAATTTAATCAGCTCTAATTCCTACCATAAATATACGAAATCTCAAATTTGGTTTTGAAACTCTTACTAGTTTTTAAAATTTTTAATTATTAATTCTCGTAATTCTATTGATATTTCTTCGCTTATCTTTGGTTTTTGATCATTTGCACATAGAAAATAGAATGCGAATAAAAACAAAGAAGAATATGTCGTTATGAAACATAAATTTACTTGAAACAAATAGAAAAATATTCTTAAAAATACTGATAAACTATTTATAGTTATCTTTATATCCTATGTAAACTTTTTTGTAGTAATTAACGTAGGTAGAACTGCTTTTTATTCTTTTCTTGCATTAATAAACAAAGTTTAAAAATAATTTCTTAATGTTATCAATTAATATAATTCTTTTAAATAAAATAAATTAATACAATATACCAGCAGTGCAGCACAAAGCATACACGGGTCGACTAAAAAGTGTAAGTCGTGGTTCAAACCCTGCTCGAGTTAGATACACTGCTGTAATCAAAAGGTCCAATAGAATATCGATCTGTGAACTATGGAGAAGGCAATGGGAAACCACCCTATAAATTATACTCCCTAGTAAATTCATCTTGGTTTCGTCCAAATTGAACGGCCAACAAATTGAGGGACCGAATATAGCACATGAAGAAGAGATATAATATAAATTTTTCAAAATAGAACAGAACATACAAAAATGGGCGCAATGTAATTTTTTTATCAATAAAACGTTACCATATGAAAACTTTTTTGTATGACTGTACATATAAAATATAGATCAACTATCGCCATTGCCGATAGAATTATCCAATAACAGTTCACCATTGAAATTTATTACCAAACACATTTTAGTTGAGAATTTTTCAAATTTATTTTATCCCATTTAAAATTCTTAATTTTTTAAAATATTTTTCCAATGATTTGTGTAATTACATTTTTTCAAAGCCTCAGATTCACTTGATGCAAATTCTGGCCTATTGTGCAGCAGTTGCAAATAACATGTTATTAAAGTAGAACGTGCTGTATAGTTTATTTTGTTTACTTTCAGGTATCCACCCTCAAGTTAAACCATTTTGTATACCCATCAAAAAAGTTATATAAAAAAAATGTTATATATTATTTTTTATTGGCAATTGTTTTTAATAAAAATTTAAATAATACATTGCAATATTAAATACACACATTAAAAAATTAGTTTTACTATTATTTCTATAATCTTAAAGACGGCAACAAAATTTACAAATACCTAACACATTTAATTTCAGGTTGTTGTATTATCTATACTCTTTTTTTCTTCTTTTAATTTAACACATATTAAATATTTTAAAAAATCACAAATGTACAGTTACAAGCCACATTTATTATTTTTGTTTACGAAATATACTTAGTCGTTTACTTTTGGGTGTTGTAGGATGATTCTGAAATAAATAATAAAAATAATATATATATTTAAAAAATTTGAATACCAAAACCACAAATAAAAATAAAATAGAAAAATATGTGTATATTTAATTCCTCACTACAAAACATTAGTTTATATTTACAAAAAATACAAATCCTAGTACATATCAGTTATTTGTAAACCCATTAATAATATTATACAAAAAAGAACCACTTCAGGTGAGATAAGAAAAGTAAATAATAGCAATAATAAGGCACAGGAGCAAAGCACATGCATAAAAGTTATTTTTGTAAAATCGTTTCATTCTAGTCTTAGTCATCTTAGTCATTATAAGGTTTTACATCTAGCACAATTATAGCAAGTCTTATATTCGTCCATGCTCGTTGAAGAATTTAAAGAAGTGTTGGAAGAAGATGAATCAATATAATTAGGTTGAAAAAATAAATATCCTACCTCGTTAGTGTCTCGAACACTAGAATTTCGACCCATAAATAGAGACCTCAGAGTGGATTTAGGTGTAGAACGTTTAGGTGTTTTAGAATCATTGTGTTCACGCAATACCTCTCTTGAATAAACTTCGTTTCCTTGCAACGACACGCGTCCTCCATTTTTACTGGGAGTAGGTGGCCCTGGTTTTTTATAAGACGTCGTTCCAATATCTTTTTTGCGCGGTTTTTCTCCAGGGATTAATCGAGTACTCATACTATCATCAAAATCCACTATGCCACTCTAAAATTGTAATATACATTTAAAAAATGTTTCAAAAGAAAATCTACCAACCTTAATATCATCTTCTTTAAATTGTCTTGGACTATTAAATTGCGTTTCCGCAGGATAAGAAGATTTGAGATGTGGTGGACACATTGAATTTCTCCACTTTAGTTCTGATAATCGACTAATGTTAGATTCCCGCCCCGAGGGTAAAATACAACGACCTTCTTTTAAATCGGCAAGATATTTATTATTAAAAAGATCATCCTCTTCATCTTCCATTTCTAAATTTTGACCTAATAAAATATAATTTTTGCAATGCAAAACAATGTCCAAAACTTGAATTTGCTTACCTAAGTGTGGTTGTATGGTATTTCGTTTAGAAATGGAATTATCCTCGGTAATGCTTCTAGGTAACGTAGAAGCTCTTCTATCGTCATTTATTTTTGAGTGCGAAACTCCGGAATTCCATTCGATAGTCAATTTGTCTGGAGCTTTAAAAGATAAAGTGTCTCGTCGTCCAAATCGAATCGAATCGGTAACAGATGAAATAGAGTCACGAGAACTGCAAAACTCGCACCCATGCTTTTCATTAGCAATTTGACTTAATTGCCTACTTTTATCTAACTTGATCGCCTTTAAAGTTTGTTTAAGTTTTTCGATAGTGTTTAGCAAATCCACCTAAAGTTAAAATGTGCAATCACAAAATTTGTTAGCGAGTTCAAATATTACCTTTTCGTGCTGTTCCACTTTTTGTTTTTGCATTTCTTGATTAAATTCATCTCGATACAGTTCGACCTAAAAATAAACACAAACCATTAAAACAACTTTCCTTGACTATAGGATGCCCCTTCTGCTAAGGCTTATAAAAAAAAGCTTTTTGAGATTTTTTACTTTTTTTTTTAATGTTCTTACCATTTTTTGCTTCATTTTCTCCAATTTTGCTTCATATTCAATTCTCACTTCCTGTAAACCTAGTTGTCTTTGAGTGCGTTCCTTTTGCAATTCCACTAAATTTTCTTCGCGATCGCGCATCGTTTTGTATCGAGCAGTGTGCATTTCTAATTTCAATTTATTGTTTTCTTCCAGAATATTTTTATAATCTTCGTTAATAAGTTTGGCTTCGCTCAATTTCACTTTACTATCTTCTAGTAACTCTTTTAGTGTAGAATTTTTCAAACGCAACTTTTCATTATCACCCATAAGTTTTCCATAAGCTTCGCGCAACTTCATCATTTCTATTTCAAATTTTTCATCTTGCTTCGTTTCTACGCCTTGAATCTCTTTGGGAGTTTGACACTTGTACTCTTTGTACTCTTTGGCAAGTTTTTCATATTCAATTTCGTTTCTTTTTATTGTATTTTCTAACTCTTCTTTTGTTTTAATGTGCTCATGCAACAATTTTTTGTAACTAATTTCTTGCTGAGTGGTGTCAGTTCTAGAATGAAGATTTTTCATGTCTTCACGCAATTGCTTCACCTTCTTTTCTAAATTATTTTTTGTGTTTTCGGTAAGAGTAAGTCGTTGTTTCAAATTTGTGTTTTTCCTCCTCAATTCTTCGTCTATCACTTTCACTTCTACGTTTGCATTGTGAATTGGTTGCAAAATATTTTCTTTTTCAACTTTGGTTGTTTTCTGAGAACAAAAAAAGGAAAACATTAAGGATATTGTCCTCGAGTATCTCATCTTCAATCTTATGCGAATTTTGGTTTACTGAGAGCCGTTTTTTACAATGCTTGATTAAAGCTAACCAACAAATAAACTTAGTATTTTTCATTGGTTAATTAATCACCTGCCACCTTAACCGAGCGTTGAAAAATAGCAGTTAGCTTGTTAATTTTTATTTAATACAGTGCACGACACTTAATGTGATCACTTCGGGACCTAATACTTTTGATAACAATAATTGAATGATAATAATATGCAAAAAGTTCTATTTCAACACGGTTTCTTAAAATTGTACACAAAAGAGATTGCAACATTTTTAATAGAGCTGCAGCATCCCGTTGACTCATTTTCAGCAACTGATCATATTGTTTTAAAATGTCAATTTTATTATTCAAGCTAAGATCTCGCCTTCTTTTTGCATCAGACATTGCACAGGGTTTTATTTGATTTGATTTAGGCACTAGGCCGCGTATCTATATGAAAAACGCGCGATTAATTCCGCGGATGGCGTGAATAAGTTGATAAGTCAAGAAAAATATCATAAAGTTACGTTTAACTTAACTTATTCACGGAATTATTGCTCACCAGCAAAGAAATTTGTGAACAATCCTAATAAAACTGATCACATTAACCGAAATAATGATCACAATAAACAATGTTTTTCCATATATTCATCCGGCTCGTTCCTTGTAAAAGTGATCACAATACCCAAATGATAACATTAACCGTGATTTTGATAAGCGGCGTGCACTGTATAACAATTTATATATTTATAAGAAAAGTAAATAAATCGAAAATATATAACTATAAAGTTAGTCATTTACCTTAGCCAACACATGCAGAAAAGTTGTCATCTGTTCTAACAAGTCGGAAGCTCGATCTTTACAATCATTCATTTTCTCAAATTCCTCATTAAAATCAAATTTGTTTACAACATCCACAGTTCCATTTAACTTTTCGGAATTGACTGCATTATAAATTTCGGAAGGAAACTTTACAACAGTCAGTACAATATTTTGAATCTTTCTGCAATACCTCAAATATTGTTTGTAAATATCTTCAATAATAATGTTGAATGCGTCAATTTGTTCGTTGAATTTTGTAAGCTCTCTTATATCGTTTACATAAAAAATTTTCATTTGAATCATCGAAAGGTTCAATTTAAGTTTGGTTACAATTTCTTCAATTATGTTACGTTGAGACAGGAGTTTATCAATTTCTGCACTACAATTGTTTGATAAATTGGCATACTTGTTGCACGTCTTACATGCGAAATCAAATTTTGTTTCTAATTTAGAAAGCTTCTCTCGTAACTCAACATTGTCGGAATTTAAAACTTCGTTATTCTCTTTACACTCCATCAACTGGCTATATTTGGTTTTTAAAGTTTCATAATCGTTCATTTTCTCCTTCATTTCCATCTTTTCATTATAAATTATATTGAAATCGTTTAATAATTTTTCTCTTTCTTGGCCAAGTAAATTTTTTTCTAAATTAATTTCATCAATTTTTTGAATTATTTCAATTTTGTCAGTTTCCAACAGTTCAATTTCTTTTGAACACTTTTCGTGTTGTATAATAATTTGTAAAACCCGATCCTGCATCACTTCTAAGGTATGGTTTACTACATCTAAATCCATAAGCTGAAATTCTTTTTCTTGGCCATCTACGACAACCTTCAACGATTTTTTATCTAAAGCACTAGTGACTCTTTCGACACAATTTTTTAGATTTAGAAATACGCGGGAAAACTTTGACTTTTCGTTGATCAATTCTAGAACTCTAATTTCAAGAATTTCTTTTGCTACTTTTTCGATTTCTAATAATTTTTGAATGTCACATCTAATTTGCGTCTCATTCACTTTTTCATCTTCCAAAATTTTAATATGCTTCATTAAGTCTTCTTTGACTTCGGCAACGTGTTCGTGTGCTTTAATCAAATTGTTTTCAGTTTCTTTGATTATTTTAATTTGAGAATCTAAAATTTCTTCTTGACCCTTTTTGGATTCTTGCAACTCCAAAGATACCTCTTCAAGCTTTTCTTGCAAAAGACGTTTTTCCTTTTCTATCTCCAAAATTCCTGATAAATTTTCTAATAGCTTTTGATTTGCTTCAGATATTGCAAATTCTTGTTGTCGTATTAAAGAATTGTTACCATTCAGTTTCTCGTTTAAAGTTTCAATTTGTAAATTTAAGCTCTGACGTTCGAATAATGAACTATCGATAATTTGTTTTAGATTTTCTATTTCGACTTTTGTTGCAGAAATTTCTTGTACTAATATCTGATTTTTGATTTCAAGGTTTTCAATCAGAGCTTGTTTGGCGCTTGAATTTGTTTCAATTCGGTGTAAATTTTCATTTTGTTCTTTTTCTTTGTCTGTTGCAAACTAAAAAAATATAATTTCAATTAATTTGATCTCCTGCATCTTCATAATTAACAAATTAATAGGTATGCAATGCCCCTAAAAGAGCTGAGTTATGCAAATCTGCAATGTTGTAACAAATAGATATTTTTCTTCAATTTCAAATTGAAAATAATTAATTTCAATGCAGAACTAAATAATACGACACAATATAAAACTTCAATTTAATGAGTTACAAAATCAACTGCCTATGAAAGATAAAGAAATAACCAGAATTTGAAAAACAATGTAGTTTTTTAAAGTGGAAGCAAAAAATAAAAAGTAGAAATGGTAATAAATAATGATTTTGTTATACAGTAGAAACTCGATAATGTGAACATTCAAATTTATAAACATCTCTGTCCTGTGAACACCCAATTTTTTCTACCGCACCTTGGTAATGAAGCTATAAAAGCATTGAAGGTATCGCTAGAGCGGGCCGAACAAAATGATATCGACATAACTGATATCTTAAGTCTAAAAACGATTTATGAAAAGGCTGTAATTTTAAATGCGCAACTAGAAAACAAAAACAAAGTAAGATAACTATGTTTTTTTCATGAACTTTGCATCATTAATGTTCTTAAATAGCAACATTATACATACACAATGTATATATGTTTTATAAAGTATAAATAATATGTCACTAGCTTTTCTACACCCCGTTAGTGTGAGAACACGTGCGTTAATTTGGAGATGCTTTAAGATTTTAGTGTTCACAGAATCGAGCTTCTACTGTATTTCCATTAAGGAAGTGTTTAAAAAATGAATTTATTGAAATTCAACACAAATGAAATGAATTAGCTCAAAAAAAAGACTTAAACAAAACTGGTCAAGTAGTTTTTTCAACATCAAATTTTGGCAATTTGGCTAAAGAAGAATATTCAAAAATTTGACTCAATTGACTATTCAAAAAAAAACTCAATTAGAAATTGATTAACTTAATTGAAATTGTATATTCAGGTACTCTAAACTTATTAAATTTTTACAACATTTTAAACTGTTTTTATTTGGCATGAATATTCAAAGCACACATTTCAACATGATCTAAAATGCTATTTTATCTGGTTAAGAGGTCTGAAGGGGTTTAATTGAAAAAAAATTCAAACAAATTGTAAGAAAACTCACCTTCATTAGTTCCAAATGTTTTGTGTTCAAACAGTTCAAGGAATCGGTAGTAATACTCAATTCCAATTCAAGTTTATTACTTTTGCCAACATTCTCAAGTAGTTGTGCTTTTAACATACTTGTTTCTGATTTCAATTCATCGATTATCGTCTCAAAACTATTAATTTCTTTCTGATATTTGTCTTCACTATTAAACTTTTCTTCTTCTATTTGCTTGATTCTATCAATTAGAGTACAAATTTCTTCTTCTAGCTTCATTTTTCCGGTTTCTAAAATTTTAGAGGCACTTTTCAATTGTACAATATTTCCAAGATATTCTTCAATCTTGCAATCTTTTCGGATACAATTTCATCACATTCCTTTTTATATTCACACAAGTTCTCCTTTTGCATTGCAATGTGGGTGTCCAACATGGATTTTTCATCGCTCAGCTTTGAAACGTGCTTTTTCAACGTACTGACATCAACTTCCAATTTATTAATAACTAACTCCTTCTGTTGTAATTCTTCCGCATGTATCACACTAATTTCTTTTTGTTTATTCTCGTATTCCATTGTCGTTTCCCTAAACGTTTTAAGTGTGGTGTGCAATTCATCGTTTTCAAGAGACAAAGTGGTAAGGTAATTCAACAATTCTGTTCTTAGCTCTTGTAATTGTTGGCAATGGCTCTCAACAAATGAGACATAATCTTGTTTCAATATTTCATTTACATTCTTAAATTTTTTATGTTCAGTTTGTAAAGACTGTAAGTTTTTATAAATATCAATTTTTTCAATCTTCAGAGTACTCAATTCTGTTTCAACGTTTGTATATAAATTATTTAAATTCTCATAATTTGATTCGGATGTCTTACAAGCCTCTTTAAATTCCAATACTTGCGTATTAAGTTCCAATTCTCTGTTTGTTAATTCAACTATACGTAAATTTAATTCCGATATGCATTTGGCGTGGTCTTCTTCATATCTATGTTTCTGTTCCATCATCTCAACTTCCAATTGAATTTTATTGTCTTCCAAAACTACCAAATTTTTCCTAACAGATTCCAGTTCTGCAATGGTATCCATATAAATTTTATCAACATGATTATATTTTTCGACAACTTCGTGCAAATTTTCAGTTAAACCATTGACCTGGCTTTCATTTTCTCTTTCCAATTCTTGACGTATTTGCAAAGATTCGGTATATTTAAAAACAGCTTCGCTTAATTCTTCTTGAATGTTACGTATTTCAATTACTTGTTCAATTTCACGTTCCTTTAAAGATTCGATTTCTTCATTCAGACTCGTTACTGTATCTTGCAGACTACTAATTTGTTGTTGGGTTTCGGTCACAGTTGTATTGTTAATTTCTTCCAATTCTTCAATTTTACTTTCGCTCTTGGCAAGTTGACTATTTAGAAGCAACATTTCTGCTTCTATGTTTTGTCGTAACTCGACAAACTTTAATATTTCAGAATTGAGTTCGTCATTCTTTTTTGACAAATTTGAAATTGTTTTTTGACTATTCATCTCCAATTGGTCACACTTTTTTTGTAGTGTTGAATTTAAATTTTCAAGAATCACGCCTTCTCCTTGCAGTTCTTCAATTTCTTGCCTTGATTTTTCTAATTCATTATTTAATTTCTCGACTGCCTCTTCTAATACCTTATATTTTAACTGATTTTCTATATTATTAGACTTTAAAGCGGCCATTTCTTGATTCTTTTCTTCAACCTCCAACTTCAAAAACAAAAGATCTTGATTTATCGTCGAAAGTTGATCTTCATTATTCTTCACTACCTTCACATACTTCACTTCCAAACTATTTAGGTTGTTCAAAACATTCTTCAGTTTTTGGCCAAACTGCTCACACTCTGCTTCTTTCAAATTCTGTTTAGATTTTAAATCTTTAAATTCTTGCAATTTTGTCTGAAGTTCATCACAAAGTTTCTTTTCATTTTCTCTTGCTTTGTTTAAATCACACTGAACTTGATTCATGGTGATATTAACTATGTTTAAACGTTTACTAAAATCGTCCTTGCAAAACTGAATTTCTTCCTCTAATTTCTGTTTTGATAATACAACCAAATTAAGCTCTTTCTGTATATTCGAACAACTTAACTTGGAATCATTCAATTCACTTTCTAAGAAATTTATTTTAATCAAATAACTTTCAATTTTTTCGTTTAAACAATTCAATTCTTCTTGATGTTGTTTTGATTGATTAAATATATTCGTTTTTAATGCACTTTCTCCATCTTGCAGATTTGAAATCTGATTGTTAGCATCGCCAAGCTGTGCCTCCACTTCTTTTAAATGCAGAATTGTTTGTTTTAATTCCGTTTCATTTTTTTTATATTGTTCCAATTCCGAAGTAATAACTAAAATTTGATCTTTATAAACCTTTACCGAAGACTTCAATCCAATAATGTCCCGATTGGCTACTTTCGTCTCTTCTTTGCATTGTGATACTTCTTCTTCGCACTTAAGTAGTTTTATATGAAGATTGTCTTTGATTTTTTCAGTAGTTTGTAAACAATTAGATAATTCTTCTTGCAGCACTAAATTATTATCGAGCTTACTTTTGCACTCACTCAGTTGTTCACTGTTGGAGAGATTTTCTGCATTTAAATGTGAAATTTTGTCTTCTTTTTCTCTTACAACATCCTTTAATCCTTCAAGTTCAGAAATTGTTGTTTCCATTTGTGCAATGGTAGAATTTAATTCACTTATTTTAGTTAAATGTTCGCATATTGTCTTCTCCAAAGCCTCTACTTTAGAACTAGCAAATTTTAAATCATCGCTTAAACTCTGGCGTTCCACTACATTAATACTTTGTTTTTCATTAAGCTGGGTTAAACTTGATCGCAATTTTTCAACAAGTTTTTCTAAATCTCTTATATTGTCAATTAGAATTCTTTTTTCATTCAAATGTTCAGTGTTGTTTATTTCAAGTTGTTTCAATGCTTGAGTAAACAGAGTTAACTTGTCTTTCACATCTAAATTATTTTTTCCAAAAATCATTTTCTCCAGATTAAGCAAACTCTTTTCCATATCAGAATCCAGCTGATCCAAACTATCGGTAACGCTTTTCAGATTAAAATTTGTGTTGGAATAATCTTTCATTAGTTTATCATAATTTTTTTCGAGTTTCTGTACCTGTTTTTCAAGTGTAATACAAATGTAAGTCTTTTGCGCATATTTACTCTCGCAATCCTGAAACCGATTCTTGAAATCGTTTAAATCTGAGTTTAGACAATCGTTGCATGCTTTTAAATTTACAATACAAGCTTCTTTTTTTGCTAACTCTTGTTGTAATGTCGAAGAAACTTCATTTAAATTGGAATTGTAGTCAACAAGTTTAGCATTTTCGGTTTTAGATTCTTCAAATTCTATCTGCAGCTGTTGCAAATTTTTTTGTGTTTCTTCCAAAACTGAAATCTAGTTAAAAAATGTTTAATATAGCCATAAATTTAATTTAAATACAGTCAACCCTCATATAGCATGGTAGTTAGGTGTTTATGAACTATCAGTAGTGGGAAATCAGATTACATTGAACTTATAGTGAGAGAAATGATATTGTGAACTAAATAATATTACAAAATAAATAATCAAATAATGCAAAAAAAAGAAGAATTTAATAACGCCAGCCATCTGAATATGTAAAATAAGTGTGCTGCATTAAAAAAAATAAAGCTTTGTTATGCTTAAGAACAGTTTAAAAATATTTTAGGTTTTAATATAATTCTTTTCTTGATATTTTGAATAGTGATAAGCTCCCGAACAGAGAGCTATTCAAAAATTCTAAACTACTGTAATTTATAAAAAATGTTAACACAAAACTATTTTGTAGCAGTACTATGTTATACAGAGGGTGCCTGTACTTGAACATTTAATAAAACAAAAGTAATGAAAACAAATAATATTGTTACACAAATGGCGAGATGTAATCAAAATGTAGTTACTTTCTGATTATCAAACTGACAAAATACCCAATATATTCCAGTGGTCCGGAATATATTGCCATCATTTTGATGGTACTCGCCACTGACAAGTCAAATAGAATTTGAATTTATTATAATAATAAAGTTACCTTTTTGAGCAATTCGCCATTATTTTCTTCTATAGCATCAAAATCTTGACTAAGTTTGTTATAACTTTTTTTAGTAGCACTCAATTCTTCGTGTAACTCTTTCGCGCCATCTTGGCATTGTTTAAGCAAAGATTTCAATTCTGAATTTTCTTTTTGAACTTCTTTAAACTGTACTTCTATGACAGCACAAGTAGTTTCACCGTGAGAAGTTTCGTTGAAGGTTTTTAAAGCAATTTCAGATACGGAGACATCAACCTCTATTGAACTATCATTTAGATGATTTTGTGGATGGAGTTCTTTTAATAAAGTATTTAATTCTTGACATTGTGACTTGTAATTACAAAGTTCAATTTCTAATTCAACTTGCTTTTCCAAAAGATCATCAAAATTATGTTCGGCAGAAATTGCCTTTTCGTGCCATAATGACAATTGAACTTCCATTTTTTTTAACTAAAAAAGTGAGTAGTTATTTTTAAGATATCAGTTTAAATCAATTTCCTTACCTTTCCTTTTATGGAATCTCTCTCATTATGTAGCTGCTCTTGTTCTTCTTCCAACTGATGTATATACTTTTCCAAGCTAATAATGTCACCTCTTAATCTCTGTTGAATTTCTCGTGCTTCTCGATTTTCATTTGAAGTAGATGAATTTTCCAAATCGGCAATTTCGCTATACAATCTCATTATTTCGACAGTTTTTTTGTCCATCTCCTGACCTACAAAAAAACAAAATATGAAGCCAATTTTGTAATCCACACAACCCACTACTTACTTAATTTATGGTTTCTTTGTTTTTGTAAATTAACTTCGCCTTGTAATTCTTCCTTTTCAAAACGCTCCATATCAATATCGTTCAACAATTTAATTATTTCACGATCTTTTTCCTGTAATCGACTAGATCGACTTGGGGTTTTCAAAAATTCTTGCAGAGGACTATCGTTTGTTAAAACTGAATCTCCAGCCTGTAATACGTGACAACGTAAGGATTTGGTTTTCGGTAACTTTCCCATACATAATTGAACGACATTAAAAAATTCTTCCCTAGAAAATCGATTTGTTGCAAGTTCCAAATAAGAACGAATACAAATTTGGGAATTTTTTGATAGGGTATGACATAACGGCGAAGTGAGCACTTCCCTTCTATCAATAACACACGAATAGTGCAATAAAAGTGACGCCAACAATATCAAATCATTTTCCGACAATTCCTCAACTAATTCAGCGTTGGGATTTTCAAAATGACAATTTGGATACTGTTCTTTCAAAATATTTCTTATGATGGCCAAATCACACTCGATAATGGGAATTTCTTGTTTACTACAAAATAAAATACACTTGAGCGAACCACTATTGTATAATACAATTTTACTTACAATAATTTAACTAAACCAAAAAAGAACGTTCCGTCTTTTAAATTCGATAAGCTGTCAATTTTATTGTCCAATAAATTTAAACAATTTACCTAAAAGTTGGTTATAATTTAAAAAATGGTTAATTTTAAGTAAAGAAACAACCTACCCATTCTATAACAACGTCTTTCCATTTCTTTAAATCCATTTTGGCACATATATTCGTTCATTCATTAGTAAATTATTATTGAAAAAACAATAATACAATTTACACCGTTGATTTTAAACAAGCGCGTACGAGTGAACGGGTATGACCGTTTATTTTCAAATCTTCGGAAGTGTCTAAAGTTCCGTCAGTTGAATTTACATTAACCGTAAAACCGCCTTTCAAAACAAGTTCTTTTTTACTTATTAAATTTTAAAAAAAATAAGTACTAATAATTTGAGAAAATATTTGCAAACATTTAGAATATTAAAAATTAAGAAGTTATTGTCCATTCATTTTTAAATAATTTTCGGCAGTATAAATTCAGATAAATTTTAACCAATCACTTTTTGCTTAAAATGTTGTTATCATGGGCGTCCATGGGGCAAAGGAAGGGCAGTTGTTTTCTCCCGTTTTTTGCTTAAAATTTTTTGTATTCCAAATTTAACTTTATTTACAAATAAAATTAAAAGTAGAGTTATAACTTGGATTTGCCAATTCAATATTTCCTGGAGAAATTATGGATGATTATGGCAAAATATACAAATATGAAAATCTTCAACTATAGATTATTCAGAATTTTCGAAAATAATGATGCAAAAGTTCAAAATTATAATCCTATTGTTATTATTATTGGCTGTATTCGTATTCCCGAGTTCCGCCTAGCATTAGATACGTAAATTTAATTCAAGAAGGGGACAGAGATTTATTACTTCTACTGATACAATCGACTTGAATGTGTCCAAAGGGTAATAGCGAAAAACTTACCTCGCTGCTGATGCCATTGTGGTATGGGAGGGGGGGGTAAAATAAAAAATAGATTATATCTCGCCGCTTTCAGATACTATTGTAGCAGGGGGAGGGGGCGAGTAACGTGCTGCCATCACTTTCTCTAAGAGAAAGAAAATCAGGGTTTCGGAGAACATGGAAATCAGATGATTCCTTGCTTTCACTCAAGTTCACTTTCCAATACCAACTTTGTGGATAAAAACAAAGTAAATAAAAAAAAAATTGATTTAACATACGATAGTATTAATTTATTGATGGCCTTTAGTTTGAACATTTATTATTATACTTATTGTATCATGACATAAACCTATATAAGTTTATATGATCTAAGGACCAAACTGCCACTCTGCGTCCTTTTCTCCTATATTTATGCCCTCGTGTTTGAGTGCCGTTTTAGGATCACCATGAAATGTGGAAAATGCGTTTTTGGCTGTGTCGTGAAACGTAATTGTTTTTAAGGGCAATTGAGATCTATAAGGTAAGTGGATTGAAGATGACACTTAGCGTAAATTTTTAGTAATTAAATCGTAATCTCATACGCAGAATATTAAAAATTTATCTAAAAAAAAAGGTTATGACGGCGACATCGATACTCGCAACAACAGTTAATAATTTAAATAAATATTAATTTATAAACTTAGGTGTATGATTAAAATTACGAAATACTTTAGTTATTACCGTTATTACGGAATACGTTATTTCGAAACTCTTAGGTCTCTTTTCAAGTGTTTTTCTCGCACTACTCTGCAAGTTGAAATTATAACTTGTGTTTTAATACACACACTTTAATTAAATTTAAAAGAAAGATATTCCATACTTTTTGGAATTCGGTTTTCCTTATTTGTAATAAAATGCCAAACGTACCGCTGCCTGAAGCAGCGGCAAACGTATTAAAAATATTCTTAATGTCAAAACAGATCTCCCAATGTGAATTTTATCGATGCGGTATTGGAGACTGATGTTCCAGCTTGAGCCTAGCCTAGTCTTCTTAGCAAAGTAATAGTTTCGTTGGGCAGAATGGATGACCTCACATAGTCAGACCAGAATTCCTGAAATGTTGATATGTGGCTTAAGACCCAAATCGCACCAGTCCAGAAGAAGAACAAACGGTGACATAAAGTTTATTATCTGCTGTTGCATTTACGGCGGTAGAATATAAATAACGGACCTACATTGTTAAGATTCTGTTTTAGCAAGTTTTCTTTATGTTTAAGGCGTCAAATGACCCCTTTTTGTTCTTTTCGAAAATCCAAACAAGATCAATACTCTACTGCATTACTAAAACGACTTTCTAAAATAACAGCCCACATACTATGTGTATATTTTTAAAAAGGTTTTTCTTGTAGCCCAACGGGATACAAATTGATATAAATGAACACCATTTTTAAAAATACAGTTCATCAAAAAAGAGTACTAAACTTCTAAAAGAAGCATAAAATAAGTCATCTTACTTTAAAGCATATTCAAGCCTAACCTGCAGTTTTACTACATAATATGTATTATATACTATCCAGTCTATTCTGTGGTATGTACGTACCAGCAGTGTAGCGCGAAGCATACACGGGTCGACTAGGAAGCGTAAACTCGCGGTTTGAACCCTGCTTGCGCTAGATACATTTCTGCGAACAAAAGTCCAATATCAATCTGTGGACTGTGAGGAAAGCAACGGGAAACCACCCCATGAATTATACTCCCACGAAAATTCATCTTGGCTTTGGCCAGTTGGGTCTGACGCTTCTGACAAGAAGCAACGATGAAGAAGAAGACCTACGTCTTTCAATATCATATTTCAATGCAAAAAATTAAAATTTACAAGTCAACTTCTTTAAAAATTTCCACGTGTAATTTTTCTATTTAAAATTATATACATATATGTACATAATATAGTACCGTCAACGAGGTACTATTTTAATCTTCTTTTTTATCTACTATTTATTCTAAATAAAATAATAAAGGCTTCTTAATTGATCCAGTTGAATCCAGTGCATGGTGCTCCATATCGACACTCCCAAGGAACAAAGCCGTAACTCACTTTTACCTATTTTTCAGGAGCGCAATTTGAAAGTTTAAAAAATTCTCAAGGATTTAATCTAAAAGTAAAATAGTTGTTTTAAATGGGATTATATGTAGATTTTAGTCGGCTTTCTTGTCGTTATTTATATTTAGCTAAATTCAGTCTAGAACTACGAATTTTCTGAGTTACGACTTAACGTTAAATCAAAATATTCCATAGAATAAAGACGTATCTCAGAGATACGGCTTTCTTCCTGCTGAAATTGTTAAATAATTACAAATTATTTGACTGTATCGAGACGTAACTTTAATAATGTACAATCAAAATGATTGTACAACTATAATAAAATAAAAGAAAATATCGTCTTTTATGGATAATGATTGTGAACATGGAATTATTCCTGTATCTGATGCGTTTTCTTCTAGTATAGTATCTTTTAAAACTTTAAGGTTCTTATAATACTCATGGTATAAATTTGGAATTGCTTTTGAAGTACAAAGGCTGTTCAGGTCTTTGTATTTTGCCAATGATATAGGCAGCGTACCATTTGTATAACATAGAGGAAGTTTGTTATGCGTTGATGTTGAAGACTGATTGATTGAAGTTGAAGGTTGATTTTTTGTAACAGAGGTTTGACGTCGGGTCTGTCGGAGGGCCACCGGTTTCTTATCAATGTTTATAATTACATAATGCTCAGAATATAAGTCGTAGTGGATTTTAATCACACCTGGATCATCTTTGGAGATACTCAGGCGTTTTACTTTACTCCATTTTACTTTATTTCGCTCTTCATCCAGTTCAAAATTCTTTTTTTCTTTCATAACTTCTTTGAAATCAAATATCATTTCCTGATTTACTTCTATGATATTATAAGGTTTGCCATTTGTTTTAGCACAACGTACCAAAGTCACCCATTGACTAGGAACATAAATAACTTGATTCCGTTTTCTTCTTTCTATAAGGGCATGCATAGAATCGCCTTCGTTCTGGGTATGTCCTACTTCAAAAAAAGTATGCGCAATATTGATTTGATATTTTCTGCGACATATGCATACATAAAATACAATACGGTTTCTATTCTGACCTCCGCAATTGTCAGAATAAAACCTAAAGTCTTACAACCTTTGCTGACTTTGGATTCAATGAAAGAAAGCAACGAGCTACTAATTTCGTTTGAGCCCTTTTTTGCTATGGTCTCGTCCCACATGTAGCAAAAGCCTTCACTAGCACCGATATCGAAAATAGTAAAATTGTAGACGGCTAACTTACGTTTATAGTAGAATAAAGAAACTTCCGACATTGGTGTAACTCATGTTACGTCTATATTACCGCCCAACATGATCACAAACGCTAAATTGGAAAAAGACGTAACTCGAGTAGCGGCTTTGTTACTGCTCAATTGACAAAAAATTGAGATACAACTTTTTTCCACTGATTATCTCTGGAATTATTGGTCGTAAAATAAAGTTTTGTTTACAGAAAAAAAGGTAATTTTCTTAAGATTACAACGGTACTAATAACTCAAATTTGACCTAACTCGAGTTACGGCTTTGTTCCTTGGGGGTGTCGATATGTTAGTATGCATAATAATAATAATAATTATTGTTGCTGTCTAGTGTTGTTATCTAGCGTTTTTATTGGTTGGTTTACAAAAAACTCGCTTAATGGTTCGTGCTTGAATATGTCTACTTATTCGATAATCTGCTCCTCTTTCCATTCATTGAATAAACTACCATTGAAAATCACACTAGACTAAATGACCTACAAAGTTGATATTAATCAATTTAATGTAAACCACCATAACTTTATATTAGCCAATAGTAAGAAAACTAAAAATTATTGAAAACTTTTATTTTTTAACTATTTAATATACATAAAATATTTCAATATCAACTTGCATTATTGTACAACCTATTGTATAAATATGAATTCTAACAAGGTAATAATAAATGACGTATAAATTACTATTAAAAACTCGATGTCATGAAAATTTGAAAAATAAAAATATTGTTAAACAGCCTTAGGTTGAGAACTGATACGTTTTCTAAACGATTCGTTCATTCTTAACTGTTCCTTTTGTAACTGCATGCGTATCGCACCTATTTGGGTTAAAGTACTGTGACCGTGTCCTTCCGAATGGGGATCACCATGTCTTATAATATTTCTTTGAACTGCGGGTATCTAAAAGTATGTGAATAATGAAAATTGATCAATTTTAAAACATGCACACCATATTCACCTGCCATCGATCTTCTAATTTCCTGAGAGCTTCTGAACTATGCTTACTGGAATCAACAGCTATGGAGTTTTTTAGATCTTTGGCAACTGGCGAATGTGCTTTTAAAATGGGAATTGGAAGTGTATCGTCCAATTTACTACAACTACCTCTATCGTATCTATGGGGTTTAGGGCTTCTCATTAAATTAAGTTCTTGTTGCGTTGCGCTGTGCCTACGTGGAATTCCACCACTTACACCATCTCTGATACTCAACGTTTCAAATCTACTTAACGAATCCTGCCTTTGTAGAGAATCTATCCTACTTAACGATTCATGACGATTGAGAACGTGTTCATGCCGATTGAAAGAGTTGGATCTACTTCGAGGTTCGTCACGATTAACAGATTCTGATCTACTAAAACAATTTCTTCTCATAAAGTTGTCTTTTTTATTATAAACGTCAAAATAAGGAGGATTATACCTATTCGCAGGATTGGAAAAGACGGAAGTGGATGGTATATTAAAAGAGTACGGAACACGTCGAGAAATTGGTGGAGAATAATGCGATAACTGTTTCGAGGCCACTTTGGTGTTACGAAGGCTATTATCAGAATCAAATTGCTTTCTAAGTGAGGTTTCATACAAATCATCCCTATAACCTTGAAACTCCTCACTTGTTCTGCGAAACTGCAACAAAAAAACAAACAAAATTAGAATACTCAAACATTCCACAATAAAACAAAATTACCAAATTACTTTTTTGTTTTTGATACTGTTCGTCTTTATACTGTTCGTCTTCCATTCTCAAAAGTTGCTGTTCAAATCTACGATTTTCCAATTCTTGATCTCTTCTCTCTTGAGCGTCTCTTAAGGCTATTAATCTTTTCTTTTCGTCGATTTGTTGTTTCAATTCAGCTTGATACGTTTCACGTTTCAAACGTTCTTTGTCGAGAAATTCTTCCCTATCTTGATAGCTAAAACGATCTAATATACTTGGCACATATGAATGATGCACATCTCTATGCAAATCTGTCCTTCTCGAAGACAAAATACTTTTTGGCTTACTACTCTCGGGTCTTAATGTGTTTGATTGTGTACTTGTATATCTAGATTCCAATTTATTCGCTCGACCACTATGCATTTTACTTTCTTGAAAAATAGCAGGTTGAGGACTCAATTCTTTCTCGGGAGGATTCTGTGAATGTAATTCATATTGCACCTAAACAATGTTTACTTCAATTTAAGTTTTGTTAAACTGCATTACCTGTAACTTACAAGTTTATTATGAATGTTTTGAATATCCGTTTGGACAGCTTTACTATGCCTTGAAACTTTATTTTGATTTGTATTTCGATCTAAATAATCGTCCACCTTATCTTTTATCAAATTATTTTTCTGCAAAAATTTTTAAATGAGTAAGTTACACTTTTTTTTAACAAATAAAAATTACTGTTAAGACAAACAAGTTAGAGGAAAGTAAAACGTGCTTATAGAAGCACTTTGAGAATCGAGTACATCAATCACTTGAAAATAGATCAATCAAGAATAAAGACACTTAAACCAACCTTTATTATCGACGATATTAAGACAATAACGATGATAAAAGTGGTCCAAGAGTGTCTTTTTTGTGATCACAAAAGGTTATTTTAACAAAAATTAAATTGTTAACCTTTCAACGGTTGCTGTTCTAAAACATTCTTCATAATGGAAGAACAAAAAAAAAGGGTGTTCCTTCATTCAGTTCATTTACCTTTAATTAATAATTGAAACGAGTAATAATATACTTGTTTGTTTTTACTACTTGGACCTACTTTACAAAGAAAAGGTCAACGAATGACCAATATAAACTACCACTTGAATAATTTAATTTTAATTTACCCTCAAAATGTGTTCTCTATAATCAGCTTGACGTTGCTTAAAAATTAACTGGCGCCTCTGTTCGTACTCTCCAAGTCCAAGATAAGGAGCAGCAGTGACCCTTAATTGAGGATTGTTGGGGCTATATTCTCCATAACGTAGCATCGTGCCCCCACCTCCGTCATCCTATTATCAACACAAAAATAAATTTTAAAAAACGACCAAAAGCATGTCAAACATTCTCAATAATTTTTTAAAACTATAAATATAGATAATTTAAATAAAAAACATTGACGCCAAAAATTAGAAAGCATGCTTACCGATCGAAAAGATAATGGATTTTCTGAGTTTTCTAGCTTATCAATAAAAGCTTGCTTATCCTTGTCAAATGAACCATTGCAACTACTTAAATCAAGCCGTTCCACTAATGGAAAACTCTAGAAAATTAATTTTACGTATAACCAGCAAAAATAAGCCAGTGATAATTAGTCGATACATCAACACTGTACTAAAAATGCATTCATCCAGGTTGAATTTTAAAATGGGAAAAATATTTTCGTTTATAAAAGCGTCAATACAGCACAAAAATAATATTTGCAGTAAAAATAATTTGGCATAAGAAAATGCTACTGCCTAATAAATTATTAATCAATAAATTACACGAGTTGAGTTCCAATCAATAACTTATTATGCCGTAAAATTATTAAAATTATTATTTAAAAGACAACGTATATAATCCCTTTATTTGGGCAAATGGATTAGAAATGCAGTTTTTTTTGTTTGCTGTATTCGTTCAAACGTCTACAGGTCTACAGAATTAATAATGGCATTAGCAAAATCATATCTACTTTTTATAATTTAAGTATGCCCATCATTTCAATTTGTATCAAGTATAATATAATCGGTTCCCTCGTTCCGAAAATTTCTCTACACGCACAATTGTGCCGTAAATAATTATTACACATTTTTGTGAAATACCTAATAATTTAAAAATGTAGCATTGAATTAAGAAAGTAATTTCCTGGAGAAAAAACCTTTATTTAAAGAAGAAAAAAAATTCTCTAATCAAATTATTTTGAAAACAAATTAATATACCTAATTACTGCAAAAGCTTCATATTATAATATAAAAACTTCCATTTGTAGACCTGTGACAATTAGTAAAATTAAATATTAAAAGCTATAGCTACATCCAATTGCAACTTGCCAATACATACAAAAAATTTACATTACAAGCAAATTGATAAATTAATAATTTAAATAAATAGCGAAAAGTTCAAAGCAAAATTAGCCATAGGATGCATAAGCATGGGCTTTGAAAGCTCTTTGTAATTTTCATAGAAGAATTATAAAACGAAATTATATGTTACACATAAAATGTATAAATATAATGTAAGATATTCATTAATTTTCTTCAGCCACTTTTTACTTTATAAAGATAAAACCTTATTCATACTGGTTGAAGTGTGGATTAAATAATATAAAAGTGCGACACAACCACATGAAATATTGCAAAATTAATAGTTAAGAATTAATTTAAAAATCGCATAGAGAATCGAATAACTTTTAATAATAGTTGCTCACAGACAGACGCATCTTACAATTAGATATGCACAGTTTACCCCAATTTTTTTTTCATCAAACCAGTAAGGTCGACAGAACTAGTTCAACCGCATAAATATCAAAAGTATATCACGTACAAATACTCCAGGGCAAAGTTCTCTAAAATTTGCGAGGCGGAACATAGTAAAATAGCGACCTCAAGGTGCGCAACTATCCGCATAGTAATTTACAAGTGGGTGCAGTATATATTTGTTATAAATTATCAATAGATTTTATTAATAACAAATTGTCCATTGTTCACTTGAAGAGTAGCTTCCGTTGGAGATGGATACTTGGTGGTCTGTGGTCAATGCAATCGCAATTTTTTGTAGTTAATGACGACAGCTTTATAAAGTATAAAGCGATTTATTTTCCATGCGCCTGACCTCAATGTTTTCATTAAAATCATTCATACATTCCATATTTCTCGCAGTGAAGAAAGACGTACTACATATATCGACATCTTTGCCGAGCAAATAATATCTACATAGCAGAATTTTTAATGTAATGTGAAATTTTCCGCAAACAGTTAGATATTTTGTGAAGACATAAATAATGTTTGTATAAAAAATTTTGATAAAAATTGATTGGAAATTGACTGAATTTCCATATACAATTTTTGAAGGAATTGATTGGAAATTGACTGAATAATTTCCATATATACAATTTTTAAAACCCTCTGGATAGAGATATCCAGGGATCGTAAAAGTCGAAAATAATATTAGTTCCGGATATTATAATATGGGTTGTCATCCTTCAGTTTTGAGCGCCTTTTCTATCTATATCTACTGTAATATTTTAAGTTATTTTTATGGAATCTTAACTTCCGATATGTTGTAAGATTTTAGTTTACTTAACTTTTACTTACAGCAAAATGCATGTTTTTGTGTTTACAAAACCATAAATTTACTATTAATTATTATAATTTGCTATTTACTTTGATAATCAAATTTTACAAAATTATTATTAAAATTGCATTGGGGAGAAGAAGTAGGAGGCCTGAATTCGTTTCCTATCAGTTTTAAATAAATTTTCTAAATTAGGAATAATTGGTGTTTATGCAAATCTTCAAACCATAACAGGAACCGCCACTGCCATGGTATTACATGCCGATTTCTGTATATAAATTATTATTGATTCTCGCCTC
Source organism: Lycocerus yunnanus (assembly GCA_036346125.1). Lineage (NCBI taxonomy): Eukaryota > Metazoa > Arthropoda > Insecta > Coleoptera > Cantharidae > Lycocerus > Lycocerus yunnanus. The sequence continues at coordinate 4,079,202 of JARFIX010000008.1, forward strand.
CTAAATAATATAGTCCGTCTTGTTGCCAATTGGATAACTACCCCAAGATGCTCAAGAAGCAGGGAAAATATTGCGAGAGTATTTCAAGAAGATATTCTCGAATCAAGACAACGAAAGACGTTTTCAATAAATTGGTTGATGACTCTTCAACTAAAAAAAACAAATCAGCTCTCGAAAGAGAGGCCATAAAATTTCTATCATCCCCAAGTTGGGACAATTAGATTCTGATAAAAGCTACTTTGGTTCAGATTTTATGCAATGTATACCGGGTCGCCGGCCGCACACACCCTAACAGCAAGAATTAACATAGAAAATTCTGTAAATACCTGATTCCTATTGTAATGGATTTTAATAAAAAGTGTATCAATCGAAAGATATTTTTATTCCGTGTCTAAAGCTATGTAACATTTAGTATTTTGTTATTTAATTATTGCTTAAAATACAAAAGTAAAATCTCCAGTAATGTTTTTAAAAAAAATACTGCTTTGTCTTTTCAAAAACAGTTGCCATCAAGTTACCACATTGACACATTATAATAAATTTTCCTTACAATGTTCGTAAGCAGTGTTTACTCTGTTGAAAAAAGGTTTTCATTGTAAAAATGAATTACAAATAATTAATACTACACAATTTTTGATTTATTTAAAGTTTTATTTTTAGCAATAATTGAATAAATACAAATACTAAATGGTGTATATTTCTAGACGTGGAATAAAAATATCTTTGGATTGATCTATTTTTCATTAAAATCCAGGCGAGAGTTAATCAACCCTAATTGCGATTTTCATCATTTTTTTGAAATTATGAGCGATAATAATTCAATATACGTATAAAAAATTAAAATTTGCGATCTGTCAACAAATTTTTGAAAAAAAATTTTAAAATTAATTTGAAATGCAATTTTCTCATTGGCTCTTATAACGAAAATCCGTTATAATGGGAAGCTGTAACCCGATATGTATATAATTTTTCGTATATAATAATATTAGATTAAAATTTTTAAAATTAAAAGGTTAAATAAACAATAAAACGAAATATTGTTCGTAAGCTTTCAGCAATGGTTACTGCTGTCATCAGACGTTTAATAATAATATTTGCCCCCTCTAACATGTTTCTTTTCTGATTTCTTTGTCCAATGTTATTTGTTGATTTGAACATCATATTAATCTTGTAAGGTTTTAAAACTTTTTTTGTTTTGTCCATGTGTCCAACTACTAGTTACACAGTTATACGTTCAGAACAAAGCTTAAAAAAGCTCGCCTTTGCGCAAAGACTAAAGGCGGTCACTTGACTAACATCAAATTTCATATACATAATGTTAAAGACCATATCACTATCACTATATGCATGTTTTTATCCACTGCTGGATGAAGGCCTTCCCCATTGGGGAATATTTAACCATAAAACACCACGCTGGCCAAGCGTCTTGGTGAGTGCGTTTCATACCTACTGCCAGGTAAGATGTCAAGAATAAAGTTTTTACTCCACCCCGGGTTTGAACCGGGGCCGCTCGGCTTAGTAATTGACGCATTTAAGCGCCAAGCCGCGACCGTCTCTTCAACCGTCGACCAATCAATAAAATATAAATTATAAAATTGTATTTTAATTAATAATTATTGAAAAAAACATCAGCCTGGAACATAAAGCGCACCCTGAACATACAAGCTATATGTTTTATATATATTAAGCCCCCCCCTCTAAGTTGATCCTTAAACCGCCCCTGCCCGAAAGCGCTTGTTTTTGGTTATTTTCCGGTAGTACCCTAACTATTTCTTTTAATTATTTAAAATTCAATGTAAATTCTGAAAAAAAATCACGTTAGGAAATTTAATTCAGACGGAAGAAATATCAATCAGCTACCCAGTATCGAGTTGGCATTGAATTTTTTCCAGGGGGTGGAAAATTCAAAATTAAAAAAAAATTATAAAAATCTTTAATGATCTTAAATCTTACTCCTGCTATCATCATCGACTGTTGAGTAGTGCTTAGTGCTAATACATTAGATAGTATATTGAAAAGCTATTTATTTTCAGAATACTACAAAAATTAAAAGAATTGTTCTATTAAAACTTTTTACCTAAATATATGAAGGAAAATTCTGATTTACTCATAATAATGACCATGCATCGTCTAGAATAAAATTTGAAACATCAATTTATTTGGGAGCTCCCAAATCTTAAATTTCATTTTACGTGATGTTCCTATGAGTAAATTACAATTATTCTTCACGTGCAGTTGAACAAAGGTTGCAAGAATAGCGCTACAGAGCGATTATTGTAAGTTTTCCAATATTGTAAACAAATGGTATAAAATACGAGTTACTTGATATAGCACTAACACCGTGCTTCACACCAACAAAATTTTATGAAAACAGAATTTAATTGTGAAAAAAAATGTTAAAAGCCAGGAAGCAATATGTGGGGGAGAAAGATGCCCATGGGAGTTGACTTCCGTTCTGCATAAAATAACAATGCAAATATAATAACTTAATTTTGAGTTAAAAAAAAAACTTATAAAAATGTTCGCCAATTTTTTAAAACTGAAAATAATACAAATAAAAAGTTAAACACAACCACGTAACCACTAAAAACAGATTGTCATTTTCAATTTAGAAAAGTTACAGCCTAATACAACTTTTTTTATCTGACATTTTTACATTTCTCAACATTAAATTGCTTTCTTGACGCCTAGGAATTTTGTAGGTATTTTAGTAATAATTGCTGGTTTTTGTGTTTAATTTTGAAAATGTAACCAGTTTTTTATTTCAATCGCAGAAATTTAAAAAAATTGACGTAAAATTCAACAAACTAGAAAGCACTAATAAAAAACTACCTGGTAGGTAAAAGAAACCGTTTCATTTTTTATGTAATCTCTTTCAGTTGCAGTTATCCTCACGTTTTACATTATTTTTCATTGTTTTAGTGCAAAGAGCCCATTACCTTTCACTTTGTGGTAATGATTTTCACGTAAAAAACCAACATTAAAACGGCAATAAATTTACCACAAATTTTTCATAGAAAAAATTTAATTTTAGTGGTTTATTACATTTTTTGGAATGAATTTGCAATTTAGGGAAGAACGTATTGGCAATAAAAGAACTAACAATAATTTCTTACAAGAAAATCGCTGAAAGTCCAAAAATTCGTTAGTTGGCAAAAAAAAATGACTACATGGGTGAATTACTACTAATTTATCAATTTGCTTATGTAATAGAAAAATTTCACAAGACAGTAATTAAGATTCAAAAATCTACACGCATAACCAAAACTTTCACAATTTTAAAAATTGCAAAAACAAATAAATAAATTTATAATTGACTTACTTGGACTTCTTCATCGTTGTTCGATTTTAAAGGTAAATGAAATACGTCTGGTTTTTTGTTATTTTTTGAAATAAATTCGACGTTTTGAAAATGAAAATCACTGGAATTCGCATGTTCAATTTCACTATCCTAAATAAAACACATTGAATTACTCAATAATGTGACACCAAACACGCCTAATATGAAATTTATATTTTGTACTTGAATAAACTTTAATTTAATTTACTAAAGGGCATCGTTATTGTTGATTAAATTTTAAATCAAGTGGGGTGTGCTGAGGACGAACACATTGCAGGGATCTGAGGATCTAACAACAGAACACATCAAATTTCACCCTTTCATGATGTTGACTAAAAGGGAGAAAATCAATATATAACAAGGTCAATGAAAACACTGCCTCTAGCATTTCTCAACTCAAATAATTTTGTATAGACAAACGTGTCAACTAATTTAATCCAATACTGACAATACTCTTCTAATCACAAATTTAAGTAATAGGAATAACTAGTAAACAAATTATAATGTAAGTAAATATTGCTGTCGTTTTATAATATTTTATGACTTCTTTTTATATGGACGTACGTGATCATAAACCTAATTGACATAAAAAAAAGGTTTTTAGTGCTAATAAAAACTTGAATTTCAAAATTTTCATTTCCAATAATTACTGACGGTGAAATAAGGTGGATATTGAATTATGCCTATCTAATATTTTATATATTTAGAATAATTACGAAAATTTTTAATATTCAGAATCAAATCGTTATTTTTAAATGTTTTTAATAATTTCACTTAGCAATTATGAATTTCAAATTAATTAAGATATTGCAGTTGATGTGATCGTAATAACGTTCTCATTAGCATGCCGAGTAGTGGGTATTGTTAAATAAAATTCAAAGTGGCACTTCTTTCCACTTTAAAAATACAAAGTGTAATGTATTCTTTTACGACGCTATAACAATAGAAATTTTCTTTAAAAATCAGTCTCGGTAATGAAAAATTAAGACTTATCAAGCAAGATGTACTCGATGCGAATTACTTTACATCTATAAATTATAATTTTAGAGCGATATATTTAGATTTAGATGAACATTTTAGTTTGAGTGCTTCTATTGAAACGAATTAGATTTTTTAAACCCTTTTTTAAACAATTCAACGATAACCTCACATTTTGTAAATCCTCTTTGTTGATATGTTAGAGTTCTATCATGTTGTAGAGTTCTAAATGTGGATTTTTAAAGTTAAATTTTAATTACCTTTTGTTTTCCATTTTCATGTAAATTTTCGTCAATATTAAGTCTCTTCTTGGTGCCCTCGAGAAGTTTTTTGTGTATTTCCAACAATTCGGTTATTTTTTTGCTATCGTAAGACATCCTTGAAAAAAAGGAAAAAGTATTTGTAAAAGTTCACGTATAGTTCACAACAAGAATAAATAACCAATAAACTAAAATAACTATAATCAACGTATTTTTTTAAACTTCAAATTAACGGTAACAACAACATTAGGTTAGTTAACCTACTAAAAATCAAATGAACTACACCAGCCAACTCGAAAAGTATAGGGAGATGCGGTTTATTAGGGACACTTTTACCAAAGCCGTGTTTTGTTCAAAAATTTATGATAAGATTATCACTATGAAATTTAGATGTAATGGTTTTGACGTTACTTATGCCTGATTTCTTTACTCGTAGTTATCTTCAAGTTAGCGAACTTCAGGTTAAATTGACGAAATAACCAATCAAATGGCAGTAAAACAAATAAATTAATCATCTGATTGGTTATTTCGTCAATTTAACCTGAAATTCGCTAACTTGAAGATAACTATGAGTGAAGAAATCGAACAATTGAAAAACATCTGCTATTTTTCAAAAATTATTTTTTTAATTTCTAGGTATAATAAATATAAATTTAAAAAATATGGCCGGGAACTCATGTAGCTTACTCTTAATAAACTAATTTTATGAATACATCAAGTGATAAGTTTTACAAGGACCTTTTAGAGCTTTAAATTAGTTAACCTATTTTTCTAAAGGCTCGGAAGGCCTATTCTATGGGCCCGAAACTACAAATTAACTTTGAATTATGATCAGTTGCTAGGAATTATTACTTTTTCATACATTTTCTTCTAATTGGCGGAGAAAATAAAGAGAAAACTATTTAATCAATTTACATTTTTTTTTAAATCCTTACAAACCAACTTACCTATATGAACCAAAACCATTTGTAAAAAATATTGATTCAACATTTTTTTTTCAAAAATAAATCAAGTTTTCATGTTTGTTTTGATTTTCCTATACCTGGTTAATGGCAAGCTGGAATTTGGAAAAAATCAATTTCCCATGTTATTTCCCTATGATCAGATTTCAGCTGGTCACCCGGTATAGAAAGTAGGTAGGGACAATGTGAAACTCGTTAATTAATAAACATCCCCAACTCTCGGGGTCATTATCTACTCATAAATTCTTCCTTCCGATCCCTTTTTTCCGAAAATGAATTCGTAGAAACTTTTATTTAAATATGAAAGACGCGTTATATCAACCAATTTTATAAAAATTACAATTTTAAAAATGTAAGAAGTGCTTGAATGAATGGAAATTCACTAAAATGTAATTTTCACTATTCACTGTAATTTCACTAAAAACATCAAAGGGTTGGAAAACTTAATTTAAAGGTTTAATCTTCAGGATTAATTTTTCTTCCAAGCAGCGATGGACTGGGTCGGACAAACGTGGTCGTGATAAATGAGTGCGGCGGGTATCGCCTTTTATATAAATTTATATTTTTATATGCCTATTTAATTCAGTTTTTATAAGATTTAACGTCTTCTGAGTTTTGGGCCCAATAACTTCCAAATGAAAAGTAAGTATTTAGGCCATTTTATTACAATTTTACTTAGAGCCAGCAGAAAAACATTTGGTGTGTGAAGAATGGTACACCAAGAGAGTTAAACCCGTAAGTTTTGGCCCTAAAAACTAGTACTACTCTAAACGCTTGGCCGTTCACTCACTCTTTTAATATATTTTTTATACATATTGAATATTAGACAAAATTATAAATCGTCGAGCCCAAAACGTTGTTTAGGCAATAATAATTTTAATATAAGATAATTATAAGATCTGACTCTCAAAATATTCGCTCCGGTGGTAATTAACAATTTTAACAGCTATTGGAAAAAATACTAAATATTCAATTTTTATCGAAGCATAGCCAAGAAGATGAATTTTTAAAATTATATAACACTGTGTTTATTTAAAAATATTATTATTGGAAACTAGAAAAAGTGAATGAAAGTAAAATAAAAATAAGACATTAATGTATTACACTATGTACCGCTTATTCCAAAAGTTCTATGTTGAAAAAAAATGTAAACTTAAAAAATGCAATACTTATGCTAAATGTTTTTCTTCTTGAAATTTTGTCGATTGGATAATTGCCAAAATCTCGAGCATTCGAAAACATGACCCCTAGTTTCACCAAAGTAAATTAATTGCCGGTTTTTCACCGTCTCCCAATTATACTTGTAGACATTTGTGAAAATAATAATAATTATATTCTATGCGTTATTAAAGATAATAACGCCGATGTCTACAGCAGTCGCATCGCGGTTTGACGCGAAAGCAATAGGTGATGGGCAAAAGGTGGAAGAAATGAAATTATAGTGTAAGTTTGTAATTATTTCTGCAACCTTGCAGAAATAGGTTGCAAGTCTTTATGTTATTAAGATCAATAATGAATAGCGTTATATGCGTAGTAAGGTTCGCAAAACTAACTTTATTGCTAGATCGATATGAAAACAATGTTAAGAGTATGCCAAATGGGTATAAAAAGCAATATAGGATGAACATTGAGGTCGCCAAAACTTCTGCAATGGAAACGTTTATTGCCCAAACTAAAAATTGGCAGCGCGCCATCTGGAAGTTAGATATAATTTTTTGATTGATTGATGTAAATGTTATAAAAAAATACGTATTCCAGTAAATGTGCACATTTAGGTACGTGTTGGCCCACCGCAAAACGGGAATTTCCCGGTGGACCCTCCATAAAGTGATCACAGGGGTCATGTGAGTTTTGCCTAGTTCTATAATCGACTAAAAACGAACAACTAAAGTTTGTAGATGTTGTCAGTTCGTTATTCCAAAACAAAAATGTTATTTTAACTAGCTTTGTTTTGAAAAATTCATTCTAAATTTTTTTTTGCTTATTCGTTTAAAATATTTTAAACGGTGAAGTAATATCTATTATCTAGATATCAAACGTGATGCATTATAATCGTCCATTGGAATGTTTTAATTCTAGATTTTGCTTTTAGTAATAAGTCACTTCCACAAGATTCTTTAAACAAAGAATCTTTGTGAGGTAATTCCATCGTTGAAAAAAGGAAAATTAAAAGACCAGCATATGGCATTTTCCAGACTTTAGACCCACTTGTGAGTTGTGAAAACGTGATTTTCAAGACGTTTACACAAATAATGATGGCGATAAGTTAGAAAGTTATCCCTATTAAATTTATAGTACAGTCACTTCAAACAATCAACCAATCTTCAACAAATACATACGTACTCTAGCTATTTGATAAGCATGCAATTAACAAAAATGAAAATTATAATATCTATGTATATTCAACAATAGAAAGAATAAACAAAAATGGTTTGATAAAGGCAACAAAATTGTTTTAGAGAGTTCATTCCTCGTAATGAGAAACTAACTCAGATTCCCCAGATAAGATTATTAATCCAGATAAATTTCCGAAATTTTTTTCCAATTTAAAAAATATAAAATAGATCTATACTCGCAAATTTATTTAGGTGTTAGTACTATAACATGATTTTATAGAATAGCTTATACAAAAATCTTTTATTTGAAGTGTCACAGGACATGATTTGAAAATTTTTCATCCCCTTAAATAAGCCCCAATAAGGAAGTTCAGCATTTTTAAGGCTTATGTCTCATGACAAAGCACCTTCTGTAATTTAAAAATAGCATTTTTTATTTATTAATTTTATATTTTTGAATACTACTATAGTAAATAAACTTCTATTTACGAAAAAAAAAAGAATATTTATTATGCCAGTCAATGCTTCCCAAATGGGTTGAGTTGAACCTCGGGAGTAATTTTTTCACGCGATAAAATTAATTTTTATCCCTTAATTATTTAAGTTTTCTAGTGTTCAAAAGTTTTAGAAAGTTGAAAAACTATAATCATATAACGGTTTTTTTAATAAGTTTACATTTTATTTATTTCTAATGTTATTAGTTAACTGTTACTTACATGCTTTTGTCAAACTACGTATAGGTGGTTAATCCAATGTAAATTCGGTAATTATTTGTTGAAAATTAACTGTATATTCTAAGGTACACACATTGTATATAAATAAATTCATTACCTCACTGTTAGATTACATTACCTAAATGAGCAAATGGTTACGGAAGCACAATGCACAAACGAGTATTATTATATCATCTTCTATGGATGATTGATTTATAAAAAAAGTTTCTATTCAATTTTATAAACCTCCGTATTACAATGTATGGATCAATAGTTCGATTACTTTGACTTACGTATTTATTCCTGCAATATTTTCTTCCAAGTTGCAAGTGAATAAATAATAACGAATAAAATCAATAATTAAATTTTAATTTACTGGTAGCATTTTGTTTAAATCATCATTGTTTGATTAAAAGTAATACCAATTAGGAGGCTAAAATAAGTTTTGATAAGGTCAAAATTTGAACAAACGATATTGGCGCAAATAAGCAAATACCAAGTATAATAATATTAATTATCAGTGCCGGAATAAAGCATAGACAAAAAAAATAAAAGTGTAGAGCCCTTTTTTAGGGCCCAGCGAATACCGATAAACCTTTTAAAAAATCCAAATTTTATTTTTCTTGCGAATCTTATTAACGAAAAGTGTTACAAATACTAACTGCCCAATACGGATACCAAATTTAACGGACTATAATATCCAATTCCCCAATATGTTTATACCCATGTACTATTTTTTATACGACCATTGCAATGGAAACACATTGGCAGCTAAAAGGAAATACCAATGACGATATCTTCAAAGAAGATTTCCAGATGCTTTTCCAGGTTACACCGGTTTGTATAAAATTATTAGTGACAGTTAAGATTCCCGGATCGCGATTTTACCATTTTGAAGTGGATTATGAAAGATGAGGGTCCCAATAGCATATAAAAAATAAAATTTGCGGAATATTCACACAATTTTGAAAAAACGGCTTTAAAGTTAATTTGGAATGCAATTTTATCATTGGCTCTTTTCAACTATAACCCCGCCCCAAAATTGAAAGAGGCTGTGGCACAGTAAATATACCAGAATCTCGGTTTCACGACGAATTATGATAGATAATGGTGTAATTAGCTAATAAAAAATTAAAGTTGTGATCGGACAACAAATTTTCGAAAAAATCACTTTTGTGTGAATTCATTTTGAGGTGGTTGCACTGTCAAAACCTATTTCCGCACCTACGCGACCCTCCGGGTCGCCGACAATCCGAACGGTTTTGACACGTGCTAAACTCATTAAAACATCCCTTAAGCGGCTCCAACTCGAAAATTTTGAAAGTTGACGCGACGGATCTCTGAGAGCGACTGGTATCACCCACCACTAGTCACTGTCGACCCAGGCACAGCACACGTACCGCCAACAGAATAAATGATACCTTTTCATTTTAATACACTTACATGTATTTCTTATGGGAAAATTGCAATTTTCAAAATTAAATTGTGGCCTTATTACAACTCCGACAAGATTGATCCTCACCTTAAAGAGCTTGTATTTTTGTGTTCTTTCGTTTGGTATAGCCATTTATAGAAAAGTGTATTTACGATTCCGGGAATTTTAACTCAGCAATTATTATTATTATTAAACTCGTCAAGATCCATTGAAAAATAAATTATGTAAAAACAAATTCCTGGCAATATTTAACGCAATTTGGGAGATTCCCAAACGTGAACAAAGAAAGTAGTCGGCATGCTGTCAGTGAAGACGAGTTAGGAAACTGCCAAGATGTTTCGGATAGAGTAAAAAAGAATCCGGAAATTATCAGAAAGTTGGCAGCTGAACTTCAAATGTCTAAACACAAAATTAGCCAAATTAAGTATTATTTTATAATTATTAATTTATAACTTTACATAGATTTACCATGTAATTTTACATTATAAAGCATTGGTCATTTACAGTGATTTTTAAGAATGTGTATTTGGAAATGGGGATTACGGACCAAGACTAATTTTTCCAATTACAACCACAAGGCAAGAGAAACCGTAAAGTTTTGTTACAAAGATTATGTTTACCAAGGAGGCGCAATTTACAAGAGATAATGTAAAAAATTGCAGAAATGCACATGAAAACTTGAATCAGGGTTTCAGCGTGAACTGTTGGTGTAGAATTCAAGAAACGCAGATGCTCTTTCAAGAATAAAAAGTAATATTTTAGAAAATCTTAATAATTCATCATGATCAACTACTTCGAAGATGTAGAAAAATGTTTAAGGGAGGTTTCTACCTTGCTGTGGGTATAAAAAGCGATTTATTCAAAAATTGTTTACAATTTAAAATCTTATTTAGTCTAAGTTTAATAGGCAACCATTTTCTAAGTTATATTCAATTTGACAAAGAAATTTATGAAACTTAATGGTAATGTAAAATTATTATATTGTTTTAAATCCCAAAAGTCAATTCTTATTACATCTATAGGTCAGACCAATTTTTTTTAAGTATCATTTTCAGATTTGACGAAAAGAAATATTGCTTAATGTTAACTGATAATATAAAACTTTTGATAGATATTTGTCAAAAGTTTATTTCCATCAGACTCCACATTTTGATATAGGCAGCCTGGCTTAATTTTAAACAAAAACATTTGTTAATTTTTTCTAAATAAATTTGGGCTCTGGCTATAGTTAACGATAACTACTGAGCAAGGCACCGTTGATCCGAGGAGTCTAAGAAAAAACATTTTCTTTTAGACTTTCTCTTCTAATATACGTTCGTGCTTAGGCCGTAAATCAGTTAGACTGCAGATCAACATTATGAAAAGGTTACAGGCTGATCCCCAAGGTTAGCAACCTTCTTCTTTCTTAGACTGTCTTTAAACTAAATGCAAGATCCAACACTGCTTCGGAGCAGTTTAATCTGAGTCTTGAGCACTGTTAGTTGAGAGCAGATCAACATATGAAAACCGGTTAGATTCCGCAAGGTCTTAGAACTCTTTCTTAGCTTTTCTTAATCTAGGACTAGACGTCTTAATAAACCTCTCTTAGAAAAGACTCCAGTCCTGCAGGTCTGAAGGGCTGAATGATAACATGAAAAGTAAAGCTATCAATATATTACCTTCTAATAAATTTCATTTAGACATTAATAGTTCTCCTGCTATAACTTTTTAAAAGCGTCTATTTTCCAAACCGACAAGGTAAAAGCCCCTTACCCTAAGAGAAGATATGTAGGTACTTTCAAACCCATGCAACCCAACACTTCAAAGGTAAAAGCAAATAAACCTCCAAATTTAAAACAGAGTCAGTAAAGAAAATTTTCCTTTTTAACTCCCCCGGTTTTAACTGTTCTTAGCATTGTATCGTCTAACGTAAGGCCCGTACCGGCTTAGCAACGTGGGGTCTTAATGTTAAACCTTTCTCTTAGAGAAAGAGACTCCAGTCCTGCAGGGCTGAAAAATAATGAAGATGAGAAATAGATATGAATATATTATACATAAAAAATTTCATTTATCGATCATTAATAGTTCTCCTGCTACAACTTTTTTAAAAAGCGTCTATTTTCCAAACCGACAAGGTAAAAGCCCCTTACCCTAAGAGAAGATATGTAGGTACTTTCAAACCCATGCAACCCAACGCTTCAAAAGGTAAAAGCAAATAAACCTCCAAATTTATTTACTGAAAATATACCCCTTCAAATTAAAATGAAACCATTAATAACGGAATCCCAATTCTGAGAAGAACCTGCTACGCGTATTTTATATCAGTACTTTTACCATTTTTTAAATTTGATTTTAGAATTATTTTGTAATATTGCCTAGTATGGACTTAGCTTTACATTTGCTTCAAAATATCACTTTTCTCAAAATCCATTAATTTTTATTAGTTTTAAAATCAAAAATAAATATCAATTTTCACCCCAAATTTCGTTTTAAATTTCTCACCAATTTCTTAAAACTATATGTAATTGAATAGTTTAATTCCAGTCTAAGTCCATATGGTATCTCGTTTTATAATTTCTTCTTTGCCAAATCATTTTCCGACAATTTTTATGATTTCCCTAATTGCTTTCTTAGCCCTGGCGGTGTTTAACGCTAAAGAGCGGACAACTTTGTTCTCGGCGGCAACTTAAGGATGCAAATTCATTTATTACAGTATGAGGACATGTGGTTGTGAGGGACTTTTTTAAAACACATTTCTTAAACAGATTTCGAGTATCGGTCAAACAAGCAACACGTCTGATTCCAAACAAACGCGCAATTCGGCCAAGTTTGAATCGATAAGTTCAATTTACCTTTTTTGAAAATATCTTAAGTTTATCGGAAAGATATCTAGATTTGCAATATTACCTAGTGACTACCGACCTAAATATTGCAAAATTAATTTTCCTCAACATAAAGTAAAATTCGCGAGGTTCAATAAAGAATCTATAAAAAAGTGTTAATCGCTGAATCAATCAACATCAACCAAATATACCTATATCTAATTCTTAAAATATTGGGTAATATTTTGACAAAATCATAAATATCAAGAACAAACCAGCAATAATTTCGGAAATCAATCAATAAATGGTACCCGCAGATCATCAGCAACATCATCTTCCCCTTTAGTGAATAGTTAAGTTTAAAGTGCATTTTTAGTGTATGTAAATATCTTATGGCTACTTAAAATTGTGACATTCAAGTAGAATTAATACCTTGTCGACACTATACCGACTGGTAAGATTTTTGGTAAATTAATTAATTATTATCTTCAAATTTATTTTTTATTATTTTTACTCGTTAATTCGCTTAATTTAGTTAGTTTTTAGGTGTAAATATATTTCTTTTTGTTTTAAATATATACTAATTTTATAAATATCTTGCGTTTTTTTTGTGTTTTACCAATATTTTTGAAGTTACACCATGCTCTGGAGGTCTCAAGCATAATCCGCGACTAGTCGAGGCATATAATGATGCCCTTACTCCGAATCAAGTAAGTGGGTCGTTACAAACCTGTAAACAATAAACCAAATCAAATTATCGTCTTGCCAAATTCTGAACAAACTTTGAACGTTAGCAATGATGTTTATGAAAATTTCAAAAATTAAACAGTAAAAATTTTGAAAGAACCCAATAAATACTTATTTCTTAAATTTTTACAGACGCACATACAACTTTAGGTATATTATATTATGTATTTAATTTAAATTTAAAAGATTTTCTAAAACAAGTCCGAAAGTGATTAGGTATACCAAAAGACTTACAAATGTAATAATTATAAAAATCAAAGAACTATTATTGATTAAAAATCATCATGAAGGTAAAACATACCATCAGGGAATCGATGGTTTGAATCAATCGAAAATTGAAGTTATGTAGATCAACACATCAGGAATGTTTTATTGACAATGGAAGTGAGCAAATAGGAACGTTCAGCTGATTGCTAGGGACAATTTCATCATCACAATGATAATTGTGTACATGTAAAACACTTGGCGCTTAATAAAAAATCATGTTGCAAATCCTCTTGTATGTTTCTTTATCCTGATATCTCAACGGATTAGGTAAACAGTGAGGTGACCACACTAGTGAGGGCAGAACCATTACAATTCACATACCTACGTGTGACCATTAGCGTAATACTTTATAGCGCTCAACAAAATTCAATATATTTATATATTTTGGCGCCCAATGGAAGCTTTATTTCAATCCAAAAAATCATAGCAATACATAATGCCAAGTTGAGATTGGTATTACCAAAGATGTAAGAGCTGTAAAAATACTATAACTTGTAGAACTCTTTATTAAAAACATAAATTTAACAAAAAATATTGGTATTCTTTTCTTCTTCTTCTTACGTGAGGTCTGCGACCTGTGTTTTCCAGCAGCAGCCTCAGATAAGATCCGAAGTCACTGCTAGTACTCTGAGCATATTATTTGTTTTACATCTGAAGTAGTTTGTAGACTGGCTTCAGATGTGCCTGTTACCCTATATTATTGTTAATGATGGCAATTCATCAACATAGGAGGACCACCGCTTTACGTGCCTTCAGCACGGGACGGTCATAGATAGAAAGAGTCAGAAAAACTTTCCTTTGTATACTCCTCCCAGGTTCGAACCGGTGCCTTAGCATTAGTAGTCGATCGCTCTAACTACTAGGCCAGTGACCGTCCCTATTGGTATTGATTTTACAAGTCCACGCCTATTGTTTCCAAATTGATTTCGGTCCCTAATGTGTGAGTGTGATGTTCATGTGCGTGTAGTTCATAAATTTCAGTGGTTATTGGAGATCCAATGATTTGAACTTCTTTTTCCAAAAATTTTATTTTACTGCATACCCCCAAACCCCGGTTGCCTGCCTCGACACTTTCATTTATAATGAGCGGCCAAACTTTGGTAATGTTTTTACCCAAAATGATATGTAGGATAATTAAAAATATGAATATTTATTGACAGTTTTGCAAGATTTTATTTGTAAATAACAAAGAAAATGTTTAGGTATATAAATTGTTTGATCATGGAACTTGGGAAAATCTTAAAGTTAGACGAAATCTTTCCCCAATTTTTGAGAAGGACAGGCTATGTTATTGAATTCAGCTCTTATTTTATGATTAGAAAATGTAAAAATTTGAAAAAGATGCATAGGGCATCCCAGTATCACCCTTTGTCCAAAGGCTCAGTTCACAAAAACCTCGCGTAAATAGAATTCGAGTAACTATAGAAAAACGAATTATAGTCTAAAATTTGTTTAAAATCTACCTAGTCGTGCCATAAGTTCTGTAACAAAATACCGGTTGCATTTACACGCCCACGCTAGAGTGGAGGGTCCATTGAAGTTATGTTTTTGAAGGACCACAGTTTACTTTAAAGGGTGTATTAGTTGATTTTAAGATATTGGTGAAATAAACATGGAGTGGGGCGTAAATGAAAACCGTATAGCAGTTATAGCTTTACATAAGTGTGGTAAATCCGCGAGTGAAATTTTTACTTTGCTAAAATTATTAAAAATTTCCCGAATTTTTGTGTATAGAACAATAAAACGTTTTGAACAGTTGTCAACTATTACTGACAAACCAAGAAGTGGACGACCACGAACAGTTCGAACCACCAAAGTTGTTAATGCTGTAAGGGAACGAATTCGCAGAAATCCACTACGAAAACAGAAAATTATGGCCAGAGAAATCAAAATTTCTAAGCGCAGCATGTCTCGCATTTTAAAAGATGATTTGAAACTAGGAGCGTACCGTAGGGTAACGGGCAGCGATTAACAGAAGCTTTAAAAGAGATTAGAAGGGTGAGAGCAAAACGTCTCTTGCAGCAACACGCTAACAACAATCATCGAAACATTTTGTTCACAGATGAAAAAATTTTACCGTTGAAGAAAAATTCAATAAGCAAAACGATCGGGTGTATGCTCATAGTTCCAAGGAAGCGTCAGAAAAAATTCCAAGAGTGCAAAGGGGTCATTTTCCTGCTTCGGTCATGGTTTGGTGGGGAATTTCGTACGAAGGGGTGACTCATTTGCATTTTTGCGAAAAAGGGGTTAAAACATCGGCTCTTGTGTACCAACAGATGCTAAAAGATGTGGTAAAACCCTTGAATGAGGATTTATTTAAAAATAAAGATTGGGTTTTCCAGCAAGATTCCGCACCGGCTCACAAAGCGAAAACAACACAAAGGTGGCTGCAAGAAAATCTACCTGGGTTTATTGCGGCAGAAGATTGGCCCTCTGGCAGTCCCGATTTGAGTCCATTGGATTACAAATTATGGTCGGTACTTGAAGAGGCAGCATGTAGTAAGCTGCAGCTGGTATATCATTGGAAGTAGTGCGTGCCGCAATTGATGACTGGCCGCGGCGTTTGAAGGCATGTGTGAAGGCCCAAGGGGGTCATTTTGAATAAATTTTAGATAAAATGAAACTGTAGAATCTAAGCAATAAAATGGTCTTTAAAAAAATGTTTTTTTTTAATTTTTAGTATCATTAATAATTCACTAAAGTTGTAACAGAACTTATGGCACGACTAGGTAAATGTTTTACGCTCGACGTAATATTGATTTTATAAAATAGAAAGGGTAATAATAAAAACATAAAAATGTGCATTTAATGTGTGTGGGATAATTTCAGAAAATGTTTAATAAACTGGATTAAATATTGATTTTATTATCACGATAATAAAACAGTAAAATTTAAATTTTTCCCAGAAAACAGCACATTGAAAAGACAATATTAAAAATATATTTTTTGAAATCCTTAACAAGATTAAAAATATTTAATTTTAAAATAGATGATCTTTTTGGATTTGAAGTTTTAATAAACTAAAAAGTGCACATTTAAAAATGAGTTCAATCTAAACTAGTAAAAATTAAATTATTGTTTTTAAAAAAATTAAAATTTAACTATATTTGTAACAAGAATTTAGAACGCCTTTCTTGTCTACTTTTATACGTATCCAAAAATTTAAACATGTATTATTACTTAAATGTTGTAAGTTTGAAATAAAAAAACACATTTACTGAATTACAAATATTTTTATTTTCATAAAAATAATCATAAATTATATGATGATGCACGCAGACAAATTCAATGAAATGATTGCGTATTTTATTTTAACAAATAATGAGCGACTTCATTTCTTGTCAATCGATATATACAACATTCTCTCTTACTTAATTTACACAAAACACAACACA
Organism: Lycocerus yunnanus; assembly: GCA_036346125.1. NCBI lineage: Eukaryota > Metazoa > Arthropoda > Insecta > Coleoptera > Cantharidae > Lycocerus > Lycocerus yunnanus. The sequence continues at coordinate 4,096,436 of JARFIX010000008.1, forward strand.
ACAACGAAAAAAAAATAATTTCACTGTAATGGAATACGCCTAAAAGGCTTTTAGTCCTTAATATTTACACTTTTCAATTGTCCCTTACAATAATAAAAAAACATACAATTTAGCCAACAAAAATCGAAAGACTAAATTAAAAACAAAATTTGTTCAACTCATAAAATAACAGCAATGGTAAAAAACTGTTTTAAATCACAGATTAAAAATATTAATAATAAAAGTTACTGGCAGCGACTTGGACGCTTGTGTTTGTTTACAATCATCTATCTATCAGTTTACAATATTTTCAATTTTTTAAACTAATAAATTAATTATTATATTGTATAAAAGTTGCAAATAAAATATGACGGTCAATACTAGTCTTACAAGTTTTTGATATTATGAGGCCCTTTTGTACATTAAATACTTTTGTGGCTTTTACGCTTACACATTTTTGAAATATCAACTTTGATTTGATAAATTGTTCAGTCAAATAGTTTGTATTACTCAACCAACGTTACAATATTTCAAAAATAATACTATGACATTTTTTACAAATTAAAAACTAAATGTTTGATAAGCAAACGCAACCTTTTTTTTTCTACTTTGCTACTTTCAGTCTACTTTTGTATTTCTTTTTGCTAAAATCATGTTACCTAATAATATTGTAATTTTGGTTGATAGGCAATTGTGTATTGAGATAAGGTGCAGAGGTAGCTTAAATGGAATATACAGCTGACATCGCACAATAGCTTGGTCGACTGCTATGTTTTTTGTACTTATCAATATAAATATATACTGTATAGAGAATATTGGTTAAAAGTACGAAATCTTCCATCTTTTACTATTTACACAAATTTTAAATTTCTAAAATCATTATACAATAATAATAATACAATTTCGAACGATAAAAAATTAATTTACACATAAAAATCGAGGTTTTACACTTTTGACCAACTCTGTATCATCACCATCATTATTATTATTATAAATAACAGGAAGCATTTACCTTGTTGTATGCGTGGCTAAACTAACTTTCAATTTCTATTATTGTTAATGGCAATAATTGAATTTTAAATTAGAAATACAAAGTTTTAGCCACTTAGATATTACGAGATGTTATTGATTATCACTTACAATATTTTATAATATATTTATATTTATATATATACAAATATTTTACAAATAACAATCTTTGGTTAAAAACAAAATATAAATTAACGTTCAAAGCAAAAATAACTTAATTAAAAAATTAAGACATAAATTACCTAAATATAATACACCGTTTATCAACATAAAAAAACTGCTACCAAAATTCACAGGAAACCAACTCGAATTGCATGATGTGCAATATTCACACAAAATTAAAACTGTGTACGTCGACGAAAATAATACTACTAAAAAAAGTTTGCCCGATTAAGGCATGAGATCGTTTATAAAAAAGTTGATATCAAGGCTAGACCGACACATATTTATATTATAATAAATATAAAATATACACAGTTACAGTTCCACAAATATTGTCAGTCTACAACTTTGATTTCTAATTATTTAGCGAAACAAAATAAAAATCAGTCTATTCAAATTAAACAATTGTAATATGTAACAGTAAAACAATTGAGTCTCATTTACAGTATTGTCTGTTTACTTATTAAAAACAAAAATGTTGCTATTAGCACATTTTATGTTTCGATGGGTGAATGCGAGTCGCCACAATGGTTCGTTCTGAACAGTTTCAATTTTTAGCTTTCAAAACAATTTGCATTAAGATTTGCGTCATTTAGACAAAAAATCATCGGAAGCGAGGAACTAGGTAATATATCCTCGTTGTACCGAAGAGTTTAAGAGTAACTCGATTGTCAAAAGAAAATAAAAATCAACAATTAAATAACAAGTAACAATAAAACTGCAACAAAGTTCTCGGTTGCAAATAAAACTATTAAAAAAACAACATTTTTATTATTTACAATCTTTTGGTTATGGATTTTTTAAATGTATGTAGTCGGAAGGCAAATAACAACGAATAAAAACAATCACCCCCACAAAACAATTAAAACCATTCTAAAACAAACATTTTGCGTGAACTCGTGTTCACCGAAAAACGGCCAAATCAAAAAAACTAAAAAAATAATTTTTTCAAATTATATCAGCCAAATCGTTCTTTAACAAGAAACATTAATTTTTTCTTGCCTTTATATGCAACTTTCATGTTTTCAATAAGTTGAGTGAACTGAGCATGTCCATCGTGTGCTAATATAAAAGTATCCCTAGCTTTAGTTAAAAAGTCTATGAAATCTCCGTAATGTCTAGGTGAGATATGCGTTAAACGTGAATGAGTTGTATTGATGTAGGCAGCAACGGCGGCTTCTAACAGTTGTCGTAGAGGAGGTCTATCGTACGAAAGTGGTTTTATTGCTGCAGCACAGCCTCTACTACTTCTATGCGGATGGGAGTGGTGTTTTCCATTATCTAAAGGAGGAGGAGGATGTGGACATGACATACCTGGCGCCGTCATACTACACCGTCGAAGAATATCGGATAACACAGTTGCACATTGCACATTTTTTACCAAAAGCGGAATAATATTTGTTAATTCGGTTTTTCCTAATGAGTGACTTAAAGCACACGCCCAGTGAATATCGTTTATGGCTGGATGGGTATCCTAAAAACAAAAAAAAGATCAAGAAACTGATTAAATTTCATAAAATGTACAATAAATTTGTAAGTAAACTAATTAGGTAGTCATCTTATTTTTGTAAATATTATAGGAGTGATTATTTTGAACCTATATAATATTATGTTTTAAGAATGAATATCACGTTAAATTAAGAATTAAACAGATTATGTCACTACTTGCACTGGGTGCAAGTACCGTCAACATCACTGCTAATTCTAAAAAATTGAAATATCACCACAGACAAAAAGTCGGGATAACATACTACAGTATAAATATTTGGCTATTTCAATTAGATAATATAAATAATTATAAATCATGAAGAATACTAATTATGTGTATTAACTTTTACAGTCATTGGTCACCTAAATAATATATATGTATGTTAAATTCATTGTGAGAAATGCAAAATTATATTTTTTAAGATTTAATATAAAACATAGTTTTACTTTCATTGTGGGAAATGCAAAATTATACTTTTCATAATTTCAATATGACGCGTAAATTATACAATGTTAAATTAGTCCTGATTCATTGAGCACAACTCTAACATTGTTTAATTTTGAAAAATAAATTAAAATTCATAGTTCAAATGTTTTTTTAGGAAGTTTAGTGTCTTGAACTCATATTTCTACAATCAGTATTTTGGGTTTTAATTATTATTGCTAAAAATACAAATATAAAATTTTAAATAATGGTTTTTAAAACTCCATTCAAAAAACTTTTTCTTTAATTACTACTGAATCCGCTCCGGGCGCTACAAGCGTTTTTGATAAATTTTGATAAACGTCAAGAGTCGAATTCACCCAAAAAATTATTTTCGCTAAAATACTTCTTAAATCGACGCTTTTCAATGTTTTATTCAAATAACAGGTCACATACGTGGTGGCTGCATTAAAAAAAGTTATAAAATACACGATTTTAAATAAAATTGCAAAAAAAATTCAAAATGAGCGGGGCTTGAGGTACAATTTTAGCCTATCACAAAAACGTATTTTAATTTTTGATTTTTTAATGCCTAAACGTGAAAATTTTCGATTCATCCTCACCTTATAATTCTTCTAATTTAATGCTCTTTCATAATTTGCTTTTATTTCTATAGGAAAAATTGTATCTTCGAGTGGCAGTTAGCGAACTCTGCCCGACAATTGTTATAGAAAATGCTAAGCAATATTTAACAAAAAACGTTTTTTAAAATTTTATTTTACTTGTATTTTTAGCAATAATTAAAAAACAAAACCAAATGTTGCCTATCTTTAGAAGCGGAAAAACTATCTTTCGATTGGTATATTTTACATTAAAATCCGTTATTCCGGAAGCAAAAATTAAAAAAAACAATTTTCTACATTAATTCCCTGTATTCGGGTGTGCGGTCAGCCCTCAGGTATTTTTACCTAAATTTTTTACCAATTTTTATTTCCATGGATTTTTCCCCTTGCATTATTTTTCCGATTATCCGGCTAAATACCCCACAAATTTGTTTATTGTTAAATTGTTGATTCATTCGTAGTTCTCCCTAAGAAGGTCCGGTAAGTTGGTAAGGACAACTTGTTTGGGGGGACAGATGTAGGTTCCATGGATGGTCAGTTGTTAATCCTGTTTTTGCTAATTAGCCCATGGTCACCGATGGTCAGAAATCAATCTGACCAAAACATATAAGTTCCACCAGTCAAGCCAAGACTCAAAAAGTATCAAAGGTGTGAAGTAGGTACTTATCACAAAGTTACATTGCAAATGCAACAGATAGAAATTATTTTTGCGAGTTTATTTCAGGTTTTGTGATTTATAAAATTAAAAGAAAGGGTTCCTAACATTATAACATGACAAAATAAAAATTTATAAAAAAGTTAATGGGGTTACATACTAGGGGGTCTGGGATGTACAGAGTATCTTTCACCATAACCGAGGTCCGCTCTCGAACCCTCCTTAAAAATTTTTAAAAAATATTGTAATTAAAATCTACTTCTACAGAAATTTTGAAGAATTTCCGATAACGGTCAAAAAATCCGGACAGTAGGTTTAATAAATATTTAACAAATTCTTTCATTGTTAGTTAGATAATATTAAAATACGTCGATTAAGGTGAGGTAGAGAACTTGATTATGTCCTTCGATAACCAAAAAATTGGATTTTAAAAATAATCAATTTTACCATAGAAGTGTATGAAAGCATTCTGGTGGGAGTAGTATTATTCATTCTGCTGGTGGTACGAGCAAGTAAGAGCATTCCTGTTCTCGCAGCATCCAGTGATCTCTCAATTCCCACCAACTCAACTTCCACATTTTCGAGTTTAGTTTTGGCTTAGAGATATTTTTAATGAGTGAGAAGGTTTTTACCTTCAGCAATTCAAAACGATCGAAAATATTATTTTAAAAATTTTCAAAAAAAGTAAGTATAAAAATAATTTTATGAATTAAAGATAAATTTAAAAATATTTACTATTAGAGAGTTTTAAAAAGACTTAAAAGATTAACAACCCTTAATTTAATTTGACTTAATTTGACCATCGGTGGAACTTACATGTTGGATAAAAGTGACCCAAAACCGATCGGGTGGAATTTGCATATTGGATTAAAAAAGATTTGACCAAGCAGTAGAATTTACAATCACCCTATTTGAGATTCTACCTGTGTTTTTATGGTCTTTGTTCGAGATTGCTATGAATCGATAATTGGTTCAAATACTGATCTACATTTACAGATTTTACCATCTACAATGTAAAGCATTGTGATGCTACTTTGATTATGAGTAATTTAGTGAGTAAGTAAATAAATTAATTAACTAAATGCAACATTAAGTACATTTATTCCCCTTTCTACTGAAATTTTGAACAATTTTATTGTGTACGTTACAGGATGGTATAGTTGTTCATTGTATACAGAGGTCCGTGAAAAAAACTATTTGTTCATGTTAGGCAGAGATTCACAGTACCCAATGTTCACGGTATCGCATGTCTACTGTACATTGTTTTATCTCACAATCAGAAATGTACTTGAAAACAATTTGAAAGCAACATATATTTCTAATACAATTATTTTTCATCTAACCTATGGTATAAAAAATGTTAACTCTATCCTTAAAGTAGTTTTTGAAAAATAAATTTTACCTGATTGTATGCAAGATGAACATTTTTCATGGCAAGAACGGCTAATTTATAGGCTCTAGCGGGGTATCCTCTATGTTCCATATACCTGGCTATTGTAAAAAGTTGGGAAGAGGTCATAACGTTAGAAGATGCATCTATTACTATTTGGTAAGCCGTTTCAAAAGCTAGCGCTTCATTTTCGCACAACGTCAGCGCATTCAAGGCACAATTTGAAGGGTCCTGTAAAAGTAATACAAAAAATAATAGAAATCGCACTTAAAAGACTGCAATTAATAGTGGTCTTACTTTTGTTGCACATTGCAGTGCAAGAGTCCGAGCACAACTGGATAATTCTTCTTGTTGACTAAAACTTAGATTAAGTCGCATCATTGTACTGTGAGACATGATTGTGGTAGCCACCGGACCTGTGGCTTCAGTTGGAGTAAAAAATTGAAACCAATTTTGCATTACAGATATTAAAGCGTCTACTCCCACTTCCGTTGCACATGTAACCAACCATCGTACCATTTCACGTCTTCTCCAATTTAACGATGATAACGTCATTCGCATAACCTACCAAACAACAAAATTATTTATATGTTTTCACAAAAAGTAAATGTCAAAATACCTGAAGGCCTAATTCAAACGAAACGCTTAATAAGGAAGGATGGCGGGGACCATTTTCTGGCGTTGCAAAACGAAACGCGTCTTGAGCAAGTTTAAATAAATGAGAAGAACTGTGTATATGTCGTTGACTTGATTCTAAAACCGTCCTCAGTCTCATAACTTCACCTAGGTATTAGGAAAAATTGGTGAGTATAAGAAATTTTTCAATAACTCAAAGTTACCTTTAGCTGCACTTAACATAGTAGAACTTAAAGCACACTGTTGTGTTTCTATGTGACCTAGAGTAAACCAACGTGGCGTTCTACTCATCATAAGAGCACTTGATGGATTTCCTCCTCCTAAAGGGTCATCCGAATCTTCCCGTTCTTCAAGCAATGGTAACCTCATAGCCCTCAAGCCAACTTCATATGCTAAATCCGGATAATAATTTAATAAAGATAAAAACATAAATTTGGCAAAAGTATGCATTGGTACACTTTCGGGATGAATACCAATTCCTAAACCACTAGTTGGACCGCCTTCAAGCAAAACAATTGCTTGTCTTCTTAATACTGCTACTAAGCTATTATCCAAATCAATTTCTTGCAATTTTGCAATTAAATGATCTTCTTGTTTGCACGCCTTTTCCTGCGCATAAAGTCCTACCGGCATTAACCTCTGCTGTCCAAGTCCTATTAAGGCAACTTCGAAAGCCAAACTCAGATATGTTTCTGATCTATCACGCGTTCCCACGACAGGTACGTGATGATAACAAGGAGTTAAATTGCTATTTTGATCTTCCGTATTTACTAAATCTGTAAGAAAAATATAAAATAACAAATTAAAATAAGATTTTATTTGTAATTATTACATAAATAACTTGGTGTTCTAGGCCGTTGGTCTTCGGGTATAATGGAAGCTTCTGCAAGAGCATCAAATAATGTTCCAATTGGATCCATGGGATGCCCCACCCATCCATCCGTAATGGCGGGTGCATTGATTGATGTCGTCGAACATGTACCTTGACCGTTACATCTGGATGTACAAGGAAATGGTTGTGCGTTGCTATTTTGATTTCTATTGTTTGATGAACTGCTTGTTTGTTGGCCTTCGTGCCAACGTCTTTGTGCTATAAGTTGTTGCTGTTTCATAGTACGTACAACAGAAACTGCTAGCCTTAAAGCTGCTTCTCTGTGGCCATGAGAACGAAGCGAATCTACACGAGCTGCACACAACGGCAACGTCTCTGAAAATTTTTAAACTTTACAATTTAGCGTGCAAAAATTGAAAATATTCTTACCGTGCCAAAGAGGTTGTCCTTGCGAATTGAAACTACCGGAACTAGAATTATCAGGAACATGAGAACAATATGTATCACTCGACAATATATTTTTTAAATGTATATTATCCCAGGACATGCCAACCGCATCTAAAGCTCTGCAACAAATTTGACTTTAGGAAAAATTCTAAAAATCAATTTTCTATAGTAATACCTGTGAAAAATAGTTCTAGGTAATGCGGGTGGAAATGCTTTGGAACTTCCCGATAACCTTAAACGTTTACTACTTCTATGACTATATGAACTAGACTCTCCATCATCGTCATCTGAACTATCAGAAGAGTCGTACATTGGCCTGTCTCTTCCTCTATCGCGATCCCTATCTCTGTCCCTTCTATCCCTTCGCTCTCGATCTAAATATCTGTTTCTATCACGATCATAATAATGCCTATCCCTATCACGATTTACGTACTACAAACAGCAAAAGTTAATAACATAGCATTTTTACAAATTTAACTTCACATACCGAATCCCTTTGTAGCATATGATTTGATTGTTGTAACCTGTAATCTGGATCTTCCTGTGGGCAGACATCAATGTGTGTCCATTTTTCTAGTAAGGCTTTCCAATGATTTTTTTCGTGTTGCGTACTATTAGGATTAAGAACAATGCACACCCAAAGGACACCTATAAAGTTAAACGAAAACAATTGTTAACAAGAAATATCTCGGCAGTAAAAATTAATATAATTAAACGTAATAGTTCCAGTTATAAGTAATAATAAGCTTATAAGTACTAATCGTTAAAATAATCAAGTTTTTTCATATAAAATGAAGATCTAACTGACGATACCGTGTAAAATTCTATCGGTAATGGGTGGTTGCGTCGTACACGACGATGGTTCTTAAGAGATTTACTACACACGTTATATAGTTCAGTTGCTCATTCAATATCCTTTTAAAAAAATCTCGTTATACAAGATGAACTCGGCCAAATTTCAAAAATTTATACACAAAAAATTAGTCCAAAAACTTTTTTTTAAATTATCTACCTCAATTTTTGATAGTCCATATTGATTTAATCAGATATTCCAAATCTACTAGAAATTAATTAACAAATTCAATGTAGAATATTATATAATATTGTTAGAATAAAGGATCTGCATGAACCGTGCTGGTGCTTCACTGGAATGCTTCACATTGTAGAATTAATAAGACCACATACGAAATCTTTTTAAGATTTAATAATTAAACTTATCGCCTGCGCAATTTTTCTCTTTAGGACTAACTTTTGTTTAATTTTGAGATCATCCAAATTATAAATATTTATAATAATTTTACATCATCAATTTTATGATGAAACAATAATAAGCAATTTAATTTTTAAATAATTTTATTTACAAAAAAATTATGATGAAATAATTAAATTTTCTGTTCTTCCTTATTTATAAATAAGCGCACTATAGCAAAAATATTATTGAAATGTTTCGAAGGAATTCATAATGAAGAGAAACCATTTACATACTACGAGTATACAAATTTAATTTAAAATTTAGCAAATTTCAGTTCTTGGTTCAAGATTGGTTAAAATTGGAGGGTTTAATTTAATTATTTTTAAAATTGAAATTTCTTAGTACAATAGTTTTTTTGAATTTAACACGCGTAAAAAATTATTTTAAACATAAATACCGAAATATTATGTGTATTGGTTCGTTTCTAGAATAATTATAGAAATTATTTATATTATTAACCTTTGAAATTAATATTAATTCAAATTTTTTAAAATTATAAGGAATAATTATAGTGACGAAAATATAATATTAGCTTGTAGTGCAACACCAATGCAGATGTGGGTACATAATATACTTTCTGGTTTTTATGGTTTCTCCTTTTTAAATATTACTACTTAAGATATAAGGCAATTTCATATTGTGAAAGAACACTACTAAAGATGAAAAAATTGTATGAAGTAACCAATTAATGAACGATTTCAAAGCAGAAATATAATATAAGATTACAGGTTACAAAAGGAAAACTTCGAATTTTGTTAGAATATTATTGACTGTAAAAATTATTTTTATTGCCGAGATGATTTTTACGGAAAACACGATTTTTGAAGATCCTCCTTCGGGAAAACGAACCAACGAACATTTACAACTAAAATTAGGTGTTTTGGCCGAGTCGATGTTTTGAAAACATGGATATTTTTGGATATTTTCGATTTTGGGTCACATATAATATTATATCTTATTGTTAACTTTCGTTATTTCAAAGAATCCAAAAGATTATTTGGCTGAAACAGATAAAAGCCAATACGGTTTAAAGAAAAACTTTCTGAAAGAAATTATTTTGAAAATTAATCATAATCATGGTATAAAGCAGGGAAAATAATTAGTAGGTGAAAACTGCATGTCACACGGGTTGTCAGCAAATAAGGATCCGGTCGACAGGTAATTACAACAAATCAAACTCCGCTAAATTTTAATCAATGAATAGTAACCCAATTTTACAATGGATTAGACCAAATTGGTGATTATCGGATTGTAAGTAGAAGAAATAAAGAAAATTATGAAAATACCTCCTCGACGAATAGTAATACATAATTTGATAAGAGCCTCGATGTCAAAATGTATTAATAGATCTATTATGATAAAGCATATTTTAATTAAAATTGAATCATTTGAACAGCAACTAAATATTATGTAAATACCGATATGATGTTTTGAAAAACAGGCAAATAGAACAATAAAAAAATATTAATTTTTTTTGTTTCAAATTATATAATTTTATTTTTGGTTTTCGATTCTCCATAAACCTCAACCACACGAAACCGAACAATAAAAAATAATAAGTTAATTTTACCAATTGCATAAAACATATAAATTGCTTTAAATTTAAAAGCTCTTTTAGTTTAATTACAAAATTGGATGCGAGTAGGAAGTAAAATGAGATGTGGGATAAAAATAAAATTTTGAAACAAAATGGGTTTAAAACCTGATACCAAAGTTTTGATTAATATTAATTAGTCATTATAAATACCAAAAATTTAGATTATATTGTAATTTTTAAATTATTTATGTTTATAATTAAATTTTTCAACACAAACAACGGTTAATTTATGAAATTTAATTATAATAATAATGTCCTCTCAACATTTAAATTGGTAAAACAGTGAACCACACACTTTCAATTATAATTTGATTAATATATACGAATTAACGCTTGAAATATTTATTGAAGAGAGAATAATAGTCAATGTTTTTGTATAAATGCAATTGATCGTTATAATGTGTACCTACTTTAAAACAAAATATTAAAATTTATGTGCATACATCAGAAATTAAATAAACTCATTTACTGAAATCCTACGCAATTTTTGTAAATTATTTTTTTAAACACATTACTATACCATAATTTCTTTTATATTATACCCAAGTATGGTCGCCTACAACGATACAAGTTTTAAAGCAAAAAAGAACAATTAAAAAAAAGAAAGCACTTTTTCATTATTTTGCAACGAAAACATTATTTAAGATGTAAAAATAATTACATTTGAAAACTTATTCAAAATTTGCACTATTAATAATGACGAAAGCTAATTTTTAAGTTTTCACTCGGGAAAGACGGTATAACTTAAAATAAAATTAAAGCTTACTTACCCAATTGATCCCATAATTGTCTACATTTATCACTCATCGGCGTTCCCTGGCTACGCCACATTTGTAGTCGAGGATCAGAAAGGAACTGTTCCGTAATAAGCGTTAACATTCTTGCACCATTAGAATCCTGTGCTCTGAGCATTTCTCTCACCTAAATCGTATAAAATTAGAGACAATTTCAAAACAATTAAGAAAAATGACATTACCTTCGAAAAAAGTGAATTTAAATGTTTATTTGCATTGTAATACGTTCCTTGAACTAAATAGGATTTAACTTGCTCGCAAACTTGTTCTTCGTCAAGATGCCACGAGTGATCGTCGTCCGCTGATGCACCCGCCGTAGGATCTGGAGCGCCAGGAATTTGATTTATTTCCGACTTCTGTTGCAAAATTTCGTCAGCTAATTTTTGTGCGGTAGGCAACACCTCCGTATGGTGTTCCGAAATTAAATACTGTACAAATTTTTGAAGTTGCTGCCTGTCCATTTGTAAAAGGGTTTCTGGAATTTAAAAAATAAAATGTGACTATGATGTAGCAGAACTGCCAGAGAAATTTAAAAAAATAAATATAACCCTAAACTAGTCGATTATACCTTAAATTGTAAAAAATAAAAATTTTTATGCCGATTTCTTCATCTAGAGATATCTCTTAGATAAATTAACGAAGTAACCAATCAGACAGCAGCAAAATAAAACAATCGGAAATATGATTGGCTACTTCGATAATTTATCTTATAGATAGATTACCTAAGAGATATGTAGCTGAAGAAATCGGACATTGGTCGTACAAACATTATCTATTGCATAACATTAAATTTCAAAACTGCAGAACGTCAAATTCTATACAAAAACAGAACTGGCCAGAGAGGCAAATGAGAATAATTTTCAGAGGTCCCAGTTCTAAAGACGAAATGTACGTAGATATGATAACCATGAAACAACTATCAACTGTACGTTACTTAATTTTGGCAAACTCAACAACATTAAAAAAATTAATATGGTTGGCGGTTAAGTGAGTGATTGTTAATATACAGAGTACCCAGTTCAAGTTCGAACGAAGCATAAACTTGGTTTCTGACAGAAAGACAATAGTGAATCACCGAAATGTAATCTGCCTAGTAGATCTTCTCAAAATAAAGTGTATTGAAATTTATGGTTCGGAGCAGTGGCGTGCTTAGGCGGAAGCTATGGGGGTTCATAGTGCCGCCCTAGCGCTCCAAGCAAAGTTTAACATTGTCATTCATTTATTCCCTCCCCATAATTTTTAAATTATGAAATTCAATCGTAAAACTTATCCTACTACAAAAAAAAGAACTAAGATTTTTAATAATTTAAATCAATTTAAAAATTATTTATTGAATGTGAAATGCTACCAAATGTGCAATATTATTTTAATCTTAATTTAAATAATAATAATAATAATAATAATAAACACAAAATATAAACAGACGTATTATGTTCGTACTAATTCTCCACTGATTTTGTATTATAATATAGACCACCTACTACTTCATAAATGTATTGCTTTAAATTGACAATAATAAAAAAAATTGACATATTGCTGTATAGTAAATGGCATTAAATTTAGTTTTTTTATGCATTGTATTGGCATCAGCAGATTACCAATTATTTGGTTTATTATTTGATATTAAACCTACTAACAATGCAAGTTTTATGATTTTTTTAAGTTTTATTAGTTTTTTTATTTTGTTTCGAATTTTTGTTATTTTATGAGAGTTTTTGTAATGAAATTCGTTAATCAAAATAACTTTCAAAGGTTCAAGGTTCAAAGGTTAATATTCCCGAACTCGAAAGTGCACTCTTTTCTGTAAAAATAGCTTCACCAAACAAAAGAGGACATTAATACAAGACTTTTAAGGTGAGGTAGAATTTAGTAGATCCTATATTAAGCGCACAATTCAATTTGAAGTTCACAAATTTGCCATAAGAAACACTCATGTATGATAATTATTAATGCGTCATAATTAAATTTATTTTGGTAACGGTACGTGCGTGAAAACTGGGTTATCACACATAACGGTCGACGAAGTACCAGTCGCTCCTCGTATCTATGGCGTCAAGGATCCAAAATGTCGAGTTTTTTTTGCCCAGGGATGTTTTTAAAAAGTTTAACCTCTTCTATAACCCCGTGACTTAAAGATTTATTATTTTTAAATTACTTTTGGCTCCGAGATATTTTTAAAGAGTTTTACTAGTAGCCTAAGGCTAAGAGATGGCCTAAGGATGTTTTTCTAAATTGTTGCGAAGCCTAAGGATTCGTCAAGTATTAAAATAATATTATAAATATAAAACACTTCTTTAAAATTACTTTTAGGGTTTTTCGCGGGGCGGGGTTACAGTTTCAAAGATCCAATGAGAATTTTTTCCAAAATTTGTGGACCAACCGAAATTTTTATTTTTTTTTATGTGCTAATTAGGATCCTCATCTTTCATAATTAGCTTTCAAAGTCGGAGTTCAGGTATCTTAACTGGCACCCTTTCAAATATCAAAATAAACTTTAAAAAATAGAATCTACGCTGATATTGACGATATGGATGCGATCGCCGGATTTTAGAAAAATTCTAAAATAATCCAGAGAAAAAAATCCGCAGGTAAAAATCCAATAGTATGCCATACTTTTGTGGATTAAGCGGTAAAAAAATAAATTATTGGATAGTCAAAAAATAACTAGAACATGATGGTGGGCAACGAAATAACTCATGTTCTCTTAAATTTCGGTACAGACAAATGCATAATGTTAAACAGCCACAACAGGGTCGGCGCCAGCCGTTATGCTATAATAAGATTGAAAATTTGTAAAGCAAACCTGAATTTTATAATTAACATTCCCATTACTGCCCACGATGGGCGGCACTAAGTGACGCCCGTGCCCCGGTAGCCCACTGCTACCGAACCTCTTGAACCTCTTTCTTTAAGAGAAAGGTTTAACATTAAGACCCCACGGTTGCCAAGTCCGGGTTGGGAAATGTGACTATAACCTTTTTCATTGTTGATGCTGGCAGTCATCAACTCAGGGAGACCGCCGACTTTACGTGCCCTCCGAAGCACGGGAGACGGTCATGGATAGAAAAAGAGTCAGAAAGAAAATTTTTCCTTTTTAGACTCCTTCCGGGATCTAACGGGGTGGGTGCATTTGCATCAGTAGTTGATCGCTCTAACTACTAGGCCAAGACCGTCTCTGCGCGGTAGTAAAATAAAACAATTGCTTTCGCGAGAAATTGAAACTTGAAGTTTGACAATTGAATGACAAGATTTCTAGACATATAGATGAAATAAAAAAATTTTCAAGTTACTTATGAAGGTACTAAAGTTTTCTAAAATAATATTAGATTTTAAATTTATAGTATTAATTAAGCAATATTAATTTGTAATGTAAATAATTATTTAATTTTTGGCTAGTAATAATTTTTTTTTCTATAGTAGATGTTAAAGTAGCAGTTTATTAATAGCAAGGGTAGATAAAATATGTTCTTTTTACTGAAATTAAATACATTTTGTTTCTACTGAAATTAAAATCAGAGTGTATTTGATGTCAAATAATAATTTAATTTCAAATTTGAATTTCTTATATATTTTTTTCATAGACATCTACTATGGAAAAAAATTAAATTTTATACACGTCGATAAAATTTAAATATCAACTCGCGAAAAATGATTAACTCGCGGTTAATTAACAATTTCCTTCGTCGATAAAATTCAATTTTATCGCCTTACATAAAAAATAACTATTAATTTACTTTATTTTTAATTATTTGCTCCTGGCGCCTGTTATGCAGGTATAAAATTAAATTTCACCAAAATTAGTAATAGCTATATAGTACTATGTAATAAAAAAAATTCAACCGACAGTAATAAAGGGTGTGATATCTAACAGTAAAAACGAAAACTTCCAAAATTGATTTTTTATCTGTGGATTATTTTACCTGGATCTTGAATTATTTCAAAAAAAGTTGTATAGGTATATTACCACGTTTGTTGCTATGTTACATTATTATTTATATAATTTATTATTATTCAAATGTATAAAAGTCAATAAAGTTACATGCAATGAGTATTGAGTAGTCGGTGATAGTTAAGATTCCCAGATCAGGATTTTTATCATTTTTAAAGAGGATTATGAAAGATGAGGGTCTAATTAGCGTATAAAAAAATTAAATTTGCGGTCGGTTCACAATTTTTGGAAAAAACGGCTTTAAAAATTAATTTGGAATGCAATTTTCTCATTGGTTCTTTTGAACTGTAACCCCACCCACCAAAAAATTAAAATAGGTTGTGGGGACAGTAAAGATACCAGAATCTCGGTTTTTTACAAAGAATTATGAAAGACTAGCTGATTAAGTTGTGGCCTGAAGGCCCACTGTTGGGAATAATTTTAAATTCACTCTGTATGGTCTATTATTATATTTAATCATACATTTTTAAGTGAACAGTAAAATGTTAAAAGTTTAAAATAAAAATATTTGCAGTCAAAAGTCCAATATAACGCAATATTTGTTACAGCTGCACATACATAGTATATAGCTGGATACCCGGCTTCGCCTGGGTCTCATTAAAATAAAATACTTTGCCTTTGTCTGAAGTATTTTGATTTTGCAGGGTTGCTTTACCCGAGCTTTTCTTCTCCAGTATTTCAGAACGGTTTCAGTCTTGCTTCCCGTTGTCCTTTGGTTGCTATAACTTGATTTATTTTACGAAATGAAATCACTTATAATAGTGTAGGTACTGAATGTGAATATACCAACGTAAAATTACCATAATATATCAATTACAGGTATTGGCGATGGGAATCTCGTTCCATTCATGCGCGTCCGCAATTTTTCACTTTTTTTTTTAAATTAAGCTTTTCGGTTCCGGTTTTTAGCGAAAAACCTCTTTAGGGTCCTAGAGAGTAACTGTGCAAAATTTGGTTGGGATCGGTCGAACGGTCTAGGAGTCTATAAGGAACAAACACACACACACACACACACATACATCCATTTTTATATATATAGAAGATGAGAGTGTAATTAACAAATAAAAAAATATAATTTGTGGTTGGTTAACAAATTTCGGAAAAAATTCACTTTTTGTGTGAATTCGAATCTTGACGTAGTTGCGATTGTCAAAACCCACTTTCCGCACCCTCCGCTCCGAACGCTACAAGTGGTTTTGCCAAGCGCTTAACTGCCTAAGAAGATCCCCCCAGAACGGTCCAAGTCGAAAATGTGTGGATGTTAACCCGACGGATCTCAGAGTGACTGGTATCTCCCCACCGGTAGTCACTATCGACCCACCTACGGTACCTGCACCGTTAACACTAGGCATAAAATTATTGCGCAATATTGCGCAATAATATATGCACTTACATGTATTTCTTATGGGAAAATTGCAATCTTCAAAATTAAATTGTGGCCTTATTACAACTCCGATAAGATTGATACTTACTTTAAAGAGCTTGTATTTTTCTGTTCTTTCGTTTGGTAAAGCTATTTCTATAGGAAAAAGTGTATTTTCGATTCCGGGAATCTTAACTCTCACCGAGTAGTTTTCAATTCTAATTCAGTACAGTCCATTTTATCGTTAACAAGGTACATTATTTTGTGATATATTGATGTTTGAAAACCTATGCATTAAAAAAAGGTTAATTTGAAACCCATACATATAAGAATGTTCTGCCCTTCGCTCCAAAAGGTTCGGCTCGGCACGGCACTAGTTCGGAGCTCACGTACTTCGCAAATGCAGATTGATAAAGGTGTATGTATGATAAATATCAAAGATAGCAAAGCATGCTTCAATACTCATGGCTTCGGTAACTTTGATTTGAAAAACATTACCATCTGTGCTAGAAATAGTAGGTCACCACGGTGAGAGAGACGGGATACGACCATGAAAGAAGAATCCTTCAAGTAAAATCAAAAATTTGTAATAAAAAAACTTTTCAGTTTGGTCAAAATATGTTCGGCTACTTCCAAATCTATCAAAAGTAGTGGTCGAAACGAAATTGCAAATTGTAAAAACTTTGAAATACAAAGGTGTTTTTATAGAGATTACCGTTAAAGAAAATGAAAACTGAATGGAAACAACGAATCCAACTTAATGCTACTGGATTGGCCAATCTAGCAACAGGCAAGGGAATTTATTGTGATTTCGTTAAGAAAACAAAACCATTATTGTTACCTACAGGCATTTCCAATAATAGCTAAGTTTCTGTGAAAATTATACACAAACATATCGAACACCGTTAAATCATAAACACCGTATCAATTTGTATAAGCTTACCTACGTAAACATTGTGAACATTGTGTTTACGAAAGCGAAGAAAATGAAAACCAAAATGGAATAAAGTATAGTATAATTTTCCTTACTATAACAACCTACTAAGTACCTGGACGTTTTTGGATTTTTATGTTCAGTGGGAAGTGAGCTGAAAAAATATTAAATAGAAAACTTACATATGTACATAGGCACCACTACAAATTGATGGTTTAATTAATATTGAATATTATGAAATATTACCTGCCCCAGGGTTAAATTTCAGTATTACATAAAATGTACATATTGTTTTTTAATTTTAAATAAAAAATAGAAATATAATTTTTTGAAGGTATATTAGGCACAGGTAATCTATAGCAGGATTCGTCAATTTACATCCCTTTTATTTAAACATTCATAATTTGAAAATTTTTTATTAATAATATTAAAACAACTTGGAAACGAAGGAAATAATTTAAAAAAGTGCTAGGGTACATTTAAATTATAGCTTTAAAAATACGTATCATTAATCCATTATCCAATTATGAAAGTTCCACCCCTTCCATTAATTAATACTCAATTATTGATTAAAGATTAAAACATTTGGTTATATTTAATCGTACATTGGAAGTCGATCGAAATAGATGCATTTTAAAGAAGATATCCCCAAATTCTGTAATATTCATATCTAATCTAATCTCGACGAAGAGTGCCGAATGTGAACGATCGATACATGCCTTTTGCAAAGGTCTGTGTGGTGTATAGCATTACATTACAGTTTTATGGCGAAACTTTATAGTTTTTTGCTCCCTAGCCCCTTTAGTTACTCCCACCGTGGAGAAAAAGTTAATATAAAATCGTTACACAACCCAAGCGCAGGCCTGGAACCTCAGCGGCCGTAGCATCACGAAGGTGTGGTTTATTAAATATGTAAATATTAAAATTATCCATTAAGTTATGTATTAGCAATTTATAGGAAACCAAAGAATTCAAACAAAAAACGCTGGGTTTGCAGCACGTGAAGTCGGACGTTCATGTCAAAATTGTTACGAGTAAGTATATGAGAAGGAACACAGAACTAGGGAGAGGGTATCAATCTTGTAACAAGTTAGGTTTGTTTAAAAACTTTTTGAGTAAAATTCAATTTAGCAATAAGAAATGCAGTGTGGGTAGGTAGGTGCACTTAACATGGAAATCTATTGTGGCAATTCAAATTGTCACAGGCACTGTACAAATATAGTCATTACCAATAAATCAGGTTAGTCATACAAAGACAAATTTAACACAATACATCATGTGGATGCTTACATTTAGACATAACTTAATGATGTATGTACTATGTACTCACTATACCTTTAGTCAAATTTAGTATGTACCCCTTAGCTTTCAAATTTGGAGAGGGTTACCGACCAGCGTCCCTTCATAAAATTTTAGTCAACGTTGCAATGCATAATAATATGTGTACTTTAATAAATGGATTTTTTGATTGAAAGAGTTTTTCTCAAAAATAATAAATTTAATAGGAAAATAATTCGAGTAAAACTTAAATGGGTAAGATCGTAAAAATGTATTCGGTTTGATATTTTCTAATTTTAGTATTTATTGAAAAAAAAATTGAAATAATTTCAATCAACTTAAAAATGTTTTAATAAAACCTACATTTTATATACCCAAACATATTTTTTATATTGCAAATTCTTAAAACAATAAATTATTAAAAATTGTATTTTATGGAACAGTAAGTATTTGACGATTTTGTGGTTTTAATCGAAAGTGAAATTTTATTTTGAACAATTATTGTTAGCCTGGTTAGAAATTAAAAAACTACAAAATATGATGGTGTGCTATCAGTACCAGATCTATTTTAAATCTACGATTTCCTCAATATATTATGGTATTATATTGTGCGTTTTCCTGCACAGTGTCGTATTCTTCCGTGTGAATTTTCAACCGCTATTATTATGTATATAATAATTGCAAATAAGAAATTTTGCAATTTCATTGGTACAACTTGTGAGTTTATTTTGGTTTAATTGAAAGTGCAAAAATCTATACTCATTTTGGATGTCGAATAACGATCACCCATGCCAAAATTCGATTGCCACTAGAAATGTCATACAATGTTACCTAATTATGAAGTTAGTAATTACGTACCAGCAAATTAAAAAAAATTTGATTATATTTTTATGTTAAATTGTTCAGAAAGAGGAATTCTTACATTTCGTATAGGTATGTAGTTTGGGG
This sequence comes from Lycocerus yunnanus, assembly GCA_036346125.1. Lineage (NCBI taxonomy): Eukaryota > Metazoa > Arthropoda > Insecta > Coleoptera > Cantharidae > Lycocerus > Lycocerus yunnanus. Next base: position 4,116,216 of record JARFIX010000008.1, read on the forward strand.
TTACTTTTTCTACGCCTTATAAGCAGCAAAATAGCTACAATGTAACAATTTCGTGACAAGATTGATACCTAAAAATAAAAGCATGTTATGTTTAGCTGTTTCTCGTTATTAAATTTAATACAAAAAACACTTTATTACGTGTGGTTGTTCCGTCACTGAATCACTGAAAACACAAGGACTCAGAAGAAATTTGTTTAATCACGATTACGTTTTTGTCATCGATTTTTATATTAACCGCAGTTCAATTAATTTAAAATGTAAGACATAAAATAAGGTAAATTGGCGAGTAATCTTCATCAAATTTGATCGAACTTTATTCGTAATTAAAATATTTCAGTTTCGTAAAAAAAATCGTGTAAAAACATGGACGGCATGAAAATGAATATTAAGTAGACGTGTTGTTAAAATTAATTGCCCGTGTATACAAATTAAATTTCTGATAAACTCAAGAGTGAAATTTAAAGTTGAAATAAATTTTAATACTTCCTTCACTTCAATTCAAATTATATTTTTCAATCAGACTCGAAGTTTATAAACAGTAGTCGAAGGAAACTTTATTTTTAAAATAAGTTTTAAATTGATTGCACATTGGAAGTCATTGTGAATTCTTAATTAGAAACCAAATTTTTTAAAAACAGTTTTGATTTAAAATTTTGCTGTTAATGAAAAGTTTGGTGAACTGTTACGCAATTTTTGCGTGGTTTTAATAAATTTTGAAAAGGTTCGTTACAACAATCAAAAGTAGACCATCTTTTGTTATGTAAAAAATTTCTCCAACTAAATTAATTAGCACGTAATTTATTAATCAAATAAACGTAATTACACAAATGTGTAAAAATTCTCATGCTATATTATTAATAAGTGTTTATCTTCTTCCGTTATATAGATAAAATGCTAAATATGTGCATAATGTGAAGATACATAATATATGGGTTATTAATTTAATTACATAACTACAAAAATATGATTTAACTTTACATACATTAGAACACTATGTTTTCACAGATGTAAAAGATAAAGTTCAGTGTAAAATAATTAGCTTAATTAATATCTATAGCATAAACAAAACGGCGAGGCAAGAGGCAATGTTGGGATAAATTATTGGTAGCGGATGGAAAAAATTATATAAAACGTTATAGTATACCTACTTACTACATAAAGACAAAAGGATTTATGCTTCGTCAAAAGTTTACTCGTTCAATTATTCTACAAAATCTATTTCTCTTACCTGAAATAGGAACACGAAGTCGAATAATTTCTGCATTGCGAATACGGTATAACGAGAGTGCTACCACATGCTGGCACCAAAAAATATCTTTCATTTCGCAGCTGCATGTTACTGAAGTTATTTTACATCTGTAAAGAAAAATACATTTTTACCTGAGAATAACTATTTCAGATTTTAAATTTATAACACAATTACGTATAATACCTATAACAATTCGTTTGGACTTGAGCGAAGAAGGCCAATGTGCTTTTTTCTAATTTCTTTGGATTTCAAGTTCAAAAATAATTATTATGATCAAATAGTGAAAGAACGAGGGAGGTGAAATTAAGGAGCGGTTGCAGCAAGGGCAAACTAAAAGAACATAATAAAGTAACGCACTTAAAAAATAAAATTATTGAACTATAAACTTGTTTATAATTACAACTCTATAAAGGCCAATTTTGACATCTAATAATTAAAGCAACTATAACTCGAGTATGTTTATGTGTACTTTATTAATATTCTCGACTCGTTAATATAGAAAGTATCATAAATAAAAGCAATTAATAAAATAAGAGAAAACTTAATAAAATTATATAAATAAAAATTGTTGTAGCAAATGATATTCTTCAATTTTATTATTCATGCGAATACGTTTTCAATGTGCCAATATCAAATGTCTGTAATCTGACGTATAATATGTAACTTTGAAAATAAAATTTTCTCACAAAAGGTTTCCCGCTGCAGCTGAGTTTCGTTTTCAATTATTAATTATTGTCATGTACTTTATTTTTGCGTACATAGCTTTGAAAAATTAATTAAGTACATAATATTTTATTTATCCTCGAATCATGCAGCTTGAAGGTAATTTAAATATTAATTTTTAATCTACGACGATTTCTCCTACTACGTTAAATAGTCATAAAATCAATACTGGATCGGACGCATAGGAATATTCTGTTGGGTAAATCTGCATTACTGCTTCTAAATCATACTCATTCAAAAAGACTAACACTGCTAGTACGTGGGTTGGCGAGATTGGACACCATCAAGTAAGAGCAGCAATACGTGTGCCTTCAGGCAAGCATGCAACCAAAATATTATTTGAAGTTGACCCGACTCGGGCTACGAACAATTTCCGGAATCTTAAAGGGGGAACTGCAAATTACACTCTCTGCGAATTGCAGACAACCCTTTATATAGGAGAAGTAACAAGGCAAACGAAATAACATATCATGTGCTTTGTCACTGCCCCAATTTGTAACCTGACGTTTCCAGAATTTTCAACAGTTTGCCCGACAAAATATTACGGTTTATCCCAATCTTTGGATGTCTTCAAGAATTCAATGAGTTTTATTGAGCAATCACATGTTTTGTTTAATCCATGGATTAATTTCCGAGGTAGATAATTTGCGCCAAAAGATATCTGAATATCGCATGCATGAAGTTTTGCATAAGAGAATCACTGGATTACCTATCACTAGATTACCTCATTCGCACGTAGTGTTAGTGTGAGGTGAAAAATAAAGTGGCGTTTCACTCCCCTCATTCTGCAGAAGAAATCTTCCTCTTTATTGAAGTATGTCCGTTAAATACTTATGATCCTGGTTCGATTTCCTACTTAAATGATCATATTTTGTCTGTTTGATCATTCTATTGGTTCCTCGGAAATTGTGGATACATTGTGATTCCTTTAGAGTGATTATTTTAGATACGAATATAAGACTAACATATTATCCAATGCAGGACGTCCATCCGGTCCCAAACATTGGACAATCAGTAGTTAATGGTTTTAATTTTTGTATTTATACAACTATTACAATACAGGTATTTTATTTCTATGCAATATTTATAATAAGTATAAATATTTTTCAAATAAAAAGAATACAATTTAATCAAAAATGTAATTATTTAAAATAATGCCATGTAAATGTCTTTGCAGTTTTGTTCCTTTTAGTACTATTTCAAGATTTTTCAAATTTAGAACAATATCTAGTGTTATTATATTAAATAATTTGTATTTTATAATACCTTATTTCAGGATATAATAAAAATTTAAATAATCCATAGTTTCTCATAATCTAATTATCATATTTTACGTGATACTCAACCGAAGTAACCGATTTTCAAGAGATTTTTCAAAATGATCAAAAACTAACAATTACTATTTTAATTTTTGTAACCTTCTGAAAATGCATGGTTTTTTTCATTTTGTGTGGTTACCTTGTACATAAATTTTGATTAAAAAAAGGATTATCCGTTCTTTGTCAGTTTTTCTACTACATGTTTTTATTAAACATGATCAGTAAATGTAAATAGATACGATTTATAAACTTATAAGTTTTCCTTTAAAATCATCAAGATTATTCTTCCAAGTATTAAATATTTAAAATATTTTCAGTATTCCGACCACGTTTTTCTATTGTTTTGTTGATTCTATTTTGCTTTTATATTTTGCATTGTTTTCGTAACTATAATATACAGCAAGATTCAGAATAACAAAATTATCTCTAGTTTTATCCAAAAGAAAAAAAATTAATCGCTTAAAACAATATTAGAGAAAAATGTTTTTCAAAATACTTTACCGATTGTTTTAAGTAGTTTAATATGCTGACCACAGATGTGCCTATGATCCTGTTTTACTATTAATGATAGCAATTCGTAAACATCGGGAGACCGTCGTTTCTACGTGTCCCGCAAAGCACGGAGACGGCCATACGAAAGTTATGACTCTTCTCAATTTAAACCTGATACCTTAGCATTACTACAGTGACTTCATAGAGACAGTGCGGCCGATGCTGCCATGTTGTTGCCAATTTTGAATGAAATTATGAATGAATAAGTTTTTCTTTTCTTCTTGAGCTTCGCATTTCATGTTCATAAAATTACGATATGACGATTTTCAAATTATGTTAAATATCTGGATTCATATATGAATTATTTTACAAACATAGCTATAGCGCACACTTCAACAGAGTCAAATTAAACTCGAATACCGACATAAAAATGTCAAGGATAGTCAAGATAAAATGCAGCGAAAAACATTGCCAAGATGTAAAATAATGTGGGAAATGTGGTTAATGCAATCATGAGTACCAATGAAGGGGTGTGGCAGTTACTCAAAATTACTTTTCGGTCATTTTCTATCATTGATAGATATCTTACAATATTTGAATACGTACATCCTCCTGAAAAGTATCAATCAGCTCGCGATCTCGATACTAAACTAGGATTTAGGCCAATAATTAATTTAACTCGGCATTGGACCGATTTAATCACGGCCGAATTGTAAGATATCCATCAATGATGATGATTGCCTCAATGAACTGCATTAAGCCCACCTTGGCGGAGGCGCTCATGGATGCAATGATGCCTCTCTGGAAGTATTGTATTCCATATAAAACTGAAATACGTGGATCTTGTAAAAACGTCCTAAATTGGTTCAAAAGTTTCTGAAAAGTTCTTCAAAAGAGGATTGAATACTCTCTGTGCCAACAACATTTTCCGATTGATTCCAATTCCGATTAGAAGCAGTAAATATCTGGTTATTTTTGTGCTTTTATGGGTTCTATTCTATTCGTTGGGATTAATAAAATTGGAAAATTAACTTAGGACTGGCACAAACGTCGCAAATTGGTTCAAAGGGAACTGCTAAGATTTTCTGACAGGATTCAAAAACAACTTCAAAGCTCCATAAAATGTTAAATACAATATCTTCGTGAATTTTTCCTGCGCCAAAGAAATTTTCTCATTGAAATGTATTAGAAGCAGTAAAACATTGTGTTCTTTCTAAAATATTGGGTCTGGGAAAAAGTTCGTGGCGTTTTTCCCGATAGATAGCATCAATTGCAAATAACTCAGGAAACACAGATCTCAGCGACACCACTAAACGCTCATTGAAAAGGTGACACTTCGAGAGTTACTTTGAGTGTATAAACATCGAAATTGGTGCAGTTGTTGGAAAGTTGTTTGCGTTTGAAAATGGAGAAAAGTAATGAAAAATTGCGGTATATTTTGCAATATTATTACGACAAAAGAAAAACGCTGCGCAGGTTTGTAAAAAAATTTGTGCTGTGTACGGTGAAGGTACTTTATCAAAATCTGCTGCGCGGAAATGATTCGTTCGCTTTTGTTCTGGTAATTTTGATGTGAAAGATGAATCACGCTCTGACCATTCAATCACTGAAAAAACTGATGAAATTCTTGAAAAGTCCAGCAAGATAAGCATATCAGCAGTGTCGATATTGGTATGGAGCTTAAGCATTGCCCAGAAATCTTTTTTAAGCATTTACACAAAGCTGGCTACAAAAAGAGGCTCGATGTATGATGGGTTCCTCATGAGTTGAGCGCGAAAAAATATGATAGACCGAATTAACATCTACGATGCGCTGCTGAAACGCAATGAAATCAAGCCATTTCTGAAATGTGTCATAATCGGTGATGAAAAATAGGTCATGTACGACAATCGGAAGCTTCAAAGATCGTGGACAAGGGATGTTAAGCCGTCACGAGAAAAATTTATAGATAGTAAAATTGAGTAGTTTAGTTTTTCATTGTTAATTAATTAACTTCTCGAATTCCGTGATAATTTAAATTACAGAAATTGTAAAAACACCAATAAATTTACAAAAATACAAACAATACTACAAATTTCAATTTTATTAATCCAACTTAATTTTCCGCAATTCGTTCAGCTGCAATAATACAATAATACCTCTTTTTATACGATACACAATCCAATTGTCGTAAGAAGATGAATCTTAGTAATTAAATATTATTCAAGTCTTTTGTTTCATCAGTCTATGGTAATACAATATATCTATTTTTTGGCTGTGGTGGTGGTCGTTGTTCTGTAACCCACTGTTTTAGTTTAAGGCTTCTTACCCATCTTCATCAACACATACATATTGCTATGATATTTTTGAAATTGTTGTGATAGAAATTTAATTTGTTTTTTTTCTTGCACTTTGCAGTTTGACCATAAGCAAACTAATCTATTAAGTTTATTTACGTACATATGGACGTTCTTCCAGATAGCTCAGGTTCTTTCCGTTTACAAATAATTTCAACTCGATTGACAATATGAAATGTAAATTTATTTAACATAAAATAATTTTTCAAGTGCATAAAAATATGCAAAACCAAAGTAAAAATTGTCTTGTACATAAATGCGAAATTTTTGTTTCAAAAAAACCCAGTGTAAAACAACTTATTAACTAACATGCAAAATCTAACTATCTTATAATATAAAATGTCTTTGTACTAAAATATTTGTTAAATTAATGTCCGTTTTTTAAATTTAACCGTTTTATTGTCTATAATTTTATTCGAATTCGTCTTTCCCGCACATCGCGTTTGTTTTAATTTGTTGAAGAATGTAGAGCTGCGATGAGCCATACATTTAACTAATGACCATGCGATCTGGAAATTTTTATTTTCAAACATTCAAAATTCCTGGTAAGTATTTTTCTGTGTTTTTCCTTTTGTATTCATTTATTTCGTTAATCTGGCAATCGATGACTATTTTGAATGAATATATCACAGGCGGTGGGTGCTATTTTTAAATAAGTAACCTTTACTGTATAATTTCTTGTATTTTCAGTGGTAAGTATTGATGCTTCACTTTCTGTATTTTTCTTTCACAAATCTTTATTAATAATGTAACTTATAACTTTTCTTTTCACAGCGACTTCCAAACATTGTTGTTGATTCGTTTAAATTCAAGATGAAAGTGTTCTTCTTGCTCGTCTTACCGTGGTCCTCCTTGGAAACTTGAAAATTTGCGATTGATTACATTTTCCCGCTTTTTTCATTTTTAAATTCACTGCGTAATCCGTTCGAACTATTTTATATCACGTTTATTAAACTTTGGAACTCTTTTTTAAATACTGTTCAGTTAATGATAATAATGCCTTAAATGTTAACAATAATTTGAAGTTTAATTTGTTTTACAAACATTGTTTAAATACTTTATTATTTATTTTCATTTCTTTTTATCCAAAATTTACAAAACTTGCAGTTGGGGGCATCTGCCTTGTTTATATTGAACTGAAGCTTTCATTATAAAATTTTGTTTGTTGTGAACATTTGTGATCTAATATTAATATTAATAATTTGTCAATTTTGAGATACTCAAAGAATTTAAGCGAGCCGCAAGAAATTTTCCATCTAAAATGACAAGAAAGTCGATTCACCAAAGATTTGCAAAAAAAATTAAATAAAATTTTCAAAATAAATTTGTTTTTAATTAACGGTCAAATCTGATTACACCAGGGTCTCGTTTTGCGTCGCATCGATTTGCGTCGATTCGATTTGCTTAATAACACGAATATAGGACCGAAAATCTTATATGCGTCACATAATTCAATTTGCGTCTTTTAAAATAATACAAATTCAATTTTTTGCTTCATGCGTAAAATTCTAACGACTGTAATTTAATAGTTTTTATCTGCAAGTAGAATTAATATCTGCATGAATCGCGCCGCCATGCCACTTGCAAAGTTTGTAAGTCTTGTAATGTATACATACTACTACATAATATTATGAATAATTGTGTACGATGCGTTTTCTACATGCAATTACATTTTTCATTATTTAGTTTAAAGCAACCGTCAGAGAAGCTTTAAAATTAGCAGTATTCTTCTGTAATAAATAATTTTTATTTATCTTTTTTTATTTGTTTTTTACCGATATTTTACTAAAAAATAAATTTTTGTTAGCATAATATGTGATTTTATTACCATTGTGAAAAAAGTTTTTGATGATTGTAGAACGCATCTCGTGAATTACTATGGAATCTTATGGAAAAATGTGATTCGATTTGAATTGCGTAGCACTTTTACAGAACGTATCCCCGACGCAAATCGAGACCCTGGTGTATGTATTATCTACTAGTACTTTCTTTTGAAAAGCTAAAAGCAAGTTTTCTTGTTCAAATCATTTTCATACTTTTCATATTACTGGTTTTTCTTTTTACTTTAACTACCTTAACATTTTTCCTAATTTTTGCATGTATTTGCTAGGAATTTTATTAAGGCATTTTTTCATCTGAAGAATCAAGTTCATTACAAAATTGTCCTTATCAAAGTATTTTTTCATAATTATTTAATTTTAAAGTTGCGAAAATAAAATCTACGTGAAAATAACACGGAAATAGATTTTTTTCTTCAACTCTTTAGTTTAGCATCAGAAAAAAGCTCCAAATTTTCTACATATATTTAGACTGAACACGAGCGCATTTGTCAAGAAATGTTGTTGATTGCCTGTTTCGTATGCACCTTATTACTCAAAAAACTATATGAATACAACTAAAATGTCTGATGTTATTAAATGTCTGATGACAGCAGTAACCATTGCTGAAAGCTTACAAATAATGTTTCGTTTTATTGTTCATTTAACCTTATAATTTTAAAAATTTGAATTAATATTAATTTCAAAGGTTAATAATATAAATAATTTGAATACAACTAAAAAAGTTTTTTTTTTAGTTGTATCTAACTCAGATGCCAGTTAGGCGCAACCCATTTAGGCACGACCCATTTAGGCGCCGAGACATATAGGCGCGATCCGTTTAGGCGCAAAGTCATTTAGGCGCAATAAAAAATATTATAAATAAAAAAATTTTTGTGTGAATTCGTTTCTGATGTGGTTGCGCTGTCAAAACCTACTCTCCGCACCCCTGCGCGACCCTCCGGGTCGCTCCGAAACTCCGAGCGGTTTTGACACGCGCTTACTTACTAAAATATCCTCAAGTAGCCCCAACTCGAAAAGTTTGGAAGTTGACGCAACGGATCTCAGAGAGCGACTGGTATCTCCCCACCACTAGTCACTGTCAACCCAGGCAATTTTTGTGGGGTTCAAATTTGGTTCCACTTCTTCTAGAAGACCTATCATTTTTTCATAAGTCCGTGTATTTTTGTTCGGTAGTAATACGTAAATTACTGGATGGACGCCTCCAAATCTTTCTGCCATAATGACATATATTGATAAAAAAGATGAGGCGCCGTTGAATCATCGGTTCACTTTTTACGGTTTTTTTTTCGTCACTTAGCAAATCTATCTATGGTTTTAATAAGTTAGTGAACCTATTATACTATTGCATAATAAATAATAATATAATGAATAAGAACATAAATAAAAAAAAATACTGTAATAGCTTTGCGACTAAACGGATCGCGCCTATATGTCTCGGCGCCTAAATGGGTCGCGCCTTTATGGCCCGCCCTAAACGGTTTTGCGCCTATATGTCCCGCGCCTAAATGGCTCTGCGCCTATATGTCCTGCGCCTATTTGGCCGCGCCTATTTGGTTGCGCCTAATTGTCCGGGTCCGTTTCTTCTTTTGATTTATACGTTGAATCGTTTTCATTTCCCAAATCCGCAGTATCTGGATACGTACCTATATGAACCAGCCCATTGGCATTGTCGAACGATGATTACAAAGGTTGAAATTTCCTGATTTAAACTAGGCAATTATTGAAACCTAACAAATTTGGATAATACCACAAATGTACAAATTCCAGTCAACTTTTGAACGACCTTTAACGTTATTCTCGGATTCTCTGAATCCGAATCTTTAATCCGTTTGCCAAATTCGAGTTCTTGCATGACGAATGCGCCCAAAGATGCGCATTTGCATTACTTTGATTTAGCAGACACTCACAAGCCGTGAGTATCAAAGCTGTTTTGTAATGCGTGCAGAACAAAGCTGTACAAGTGATCACTGGGTGAACATGTGTAATTTTCATTGCCAATGCTATAGAGAGAACCACCGAAAAACCATGTAGATTATTGCTACTTTTGCTTGATGAATGTGGACAGGTATAAATGCAAGAAAACTAGCACAGTATAAATATCTTGATGTAGCATCAGTGTGCAAGTCAGTTCCACGTACGAACAATGATCCATTGCCAGTTTGTCCAAGTATAAGTGCAAATGCCTTGGAAACTTCGACTTCATCATCTCCGAGAAAATCATCGGCAATTTTGAAGCTCGAATGTTTCTCAAGATACATTTCTTGTATTTCCTTTTTGATTTTTTTTGAAAACTTAGGCAATACGAGCGACGAGCAAAGAGAGCGGCTACACACCAAGATCTAGCGAACATTGAAAAACGATACCAAGGATTTTGGGATGAAAGCATGATGACTGTTAGATTCGATTGCGTGAAACGGATCCCAAACAATACAAACGACTCGGTTCAACCGCTCTTCATTTCTGATTGATCATTTTTAATTGAATACAATGAACATTAATTGTCAAAAATCGTAAAAAAATGAACTTAATGACGCAAAAATCTCGAAAACTTAACCAATTTTAAAAACTGGAGTGAAGATTCGGATTCAGGGCCCCAAATTACCTCAAAACCACTTTTTGTTACTTAGGTCCAAAACCGTGGATACCTGTGTACTTCAAAAGTTTTTAGTGTTTCTATTCCGAAGCAAATTTCAATAAGTTTAATCTGTAATAGATAACATTAGCATCCAACAAGAAGAATAAAATCCCAGAAAATTAGATTATATAAGTGCATAAAATAAAAAACATTCCTTTCCGATACCTCTATGACGCTTTACAAGTATATTATTATGAATTACGTTAGAACATTTTAAGTGTTTGTAAGTGAAATACTTCTGCAATCTATTTAATTTGAATTGCTTCATTCAAAAAATTAATATTACTTTAAGTCAGCTTTTCTTTTAATTATTTAAGTGGCCTATTATAAACACTAATTGTATTTCACTGCGCTATTGTTTCTAGGTTATGCAGAAAATATAAACAGTAAATTACATTTTCACACCAAAACTACAACTTGACTTTGATGTTCATGATTTAATCATTAAGGTTGATAATTATAGCAACTTTAATTATTATATAGTATTTACCGCAAATTGTCTTTCAAAATGCAACTTAATCCTAAATTATGTATGGCGAAAGGCCTCGCAGTGTTAATATAATATTGAAGTAGCAGTATACGTTTATTTTTTAAAATAAAGGAAACCGCAAACCTATTAAGTCTACATATATAATTTCACTTACATTAGAAAGATACCGAACATATTTTACTTTAAATACCGATTTTATCATTTTTTATTGTTATAGTTGAGAAGTCCTCGAATAGTAGAAAAAGACGTGTTTAAAAAATATACTATAACTTTCGCGTATCTAGGTTCAACTCCTAAATCCACTTTGTAAAAATTGTAGAACATAAATTTTGGAACATCAATAGCTTCGCGACCGATAGAATCTATCTTCAAAAATAAAAGTTAAATTGTATTTTTGAAACTAGCGCTGCTTTATGGACTGTAAATTTTAGTTGATTTGTTAAATTTCGAATTCAATGTAACATATGAGCACTATAAATAAGTTTCCGGAAAGAAATAGAAAAAAAATCACAACTCACCTGTCGAAACTAACTGATACTTTAAATCTATGTGGGGGTTCGGGCGCACCACAAGGTAATATGACGGGGGGCGACGTTCGTGGTGCTGTTACTACTCCGCTTAGATGGAAACCTGAAACAATAATAATTTTAATATATAATCTATTTTAGGAAAATAATTTATTATAATTAACAGCAGTACGTTTTGAGATTTTAATTATTTTAAAACGAGTTGCAAATAAATAATTGCTGATTAATAAAACTTCACTTTGTATAATATAAAAAATAGTGCTCTCTCATCTATTGTGATGATAACACACCAACCATAGTTCCTATTCACATGAAAAGTTAAAAGAAACTTCTATTAAATATTTACCTTGCTTAAAAAGTTTTATCTTAAGCACTTAAATGAAAGAAAAACAAAATAACATCAGGTATGATTTGACCTTGATGTTTTAACAATTATACAGACTTAATAATTGTATATTGAATCAATACCTAAACTCACATCATGTTGATGTTCCCCAGGGGCCACACTAAAAAATTCTGTCAATATAGGGATGCGAACTCACTATTAGTTCTTTGACATCGTAGATTTTTTTATTGTTAATGACAAATCATCAACAGATCAACACATTAAATAAAGTCACGAAATAGCTCAAAAAGCTACTAGCCGATCAAAAAAATCAAGGCATAAAAGACTTCCTTGGGAATCTTTCAGCTAGCAAAACTGCGGACTATTTTCTGTGGAAAATCACTCGCAAAACAAAGAAACCACAAAAAATAAATCGACCGATCAGAACAAACAGTAGCACCGGGGCTCGGAATGACGAGGAAAGGTCAAGAGTTTCGCTGAACACCTCGTCAAAGTATTTCAACCCCCACCAAGAGAAATTCCCCGAAGATGAATATCCTGTACATCAGCTACTCGAGGCTGCTCCGTATCAGATGAGTCCACCAATCGAAAAATTTAAGATGGGGAAGTCAAGCGTACCATCCTCAAAGGGATTAACCCAAAAACGCTCCTTGATACGATTTAATAACTGGTAAAATTCTACAAAATCTACCAGAAAAAGTCTTCAAGTTACTAAGAATAAAGTAATTTTAATGCACTTCTCAGACAAAGCTACTTCCGATCTCAATGGAAAATCACACAGGTGATCATGATTTAGAAGCCAGGAAAGATGCAACTGAAACTTCATCTTACAGACCAATTAGTCTTCTGCCCATCCTGTCCAAAGTATTTGAAAAGCTCTTCCTGGAGAGATTACAACACGTCCTTGAAGATAAAAATCTAATTCCGAACCATCAATTTGGTTTTCGTCGGGGTCATGGAACGGTGGAACAGGTGGATCGAGTTGTAAAAAATATCAGAGCCAACCTAGAAAGTAAGAAAAACGGATACAATTAAGATTCCCGGATCGCGATTTTACCATTTTTAAAGTGGTTTATGAAAGACGAAGGTCTAATTAGCGTTAAAAAAATAAAATTTGCGGTCGGTTCACAAATTTTTGAAAAAAAACGGCTTTTAAAATTAATTTGGAATGCAATTTTCTCATTGGCTCTTTTGAACTGTAACCCCGCCCACCAAAATTAAAATAGGTTGTGGCGACAGAATCATAATCTCGTTTTACAACGAATTATGATTGATGAGGGTCTAATTAACTAATAAAAAAAATAAATTTGTGATCGGACAACAAATTTCGGAAAAAATACACTTTTTGTGTGACTCCGGCTATTGACGTAGTTGCGTTTATCAAAACCCACTGTCCGCACCCTCCGGACGCTACAAGCGGTTTTGACAAGAGCTTTACTTATTAAAACATCCCCAAATATCTCCAACTCGAAAAGTATGGATGTTGACGCGACGGATGTCAGGGAGCGATTGGTATCTCCCCACAACTAGTCACTGTCAACTCAGGCACAGCACACGTACCGTCAACACAATGTGGCGTTTTGGCGTTTTATTATGCAATAATACACTTACATGTTGAATTTCTTATGGGAAAATCGCAATTTTAAAATTAAATTGCAGCCTTATTACAACTCCGACAAGATTAATCCTTACCTTAAAGAGCTTTTATTTTGTGTTCTTTCGTTTGGCAAAGCCATTTCTATAGGAAAAAATGTATTTTCGATTCCGGGATACTGTTCAGCTGCTTTTCTCGACATCTCGCAGGCGTTAATAGATGAGTGTGGTACAGTGGACTAGATACAAAATCAAAAAAGACCTGACTCATCCACACACCCGTCTACTAGAGTCATATTTAACAAACAGGTATTTCATGGTCAAATATGAAGGGACCTATACTACTCTACAACCCATTCTGTCTAAGGTGCCTCGGGGTAGTGTTCTTGTACCGCTTCTGTATCTCCTATACACATCAGGCCTACCGGTAACTGAAAATATCGTGTCAGCTACATATGCATATGATACAGGAATAATGACATCTGACGAAGATCCTAACCGTGCATCCCGTCACCTACAGGCTCACCTAAATAGAGTTGAAGTCTGGCTAAAAACTTGGCTTATTAAAGTCAACACCACAAAATCTGTGCACATACATAACTTTCACCCTCAGAAGAGGAAGCTGTTTAAGTGTAATGCTATACAACAACATTCCTCCTGCGCAACAATCGATAAAATACCTGGGCTTCCACCTCGACCGACGCTTGACGCGGAACAAGCACATTTCGAGTAAACGCCTGCAGCTGCGGCTCAAACATCGAAAGATGTATTGGCTCATGGGTCACAATTTCCCCTATCTATAGAAAATAAAGTATTGCTGTATAAAACCGTCCTGAGGCCTGTATAGATGTATGGCATTCAGTTGTGGGGTGCTGCTAGCGATTCCAATACTGCGAGGATCCAATGCTTCCAAAACAAGGTGTTGCGTAGCATCTGAAATGCTCCCTAGTATGTCACAAATCATGCTATTGCCTCTGACCTGCAGATTAGCAGCATAAAGGAAGAAATTTCAGCGACTAGCAGAAAATATCAGCTTCGACTAATAGACTATCCTAAAGTACTGGTGAGTGCGGATCTGGCAGACTGAAGAGATACTGAACTGGACGCCCTACTCCGACGCAACTAAACACTGTTTAATGTCAAAACTTTATAAATCTTGAAATCTAATAATTATTTTTAAGGAGGTTTGCCAATGGTAAGCTCTCCACTATGTCATGTACTCACTATATTCAAATAATGTTACTTATCGTCTATTGGACGAATTGTAATTAATCATGTAGTCAATAAAAAAAAGTCTCTGCAACTTGGGGCTCCGGCGATAGCCATGTATTAGCTGGTGGGCCAGTCCGACACTGGTGACAAGAAACTTGTCTACCCATTCAGTAAATCTATTTTTTCCAAACTTATTATGTACACTACCATTACGAATTTCGCGAATAAGAGAAAACTCGGAATTCACAACATTTATATTCTAACTTACTTAGTACAATCAAAACTGAAAATAAAAATTGAACATAATATTAAAGTAATTCATAATCATTGTATTGACGATTGTAAAAAATACCCCGCTTCTATGTTTTTTTTGTGATGAGACTGGTGAATTGGAACAATACAGTGACATCTTGGAATACGTTTAAATTCTGGTTTGTCTACCATAATTATCATATTTATAATCGAGCTCTTCGCACTGAAGGTTTGATCAAATCACATCGACAGTGTAAATTTTCTGACTGATAAATTGACAGTGGAAATGTTAATATGTATATTATTTTAATTTCTTGTGAACGTAATTTGTGTATATTTTAAATGCAATAAAAGCCTAGCTGCTAATATTTTTTGGGAAGAAGCGAAGAGAAAATTCGAATAACTACTCGAAAATTGAATTGCAGATCACCGATAACAGAACAGTTGTTATAAAGTTTTCTCCATAGTTACTAAAAATCCCTGGGTAAACTACCTACCGAAATAATCCAATATAAAACTAAAAGTGGAAAACACGCGCCGCTTCTCTAAAAAGCTGAAAGGCTAAACCATTTTCCTTTTACGATATCTAACCATTATGAAATACCATGAATTTGCAAATCCTTTTTAAAAGTGGGACGACCTGTTATGATTAGAAGTACAGCGATGTAATAAAAAATGAAATATTAATCGACATTAGTAAGTACAATTAAGTAGATAGAGGCATTTTATACACATATCATCATTTGCTTGGAAAAAACATTAATTTTTAATAAATACGAACATACAAAAACCATAAATAACGATTATGGTAATGTTTATATCCCGATTCGTGGTCAGATAATAATTATTCTGTCTAAAATATAAAACTGACTAATCGCTACGTGATTTGTTTGTGACATGTAAATTGCGTTTAAAATATACCCCACGATGTATTTGCGTTCAACCAAGTCACTGATATATGCAAGAACTTTTGCTTAAAGGCGATTGCCATAAACTAAACCCAAAGGTTTTTCATAAATTTAAATAAATTAGGCACTAACGTATTATAAAAAATAATAACTCACGAGGTAAAGCTTTACAAAAAATTAACTTCCAAATCTATTCAAATTTAAAAATTAGAAAGGAAAGTTTTGCTATTAATTCTCCAATTTGGCCTGATCAATATATTTACGTGTTCAAGTAAGTTATTTACCGAAAATTATATAGCTAACCTACATACCTATACCTAAAGTTTCAGTTTTATTTTAAAACTGTTTCAGGAAAATTACACGTACCGTAACATACAATAAAAAAACTTGAAAAGTGATCAACAAATGATTAGCAACGTTAAATCCAAAAATTAAAAATTAGAATATCGTTTAAGCAATCTACCTGTTCAATGCATACCAATGCATTTGATTCACTGGCAAAAGCAAAACAAAATGTTTGCATGTCATACACTAATAATTTCTTTATCAAGCTCGTTGACCATTCATAGTCAAGTTTGGCCAACAGACGATAAGTCCAAGTAGAAACATTTTAAAAGCAGAAACTTTAATTTGAAAAATCTAGTGATATCTCCTAGTAAGTTCCGAGGAGATGATATACCAATATATTAAAATTTAAAAGTAATAATTGGATTCGAAACCTGGCGCGTTCCGATTGTTGATGGTGAATGGGTTGGAAGTCGAGTGAATACTTGTTGCTATTTCTCTAGAAGTACGAAAGTCGTGGATCATCTGTGTGATCACCACGAGAATTCTACAGAAATATATTTAAATTTATATTATATATTATGTACTATTTCAAATTACAAAAACATTTGTAAGAAATATCTAAACTATTCGAAAGTTCTGCAAGTGATTCGTGAACCAAAACAAAAATTTCCCAAATAAAAACTTTTGAAAACCCATAACAAGATATAATGTGCGCAAACGATTCACCCTCTTGAAAGTTTTAAATCGGAGATATACTGGGAGAGCTACCGCCGCCACATATCAGTTTAAGTATCAATCTTACATGGGGGAATATATCTCATAAAAAAATAATAACATTAAATAATAGTAAAACCGTGGAAGGGAATTATTAGAAATTTCTGAAGTTCTTGCCAACTCGAAAGTTTGTTTTATTTTATAATATGATGTTGAGAAAAGTTAGAACAAAGATGTGTGGCGTGCGGTATATTGTAACGGATCACGTAGGGCGAGAGGTCGTGAGACTACAGAAGAAGATGGGAGGGTTGCCATTCTGAAGAGCATCAAGGTCGTCAGGTATTTTTAAATTGACCAAACTAGATGACCGGCGACATCGTGGAATGTTGCTTAGTGAGATGAATAATTTTCAAGATTGCCTATTGTTTCGATACTGGGTGTTTGAATGAAAATTTTCAATGACGAATATTCATATCACACAATAAAAGAAAATTACTTAACAACTTTTTATCGATACTTCAGAATAATACACCTACTTGGTGTCTAATGGATGGCACAAAAAACAGTTTTATTTATGGTACACGTCAGTTTGTATGTACTATGTAGGTTTGAACCCAAGTGCTGAAGAGTGGCTAGTAAAACCTATATTTATACATTTTCTGGTTTTTTTTGTAGATCATGGTTGATATTTTAGGGAAATTCAGGTTTAAATCGTTGAGCAAACATATCTTAGCATTTTGAAAGCTATATTTTTTGTGCACAATTAATAAAAAAAATCATTAAAATTAAATAAATAATATCATAATAGTACATTATACACCAAGGTTAAGAAATCTGCTATTATAGCCGAGCGCCGAAGGCTATCGGTGCATTTATCGAGTCCACCAATAATGGGATCCCGGCTTCACAAAACTGTTTCAACTCTCTATTTGTATTCTACCGACCTACTTCGCTTCAAAACCTCTTTTTCGGTAAAATTATCAGATCCACAAATGTCGACATTTAAAATTGAATTAAACCGTCGTAATTTTATTTGAAATAAAAGTGTTGATTTTGTTTTCAGAACACTCTTCTTCACAAAACGATTAATTTGAAATTTAAGCCAAAATTCAAAATTAAACCATCGCCGGTACTCCACAAAAAGCTGTATTCAAAAATGTAAAAATCCGATGTTGTGCGAAAAAACAACAAAATTGATTATTGCTTCTTCGTCATCTTGGTGTCAGACAGTAAGCCCGCTGCAAGGAAGGAAAGTATGTAAAAAGGCTGACGACATTGAGCAGTGTGGAGAGCCCATTATAGATGCCGAAGTCACGAACCTTTAAATTAATTTATAAACGTTATAAAAAAGTAAATGTAAAGTATATAAAAAGGTTTATCTGTAAATAATAAAAAACGGATACAAAATTTATCCAAGCACATTTTCATTACCAATTTTCAATTTAAATGCTCTTGAAAAAATACAATTTTGAATATTTACAAAACTTTCCAATAAAAATTTAATTTTTTATTCTTCAATTCACTTCGATATGATCATACCGAGATAGCGGTAAGATAAATATTAAACATTATGATTTCATTTTGTGGTAAAATTGATATAGGATGAGCGTTCCCCATTTAATTCGTATAATATTCCAAGTCCAATAACTTAGAATTGGTAACTGAAGATGGTAAACATGTTGCTGTAAATAAAAATGCTAGAGGTATGAAATACTCCGAAAATTAAAAAACTTTTTTTTTTACTGAAAACGTCGGGAATTTACTTTTTTTCGGACATAAATAATTTTCATCACACGAGGTTTTCGATTACCAATATTTTATCATAACCAAATATGTACATCACATGAAATTAGTAATTTACTTGGAATGGCAAGTGACTGGATAATTAATGTTTCGACTTGTCGAACCCACATGGAATCATTAAAATGTAAAAATGTAAACGTTGACTGCATACTACTATATAGATTACAGTTTCTAGTTTTCCTTCAGAAATAGAGGGCTAGACAAAATTTGGTCGACATCAGAGGCGTACAATTCTAGGCTGGAGGCAATGCAATGCTTTCATCGATAGGTATCAAAAATGAAATAGTCCGACACAACACCCTTCCAAATATGCGACCCCTGT
This sequence comes from Lycocerus yunnanus, assembly GCA_036346125.1. Taxonomy (NCBI): domain Eukaryota; kingdom Metazoa; phylum Arthropoda; class Insecta; order Coleoptera; family Cantharidae; genus Lycocerus; species Lycocerus yunnanus. Next base: position 4,135,266 of record JARFIX010000008.1, read on the forward strand.
ACTCTACTACCTCCGGAGGCAATTATTGTTCTCATAGTCTCCTCTGTTCGCCGAAATTAATATTTAAGGCAAAATAAATAAAGTGTATTTTTTTATAATTTCAAATTATCGGCAGCCATGTCAAACATCAAATAATTTCGCGATATTCGAACCTTGACCTTGTTTTCTTTTGGATGTCTTAAAATAAAATTTTCCTAGGGTTAATCTAGTTAATAGCTGGTGCTATCACACACACCTACCTACATCAAGAAATATTTCCTTGCAGAACAAAATTACTGAATGATTGATAAAAAATTGAACTGCTTTATATGCATGAGAAACACTCAAGTTAGCCGTAATAAATTATTAAAATTAGAGATTTTATCAACACTAATAACAATATGTGAGAACTCAACCCTAATAGATTTATGTAAAAGCAAAAGTTTCAAGTGGTTATATAAAATTGAAATTTAAAAAATTCATTGTAAATCAAAACTGAAAATTATTAGTAGGTATGCTGTTGTAGGCCTTTTCCTAATTTCCATATAAACCTTGACACTACCATTTATCAAGAAGTTGGAAGGTTATATATATATGGCCCACTCTCAAGCGACGTCCCATGAAAAATAATATTTTCTCATAAAATCTAAATAAATCTCAAGATTCGCAGTTAAAACTTGTGTTTGAATTTCGGTCAAGCGAAAAATGGGCTAAAATTCATTAAAACTTGAAAACCGCACTTATTAATTAATAAAATAATTGCTCCAATTTCAGCAATCTATTAAATTGATTGAAGTTCGAGTTTCTTGTGCATTATAATAATTTTCAGCAAGATATGAGTTGGATTTTAATTAAAAGGAAAGTGATTCATTGTTGCAGGTTGTAAACATTGTGTCAGTGTTCTTTGTTTTAATGAGATCTTATTTAAACTCATAATACATTGAACAATAGCATCCACATAAGGCTACAAAGCTAAATTCCCTGCGTTTGTAAATTAAACGAATACACAAGGAAATACTTATCTTTTGTTTTATTTTTAGTATAAATAACCATTGTTGGTTTAATTTGTTAGTTGATTACAATGCGAACCAGTACATGCTCATCAAAGGCACAATTTCCTAAAATTTACAAAAGGTTTTCGATTTAATTCAAAAAACACAACTTCCACCAAAACTATAAATTGAATTTTTATTAAAATCCTATAATTTAAATTGCTTTTCTACTTTCTTGCTTCTAAAAGACATAATTTACAACCCTAAAAAGTAAATTACAAAACTAATTTACAGTTATCATTTTACTTATGTTAGAGACATTCCTCCACTTTTATCTTCATCTAAAATTAAATGAATTACGTGATTTGGGCTGATTTTATAAAATTCGTACTAGGTCTGTTCGTTTCGTGCATTGTACTGTATGCTGAGCAGGATCTCGATCCTGGTGGTGGTAATTTAAAAAATTAGAGAGGATTGATAAGCTTTAAACGAGCCATATTTTCATTACAATCTCTCTTCTTAATTACGAGGCAACACAAAAAAGTTTGTTTGGAAAAAGTTGTGGAAGGATGCAACGAGTGAAATTTTTTGAAATTTCCTAATAATTTTCCGTCTTACGCTTCATATTTCTAGAAACCAATTCGCATTTAAATACTCTCGTGAGATAATCTGATCCTTCTTAAGCCTCTATTGCTATTCATAAGCAAAAATGTCACTAATCACAAATTTATATTAAGCCTTTGCATCACCTAATATCATCACCAGCATTTTCAATAGTGATTTTGTTGGAAAAAAATTTATATTTTCCTAAAATAGATGTTTCAAATTTGCACATTGCACCACAAGTCTTTTTTATATTTTATGTATTGCACCTAGTGAACTCTTATTATTATTGATATAATAATATGACTTCAAGAGATAAATAAGATATTTTATCTAATTTCGTAGGGGAAATACTACGTGTTTTCGGACAACAGCAATCGTGTGCAAACTGGCTCTTTTCTTTACATAATGATTTTCAATTTTTCGCAATTCAATATTTTGTATGGATGTTTTAATCGATTTAATGACGACTTGCCCATGCGAAATTAGATAAAACGTTGTATCCAGCTCCAGGAATAAGGTTACCGAACTCTTGCATTTTTTGCATTCGCCTAATGGCTCTTGCTTGAATTTGTCCACTCGTTCAATATTCTGCTCCTTTTTCACACCGATTGTGCCAATTATTATTCAATCCATCCTTTAATCTTTTAATAATCCAGACGTATTAACAACGTGTTTCGCACGATTTCGCATGGCGTATTAAGACCTCTCTCGACAATCAAATTCGGTTGCAAACTTCTAGTAAACTCAACTTCTTTGACTAAGGTCAAGCTGTCGGCCGACAAGAACAATAAGCTTTCCGTAACAAAAGATAAAATTGAGACGCTAAAACATTTTAATAGTTTGTTTTGATAATCGTTCCAACTCTTCGCGCTTGTTGTTTAAATCAAGATAGAGGCAAGCTTCGACGAACGTTTCAATTTTATCTTCTGATCTTCTCCTTCTTCATCGTTTGCTTCTTGTCAGAAGCGTCGTGACCCAGCTTGGCCGAAGCCAAGATGAATTTTCATGGGAGTATAATTCATGGGGTGGTTTCCCGTTGCCTTCCCCATAGTCCACAGATTGATATTGGACCTTTGATCACAGCAGTGTATCCGACTCGACTAGGATTCGAACCGCGGTCTACCGCTTTCCAGTCGGCCGGTGCATGCTTTGCGCTACACTGCTGGTCTGATATTCTGATCTTCTGATAAAGAAAGCTTATTATTCTTGTCCGCCGACAACTTAGGTGTTGGGTTTACTAGAAGTTTGCCAACCGCATTTGCCCATCTAGAGAGGCTTTTATGCTGTACTGTTTATACTACTAACTTGACAGTTTCTTTCTTTTGAACAAGTTGAAAGCATTCTAAGCACATACAGTCATCTTTTCTACACAAGAATATAGAAATTTTGTAGAACAAACTGCATAGTGTAATATAAGCATTAAATGTTGCTGGGAGACATTCCAAGACATTGCTATTAATCTCAAAAAAAGGTTTAAAAATATTTTAATTTAGTTGTTTGTACACAGATGAGGTTTTCTTTGAATTTTCTTCAAAGCAAAAGTTAATTTTTGTTTAGCTTTGTACGAAATCGTTTTATTTTATATATTTTAAAATCATTGAAGTAAGTTAATAACTACATTAAAAGCAAAAACTCAAACTCAACGCGTGTTATTTATTTCGAAAAATCTTTATTATATTTATACTTTAAAAATTATTAGTGGATCATATAAAAGCATCTAGAAGACCAAATGCGGCCAGTAGTTTGACCATGCGTGGGTTGAACAGTGCAATGCAAGTGTTATACAGGTAAAACGTACCATTTAAGGAGTTGTATTTCTAATTTAGTTAGTGCATTAAACTGCTGCCTGTTGGTGCATATTCCAACACGTCTTGTAAAAAAGCAAAATTTCATCGTTCTCAATTCTGCCGTTTTACCATTCAACATTTGTTTCAAGTTGCACATTAATTTGCTCTACCCTGTAGTGAATTGTTAAACAGTGTTGAACTGTCCTGGCATATTGTAATAAATTTCTTTATTAGTTTGGATAAAAATGGTCCTCGATGACATAAAATTATTCTTCTTCTTCTTCATGTGCCATATCCGGTCTCCCGGACGTTGGCGATTCAACTTGGCCGAAGCCAAGATGAATTTACCAGTGAGTATATAATTCATGGGGTGGTTTCCCGTTGCCTTCCCCATAGTCCACAGATCAATATTGGACTTTTTGATCGCAGCAGTCTATCTAACGCGAACAAGGTTCGAACCACGAGCTTACGCTTCGTAGTCGACTCGTGTATGCTTCACGCTAAACTGTTGGTCAGTATAAAATTATTGCACTTGACCAATTTCGTTACTAATCCGTGAATGGTCTCTGGTTTTTTGATACCTCTGCAGTTTTTCCTAAAGGACTCTCTACACCACCCAAATTGATCAGGCGTTTTTTATTTATATTACTTTGTTGCAACTCACTCTTAATGATGTAAGGCAAAGTAGCTGCAACGAAACAAAATAAATAAAAAAAAAACGTTTGACCAGATTGAGTCGTATGGGTACCCTATACTGTCTCAACAATTTTTGAAGCTTCTGACCTTATTTCTTACTTGATAAACCCAGGGATAAAAAGTTTGTCGGTATTCTTCAGTACAATGCGATTTTCTGCCCCCCTTTTTGTAAAAATTAAATTTAATTACCATTTTTTGACATCCTGTCATTATATTATTAAGTAAAAGAATTCAAGTATTTTTTAAAGTATATGGAATCAAAAAGAATCATTGTAACTATTCCAAATAAATTTTCACACCTGTTTTCGTGAACATCAGAATGTACGGTATGTTACAAAAATGCTGATGAGAAAATACTTTGTGGTAAAGGAAAACTAGGGTATTTAATTATTACATTTAACGTTTCCATTATTACAACTTCTTGATGCAATTCCCTAACCTTGACAAACAATGTGGATTTTTCAGCTTTTACATTAAAATAAGAGTTTTTCCTACTTCATCTCAGAATAAAAATGCAAGTATGAGACCTTAACTAACATTTTTACACTGCAGTTTTGGTACACTGCTTTGTTAAACCTCAAGAAGTCGCACATTGGCGATCATTCAAAAATTACACTACGACTTACGATGGCAGCGAAAACTTTTAAAAAAACATTTAAAGAAACATTTCATAAAAATGCAATTCTTCAGCTAGGTATTATGATTTTTTAAAACTATTAAGTCGACCAACTAAATTTTTACTCTGTTACTACCATAGTTCCGCACTTTGTAGGAATATAAATATTATAGTATGTACCTACACCAATAATTTAGTTCCGTTTTCTTTATAAAGCTTTTTTTCATTTTCATTTTGACCCAAGTCTTGCTTGACGAGTGGAACCTTGATTTTGTGGTAAGAAAAAGGTCAAATATAGGAACCACCTCCGTGGGCCGTTGTGCTATTAAAAAATTTAACAACCATTGATTTCATTAATGATTTGTTTAAATTGCAACATAAAAATGTTATTCGTTCGTTACCTTGTATTAATAAATTATTCATGGTTTATAAATTATAAAAATTTTTATACATCAAATCTCAATAGCTACACCAAGGATTCTCAAACTTTTCCAACTTGAGCCTCTTCAAATTTAAAAATTTAAGTTTTTTAATTATACACAATTATTTTACATTATTTATTATTTAATAGATAATTTCGTTGGTATTATTAATCCAGATTGCAATAACTGAGTAATAACTTGTAAAAATAACAATACCATTTTAATACTGAAAAATAAAAACGTCTTTATAAGTAAATATTTCATTTATTGCAATATAATACTTATAAATAAATTCATTATCTAGTCGAGAACGTATTTTTGTGAAAATGTTTCTATAGCTGCAGAAAAACTTCTCTCCAATTTGCCATTCATGGTTTGAGGAATAGTAATGAGATACATAGTTATAATATAAATAAACTAACATCAAATACTTTCCTATAACTCTTTCACAATTGTTTTTTTTTACTATTTTCTATTTTGTTTTTATCCTCTTTTTTATTTTACAACTCGATGGAGAGGCAGAGTTGGTAGGCTATCTTCCGCCCATAATTTATTCATTATTTCTTAATTATTAATAATAAAGTTTTTGATGGAATGTCACAATTATTTTTGATATGCCACAATTATTCTATAATGATAGGTTAGTCGATTTTCAATTTCACGTGATTGCTGCTGCTCCCGTGGATTATGGAGATACAGTATACTGCTTTCTACATCAATGCACCTCTGATGCAATCAAACTTTTAAACCTATTCGACCAACTCATTGATGGACTTGATTGCAGTCCTACTCATTCTCTAATTTATCATTTAACGTTTTCTAATGTAACTTTTTATTCTTTACGTTACTCAAATTTCGGAGACTTCTAAGGGTAGGTTCTACATATTTTATCTAGTCCATCTGTATCTAAAGTATAATGGACCAATTGGGATAAAATATTCTATTTCTATTTAATAAACCACCGAACAATGCAATCAAATATTTCTTGAAACACGATTTGAAAACCAAAAAACAAATTGCAGTAGCAATTGGTTAGCTAAACAATTTGTGGAATTAGATATGATTTTTCACTCGGCCCATAACGCAAGTAATTCGAGCAGTTTGCATTGTGAACTTCACGAATGGTCGACTTCAAGTTTCCAATTTCTCATGAAAAATGTATAATTGAATTATTGATATTTAATGCAAAATAGTGCTTTTTTTTAAATGTTAAATAAAAGATAATTTTTCTACCTGTGGGAGGGTATAACCCGAAAACGGTTAAAACGACGGATATTCTTATTGCATTAAAAGTTTTGTATTAGACGGGAGGTAAACCAAAGGGCTGTGGTTAATTAAAAATTTTAATGTCGAGAAAAAATCTTTAAAAAATAATTATTTCGCCATAACGCAATAGAACACAACATACAGAAATGCATATGGGATGCGATTGCACATATAAACAAATTTAGCCTTGAGATTCCAACCAGTGGGAGTTAAGGGAAGTGGGGTGAGGTGACCTAGACCCAGACAGGCCAGCCGAGAGCTTGCGAGGCCGCCACAGTCGCGACGCGAATTAAAGAGGAAGTACCATGTTTTTCGCACGCACCACGCCCTTTCAACGCAACAAATCTAACTTTAGTTCCGTAAAACGTGCTATAAAGACGATCTTTCTAATTTTACGTTCAAAACAAACAAACGTTGCGTTAGTTATCGTTGTATAAAATATACTATCGCTACCTTAACAATTTTTTTTTTTTTTTTAATATTTTGATCTTCGTTATTCACATCGCAACTAATACATAATAAATAATTAAAAAATGGTATTATTTTATATATCTATGTACATCCTTTAATCGATCGAACTTGATGGAATATTGGATTAGTATCATATTGGATATTGGATCCAATATACTAAATGAGGAGATGTTGATAGAAAATGGTATGTCACCACTGCTACAACTGCACGTCCGTTTTAACCCATCGCCGTTTTTATTTGTTGTCAAATTTAATATTAAAATTTTTCTTTTGGGATTTTTAAGTCTCGTATTATGCAAATCTTACAAATAATTATATAGGGTAGATTTTCGTTATAATGCACGTCACAAGGGACGCATAAAAAAGTCCCAACTCTCACGAATGTATATTTTAATAAAATTAGATTTTAATTTAAATATATTAACGCTAATTTGAAATATTTCAGAGAGGAGGTACAACGACGTAATCGGAAACAAATTTTATTGTTTAAATTGAAAGAACCTTGTTAAATTTGTTTCCTACATTTAAAAAACTTGCAACTTTTTCAATTTTCCTCTACAATATTCATTATTTACGGTCGACATAAAAGAATACTTAAATTTGTTACGAACAATAGAAATGAACGTTATAATAAGAGCAACTCTTAATAGTGTTCAAAAAGTTACAATGAATGTCGAAATCTTTTCAAATTTTGCAAGAAGTTGTTAAACCGCCAAAGACGAAAAGTTTAATAAAAAAATCTATAGCCACAATTAAAAATTTTAATTAAAAATATCAAAAGTGTGCTAGGTGCTTCAGAAAGAAAGTCTTGTGCTTACAAAAAAATTTCTTATACGTTTTCCTTAGACCTTTTTCATGCTCATTTCAAAAACAGCTCACCAAACTAACTTCCAATTTTGAAATTATATTGATGACATAGTAGCTGAAAGCACCTTCTATTTTTATTTCTACAGTACCGTGCAATCGAATTAGGGCCACCCATTAAAATTGATTTTTTAAATTTACCTATAATTTAATGCAAGAATACAACTATATTTCGAACAAATCTTTATTTCTATTATTTTAACACCTTTTGATTAATATTTCGTGGTACCACCCTAGCTTTAATTACTGCAGCCACCCTTTTCGGCATACTCCTAATACAAGCTTAAGCTACTTTTTAAATGCTCATCTGTTTTCCATACTAAGCGAATATTTTCTTTTAAAGTTGCTATTGTGGAGTTGTTTCGTTTGTAAACTAACAACTTGAATGTTTTTCAAACATTTTCTATGGGATTTTGGTCGGAAAATTACTTGCCCAAGGCAACACATTGATATCCAACCGTTTGAATGTGTCCATGAGTGTTTTAGCCTTATGACAGGGTGCTCCATCCTGCATGACAGTGTAGCTTTTACGGTAACTACCTAAAGTACCCATATAAGGTACCAAAACCGTTTCAACCACTTCTTTATACTGAATTTGGTTCATGGTTTTGGTAACAAAATGAAGTGGTCCAAGTGCTTCAGCAGTAATGGCCGACCAAATCATCACTGCCCGTGGGTCCTTGATTGTTTTACAATGCAGCACTCTTTTAAACGTTCAGATGATCTTCTCTTCACATATTGCACCTTTTCAGTTACACACCCAAGCCGTGTCTCGTCGCTGAAAATAACCTATAAAAATATTAATTTTAGTAATTAATTAATTATGAATAATTATAAATTTTATGGGTAAATACCTTTGACCAATCTGCTCCAGTAAAATTTTTTTGCTCTCTGGCCCATTTAAGTCGAGCAATTTTCATTTTTGAAGTCAATTTTGGCTTCTTTGCTGGTTGTCGACTTTTATTCCAGCTTCGGAGATTCGCGATTTAAGCACACGTTCAGAAATTGAAATTTCATCTTGGTGTAGGACTCGATTAATTTTTTTCACAGTCCATTTTCGATTTTCTAATTTCCTTCGAACTATTAACCAATCTTCTGGAGTGGTAGTTTTTATTCTACCCCTACAATTTGATCGCCTGGTTGACGTTGTAGGAATATTTTCCTTAATTGATTTTGCAATCCGATTGACTGATTGACGCAAAATTCGTTCCATTTTGGCAATTTCACGATTCCTGTGATTTTCAGATCTCAAAAGACCCTCAATCTTAACTTTTTTATCCTATTTAAGGTCCTTATTTTTACCCATTACGTAAAATTAATTTTTAAAACTTGAAATTTTAAATTAACACGTGGTTGAATAAAAATATTACTCAAAGTCAAAATACACAAAATCAACTTCTTCACAACACTTGTAGGGTAGATTTAACCAAAATACAGCACAGTTATATTCGCCAGTCCCTTAAACAATGACCAACAACGGACAAAACTACCCGACGTTAAATACCCATATACCTCGAGTTTTGATATTTAAGCCGTTTTATAACTGTTAGGGTGAAATTTGATACCTGCTTTTAAAAAGTGAGTTTTAATTGTTTTGAATAGTTATTACTTAGTATAAATTCAAAATTTATCAAATATAACAAATTGCATTAAAAAACTAAAAATTGTGAGTGGCCCTAATTCGATTGCACGCTACTGTATATTTATTTTAATTAAATCTTTTTGGCTGAAATGTATAAATTTATTTTTATAAAGTAAAAGTTATTCAAATCAATAAATAAATTTTTAGAAGTATAATTTTGAACTTATTAGAAAGGACGAGAGGTATTTTTTTAAATTGCAAAGTGTAATTAATTTTAAAAAACATAATATACGTCTACATATTTCAGCCATGAGAGAAAAGGAAAACAAACACATCGTCCGAGTTAATATTGCAGGGGTAAATGTAAATAAAAGAAAATAAGAAAACAACACAGTGGCACTTATTCGTACGTATCTCAATACAAGCTGCTGCGTTAAACAACAAAAACCATTCTAGAGCAGAAAAAGGGCGGACAATAACGGCGGTGTTGTATTCGAAGAAGTTTCCTTATGGGATGTACTTCAATTAGCAAGGATCTACTTTAAGTAATAGTACTATGCATTCCACCCAGTATATTGTACACTTGATTGTATTACTTGATCTGTTTCTGTAACAATGCAGTTCACAGTTTTCTTGTCTTTTATTTTCTATTTTTCTTATAAGAAATCACACTATAAATTTTTTCGATAATCAATCCAATTTATACTCAAGCTGGTCCATTAAAAAATCAAATCCAATTAAAATTTCTTTAGAAGATCAAAAATATGGTGCTAAACTTAAAATCTTCATTGATGGATTAATTAAAAAGTGAAATAAAATTTTGTAGGCTTCCTTTTATCACCTTGAAACAAATTTATCACTCGGCCACATCGATGAATGCTAAAATACTAGATTTTTTGATATTAAGAGATTTGTGTGTATACATCATTGATTGAAATTGGTTTGTTTCGTCAAACTACAAATATTTATCAGTTCTGCTACGTTTTTTAGGTAACTTAAAATTTTGTGGAGATAAATTTCAATTTGAATTGAATTCAATTTTAGTTTAGAAGGTAATCCTTTATTATATGGATAGCCCATTTATCTCACATCTGCAATCTAAACCAATTCAAACTAACCAAAACACAATGACAACTACCAACCTACCTACCATTACATTGTAGAGTATAATATAATAACTTTATAATAAATTATTAGCGTGGGGAATAATATGATTTATTAACAATTCTACTTATTGATCTATCATAATTTCTTATGAGTTGCTGATGTTTTGGTATAATGAGAACGCAACTTACAATTAGTTGTATTCGGGCGATAAAAAATTCAATGTGGAAAAATAGTTCTTCTGGTAAGTGTCATACATCAAGTAGCGGAATCGAGGATTACATAATGAAAACCAACGGCGCATTTCACTTTCAACCGAAAATTAATTACATTCCACGTAGATAGAATTGAGGTAAATATGTACATACGTAGTATAGTTAAAGAAGATCTTTTCAACACCAACGAATAGTTAGTTACACTAACCCTAGTCTGAGGTGTATCACTACCCTATAATGTGAAACACGGTAGGCTATAATGTTGTCATAGGAAGAGAGTCCTACGAACCTACGATATAGTAGCACAAAACACTTTAGCGTAATAAAGAGACAAAACCATACATGCTATTAAACGGTTAAAGAGAATAGACTATAATTATATTGAAGGATGCACGCGATTCCAAACTTAAAGTAGCAGTGCTACTTTAAAGCGATTTGTGATTCAGTCACACACCCATACGACAGGAACGGATTTAAGAGAAAATCGTAAACAAAAATACTACAACCGTTTGTACTAATTTCTTTACTGACATAAAAATAGAAATTGTGAACTATTTCGATTAAAAATAAAGTTTTTTTTTAATTTCTATGGGCCTTGACTGTTTTGAGAAAAACGATGTAGGTGCCAATATTCTTTTCTGAAATGTAAAATTATAAGAAGTCCAGTGGTACCTTTAGTTTTTACTTTGCACCTGCGATGCACTGAAGGGAAAAAGGAAACAAACGGTAAGGATGATGAGGAAACAAGTCGTGAAAAGCTCTCCTTTCCACCACTGTGCGCAAACGATGGCGCACTCTTACAATAATTGTCACAAGAAATCCTAGAAGTAGTAGGTACTTACTACAAATTTAGAGATGAAAGGATCCCAATCATTGTTCGTAGTAAATTTAAGACGGCAACAAATTTATTATACCAACCAACACAATAGCACAATACTTACAAAAGTACAATTTTATTAATACGATATAATAACTCTTTGTATCGAAAGCTGCATTGCTACCTATGCAAATTTGAACAGAAACAACATCGAACACACTTTTTGGATTAAAAACTGACAAAAAGTCGATACCTAATAATTTTTTATCCATCCAAGTAAATACCTTCTATCTGTACATTATTATCTTTTTTGCATGGTAATTTGTAAAAACGTATTATTTATACTGAAACCTTATTTAGTAATATAATAAAAGAGGAAGGATGAGAATTAATTCGTTCGTCGACCTCGGTGTGTATAGTGTGGTCGTCATTATCAGCTGCTCGGTCAAAGGAAGTATGAAAAAATACTTAAAAAAAGTTGTCCACTCGAAAAAATTACCCAACAAGTTTTTGATTTAAATAGTACCAAAAATTTAATTGATTTGGCCATTTAATTAAAAGTTTAATTGAGGGATTATAAAGCACCCCTGGTAGACACTGAAATTCATTGGAGCAAAATAAGACTGATATCTTTTGAACAACCTGATTTACAGCTGGCTAATCATCGCATTTTCTCCATTCTAGTGTTTTCTGTCTCGACGGAGTTCAAAGCGTCCTTGTGTCGAACTATCTAAACCAGCTGGTCTTCTTAATTCGTTATATGGGCATTATACTTTTCGTTCGTTGCTTTGTTAGCATGTCTACGTGGTTATATTATATTATCCTGTTCCGAAGTTGTTACGCTTTTGGAAATACATAGTACATAAGAGCTGTGCGGTTAGACCGTCAACTTACCGAACGATATTATGCAAAATCAACATAAATATAATTCATTACGCTAATTATTTAGTATGTTTAAATATGACCTATGTACGCCGTATTTAAACATTTACTGGACACGAAATTAGTGTTCCTCCAAATAGAAATTCGTGTAGGTAATTTAAAAACACACAACTATCATTAGCTAATGATTCATTTGATTAGTATTCAGAGAGAAAACTTAGTATTTTTCATTTAACGCCTATAGAAAACTTTTCTATTATTTCTTTATCAACACGAATATAAATAATACAGTGAATAAACAATAATTGATATAAAAAATCGATAATTTGCTTCAACACAATATATTTTCCAATATTTTATATTAAATACCGGGAAGTTTTCCAGTTTATTATAAAATTCGTGGGATGTCTGATGATAATATGACTTAAAAGCGTGGCCGTTAAAAGTTTTGCTATAATAAACTCGGTAAGAGTTTTATAATTTAAATAAAGTCATAACACAAAAAGCCATTAAGCATGTCAATGCAATATTTTTACTTTTTTTTTGGGTATATTTCAGTGGTTAATCAAAAGGAAGTATTTCTTCAAGTTTTCCTTATAGGAAATTTTAAAACTTCGGTGAAAAGTTATTTGCTGGCGAACTGCATCACGGGTAAAATTAAATTTGTTATGTGGATAAAATGTATGTATGTAGTCATAATAAAAATAATATCTGGGTTAGGTACTTATTGAAGAAATTTTCAAGTTATATAGCTTTCTCGACATTAAATATTAAAAATGTAAATAATTTTGGTCACGTAGTATTTTATAGTAGTATAAAACCTTTTCACCTTTAAATTTAATGTTGAGCAAGATATCCCTACAAATATTCATAAATTTAAATTGTTCTTTTCAATTATGGAAATAATACAGAAATTATGTATAATACAACGAATACCGAATGAGGAAAAGAAGAAAATTACATGCCTAATATTAAAAATAGTCTGATAGTGTTGTATAATTCATTACATTTTCCATAATTAAAGGAAAACCAAACTAAAATTTTAATGAGTAATTAGTGCATTTATAACTGGAAAATTCTCTCTGGTAGATAAAAAAAACATACCACCGTGTAAAATACAGTGCTAGTCATGAGACTGCGATATTCGTTCAGATAGTGCGAGATGACGAAGTTGAATATAGTCTGCAATGAAAGTCGTTTACATAATGTAAGTATATGTAGCTATCGAGGCTTAACTGTCCGCAAAGAGCTACACAGCGACTGTTTCCACTTAAGAGAAAAAAACAGACCAACCAAGCAGAAATCACGCAAACCAACAACCTTAGCAAACTAAGGTAGTTTTTTTAAATTCCCCATTCAACAAGAAATGACATATTATGCTTACGAAGTTTGTGTTCAACCCTGTATACAGTTCATAAACTAGGCTAATCGTCAAAATAAAATTAAAGCTATCAAAGTGATAGTCGTTCATTTACATCCTATAAACTCTACAAATAATTATAACTGGATCACGACACTGTATTCCGGCGCCATCAGCAATGGAACCGCGGTAACCCGCTCTCTAACTTTCCGGGAGTACGCTACATTGCTGCTGCTTATTGATGTCACAGATAATTTGAATAAACAAATATAATTCAGTCATCTCCACTGACATAATAGAATCCAAATATGTATGTTGTATTGTCTTTTTTAAATTATAACAAAAAATGCGTAGTAAATCAAATCGAAGATCAATACAATAATGGCATCGATGAATTTAAAAATCCAATAAGAGAACTACGAACAAACCAAAGAAAATTCTAGAAATATGAACACATTGTTAAATATATTAAGAGGTCTGGTTAGGAAAATCAATAGTGGCGGTACACCATAAATATAAAATTGCAATCTGGAACGCCACCAGACTAAATTAACACTTACATGAGGTAAACATTTATAAAAACATTATGTTGATATTGGAAGCGAATCCTTACAAACAAACATTACCTATATTAAAATACCTAAATTTAAAAATTAATTACCCCTAACATCCAACAGAAGAAAACGCATATGCTGTAAATGTGGAAACGGTACAGCAGTGATTGACCACAAGAGATAAATAAGAAAAAAATTCGTAGCCGCAATTCGTTACCATATTGGGAATAAAATTCACAGCTGGCAGTGACTATAATGTTAAAAACGTGATATTTGAGAGGAGGGGGCTCACCCCCCTCACTTTTGCTCATTCCTTATTGTTAAAAAAACCTATCACCATCATAGAACAAACATGTTTAGTGAAGAATTTAATCAATTAATCAAACTAAGCATTTGTACCATACATTCGAAGAACCTAGTAAGTACACCAATACATTTTGATGGTACAACCAGAATAGTTCGTCAACTCAATTTTTAGTAATTCTACTTGTTAGGTTCTTCGATTGCACGATATATTGCATAAATATGGCCAGGATTAAGCAGTAACAACAAATAAATTTACAACAGATTCCTACAACAAAGAAATGCTATTTAGATGCGATATTATCCGCAAGTTGATTTATTGACTAGAAAAATTCTGTAAATAATAGACAAATTCTTCAATCACATCGAGCAAATATTTTGAAACCATAATTAGAAACGATCATTTCCTGACCAATTGAAAGTAGCATAAAATGTCATGACATCTAAAGTAAGGAAAAAAGTGGACAATGTTAAGTTTATTTAAACCAATTTGTTTATACTAACCAGGGTATTTTAGAAACTTCAGCTTGAATAATTAAAATCTAAATAATAATCAAAAGCGTATTCCCAATCATCAGTTATCGAAACCAACATAAAACCACTCACAGCGTGGTTAGAAAATTCAGGGACTTGGAAAGTAAAAATTTCTAATCGAAAACCTTTTTCGCTATAAGCCAAGTCCTCGACAAAAGAATCTGAAAGTGCATCTCCCATTACTAGTAGACTTGCGAGTGAAAACGCAGACCTAATCCTATTATGCAAAGGGTACACAGAGAATCCAAAGAGTGCAAATCAACCAAAATAATAATCCCAGATTAGCTTAGCAATTGAGAATTACGGCAAACGAAACCTACATGTTAAGTTTAATATGAAGAGAGGCACAGATGTCATGCATCTCGGTAGGAACCTCGACAGAAGGCTCACCTGACGTAAGCATTTTTTTTACTAAGCGAAAACAGCTTAAATTCAGGCAAAATTCGACGATCGAATGAAAATCTTAGAATTTCCATGAAAGAAAGTAAAATCTTACATAATGATTAAACCCTACAAGTTTTCAGGGGTTTGAATTTCAAAACCACGTCCACGACGAATGATGGTAAATTATATGGTTTTCTCGCCATGTGATACATAATGGGTCTTAATTTGCCACTCGTAGAATTCAAGTCCGCGTAATTACTTTTTATATGTGTTTATTTGTTTTATATCTTAATTACTTTTTATATTATTTTTTTCAGACCTGCAAGGTTTTTGACTTTTTTTTTAAACAAATTTATCTCAATAGTTTCAGTATGTATTCTGTTGTTGCATTACTTAATAAAAACAAAATTTATTATGGTTGAGATTTTAACAATAATTGAATATTTATAATACAACAGGAGTTTATCCCCGAGTTTTACATGCTTTTTTGCATTTTTAATTCCGATTGCAAATTTTGAAATAAAACGCGAATTTTTAAAGCACTTTTTAAATATTTAAATAACCAAAACGTGTTTGGTTACTTTTGAAAATTGTAGAGGCGGTGAGGTTAAATAAATAGGTAAATAAACCGATTAAATTGTTATTATATATTTTTTGATGGACTCGGTTACTTTTTCGTAAGCTTTTATGTTGTCACAAAAACAAAACTGTCTTGCTCCGTGGAAAGGAAGCTGCTAAATTATATTACCATCATGGTTACAATGGTTTTTCAAGCATACTGTTTGAATATAGACGACCATGGGAAGGAAGACTGATGAAGAGGTGGAAGTAACAAACATTCCGACTGTAAGAATCACATAACATCTTTTATCCTTAAAAAAAATTAAAGCCTGCTTTTTTTCTTTCCTTCTAAAAGATTCGGTTAAGAAAGGGTAAAAAATTACTGTTTAACTAGTCAATAAGATGTACATAAATGAAAAATGACGGTCCGTCAGTTCTTGTACATGAATACCACATATTTCAATGTATGAACAGTTTCTACCCTCTACAGTTAAGCTCGATCATCACTTGATCAATGAAAGATGCGCACAGCGAAATCGTCAAGTTTGGAACAAATTCGATAAAAATCTTTAGGACACATGCTTATGTTTTTAAATGTTACTTTTTCTGCAATCAACATTTTTTAATAGCGTGTGGTTTTTAATCTACGAGGTCATCATAAATTTTTTTAAATTGCAACCCTTATTTTTTGGTTACTGATTTGGATAGAGCACAATTTTCCGAGTATTATGAAAATAACTATGACATTGTAGAGAAAAGTTTTCGAGACAATTAGTCCCCAAGTTTTAAAAACGCATGCTTAAATAATTATTATTCAAGAATCAAGAATGTGCTGCCAATCATCACGATTTTTGCTCTATTTTGCTAACAGTGGTATACCGTGCAATTGGTTCCTCGTTAAAGATATTCGTTTTTGAATGAATTTCTAATTAAGTGCAAGTTCTGTCCCCGTAAACGAATCATCATCAGAATTTTAATTCGTTGTCTTTCAGGCAACGATTAATCAATAAATACTATATAATTCAGTCAAAATGGACAAAAAAGAAGTGCCAACTTTGCAATAATTTGCATAGAGCTGAAAATTGGTATAAGTCTTAAATATACCATTACAAATGAAATATCAAAAGTTCCCACCGATCCCATTAACTCCTAAAAATTTTATTCATGGTCAAAGATTATAAATATCGGTTTTTCGTATTTTTCTCGTAAACAATAAGTTTATCGTAATAATAGGTTAAACAAAAGTTGTAGATAATACAATTCTCTATAAAAATAGTTGTTATACTTTTATCCTACGAATCACCATTCCTGAAATATCGCGATTTCAAACATCGAAAATACTCTAAGCCTGCGCGTGCAGTGGAATATTTCGGACAAATTCTGACGAACAATTATCCTTCACTATTACCGATCACTCGCATCTGTGAGTCTACGTCAAACTGTCTGTGGTATCGATGAGGAAACTGATGCATCTTCCTTCTTAGAACAATATACAGAAATTTAGCAAGAAGAGGAAGAAGAAAGCGAAGATAAAGACATTACTGTTAAAGTAGTATATGAAGATTATCAGTCAGACTAAAATTTTCCCGAAATCAACAATAATCTGTTCCACTTTTAATCATATTGTACACGTAAAAATAAAATATGAGCTTGAAATTTTAGATATACAGATAAACTTTCCGATAAATAAATTTTTTTTTACTTGAGATCTTCCAAATTTTAAAAAGTAAATAGGCAATCTTATCAATTGGGGTTTGTGGGGTCTGTAGTATTAACAAATAGTAATATCTTCACTAACAACGATAGTTGTATTTTTTTTATTGCATTGTTCCATTGCTTTTTCAATTATGAGGATTGCTTCTTCTTCTTCTTTTCAATTATGAGAATTTCAACGGCATTATCAGCTTGTTTCACTAAAATGTTTGCTGCTGTAAATGTTTCTTAACATCTTAACCAATATTTTTATATTTTTACTTATATTTAACGTCCGATGACGTATACAGGCCGCGTAAAGCTGCGCGTACAGTGGATCCGTTTTCGGACGAATTGTGACGAACAGAAAGTCTGACGGAGACTCATAGATGCGAGTGATCGGTAATAGTGATGGATAGAATTGTCATTTATCAGAATTCGTCTTAAAACGGATCCACTGTACGCGCAGCCTTAGAGTGCATATTAGTATTTTCGATGTTTGAAATCGCGATATCTCAGGAATGGTGATTCGTATGAAAAAAGTGTAATTATAATTTTTTTAGAGAATTGCGTGATCTACAACTTTTGTCTGATCTATTTTTACAATAACACTAAGCGTTTATAAAAATGCGAAAAATCAATATTTATGATATTTGACTTTGAATAAATTTTTAGCACAAGTAGAATCGGTGATTCAAGCAGCAGAGTGGCGTGTTGGGAGACGTATGTGACTACGAATAAGTAGTCGCAGGTTCGAATTCCATACGCGCCTGTTGTCTAAAGTAAAACAGAGGAGTAATCCACCTCGTAAAACGGATTGTAAAGACTTCCAGAATGGAAGTGGTTATATTCCGACAGGAATGGAAAGCTGCTGATGATGATGATGATGATGAGGATCGGTGAGACTTTTGATATTTCATTTGTAATAGTGCATTAAAGACCTGTACCAATTTTCAGCTCTATGCGAATTATTGCAAAGTTAGGACTTTTTTGTCTATTTTGACTGGACTATATAGTATTTATTGATTAATCGTTGCCTGAAAGACAAAGAATTAAAATTCTGATGATGATTCGCTTACGGGGACAGAACTTGCACTTAATTAGAAATTCATTCAAAAACGAATATCTTTAACGAGGAACCAATTGCACGGTGTACCACTGTTAGCAAAATAGAGCAAATATTTTTGCCATCAGTGAGTCATACGAGAGATCGTTCTAGATCTAACCATTCGCCAGTTCAAGAAGATGTTCAGCTAAATATTTTTTGATGGCACAGTTAACAAGCAAAACTGTAGATATTGGTCTGCTGTCAACCCCCACTGAAAAAAGGAAACTCATAGCTAGTTTTCACTGGAGTTTCGGCTAGCATTGTAGGTACTTGTAAATTCAGAACGATTGAATGGCGACCTACATACATTTCTGGATCTTACTCTGCTTATGGGGCTGTTTAAAGAAAAAGCCTATTTCAGCAGACAAGCTGCCATTGACAAATTAACACATAAAGTTATTTGTTAATGAAATTTGAACAATTGAACCCAATATAATAAAAAATGTTTTACAGGAGTTTCAGTGGATGGGATATTACGAAGAAACGGTAATATCTCAGCTAAAAGCGGAAGTGACTTCGAGCATTTACCAGTTGAAGTTTTTTTTATCTCGCTCTCTCTCTGTTCAGTCTTTTCCGCCCACTTCTGAGCATCAGCCTCTTTCTCTAAGAGAAAGGTTTAAGCATTAAGAGCCCACGGCTGCTTAGTCCGGGTTGGGGAATGTGCCTGTAACCCTTTTTATTGTTGATGCTGGCAGTCATCAACTCAGGGACTTCTCCCGGGATCGAACCGGGTGCCTTTGCATCAGTAGTTGATCGCTCTAACTACTAGGCCAAGACCGTCTCTTTTTTACCTCGCATTTGTGCAAAATTATCGTTTTCATTTTATCGAAGTTGTTGATTAAATGCTTTTTTGTAACTTTGGGACTGATTATCTTTTCTACTTTTCTCTTTAAGGTCATAGTTTTTTTACGTTTCCATAATCAGAAAATTGTGCTCACAGCAAATCGGTATAAGAAATATGAAGGTTGCTATTTAAAAAAATTTACGATGACGTCGCAGTTGAAAAACAAAGGACGATACTAAAATGTCGAGTAGGAAAAAATTATATTTAAAAAAATAAGGTTGACGCATCCGAGAATTTTCCGAGAAAATCCCTCAAAATTTTTTATCAAATTAGTTTTACAAACTTGAGGAGCTCATTGTTATAAGCAAAAGATGTCATTTTAAAATGCACATCTGACTCATTCTTTCCTTTATCATAAACGTCAAAAAAATTAATACCGACAAAATACACACTTCTGATTGGGCACAGTATGATAGTGTACATAGTACGATTAGGATTAATCAATCAGAAGAAACAAAAATACGAAAAAGAGGTAGATACTTTTTTACTCGGAAAATTTACGTTCTTCTTCAATGATATCTGTAATTTTTTAATAATTGTATGTTATAAATCTCTATATCCTGTTGTATATTATAAATGTTTTGATCGAAATTAATAACAAACTTAGTATACAATAGCACTTACTTGGGAAATTCTTTAGGATAAAATAAAAATTAAATTTGAGTAACATTACCTTCAAGCGTTCTTCTTTCTATACTAACTATTTCCTTTTATTCTTTTTAAATTATTGTTGCTTCGCACTTCCTCAATGTGTAGGTGTTTTATTTTTAAAACACCTCCCGTAATTATGTTCGCTTTTTCGCTAAAGCTTGGTTTTTCACGTCACGTTTGAAATACAAACGATTTTAAGAAAATTGAATGAGGAACTCACCTGAAACAAAAATACGATATTAGCATATAGGTAATTTACATTATCCAGTTTTTTGAGTAAAATTAACATTCAAAGATTCAATATGTAATACTAAGTAGGTACTTATTATACCATAGGTAACTATTATACATTAAGAAGTTCTTATAAGAAATCTAAATTAATACGTATTATTTTCTACCTACACAAATTTAATAAATATTTTAGCTTTCAAAAAGAAACCTCTGAGTAATGGCAAGTATTGACATTTATTGCTAAAGGTGACTTCAGTTAAAACTACACCCAATCATCGATCTTTAATATTTTTTAAATGCTTAGAATGAGTAAGAATAATTTTTTTTGAATAAGTGCTTACGTTTATAGTGGAGCAAAATAAATTATAAACAAGATTGATATCCGTCAGAAAAATAAATTAATTGTTTGTTCGTAGTAAGTGGAACACTTTTTGTCATTTCTACGTTAGAATGCAAATTGTCAGGTTTGCATAGCTGCTTTTTTTGGTTAAGGTACCTATTATAGAAATCGTCCAATACTTGCAATTACAAACGAAAATTTATATTTTATGGCAAAAATTTTTAAATTATTATATAAATTCGGTTTTAGAACGTCCTGCGACGTTGTTCGATTTCCTCAAGAGGGTACTCGAGCATTTAATATCTCAAAGATGTTGCTGACACCTTGTGAGAGGACCACCGTCTTTACTAATTGCCTTCCGAAGCACGAAGCCAGCCTTACAAAGTGAGCTTCTCCTCGGATTCGAACCGGGGCACCTCACGTTAGCAGTTGATCGCGCTAACAACCAGGCCAATGACCGTCTCTTATAACTATTTTAATTATTAACATGTCATAAAAATTATTCGTTAAAAATGAAACTATCCGAAAAAACAATAAACTTTTTTGCGATTAGATACTAATCGCAAATATTTTTTCTAACAGTAAAATACGGACAGCCAACGAATAATTTAAAGTGAAATATAATAATGAAATGTAAAAGTACGATAGATAATGCTTCTTGCAATTGTTCTTAGAGTCCAAAAGTAAAAATTTTGACATATTTAAATCTATTTTATGGTAAAATGCAGATAAATAATAAGCTTAGGCAAGTCTGTCGACAAAAAGAAAATTTAAAGCTTGCTAAAATATACTGGCAAGAGATATATTCAGAATAAATTAAAAAAGTTAGGTGACTGCTATCCAAATGAAACCGGAAGCAGAACTTTATAAAATTACCTGTTTTTTATAATTATACAAATTAAGTATAAAAATGACTTCCGTTTATGTTAATAAATGAGAAAATAAAATAAAAGTGTTCAAATCTTATCTATAAGAACGTTTCCCAAACGTTTTGTTAGTGGATTGGATTTTTTCCAATTATATTTCAAAATTTTGTTTCTTTTTTTTCGGCTTCCCAATTCCTGAATGCTATAATAGCAAAACACCTTTTGAAGAAAACGTCAACAGTTAGGTATGGCCAGAACATTATTTTTATTAGTTATACATCAGGAAATAAACATTTTAAAATCAATATTCGATGTATCAAAAATAAATCCAGTACTGTATTTATCAACAAAATTGTTTTCTAAAAATACATTTCACCCTTACCGATTGTTCTTGGCGTTCTCCTTATAAAATTTTCAGGTTGTCGATTTTAAAATTGGCAAAATCGATGTTATACTAGACGAAATGGGTTAACTTCGTAATAAATTGAAATAGTTAATAACTTGGAATTGAATGATTCAAGTCGTCATTGTCTGACGTTAAATTTTTTCACCTTTCGTGAGAGCATTTGGCGATGTCAAGTTGTTGTAGTTATTAATCGCATTAATCCTACATTCGTTTCAAAATGCTTTTACGTAAATATTAGTTGTTAAAAAGGTGATCGATAAAATAAATAAATAATATAAAACAATATTTCATAGAAAATTATATTACACTAAATAATGTAACAATCATAAAACAAATAAAATTACAGATAGAGCCAGATAGGAGGATAAAACGTTTTTAAAATTCGTACGAATTTCATAACAAAACAAAAATTTGGGAAATTTTATAGCGTAATGATTTATTAATCCTAATTGTATAAATTTTAATAGAAAGTGCAAAAAGGAATTTTGAAAATTTATTATGAATCATATAGATATTTTTTTAAATAAATACCGAATCATAAAATCGATGAAAGTCACACATAAATTTCTTTAAATTGAATACGAAAACCGCTGCTTGGTCGTTTAATAATAAATTGTGCCAAAACATTGTATTGCGAAATTTCGAACATCACATACCGACTATGTAAATGAAATAACATTGTTTTCAAGCTGCAGAGACAAGTATTAATAAAATTACTCTGTTGAGCAAAGTTGGGCCTTACGTCGGAGCGCATTGGGAGCAAAATCGCAAATATCAGGTCCGTACAATCAAATTAGTAGCAGTTTGTGTAGTGGATCATTCATAAGTAGCTGTGACGTCATGGACCTGATCAATACTACAAGGGACGGACTTAAAGAAGCGCATTGCGCAGTCGCTTTCATTACGATCGTCACATGTGCAGATTAGGGATGACTGTGTTCACACAAAAATTAAATTACTCAGAGCTGCCTTTCTCTACATCACTGATTAACAATGAAGAACGGTCACATTTAATAGAAAACTACACGCATCTTGCACTAAAGTATCTCGACAATCGGCGCATGCTTTTATAACTTAATAGTATATAAATTACTTTTCTTTTAAACGAAACACGAATAAATGTTACGTAACAGGAAAGTGAAGAAAACAAACGTAAAAAATAATTATTGGTGAAAGTGTCGAGAAAAGGAATACATTAATTTTTACATAATAATATTTATAATATACGTCTAATGTTTCTAAATTAAAAAAACATGTCGAGTACGATAAAATAAGGGCGCACCGTATGTGCTAGTAAACAATTGCACATTATAGGATTTTAGGATTAAATATTTATAATACAAAACAATACATTAAACATGATTCACTGTCATTTGGCCGAAAATTATTTGGCCGAATTCTATTGGCCGACAGTTTTGGCCGATAAATCATTTGGCCGACACATCATTTGGCCGACACATCATTTGGCCGACACATCATTTGGCCGACAGATTATTTGGCCGACCAGTTTTTGGCCGATAGTCATTTAGCCGAAAATTAAAAATATTCTTTAATAATAAATAAATTATATTATTTTATTTACTAAAACACAAAACTAAAAAACAAAACAAATATGAAATATTCAATTCAAATCAACGAATATTTCTAAGATCCGTTGGGTTTAAACTGGAGATTATGAGCAATGCCACGAAGGAAATCGTCGGGAGTTTTGTTGGGGAAATCCAGGGCAAGTCGTTTGAGCCTGTCCGCCAGTTTGACGTACGCTTTCTTAGGAGGATTGGGCTCGTGGCCTGCAATATACTGAGCAAGGCTGAATTCAATATTACCTTGCTCACGTTTGAGTCCATCGATGAATTTCCAAATTGTGGGGTGATTGGCTCCGAGAAGACGACTGAATTTATTATTCCACCCTTCAATGGAATTATTTGTTTTAGGAAGATCCCCGAGGCAGGCATCGTGACAGTTCCAGATCGAAATCCCGAAATTTACGGGTTTTCGCACTGGATTGTTCCTACTTCGAATCGCACCAATCCAAGTGTTTTCAAAGTAATCAAGTAATGGTTTCAATACTTCTTCATTTTCCAAAAAGAACTCAGTTTGCATCAAGTTTTCGAACATAAGCTCCACATTCTCTTCCGGAGCAAAGGCCAGAGCCGCTAATTTTCTTATATTTAGGAAAACAATGGCTCAGCCAAATTTTCGTAACGAATTCTAATTGGATGGTTAGCCTGTATTACACGCCAAATACATTGATTAAAGTGGAAAAAGCATCCATGGTGAGCGATACCAGGGAAAACACTTTGATACGCTTTCTTCTGCGCAATTTCGAAGTCGGTCATAACACTTACGGGTTTTAACTCGGGTTTCAAGTTTAGCATAGCTTCTAAAACTCGAATGTAAGTGTCCTCTCTTATTCGGAAGAAGAGCAAACACAGACGGAATGACCACTTTGTACTTAATGGAATGGATCGTGTACAGTTGAAAGAACAGTGATGGAGCCGACTTGAACGTCCCATCGGCGAACCAATGATCGCAATCAGCCAATAACTGTAAATTTTCTGCGGTACTAAATATAAGGATCCTATTCTCACTGGGTCCGCTATCATAAAGGAGGAAAGGTTCTCCTTTACCAGTTTTTCGGTAATCTCCTTCAATCGCTAAATCGGTCAGGCTGGTAGGAGATGTTGGAACAGCAGGTCCATTTGTATTGCGAGTTCTGCGAATGATCTGTTTCAACAATGTGGTGGAAGGAAGATGCGGGGCCACTGCTATATCAAGATTAAGAGTAGCATCTGCCAGAATCTGTTGAGGGTTTTCCTTGGAAGTTTTCGCCACTTGTTTGATATCGGCAAGCACAGTTTTGCTGCGACTTCACCACTCTCCACCGTATGACCAATATGGGTGCCACTAAGTCCAACAAGTTCATCGCCTTCAGTGATTGCTCTTGCTTTGCACTTTGAAGTGTTGTATTTGATGCATTTCCAATAAACTTTTGCACCACCTTGTTTATCGCGAGTAAACAGAAATCCATTATGCAAAAGCTGCTTAACTCCACGACTACTTTCAACATATTCCAAAGGCATATTTGATGTAATTACGATTTAATTTTAATTTCAAATTTTCGAAAAAGTAATATTCTTCCTTCTGTTCTATTATGTATTGTTCTATTCTATTCTATATCTCCTATATTATTCTTCTATTATCTTATTTTCTGTATTATAATACTTGGTATATTACTTGGTATATAATATTTATATTGGTACCTATATAATAATATTTGGTATATTATTTTAAGTTGGTAGTTTAGAGCAAATAATATATAAGAACTTATGCTTTTTCCCTTTATAAATAGATGGCGTTACTAATTTTGTTTCCATTTGCAGATGGCGCTATTAATTTGGGGTAAATTAACAAATAAATTCACAATATTTAAAAATAGTAACCGCAAATTAGTAACGCCATCTGCAAATGGGGGAGAAAATTAGTAATGACATCCATTTTGTAATATATTCTTATTACGGATTGAGGGGGAGTCTAAAAGTAGGATAAAATGTCTTCCGTAATATATGAACGGCCCCTAAGTACATGAGATATTGGTATAAATGATTGCCGCTAAATAACTGTCGGCCAAATGACTATCGGCCAAAAACTTGTCGGCCAAATAATCTGTCGGCCAAAACTAGTCGGCCAAATAATCTGTCGGCCAAATGATGTGTCGGCCAAATGATGTGTCGGCCAAAACTGTCGGCCAAATGATTGTCGGCCAAAAAATTCGGCCAAATGACTGGATACCATTAAACATTAATAGATTGTAACTGGAATGCGACGATGGAATTTCTTTTTAAAGAAAATTACATAAATTTGTAAAAATTCAAAATTAGCCAATTTACTATGTTATAACGATTAATCTACGTCTGAGGTATGCAAATAAATTTTTTTCTAATGAACAACATTTCAGGTGTCAAATAACAGTTTTTATTGAAACCGGCTCTGGACTAGCTAGATTATACTCGAGTTTTTCGAACCCACAACATTTGAGAAACCATACATATGATCATGATCCTCTCTATTATTACCAACAGTCATCAGAGCATCTCGACATACAATGCAATGAATGATGGTGCACTATTACTTCCCTACCTTTTGAGCAGAAACCTTAAAACGGAATGTTAATCAAATGTAAAATAATGAACCATTTTTGAAACTGTCAAAGTAAATTTTGAAGTTTGCCAAATTAGATGCTTTCGCCATTCCAAACTCAAGAGTTTTTCATTCTCGACTGAATAAGTTGTTGGCAACATTTCAGGAAACTTTGTCGTTAAGTTGAAATTGCACCGAGGATACAACAGACGTAGAATATGCACACCAATATTAAAAAATTTCAAATTAGCAAAATTTTAACCAATAAAATATGCTTCAAGCAATAAAAAAATTACTTAAAATTTAAAGAAGTTAAGCAGTGCCTAGTGGCGAAAAACGTTGAAACCTTTGAAACATTGCAAATATTGGAGATACGTAGTTGGTTTAAACTTCCAAGTATGCGTATCGGTTTGCAGGTGTGGAATAGGTATAAATAGTAATAATAATCGTAAATATTCCATTGCGAAATTATTATGTTTAATATAAATGTAAATAATTCATCATTACAAACTACATTGGTCAAAAACTGATGTACCTACAAATTACACAACTTGAGAAAACCGTTGCCAAGTCCCGCATCTACCACCTGCCTTTAATACACCTGCACTATAACTAATTAACCGCCATTACAACAGTTGTAAGATGTTTTAACTTTTGTAAAAATGTTTTCAACGAACTGTTTACAAAATTGTCGGCCCTTGGACGATGATGAATCCGTGCCCGATTAAAAGTTTCGTTTGTCGAAAATTTGAAAATTCTTCAACTCGCCAAGTTCATCGGATTTTGGAAATAAATTGGAAATTACAAATGTGATAAAAGAAAAATTAAACGCAAAAGTCGAGTGTTTTTTGTTCGTGTTAGATCTTATTTGATTACGAAGGTGAGAAAGATACTAAATATTCCGTTAAAATGCAAATGACGTAAAACTTGTATAAAGTAAGAAGACGTGAAAAGGCATAAATATTTCGTACGACGATTTTTAAAGGAAATTAATGCGTATTAGCAACCTTTTTATGTATAGTCGTATAGTCGGTTTAGGTAGTAATAGCGGATTATAATCGTAAAATGCTAATTAAAAAAATTTTAAATTAAAAATGTAATCATAATAAAGTTGGTTGCGTAAAGCAAATTATTTAAATTCTCGTCCAAGTTTGTTTAAAAAAACTTCATGACAGTTATATCATTATTGTTATTTTTAATCGACTTCAACAAAAGCATATTAGCTTTGTACGTATATCGATAATAGCAAACGATTACCAATAATTATTTTTGCAATATTACGTTTATTATCTTATCAACACATACAGAAAATATTGAAATAGTTATTACATGACTATTTCACCTTACTTCAAAGATATTATTCAAAAACTACAATTACCGTCTTGAAGTATATGAAAATACATAATATTATGTACGTAACTAGAGGAAATTTAATTATTTTTATGTAAAAATGGACCTTTTAAAAAGTTCCAGCACTTCAAAAAATTAATTACAAATGGTATCAACTATTTAGTGAGAAAGAGAGACGTTGCTAGGTGACCGCGTTTGACCCTTCAACCCTTTTCATAATTCAGAGTCATAAAATACTACGCGACCTCTACTCTCGGACCTTATGCTCTCTCCTCCATCAACAGTTTCTTATTGTATCTTGGCTTTTTTCAAGATTATACCAACGATTATACCAATAATTAAAATTATCAAACACAATACAATTTTTATAAGTTATTTTAATGACGAAAAAAATTTATTTAAAAATGACCTTAGGAACTCAATTGATAAAATCAACTCAAAATAAACTAGCTTTTGTTTTGAGTAGGATTTAATTTTTTTTCGGTCAAGTCGTTTTTGTGGATAATTTTAGGTATTATAATTTTGTAATAAGCAAAAAACTGTATCAGATATCAAAATACTTTAGAAAACTATGATATACCGTTTTCAGTTATTGGTAGTTGCCTTTGAAGTTCTCAGGAAGATACTTTGAATTTATATTGAAAATAAATGATTATTATGTGAAGTTACGGTTGATATTTATTAAGAGTTACATATTTAACGCCAAATACCAACATAGCAAAATTACATGCACCGTGTAATATTTAAAACACTATTAATGTACAAATTGTAGTGTAAAACCTAGAAAGCATACAATTGTATGTATATGATAGAGTTTTGGTTTTCCGGATGTTTGGTTTTTCTTATTTAGCTTTAGGTCTTAACATGTAGGGGCAAGTGTTGTACCTTTGAACAAATTTTACATTTTCTTTTTTTCTTCAACGCTATCCATCACATTTTGAACTAATTCAACTTTTCAACTGAAAGTTATGGATACGTGACTACCTAAATTGTATCTACTTTTTTCTGCATGAAAAAGATCACATACACAAGAAAAGAATTTCTTTCCGGCATGTGAAATTTTGTTCCAAGGTACCACTCCGGGTTGTAGCTTCTGAGCAGTGGGCAAGCAGTTTTGATATATCAAAAGCAATAAAACATGTGATGCAGATTATTATTTACTAAAAAGAGATGCTTACAATTACTGAAAAACAATACTTGAGAAAATTGATATGCAGTGGAAACTCTTTCGCAAGGACACCTTAATAGTTACCAGTTCTTTTAAAAGAACTGGTATTTTCCTTGATCTGGCATGCCAGATCAAGAAAAATATCTGTTTGAGAGAAAATGTTAACTTTTTAAAGATTTATTATTACATAAACGGGAAAAGGGTTTTCCTTGTTAGAGGCGAAATTTTAAATTTTAATCTATAGTCTAGTCGCGCAATAGTGAATTAAATATGGCAAAACCCTTTCACTTTTTTGGGGTTGTTTACTAGTATTTTGGTATTGATAAAATTTACAATAACACATAATATTTTGAAAATGAAATGCTTTTTTTGAAAATAGCTAGAATTGACATGAGTACGAAAATTATATAATTTTTTATTATACTTGCTTTTTGTTAGACTAAATTTTCAATTTAATACTGAATATTTTTTGTCTTAAATTATGATACCAACATGAAAAAATTGCCTCCTATGCTAAAGATGAGAGTAAAATGAGATGTAAATATTATGATTTCTTTCAGAGTCCTTTTTCCTACGGAAGGATATAGTGACCGTTTCATTTTTTAGAAAGGTTCTCTTGGCACTCCACCTCGATGGTTTGCCATTGCCAGCCGAGGGAAGACGGTCAGAATAGAATTCTCATCCCGCCCGGACTCGAACTCTTATGTTTGTGTATACTACTACTTGTAATATTTAAATATTATATCTTATAATATCAATTCTGAATCTTAGCGGAAGCCCCTATAAATTACGCCATTTAAATTTGTGCAACGCCACGATTTAGTACCCAATTCGCTGTACGTTAACTCTGTTCGTTATATAGGGGTACCATATACACTCAATGTTAAATCGATTGATCAAACATCAATCAATTTATGTTTTTATCGATTAATCGAAAAATTATATTGCTAAGGGCATTCGGTACGATGGCGTTTAGCTGAATTTTATTTCAATGTAAATGTACATTATAAAACACTGGTTATTTACAGCAATTTTTAATAGCCTGGTCCACGAAAAAAAAGTACGTTGATATATTTACGAATGACATTTGTTAAACACTAATTCGTTGAATTAACGACATATTTGTAACTATTATTAATTTTAGATTGTTATCGTATTCATAAGTGTAAGTATTCTCTATTCGTTAATAATACAACTCCAAGTTTACCATACTTTTACATTTGGAATTTTAAAACTTTTACTACCTTTTACAAATTTTTTTACAAAAGAAAATTTAATATTTTACAAAATATTACATACAATAATATTCAAGCACAAATTTTTTACAAATTCCAAAATGAGATTTTTATGCGGACGTCACATTTGGTTAACCTCCTCTCCGCCCTTTTATTATAATTATTATTTAGTTTTATTGACCTAAGATTTGGACTAATGACAATTTCTTGTATAAAAATTTATGTAATGCAAAATAGCGTTTAGTAACTTTTAAAATTTTTAGTAACAGTAAAATTATTATCAACTTTTGGCTGATCCGTTGGATTTTGACCGTTTATGATAACGGTTGTTACTTACATTAAAACGTCTTTTTAAAATATTTTTAAGTGGCAGAGTGAATAGGCATTCATAAGAGCTTTTCTTGGAGTTAAAAAAGACTAAATGAACTTGTCCCCCCAGTCAATATTTAAAAAATTGTGTATAAAAATTGTGTAGGTGTCGTCCACAAATTACGTCACGACAAATCTTTAAAATAAATTTTTTCTAACTAATAAATATATTTTTTAATTATTTGAAGTGTATAGGTACCATCAGGGCCATCAGCGCCCTTGGCAAATATTCACAATGGCAATTTTGGCATAAAGATATAACGAGGGCGTTATTTACATTAAAACGTATTTATTAAATTTTTTTATAAGTGGCATAGTAATAGACATTCATAGGAGTTTTCCTTGAAGTTAAAAAATACTAAATAAACTTGTCCCCCCCCCATTGTCTTATAATATTTTTAAAAACTGTGTTTAAAAAATTGTGTAGTGGTCGTCCACAAATTACGTCACGACAGAATGCGAAAATTTATCTGCATTACGGTAATTTGTATTGTAAAAAAATTAATGAAAGTACCTAGCTTACTACCAAACTAAAGGTTTCAATAAAGATATTATATAAAAGACCAAGTTGGAACATCAAGCAGTTCCTTCCTGTACACCCTGTACGTTCGCGATCTACCAACGCCGCCCGCCGCCCCGGCCACACCGACCACTAACCTCGCGCTTTACGCGGACGACACCGCATTCTACACGAGCTCCTTCAGACCCGACCCGATCATTAACCGCCTACAAACGGCCCTCGACGGACTTGAAGTATGGTGCCGCACCTGGCGCATCGGGGTCAACCCTGCAAAAAGTACGGCGACATACTTCAGCAGACAAACGGACGCACCCTCAGTCTGCTCGAACCCCCACAAACGGAGATCGTCGTTAAAACTACTCAGACTCCCCACGCGAAACCTCACGATGTTCGGCACCGCGATTCCTTGAACGACACCTCCAAATACTTGGGGGTCACCCTCGACAAGGGACTACGGTGGGGCCCCACATCAAAGACACCGCAGCTAAAGCAAGGGGCGCAATGGCGGCACTGCACCCACTGCTCAATGCCAATAGCAAACTCTCCATCCCGAACCGACTCATCCTATACAAAACTATCATCCGACCCATCCTAACACGCAGCCCCGTCTGAGGCTACGCAGCCAAATCCCACCTAACCCACATTACCTCCACCAGCAACATCGCCCTACGACGCGCCATGAAGGCCCCATGGTTCGTCACGAACAAGAGGCTGCAGGCGGACTCCGGCGTGGAGTCCATCGCAGAGTTTATCCGTCACCTGACGGAAAAATTTTACGAAGCTTCTGGACACTCCGAAAACCCATTAATCCAAGAGCTGGGTAACTACCAACTCGAAGATTTTTTGCGGTATAAGAGACCCAGAAGCATCTTGCAGCAACCCGAATAGATCTTAAACTACGCAGCGACATCAACAACCCCATCTCCGCAAGCCCTCACCTTCAAAGGGCGAGATGGGACTTCAATTCAGGCTAGACTTTCTAAGCTATTTTTCCTTCCGAAGGGATTCTGCAGGAGGACCGCGACGCTTCGCGACCCTCCCCCTGCAAAATCAGAAAACCCGCAACCCACACACAGAGGTATCCACCTCGGCGCGACCCGCAGCAACGCGAAATTTTTCTTTTTATTTCAGAGCCAAGACACCAGGCAAACATGCCAGCCAGACGAAGGAGGTGTGGGGCGATGCCCCGGTACTCCACAGTGCCAAGAAGACAAGTCAAGTCAAGCAGTTCCAATTGAATGGTTTGCAAATTTTGAAGAAGTTTTTGGCACATTTCTACTAGAAAACTGAGTACCAAAGCTATCCGCGGCTAGAAGAAGTAGTTGATTTATTAAATTTGTTGTTGATTGTTATATTATTTTTATCGAATGTCATTCATTCAAAACTTTAAGTTCATAATTAAATCTATTGTTATTGTTTTGTTGAATGTTTAAATAAATGAGTAATTAATAAAAGAAATATTTTTTATTACCTTTCCAAGTAATTATTATTACATTCTATTCGATTCGGTTGGTAATGGTGCTATTCATTAAATTCTAAATAATTTTAGGTTATTAATAATGGAAATATATTCGAATATATTATAATATTCATAAATATTAACAATTTTGGGTTGTTAATAGTACAAATATATTTGTTAATATTACAAATCTATTCGTAAATATTACCACGCTTTGGTTATTAATAGTACAAAATATATTCGTTAATCTTGCAGATCTATTCGTAAATATTACCATTTTTTTGTTGTTAATAGTACAAATATATTCGTAAATATTACAAAATATTCGTAAATGTTACGAATAATACCTGAGTAATATTAACAAACTACCTGTAGTAATATTAACGAAGCTTACATCAGATCAAACCTGTAGCAATATTAGCAACAAAATTTGATAAATACACACCGCTTTTTTTTCAGTGTCTATCGTCGGAAGTTTTGCTAAAATTTATTGATTAATTTTTAGAAATCACTTAATTCAATGATGCATGTGAAGAACTTTCTAGTCAATCAGTCAGAAATACATTTACAAATACAAAACACCAATGTTACCATCAAAGATGTAAATTGAACATTTACGTTTATACAACGTTAATCACGTCAATACCCATTTTTGCTAGCCATTAACGTTGGCGTTTTTGGTAGCCATTATCTGGTCAATAATGTTATTGGCCGAAACCGAATGTACAATGTTGATATCGTAATTCTTTAGATAAAATTTTAGTAGATATTTATTATACTCATTATTTTTATTTGAGATAACACACCAACTCAGATCCCGTATCGTTAGAATCCACCTTTTCGAAATCTAAATTTGTGTAATTTAGCACTCGAGTAATTTCGGTGTTTAAATAAATAAAAATTTATGAATAAAATAATGTTTTCGTCTACAGATAAGTACAATGATGATTTTAATATAAAACGCAATTACTTCCACTAAATTATAAAAATTAAATCAAAACACGAATATTCGCCTTGAAACACTTTGAACAAATAAAACCATAACAGATAAATTAGTTATCAATCGTACCACACTGGCGCTGCAATCTTAATTTCTATCGCCTATATCCGGATTGTCGTCACACCCCTCGGTAAGGAGCAAAAGTAATTTTCTTCGAATAACATGTTTACAATTATTAACATATTACTTTTACTATCGGCGACGGGCTGCATTAAAATTGAGTAAGGAGCAAGCAGAGAACGGAAGCATGTAAAACAGTAAATTTCACACAAAACCGAAACTTCATTTAACGTTTGAGAAAAACATTATTTTTAATTCAACATGAACCAAATTAAAAAATACAGACTAAAAATACAATACAATACACAACCATTTTCCCAAAATAGTTTCAACCCCATTACGGCATTTAAAAGCATGTCACGCCCCCGTTTGGTGGCACAATAAAGTAAACTTTTTCATTTGATTAATCAGCAAACACCTAATGATTCGAACATCCTGCGCCCTACGAGGCAGAATTTAACTTCAATTTATTGTTATCCAATGGTCGAGATCACGTAAAATTTTATTAAATTATAACCTCCCCTCCTCCGCCTCCGGGGGTCGTAATAATAGTAAGTTTAAAAAAAATACGATGATAAATGATATGATTTTCGCGATGTACGTGCGAAAATTAAATATAAATTATGGTAAGAAAAACTATCGCATTTATCTGCTAAACAAATAATACTGGTTGTGAAGGTAAGGTTAAGAAATTAACGACAATGTAATATAAACTTTACTATTGAACATAACAAATTATGATTATTATTTTAACAACACGAACTACTGGCAATTAACTGAAATTTAATATTTCAAGGATTTTTTAAATAAGTAACACAGTTTTATGACGAATTAAATTGAAAATGCGGCCAGTATATTATAAATATGATTAAAATTTAAATACGAGGGTCGCCCTTCCAACAACTGGGTTAAAATCCGGTTCTGTGTATTATATACTATACTCTGTACGTACGAGTTAAGCCGATTCTGATGAAACTTTGAATGTGAGTTTGTATTTACTTAAGGAAGAACCCATATTGATTTTAAACCCTATCTCTGCATCCCTTGCACGATGGCCACACAAAAATTGTAAAACATTAACATAAAACGGCTTAATGCTTTAAATGGCCCAACTTATTGTATATTTAAGCCAATCAAGTTAATTCATCGAATTAATGAAATTAAAAAATTAAATAAAAATAAAAGTGTGAGATGTGACTTATGTGATACTTTAAGAAATTATTTTGAAAAATTGTGACAAGTGCAATTCAGATCGTTTCAGCTGTAAAGCAAAGCAAAGAGGGTGCCTGAAACGATTAGAGCAGACGACGAGTGCAGGGGTTGTTTAAAGAGGATATACTGACATACTGAACTAGCTGAAACAACCTGCCGTTTCCCTTTAACCCCTCTAATTATAAACCGGGGGTGTTAATAGCAGGTCAATTCTCTATTTAGATACGTCCTATGTCGAAAGTACAATAAATTGCGATGGTGTTTTTATAAAATTAAAATTCCAATGCGATGTGTTGTAGTTTAATAGCTTCCTGCTAATGCTTTTAGGCAGTTACTTACATTATTATAATGGCCATTATTTTGTGTGAACAAACTTTATAGTACATCTACCTACACACAAGAAGTGTTTAATTTCCAAAAGAAACACAACATAGTTAATAGATAATTATTATTCTATACAATAAATAGAAAACCTTTGCTCGACCTAATGCAAATTGTTTAATCAAGTCATTACGTAATTTAAGTGCAACAAAATCTTGAATAATATTTTTCCTACATTTCAACATATGTATGTAATTCTCCTTAAATTAAATTATATTAAATACAATTACATGATTGCATTAATATTTATTTATAAATAACAACACTATGTATTTATTGTCGTCACTTAACAGTGATATATAAATAAGATAGCTATTTATGTTCCTATATCTGTAGTGTCTGTGTGTATAATAGAATTCAATCCTTAAACGATTATAAAACAACAATTTGTATCTAAGTAAATTAAAATTCTTTTCAAAAACAACTAAGTTTTAAACAAAAGGAATTCTTAAAGCAATTCTTTGGAGAAAAATGTTAATTGTTGAAATTCAATAAAATCGAAGAATGTTAAGAATTTCAATGTTCTTTTTCTTCAGCCTTACATTGGGATTATGTAATATCACTCAAGTTTTTTTTAATTATTTTTACATGTAAACGCATAAATTTGATTGTGCTATCGCTGGTTTACCAGAAGTAAAATATTTAAATTAGAGCAATCTAGTACAACTTAATTACGTCGTATGTCTAATGCTTCCCATCCATGCTAATGAAAATGGTCAACGCCAAATAGAAATCAAATAATCTAGGTTCTAGGGTATTTCTATTCCGTTTAAATTTATCACATACACCAACTAATTCGGATTAATTCTGTTTGCGGTGTACCAGCATAGGAGCCAAATGATGTAGATTTTTCTTTGAGGCCGTGGAGCCGTGTTTCTTCGTAGTGAGAAATAATAAGTTAAATACAACCCTATTGTTTAAATAATCCTTCAATCGAGTCAAAGAATTTAATATCTTTCAGTCGGCGTTTATTAAAACATTTACAAAAAAAAGTGTAGGGATAATGCGGATGTACGACTTCAAATTTATTCCATAGATTTCCGTGGTTATTACTTTGTAACTCAGGAATGGATGAGCACGAAGAGAAATAAAAAGTTTGCGCAATCCTTCTGAAAATCTTAACAACAAATCATTTCCTGATTACTTTAATGGTCAAAGAAATATAACGGACCGGTTCAATTCTGCAGAGAAAATAATACCTACATGTAATGGAACAAAACAATGGGTACATTACGAAAAATTCGTCATATTTTGAAAAGAATAATAAAATTCTGCAATGTTTTAGTATTAGAATTGGAATAGAATTAGAAAAGTCAAACTTCAGAAAATTGGTAACTTTTCGGTTTGACTGATGTAGAAATATTCCTAGATCCTTCGTTAAAGGAATATTTGCAACAGTTTAAAAAAAACTTACAAGAACAGTCAAACGTGATATTTTAGGTCATAACTTCACGGGTAGTTTGGCCTACCTAGTTGGTAAAGTCCATAGATTTCGGCTTTAAGGGTTTCGAATTTGAACCTCGATAGCTTTAAAAGAAAGATCCACTTTCCACATTAGAAATGTAATCTAAATCAAAACATCCTAAATAAGGAGATGGGGAAGGAAGCAAAGAGTTGGAAACAGAAACAGCTTGACCCCCGGTGATGTATTTGGTATTGTAATAGGGATATCCAGATGTGTACCAAATTTCACGTTGGTAAGGCAAGATTTTTTCACTTACCAATCTCACTATATTTAGTACGTTAATCAGGTGATAGGATTTGACGAAAAGGTGCAAATAAAAACTGCCCAAATCACCAGATGGTAGATATCTAGTCGAGGCAAGAAAAATAACTTAAGAAAAATTGCTGAAGCTATGAATATTTTCTTATTATAACTAATGTTAAGAAATAATCTTAAAATTATTAAACGATCGTTGAAGAATTGAAACTTTGTTATTTTGACAAAACAATTATGGAAAATCCTATGTTATTGAATTGCCATCATTAACAATAATATAGGGTAACAGGCAGATCTGAAGCCAATCTAGCAAACTACTTCAGATGTAAAACAAACAATATGCTCACAGTACCAGCAGCAGCTTCGGATTTTTGTCGAGGTTACTGTTGGATAATACAGGACCTTGTTCTAATTTAAGAAGAAGAAGAAGAAGAAGAAGAAGAATTATGGAAAATCTATTTTAAATGAAATATTCGTGTCTAGACGCAAATAAATATTCTTATCGTTCTTGAAATGGATCCAATCATGGCAACGTTCTTAAATTCAAACAAAGCATTATTAACTTAAGATATCAAATTACTGGATGCTTTCAGCAATTATGATAGTTAATTTTAATTTAATTTAAGAACGTTGGATGTTTGGGTCAATTTCAAGAACGATATTCAAACTGCAGAAACGGATTTTTTAGTGTAATACATACTGCCAAGAGGATGTGATTTTAATTATCTTGGTATTTTTAAATGCATTCCTGGTACCAAACAAAATACAAAGAAGTCTAGTGTTACATATGTACATTTACAACAGGTGTTCCCAAAACTTTCATTAGGTTTACTTATCTGATACTACATAATCATTAATACAATTACATACTCTCATAATATAGTACAATAAACTTAAGTTATATAATTACTACAGGTATCCCGTGTAATTATGTACACATGTAGAGCAAATGGGGTAAATGTGAATATGGGGTAATTGGAAATGCCCTGTTTTTCTTCATTCAAATAAAAATTGGTCCTAAATTAACAACACCACTGTTAACGTTCGTCTTTTGTCTACTCTAATACGATTTTGTTATATTTCGTAGCAGTGCGTATTTAGATATGCGAGAATAAACTGTGCTATTTCCTTACTATACATACTACTTATTTTGGAACTAACACACATGAATTTTCCTTCAAATCTCTTCACATTGGAATAATAAAAATAAATTTACAAAATTATTTAATACAGCCGTGCTCAAATGTAGTGAGCCACCTTGAAAATCTGGTATCATGGAAACGGTTTTAAAGATTTTTGAAAACAACCATAGCGAAGCCTGGTCTGGTCAAAACTGATGTGTTTTAACGTTTTAGTAAATCAAAATACAAAATATTACGGGTATTAAACCCTTGGCTAAATTTTATATTTTTCGACTTTTTATACACAAAATACCTGGTCAATTTTCCAAAATTTATATAGTACTAATCATTACAAACAAAAAGTCTGAAAAACATCGGTCAGAAACGTGCCGTTTTCAAATTATAACCAAATTAAAAGTTTAAAACACACATTTAAAAAAAAATGGTAAAACTGGTAAAAAGTCACAAACAGTTGAATTTACAAGCGTGCTGTTATGAAGATTTTGTTTATTTTGGAAATACTACAATTTGTACTTATAAAATGCGCAGTCATCACTTTTTCAAAAAGCCGAAAATTTTGAGTTTGGTATTAGTCGAAAACGGCACGTTTCTGACCGATATTTTTTGGGACTTTTTTGTTTGTAATGATTAGTACTATATAAATTTAGGAAAATTTACCAGCTATTTTTACGTATAAAAAAAGTCGAAAAAACATAGAATTTAGCCAAAGCCCTAATACCCTTAATATTTTGTATTTTGGTTTACTAAAACATTAAAACACATCATTTTTTGACCATAACAGGCTGCGCTATGGTTATTTTCAAAAAATCTTTAAAACCGATTCGATAATACGAGATTTTAAAGGTGGCTTACTACATTTGAGCACGGTTGTATTTATTATTACAATAACTAATCCAATTGAACCAATTTATAATATGTTTATTACATTTTTACTAAATATTAATTAATTATATTGTAAAGCTAATGTTTTGAGATTTTTACATATGAAATTTAAGCTCCAGGTTTGTTTTATTGTGCATGTTTTGTGTAAAAATCTCCCTTGGATTGAATTGTGGGAAGTCTCAAAAATCTTTAGCTTCGGGTCCTCAATTTCCGGATTCACCTCTGTGTCTACTTAATTCTTCTTCTAGGTCTAGGTCCTGTAATATCCCATTGTAATCTCGGTAATATTCCGAAACCACTATTAGTACTTTGAGCATATTATTTGTTTTACATCTGAGGTAGCTTGCTAAGCTGGCATCAAATGTGCCTGTTGACCTATTTTATTGTTAATGATGACAATTCATCAATATAATATAAGGAATACCGGTTTTACACGCCTTCCAAAGCACTGCGACTGCCATAACGAAGTTAAGCTCTGTATGGATTCGAACTGGTAATCTTAGCGTTAGCAGTTGATCGAGCTAACTAGCAAGCCAATGACCACCTCTAATTAGTGATTCTTTAAAAGTTGAAAGAGTTAGCTCAAAAAAATGATTTCATATTTCACATACAATAAATTAGAAGAATTTTATAAGCGACGTTTTTGATAAAATCTTAGAAAATGCGTTATTAAAAAAAAACATTTTGGAAAATTTTGTAAGTAGGAATACTATGTATCATGGTAATATAAGTGTCATAAGTCAATAAGCTAAAGTTTCCCTATTGTTACATCATCAAACGCATTTTCAAACAATGCCAGGAAAAATATATTTTCTCAAGATATTACGTATAAGTAATGCAAATAACTTCAATTTATTTACTAAATAAACTTCTCAAGTTAGTAATTTTATAGTACATACGAGTAGAATGTAATTAATAATTATTAATAACACATTTTTAATACGTATTCTTTAACAGGTTTATTTTTTAATAAAATAAATCATATCATGACGATGATAATATTATAAATATTATTCTGCAGGTATTGCAACTTGTAACAAAAGGAGAGTGAGAAATTTGAAATACTTGTAATCAATTTTTTTTGTAATCTTCACAATTACTGAGTCACAAATTTTCCCCTGGAACTCATCGGTCACCATGCGGTGTACACAATTTTGAAAGCATAGCTTAGCAGATATCGAACCTTTACTTTTACTAAAATGTATTAATAAAAAAAAATTATAGTATATAGATCTCTCCGGTGTAGCTAAAGGGC
The DNA here is from genome assembly GCA_036346125.1 of Lycocerus yunnanus. NCBI lineage: Eukaryota > Metazoa > Arthropoda > Insecta > Coleoptera > Cantharidae > Lycocerus > Lycocerus yunnanus. Next base: position 4,175,292 of record JARFIX010000008.1, read on the forward strand.
ACTCCACACGACTCAATTTAGTTAGACATTTTTTATTTATTTTGCTTCGTTACAAATCTTCGCGCTCGTTGTTTACAACTAGACAGAGCAACTAATGCAACGAAGCAAAATAAACAACTAACCAGATTGGTTCTCTGGAGAGCCTTTAACGAAGCCAAAAATCGTACCTGGAAACCTACTATCATAGGTCTGGCGCGTATATCTTACAGTGCAGTGCTGCAAAATGATTCTAACAATATTTCCTGTTCTATACTGTTGTTCTTCTATAAAACAAAAATATCTATAGTGAAGGGCTTACGTAATCGAAATTGGTCGAAATAGAATACATAGTATCTCTCAAAAATATAGGAAAATTTCAAAACTATAAGTTTCGAGAACTTCTTTGAAAGCTCAGAAACAATAAATAGTTGGAATAGTTCATCAAATATTATTTTAAAGTATTCCCTTACAAATTAAGAAGTAGTTTTTTTATTTATATTGAAAAAAGTGTGGTTTTTATGAAAAATAATAAATCAAGTTATAGTTTCAAAATATTGTAACTATTCCAATTCAAAAATAATATGTATTTGTGAAAAGTCAAATACAGTACAACCTCAATTCGGCCCTGGATTACAGAACCGCCAAACAGCGAATGGAACATTTATTTAACACACCCTACACTTTAGGGTTTCTAATCTATAAAAGTTAATTAAAACTTTTACGTTGAAAAAGGTAAAATTTTGTTTCAGCATTTTATACTTTTCTGTATCTATTGGTGCGATAACTTTAATACTAGTTCGTCAATATAGAATCACTTCGGAGAGTATAAAGTTGTTTAAAAGATGAAATCGTTTTAAACAAAAAACTTCATAAAAAATCCCAGTATTAGTAAATAACTACAAAACTTAATAGAAAAAGTACTCTCGAGAGAGAAAAACCTTTCCGAACTATTCGATAGCTTAAGATTACTTTTATACCCTTACGCTATGTTAGTTTTTATTGGAATTTTTTGTTTCCTTTCCATAACAAAAAATTTTAACATTATAATAATCAAGACCTCTTGCCTTCTTTTTTGACAAAATTCCAAAGAAACTAAACACGCACAACCGAATACTAAGTTTCTAAACAAAGTTGTACGGGTGTTTTCTTACACTTTTTACGCCCATAAAGGTAATATACCATTATGATAGTCCTATGAAGCTTAATACATAAATGTGTCCGTCAAAAATTGTTAACAACCGCTGAAAATACGACATCTTACAGTTATTTAACTAAGCTTAAGGCATTAAATAAATAGCGATATAAATTTTTACACGCACAAAATTTTACGAAATTAATATGCTAACTTGAAATTTTAAAAATAAAAGTCGAAATAAATCATTTTAAAATATTTTGATAAAAAAATGTAGGATAATAATTCTGACCAACCGTTAATTTGTGAATTGAATTATGCATTAGGTTTTAAAGATTGCAAATTAAATTCATTTAAATTTTGGTTGCCATTGGCTTCTTGACGGTTAGTACCTACAACTGCATTTTATTATTATTAATGTCGACAAAAATTATTGCAAATTACTTCCAGAACACTCCGCGGTCAAATTTATAAAACAAAATTTGCATATACAAGAATTAAAATTTATAGCTTAAATTATGAACATACATACAATTCAAAAACTAATTGGGCTTTCCGATTTGTGCAAATGAAAATGGTTAATCTATAAGGCAGGCGGTTGTTAGAATGTCCTTAAAATGAAAAAAGCGTTGAAGGTCTGCCCATCCTATTATGCAGTGTGAGACACACGCTACGGGCGTAGTTTTTTCCAGTTTGTTATCTGTGTAATATATTTTAATTGTTTCGGACATAAATGTCACTGAATACATGAAAATAAATGTTCCAACACCGGACAGGCCCCTATATTATAAAATTTATTCACAAAAATGGTTTCACCTTATTAAATCGAATTAGATTTCTAGTTTTCAAAATCGAAAGGTGTTAACAACCTCAAATCCACCCCCCATAACATAAATAATAATATTATATGATTAAATTTAACATCTAAAAAATACCATTTTCTAAACATGTACGTCATGAAAACAAGAAATATTCGAATTACATCGTTGTACACTTACCACTTGCACATGCAAATGTTCGTAGAACAAATTGAATCATGCACATTCCTTCATTATTTCACAACAAAAACACAATGAAATTGTTTCTGTTTAAGGTTTGGCCTTTGCAGTATTTCATTAGAATACCTCATTTTAAAAACAGCAAATTTTAAACCAATCCGTCAAGCCGTTTTTTAAGACGAGCATTTTACTTTTAGGTCCAGCTTCAACACAAAAGCAGATATTCCATTGTCAAATTCTACAAACCCATCGCGATTGTAAAATTTGGAGTTTAATCAAGTGCAAAGTCTCTCTTTTAACACTATTAGCTGTTTGATTAATATATCCACAAAATCAATAACATCGCCATCTTGTATTTCCTCCAAGTTAGTTTTATTTTGGAAGAAGAGAATTGGGGAGCGGTTAAGATTCCCGGATCGCGATTTTACCATTTTTGAAGTGGATTATGAAAGATGAGGGTCCCAATAGCATATAAAAAAATAAAATTGCGGAATATTCACACAATTTTGAAAAAACGGCTTTAAAATTAATTTGGAATGCAATTTTATCATTGGCTCTTTTCAACTATAACCCCGCCCCAAAATTGAAAGAGGCTGTGGCGATAGTAAATATATCCAGAATCTCGGTTTTCACGACGAATTATGATAGATAATGGTGTAATTAGCTAATAAAAAATTAAAGTTGTGATCGGACAACAAATTTTCGAAAAAATCACTTTTGTGTGAATTCGTTTCGAGGTGGTTCGCTGTCAAAACTATTCTGCCCACGCGACCCTCCGGGTCGCTCCGGGGCTCCGAACGGTTTTGACACGCGCTAAACTCATTAAAAACATCCCTTAAGCGGCTCCAACTCGAAAATTTTGAAAGTTGACGCGACGGATCTCTGAGAGCGACTGGTATCACCCCACCACTAGTCACTGTCGACCCAGGTACAGCACACGTACCGCCAACAGAATGACCGCCATATTGGAAATTTTACTACACAAAATACACTTACATGTATTTCTTATGGGAAAATTGCAATTTTCAAAATTAAATTGTGGCCTTATTACAACTCCGACAAGATTGATCCTCACCTTAAAGAGCTTGTATTTTTGTGTTCTTTCGTTTGGTATAGCCATTTCTATAGGGAAAAGTGTATTTACGATTCCGGGTATTTTAACTCTACCCCACTTACATGTATTTCTTATGGAAATTTGCAATTTTCAAAATGAAATTGTGCCTTATTACAACTCCGACAAGATTGATCCTCACCTTAAAGAGCTTGTATTTTGTGTTCTTTCGTTTGGTATAGCCATTTCTATAGGAAAAGTGAGCTCGAACCCGGGAATATTAACTCTACCTGAGAATTGATCAATATAATCGAACTAGTTTTAGAAGTAGCAACCATTTCAACTTTGCCGTTTTGATTTTGGAAACCAGTTGTCGAGTATTAAATTAACCAACATTTTCATTGCTGGATTACGTAAACCTACACAGGTGGTCGTACCGAGGTAATTTTTTGATTACTTTTCATTTAACATTATTTGTTCGAGAATTATAAAGTACTCACTCTAACGCCCAGATTCGTAGACAAGACAAGGCCGAGTGATCAATTTCATACTGGTCATTTCGTGTGTACTTCTTCAAGTGCCATACACCATGCAGTGTGTAGCAACCTTCTCTCCCATGCCTTTTGATTGCGAGGACACTTTATCGCACACACAAGAGAGCTACTGTTTAACGTGGGCTCCGAACCACGGGAATGTATACAATTCATTTTGAAAAGGCTTACTACGCAGTTTAGCTTAAATATTTGGGGTTTGTCATTGCCTTCCAGAGGAGGCAGTAGAAATTGAAGTTCTTACTTCCCCTGGAGTAGAATCAGGTACTCGGAAGCTCACGGAAATCTCTTTCGTATATATGAAACTTTTACTATTTTGTGTAATATTATTGTTGAATGAAATAAATACAAATTCGGGGGACGGGTAAGAAACCTGTCATCCGATTTTGACCATTTTTAAAGAGGATTATGAAACATGGGGGTCTAATTAGCGTATTAAAAATAAAATTTGCGGACGGCTTACACATTTTTGGAAAAAACAGCTTTAAAAATTTATTAACAATGCAATTTACTCATTGGCTCTTTTGAACGGCAACCCTGCCCATCGAAATTAAAATAGGTTGTGACGACAGTAAAGATACCAGAACCTCGGTTTTTACAACGAATTATGAGAGATAATGGTGTAATTAACTAATAAAAAAATTAAATTTGTGATCGGACTACAAATTAGGGAAAAAATTCACTTTTTGTGTGAATCCGACTCTTGGCGTAGTTTTTCGCACCCTGCGCTCTGCTTCGGGCACTGCAAGCGGTTTGATAAGCGCTTTACTTCCTAAAAACATTCCCGAAGTAGCTCCAACTCGAAAAAGTATAGATGTTGACGCGACGGATTTCAGGGAGCGACTGGTATCTCCCCACCACTAGTTACTATCGACCCAGGCACAGAACACAATGTTTCCATATTTGGCGTTTTATTACGCAATAATACACTTACATGTATTTCTTATGAGAAAATTGTAATTTTCAAATTTGAATTGTGGCCTTATTAGAAGTCCGACTAAATTCATCCTCACCTTAAATGATTCGTATTTTTACGCTCTTTCGTTTGGTTGAGCAATTTTTATAGGAAAAAGTGTACTTTCGAAGACGGTTTCTTACCTCGACCCCAAATTCGATCCTTGAGTGGTACTTAATCCTTTGTTAATAAATCGTTTGCTACCATTGTGTAACTATGGGGGAATTTTAAAGTCCTTTAATTGTTATTCTGTTTGGAAGCAAAAATTGTGCGAAATGGTCCAGTATTGTTTCTTGTCGTTTTGGTAAACTTTGTAATCCAACATATGAATTGCTAATTTTTGACCGTATTATAGTCGCATTTGTGAGGAAAGCTTTTTGTAAGATAAGTTTTTGTCATTATTTTTCCCATCCAAAGGTGTTTTGACAGTTCGTCCATTAAATACTGTCCAGAATATCTTGAACCAACGGTTTTTTCCATTAAAAGACAAGAAATGTCTCGGACTAGGATATTTTATGTAGTAACGATTTTTTAAAGTAAATAGGATTCCCACGTTAATCATGAACGAAGGTGTTCGTTTACTGGACTCGCGAGTTAATTTAGCCAAGTTACAATATTTACTAAATGTTTTGTTGAAACACATTATAAATTATAAAGTCAAATTAAAAAAGAAGGTAATCAACATGTAAACGAAAATAAATAGTAGGAACAAATAAAGCTCGTTAAAAACAACTTGTATGCATTTAATGTGTGGGTTCCTGTATGCGGTAATGTGCTTTTGTTAGTTCGCTGACATTAAACTCACTTTTCCTGCATGATGTTCTGTGATAATTTTACTAACCCTCATTTGTGCGACACCTCAGTAATTCTTGACGCACATGAGGTAAGTAGAAGTAGAATTAAATACGTGGTAATATTTTAAGGGCTAAAAGTTCAGCGTAATTCATACCAGTAAATGGGTTAAGTTGATGATGGCGGCCACGATAATGCAGTATGTAATTTAAAATATTAAACAACACACATGGGAAACCAGTAAGTGCGGGTCTTATTATTGATGAGTCCCTTGTTCAAGTCCAATATGGAGATTTAAAAAGATAAAATGCACAGATGTGTTACCAAAACATGATGGCTTCAGTTAAAATTACAAAATAGGTAGCAACTTATGTGGTACATAAGTGAAGCAGTTTTTCTAACTAAACTTGACAAAAACTTGAAAATACGCAAGTATCTCAATGTGGTGGGCTATTAACTCGAGTCGATAGGAAACGAAAAAGGTCTATATTTTACTGCTTCGTTCTGTTTTTAAGAGCCTAAAATGTATCTAGTTTCACTTTATCTATTTAGCTGTCCCGAAAAGAGCTCACATAGAATTCGCTTCAGTTTACATTTTTAAACTTCGTACCTGAGCAGTATACACAGCTGTACAATATAAATAAGAACTCTTTACACAAAGACGTGTAAATATAACAATGATAATGGCAGGTAGAGCGACTATCGTTCGAGCCTACGCTAAAATATTAGAAATCGTCAGTGTATGTGTAAAATTAAATTGTAAAATATCAAAATGTTTAATCACATCATTGAAGTGCAACCAGAAGTACAATAAATGTAAATAAGATCCGTGGTTTGCTCTCCCTCAATTCAAAACTTGAGAGTCGGCAGTTTTGTTAGGCATCATAACCTCCTCCACCCTAAGCTTTGTTTTGTTTTATTAGATTAACGCGTGGGGTAGTACAGATAAGAGGAAAAATTTAATCTAAAGAATCGTCTCTTCATCAACATGAAGAGTATAAACAAAAAATATAGTACCTACATAATACCAAGTCGTTACTTGGGAAATCGATTCTATTTACAATAAAATGTTATAGCTGACGCATAACGCAGCGCCGATGAAATAATTGGAAACAACGGTGCCTCAGAGTCCTTTCACAATGAGTAGCTGAAAGTGTGATATGATGATAACCAAAGGATGGGTAAATCGCAGGACGACGAATAGTAAAGAGCAGAAACGCATCGATCGCACTAAACGCGCTTACGGTTCATGTAAGCTGACGGCAGCCAATGGCGACTATTTCTGCCTATCTTCCAAATTACACACGGCAGGAACGTCTGTATATATCAAAGTCTAATGCCTCTCACTTTGGGATTTGCCAAGTTCGATTAACTAACTCCTTTTTAGGGCTTTCTAAATGCTTTCTGTTTGCTGATGTCGCCGTGCTTGGTGAAGTTTGTTAATAACAGTCTTTTACAGTTTATGTAACGTTCAATAAGCTGCGCGTTTCATTTGCAATGTACGTTATCTTCTTTTTGCTACACTTTGTTTTAGGTACCTACATATATCGGATATTAACTCAAATTTTCTATAACAAACTTTAGCAAACTTTTGTATAGCCAAGTTTTTCAATGGCACAATTCTATTATTTTAATAAACGTTTTTTCTTTTGTACGTGGGGTTTTCAAGTTAATTAATAATAATTGTAACAGTTTACAATAATAATAATTATAACACATATAAAAAATATGAAATGCATTCTATTGCAACCTTCGCCGGGAGATAGAGCAGTTTTCACTTGTCATCTGAATACTGAAGGTTTTTGATTGAAACAATTTTTTCATCGGCAAACGGAGATATCAATCCAACAATCATAAGTTACTCATAGTTGTCACTTTGTAACACAACCCAATTAAATATAAAATTTAAATGAAAATTACGTAGAAGCACAGCTAATTTTATGGTAAACAGCTAAGAAGTTAATATCAACTTTTATGTTTATTATTACTACGTGAGTTACTTTATTGTACTCTTTTATTATAACCAAGTAAAAAGCTCTTACGAAACTTGTTTTACGATTACCTGTTTTTCATGGCAACAATTTTGATGGTTTAAATGTGGCAATTTTGAGAAAAAAATTTTATATATATATAAAAAGTAACTTGGTTAACACAGCGCGTTATGTAAGTTTCACTAATTGCATCCTGACACGAAGTTTACTTTGGACAATTGTCTGGTAATTTATTAAAACAGGGTAAAATTCAATGCCAAAAGTACTTTTTTAAAAAATTGAGCTAAGAGTATTAAATTTCACAACTTTCACGTTTTTTGTACACACCGAATTTCTTTTCCATTACTGGCCAATTTCACTCATGTTTTTATGTTTCAAACCTTTCGGAAGAAAGTGCGTTTTTCGCATACGAACGTACAGGTCACAGCATTTAAATATAACATCAAGTTTTATATTGCTACGATTTATAATTTTTAGTTATTCGCGTGCACTAAATCCCGAAAACAAGAAAAAAAGAATTAAAAGTATCCCCTTCACGTTAGGGTAAACAATAATACTGTAATATGTGTACTTTCATAAATTAAAAGACATTTATTCGTTTCTGCAAGCAGATTTTTGTTATTTACCAATTCGCTTTTCGTTATATTACGTAAATTACAGATTTGAGCTAAAAGACGTATAATTTACAAATCCAAACAATCCATAATGGAAATGCCCCTATAAAATAACGACCGTTATTGCAATAAATGAAATAAGGGCCATTAAAGCGTCCAAATTTAGTGTAACTTGGCAAAAAGATCATTTAAACTTATTTTGGAAACGTGTAACTTAAAATTAAATTAATTCCATAACCGTTAAATTATTTTCCAGAAGTGGTCTACCCAATTTTGTTGAAACTTCTTGTATACATTTATTACTTGATTATCATGATTCCATGGTCTTATTCAAATGCCTTCATAAATATACTGTATTATTTACATATGATTTTTTTTAATTACAGTTTTTTTTACATTTTAATATACATATCACGCCTTACACATCATAACCGCAATTCATAATTAAAAAGTTTACTTACCTTTACTCTCAAGTAAAGGGTCAGTTATGTTTAAACCAAGAATTAAAAGCAGTAGAATTGATGGAATTTACTCACCTGAAACAAAAACAAATATATAGAATAAAATCGATCTTTTTTCACACATAGGGAGCAGTTCACGCATGTGGCGTATTGAAATTCATAGTATAAGATACAGAATCGAACGAACGTGATTTTGTCTACTAGTTTTGTCGATAAGTTCAAAAAACCTTTTCTCTCCCTAATATAATGGTCAACATAATTATAGATTATATATTATACATATATGCCGAATATCGTTGGTTGTTAATTTCAGCAAGGTAATTTTTTCTCCATGTTTTAATCCTTTTTAGGTACCTATAATAATATCGATGATGAAAATTGATACAAATATTGTTTTAGAAATATGGCAAATAAAGTATAGATCGGGAGGTCCATTTAATGATAATGCATTCGGGAGTGCTTGGAATAATAATACCTCCAGGCTGTTTATAATTTTAATAAATTATTTTAGACGTTATTGCAATGCTGATCGTATTCGTTATGCAGTCAATGCCTGCACACCCTTCGTTTTATATTAGAATACACTTTACCTACTTACCATATTAAAGATAACACATTTAAATAAAAAAAGAGGGATACTGCTTTGAAATCAAATAACGGAGTCGATTTGTGTAATTTCAAACTTTTTTTACAAACAACGACAAAACTTAACGCTTGATAAAATTTGAAGAAAGATAATATTCCAATAACTTTTAAGTGGGTATAATAAATAAAATAGTAAGCAAGCATTCCAAATAACTCTAATTAAATCTCAAGTTTAAACGTAGGACAATAGTAAGATATTTATGCAGAGTCCTGGATATGACAATTCATTGTGAATTACCCCTTTTCGAGAGAGTTCAATATTCTAAATTATGAGTGCACAAGGTCCTTATCAAAAGGAAGGGTACAAAATTATAATTTATTGGAATAAGTACCGAGGCCACGTTCGACACAAAGAGAGTTCTTAAAATTTTGCATTTATAAATAATTAAATATAAGGGTAGATTATATTCCTGTTTTAGCATGAGAAAGCACATTCGTGTGAGAGAATAATGTGTATGATAATTGCATTTGACGAAAATTAACGGAGGAACCCTTCTGGACTCTAAAACGAATTATGAATACTATTTTCAAGCATAATATTATGTATAGATGATAAACTACGGCAAACAAAATACAGCGAACAATAAAACAATGCTTCATTCCTACCTACTACAACAAGTGAGTGAATCAATTGGACTTCGTTTAAAAACATACTAACGCAATGTGACTCGTTACAAAAATACAATAACAATAAATTATGGCGATATTAGAAATCATTTATCGAATTAAGCATTTAATACGTAAAGTTAATTAAGGTGATAATTATTTTCGATTACTTATTAAAAAAGAAAGAATTTTTTCAGAAAAAGTTCAATAAGAACAGTTAATTCTAAATTGTGGTACATACTGATTGGTCCCAATAATATACCTTTTTATAATATAATTTTTCATATTATTGTTATAAATATAATGAACAGGGTTCGACAAATCCGCTAACTAATGAGAACTCAATTTTTTTACCTGACGACTAAAAACTAGCGAGTTTCCAAGTTTGATTTCATTTGTTTTGTTTTTTAGCCAATTAAAAATTATGTTTTTTGAAGAGGACTTTTGCTTTATTATAATATACATATTATTTCATATCGGGTAGCCGGTCGTACACCCGAACGTAGGAAATTATTAACATAGGAATTGGTTTTTAATTGCTGCTTCTGATTATATCGAATTTTAACAAAATATATATAATATGTTTATACTATCAATCAAGAGATATTTTTTTCCGTGTCGAACGGTATTATGTAAAATTTAATATTTTGTTTTTTAATTATTGCTAAAAATACTATTTAAAAAATATTACTTTGCATTTTCAGTAACAATTGCTATTAAGTTACTTTGATAGATTAAAATTAATTTTCGCTACAGTGAACGTAAATAGTATTTACTCGGTCGAAGAAAAGGTTTTCATTAGAAAAATGTAGTATTACAGTGGTAGCTAAAAAAATTTTTTTTAAACGGTGTTTTGAAAACCATTACCTATTTAAATTTTTATATTTGCATTTTTTAGCTGTAATTAAGAAACAAAATACTAAATATTGCATATCTTTAGACGCGGAAAGAAAATATCGTACGATTGATATTTTTTTTATTAAAATCGGTTATAATGGGAAGCAAAAAAAATCAATTTCCTATGTTAATTCCTTATGTTCGGGTGCTCGGCCGGCCACCCGGTATATTTTTTCTAACTTCAACAAAGTATCGAAACTCAAAATGAGTTTGCCAAGTGTCACTTTGCAACACGGAGTGCACCACGAATCTTGCCCCACTCGTCGTATTACTTTCGACGTATTCAACTTCAATAAAAATATTATAAAGTTCATTATCGTAGAAAAAAGTCGCGGTTCGAACCCTGCTCGCGTTATATACACAGCCACGATCAACAGTTCAATATCGATCTGTGGACTATGGGGAAGGCAACTGAAAACCATCCCATGAATTATATTTCCTGGTAAGTTCGTCTTGGCTTCGGCCAAGTCGATTCGCCAACGTCGGGGGACTCCGGATATGACGCTTTAAAGAAGAAGTTTTTTTTTTAATTACTTCCTTGATATAATACAATCTGTTACCATTTTAATAACAATAAGCATTAATTATTGACTAAGTGTATGTAATGACATAGATGAAGCTAACCCAATGGTGCACCCATAATGACTGCTAAGAAAATTTACTGTTTCCATTTTGATGACGAATAGTATAATTAGGTTCGCTGGGGCAGGTCCAGAGGATCAAATCTCTTTAATCTTCTAACTGAAGGGCGATAAGAAGATCTGTCGCCAAAGTGTTTGGATGGACGCTGAGTCGGTGTTGGTACTTTTACTCATGGATGCTATTTCCTCTTTGATAGTGGGCATGCACATGTCTCTATGTATGACGTCATTTGGAACGTACCATGGTGCACAGCAAATCGTCCGCAGTGTTTTTGACTGGAAGCGTTGTATTTTTCCAATATTCGATTCACTAGCAGAACCCCACAGCTGTATTCCATATGTCCACACTGGTTTGATGATGGCTTTATAAATTAAAAGTTTGTTTTCCATGCTTAGATGGGAGTTTTTACTCATTAACCAGGCCATCTTGCGGTAGATAAGGCTCAGCTGCAGTCGCTTCTTCCAAATATGTTTTGCCCACGTCAGGCGTCTATCCAAATGAAGACCGAGGTATTTGACTTCCTCACTTTGGGGAAGAGGAATGTTGTTTAATGAGACCACAGAAAAGAAAGAAGAAGAAGAAGAGAAAGAAGAAGTAAAAAATAATATGCAACGTACGTCCAGTAAGAACATTACAAACTTGGATTTTACACTCGGTTCGTAATGAAATCCTTGCCGCACTAATATTACAAATACTACGAGGTCGGCAGAAAAAGTCGTATCGTTTCTAAGAGAGGGGGACACTAGAATTTATTTCATATGATTTTCGGTGAGAACCAACCTTTAAACGATATGTGTCAAAATTTGACAGCGATCGGACAATTGTTTTGTGAGCTATAGCATTTTGAGCAAAGCAACTTTTGTTGTTGAAAAGAAATTGATAAAACGAATTTCGTGTGTTAATGAAACACTGTTTTTAATGGGAAAAATAGTTCTAGAACAAAAACTTGGCTTGAAAAGTGTTATTCGGACTCTGCTCAGCGGAAGCAACCATTCATAAGTGGTTTGCTAAATTCCGTACAGGCCATTATGAGCATCGAAGATGATGAGCGCAGTGGATGTTCAAAAGAGGTTGTTACAGACAAAAACATAAAAAAAATCCACAAAATAATTTTGAATGGCCGTAAAGTGCAGTTGATCGAGATAGCTGAGACTCTAAAGATAAGGAACGTATTGGACATATCGTGCATGAATATTTGGGCATGCGAAAGCTCTGTGCAAAGTGGGTGCCGCGTGAGCTCACAGTTGTTTAAAAACAACAACGTGTTTTTAAACCAAACCAAAACCAAATTTTTGCGTCGATATATGACAATGGATGAAACATGGATCCATCACCATACTCCAGAGTTCAATCAGCAGTCAGCTGAGTGGATTGCACGTGACTAACCCAATCCAAAGCGAGGAAAAACACAACAGTTGGCTGGCAATGTGAACTACGCACTAATGAAGAAAGAAGTAATCGCCAAACAGAGGCCTATTTGAGGCTAAAGGCAAATCGTACTACAAAAATGGTATCGAAAAGTTGGAAGATCGCTATAATCGGTGTATCCCCTCGAAGGCAACTATGTTGAATAATAAAATTGAATTTTACCAAAAAAATGTTTTTTCTTCAAAACGATACCAACTTTTCATCAGAACTGATATTTTGATTTAACAAACCGCCGAAGTGTAAATCTGCTTTGTAAATCTACACAAAATAAATGTTTATGTGTGTTATAATATGCACAGCACATACACGAAATAGAAGGTATAACAGAGGGATAAGAGATATGAAAGAAGAGCATTTCTCTGATATAAGAAGTCAGTAAGTCATAGGGTTTTAATAAGAACACAAAGTTGCTTTTTCGCACGATTCATTACACTTTTTTACAGAAGTCACTTTACACACGTCTTTTCGTACTGAAAATAGATACACAACCAAACCATCGCATTGCAACGCGCTGCAGTTCTCCGAACGTCATAAAGCATCGGTTTTATTGCAAAATTAATTTGTTACTTATGTTACTATGTTGCAGATAAAATGTAATATGCAATATTTAAATAAATTTACAGGTTATTAAGATGAGGTTTTAGTGGAAATTAAGTTTGAAGTCTTTTAAACTAAACAAACATCTGTTTAAGACGACTAAAAACGGTAAATTGAAATGTATAATGTTGTTTAAAATATAAATAAATGAGTAAAAGTTTGTGAATACTTAACGTTTAGATATAAATGTACAGACTTTAGTTACACATCCTCCTAAATTTAAACAATAAACACAATTTATCCATGCAATTAAGTCAATCCGACTAACTATGCACTTTAATAGATTGCTTACAATATAATTGTAGTTTAACGAAGAGCAGATATTCAATTAGTATTTTTTGTATTTGGACTACATAATACTACTTTGGATTTTATTCTAAAATAGACAATCTACAACATATCGTTCTCAACTAATAAAATGGTGCAATATTGTAATATACAACGCATCCTTGATTTAGATTCGAAAATAGTTGCTCACGTTTTAACCTTCTTTTAGATTGAAACTCGATAACAGTATTGAGATGTAATTGTTTTGTCAAATTCAATTTATTGGCATTCGAATGCACACAGTAGTACGGAAATGATTCAAAAAAATTATATATTCGTATGTAATGCGCTGAAAATTTGATCAGCAAAGAAAGCGATACCAATTATATTAGAAGAGATATTTTACGGTGTCAAAACAAATTATTATAGCATCCGACTTTTAGTTTCTTCGTGAAGAAAATATTAACATCTCAAGAGTTCAAATCCCGAAAAGGCGTCCCGTCACGAAGGACTTCGGGGGCGAGTTCACCGACTAAAAATGTTAACGTGTCACTTAAAGATGTAACGAAATTGAATAATTTATAAATTGTACATACAAAAATACGTTTTATTTTGTTCTGTAATACCAAAAGGGATATTAGCGTTTCACCCTTTTTGTTACGATCATCGCTCTTTGGAGAGAGTATATAAACATCCGAGTTGAAAACTGTTTCAAGTTTCGATGAATAAAACAACCAAACCTTAACTGTGCCAATTTTAAATAAAATAGTTTCGATTGTGATCGAATGTAGAAGATTAAACCAAATAATATCTCCTGCAGCAATACCTCTACATTCTATTTGAAATAGGGTCTCTGGTCATGCACCATGCGGTGAAACAATGCTTGCATATCAGCAGCACTTCCCGCTCCATATGGAAGAATTAAATTATCAGTTCAATGACCCTCTAACAAGGGGATAGCTTTTAACTAGGTACTTCATGGGGGTATCTTCTTTTCGGTACTTTGTTTAGTGTTAAAAAAAAGTTTTATGTATAAATTTAAAATATTAAAATTTCCAAAAACAAACTTCTTCGTAAAAGCGTTTAAAAAAATTCATAGTTGAAATTTACAATATTCAAAAAACTCGTTTAACAGCTATTGGAAAAATATTCAGCCTCAAAATATCTCATTTATACGCAAGAAATTTAAAACTAGCTTTTTATGTGATGATAGCGTTTCAACATTTGAAATTCCTCAATTTTAAACCGTAAGTCGATCGATGCTACCAATACAAAATATCTCAAGAATAATAAATTGTTTCCCCTTTATCACTTTTAATTTGAATTCAACTGAATTTTATAAAACCATCAAGAACAAGAAAATCGATTTTAAAATAATATAAGGCATCACAATGTCTGTATCTGCAATTGAAATCTCAATAAAGCAAAACAATAAAAGTAATAAAACTCGATTTTGTATTATTACATTTAAATTTTCTTTAGAAGCAAAACTCGTCTTTGAAGAAGAAATGCAAAACCAAACGGCAGCTTTTCAAGTTACAATTAAATAGTATTCTTCTGCTACCAACCCATCTTTTTCTTTCTCCTTTCATTCACAGTGGTCGCGTGACGTGAAGCGTGCTCCCAACATGAACGTGTGCCAGGAGCTTGGAACTTCCGGACGTATGTACGCCAAAGCTAGACCGTCTTTCAGATCAAAAGTTCACTTTATTATTAATTTTCAAGTTTATGTTGACTTTTTCTTTTCATTTTGAATTTCTATTTTTTTTCTTCGAAATTTTAATTGAAAGTAAACTTTGTTTTTTAATTAAACTGTCAACTATAAGGCGAATTTCAAATTTCATTAAATTTATAAAATCGCTATCGAAGACCAGTATCGGTAAAGTAAACATTCAAAGTACGAATATTGTAAATAAAAATAATTTATCAACGAGAAAATATTCGGCAATTTTTTGCGGAATTGCCATCAAACACTACGGGGCTAGTAAGTCGGTTTTCCGAAATACTACTGTAATAATCGAACCGACATTTTTGCTATAATTGTGCAAAATAATAATTAATTTACGTAAATAAATAAAATTACTGGTGGATGTAGTATAAGTATCCAATGAAATACTTTAAAATTTAACCGTTGAAATATAAGAGAAGAGAATACGACTTTACACTGAAAATAGGGGGGAAGACCTGGGATTAGCCTGCTGTCGGCAATGAAGCGTGGGGAATCCACAAGTGCAGTGAGGTCAAGAGTTGGCAGGATGAGAAATAGGCGAACAGAAGAAACAGAAGTAAAGGGATTGCGAAAACGAGACGACGATATTCTGATTTGAAAAACCATCCCTACATATTTACGTAAAAATATAAAAGTAATAGGTATCGATTGGGTTTTAAGTTTTTCCCTTTACAATTGCAATAATGAAAACCTATTACCCAAAAAATTATCAATACCTAATAGAAAATTAATTAGGATTAATTTATATCAATAAGTCACAATTTATTTTAAATTATGGCTTTGTACATTTGCAAGTCAGGATTTTCAACATAAAACGGTAATTTTGATGTCAATAGAGTAACAATAGTCTGTAATGATCCTTTGTTTCGATATTCAAAGAATACTTTACTCAGGAAAATGTACGTGTCCAAAATCTAATTTGAGGCAAAAACAAAGCCCAATACGTGGCATTGAAAAATTACAAATGCACAATAAATTTAACAATTTCTGCATGTACAAAATAAAAACAAAAAATCGCAAAACACTTTATACAGAATATTTACGAATATATTATGTACCCACCACTACAGGCAACTATGAATTATAATATAATACCACTATATTATTTTAAATATAGTGCTATTTTATCCTACATATATTATAATATAGTACATAGGTACTCTTTCGGTATTATAAACATTTTGTACTTTTATCAAAATGTTACGATTACAATGTTGGATAGTGTACTGTTCATAGTATTCGAGAGATATCATAATATGTACACACTGTAATCCATTCTACTCGGTCAGAATTCCTCTTTACGAAAAAGAAACGTGATATGTGAAAATATAGATTAAACTTTCTGTCAATACCGTAATAATTGTTTAAATAAATCAGAAAAGAAACATACGAAATCCTACGCACACCATTCAGAGATTCGAGTTACGGCGATTGACCAATTTATAAATAAAAAAAAGTTAACTGCACTAATTATAGTTTAGTTTAGCAACACGGTAGCAGAATAAGTTGTTATAATAACGAAATAACTAGTCACGATTCATTTATAATGGTAAACAGCAACAAGAAAAATTCGAAAAAAACCGGTGCGTAATTTGCCTATACAAATGTCGGCTTCAACATCCGGACTAAAAATTAATATAATCTCTTTCCCAACATGATTCCACGTTGAAGAGCGTATAGCAATATCTTCCTTTTTTACACGAAACCCCCTCGTGTAAACGTTTCCCAGAAAAATTATTCTTCCGACAAAATTCCTTTTTGATATGCAAGACGGCGCCAAATTTGACGTAGTAGCTATTAGATCAGGTTTATCCTGTGGTCAGACACAGGCCTGTTTTCAGCTGCTAATAACAGTAATCACTGAACTTATTTTCCTGCCACATTCAACTTTTAAGAACAATTAAATAGATTTGGAACAACCCTGCAGTTGTTGGGAGTAATTCCTTGTTTCTTTTTTATTTAATATAGCCGAGGGGTTTTCAAGAACGACTTCTGAATTATAGACTTGTAGTATATAAGCAGTTATAACCTCGAACTGGGCTTATTCCCCGAGCTGAGTATTTCAACGTCACAATTTTTTTTTAAACAAACAAGTTATCAATAAAATATTATAATTATATCAGCGGAGGATTAAATTTTTTGTTATCACATATTATAAAATAATTCATAAAACCATTTAAGGCACAGATTAGTCTCCTGCAGTACCGTATGATTATATGGTGACCCAAGATAATTTTCAAACCAGACCGGCAAAAGGAAAAAATAATCTTGGTACGGTGGTTTGGCTCTAAGTGCGTTTTGATGATCTTGATAGACGCCAGAATGGCGTCAGATCACGAAACAGCTACCTATATAATATTCCGATTCCTTCCGGTGAATTAAAAAATTAAGCCAACTATTTAACAACATGCATGCGGCTATTTTACAATAATTGACGTAAAGCTTTAATTATCAAATTAAACTCATGCTATAACCATAAATTTCCTAAATTAGTTTACAATTTATTTTATAATGAAAAAAAATCACGCCTTAACCAATTGGAAAATAAAATAATCGACTTTCAATGATAAACCATCGCGTCGTAAAATTATACATCGCTAAATTGAAAATACTAAATTGAATGTACCACCTAACGCAGGCGCTGAGTGGCCATGGATGTTTTGCAACCTACCTGTACAAATACAAAAGATGAACGACGATAAGTGCTTTTCTGTGACCAAGTGGATAACCCAGAACACACCCTTTTCAAGTGTTCGAAATGGGATGAAAACAGAAAAGAACTAGCACAAGAAACAGGCACTACTATAAATAAAGAAAATATGGTGGAAGTTATGCTGGAAAGCGAGGAAGCCTGGAAAGCGGTCCAAAATACGATACGCATCATTATGACCACCAAAGCAGAACATGGAAGAACTCAGCAAAAGGCTTAACACAACAGCAAGAAGAGAAAAGTCCCGAAAGGGCGGAACAGGACTGGACGAGATTGCGTACGGAAGATATGCATAGCGATTCCGCGCAGTCATGGAGTGGGGTTTAGTCGGTAAAATCCGACACTACCACCCAAAACATCTGGGTGGTGTCTTTGGAAGATTTCCCACCCCACCGCACAAAAAAAAAAAAAAAAAAAAAAAATTTGAAAATACAAAGTTGCTAATGGTAATTACGTAGTATATCAAAAGATATATTTTATTTATATCAATACCAAACAATGGGGACAATTTTTTTTGTCTGGTTTATGAAAACAACATAGTAGGAACGTTTGGAGGTAGAAGAAAAATCCCAATAACCAATTTATTATACTTCGTGCACACAATGAGTCCTTTTATGTATAAAAAGATTATGTAGTGGTTTGTGCAAAATTTTATCTCGTGCATTATATTTATACATGCATAACTTTAATATTGTACAAGAATTTAATACAACCAATTTTCGTACCACAACCATCAAAGCAACTCTTTTGTATATCTCAGCCTTACCTAAAACAAAAGGAATACGATGAATAATATTTACATTTATGATACAAAATTACTAACAAAATATTGTCGAATGTATTGATTGCAAACTAAAAGAGGAAAATAATATATTTTATACGCTACCTTCACTTCCTCGAGGGACAAGGCACCCTTTGGATCGTTATGCTTGTGCACGTATAGTGCACACTACGAATAGTAATGAAATAAGCTAATTTCAGAAGCTGAAACTCTCTTAGCCATTACACAGAAATATCTTTGGATCAATTGTAATCACCCTCCACATACATACATATTTAATTTCTTCGTGTAATGTATCAGTAATACAACCCTACTTCTGGAGGCAATAATTATGCATAGATTTTCTTGGGGAGAAACTCGATGGATAAACTCTGATTAGTGATCAAATTTATTAGTTCCAAAGGAGCTTTAAACAACACTAAATGTCATTTCGAAATAATTAAATTAAAGAAATTAAAGCGTCCAATTTCGTAAATTATACTTTCATTATTGTAATGCACATGGCATCTACTCGTGGAAGAATTTCTCTATTATTAAAAAAAATTGTAGCCGAGAAATATTAAACGACTAACGGTGTGACAACTTTTTAAAATATTTAAATTAAAATCATGAAATACCGAAATTGAAGAATCCAGCTAGATTACAATTATTACAATGTCTGGGTGTATCGCGAGACATGGTTGGTATAAGATTGAATTTACTAATAAAAAGTCAATCTCAAGAGATACTACGTATTTGTAAATGTTCTATAACCCGTGATCGAAAGACAAAGTTTTGTTATGAAAATAGTATGGCCAAATGCATCCACGTCATGTTTGCTGCAAAAAAATTGCAAAAAATACGATCTACCCAACCGTATGGTAGCATATACATTTTCTAACTAGTAGGTAACTAGTATTATGTCAGCTACACGAGATGATTCAAAAGTTAAATTGAGTTCATTTCATTTACATACGATGTAAATGGAGTTACAACAATAAAAAGTAAATGGACAAACTTTTTAATATATAGAAAATGGATAGCCACACTATACCGAAACTGATAACCTAATGTACATACGCTGTAGTTTTTCCAGTTTATGCTTCCAAAGTTTTTCTTGTACATTTCAAAAATAAGGAATAGAAAAAAAATTAAATATGACAAAATAATATTAAAGTGGGGGGAAGCTGCCTGCATTAGTACTCGACATTTTGAAGGTAAATCCATTTTTACATGTCGACAGCACGCGCGCAATTTTGCTGTATTATTTGATTTGTGAACGACTGCGACTATTGATTTTATTATTAAAATATTTAATCCGCTTAAAAAGCGACAGCAATTCAATTGTAGCATTTCAAGTGCTAACTATTATTCTATTAATGAAATTGTTAATTATTAAGAGCTTTAATCAGAGCGAGAAGAATTGCTATGCACAAAAATCAAACCGTTTTCATGCTTTTCTTGGTTAAATTGACATCGTTTTTCTGAGTGTTCAATTGTAGTGTGATTGAGGTCGCGGACTTGGAAAGACCTGCCACCCAAAAGTTTTGCAATAAACAATTTTATAGTGTAATTACGAAATAATAAAGAAATTGATTAATATTGGAGCTATAAAACATCAATTGTTAACTAATTAACCGATTTAAGAGAAATCAATAAAAAAAAACCTTTGCAGACGGTTTCACGTGCAAGTCGTTTATTGAAAAACTATTTTATTGTTTCTTAATAAGGAAGACGTATAAAAGCACCGCTTCTTAATAAATATAGTTGAACAATTCGATAAGAAGATCTTCCTTCTAAGTTAAATCTATATCCCGCGAACGTATAAAGGACACAAGGGAGAGTTAGAAGGATGCAAAATGAGGCACGCCTGCCAGCTTTATTGCCGGGGTGACTACGTAATCCTCACTAACACCACCGAGGGTGGCGTGCCCCTCTGACTCATGCTCACATATCACCGGGATGTTATACTTCGGCGCTGGAGCGTGATTGGAGTCTGTGCCCGAATAAATAATTGGACACCTATAAGACTTGGCATTGTGTGCTACTACTTACTCATAAGTAAACTTTTGCACTTCTCTTTATCACATAAACGCACACCTAAGCTATCTCAAAAATGTAAAAAGATTTTAGAACAAGCTTGAAATGCTTTAATCGTCGGTTTGAAAACCAGATCATGCACAGTTTATAGTTCAAACAAAACTAACTACGTCCGAAGAGTAAAAAACTAGCTGGCATAAAAGTAAAATATTACTGCTGTAGTACTTTGTACGTGACTTCTACCACTGAACTAAACGGTTACGTAGAACTAATACGCGGTGTTCTCTCAACAATGCAAGTTATTTTTCATAAAATGCTATCAGATAACAAAAGAATCCTCTGGACGCTTGCTTTATTGCAAAAGTTTTGACAGAAATAAACAATTTTTGTAACTTTAAAAATGTATTTCGATCAAAATTTGACATCTCCTATGCTGCAATATTGGACAATTTCTGAAAGTATTTTGAAACAAGGAACGTAATTCTTTCGTCGTTATAAATGCTACTACGTACAAAAATACATTTCTAAAAATATGGATCAATACAATTTGAAAATAGGTTTCTCTACAGAATCCTCTAGCCAATATAGTCAAGTCTAGCCAATTGTATGGCTAAATAACAATGTCAATAAACAATGCTATACATTTTCTCCAGTTACAATCATAAATACATTGATATTTTAAATCCAAACCAACTAACCGTTCCCTGCTGGAACGTTTCTCGACATGTCACGAAAACACAAGTTTACGATAATAACACAATTTCAACTTTTAATATACTTTCTTGATTAAATCTTGAAAATATAAAATAATTGCTTCCTACACGTATGATTTCTATACTTTTTAATGTTAATTTCATAATATTTTCTACAATATAATTATTCTTTTATTGTATCATATTAATATTTAACGCGATCGACTTCCTGTATTTGTATGTTGCAATCCATTATAATTTTAAAACAAGCTGTGGAATATCTATTACAATATTATTATGCCTATTCAATATGTCACACTTGTGTTTGGCTGATGGTAAGTCTTGCAATGAAATTTGACAAACAAAAATTTCGAGTGTCCTGAAAAAACAAAAGTGTCTTGAGCAAAAGGTCATACACAGTTGAAGTGAAAATCTAACCCAAATACATAATGAAATTCGATATAGTACGAGTAGATTATAAAAAAGTGAGTGTAAACAATTGAAATTACTACAAAACTTACGAATTATCTCTAGTTTTCCTTTGCTTTCATATTCGCATATCGTTGATCCCAAGTTTATTTTAGCAAAAAAAAATTTCTAACCATTTGCTTCGTTCCGTTTCTAATTTTTTTTTCCAGTTTTTATTTCTGTTTTGTAAACCGTGCCAGGTGTAAAAGGCCGTTCATAAAATACGTCACGCTAAAACCAACTTTTTGACCCTCCCATTGTCACGCTGTGTCACACTTTCTGTGACCCCCTGTAAATATTACGTCACAAAACTAAGACCCCCCTAAATATAATAAATTTCAATGAATAGTATAATTAAAGTCTATATATTTACTAAATATAAAATGAATGACTTTATATCATAATATAAATTGAGGAAAAGTATTTATTGAAAAATATTAATTTAAAATATTTTAATAAACTGCGAACGTCACATTGCCGTAGATCCCCGTCCCTCTTGTCACATCTTGTCACACTCAGCAAGACCCCCTTGTATGCGAACGTATTTTATGAACGGCCCCAAAGCAAGAACAATAAAGGTCTGAATACCTATACAATTTCTGATTTGAAACTAAAGGTAACAATACATAACCAACGACACAATTTATCGAGCGTGAGATACAAAAAAAAGATAAGAAAATTTTCAACACTACCTAATGATGGAACACCTGATACACCTATGCGATGATCTCAACTCAAGGTACAATATGTATTGAGTAAATTCGAACGGCGTCATATTTTTAAATCGCTGGTAGTGTGGTGATCTACTTCGTTTTCCTAACGCAGAGGTATACGTTTATCTGATCAATTTGTCAAAGGCACATCATTTCTCCTTTTGATAATAAATTATTCCGCTCCATCTGATCGTAACCCCCAAACGTTCGTATAATCTACCTTGATCTTTCGATTACTGGCATTCCAAATTGCAAGTCGAATCGGAAATAAAATAGTGCAAAAATATAGTTTTCATTTATTTGAATGAACGTTACCATTTGATTGGATATAGTATAAGCGAATAAAGTGAACATGGCTGACTGGAAAGAACCACGTATAAATATAAATTGATTATG
The DNA here is from genome assembly GCA_036346125.1 of Lycocerus yunnanus. Classification (NCBI taxonomy): domain Eukaryota; kingdom Metazoa; phylum Arthropoda; class Insecta; order Coleoptera; family Cantharidae; genus Lycocerus; species Lycocerus yunnanus. The sequence goes on from JARFIX010000008.1 coordinate 4,198,406, forward strand.
TTTATAGTACAACAATTATAATAAATAATTTATAGCATTCTGCAACTTTGATAATTCGATAGAATACAAAAGCAATTTGTAACATTGTACATAAACGGGTGTTCCAATAAAAAAACGAGACTGTTCGAAAAGTTGCACGAACAACAGAAATTGACTACGCAATTTTTTATTAGACTTTGATTAATACACAAGACCCGTTTCTTAATTAAACTGAGCGTTATACCAAATGTTACCGACAGCAGCTGCATTTAAATATAATAATCAATACTATACTTATTTATGAACACATTAGCAATATATTATACCATCCAAAGTAAAAAGGGGCGTTAGTTCGGCGCATAAAGAATTTATATTATAAATTAATAATTAATTCTCTCTCATTTTGTTTTTCTCCATTTATCATTGAATCGCCAGTATTAATACACGAATTCTACTACTTCATTCAAAAAATAATTAAATGTTTGAAGGTAATAAAACAGTATCATCTAACTATATAATTTGTATCGTTCTTATCACTTACGGAAATCAAACAATTAAAAATGTTGTAGGTATTTGGATCGTGTAATTTAAAAATCTGATAAAAAAATGTAAGCTAATTTATAAAATTATAAACAATAATTGTTATTATTATTATTATTAGTATTTACGTTGGTGTGCAATTGGTATGTACAAATGAAGGACGGTCAAGTGTGAAAGTGTAATGGGATCAAGAATTTGACGAATCAATCGAAATGGTTCGAATTTCTATTTTAGAATTTTGACGACGTAATAAATTTGATGAAATCTATTAATGTGCTCTTCATGTAGGAAATTACATTCAAGTTGCTGCTTTGTTTAGTAAAAACATATCAATTTTTAGTCAAAGCACATCTGACAATGGCGTACATCCACAAATAATAATAATAATAAAAACCATTAGTTTGCGAAGGTAATTCCTGATCATTTTCTGTACTAATTAGTTCCTGTTCAACATGTTCATTACTAAAAATGATAGCAACATGTACCTACGTTAAATGAACCATCATTAAAATAAACAATTGCAGTGTATATAGTTAGAAGTAGAGAATAATCCTCCCCAGCTGTTAGCACCCAATTATGTTTTCGGCAGGTTTTAACTCCCCATCAGCAGCGTTTCATGAAAACAGATGTATTTTGTAAAAATCATTCATTATCGTATTAGAAGTAATTACGCTAACGTAACATTTAATTCAATACGTCGATTAAACTATACAAAATGTACTATGAGAATCCAAGTCAGACAATTTACTGTATATCTGCAATGACTTCCCAATCAAATTGTCGCGACTCTAGCCAGACGGTCTTCAGTTGAGTGTATTTCTTTAGTTATGTTTCCGCATTAGGTACTCCAAGTTCAGCGTACCATAATTATAGTATTTCGAACTCAAAAATTTAAATAAACCAAAAAATATTTGTCAAATTTCAAATAACAATACCAATAATCAGTTGTTGACATCGACAAATTTTATATTTTTCAACATCGATATCATTATCGTTACAAATCTGATATTTTACACAAAAATAATCTTAAATCCAATAATTATCCCGTATATAATCGAGTTATCCAATTAAAACCTAAAACGAATCCCAATTTGATATTTAAAACCTTTGCAACACTGGAAACAATAATGGTTGGCGAAAGTGTCGACGGTCATTAATGAAATAATGAACATTTGTTGTACATAAATTCAATAATCTACTGAATACAATAGATATCTCTAAAGTCGGTAAACAATTAACTGAAACGGTGGGTAGATAATTAACTAGACCGCGCACATAATAGATAACGAAATACCTACAAATAATTGAATAAACAAAGTTAATAGTAACAACTAACGAAGGTGTTTCGAAGTAAATAAACACGTAAATTTATATTTTTGAGGAAAACTAATTATTTTGTACTTTTTAGCAACGCCAAACATTAAATATCTCTAATATCGTAAAACTACAGATGTGTGGAAAAACCAAAGGATAATATCCGAGAGCAGTCAGTATGGATAGTTTTTCGAGTGTGATGCGTAAAAGTGCAGCAAAAGTGTATCCCCAGAGATACCATTATCTCATTTTTTACCCACAATAATCAACAGGAGCAAGATAAATAGCATATGATACATGTCATACGGATTAAAAGTGTAACTTTGTTTGACAAAGGTAATTTTTGCATGTATGAAGTGGTGCATACTTAGCCGAGCATTTGCAAAGATACTATTTGTGAGTATACTTATCTCTAGGTTATGTTAATGTATTATTTTGAATGTTCCTGTAACTACGATCTTTAAAAAATACAAATTTGAACTAGTTTTTTAAATCCTCGGGCATCTGGTTCGACACTTTGGTTCGTACCTAACAGTTTTTTCTATGCAGATGATTGATGCCGGAAAAAAATTAACGTTGCGTGTGAATTTCAACTACCTTCCAATATGATAACAAATCTAAAAAAAAACAATACCGAAACAGAAAACTTCTACTACGAATTTGGACACAGGAAAAATTGGAAATTGTAGAAATGAAGCATCGGAAAACGCTTTCGAATCGAACGGTTCCATTTATTGCCAACAACTGTCCCGCACATTCTAAGTCAGTTACTAATAAGTTAAAAGCAATTAAGTTGATATTTTTGCGCAGAACAAGACGTCCCACGTTCAACTAATGGATGCGGGTGTTATTCAAAATGTAATTATCATACATAAATCACCGTTTCAATCATATCAACATTACAGAAAAACGGGCCAAAGAAGATGATCTTCAATCAGCCGGTTTTATTAACGAGCAAACAAAAAAACAAAACATAACATTTTCGATATCTTGTGGAACCGAGATGGAATTCTTGGGTTTGATTCACTTCTAATCGACATTTCGATGTTGATCAAAATTTGAACACAATATTGAACAATTTTTTGGCCTATACTGAACGATAATCATCCTTCTCATACATCCTCTGCTTTTGCAGTACCGTACTGTCATGATTAGCTGAAAAAGTATTTCTTTAATGTAGTGTATAACAGCCTTTCGACAAGTAAAAATGAGTCAGATCATATCTTCGAAAGTTACTTAAAATTAGAAGCTTTTATATAAAGAACCTAAGAAATTTTAAAGGAAATTTTAAGAAATAAAAAGAAACTAAGAAATAATTCTATGTAGTATATTCGAAACCCCGAAAATAATAGGGCTTTTCAAAAAAATTATTTTTTAATAGGCATAATTTTTGATGTAGTAACAGTTTGTCACATATGTTAATAGTAGGTTTGCCATTTATATAATATGGGGATGTGCATTATTACGCAAGCTCAATGGGGGGAAAAATCTTATCAAATTTCATTTAAAGGGGGAAGGGTCAATGAAAACCTCACGTCAACTTAATAATTCTGTAACTTTGTAAAAATTACTAATCTCCGGTATCTTACTAAATATTACCATGGGGGAGGGGTCAAAATTTAAAGAAAAACACCTGACGTAATTAATGGACGTTCCCCATCTTCCAATTTCAATCTAAAATCGCATAAAACTAATTAAAATCCACCACGAAAATGGTATGGATCTGTGAAAACTACATATCGCAAAACTTTTAATATTTTCGGTCGTTATAATGGTTCATATTGCTGCTGTAAGTGAAAGTGTTGAGGAAGGTTTAAATTTATTAATTGCACGGTTTTGCGTTCTGAGCAATTGAACCTATCCACCATCAACATGGCGAATCTTGTCTAAAGATTTGAATCTAATACCTTATAAGGTTCAGATAATTCAAAATTAAAGCCGATCTACCATGCTGTTCGTCGACAATTCGCTAATTTTATCATTGAACATTGAGATGATTTTTCTGAAAAAATCATCTTTTCAGATGAAGCTCATTTTCATTTAAATGGTTAATACGCAAAATTGCCGCATTCGAGCTTCAGAAAATCTAAGAGTGATTATTGAGAAGCCTTTACATCCCGCTCGTGTTACTACAGTAGAAACTTGATAATGTGAACATACGAATTTATGAACATCTCGGTTCTGCGAATACCCAATTTTTTCAATAGCTACTCGGTAATGAAGCTATTCAAGCATTGAAGATATCGCTAGAGGGAGCCGAACAAAATGATATCGACATAAGTCATATTTTGAGTCTAAAAACGATTTATGAAAAGGCTGTAATTATAAATGCGCAATTAGAAAACAAAAACAAAGTAAGATAACTATGTTTTTTTCATAAATTTTGCATGGTTAATGTTCTTAAATAGCAACATTTTACATACACAATTTTATAAGGAATAAATATCTCTTAAATATTATATGTTGTATAACACTAGTTTTTCTACACCCCCGTTAGTGTGAACATTTGCGATATTTTGGATGTGCCTTAGGATTTTTCTGTTCATAGAATCGAGCTTCTAGTGTATTTGGTTCGCTTTTTGATCAGGAAGAGTGATTTATTTTAATGAAAATGAAACTGGAAGCACTGTTACGGTCAATGGATTGCCTTATCGAGGACATGTTTACAGTTTTTTTAACTAATATTGATGATATGGATGTGAATGATATGTGGTTTTAGCAAGACGGGATGCCATGCCTCTGAAACAATTTATAGCGAACGAAATTTCCTGATGAAATAATTTTGCGTAAATTTGCAGTTTATTGGCCGCCTAGATCGTGTGATCTAACGCCGTTAAGACTATTTCTTGTGAGATTATGTGAAAGCAAGTCTATGTAGATAATCCAGTCCTTGAAAATCAACATCCGACACGCAATTGGTCCGCAATTATGCAAAAAACGTAATAGAAAATTTTGACAAAAGGATATACGCCTGGATGGGTGGTCTTGATGGACATTTTTCCGATATCATTTTTCATTCATAAATGGTGGACTTTATACATTATATATCAATAAAGAAATACTCAACTTTCATCCAAACTGCGTTTTATTTAAAGTTTAAAAACAAAGCCCTTGTTGAAAAGCCCTTTACATACTTAACTTTATGTTTTCAATTGTCAAACTTAGAGTTTTTTGTAAAAGCAAATTGCAATTTTTATAACAGCCTCTATAATTTTTAAGAAATTGCTCAATAATATTACATACGTAGAATTAAGTTTGGATATTATGGCATACTATAAGCTTTAATTATTGAAGTAAAACACATTCCTTGTAAGGAAAATAAAAACATAGTTGTGTATTGGTTAACATCGAAGTGATCCCTCGCATGTCCTTACTATTATTAAAAATTAATAAAATCAAATACCTTTTGATTGATTTAACTTTTTATACGAAATTTGTAGAAAAAAATGTCTATTTCAACTTTCAAGTATTCCTCGGGAACCAGAATACTCGTACAAGCAATTACGGTACAGTAAAAGCCCATTTATATGAAACGCAGAGGAACAAAATGTTGCCGTGCAAATCGGGATTTTCCAGATAAACGGGGTCGATATTTCTACTGATGCTTTAGACATAATATAGGTATTCTTTGCATAAGGCAATCCAAAGTAAAATTTAATGCACACACTGCAGGCCAAATATACTTAAACAACTTATTAAACAAAACTATTACACTTTTTTATCAAAAAATCCTTCTTTAGCTTCTACGAGTCGTGACATTCTTTCTACTAATGTATTAATATTATTGTAACTTGTTCTAAGGAAGTTTACACTTCTTGTAACTTTTGCCATATTTGTGTGGCCGACAATGAACAAGTGATACGAAATTTTCTATCAGGTTTTTCTTACCAAAGCTTTTTGGGTCAAGACCCGGAGATTGTGGTGGTCAGGTCATATTCACTGCAATGCCATCAGGTTCTTTTACTTCTAGATACTCTCGGCAAAGTCAAGAACTATGCTTAGGATCGCTATCCTGTTGTAGCACAAAACCACAGTCTATTATGCTGCAACAATTTTAGCCACATAAGAAACCCTACACTATAATTGAACCACCTCCATGTTTAACAGTTGGCGCCACACACTGACAAGCCATCTTTTCAAAAATATTTTTTCAAATCAAATAATTTGGAACTTTTCGTTCGTCCACAGTACATTGTTCCACTGCTCTAGTGTAAAAGTATGAGAATATTACCCAGGTAATACGACGTGATAGGTCATATTAGCCGTAAGACACGTTTTATAAAAATAGCTAACCCAATATAAATGTAATATATTTTACCAATTCTATCAGCAGTATAGCGTGAAGCATACACGAGACGACTACAAAGCGTAAGCTCGCGCTTCGAATCCTGCTCGCGTTAGATACACCGCTGGAAAGGCAACGGGAAACCACTCCCTGGTAAATTCATCTTGTCTTCGGTCAAGTTGAATCTCCAACGTCCGGGGAACCGGATATGACACATGAAGAACAAGAAGAATTATATCATACATCAAAAATTACATACATATACCACTTTGAAATGGTTTGATAGTGTTAGACGCATGTTATAATTCGCCTGCGCATGCGCCTGACACATTGAACCGTTTCAAATTGCAGTAAAAACAAAGCTGTAATTTTTTGTGGGCGGATTTTGAAAACTCGAATCGTGTAAGAAAAAACAACCGACACCGAAAAGAAACTTGATATTTCTTTTGAATCCTATAAATAATGCAAAGTATCTGTAGTATATCTATATTATAAAAATAAACCTCGTTATTGGCTGGCCAAAAGTACACAATACAATTTATTACAAATTTAAAAATAAAGTCTCACGAAAATAAACCAAAACAATTTTAGAAAAATCAGTAGTAATGAAAAAAAATTAGGTACTATGTGATCTAATTTATTCAGAAGAAAGTAAATAATATGTACATATAATTACTCAAAATTACAAACAGAACAAAGATTAATCAAATATAAACACTCATTTATAATAATCAATTTAAATAGCATAAATTATATTAAATGTACAATATAACACATTAGTTTATTAAACACGAAAGGTTATATTTCGTCAATCATTATTAAATTTATTATTGATTCACAAACATATTTTTATGAGCATTTTTCCTCAAATACATAAATTTTAAATATAAAAAAGTGTTGATTTTTTTAATTGAGACAAACGCAATATTTTACTAGAAACAGGAATACAAGCAGGACATGTTATAACAATAATTTGAAACGATCCAATTGGAGTAGCGAGAAGGTTGTATGAACAGTTTGACTTCGGTTTGTTCAAAAATGGAAACACTAACACGAAACGTATAATTTGAGATAACAAATTCAATACGAATTTTCATACAAATTTAATTTTAATTAATTAGTAAATATTATTTAACCTTGACTAACAAATTGTTTACATCGATAACCATTCGTGGCACAAAGCTCTATATTTCGCTCGTCCTAATATTTTTGGATAAACACAACTGTAATTACCAATTATAAATTTCATTTTGAGGCAATATTTAGAAAGAAAATATACGACGATGATATCGTTCTACTCGAAAAATAAACTGCCGTTTTATTAAGAACGAGCACTACAGATGAAGAAAAATATTTGAACAATATTAACGATCAAGACGGAAACTGAAATACAGTCCGACAAACAAAAAATATTCCAGTATCTATTATTTTGCACCAAATTAAAATTATTCTAGATTATAATTATTATAACATACTACTTATCATATTTTATTTTTTATATATTGGATTAAAAATAGGGCGGAAACCTCGACCAATCAAGTGATGGCATTTTACAAATTTCGTCCATTCGTGGGATAAGAATTGCATTTTACAACTTACGATGTCCGTATGACTCATATCCGTTATTAATAAATTTACAAAACAAACTACAAAACTTAATAACCATCGGGAGTGTCTCTGCATAATTGAAAGGTAGATCATAAAAATGGAAGATCTCAAAGTTCCTTTTATACAAAAGTAGCCATTATAATTACAAATAATATTGCAAGAGTAGGAACTTACTATAAAAAGTAAACGTGAAAATATTTCAATATATTATCAAGTTTAAGTGAGCTGCGAAGGACTAAAAATGGTCGGCCATAAAATAGATTAAAAAGTTATTAATTTAAAGAAAAAATTACAGACTAGATTGTATTGTGAAAGAAATGGAGCAGACGTTTTTAAGGCGGTCTATAGAATGATGTATAAAATAAGCAGTCATTTATACAAGGCCCGGCTGGATTGAGGTGTTCTTTGTTCGTGGGTCATTCAGGCAGACTCAAGAATGCAGGCTGCACTTGGGTTGCATTCAATTGCTTGCTAAATTAGAGGTTCTTGGTAGAAGTACCTCCTCATCTACGTGTGTAAGGAACAGAAAAGCTGCTAGCCCATTAGTGTAAATATAATGAAAATTTGAAAGACGTTAATAAAAGATAACTAATAATCAAATATGAAAATATACAACAGGTTTTGTGTTTTCCGATTAACTTCTCCATTAAAATATTAATAGCGCAAAATATACGGTTGGTTAATTTTTTTATTAAAACTGGTTGAATTAATATTACGTTAGGTTCATAAAGGCGATATTGGCAATAACTATGTATGGCTTGTGCCAAGTTTTGGTAATATAATCACTAATAAACTCAAAGTGTACGTTTCTGGAATGCGGCAATATTTGGGAGTGCCTACATAGAGAGCCTGTTCCGGTTATATACCTATGTGTATACTGTTAAATTGCTATTACCACCTACTCACTCTTTGAAACTATTCGTTCATGTTTTGTCAATAATTTGAGAGTCATGAATGACACGACCAGGTAACTAACACTACTTTTCCAATCCTCGAATTATTAAAAACCTTTTTCGGTATTACATTATTTTTTACCTTTCATTAATAAACAAATTTCCATTGCTACAGAACCGTACTTGCCTCTCTGGTTATTAGGCATACCTACTACATTTATGAAAAAATCGATACAATCTTTGCTACCCTGTTATCACCAGAAAAAGGTTAGGTAATAGACAAATTTTATTAACTTGTGAAATTATATGTTGAATAAAATATTTTAAAAATTACAAGTTTAACGAAATTGGAAAATGTTTCAACTTACATTTTAGTCTAGGACCCCGTTGCGCATAAGTGGTTTCGTCTTTTCAAGAACTCATCAGCTAAACTATCCCTAAATGAATGATTATTAAATAATTAAATATTTAATAATTATTAAAGAAAAATTTTCCAATGTAGTTTTTGATTTAAATTTTAATGGATTTTCATTCATTTAGGGACAGTTTAGCTGACGAATTCTTGAAAAACCAAAATTTTCAAATTTCATTAAACTTATAATTGATAGCAGGGGCAAAATTTAAATTTGAAGAAATTAGAAAATTAATTAAAAATTAAAAAAATTTTTTATAATTTTGGTATCAATTCCACTATGTGGATAAGAACGAAACCTTAGGTAATCCAGTAAGTTGTGGAAATTATAATTTTGTTTGCCACTTTTCATTCGACGATGTTGCTGAATGCGACTCTGCTTTTTGAACGTTGGTTATGTGTTTTGAAAAGGTTTTGAAATTTTCATTGGCCTATCACCTCAACTATATTTTCTTTTCAAACTTGTAATTTTTAAAATATTTTATTCAACATAAAATAATTGTACCGTGGTTTTAAAAAATAGCAAAATTCTTTAACAAGGCTCTCGTTACATATTAAAATTAGCGACTTTGTCGCGTAAAAGTGGCAAAACGCCCCGAGCTGGAAAAGTCAATTTGATATATTTATTGGAACAATTTGAGATAATTTTTTCTTCAAAGAAAGTTAAAACGCTAGTCATATTTTATTAAACTCGGCTAATTTTAGAAAAGTCTGTCTATATAACAGGCAGGGGCGGATTCAAAAGGACATGATTAATAGATTTTGTAATTTTAAAGAAATTTGTTAACATGGGTAACCTATTTGATTTTCCGAGTTGGTATGGCTCTACTTTTCAGATGCCGACACAAGCGTTATCCTTTTTTACATTTTATTTACGAAACCATCGAAAATTAAATTATGGGAAGAGAACGTAAAAGTGAATAATAAAATATTTGATTGTTTCTGTATCTAAAATTCGTCCATTACCATTCATAGCTTGGAGACAGTTTTATTAAAGTTCTATTTAAACTCGACAAAACAAAAAATTTGATAAATTTTACGACAAGTCTTTTTATAGGATCAAGATATGTGTTGTTTTTCGGGTTGTATTGAACAACGGCCGAATGTAGTAGTTAAATCATTGCAATAAAGTTACATTCTTGATTTGGAATAAAAATTCGATTTTAAATAAATTTATTTTGATGAGATCTTGTAATTAAATGAAATTGGATAATTCAAAAATGCCATAATAGTCACAAGCCTTCAGAATGGGTTTGACAAGATGGTGGCAACAAAAACTAAGCCACAAGCAGGAAAATGAATAAATTGTTGGAATTCTCATTTATATAATTGCATAGCGGCGTTCGTCGTAAATATCGGCTTCTACATGATTTATGCTGGCTCGGCAAAAAACATTCGACCCGACCGACCACTTGTTTATTGAGCAGGGGGTCCAGTATTCTATTTGGTAGGGTCGAATATCATCCCATATAAGAATACGATTCTACCTAAGCTCGACTGGTACAATTTTAAACCATGTAAAATAACTTCTAACTTTGGTCTCTATACCTGAAGTTGTGTTATAATAAAAAGAAACTAAAGGGAATTTAATTAATGGTACAATTGAGAGTCTGCAGAATGCATATTATATGAAATACGTTACACAGGTGGTATTTTTTGTCAACGTATAAATTTAGATTTTGGTAGTTTAACTCGCATCAACATTAAGGTTGCATAAAACTTTTGATTCGATGAAGACCAATGAAAAATATTTTTTAAATTTATTGGAAATGTAATGGTTCGATTTGGTGGGGGTTATCCAACCCTTATCACCGTGCACCGTGGTTGCGATCTCATAAATATGGCTCAGGATAGACTACGTCTATGTCGATATTTCTAGTGGTACTGTCTACTGTACCTAATTTGCAATGATCAAAAGTTAATTTTTTTAAATGCCAATATCCATTAACTAATAACGAAACACATTTTGTCTTGACCTTGAATGTCAAGATTTGAAAACATAAACAAACACAATTTCCTTTGCATAATCCTCGATTCGTGCAAGATTTTTACTATAGAAACTTATATTTCTTTTACGTAACGACAGCCAACATAATCAGTCGTTAGGTATTCTTTTCAAAAGTTGCTGTAAGTATAGACAATTATTTGAAATTTCCTGCACGTTCTGAAAGCACCCATCTTCATTTTTCTGCATTATGTATTTTCCTCATTAGAACATAAATTTATTTGACACCAACTAAGTTAACTTTAATTAATTTCTTATTTCTCCTCGAGAAAACAGTTTAATTCAAAATTATGTGGATAGTGCATAATTAATCGATAATTAAACTAAATACCTCGACTAAATAGTTAAAGGGCTTAGAAATTCCAAGTCAAGTTTTAAAAAATTAGTCAGAAAAACTTAATTACTCATTACTTTTATGATGCACGTCTTGAATATTCGAGTGAGTAACATTTAAACAAATCATCATAAATATAATACAATAAACTCGAAATAATTTTAATTGTTACCCAGAACGCCTGTATGTTGTCGAAAAAGTCAAAAGTCAATAAACTGGCAATAAGATAAAAAGTTGCTATTATTTTGACGCTCTTTTAAAAACTATTGTGTCCTGTCAGTTATTGTTTTACCAAAACTAAAATATTCAGGACTATTGACGAACATTTTGTTTTTCGTTTAGTCGAGAGGATTTATGGACTAACGACAGTTTTGTGAAGAAACTTACCAACTTGAAGGACGTTATCGACGCAACCGGTCTCAAGTAGTTTTAATCCTTTGCAAAAAGACAAGTTCTGGGGTTCACCACTCGAATTCACTGGGGGCACTCGCGACAAAGAAGAGTACATGCATATATCTCGCTCGTTCCGGGGAAAGGACCAGTAGATGATCCTCCGTTGCACAGGTTCAGGGATACGATCGTAACGTTCTTCGATACGTTGAAAAGGAATATTTTCGGCCACGATTTTGGCCGTAATATCTAGCAGTGTGTCTGGGGAGCGAACCCCCTGGTCTCTTAAAAGAGGCCCCCCGCTGGCCCGCGAGCAACACAACCGCCTGGTTACCGCCATCAACGACGCACTCTCACTAACTGAGCGGTCGAGTATCGTACGCAAACCTAGCGCAGGCGCTCCCCACCGAGCACAGCTGATGGACCCCCGCGTGCGTAATGTCGTTTGTTTATATTCACCACATGGCGCAAGGTGCAGAGGGGCGCCAGCCTGAGAAAACCGTACACATGGGACCCCACCACCAAGCTATAAAAACAAGTAGAGTGTAATCTTAATTGGTACAGATCCGTCGTTCAAAATATTGTAACTATTATGTGGTGCGGTTGCAATTTATTATACAAAATTTAGCAAATCAATAGCAGATAGCCACGGTAGTGTAGATATATCCATATTTTTATTAACTAATTCGGGCTTTTTAAGAAATTATTAATAAGGTGTGTAAAAATGTATTTTTAGTGACATTCAACTATCATAAAAATGTAATTAGGATAACCTTGGATATTCTGTTTAGGGGGTACTGAACCATAGTGGTGAACACCTAACCAGTTAGCATTTTAGGTATACCATATATTATTATAATATACATTTATATTATGTACGTTATTAGCTTATTTCATTCTTAAACTATTTTAATTATACCAACTTGATGTTGGTTTATGTGAAAGTTCGACGATATTATTTATAGAGAGGAGCTACCTACTACATCGTCTTATTCCTTATTTTATTGGGTTACATCAAACATTTGGGATTGACAATCTGAAAGCACGTTTATGACTGGTACTTAGAACTTATTCTTCGTAAAATTCCTTATTATGTTCTCGCATTTCACGTAGATTGCACAATTTTGCGGTAAATAATTGTTATCGAATTTCTAGATATTCAGTTCGGTAAAGCAATATGTTTAGGGCTGTCATCCCAAGGTGTAATGTCGTATTTTAATGTATACCATGCAATTACAATTCAAGATGTAAATCGGTAAGCGGGGTACCCCATGTAGTTTTATACAAAAACATTAGTACGAAGGAAAAATATGCGAATGAACATTTTTACGAATAAATATTTTAATATTTGTAGTAATACTAGGTACAATATTTGTACCACGAAACTTTATACAAGAGCATTTATATTAAATTTAGGGAACGGTCACAAATCCTGAATTCGGATTTCCATGAGTTTTTAAGTGAATCATGAAAGAAAACATCGTTCTGTGGACCTTAAAAAAATTTGCAGTCGGATCACAAATTTTAGAAAAAACGGCTTTAAAAAATTAGCCGTGGTTGCGTTAGTCAAAACCGACTTTCGCTGTTTTCTTTACTAACTAAAAATATCCCCCCTAGATCGGTTCGACTCGAAAAGTTGGGGATGTTAACCTGACAGATAGCAGGGAGATTGCCAAGTGTCGACCCACCTGCAACGCACGTACTGATAATAGGATGTGTTCAATTATGACGTAAAATTGCGGAATAATATACTTAGTACATGTATTTCTTATGGACAGAGCTTAATTTCAAATTTACATTGTGGGTTTATTAAAGGACCTACCGAAATCTATTTCACTTAAAAGTCTTGCATTTTAATGTTCTTTCATTTGGTAAAGCTATTTTTATAAGAAAAAGTGGATTTTCAAGTTCGGGTTTTCGGGCTCGACCCTAAATTTATTATAAAATCAAAAGTATTCGTAGAACGGTTATTCGTCCACTATATTTCTATACCTTTTAAACTTCTTCTACACTTTTTAATGCTTAGGCGACCTTTTCTTCCATGTCTGTTGCGTACGTGATAAGTGTTATGACATACACAGAGAACCTACTGCTTAACGTGGCCTTTATATTTTGAGAAGGCTTACTAGGCAGTTTACACCTCGATGGTTTTCCATTGACTTCTGAGGGGATACGGTCAAAAATAAAGTTTTTACTTACCCAGAAATGTTTTGAGTTTTGTAATCTGATTACAAATATCACAATAATAAGACTACTGAAATTAATAATTCCTTCAAGCAAAAATAGGCCGTGTACTTTTTTGAAATAAAAAGTTGACAACTTAAATTAAAATAAATATTCAAAATATCCCGAGCTCCAACCCCGATAACACGTCTCTTAGGGGAAAAAACAGTTACTTATACCTAAATTCGATTTTACATCGATTTTGCCGAAAAATTATAAGAAACAAAAATTGTTCTAAATTAAATAACCTTTTTTAAAAGGTTCGGTATTTTTTCGCCTCTAGTCCAAATCAACTTTCAATTATGTTTTTCACGACTAGCTTGAAAGGTAACGGTCCTACAAAAATTATGTGTACATATATGCAGTTGATACATGTTATAAAATATACATTTGATGAAATAATGATAAACTATTGATAAAATTAAAATAAAAAATATAAAATTTGTTAAAATATACAAAACTAAAGTCGGCGTTCACAGGAATCGACCCGACAAGAGCAAAAATCGTAATCGATAATAAGACGATTGAACAAGTTAGCCACTTCAACTACTTAGGCTGCGACATATCCTACGGATACGATAAAGATATCGAAAACAAAATCGGAAAATTCGGACAGATTTGTAGAACAATAAATAGGTATCTAAGGAACAAAACAAGAAAGCATACTCGGTTAAAATTAAAAGACCATGGCGGTGCCAGTACTAATGTATGGAAGTGAATGCTGGGTAACAACCAAAAGACAGGAAAGTCAGATCCAGACGGCAGAAATGAGATTTTTGAGAGCGATTAAAGGATGTACGCGAGAAGATAGAATAAGGAACGCCGAAATTAGAGAAGAACTAGGAATCTTCAGTATTGGAGAAAAACTAAAGGAAAACAAAAACAAATGGTCACAACATCTGGACAGAATGAGATAAGAAAGAATACCAGCACAAGTCAAAAGATATAAGCCAGAGGGGAAAAGAAATGTCGGACGACCTAGAAAGAGATGGCCACCGCGACAGTATCCCTACAATGCGGTTTCGCTCTAACACGGTAGGGAAAATCCCCATGTAACACTGCATTCCTAAAACACGGTTTCACCGAAACACAAAATTTAAAAGAGAACTTCACAAATGAATACAACGAAATTTATTAAGATCTTACAGCCAAACCAAACAACCTAAAATAACAGATTTTTTTGCAAAAAATAGAGAATGAAACTAAAGATGCTGCTGAATTAAGAGCAGAAGATGAGGATATTTCGTCAAAAAGAAAACGCACTGGTGTGATAATTATTAGTAGTGATCAAGAAGACATTTATTTAATAAATATAAATAAATGTTTTTAAAAGTTGTAAAATTAAGTAATTAGTTATTTTTTTACATTTTGGAACCTAACTAATTTTATAATATTTTCACGTTTTTGCAAATATTTTAGATATTCTAGATTTTACGATAAAATATGAACACATATTTTTTAAAGCCATCAAAATTATCTTTAATTTAGTTGTTTTTATAGACCACATACTGCAGTATATCTGGACGAAGGTACAGCTGTTCAAAAGTTTGAAATGTCTTTTAGCCCCTTCTTGAGCTTGATATTATATTTTCCATTCCATATAATAAAAATTAAGTTTCAGGTGTTGGGTACATTTATTTTTAAAATCCTTCTTGATTTGCAGCAGTGGTACCTAAAAATTAGTAGGAGAGTGGTATACAGTGGAACGCAGTACACAGTGGAACAAACGAAATATCTTTACAGCAAGACTTCACTTACAGCTGACATTTATATCACAACAAGGCGTCACACTACCGACATTGACAACACAAATTACTACACAATGGGCGCGATATTCAAAAGATATTTTCGTTTGTTCCACTGTGTACTGCGTTCCACTGTATACCACTCTCCCTAAATCAAAATTTTGAAATTTAATTATTATTATATTAATGACTATTTAATGAAATGTATATGATTATTATTATCATTATTAATATTAAAGTAAAATTTTCAAAATTAACAGGTAAACTAAACGATAAAACGAAATTATTTGTGAGCTTTCAGCAAAAATGGCTGATGCCAGCAGTAACCATGGCTAAAAGCTCACAAATAATTACGTTTTATTGTTTAGTTAACCTGTTAATTTTGAAAATTTTAGTTTAATATTAATTTCACAGGTTAATAATATAATAATAGGTTAATAATAATATAATTTCTAATGTTTATTATCTTAAATGCAGCCATTTTGTAGTCACCGTGTTGTATTTTTAAACTTCTAACTTGAACTAAAAAATTCGAAAATAAAAATAGATAAAAATGATTTATATTTAAAAAAACCTTCAATTAAAAATTACTAAAAATTAGAAAATACAATTTATGAAACAAATATTATTTTGATTTTAAACCAAGGATTTTTAGGGACGTTACCTATGCGACCTTACCAAATATTCCAAATTAGAAAATATTTCTCTCAAAAAAGGTAATTTTATTTATAACAACTTTTGTTACTTTAATTTTTTCGTGAAATCGATATAAAATTAGTTGATGCTGAAGTAAAATTAAATTTGCGTTTTCAAGAAAAGTAGGAGAGGTGAGCACCGAGGTGAGAGGGAGCTCCTGAATATTCGTTTTAACCCAAATTGCAAAATTTTTCTATTTAAGAAATTACTTCACCTATTTTTGTTAGCAAACGTCTTTTTTGAGTTAATTTCAGCAGTTTAAATAACTAAATAAGCTCAAAAAGTCTTAAAATTTTATAAATTCAAATTTTTAAATAAACTAATTAGATTCAGCTAATTAAAAGATAAAGTTGAAATGGTAATAAGATTATTTAATTTCGCTTAGTTTTATCATATTTTTAAACAATAATTGTACATCTAACTGATATTATTAATTATTATCATGACAATTAACTAATTCAAATTTCGATCAATAAATCAAAACTATTTGAACAAAACAATAAAAATTATTAAACATACGCTCATATACTAAGTACGATCTTTTATCGAAATTCATATAAAATATTCTTTAACAACGAAGGTTATATTCAAATTTTTTAAGACTTACATTTTTTATGGTTGTGTATACCTAACCAACTAAAGATGATAATGTACAAGATAAAAGCTCGACAACAGTAATCAACAATTACATTAAAATATCTAAACACAACTATCTCGAAAGAGATTATATGTAAAACATATAAAACAATAATGGAAAAAATATTATTAATAGATAGCAGCGCCAAAATTTGAATTTGGAGAAATTAGAAAAATTAATTAAAATTTTTTTTAAAAATAATTTTAGAAATTTTTAGTAATGCAAAAAAAGACAAAAACATAGTAGACGTGAATTATAAATTATGAATTATAAAAATGCCCAATTAAAAAAAAATTACATATTAAATTTTAATGATTTTTGGAAAATGAATTTAGAAAAAAATGGCGAATATGAAAATTGGGTCACCTTCTCTGTAAATACTTCGACATGCATTTAATTCACGACGATTTGATGCCATAGTATATTGTTGCAGGCATTTTGCTTGTTACAGTTTTTGATTTGAATTTTATTATTCGCAAACTCCCCTTTACATTTAACATCGGAAATGCTCTTTTAGCATTTCATCACGATGAATTATTATCCTAGTTGAAATGTAAGAAAGCAACTCGACCAATTTTCGAAAACGCGACAAACGTGGATTTTTACACAAAAGTTTTTTAAATTAAGTTTTCAGCTGTTCAGTAAAAGTTTCGAACCTAGGTGCGCAGAAATTAATATTTTAATTGAAAAGGTACCTACTGGAAAATCTGGAAAACTCTTGAAATTTGAATTTTTGAATTTTGCGAATATTCATTCGCAAAATGAATATGCGATATATTGGATATCGCATGGATATCCAAAATAAAAGATATTCATTATAGACCAATTTTATAGACCAATTTGTGTAAAAAAATTATTGTGATGGGGAATTATTGTGCCGAAAATTATGTTTATGGGGTTGCGGAAAAATGCTAAATTTTGTATAAAAAGAATATACTCAAAATCTTGTTTTAAAAAATTAATTATAGATAATATAAAAGCGAATTGCAAAATGTCGAACTTGAGTTAATTAATGAAATCTAAGATTATGAAAAAAAAATTCTAAATATATGTTCAATCACTGATCAGCGCTATGCAGAAAAATACAAAAATTGAGTTTTGCGCCATATCTCGTTTTTCTTCATTGTATGGTCAAAACTGTGTATAGTATATTAAATTAAACTTGATACAATTCTCTACAGATTCGGCCCCATGCATCATTTATGTAGCACTAACACTTTCGGGGACGGGTAAGAAACCCGTCATCCGATTTTGACCATTTTTAAAGTGGATTATGAAAGATGATGGTCTAATTAACGCATAAAAAAATAAAATTTGCGGATTATTCACACAATTTTGAAAAAACGGCTTTAAAAATTTATTAACAATGCAAATTACTCATTGGCTCTTTTGAACTGTAACCCCGCCCCAAAGTTGAAAGAGGATGTGGCGACAGTAAATATACCAGAATCTCGGTTTTCACGACAAATTATGATAGATAATGGTGTAATTAGCTAATAAAAGAATTAAATTTGTGATCGGACAACAAATTTCCGAAAAAATCACTTTTGTGTGAATTCGTTTCTGAGGTGGTTGCACTGTCAAAACCTATTCTCGCACCGCCCTCGCCCTCCGGGGCTCGTACGGGCTCCGAACGGTTTTGACACGTGCTAAACTCATTAAAACATCCCTTAAGCGGCTCCAACTCGAAAATTTTGAAAGTTGACGCGACGGATCTCAGAGAGCGACTGGTATCACCCACCACTAGTCACTGTCGACCCAGGCACAGCACACGTACCGTCACAGAATGACCGCCATATTGAAATATTACTACACAAAATACACTTACATGTATTTCTTATGGGAAAATTGCAATTTTCAAAATTAAATTGTGGCCTTATTACAAGTCCGACAACTTTCATCCTCACCTTAAAAGATTCGTATTTTTATGCTCTTTCGTTTGGTTGAACCATTTTATAGGAAAAGTGTATTTTCGAAGACGGGTTTCTTACCTCGACCCCACTTTCGAGCAATAATTTGAAAAATTTTAAGAAACTTTTATCTCAGAATGACGCACCGAACAACACAATGCCAAAAGCGCACCTAAATTGAACATACAGCGTGACCCACAAGACCCCAGAAAAACATGTTTTTCTCTTTTCACGAAAATCACTGAATTTTTCTAAAAAAAATCTATTAATCTGATTCTAAGAACTATGGAGATCAGAAAAACAAAAGAGCAAAACAATTAAACAATCAGTTTGTGAGTTACAAAAAGTCGAGCCGCAATCGTTATTTGTTTTTCGTTATTTGTTAACCGTTATTTGAAGCTGAAAATAGTTCGAATGCTGAAAATTCCTCGACAAACCGATTCCGACGCCATCAAACGATTCAAAAAACTTTGTAATATGGAAGACCGACGCGGAAGAGGATAAAAATGTTCTGCCAACATTCGCCGGAATCGCAATATCATTAAACTTCGGATTCAAAGAATTCGAGACTGTCGATGCGAAAAGGGGCTTGTGAAACCGGAATCACGCGAGAGTCGGCTCGACGAATAGCTAAAAATGAACTTAAGAAAAAGCCTTATAAGCTGCAAAAAAACCGAAACGCTAACTGATGAAAACAAGCGAGTACGACTTCAACAATGCCGTGCTCTTTTATATTGCACCACTGCTCAAAAATGGGAAAATTTCGTTTTTACTAATGAAAAATTTTTACTATTGAACAATTTTACAATCGCCAAAATGATAGGTATTGGTCAGAAGAAGCGCCAGGACCTTTTGCCATCGTTGTTCATCGCCAATACCTCAAGTCTGTCATGGTTTGGGGAGGTATTTCTGCTACCGCTAAAACACCTTTAGTTTTTGTGGAAGAAGGAGCTAAAATTCACAAGGAAATCTACCACCGGGATAAACAGCACTTTGGTGACCTTTCAATAAAACTCTCCACCTGTCCACAAGGCGAAAACTACGCAAGAGTAGTGCCGAATTAATTTTCCTGATATTATCAGTTCCCTTGAATGAGCTTCATACTTACCAGATCTCAATCCAATGGATTACACCATATAGTCAATTTTAGATGCCAGAGCCTGTATAAAACCCCACAAAAGTTTGGAATCACTAAAACAATCTTTGCGTCAGAAATGGGACAAAATATCCCTAGAAGAGGTACGAAAAACAGCCAAAAATTTCATTCGACGTTTAAAGCTCTGTATCCACGCAGAAGGAAGCCACTTTGAAATTTTATCATTTATGATGTACATAAGGTTGTTGTTAATTGTTATGAATTTTTAAATTTTTGAAGTGTTACGTTTAAATACGTTGTTTTTAAAAAACGTTTGTCCGAGTTCTTGTGGGTCACGCTGTAATAAGAACAATAAATTGAATTAGCAGAAATTATGTAACATATAACATTGCTTGTCTAATAAATAAGTTATTAATATTTTTTTAACAATAAAAAAATAGCTCAAATTTGCCCTGCTACTGCTTCGACGGTATTGGTTGTACATAAAAGATGTATTAGATCAAATAAGCAGAGAAATTCATCAGCTCCAATTCAGTGTAGCACTACTTATTTGGTTCCCCCATCAAAGAGAAAAGGAGATATAAGCCAAAAAACAATTTTTATACCTTTTAAGCACCGTGGTGATCAGCGTAGTTTTAGAAGATAAAACTATATCTTATTCCAACAATTTTTTATTCAAAATTAAACAGGGTGTCCCGTGACCATCGAAAACAAAATTTTCGTCCTAGTCCAAACTCTTGGGGTACCTCTCTTTAAAGTAATTTTTTGAATTTCTGCCTTTAAACGGCCATAGCACCGTAACTATTGATTTTATGGCATTAATAAATTAATGATTTTTTAAAGATCATTTACTTATCTACAAACTAGTTTATAACCTCCTATCGTCTAGAACGAACAGATTTCGAGTTATGAAAGGAAAAAGAAGAATTAAATTAAGAGAAGAAATTTTAAAAATTCCAAGTTTTACTTACAAAAAAACTAACGGCCCAATTCTAAGAGCAAATTTAATGAGCTATAACTTTAGTCTAGTAAAATTTTTTTAGAAAACCAACCCATTTCACATAAAATCTCAAAATAATGAACAAAGTCGGTATAAAAAAATAATAAATTCAAGAAATTATCAAAAATCTTAATTTGATTGACAGATAGATGTGGCGGAACTTAATGAAAGAAGTGCCGCTATAAATAATACTGTTCTGCACGTAGTTGCAGTTGTAGTATCAATTGAAAAGATTTCTTTTCCATGTGTAAAGATACCCAATAATTGATATTTTACATGGCAAGTCTAATGGTCGGTTTCATAAAACAAGCCGTTAAAACTAATTAATGATTTGTATTGGCTATATTAAATCAGGCATTTACCATCCTAAAAAAGTCGATAATAGGAATTTATTTGTTCATTTAAATGAAGCTCGTCAATGAAATGTCGAATCCATGGCATACTTATCCTGAATATTATTTATATCAACCATGGACTTAGAAAGACCTTCTAAATTTTGTCAGAGGGCGCTTAATTTAATTATTAAGGAGGTACTTAGCACCCCCAAACGTTCGAAATTCAAATGTTTGAAAACCACTGCTTTACTATTAGTTGTCAATATTTACGTTTACGTGAATGTCATAAATATGTGCCAAACGTCAGTGGCTGCGAAATATGTGATTACATTCAGTTGTTGTAATGCAGTATGTGATGTTATGTGAAGATAATTTTAAGTGTATAAGCAATAGATAAGTTTTTTTATTATTAGTGATGAATATTACGCAAATGGCTTATCACCATCCCGATGGCCTACACTGCAGCAAAGATGCACTCGTTGATGTTTTTGGTTGGTTTCTGCAAGTGTTGCTTGCCGCTTTAGCGTTTACATGCCTAATTGGTAATATTTAAAAATTTAATTTTATAAATGTCCCTTAAACTTATATTTTTATAGCGAAACGTTTTTGTGAGCCTGAAAGTGAACGTCGATCCTGGTTAATATGGTTTTACGATACGTCCAAACAAGGAATGGGTGCTTTAGTAATACATTTAGCTAATGTCTGGCTTTCTAGTCAATATACAGGAGATCCTTGTACTTGGTATGTAATGTAAACACTTTTTTTTTTCAATGAAAATATCGACCAACATATCTTATTATTTTATTAGTTCTTATTACAAAATTATTTATTTAAAGTGATTTATATAAAAATTATTGTGTAAATATTATGATTTTTATAATAATATAGCCTAATATGTTATGAAATGATAAGAGACTAATGTGTTGGTTGAAGTACTGTATAAATAAACAATCAGAGGTTTATCCAAGTTAAAGTGCGTCTTTTAAATAATTGTAAATATTTTCATTCAAAGGTAATATTTAATTTTAAATTAATTAATTCAAGTTTAACACCTCAAAAAACACTTGAGGCGCTTTTATTTTGACTCTATCTGGCAAAATTCAGATTTTATTTAAATTCAAATTTTTTTGGATAAACCTGATCTTTATTAAATATTTTAATTTTTATTACAACTTATTTAATTTAGGTACATAATCAATTTTCTTCTGGATTCATCTGTTGGCTTGTTGATAGTTTTTATTGGAATTCGTATCAGCCAACATTTGTCCAAAACTAGTGGTTGGGAAGCTATCAATTTTGGCGAATATGGTAAATTTACTTTAAATATTATTGTTTAATATTTTTGTAACTTAACGTGTATAAATCTTACAGGTACACCTCCATCTATGAATGCGTGGTTAGCCCAATGTGTATTATACGTAGGTTTAATGATAATAGTTAAAATATGCATTACACTTTTAATGCAATTAAATTTTTGGGAAGGCGTTCGGTACTTCATTTTATCTCCCATCGATAACGAAAAAGTTGAATTAGCTTTTGTGATGTTGATCATTCCATTTTTTGTAAATGTAAGTAATACATTTTTTTAAATTAAAACCATAGTTGTGTTAAGCATGTTAATATGATTAGTTGGAATGAGTAAGGTTTCTTTTATATATTTGTTTGTGATGTATAATTTATTTTTAGATTTTAATGTTTTGGGTTACCGATAACTTTTTAATGCATAGAAAGAAAAGGCCTGTGATTCAACACGAGACTATTGAACAAAGTCTAATACGAAAAATTAATTCTCAGTATAGATCCATTAGGAATTTTCATACTGAATCGGAAATTCAAATTTTATTGGCGACCGATGATGAATTACTCAACTTGGAAGAATCTGAGGCTACGCCGAAATCAGGCGTTGCTTAATTGCCAAATATTCATTACACATAATCACTGTAAATATACCAAGACAACTTATTTATGTGAAGAAATATGGTAAATTAATTATAATTGAAGTCCAGATTTGATGCAAAAATATACTCTTAGCTTTAAGTTGTGCTTTTAAAATTGTGATAATTTTTAAAAAGAAAATTTATTGATTTCTATTTAGTTGATTAATTTTTAATGGAAAATTAGAAAATTATTTTTGATACAGTAGAATTATACGAAGGCTAATTTTGTAAGAGAAGCTCAACTAGTTTTAAAAAAAGGAACTTATTGTAGTTGGATGAAAACGCAAATAACATTTGTTACATTAAAATTTTGTATATTTGAATTTTAGTGTTATTAGGTTTTTTAGCGGGATTTTTAACTCTGCTCGAGGTTAGGAAAAATGTGGGAGATAAGATGAGAGAGCGCATCGATTGCACGAGTAACGCATAATTTGGTAAATTCTCAAAGTTTTAAATTTTGATCACCTTCAAGAAAACTGCGGTAATACTTTTTATGTCCTATTTGGAGTTTTGTTGGAATATTCGATTTTTGGACTCGCACTAATTGCGGATTTAAAGTGGAAGCAGAATAATTGGTTTTTTTTCTTTGCGCTGTATGGCTTTGGTAGTCTGGCAAGGGAAACCATATCACATTGTTTGTGGATTTAAATTTTCTGGAAAAGTGGTTGAATTTGATGCAAAAGAAGAACTACACGTAGTTACGTTTAACACCTACGCAATCAATAATATTTTGGAATTGGATGTTGCGTTTTGGTTGTCTTTTGTTTTTTTTTTGGATTATTGATGATTGGTTTACTGTAAGATATCCTGGAGTTTCTTTGGTACTAGTCTCACTCCATCGTGTTCGAGCCTTATTTCGTTTTCCATGGAAAGCCCTTCCACCAGCTTATACGGATATTTTGGATTTTGGTTTGGCTATCGTTCTACCTACCCCATCAGGAATCAGCCGAAAGATAAGTGGGTTTTAATTTAAATTTTGGTTTTGGATTTGACGATTTGCGCGAATAACGGCTATATTTTGTGCGAAACATTTGATAACTTTTAGGGCGCATTATTAAGTAATTGTTTTTTTTAATTGACAAATTTCTAATTTACCGATATTTTGAATTCCATCGTTGTAAGCGTATTATACGGTGCACTGTACATTACGAGCTCGAGTATACATAGTATTGTTTACAATTTGGTAAAAATATTTGTTATTCTTTACTTGATACCATTACGATCGATCTGCGTCCGATTGATTATATAATTGTGGATGAACCGCACAAAATTAGTGTGCGTATAAGATTTTATTAAGATTGTCGGCCCTTCTGGCTTTTGGAGACAAGTTTATAATTTAAAATTAAAACCATACTGTTTGGAAAACTGGTGCCTCTGTCGGGGATATTGTTATACGAGTTGTTTATATGTTTTAAAATTTATATGTTTCGGGAGATGTTTGTTAAAAGTTTGTAAATATACCTTTGTTATTTTGACCGACTTGGTTAGTATTTTTTATTTCCGATTCGGGGTAGCTTCAGTTTCGTGTTTTAGGAAGCACGGGACCAACCTACATTGCCAGTAAGGATTTCGTTAAAATACGTGGCGCTACCTTCCATCTTACATCCGGCCGTCCACTTATAACGCTGGCTTGGGCATCCTTACTGACAAGCTGGTTCTCACTCCCCTGGAATCCTTTGGTGGAATTACATTGTTTTTGAGTGTGTAGCGTCTGAGCTAGTTTTAGGGTAACCTTCTGTACCACCCCCTTTTGTGGGGTTTGGAAAAATTCCCACCACCCTGAGGTACCCAACGCTAAAATTAATTTGGCAGAATTTTTGCGGTACAGAATTTGGCGCCCAACGTGTTATTTTGCCTTTATATTTTGGCATAGAATTTGGCGCCCAACGGGTTGTTTTGCCTTTATATTTTGGCATAGAATTTGACGCTCAACGTGTTTTTACGCTTAAAAATTCAACGTAAATTGTATATTCAACCATTACGCGATAATTTTTCATTTAGTTTGGGTTTGCGGATTAGGTTTTTTTTTTGTGCTAGCTGGTTTTGAATTTTAGTAAGAGGGGGGAGTTGAAATTGTTATTTAGACCCCTAAATTAAAATTATTTTTGACGTCAATTGTATTTTGTTTTTCGTTTTTAATTTATTAATATTGGATTTCATAGAGTTGTTCGAATGCTATCGTTTAACTTATCACGTTTCAAGTATTTGTGATAACTTTGGTATAATTTATAAGGAAATAAATTTAATACGTTAATATTTCTTTGAAATTTTATTTATTTATCTAAAATTTAATATTTTGCAATTTATAATTCAGTTTTAGTAAGTTTCGAATATAGTTTTGTAATTATGGATATCCACCGCTTACTGAGTGACGAATTAACTTATGAGTTGGTAATTAGAGGTTTTCCAACTACTGGTACGGTAGATCAAAAGCGCAGTATTTTACGTGGATGCATAAAACTTGAAAAACAGGGTATTCAAAAATCGTACTCGGCAGTAGTTTTAGACGAGAGTGAAGAAATTGAAAAATGTAACACAAAACTGTCAGAGTTAGCTGAGGACATTAAAAATTTTGATGTAGGAAACAAGGTTAATGAATTCAAAAGGATCAATTCGCGATTGTTGCATATTAATGGTCGACTTAATTATATAAATTCGGCCTCGGATACGGTTATAGAACAAAAAAGTTTTCTTCTGGCAAAATGTATGCAATTGTTTGACGAGCTGGAAACAGTTGAACGAGGAGAAACCCTGCCGGAGTCACTTATTAGTTTTGATGAGCCAGCAAATAACAATGAGCAAGCGCAGGGCGAGTTCCACTTAACCCCGATCAAAGCTTTAGGCACTATTGCCAAACCCGTGACATCCAGTCCTGTGGGATGTGCACATGTGGCTCAAAATGTTAATGTTCCTCCGGTTCTCCCCAAATTAATAATTTTGTGGCCGTAAATAAGTGGAACCTCCCAAATTTTAAAGGAGAAACTAATTTATTTGCTTTCTTGGAACGGGTAGAGGAATTGCGAGTAGCTCGAGGCTATAGTAAACAGCAGCTTTACACGGTAGCTGCTGAGCTATTTTCGGAGATGCATTAATTTGGCATCGCGCGGTTCGGGATCGTATTTTTTCTTGGGATGAATTGGTTCGCGAGTTGAAATGTACTTTTCTATCGGAAGGACATGAAAGAAGGTTATGGGATGACATACATAAAAGAACTCAGGGTTCTGACGAGCGCGTTTCCATCTATATTGCAATGATGGAGAGTTTATTTTCTCGATTAACGCGTAAACCAAAAGAAGAAAACCGAGTTAAAATTATTCGGGATAATTTATTACCATACTATCAAAACCTCTTAGCCCGTGAAAACATTTCTTCAATTCTGCAGTTAACGGAGCTATGTCGGCTCATGGAGAGCACGAAGCTGCGAACTGAAAAGTTTCGACCTCCACCGGAAGGTCCGGATAATTTTGGCGAGGCGGATCTCGCGTATCGTCGGCATAAAAAAGGTCCTACAGCGGCGTCAGTAACTGCGGTATCGGACGAATTAGCGGGCGTTAGTTTGGGGTCGATTTGCTTTAACTGTAGACAGTCGGGCCATATGATGAGGGATTGCCCTTCTCCTAAAGTCATGAGGTGCTACAGGTGTGGTAGACTCGATGTGACCACTCTCACTTGTCCTCGGTGCCGTTTAAACTCCAACCAGGGACGTTAAAGAGCCGAGTAACGATCCCTAACAAAAAACGCAAATCGGTCAATATAAATTCACATATGTTCAATCAACAAAAACTACTGTTAGACTTTGTATTAGCTCATGCCGGTAACGACGAACGGCCTTATTTAGAAGTTTCCGTTCTTGGTACCCCAATAAAGGGACTTTTAGATTCTGGTGCGTCCAGGACAGTCTCTGGAACTCTGGGGTTGGATATATTTATTTCATTGGGTTTAAAGATGGAATCGGACGAAAGCCAGTATTGCACAGTGGCTAATGGCGAGCGATGCGCATGTTCTGGGTCTATTTATGTGCCATTTAAACTCCAAGATAAAATCAAAGTTATTAAAGTCCTGATAATACCTTCTTTACCCCACATACTCATATTAGGTACCGATTTTTGGAAAGCTATGGCAATAGTCCCAGATTTACGGCATGGAGCATGGTCTTTTTCAAAGGAAAATTTCGAAAATTTTATATACGAAGCCAATGTTCCGACTTTAAACAGTAATCTTACTATGGAACAGCAAAAACAATTGGACGATCTTATTAATTCAGCTTTTAAAGAGTCAGATGATAAGTTGGGATGTACCAATCTTTATGAACATAAAATTGAAACGGCTTCGCCTCCAATTAAGCAGAGATATTATCCCGTCTCTCCCGTATTACAGGCCCATATCGACTCGGAATTGAATAAACTATTGAAAGATGAGGTAGTTGAACCATCTTCTAGCGCCTGGTCATCCCCCATAATTCTTGTCAAAAAGAAAGACCAGTCATATCGTTTTGTGGTCGATTATCGAAAGTTGAACAAGGTAACTGTACCGGATGCTTACCCCATACCGTACATAACGGCAATATTAGATAGACTTCGTAACGCACGTTATCTTTCCTCTCTCGACATTAAGTCTGCGTATTATCAGGTACCGATCTCGGAAGATTCTCGCCAATATACGGCCTTTACGGTACCTAACCGCGGATTATATCATTTTAAACGTTTACCTATGGGCCTTTCCAATTCACCAGCCACGTGGCAAAGATTGATTGATCAGATCTTAGGCCCTAACCTTGAACCGTTTGTATTTGTTTATCTTGATGATATCATTATCATAAGCGAGACCTTTGAGCAACATATGCAAATATTAACCGAGGTGTTGAAACGCCTACAACAAGCGGGTTTAACATTGAGCAAACACAAATGCAATTTTTGTAGATCGGAAATCCGGTATTTAGGCTATGTCGTTGACCGAAACGGATTACATGTTGATCCAGAAAAAGTTGAGGCAATATTGCGTATGAAGCCTCCGACAAATACTACCGAGGTGAGAAGATTCGTGGGTCTTGCGTCTTGGTATAGGCGTTTTATACCAAACTTCTCTACTATTGTTCAACCTATGACCTCGTTATTAGGTAAAAACGCGCAATTCAATTGGAGTGACAATTGTGAACAATCCTTCCAAACTTTAAAAGAGTGCCTAGTTTCGGCTCCCATAATATCTTGTCCGGATTACACCTTACCATTCTATGTTTCGACTGACGCCAGTAACTATGGGTTGGGGGGTGTGTTGTCGCAACTACATCCCGATGGCGAGAAGGTAGTAGCATATGTCAGTAGAACCTTGTCTAAACAAGAACAACGGTATAGCACTACGGAAAAGGAATGTTTAGCAGTCGTGTTTTCTATTGAAAAATTGCGCCCTTATTTGGAAGGACTACCGACCTTTACGGTTATAACAGATCACCACAGTCTCAAATGGCTGAATAGTATTAAAGATCCTATTGGTAGAATTGCACGTTGGGCTGTTCGCTTACAACAGTTCAACTTCGAGGTTATTCATCGAAAGGGTCGCGAACATTTGGTGCCTGATGCGTTAAGTCGTAATATTTATACTATCGATTCCCCTGCAACGGATGACATTCCACCTACACCTGATCAAAACTCCGATACGTCCCCAGATCCGTGGTATTTGAAAATGTATCATAAAGTCGTCAGCCGACCTAGACGTTATCCTCTTTGGAGAGCTGAAAATAATTACTTGTATAAACACACTCGGCCTAAATACCCTGCATTAACAAATTATGTCGATCAATGGAAAGTTGTGCCTTATAAAGGCAACAGGTCGGAAATTATTAAAACAAATCATGACAGCCCCTCTTGTGGTCACGCTGGAGTCTATAAAACATTGGCTAGAATTGCGAGTAAATATTACTGGCCACACATGCGACAAGACATACAAGCATATATTCGCAGATGCTACGTATGTTTAAGAACTAAACCCAGTCAAGAAGTTCCTATGGGAGCCCTACTTAGTAAAACACCCACATCGAGCGAGCCTTTTCAATTAATATGCGCGGATATTATGGGACCCCTTCCGCGTAGCTCAAAGGGATATTCCTATATTCTAGCCGTAGTAGATTGCTTTAGCAAATTCGCACTTTTTTCCGTTAAGGTCAGCCACGGCCTCTTCGGTTGTAACTGCCATGGAAGAACATGTAGTACTGATATTCGGTGCCCCCAATACTATTATAGTGGACAATGGAGTCCAATTTAAATCCAATTTATTTCGCTCGATGGCTGATAAGTACAATATTACTATCGCTTACACGGCTAACTACCATCCGCAATCAAATCCTACTGAAAGGGTTAATCGGGTCGTTAAAACCATGCTCTCGGCCTACGTGGCTGATAACCACAAAACTTGGGACTCGTACTTGCCCCAAATTGGTTATGCAATAAGATCAGCCAAACATGAAGTGACAGAACTCACTCCTAATTATGTTATTTTTTGGGCGCGAGTTATCGTTAAATGGGAAACTTAGGGTGGGATACAGTTAGAAATAGATCCGGTAGATAACACAAACTATGGAGCACGAATTCAGGCTCTCCATAAAATGCATAATGACATACAGCTTCGACTTAAAAAGTGTCACCAACAAAGCGCAAAACGGTATAATTTAAGACGGAGACCAGACGTTTTCAAACTAGGCCAAAAGTTTGGCGACGCAATTTTGTGCTATCTAATGCTGCAAATCAATTTACCGCTAAATTAGCTGCAAAGTTTATAGGGCCTTTCTCATTGCAAAGATTATGTCTCCGTGGACTTATCAACTGGAAGATGACCAAAGTAGAATTGCGGCATTTGGAATGCCAAGGACTTAAAAGCCCACCCTCCTGATTCTTAGCGAATCATTCAATTGGGCCCCTTTTTTTTAATTATTGACAATTAGCTATCTCTTGGATTTTATGATTATGGTATAATGTATAGGTTTTGACTTTGTTATTAATGTACATATATTGTAGAACTGTTTTTTTTGGTTTTCTCCACGCCTCGGGCATTTTTTTTTAAGTAAGAGGGGGATTTGTTACATTAAAATTTTGTATATTTAAATTTTAGTGTTATTAGGTTTTTTAGCGGGATTTTTAACTCTGCTCGAGGTTAGGAAAAATGTGGGAGATAAGATGAAGAAAGCGCATCGATTGCACGAGTAACGCATAATTTGGTAAATTCTCAAAGTTTTAAATTTTGATCACCTTCAAGAAAACTGCGGTAATACTTTTTATGTCCTATTTGGAGTTTTGTTGGAATATTCGATTTTTGGACTCGCACTAATTGCGGATTTAAAGTGGAAGCAGAATAATTGGTTTTTTTTCTTTGCGCTGTATGGCTTTGGTAGTCTGGCAAGGAAAACCATATCACATTGTTTGTGGATTTAAATTTTCTGGAAAAGTGGTTGAATTTGATGCAAAAGAAGAACTACACGTAGTTACGTTTAACACCTACGCAATCAATAATATTTTGGAATTGGATGTTGCGTTTTGGTTGTCTTTTTGTTTTTTTTTTTGGATTATTGAATTTATTGGTTTACTGTAAGATATCCTGGAGTTTCTTTGGTACTAGTCTCACTCCATCGTGTTCGAGCCTTATTTCGTTTTCCATGGAAAGCCCTTCCACCAGCTTATACGGATATTTTGGATTTTGGTTTGGCTATCGTTCTACCTACCCCATCAGGAATCAGCCGAAAGATAAGTGGGTTTTAATTTAAATTTTGGTTTTGGATTTGACGAGTTTGCGCGAATAACGGCTATATTTTGTGCGAAACATTTGATAACTTTTAGGGCGCATTATTAAGTAATTGTTTTTTAATTGACAAATTTCTAATTTACCGATATTTTGAATTCCATCGTTGTAAGCGTATTATACGGTGCACTGTACATTACGAGCTCGAGTATACATAGTATTGTTTACAATTTGGTAAAAATATTTGTTATTCATTTACTTGATACCATTACGATCGATCTGCGTCCGATTGATTATATAATTGTGGATGAACCGCACAAAATTAGTGTGCGTATAAGATTTTATTAAGATTGTCGGCCCTTCTGGCTTTTGGAGACAAGTTTATAATTTAAAAGTTAAAACCATACTGTTTGGAAAACTGGTGCCTCTGTCGGGGATATTGTTATACGAGTTGTTTATATGTTTTTAAAATTTATATGTTTCGGGAGATGTTTGTTAAAAGTTTGTAAATATACCTTTGTTATTTTGACCGACTTGGTTAGTATTTTTTATTTCCGATTCGGGGTAGCTTCAGTTTCGTGTTTTAGGAAGCACGGGACCAACCTACATTGCCAGTAAGGATTTCGTTAAAATACGTGGCGCTACCTTCCATCTTACATCCGGCCGTCCACTTATAACGCTGGCTTGGGCATCCTTACTGTCAAGCTGGTTCTCACTCCCTGGAATCCTTTGGTGGAATTACATTGTTTTTGAGTGTGTAGCGTCTGAGCTAGTTTTAGGGTAACCTTCTGTACCACCCCTTTTGTGGGGTTTGGAAAAAATTTCCCCCCACCCTGAGGTACCCAACGCTAAAATTAATTTGGCAGAATTTTTTCGGTACACATTGTTGTAAGGTTTGAGCGAAATACCTTTTTTTTGCATATAAACCACTTTTTTACTTTTTACGTTTTAATATTTTAATTTTCTATTTTGTAATAGAAATTAATATTTTAATTTTATAATAGATTAAAAGAATATTTTAAAATTCAATATTTAAATTAAATTGCAATTTAATTTAGAGCAAAGAGAAAACTGCTGTGTTAATTTCTACTGGTTAATAAATTTGGACTATTTTTGAATAGGAATTAAATAAGAACATAAACGGTGAAATTTGTATATTTCTTGGACTTATTTAATCACTTTTTATCGGCATAATATGTGTAGCTAATTTGTATCATAAAATTTTAACGAATAGATAAAGCTATAGTGGAATTCTTTACAGATTCATAAGTTACATTAAGAACGTGATGTCACCGGCAAAGAAAAACATATTTTCGCAATGCAGCAGAGAGAGAGACTGGAATTGATTACATTTTCGTATTAGTAAAATGTATCATAAATGCAAGAATATCTAAAAATCTTTCCCCTGGAATTAATTTCTTTGAACAAATTTATTAAAAATTTAATTTTTCTTTTATTAATATATTTTGATCTCTGTTGCATTGTAAAAATATGTCTTTGTTGCAGAAATAGCACCCCTAAGATCATTGTGATGTGATTTATGATCTTTACTGAGGTATCAATTTACCATAATGTATTCAAAGTTACCCTTTATATTTTCCTATTTTTTTAAGCGTTTTATTGATTATTTTCAAGTGATATATTTCATACGAATTCAAATATTTATATATTCATATCATTGTTAGGTGTTTATACTGTTACATAATATATCTATATTATTATAATGTTTTTTATACAGAATGGTTCCAAAAGTATCACTTTTATGGGTCCAGATCGTCCATTTTTAAAACTAGCAGTACAACTTGTATACATAATATATTATTAGGTTTTTGCTAGCTTAGTAGTAGAATGACGCGAAAAACGTCAATATAAGTAATGGAACGTTAGGGTTATGCTATACAGGACAAATTTTCAACAAAAATCATTACTGTCAAGGCTCATTTCCAATATTCCTACCTCTAGTTTAACACTGAGAAACCAAAAATTTGATTTTTTTGTTAGTTCTATAGGAATGTAATGTTCGATTTCAATTTTTCTGAAAAAAATTGTCTTACATTGACCTCTTATAAGACAAGTTAAAATAAAGCTTGAAGAAAATATAATTTAGTCTTGCAATTCAATGAATTATGTTATATTATATCATTTTTTGAGATGAGTTATTAGTTGTATAATCTTTTGAAATAGCATTGTAGTCTTGTACTATATAAAATGTATAAAATTTATTTTTGTTATAATTTTTCAATTTACAGTAGAACCTTGCTTATCTGACCTAAACGGGACCCATTTCAGGTCGGTTAAGGGAAAGGTCAGATAATCGTGAAGGCTGAAATAAATATCAAAACATGAAATTGAAGTCTGCAATTATAATGTCATGTTATTCTCGTTTATGATAACAAATTACATACTTACAGAAATTTTAATAAAATATAGAATGTATCTACCTAACGTAAAGAAGGATAAAATTTATTCACATCTTTTTGGACACTGCATTTTAATTGTTTTAACATATTTGTTTATTGTTTTATCATTTTGCGCACGAACAGTACAATTAAAATACAATTTGGTGAACATCATTGTCAATTAAAATAATTCAAATAAAGTAAAAAATTTGTAAAATCGAAAACTTGAACAATTATTGTCATAGTAATCAATCTGGCTGTCTACATGATCATCTTCGCATCAGTCGGCGAGATTATGTAGTAAAGCATCTTCCTGCTCGGTCAGATAACATGTAAAAATTCTCAGAAAGAACGGATAAGAGAGCGTCGGATAAGCATGGTACTACTGTATAACTAAAAATGTTACCCAGTTTCGCCCAATTTAATGGCTGATTGTTTTCTTTCTTAATTAATTTTATATTATTATTATGCTATTATACATTAGTTTTACAGGATGAATGACTTATAATATTCAAATCTTATCTACCAAAGATTTAGTATAATCTTATATTAAAATATGATGTGAACAGGTTTTTACTTAAGATTTAATTTGATTTAGTTAAGTCTTCTATTATTATTATTATATATTTGTGTAGGAACATAGTATTATATTTTAGTAAAAACACAACTTGCCAGCAATTGGTGCTATAAATATTTCAACTAAGGGTTACAGATAACATACATACTTTGGAGGCATCAAAGTGCAACACGACACTAGAAATGCTTTAAAATCTTGAGAAAAGTGATGGAAACGGGGAACAATTTTAGGTTAAAGCTGAAGGCCTCAAAAAAATAAAATTATAAAATTTTTTTTTAAGTTATAGATTAATCAAATAAGGTGATACTTTTTGCTCCACTTTGTACAAGGTTTAGCAGTAACTACCAGTTAACTGCAGTTCAAACGTCCATAGTTATCGAAGAAATTCGAAGAATTTTACTTTACCTTGAATTATTTAAATAGCAATAACTTCCATAAGAGTTAACTGATTTTAGTTTTTAAATTTGTTGAAAACAAAATTGTTTAACAATCAATATATAATGAATGTAATTCATTCATTTCTTTTTTCCATCAATGTTAGAAGAGCTTACGAAAATTCAAATAATGTTTCAGAGCAGTGCCACACATTAACCTGGTGGAAGTACTTCTTAATTAGAGCGAAAATTTTAGCAGACTTGACGTCTGCAACATCTAATTTATTATAAAAATCAAATAAATGAATCTAAAAATATTGAAATTAGTTAACTTGTATTGAAGGTATTGGAATTTGGTGATTTAATGTGACATAATTTTAAAAGAAATACATATTATAAACTATGTTTATTATAAATGATATTTTTTTCTTAAAATTAGCATAGATGTTTGAAATTTATATAGCCACTCTTATTTGAAATTTTTAAATAAAATTTGCTTAAAATTTTTGGAACAAATGTAATTTTTAGGAATATTTTTAGGTACTTAATTACACCATCATCATGAATCAATAAATTTTAATGTTGGATCTCAATAGATAAAATGATTAAATGAATGTGTTCCATTTAATATAATATTAATTAAATCTGATCTGATTGCATGAGAACTTGATAAATTGTTTTATATTTAAGCTTAACGAATCAGTGTTTTATAGAAGAAAATATTGTTTTATATTGCATATGTTGAAAAATTTTAATAAAACTATATTTTGTACTTTCTATTTTTATATCTTTATATTTGTAATAATATTTACCATGAGGGGATTATTCCGGCTATTCGGGAACGAAAATGAGACAAAAAATTTAAACAAATATGTATAAAATATGTGGAATCAAATATTTTAAAAGGTTACAATGAAATTAATTTTTTTTACAATATTAATGAAATTTGAAATTTTTTTATAATTTTAATGAAATTTGAAAATTTTCCAACTTACATTTTAGTCTAGGACCTCCTTTGCGTAAAGTGGTTTCGTCTTTTCAAGATATCATTAGCTAAATTATCCCTAAATGAATGAAATGAATTAAAATCCATTAAAATTAAAATCAAAAACTATATTGGAAAATTTTTTATAATAAAATTAATTGACATATGTTTTGACAAAACTATATCGACATACTAGATTCTAAAATTGAATGTCACTAATGCCCGATTTCTTCATCTAGAGATATCAATTAGATAATCTATCTATTACATAAATTAACAAAGTAACCAATCAGACAGTTGCAAAACAAAACAATCAGAAATATGATTGGCTACTTCGTTAATTTATCTTATAGATAGATTATCTAAGAAATATCTCTAGGTGAAGAAATTGGGCATTAGTAAACAAAAATAATTCAAAATAATTGAAAAGACATGAGAAAACCTATTATTTCATTAGGTCCAAAACCCATGGACAGTGAAAAAGGTAATTTTGTGTTTTTTTGAAATATAAAACATTTTTTTGAATTATTTTTTGTTTACTTAGTGACATGGAAAATTGGTTATTTTCAAATTTAAATCACTCTTATTAAAGGACCCGCGAAATTTATCCTCACCTTTCTTAAAAGACTTTTAAAATAGCCCTCATTCGTTTGGTGTAGCCATTTCTATAGGAAAAAGTGCATTTTTGAGTTCGGAAATCTTAACTCGAGCCGTTTTAATTAGTAATAAATTTAAATATTCAGGTTTTTTTGTGTATACTCTGTGTATTTTTCTCTGTATATAATCGGGTCTGTGCCGAATTGGGCCATTCCCCTTAGGATATCCCATAATCGATTTTGCAATTCTAGTTCTACATTACAAAGCGCATTCATGAAGTTCCATTAGGGTTGGGGGACTAACGGCTTGAGAGATAGAGACAGCAATAAGGATATATCCCCCCATTCCCCTGTTTGATGAATTCATTACAATAGTTTATTGTTAATAAATGAAAGCCAACAATTATTAAAAAAAAGGTTTTATAGTTCAAAATATAAAACAATGAAAAATTTTATACATTAATTTCGTAAGTTGTACAACAATTAATTTACAATTTTTTTTGATTTTAATTTTATGTACAATTCGAAAAAAGAGTAAATAAATAATTGTGATGTACAACAAATTTCACTATGTTTAATATTTACAATACAATTTTTTTTGTATGTGGTCTATTTCTAAAAATTTATTGTAGAATGACTTAGGGCATATTTAACTACTTTGGTACAATGAATTCTATTTTTTATAATCCTCGGACTGAAAAAAGAGAAATTTATGTTTTGTTATGAATCGTTGCTACTTAATGAAGGTACAATATAATAACAATTTAATAATTAATACATTTTTAATTAAAAGGATTCGATTTCAAATTATTATTAAATATTAAAAACATTTTAAGCCGATTATTTTAAAACGAAATTATCTACAAAATAATTTAGTTATAAGCAGTGGCGGTGCAATGCATGGAATTGAATATCCATGCAAGTTACTTACTGGGAACACAAAGAGGTGATTCCCATCTAATTTATCTATAAAATTTATAATATTCCCTCAGACGAAACGGATCTACATCACAGAAGGTGTTTTTAGAGACATAACGTATCAACGTGGGCGCCGCCACAGACGCTGTATAACTTTATCATTTGTCCATACTTTTATAAACGCATTAACTCATTGGTCTACGCGTCATTAATTTCTAATTATTTAACTTTTGAAATTTTATTCCTTTTAATTATAAATATATTATTTCATATAATGTAAACTTAAAGCAAATACAGTCTGGTGTAGTGATTTACTACGAAAAATTGTACATTTCATAACGATGGAATATTTTTAAATTCATTTGGGTTTGTTGTTATAATCAACATAAACTCTAACTACCTCTCCGGAATATTTTCTTTGTGAAGGCATGAAATAAAAATCGGGTTGCATATCGGGTTGCTGAGGTCTATTTCTGTCATATGTTGTTCTTGGTAACGAAAGTGTATTTCTTTCAAGTTGTCCTGGTTGGAAAGCACTTCGTGGTCGTTGTAATGAACGCGTATCTACCATATAATTTGGTGCATAAACTGGAACACTTGGAGGACGACTTTGTGGTCTTCCACTACGAGAATGATTTTTAGCAGGTAAAGTTTCGCTACGACTATGTCCGTTAATTTGTTTTTCATCACCATCGAATGTGTCGAAAGCATAATTTGTGTTTGCTGTAGAGTAGTCCTTCCAAGCAGAAGTTTGAAGTAGTTGATCCTAAAACGGTTACATTTTTCAATTTCTGTGCAGTTGGTAATTTAACAAATTGGTAACTGAGGTAAGCTGCGTTAAGAAGCGAAATTAATAAAATGTCTACCAGGTTATGAAAATATGATAGGATGATTAAAAGAGACCTTAAAAATATTAATTTTAGCAATTTGGAACGACTTATTACAATTCAACTTACCCCACTAGGTTTCGACCACTGATACTGATCACCTTCAGGTTACCAGTTTCTAGAACGTTCAATAGTAGTCACGGCCCAGTGAGGCAGTGTATTGAAGTCATCGTAATTACTCTGGTAATAAATTGGAGGAAGTTGTACATTGTAAACCCTCTATAATACATCAAGCAAGAATGTTAAAGATGCATATGAGATTTTAATCTTAATTACATGTTATTCATCAGTCAGCGCTACAAAAAGTAAACCGAAAACAAATTTAGTTATAATTGGAATCTACAATAAAATTTTAAATAACTTTACATTTCCATTAGGTGGAAAGATTTCATTTCGGTTTATTTTTTAGGTTAGCGTTTGATATTTTACATAGAAGTTTTTACATAATGAAAAAACCGTGCTTCAAAACATTCCACTCCAATAATTATTCTTATTTATTCGTCACAGCCAAATGCTTTACACATGTCATATACAAGGTTCATATATGAGGCGAGCTAGAACGTTGTACCTCCTGGAACCGCTCTCTCAAAAAATATAATCCTTCAAAATTTGTATTCTATGATGACATTAGTTGAAGGTAAACTTGGAGTTATTTATTAGGTACATATTATTATTAAAGTAAATTGATTGAAGGTGCTACTTATTGGACGTTAAAGGACAGTGACTTAGTAAAATATATATGTACATACGTAATATTTATTTATATTATGTTAACGAATTATTTTAAAATAGCAAAAATTATATTTTTGATAAATACGTAGGTGAAACAAATAATCGTATTTCATTTTGAAGCTTTTTCATATTTCATTCGAATAAAATTTTCAGAAGATAGTAGGAAATATTTACAAATTATTGCTAGACATGAAGTTCAATAACCGATTTTTTGATTTCGAAAACTAAAAATTGATTAAAAAACTGGACAAACAAAATAATTTAAATTTTTGCCTTGTAGAATTTTCTATTTTATCCACGGCAGATAAAAACAACAACAAAGATAAATGAAAATATGTACACCCGAAAGACTGAGTTATTGAGGAATCACAACATTATAAATTTGATATGCCTTCTTTAGAAGTCAATGCAATACTTTCTGAATTACAATAATTTAAAACTTCCTTTTGTCAGATAAAACAACTGAAGGTATTGAATATATTATTAAGTTAATGAACTTAAGTTAATGGATTACCAACTTCCCTTATTGTAATAGGCAAAAGCGGATGAGAGCGAATTTACAATGAAGTACTACAATTTACTACTTGCCCTGTGAGGTAGTCACAGTGATGTTACCTTATGACTTGATGACGGTTTCTTTGATGTCTTATAAATTGTACAACTAGCTTGTACAAGAGATAGTAACACTAAAGCAGCTAAACATCCCAACACAATATACAGTTTTGTTCCAGATAAACTGAAGAAGCTATCTTGATTTTGCGATGCTTCTGGTATGACATTTGAAGTCACTACAATAAAAATAGGTAATCAAGCGTCAGAATTGTTTGAAAAATTAAAATCACTTACAACTTTCACTTTCGTATACAAAATAGCCTGGATCTACACTTAAACGTCCCACTTTTCCCGATTTTAGGCTATCCTGTAATATCAATTTCACATTTTCTTCTTGATCGGTAGTTTGAGAGAGACCGCCCTTTCTCAATAACGGCTTTATCTAACTGAAGACTCATTAATGCAACAATGTCATTTTTATCTCTAAAACAGCGTTTTTAAACTACAACAAAAATAAACCATCTGATTAACTCACTCTTTAAGATTTTGAATAAGTAATCTCTTGTATCCATGCAATTTCTTGAAGATTGGTTTAAAGTTGTCGTTAATTGTATTTGACAGTTCTTCATATTGCAAAGTTCCAGGTGCAGGTGCGCGAAAATTTTCGCCCAGGTTAACTATTTTTACTTCCAAATTATAATCTAACGTGGGTGGTTCTGGAGTTGTTTCCATAAAATCGTCTGCATCTGTAAAGTATTAATCACATTAGAAATATTGCTTAAAATACGGATAAAATATTTACCGTTTCCACACGATTTTACGCAAATTCGTTCTTCAGATATCATTGGTATAATTGCATGTTTGCGAATTTTTTTATTAACACTGTTAAATTCTCCTCCTTTAACGGGGAACATCATAAATAAGCATTTGCCATTCACGAATGAAATGTCCTAACACAAAAAAGTATTTAAGTCAAAATTCTTTAAAATTACAAAATATTCAATACTTTTGTATCGTTGGAAATTCTTTTTCTAATAAACGATAATATCGTAACTCCATCCACAATTTGTCCACTGATGTTGTAAACTCCTTGAGATGAATCTAAGAATGGTTGAGTGTAGCCCATTATCCAGGTATCCATTAAAAATGGCCTTCCTGTTTTATCAACCCATCCCAAAATTGCATCGGTTTGAGACTAAAAATTGCAATTAAAATTGATTAATCGAGTGACAACACAAGAAGTAGAGAAAAAATTACCATTCTTGTATCGTTTGAAAATGCAATACCGGTCCAAGTACCAGTACTTTTTGAAGTAATTGTAAATTTAATTTCATCGCCTTTTCGCAAGTATTCCCATTGTGCAATATAATCGCACGTGTTATTTTCTGCACTACAACGTCTAGGATACGACCAAGATCCTTCACAGAAAGAACTTTCTGTAACAACTCCATTTTTAGACAGAGACGCTGGTTTATTTTCATCTGAAAATTAATCGTATTATAAAAAATCGACTTTAACGAACATTTATTTTACCAAAGAAATTAATCGTTGTAACTCCTCTTTGAGCTCCGTGTCCATGATACTTTAATTCGTCTTGTTTATAAAAGTCTTTATTGCTTACATTAGCACTTTCAACTCCCGATTTAGGAAAGTGGACATATTTCCCGGTTTCTTGTCCTTGTGCCCATATTATGTGCATTAACTCCTTTTCGATGGAATGATCTGAGGGTTCGTTGGCTATTAATTTTTTCCTAAATAAAATGGTAGTAATTCCATCTTTTTCGAATCCCATTGCTGCAGTTAAGTCATTTTTTCCTCCCCAGAAATTATCCATTCTAGGAGTAGATCGATCTCTGTGTAGTAGTCAGCTATACGACTGGACGTATTTCTTGCAGAACCGATAATTATGTCCGTACAATCCATTGGATTAAAATCATGTCGAGGAGTGTAAGCATTTAATCCTTCTTGTTTCTTTGCTACGTAATTATTATAAAATAACCATAAGTTTTTAATTTCATTTAAGCAAATGTATGAAACCGTTTATAAAAGCCAGATGAAAAGTTTTGGTAATTTACATCCAAACAATGTTTTGAAATAGAACATTTTTAGTTAAACAGTTATTAAACTATCGGTTTCATACATTTCTATTATTATTGTTTCTTAGCGTTAACAGTGAATAATAAATACTTGAATTTCTCTAAAAGCAATCCCATTAAAAACGTAAACTATACCTTGATTTGCCAGTGCAGTAGCTAATAAATTAGAATGTGTTTTGGTATTAGGTACAAGTGTTGGTTCAGATACAGGTTCAGGTTCTGATTTAGGTTCTGGATTCGGTTCTGAAGTAGGTTCTGATTTAGGTTCTGGATTTGGTTCCGAAGTAGGTTCTGATTTAGGTTCTGGATTCGGTTCCGAAGTAGGTTCAGATGTAGGTTCAGGTTCTGATTTAGGTTCTGGTTTCGACTCGGGTTCCGACTTAGGTTCTGGAGCTGGTTCAGATTGAGGTTCTGGTTCAGATGTAGGTTCAGGTTCAGATGTAGGTTCCGGTTCAGATTTAGGTTCGGATGTAGGTTCTGGCTCAGAAATAGGTTTAGGTTCCAATTTTAATTGGCTGTGGTTGGATTTGGATACTATATTAGCCTTAGGTTCAGGTTCAGGTGATGGTTCAGGTTTTGAAGACGGTTCTGGTTCGGACGTTGGTTCAGGCTCAGGTTCGGAAGTTGGTTCAGGTTCGGATGTTGGTTCAGGTTTAGATTTTGGTTCGGGTTCGGTCGTTGGTTCAGGTTCAGGGTTAGGATTTATAACGGTTGTGCTTTCTAATTTTTTATTAGTCGAAGAAGTGCCATGCTGATACGTTGGTGTTGGTTCAGAAGTAGGTTCTGCTACAGGTTCTATAAGAATGGAAAAACCAACCACCTTAATTACATATATTTTTCAAATTACCTACTACTTAGCTACTTGTGTACAGTTTGCAATACTTGAAAATTCATTTCACCTGAATTTCATAAAATGCTTCTACTTATAAAAGTAACAATAGCTATTACTTATTACACCCGCGTACAATATTTTGACTATCGTCATATGAAGAATTTTACCATAGATTTTATGATAAAAAAATTAATTTTGGTATAACTTCTTTATTGTTTGTGCAAGTAATAACTACGGTTTATTATAAATTCATTACACCGTGCAGTTTTCCAAAAACGTATGTGTACTATATTGCTTAATAAATAAACACTATCAAATACTTACGTTCTTCGGGACTTCGTCTGCGGCGCCCTAAAATAATATTGGTACAATTAAAAACGCATTTAGGAAAATCTAGGATCGCAATGCCCGTTCGCAATACATTTTATTTCAGAAATTCCTCAGCAAGCTATTCTTAAAAGTTCAAATACTACATAATATAACTATTAATTTTTTTTCGGTGCGAACGGTCATAAATTTCATATTAAGGTAGAATGGTAATAATTACCTTGTTTTGCACTAACTTTGTATGATACACTTGTTTCTACAATATCGGCATTATTATGAGCTTTAAGAACTGTCGGAGAGTGTGATGCAGATCTTCGGGAATATAAAGACTTTTTATATTTTGATTTAACTGTAGTTGTTGGTTCAGCCTCGGGTTCTGGAGTAGGAGATGGTTCTGGTTTAGAAACTGGTTCCGGGGTACTATTTGGTTCGGGTTCACTTTTAGGTTCGGGTTCACTTTTAGGTTCTGGTTCAGTTTTTGGTTCTGGTTCACTAACAGGTTCTGGTTCTGGCTTACTTGTAGGTTCTGGCTCACTT
The DNA here is from genome assembly GCA_036346125.1 of Lycocerus yunnanus. Classification (NCBI taxonomy): domain Eukaryota; kingdom Metazoa; phylum Arthropoda; class Insecta; order Coleoptera; family Cantharidae; genus Lycocerus; species Lycocerus yunnanus. The sequence continues at coordinate 4,241,282 of JARFIX010000008.1, forward strand.
TTTGGTTCTGAAGTAGGTTCCGGTTCACCTTGAGGTTCTCCTTTTGGTTCTGGAACGGTATTAGGTTCTGCTTCTGCATTTTCATCTGAATTTGTTGCAGCAGGCCCAATGTTGGGAAAGTTTTTGCAAGTATTTGTTAATGATAGTGGTCTCCATCCTAAGCCAACATAACTTGTACTATTAACTACCATAACTACTTCCAATTCGTTGGTTTCTTTTAATATCTTCCAAAAGATACGAAACGTTTCGCTTAATTTACGTTCTGTGTATAAATCGAAGTCGATTTCTGTTGTCTTAACAGGTGACCCTGAAAAATTACTTGAGAATAAAAATCTTTTCTCTTTTAATCTAGTGTTTACATACGTTTGTTACATCCAGGTCCAAACCACCCCAACTCACAATAACATTGTTGACGTGGAGCTGTAGTAGCCTGTACGTCTATACATTTGCCGTGATCTCCACAGTCGCTGTTTTCGGAACATTCATCTCGATATTGGCAAATATTTCCATAATACAGTCTATCGCATTTACATCTTCCCAGTAAATACCTTCCATGGCCACTACATGTTTCTCTATAATCCTTTTCTGCAATTAAGTAATTATTAGAGCTATTTAAAATATTAACGATAAACATAAAAAGTAAGAGGTCATATTTTAAAATCGTTTGGCTTTGATTATTTATGTTTTTCGTTACCTTCTTGGTTCGAGTCGTGAATATTACATTATTTGAAATATTTTCAAATTAACTTCATAATAACTACTTACTGGTTTTGATGTCAACATCAGCACAAGACCAAAATTTATAATTGTTACCCCATTCCAGTGCCTGTCTGATTAATCGTAACGTGCAGTCGTTGCAAGTGTAATCATTTGGAAGTTTTACTTGATATGTTTGTGCTCTAAAATTATATTTAATGAACAATTAAAATCTTAGGTAATTTCAATAACGTACGTAGCATCATTTGATACAAATTCTGAACCTTGAATTGTTGGTGTTAGATCTAAGACTGGCCTTTCCAAATGATCCAATAGTTGTATTTTAAAGCCTCCCTACAAAATATAATTTATGTTATAATTTTATTTAAGTATCGAAATGAAGTAATTACCGTGTGGGGATAACCTAAATGCCACGATACGTTAAATTTTGACCCTGATAGTATCGAAGTTTTTATGTTTCCTAAAAAAAGAAAATATATGTTATTTAAAACATGTAAACTTAAATTAAAAACTTCCGTTGTGTGTGAAGTTTAAAAACTTTTGATTAATTGATTTGTTTGCGCATTTGAATTAAAGAATAATTAGTACTTCAAAAGTTTCCATCATCATTTCAAGAATGATGATTTTCGACCTCGCCAGCTATTTGCTTAACCTTTATGGTTTTAGGGAAACCATATTTTTGTATTTAATTATAAAACCATAACAGTAGCTTGGTGTGATCCATAAGCAGAAATAGATCTTTGCTGTTGGAGAGCTAACGTGCAATGCCCTATTGCAAAAAATCCAAAAATTTTAATTGCGTAACTAAATTTATTATGTTGTTTATTTTGACCTTGATCTTCTAGTATGTGAATGATTTGGAAATTATTTTCGGCACGGAGTGAAAGAGATGTTTCGGATTTCGTATAAAAATTTACAAATCTGAGGTGAGTTTCAGAAATCAGAGAAACTTTTGAGCGTAATTCCTATGTTTATATGGAGTTTATAATATTATGTTATATTTGAGGAGAGGAGCTGGTTTAGAATTTGAGGGTTTAGTCCCTGTTTCTCTAATTTCACCTATGGTGTGATCGTTGGTGGATTGCCAGGATGGAAATTTCAAAATTGAATTTCTTTATAAAATTTTTAGCTTGGATCACCGAGAGATAAAAAGGGATACACCGGGGCATATTCGCACTATAACAGTTTATTTATAATAAAAAGTTTATAATATTTACAAGAATTTCACTCGACATTTATTTTTATAATGTAATTCAATTTGTGCTTTGTTTATAATTGTGAAAATAATTGTTCGTACATCTATAAGTAAATAAGAAATTGACATACCTACCTACTTATTACTAAGGATATTGAGGTAACATTATTCTACACAATAAAATTTTTTTGTTTGAATTTAACATTTCAGAGCAGGCAAATTAGAATATTAATGTTGTCTAATAATAATTATATACGTACAAAAGGTAAATCTCAAATAACAAAAATAATAATATTTTAATGAAAAAATTATATAAGCTGTAGAAGTAACAATTTAAATTAGTTGTACACTGTATTTTCTATTTAAAGTTTCTATTTAAGTTTATTCAATTAGCCTCATTTTTAATTATATTAACTAAATAATATTAAGTGATTGACTATTGTAAAACAAACTAATTTTAGAAATAAATCTAACTGCATAATTAATTTGTTTTTGTAGTATTTATAATGTGGGTTAAGCTTTAAATTGATTGGATATAGTAAATTTTTTTTTAAAGATTTACTAGAAACATTGTACAAAAATTAAAAATACCAATTTTAAGCAGATGCAATTTGGCGAAAATTAATTGCAGTAAATTTGAATTTTAATAAACAATTTTATCGAATTCTTACAATTTACATTGAGATTTAAAATTAATTTTACCGCAACTGTAAACCAAGGGTCATTAAAAAAACTTCAACTTTTTGATTAAATCTGAATTTCCTTCGTCTAATAATAGAATTTCATATACATAGATAATAACACGATTATTTATGTATTTGTAAGGATAGCAAAATTTTAAATATTTTTAAATTAATCAGTCAGTATTTTTCAAGTTGTTTCTATCGTTCGTTTCTATATTATTTTCTACTTTTATTATAAAAAGTGTGAATATTCTATATAAAAAATTTATTATTTATTTGAAATTATGAAATTTCAAAGATTTTAATTAATTTTATCATCTCATAACGGGACAATATCATACCTATATAATATTAATGTATATATTATTCAATAATATAAAAATATAGCAAATTTTTTAAATTAATTTCCGCTAATTTAGTTTAAAGAATTATACATTTTTAAACTTATACCTACTTAAAACGGTAAATTTTTGTAAATTGGTTGGCATTGCGGCAGTAATTATGAATTAAAAACCAATAAATAAAAACCAGCAAATAAAAATTAAGTTAAATTGTTAACTTGAATGAAAACGTTAATTTTCATACAAACAAATTATTTTCAAAACAAAAACAACTTTTATTTCCTTCATTCCTGTTGGTTTCTCTGAAGAGCTTCACTAAAGCGAAAAATCTATCCTCGATCAAAAAATATGCTAGAGATAATTCAAATAATTTTATAACTTATCTTTGAACCTAAATTATGTACATTTTCATTTTAATTTAAAATAATTTTAGATTATAGTAGATATTATTAACCTGTGAAATTAAAATTTCGTTTTACTGTTTAGTTAATCTGTTAATTTTGAAAATTTTACTTTAATATAAATTTATTTCAGGATATATTATTATGTCAAGCCGATAAAAAGGTTTGACAATTGTGAATAATTAGAGGGGTACGGAAGTAGTCTACACTATTGATTTACCCTGTATATAAGTAATACTTGGTGTTGTTTGTACGTACTTAAGAAATCTATATATAAATGTGAAATGGTATTTCTTTGTCACGCATGATCTCCGAAACTACTGAATCGATCGACTTGCCGTTTTTTTAAATGATAGAGTACATCTTGGAGCAGGTTTAAAGCCTAATTCCGCGTTTGTAAGTTAATAAACAATGAAGTAATTACATTTTTGTACACACGTCTGAACAGATTATCTACAGATTTAATCTGATAATCTACAGATTAGTGACATTTTTAGGTTGGTTAAATAACCTACTTCAAATCACTATATAAACTAAAAATCTGGAAATCAACTGACAAAAAAAGGAACGAAGGAATCATAACAAACAGTGGCATATAAAGTTAAAAGAAAATTAAATCTTGGTCGTTCTTCTACTGTGGCCAAAAGACAGCGTTTTTTTAGACAAAATCAAAGTACCGATAACATAAATGATCGTAATGCTTCCGACCCAGCACAGGATTCCATTTCACAGCAAATCCAAGCCCCAATAAGAGTTAATGATGGTGCATTTGATTTTGATTATGCAACGATTCTCACGTTTCGATTGAAACCATGACTTCCAGCTGTAACTACTGTCGTGCATTAAAATGGGAAAAGAAGCACCTGGCCTGTGTTGTTGTAGTGGAAAAGTTTTACTCGATGACATTGTTGAACCGCCAGAACCATTAAAGAGTTTACTACTTGGCACTCACTATAATTCGGATAATTTCCTTAGAAATATACGAAAGTACAACTCCGCTTTTCAAATGACATCGTTTGGTGCCACCGAGATACGGCATGGAAATTTTATGCCCACGTTTAAAATTCAAGGCCAAGTTTACCATGCAGTTGGTTCCTTATTTCCAAAATGCAAGAAGAACCCAAGAAGAAGACAAGATTTCTTTGAATCATCAAACAAATAAATTTGTTTGGTCCGAACAAACAATTTTACCGTTTCCTTAACTTAAAATTCTCAAACTTTTCAAAAAAAGTAAATTCAGACAAAGGCAAAGTATTTTATTTTTTGTGAGACCCCAGGCGAAGCCGGGTATCCAGCTATATACTATGTATGTGCAGCTGTAACAAATATTGCGTTATATTGGACTTTTGACTGCAAATATTTTTATTTTTAAACTTTTAACATTTTTTCTGTTCACTTAAAAATGTATGATTAAATATAATAATAGACCATACAGAGTGAATTTAAAATTATTCCCAACAGTGCGGCCTTTAGGCCGCACAACCTGGTCAGCTAGTATAATATAGTCTTACAGGGGTATATTCTATGAATATTAAAAAAAAATTCAATAAATTACATATATGTACGTCCGGCCTTTTATTTTACCAATAATGAAATTGTATCAATTTTATTTTATAATTTTTTCAAGAACAAATTTTACAAAAAAAATAAATATTTCCTGGTTAAGCAATTAATTGCATGGCAAAACTTCTAAGCTGTAAGTTATATAATTTGTAAGTGCTTACTCCTTGATAGCTTTACAGGAAAATGACCACTACCTACATTATGAAATTGTAAAAATATGGCTAATTATTATTGTCAATAATTAAAACGTGCTTAACTAAAGATGTGGTACAAAATAGTTCATTAAAACTAAACATACAGAATGGGCAATTAATATCGTCGTGACTGAGCTGAAAATGGTTTGGGTAGTTAATAAAAAAATGAAGGCAACCTCGGTTAATCTCATTGAATCTCATCCTACAACAATAATTAGTCAAATAGGAATGCTCACATAGTCCTTGAAAAGATGGTGAATCATGAAATAATGTATATTTAGCAAGCGATTAATAATTGAACATCAAGATTAATGATCTGCAAGTAAGAAGTCATTCAAAAACTACATGACATGCCTTTGACCATATTTGATCATCTTTTCTTTGTGATATGTTGACAAACTGTTCATTACCACATCTAATAATCATCCCACAAGTATCCCTCAACAAATTCTCTGATAATAATTTTTCCATCTTTTGTTTTTCTTATAGAGAAACCATTAATATTCAATTAATTCAATTCAACTGTCAAAATTCAAACGCAAAAGTTGAATCGTTATGGTTGTTGCATGTTACATGTTTATAATGAATTTTAGAAAACATTTTTTTGTAATAAAGCCGACGACACTAATAATTAGTGCTTCAAGGCCTACCATATTAATAAAATTGATATGGAAATTTTAATAGTTACCTACTTACTCAGCATAAAAATAATAAGCTAAATTTAACTCAATAAAATAATGAGATTTCGACAAGTTTTGTTGTCTCTGTCGGTTTGTACACGAAACGACCACACGATTACCGCAAATTAGTCATTGTAAAAGGATCCAACAACTCCATCGTTTTGCCTCTCGACAGAAGCGTCGTGACCCAGCTTGGCCGAAGCCAAGATGAATTTTCATGGAATATAATTCATGGGGTGGTTTCCGTTGCCTTCCCACGGTCCACAGATTGATATTGGACCATTGATCACAGCAGTGTATTCGACTCGACTAGAGTCGAACCGCGGTTTACCGCTCTCCAGTCGGCCGGTGTATGCTTTACGCTACACTGCTGGTACAGCAGTATGGTAAAAGGATAGGTTTTTAATATATTGATGGAATGCCATCTGAACGATCTATACTAACAATTTTAAAGATTTTAATTTCTTTTTTCTTATCTCGTTCATAACTTTTGAATTTTAAAGGAGCATTTAACCGCTTTCCACGAAAACTACCTATGTATCTTATTAAGCATAGATATTTATTGTATGTTACTACTGTAAGACCCCAGAATATGATGCATCTCAGTGTTAACAGTGTGAAACTTAGGATTTACTTATTTGATTTGGAAAATGTACAAAATGATTTGCAATGATGTATAATCAATTTCAGGATTTTACCGAAATATTATGATAAATAATTCTAGGATCTATTACTTCTTCTTGTCTTGGTAAAATTTGAAGTACATAGTTTGTGGAAGTTACTTTTGAATCTGCCTATATGCTTAAAATCCGGGCACAAGGGCATCAAACGATTTTAAGTATGAACAGCATCTCATTTCGTAACAAAATTGAGTGGGAAAATAGCTATTTTGATAATAAAAAATTTTGATTAACATTGGAAGACGTAAATTTTTGAACAGCTACTGATTTTTTTGTGATAAATAAATTCCAAATTTATAATCATTGACAAATTGCAAAACGTTGCAGTCGTGCTTCGTATATTAAGTCCACAAAATTGAAATTTCAATTACCAAAGCCAATTTGGTAATTTGAGAATATTTTTCTAATTCTAGCTGCTTAATTATTTTCAAACTTAAATGTAAATAAACACAATAATTATTTTTGTTTTATTTAAGGTTATTTTGCATTAAAATTTTAAATTTGTGGTCAATGCATTTCAACATAATATGGATCTATTAACCTTCGCATACCTAAACAACTTTCTTAATATTCTTGGGAAAACTTCATGGTTTGTATATTAAACATTTTGCTAATATTTTCCAAAACGCGTTCAGCATAATAAGATGTTTACGATATAATAAAACAGAAGTTACAAACAATGGTGGATTTTTTGATTAGTGTTTTGTATTGTAATGATAAGGAATTACTAAGGAGGTACTACGTGGTGTGTTCAATGCTACAAAATAATTTAGCTTTTCTCTTACCTTTTGGCATTCCACATGGTGCTTTTGTTCTAGAATTATCTAAAAAGTCCAAGTCGTATTTTCTCGCAGGTGGATAAGTCAACGCAACGTGACTTTGTGTAGGAATAAATAATGTACATACTAAAACTACCACTGCTCCCGCGGAGGCCTTGATGAGCCTCATTTTTAAGTCACTATCTGTCACTCTTATTTAAGACTCTCATTGCAAAACCAAATTTTGTTTTGTTCTATTGCACACTTTCATCACAAATAATTCTTGAATAGACCCGTATCTGAAACAAAAAAAGGAAAAAAATTAATTTCAATAGCATAGTACCAACATTTGAAAATGCAAAATGTTCCAAAAAAGTACATAAATATATGCATTATTCTTTCCGAGAAAAATTAGTAATTTTAATAAGATTACATATTCGAGTTGATTGCCCACATTAGCAGTAATTTACATAGAATCGAATTATAAGTTGAATAAAAATTGATGACGAAATTCGGTCCACACGCACCCAAGTTTTGCGAAATTGTCTGTATGTGAAGTTGGTCATCATCGAAACGACTTTCGCTAACTTAGAGAAATACCTTTTTGATTGCGACTGCGGACTATACAGAAGAATGTTGTAATGATATGTGATTTAAACATAAACAATTCAACAGGTTCGCCAAGTGTTTCTTATATAACATTTGAACATTTTCAATTCACCTGTAGTTAACAATAATAAATTATTATCGCATATCCATTTAATTTATCGCTTTAAAATCTTCGATTAGTGATGTAATCAAAATCGACAAATTATTATTCGTACAAATGTGAACCAGTTTATACACGGGTGTCTTGTAAATGTTGCTTTACGGATGAGTTGAATTTTAGAACGTTAAAATGGGTTCTCCTGCTTTAAACTATTCAATAATTGTAATGACAATAATTACTTGGCCCAATTAAAATAAGTGTTTAAGTTAAATATATTTTTGTGCTTCCAGCACTATATGAAGAAAGAAATAATTTTTATTTTTTTGTATTGTTGCTAACATCAAAAAAATTTGCTGACTATTTCGGGTGTAATTTCATTTCATCGGATAAAATATAATCACATTGCTTGATATTATTTTGGCACAATATAGTAGCTAGAAAGAATACAAAGTGGAAGTATATTCGTTTTCGTAAAAGGTGCAATATGAATACCGATGAGGAACTTACAATTCATTTAAAAAAATTAATAACGGTCACAGACGGCCGCTCAGAATATAAGGAAACAATTTTGCCGGAAGCTTCACTGCTGGTGTCGGTTTTGCGATTTCTCTTCCGAAAGTTCAATCGACGTGCTTGAAATTCGCAATCATTTTTCGACGTACACCAATGATTTGCAGTTTTACTAATATCAGTATCTAGTAGCAATAATCTTTTTGGTAACAACTAACACTATTTACGTTACACAAAGAAAATATTTAAACTGATTTAAAATTTTGATTAAAATTCACCAAGTGGAACGTTTGCACGCTTAAAATCTAAAAATTTTAAGACAATTTCAAAAAAAGGTTTAAAGAAGCACATTATATTGACTTGCTTATATTAATGTCATGTGTAACAAAACGAAAAAGACATCTAGGTATTGTGGAATGTCCAATTGAAGTTATATTGATTAACTGTACAAACCAATTTTTTACAATTTAAATCAGGTGGTCCAGCTGGCTTTCGAAATACTATTAAGTAATCAATTTCTATTATGAATTTGTTTTCATATTAATATACATTGTATCTGATCAATGGCACCATAAGTACCCATAATGCATAGTTTTGGTAATCTATAGTTTTATAAGGTACTAATGTCTGCAAAATCTTTATCGATTCAAAACGGCCTATTAATTTTACAAAACGTACATATTCTTTTAAATCTTTTAATTTTACACAATATAGATTATATTCTAGTTTTTCCGAAAGAACTATGAGATTTTACAAAAGCAAGGTTTTGAATATAAATTATTCTAATTTTTTGTAAAATTGAAATATTAATACTGATTGCATAACAGCAAATATGTATTTAACCGAAGTAAAAAAATTTCATATTTAAAAAAAAATATGAATATCGTTAATCCATTCATGCGGGTTATTCGTGTGTAATTGCTTCGGGTGTTGCTGGACGGAATTTCGTTAATTTACCGCGCGTCGGTTTTTTTGACAAATTTGCACCAATATCGAGAGCTCTCTTCCCGGCACTTCGTTGTTGCTCAGAGAGATCTCATTAATCCTTCTATGGGCGTCACCGATAGGTTGTTCCTTGAAACACTTTCAAAACTTTTCTTTTAAACTTTGACAGCAATTTTCAAACTTTAACCAAGCGTGTTTGACGTACTTTCCTGATCACAGTAGTGTATCCGGATTTTAACCGCGGTTTCCCGCTTCTTAATCGGTCGTTGTACTATGCTTTAAGCTACACTGCTGGTTCTTACATAATTTAATTTATATTATTAATAACTTATATTAAAAAAACTATATTTTACATTTGCAATTATCGCTTATTATAATTTTTTAATACAAAACAACTGTTGACATTTTTATTAAGATCTCGAAATTATTCGGCATCATTGGATAGAAATTTTTTTATTATCATACAATGCGGCTATTGCGAAACGAATAAAAGAAAAGTTTATGTTATTAATGTTATTGCTTTATTAAGTTCTACGTGAGAGAAATTTTGTATATTAGGTATTTTCTAAACCGAGTTTCTTATATACTAGTATTTATAAATTTTGTATTTGTGGTGACATTGAATCATATAATGTAAGCAATTAAATACAGTAAAATATTTTACAGCTATTAGCATTTAAAATTATTAAAACAAAGAATGAAAAAAAATGAAGGGCAGTAAAAATGTATACCATTTTCTTAATTATTCACTTTTAAAATGACCAATTGTAGAATTGTAGTTGATTTTCATTGGGTTACAGTATTTTAATAAATAGTAATATTTTAGTACTTTGGCTTAGTTCTGTAATTTTTAAAAAGTGGTACACATGTGCCATGAACAAAAATCATGCGTAGCATCAAATGGAAAGAAACAATTGACGAAATTAGCATAGAATGTACCTATACATTGCTGGATATAATAGAGTGAAAGTGTATGCCAGTTTTACTATGCGGAAGTTGAGAAGTTTTTGTGTAATTACGTGTTATAAACTGCTGGGAATTGCAATTATTACTTAACAATGCGTTGATAGTCGTAAATTAATAAAGTACAATTTTGAAGGAATTACATAGTCTACCAACAGCAGTTTGTAACTACTAATAGCGCGAGGAGTACCAATAAATTAAAAATTTAAGAAAATATCAGGCCTCCACATCTCAATTTTGCACAAATTCAAACAAAAAAATGTAACTAAATTTTATATTGCTATTGAAGCGATAAAAAATTAATTTAATGAGTGTAGAAATATTCAAAAGTAATTTGTTTAAACTTTTGGTACTGCAATATTAATAGTTATTTATGCACCAAGGTGCATAAGTGCTAGCTTTTTGCGGTCGAGAATGTTTCTGAGCTGAGGTGGAAAAAAGTATTTACGAACAGTGGTTCATACAACGTTTTTGCTAATAGCAACCAAAAAATCTCAATTAATTTAAATGTCAAACAATTAATTAATTTTTTCGTATTAGTAAGCATTACGTCTTGTTACAATGGTTAATATAATATTTTATAATATTTACATATTTTTCCCAGGGGAAAAAGTAAATAATTTTTATCTGATGTCCATAGCAACTTATAAACAAGACAAACGTTCCGCTTAGACCGCTTGCAGAATTATAGGCAATAATGATGCAGTTACGATACCGATATTAGAATTTTGCACTTTTTATAATTTAAATAATAATCAGTTTTTGTTAAAGCTATTTGAGACCACAGAGCGTATATTACTGAAATATACAAATGATGATGATGATGAAAAATAAATAAATGAATTAAAAAAATGAGACAGTCATTAGCCTGGTTGTTACAGCGATCAACTGCTAACGTAAGGCACCCAGTTTGAATTCGAGCAGAGGCTCACTTGGTGTGACCGTCTCCGTGCTTCGGAAGGCACGTAAAGCCGGTGGTACTCTATAGCAACATCTTTGAGGTATTAAATGTTAGAAAACCCTCTTGGGCGGGGATCGGGTAAACGACTTCGGTTGTATGATGAAGTCCAAAATATGTGTATAAAATATTTTTTTTGCGCCTATAATAATTATTATAGTCAAGGTTTTCATTTGCATATAATTTAAGTATTTCACCTTTTTGACTCGCGTATTTTAGGGATCATGACCAAAGGAAACACCGGGAACACTACATGGTAAAGTTTAAAAAGTGATTAATTCAAATTTTAAAATCTTAAATTTCAGTTATAATAAATTTAATTAGTAGTTTTATTGTTTTTTATAAACAAGATATTTTTATAATTAACTAGTTATCCATGCATATCCCAATTTTATATCAGTAACGCACTGATTTGGTAAGTACCTATTTGTTTTTTGTGTGGAAGCTTTTACTCTACGCATCATTATTCGATTTGGTTAAAATACACGAAGTTTTTGTGTTAATTCGCAAACTCACTCATTATGCTAAAAACAACTTTTTAAGTAACCGTGCTCTAATTACATCGATGAAAAATGTGTTGATGATAATTTGTTGGATGTGAAATTTTTGTTTGTCTTAGCATTGTATCACATTCATTATTAACTTATTATATTAAAACTTGTGGTTTTATATATTCTGTCCACTATCTTGCGTAGTTAACTTTTATAAGTCTAGTTTCTTAATTGCTCTTGCATCCAAAGGTAAAGGTTCAATTTAATAATATAAAAAGTTGTAGATGTTATCTAAAGATTTCTATAAATTTTTTTCCATAAATGCCAAAGTATTCTTTGCGAATTATAAATTAAAATTCCGAAATTATAATATTTCTACAATTCTTGTATAATGTTTACGTTAATTTGGTTTTGAGTGAACCAAAAATAAATTTTTATTTTGTTTTCAATTATTATTTTAAAGCAATAATTGTTGTTTTGTTTTGTAAATTTTGAGTAGAAAGTAAAATTAATTATCTAAGATAAAAAATCAGGTTACAAACAAAAATGTCAATATTAGCAACATATGATGCAGAAACATGGTCAACAACCTGTAAGCAGTCCAGAAAGCTTGATTTAAATTTGTTTCCTGATCAAATGGCGTATATATAAAATTTTTAAATGGTATAGATGTAGGTATAAAAAAATACAATTGTGGTAAAAATATATACTAGTATATTTGTACATTAATTACAATAAACCTAACCAAGGAGCAACAAAAGAAGCAATCCCAAGAAGTTTAAGAAGACTACACTACACCAATTCTCCGTAATTAAAAAATCAAATTAAAAAATTTAAATTAGCATAATAATATGCAATACAAGGGAAATATGCTATCGGAGATAAATTAAAAATTATACAAACTAACGTAGCTCTATGGTTAATCTTTGATATATTATGTAGCATTTTGAGACGAGTTACTTAAAAAAAATGTTCAGTGCAATTTTTTCTTAATAATTACAGGAGTATGTTTAAACGATGGTCTAGGTGTATATGAATAGATATATCGCACCCTCAATAATAAAGTGACGCAACTCAAAAAACATCATTTTGAGATAATCGTAAGAAAAGGTTGAGAATTTCTACTTGCCGCCTTTAAATGCTCAAAAGTTCTTACCGTTTAAGATTATGACGTTATTTTTTTTACTGGTATTATGTCTATATTAGCTGATTCATTTCATTACAAAATAGAGGCAAAATTATTAAACATATTTTATTTAAAAATGAAATTTCTTACTGTTCAATATTATGTCAGTTTAGTACAAAATCGTTTTAACTTTGTAAGTTATAAATTGAAATGTGCCATTTTTTTAATTGAAAGGACAATTTTTTCTGGACTGTTTTAGAAATACTGCTTTTATGACCAGGAACAATTAAGTTAGGTTGACTATAATGATAAAATCTTCTAATTTTTTAATAATATACCTTATTAGTTAGTACTTTTAGTTTATTACTTAATTCAGTATCAAAAATACACGATGTAACAATTTGAAATAAGACAATCATAATCTAGTTTTCTTAAAATAATTTATTATAAACGTTAAAAAAATAAAAGTTATATTATATTATGTATAAAACCAAAAAATATATAAGTGGTAGTACTAATATAAAGGAAATTCAAACATTATTAATAAAAATATTATGTATAAAACAAAAAAAACATATAAGTGGTACTACTAATATAAGGGAAATTCAAACATTATCTATTAATAAAAATATTATGTATAAAACAAAAAACATATAAGTGGTACTACTAATATAAAGGAAATTCAAACATTATTAATAAAAATAAAATAAAAAAACGTGGCGTTGACAAGCATCCTACGACTTTAGGTTTAACAATAAATTAATATTCAATAAAGTAATTTACTCTAAAATAAAATGTAGATAGTTTAAATGATAGTGTCATAATAACTGACATAATAATTTGGAATTAAGCCTTTCGTGATTAAATCTTTAAGATCTTTCTTCTTATTTACACTCAACTCAATTTTTGATGGTAGGCTTTCTCTATGATTATATCTTCTACACTAGTCACATTTTTTTTTCTTTTGTTTCTGACATTAATAATGCTATACTCTTCCTCTGCATATGAGGTTTTGTAATAAAATGATAGTGGTTCTCCTTTAACAAATCTTAAAATTTTAAGATTATTCCAAGCAACTGCCTCCCGTCTATCGTTTTCATTAAAATTATAACCCCATTGCTCTTGTAGTCTCTTTAAATCAACAAAAAAGTCAAAATCAAGTTCATGAACAGTAAATGGCGTTCCTGTCTTTTTTGCACTTTTAATTAATGTCACATATTGATGAGGAGAATATATCGGTCCAGACTTTAAATTTCTTTTGATTTCCTTCTCTATTAAACTGTGCACATTATCGCCCTCATTCTGAGTATGGCCCTGAATGAGAAATTTGTGTGTTATGCTGTGTATATTGTTCAAATGAGTTACTGCATATAAATAAAGTGTAGCTATGAACTTGTTTTTGTTTTGCCCACAGCAATTATCGGAATAGAATATAATATGCACCGGCTTTTCGAGTTTTTCATCAAGCTGGCGTAAATAATGCAATATACTAGAACCAATTTCTACTGCACCTCGTTTTCCACTTGTCTCATCCCAAAAGTAACAATGAACATTCCCATATGCATTTAGACTTGATTTGTTTTATCCTTTTGTTATTATTTTGCTTAGCCATTTCGACCACCGTAAAGTTCTGACTGTTTAGTTTCGATTTGTAATAAAAGGATGATGTGTCACCGGTCGGACATTGCATAATAGCTTGCATATCATATACAATACACAAATTAGCTTCATCTATATTTTCCCGATCACGATGCTTTTCAGAACGGCTTAAATCTTTTTCAAGGATATGATTTTCAAATTTTTCTCTAATTTCATTCTTATTTGTTTCTGTAGCCAGTTCATATTGTAAACATAGATCGCACCGATCTTTCTTGGGTTGAAAAAAACCCAAATTAAATTTTGAATTAAAAATGTCGTAAAACGTACAATACTTTCCTGGAGGCATATTTCTTTCTTTCTGTTTTGACACAAAATCTCTATAAATGTCTGTTATCGTTTTACTGCCGTCAATATACTCTCTCGACGTCGATGCTCTAAGGTAATGTGATTCTATTCTTGGAATAGAATTAATATGATTTTTTATATCTAGAATTAATTGTTCATCGACTTTCACATGGTGGCCATGTTTGCCTCTCAGATCTTCTTGAACAAAACCATTTTTTGATTTGATCTTAACGGTTCTTATCATGCGGTCAGTAATATCCAAGGTATTTATAAAGAAAGTTTTGCAAACCTTCACTTTGTTTTCATTTATGGTAAAATAAAAGGCGTTATTTAGTTCTCTGGGATTCTCTGCGTTTGTGTACCGATATTTAGATGTAATTGCAACAATACAAGAATGAACGTATGCACGCTGTAAATCCAAGTCTCCCAACTTCCAAAATCTTGTAAATATCTCAACTCTTTGTATCTGATCAATTTTCTCAACACATTTGAGTCTACATTTATTAGAGCACGGTGGTTTTACACCCCGAGGTTTTATTTCTCTTTTTGAATTACTTACTGAAGTGTACGATTCACCACAGTTCCTCTTTCTTTTGGCTGCATTTTGTTTCCAGTTTGAAGCATTTCGTATGCGTTTTCTTGTGTTTCTATTAGATGAAATATCACTTGAAGAACTACTACTAGAAGAACTACTACTAGATGAAGCACTACTAGACGACGAAGAACGATTGCTTCTGGATTCAGGAAACACCAAATCAGGTTTTTTAGAGAATAATGATTCATCATCAACTTTGAACGTCGGATCAATGTCACTCAAATCTACATCACTTTCGCCTGAGTTTATAGGTGAAATACTGTAATTTATTGATTTTTTACTCAATACGGGAACTGGTGCTATTTCGATAATATCCGTTGATCCTAAAGTACTTGACGGTATTCGAGCTATTTCATTACTTTGACTATTTTCTAGATTAACGTTAGTTAATGTCGTTAATACAGGCACTTGATGCTCGTTCTCGTCTAAGTTCAAATTTCCGAAAATTTTTTTAGTGCGAGAATTCATAATGCCGCACCACTTGTAAATAACTGCAAATAAAAATAATTTGATATAACTCAGCATATTATTTTAAAAGTAGAATGACTGATTATTCAATTTATTCTTAGATTTACAGCACTAGTTCATAATAAACCGACTTTATTAAAAATGATAACACTGCAAAGATAAAACTTTTCATAGTAAAAAGATACAATTACGGTTAGACATGCAAATCTTAAGTTTTTTTCGAAATACAATGACTTA
This sequence comes from Lycocerus yunnanus, assembly GCA_036346125.1. Taxonomy (NCBI): domain Eukaryota; kingdom Metazoa; phylum Arthropoda; class Insecta; order Coleoptera; family Cantharidae; genus Lycocerus; species Lycocerus yunnanus. Next base: position 4,257,440 of record JARFIX010000008.1, read on the forward strand.
AAACTGAAAGAACCGTTCTATTACAGAATACGTTAAAACATAACTTACCTTATATTTTGTAATAAAGTGGCGTATCTCGAAATCGGTCAATTTCTTACAATATTTCTAAAATACCTGCCGAAGCAACACTTAACACTGTCAATGTAAGACTAAAGTACATTACAGGACGCCAATTAAAGAAAGACCTAATTGCATTTTCTTTCAGATTTTGTATTTAATACTTAACTCAGCTGATAGAGGACACTAAAAAGAGTCATTTTATTACAAAAACTCAGATTGCCCTAATTTTGACTTCGGTCACTTTATTACTGAGGGTGCGATATTCTTAGTTGAAGAAATAAACAGTGGTCTTACAACAAATTTTATAAGCAATGCTATTATTTGTCAAGAAAAGTACTGTTTTCTGGACTTGATACGTAAATAACTACTGTATTGCATTGTCACACTAATTTTTTTCTCTATGTTTACAAGAAAATTACTATTTGCAATGTTTCTTAATTGAAAAATAAATAAGAAAAATATGCAGCATGTGTTTGTATAATTATTTTGTTATTAAAATATAATCCCATAAACATACTACATACAGTATCCGACAAAAATAAAGCGACGCATTAATAATGTTTGATTTTAACATGATGTTATAAATAATTAAAAGTTTATAAATCTATGAAAAGTATAATAGTTTAATCAATTAAAATAATATTTTTATTAAAAATTATAAATTATTTAATATTTAATTATTTCATAACGCGACATAAATAAAGCGATTCCCCAAAAAATATACGTTAATCTGATTACAATAATCAATATTTGTCCAATACCCTTTATTTTTAAATATCCCCTGGCATATTTTAGGCATAGATCTAATAAGATTTTGAATTATGTCGTTATCAAATGAATTCCATACTTCCACAATTTTTCCAAATAAATCAACTGAATTTTTGAACAGCTTTCTCCTAACTTCTCTGTCTATTAGTTTCTAAAGATTTTCTATTTGATTGATCTTCTTCTTCATGTGCCATATCCGGTTACCCGGACGTTGGCGATTCAACTTGACCGAAGCCAAGATGAATTTACCAGGAGTACAATTCATGAGGTGGTTTCCGTTGCCTTTCCCATAGCCCACAGATCGATATTGGACGTTTTCATCACAGCAGTGTATCTAACGCGAGCAGGGTTCGAACCGCGACTTACCGCGTCGTAGTCAACCCGTGTATGCTTCGCGCTATATTGCTGGTTTGATTTGATTGATCTATTGGGGTTGATCTAATGGGACATTCCGTAACCCGAAAAACTTTCCTATACCATCAAACTACCGCCACCGTGTTTTACGGTAGTTTTCACAAATTTAGGGTTAAGTTTTTGTTTAATTGGACGCTCTACATTTTGAACTCTATCACTAAGCACATTAAACTTTGACTCATCACTAAACAAAACCGTTTTCCAATCCTCTACTGTCTAGCTTAAATGAGTCGAAGCAAATTCTGGTTTGTGCCTATATTTTTTTTGACAGCTTTGGTGTTTTAGCAGAAAACCAAATTTAACTAATCTTCTTTTTATGGTTCTTTCTGATACTGAAGACTTTCCCATTTCTGCCAAAATTTGATTAGCCGATGAAAAAGGATTCGCCGAAGACAATCTTTTTACTCGTCTATCAAATTGAGAGGTAGTTTTTGTTGGTATTCCAGTGAATTTCAAGTTTACTACAAGTCCTCGATGCTTATAATTTTTTATTGTTTTTGATACAACCGATTTAGACACATTCAACCTATCACAAATGGAATATTGGGACACCCCCGATTTATACGAATTTACTAAACGTTCTTTTAAGTCTATAGAAATTTTTACGCCTTTGGGCATTATTAACAGTAATTTTTAATACTTTCTTTAAAATTGCACTTCGACCGAATAAATTATTATCATTTTATTTTTGTCGCCAGTGAAAACCTCCTACATTGAAAATCTGAGATTAGAAAAACGTGTGTAGTGCAAATTGACTAGCAGAATAAGGTGAGAAGTGGAATAAAAAAAATTTGCAAAAAATTTCTTTTAATGTATTTTAACAGCAACATTTACAGCGTCGTTTTCTCTATGTTGGATACTGTACATGTATCACACGATCACACACAATAATGTATGGAATATTAAAGGAATATGAAATACATTTTTTCGTTTAGAGAGATTATACATAATCACTGGTTTTTCTTAACTGTTTTATTCCAATTTTAAGAAATATTGAACAATAATTAGAAACAACATAATTTGCTCAGTTTTTAATTATAATAACAAAATATATAATGGCTGTTTTGGTTGGTATGACAATTTAAGTAGGTAGTGCTCTTTATTTTTTTAATTTAAATTTTTCAGTTCTTTCGTTTAACACGAAAATTAAAAAAAAAACTTAAATTTCTCAATATCGTTTTGGAAACATGGCATCATTCTTTAGAGGAATATATTATCCTTTACAGATATTAAAAATAAAATAAATATTTAATTTACAAATTTTTAAAGAGCAAGATCACCTCCCCCCTCCACCTCCTGGCTTCTCAAATTTAAAACCTTACATAGTTAATCTATTTGATATTTTTGGAAACTTTATTATAATATATTTTACAACTTTTAAGTGTTACAAGTTGTAGCCATTCAAAAATTGCTTATAAAAGGTAAACTTCTAGGCTAGAATTAAATAATGACATTGTTTGCAAAGTCTTGATTGGCACTACTGTAATTCAAAATAATTACATACTCATATTTTTTGTTGGACTTTCTTTTAATCTAATTATTACACTTACATTCCGTTATTAATGACTATATCAACTGAAATAATTCGTGGGTACCTATAAGCATGAAATAAGTATATCCTGTTATGTTATAGTATCAATTTATTCAGATATAAAACTTTTTTAATATTATGACTATTTTACAGTAATTAAAAAAAATAAAAATAAATTTAATATAGAGGGTGTTTCTAAAATGCTCATTCTATGTCAGAGGTAACTTTGGTACTAAAAATTATTAAACCAAAATAAAGGAGTTTTTGTACCACCCTGGGTGGTACCATATCGAGAATACGGTGTTTGCTGTTTGCTGTATTATTTCGTACTTGAACTTTATCCAAGATACTTTTAATTTCAATAATAATGAAATCAATTTTTTTAGCATCCCTATTGCATAATTTTCATTTTTAATTAATCTGAATTACGAGTAAGTTAATTTTTTTAAAATATTTTGACCCAATAGACAAATTTTAATATCAAAATTTTAAATTTAGAATGGTAAGAAAATAACGATAACGTATGGTGAATAAAATACGAACTAGTATAGAATAAACAAAAACATGTGCAAAAAAAATTATTTTAAATTAAGTTTTATTTATTTTTTATGCTTCCATGTTAAAGAACACTCACAAAAAAAATTGGCTCCGTCGCGATTTGTTTTCCTAATTTTCTTTGGTAGTTCACTCATTGACCTCTGAATACCCTTTGTATTTGTGGTTTTCAGCTCCTTTTTTATTTATAGAATTAAGGAATCAACATTTTTAGCTCTGTATCCGTTTTCGTAAACTCTTCTTTTCAGATTAGCCCAAAAAGTTTCAATAGATCGCAATTGTGGAACATTTGGGAGGTTCATTTTCTTTGGCTCAAGTTCTATTTTTTTATTCTTCAAATTCTCTATTGTGGATTTCGCGTTATGTGAGGACGCCAAATCCGGTCAAAAAATTATTTTTTTTTTGATAATATTTTTCGATAAAATTGCTAAGTGCTGGAACACATTTTTCGTTGTAAACTTGGGCATTCATAGCTACACCACCTTTAAAAAAAACTGCTTTGCTGACACCACGTTCGCTTATGGCTAACCACAACAAAACTTTTCCTGGAAACTTTGTCTTACAAATAAATTTAGCTTTTTTGGTTTCTTTGTGACTGGAAGACTCAAAATAATGTTTTGGCTGCCATTCATTTCCTTCCACGGTAAAATATGAGTCGTCATCCTTCACGCATTTGTACTCTGATGAGCAAGAAAAGTAATTTCTGGACAGCTCGCGTAACCTGCATTTATACCCTTCTGTTGTGTTTCAGCAGTAAATGGTGCTATTTTTTTCTTCTTTTTCTGGACTCCCATCGATTCTAAATATTTCTTAATTGTGTTTTTGTCAAAATTATATTTCTTACCCAATTGGCGATAAAATTTACACTGCAACCTGCTGTTTCACTTTTTAGTTTTAACCGAACTTTGGAGTCTTGCAAACTACATTTCCAACCTAATCCACATTTTCTTTCAATTGATTTATTATTCTTAAATAAGTTTATTGTCGTGTAGATAAATTTTTTTGAAACCCATGTCCTTAAAATGCCTAAAAATTCTTTTTAATTTTGTTTGAATTTTCTTCACAAAATTTACAAATTAATTTGTGGCGGTTTAGCACGTTTAGTGTCATTTTCATAACTAATTTTTAACTGACCAGAGCAATCTTAGTTTTGTTTTTATAAATAGACAGTACAGTTAACTTTGCCGTGTTTTTGTTTTTGTAAGAGTATTGTGTCGTTTTTTAATAACAGTGTTGTACGCGTTCGTATTTCATTCACCATACGTTAAAATAGAAATTTCTAGAAATTTTGAAACTTGATTTTGATAACCGTGATTGCTAAAACAATAATCTCCCCCAATGTCGGCAACCTTTTCTCTTCCTTATGTAACATAATATGTAGTACATATGTATATGTAGTGTGCGTGCAAAGTGTTATTACTAATTACTCACATAGAGGATATACTGCTTAATTTACCACGAAGTGTACATCTTCATATTGAGAAGGTTTAATAATAAAATTATTTTCTTCATTTTCAAAATTTAAACTTTTTACGATTTATTGTGCTAATTTATCCAACGCCCTCTGTATACATAGCACCAACAGATTACAATAACACTATAGAGAATTGTTGTAAACAGGTTTGGTATAATAGTTTTTTATTGCAGATAATTTAGCATATAATTACAAATTAATTTCCAATTTTAATTTAAACTAAAGAGATTGTTTTGAAGATTAGCAAAAACGCAAGGTTATTTTTTTTTCTCGAGCAGGTATTTAACATTGTCGATTTTAGTTAAAATTTAAATTTTTATGGAGACCAATTATTTTTTATTTATAAAAACGCTTATTTTGAGATTATAGAATTTTTTTCTATATTTATATGCAACGAGTGCAGTGCAGGAATTACGCAATACTGTTACTGCAAGGAACTCACATGGATCTCTCTTTTAAGAGTGAAATTAGCATGTAATCTTTCCCATCATTTAAAGCTTATGAGAATCAACAATTTAGCTATTAATTTTCACGTGAATATGTTTCGTAATTTAAAAATTCAAAATGTGTTTCAATAACACATCTTTAATATTCAACCAACAACTTGCAGTTTCACTATTTGTAATACCTTTTATGTATTCATTGAAGAAATAAGATGCCAAGAATTGCCTTAATTGTAATTAGATGTAGCAATTAATAGTCAATTACCCTTTATTTATGTTGAAAAAATGAACGATTTTTAGATTAACTATTGTCAAGTTAATATCAGTTTCATAATTAAAGCAGTTTAATACCAGATTTGGTCTCACTTGTAATTTTTAGTAAAATAAAAATGTGTAGAAAGTTTTTACTATGTTGCAAGATATAATTTAATACTTAATAATCATGCGTAAGTAGGTATAAGTAAATATAAGAACTACTAACTCATTATTGTATATTTATTTAATAAATTCGGATGTCGTAAATGTAAATTCATCTTAATAAAATTATTTATGTTGCAATTTAAAAAGTATCAGGATCGCATTTGTACTATTTTGATTCAAAATCTAATCGGCTGTTTCAAATTATTGTGGTGAAATTTCAAGTCAACCGGTGTATGTATATAATTATATCGTGCATTTGTGTAATAAAACCAACGGTGGTTTTCAAAATGAAATTAAAAATTTCTGATAAAAATACTTACCATAGCTGTTATCAATCAAAGCATTCGTGTACATATACAATGTAGTATGCAGTAGCAATTTTTTAAATTATTCACCGTCTTGGGTTGTAATTATTAAATTAATTAATTTAATGTAATTATTTTATAAATAATTGATTCAACTACAGCTGTACATAGTTTTAGCGTGTCTTAAATTGCATTACGTTCAGTAATTTTAACGGTACCTAAAGCATCTAAAGCATAATAATAACGCGAAAGCACGATGGTAAAATCACACCTTATAAATTCCAATTGAGTGCATTCCACTACGATACTTGCATTATTATAATATGTATAACTATATAACATTTTTGCAATTAACTCATAACCGTAATTGAGATAGATGCAATGCCCTTTCAGTAATCTACTTCCAACCAATGCTTGCAGTACATATGTAACTATTGCATAATCATAAGTTTTTGCCAATTTTTCATAAAATTATTATTTATTCAAATACAGTGGAACTTTGGTTTTCGTAAAGCAATATTTATAAAATATAATAAATATACTTTACTAATAAAATGGAGAAAGAGAGAGTGAGGGAGGAGAGGCTATTGCTTGGAAGAAAAATTCCTCTCCATAAGGACTTCAGGTAACAAGGCTGTATCTGAGGTTTTGGGCTACTTCCGTATCCGAGGTTACTTTTCTTCTCTGTCTTTTACTGGCACTAGGACCAGCTTGAGAGTCACTGTACCCCTGTCGCACAAAAAAAAGAGGTCTGTCTCTGGCGAGTTTCATATAGCATACATATGTACGAAAACTGGGATAAAATTCCTAGAGTACAAAAGTACTCGAAAACAGAATTATACAAAGGGCATCCGAAAACTTATGTTTGACTGCAAAAATATATTTGAAAAAACTAAAATAAGTATAGTCATAGTAATCTACAAAGTATACACTGCCAAAGAGACGTTCAACGTGCAGAAATATTTTAAGAAAATCACCAAATGAAAAACTAAAACGGATGTTTCTAAATAACCCTGTACGATGGAGGTCTGTAACTAATAAATAATATTTATGTAAGACTACATAATAAAGTTGTGTTTCTTAAATAGTATTTTTGCGTCCATAAAGTACTACTTTATTGTACTAGTAAAATTTCTCAAGTTGGGGCGTGCTTCATAAAATTTAAAGCAATTATGCTTATTTTTATAATTGAATAAATACATCATCTTAATATTGAATTAACGCTTTCCTTTCATTCGAAATATTACTTTACTTTCATACAAAATGTTTATAATTCATTCAGTATGAGTGTATCCGGCGTCATCGGGAGTAAAACCGCGGTTACAAGCTCCCTAGCCTACCGATGTATGCATAATACCACGTTGCTACTTAGTATGTTAATATTGTTTGTTTTAAATGGAGGTTAGTAAGTTTTAAAAACCAACGTTCTGTAACAAAAATACATTAAATGCTAATACTGAGCTATTATTTTTATATTCGAGTAAACAGAAGGTATAATAAATACCATAAATTTTAAAGAAGATATAGCTACCGCCACTTTTTTAAATTTCAGAATAATAATGTGGATTAGAACTAGAAATAACATATTTTACAAGTTTATTTAAAAAATAACTGGATATTATTTTACTATTGAATAATCTAACCACTCTTACGTTACAACTATGTTAATTTAAACCTTGTGCTTCTTACAAAGAGTAATTAAAATGTGCAACTACACTGCATTATCTTGAAATTGAATAAGAAGTAATAAATTTAACCAAATATATGTGGTAGGTACGCTTGTCCATGTATTAAAATCAATTTGGTAATGCAGATAAATTATGAAGAGATGTTCCAACATGTGTTTTGTTCGCTTTTAAAACTCATATCTGATTATTGCCGATTTGATTCATTTAATACTGACATAACCTAAATCCTCATGTTAGAATTCTGGCTTTTTATGAATCTATCCAGCTGTCCTTCCAACAGTATTTATGATTCTTACGACAGTACACTCCCATTTTCAACAGAGGAGAAGAAAATAATAATCAATTGGGATATGTAGGTAGACAATAACCAACTGATGCAAATAAATTAATATATTTATTATATAATTACTTATTTATGTTATTCAGTTAAAATTCGTACAATACATGGGCTGGTTTTTACAAGGATATTGCTCGGGAAGAAATTGCCCGATGAAATTATCGCAAGTTTTTCGCGGATAGTTTCTGTGAAAACTTCCGCCGACCTATCCTCGGGGGTTGTTTCTTCCTCGGACGACGGTTGGAAGGAGATTTTTCCCACAGAAACTGCCCCTCGAATTTTTGGACGTTTTTAGAGGTGCAGTTTACGGGAAATCATTTCGATAAATGGCTACGAAAGCTATGGCTCGAGAAGCCATTTCGAGAAGGGATTATTTAGTTACAACCCAACAAGAGAGTTTTGCAGATCACCCGATAACATCCGTTGCGCGTAGAGAAGGGGTGGACCCTGGCTCCGCAATAGCGTATATTAAAAACGTATAGTCGAATCCGCAGGCATTGAGAATCCGTGCGTCGCGCTGGAATGTCGTCTTAGGTTACCACACGGTGGAGCCACTCCTGGAGTCCTCCAATCCGAGACGCATGCGGATTTGACAGATAAACTTACAAATCCGACATTCAATTTCCGTGCAACGCATGGGTTCGTCTTCTTATGTTACCACGTCGTGTCGACGATCCGCGCGTCCTCCGATCCGAGACGTTCGAGATTTGACGGGTTTGTCCTATCTGAGAGGATTAAATACGCGCCAGAACGCTTGAAAGTCTAGCCGACGCCAGATTTATCCCCTTTTAGGCGTAAGATAAAAGACGTCGAAGTACGACTATTTTTACTATTACCTGAGAGGATTACAACCGCACCTCAAGTATGGCACGTACGTCTTCGTCAAACGCTTTAATGTTCTGCCGAATCCAGATTTATCCCCTTTAGGCGCGATATAAACGGTACCAAAGTGGAACTATATATTTTTTTGCTCTAAATTTTTATTAAGCAAGACATTGCTCCGGGCAACATACGGAACTAGATACCCGGGATTTGACTGCAGAATCCCGGGATTCGTCATATTTAAGCGTTCTGTGAAGTTTTGGCCGGCTGTAACCTGCAAAACAGCCCGGCGACTTATCATCGGAACTTGTTTTCGGAAAAACTGTCCGACCGGCGCAGCCCATGAGCAGTTTTGCCGAAAACAAATCCTTGAAAAAAGGAAAAAATCCTTGAGGGCTGTTTTTCACCAGAACCAGTTTCTTTGTAAATAAGTTAAAACGTTAAAAAATAATATTTGGTGAATTCTGTTTCAAAAATGCTAAGCATTTTAACTCTTAGCTGAATATTTCTAAAATATTTTCCAGTAGGTATTTTAACGTTGGAAGAGTTTTGCGTATACCTACTATAGCACATGTAACTTCGTTGTTGATCAAATGATTATTTTACATGCCAACCTTCACAATATGACCATACTTTAAATGATTGCTCAAACAAGTGCAGATGTAGTGAGAGTTATTCTCAATATTTACCGAAGGAGATTTTTCTAGAACAAATTAAAAAATGTGTAGTCATTTTCACCGTTTCACTGTTCTGAAACTTTTCCGAATTGAAACAGGATTTGTTTTTTTATTGGTTTATTAACCAAAACATAAACACATCATCATTTTAAATATTGAATATTAAACTTTCTTTTCAACGGAACACCGATTACATGAAGGAATGAAACTAAAGCATATTATCAGTCTAATAAGTGCTAATATCTCATTTATAACGACTTTGTAGTAGGTACTATTTTACAGGTATAACCAGTTGATTTAAAAAAGCTTTTAACGAATATTGTGTAGTCCTTTTATATTTCCATCCATTACTCATGCAAAACTTCGTGATGATTAAAATAGTTGTAGATGGTAAAGGAAGGTCAACCGGTCAACTAAATTCATTCACATTCCATTGGTTTAGATTGTTTACACCTTTATGTTGTATTTTTGTCATGGTACCTTGCAAAAATGATTTTATCTTGGTTTATAGATATCAAACATGATTCGAAAATCAGTTCAATGAAAAAATGTACCTATCTGAATACCCATCCAAACCAATAAAAAGTAAAAGTAAGACACGGTAAAAGAATTTTAAATACATTCATAAGTAAAGTTTCAAAATGTCAACCTAAAATCAAAGGTTTGGTGGTAATTTTCTAAAAACTTGTTATTCAAATTTTCATACAAAAAATTTTAAAAATTTAGAGAAAATAAAATTAATAAACCTAAATACTTTTACGTAGGTACCTACATTATATTATACTAACTTGTAATACATGCATAGGTACGTAATAGTTTTACTACTTCCATAGATAAAATGAGTACATACACATAACGAGTTGATAAATTTTTCAATTCTGCCGTAAGAATTAATTAAAAGTTCGTGATTTTGCTATTGATAAAATCGAAATTTTTAATGTTACATAAAGTAAATAATTTCGAACTTAATCATGACAGGTGTGTCGTTTAATGGACATATCTTTCAACTTATATGGAAAACTGGTTCGATTGCAGAATCTTTAAAATTATTAAGTCAAAACCGTTAGAATTGCTTTACAAAATTTTAATTACAGAAATGTTATAAACTTGATCTACTTTGTTTTATAAGCACGTACAAATCTATATTATATAAACAAAAAATCACTTTGGGACTGTGACATTACAATTTAAACCGGAAAAAGGTTCCTACTCTTTAATGGTCTAAAAACTCCACTCATGTAGTCGTGCTCACCCCAGAAATAAACTGCGTTTTAAATAATACACCCGTGCAATATTGAATATTTTTATCTTTTATCTATTGGGAGGTTAAGTCCTGTCTACTGCACTGAAGAACCCCCTTATCATTAACACTTTGCTTTAGACTTGAGGTATTAGTAATTTGTATAAAAATAAAAAATAAATATTTAAATTTTTTTAGTCAAAATTTATTACATATAAATTTAAATGTATTTTAGTTAAATTTAAAAACCGTTGGCCTATATGCTAATAATTATTCAGATAATTATTAAGGAACATTTAGTGATCCAATATAAATTTAAATTTTCTAACATTTGTTTAAAAGGTTAATGGAAATAGTGGCTTTTAATTTATAAAAAAATTAATTTTGTAATAAAAATGTTACCCAATAACTATTATAAGTTTTATAAATATAAATTTAAACAGAAAATATTGCAATATGTTACATTGACCGCAAAAACGCTCAAGTAGCTTTTAATGCTTTCTGTTTAAGTTCCAATTGAATGATATCAAGAATTATGATTTGATAAATACACTTGCATTGTGGATTGGCGATTGCGGCACCGCAGCATAGAATTTTTTAATATAAATCTTATACGTATTAATTTAAAAAATTACAGTACCTATTCGCTTGATAAAACTTTTAACGAAATAAAATGTCGTTTATTACAATTACTACATGGTTATATTTTATAAAAAATATTTTATTTTTTTTTACATTTATTTTTAGGGTCAAGTTTATTATTTCCTTTATTTGTAATTCAATTTCTGTTCATAATGATGCCGTATTTATATTGTTACCCACCTCTTACTCCTAAATAAAATTATGTTTTAATAATACAAATTATTTATTGGGGTTTAGGTTAGATAAATAATATTTTTAATAAATTGTCTCCCGTTTTAGGCCAGTTAAAATGCCAGTTTGAGAACTTTTTTTTACAAGTTGCAGCGTGACAGTTATGCCATTATTTACTTTTCTCCCGTGGCAATTCTCTGATACCACCAGATATACCCAGCATTTAAAGAAACTTAAATTAATATCTTATTAAAATACTTGGTTAGAGAAGCTTAGATGGATAGATAGTTAATCTTGGCTGTCCAAGTATTAAAATCAGTTTTTTAACATCCAAGTGGTGTCTCCAAAATTGTCCCGTGGGAAAAGAATAATACTTAAAATTGGCGTTTAAAAAACCAACTTAATACTTGAACGGTTATAATCAGATAGTTGATATTGGCTGTTTTCGGCATGATCTAGCATTGGCTAAAATGCCAATAGTCCACAGCAGTGGATTGGCCTAATCTCTGCTTGAATTACAGAACGAATATTTTAATGGAAGGAGAACTTAATCAATCAAGATTTCAATGTTAGTAGTGTCTCTTAAATTGCTAAGCATACACAAAGAGACAAATCAATCTGTTATTTTGCTCTAGTTTTTCTCAATGCGTAGTATATTAATTTATTATAAATTAATGACAATAATTATATTTACTTTACCTTTACTGCACCGGATGTATTTCTAAATTTATTACTATCTAAAATTCAGTTCGGTCTTTTTACACTTTGGAAATCATACCAATAAATTTGGATCATGCAAATAGTCGATATTATATTAATCTACTCGTATATTGTTGTATGTATATTAACAATATAATTGTAAATATAAAAATATAGATATATGTATTAGCATTACTTTAGGGATTATAAAGTTGTTATTGACGTTGTGTTAGGATTAATATTTACTTATTTAAATTGACTTCATTGTTTGACTGACGCTATCCAGCTGTTAAGAAAATTTACTTTTACAAATATTTTTATTTCAATTGATGACGGTGGTCTTTCAAAAATATGCTATTGTTTTTCAGTAATTTATTCCAAACTAACTTCTAAATCAATGCAAATTATACCGGGTTGGGCAAAAGACAATACAATTTTATAAATTGACATGAAAATGTTGCAGGACGAGAAAATGTGATGGAATTTATACGGATATTAAAAGTCCTAACTAGCCATTTCAAAAATGAATCCCGATAACCGGATATAATTTGCAAGTTTAATTAGAAACCATTCTAAGATTATTTTATACACCTTGTATGTTTACAAGTAGTATGTATCAAGGTGCAGTTTTTTAGATTCGCATTAGAGCTCGCTTTTCTTTTGCTAGTTTCTTTTTCACGAAGTTTTTCCATATATTGCTTTTAAATTAATAATTTTACGTGCCAAAGCATATCAGGTCTTTTCATTTATGCATTGATGAAGTTGCAACATATAATATTGGATTTTAGGCTAATATAAAAATATTTATGTAATTTTTGACAAGAACGAATTCAAAACTTATTGTGCATTCAGTTCTAGACTGATCTTTAGCTTTGCCAATAGGAAAAGATCTTTGCAAATGGTAATAACGCCTACTCTAATCGAATAAGATGACTCACCTTTATTAACTATGTAATTATTATAAAATCCAGTTGAGTTTAACACAAATGCAGTTTTTATACCTAACTAAAAGTTATTTTTCGTAAAACAGACACTAAAACTAACTATTTTTGATATAAAGATGCACTACACTTTCTAAAGGAGAGTGGAAAACTGATGAGGTCTGTGCTCATACCAAGGTGCACAATCAAGAATGCTTTGGAGAGGGGCCCCTTACCTGTTTACTACCTACTAGTAAAGGTGATCTTGAAACACTAGAATAACATTCTCTCTTGAGGCTTTCCAGTAAACACATTGGTATGCCAATTGCTGTGGGGGTTTTTAAGTCTAGAAAAATTATCCATATCACTTTTCATCATAGATTATAAGTATTACCTGCTGTTGATAATAATTAGTTTAATTTTGGCGTAATTTACATAATATGGTGTTAATACGATCAGATTTATATTTTATCATTTATACAATTTACGGTTGTTTAGGAATATATGTGATTCAAAACTGAATTTATTATTCTGAATATAAATAATATAATTTTTTTATTAATTTATTGTCCCCTCTTTTATCTATGTGTATTTCTTTATATTCTTTTTTTCATTTTTTCTCTTTATGGTAATTCACTCAAAAACATGTTTTTATCATTTATACTTTTTACACAAAATTGCTTCATTTTTTTTGTGGAAATAAGAGTACATTTATTTGTTTAAAACGCTAAAATAAACAAAATAATTGAAATTTTGTGTTTACCTATAAAAACTTCTTGAACTAGAATGCGATTAGTTTTATTTTCAGTTATTTGAGATACCTACAAACTATTTATAAAAATAGGGATATAATCGAAGAATTTTTAGAAATTAAATATGAACGAGAAAGTATAATTTACTCATTATTTACTACCTCATTGCTAATAAGTTTTTATGATACGACAATATAAAACATGTTGAATACTTTGCGTAGTTAATTTGCGATATTTATTGAAAGCGTTTACATTAATAAATAGAATAAATAATTTTTATAGAAATTTCTCTAGGAATAATCACATGGTCAAAAATAGTTTCTAACTATGGATGAAAACTCTTGGTAAAGACATCAAACACCTATAGAACAAATTATCACTAATAGCTATTGGCGAAGCTATAATATGATGCACCTATACTTATTGTTAGTAAAAAAATATCCTGAAGCTTTTTTTGCAGTGAAAGCTCTGTGGTTTGGTCTTCGAAATTTAATATCGTATTAGGCAACGTTTATCAATAATTTTTTAATTCGTTATACATGTTTAGTTACCATAATTATTACCATTAAAAAAATTCACACACTATTCAAAATGTTCCGATCGCAAACAATTGGTTACTATTAAACGTAAATAGAAAGTCCACAATGTCGTATTTTTGGGTGGGCTAGATAATAATAAAATTTGAATAACCAAATACTCTTTAATTGCGTTTTGTAAACACTTAACTTAACCACACCATTACTGTAATGATGCAGGAAGCATAAAATTAACAATAAAACAATTAACTTCAATAAAACTTTATATAGAAACATAAATCCTGTATTATTGTTTACATAAAAAGCAAATTGACTAAGATGTTAGGTACATATGGTATAATATAATAATTTATTATTATATAAAAACTAAGTATTCCGTTAAAGAGTGAAGAAAATTGAAAAATACTTCGCCAAGCACAATGCTTCAAAAATAAGTATCTGAGTGAAAAACCCTATTAATTAATTTAAAAAATATAGGTCACTGAATACAATAAGATAATAAAGATTCAGATTTTCTTATTTTTCTTATAAATTTAACATTATGTATTTATGACAAACAATGAAATTATTAAACTTAAGAATTGTGCAAAATTTTACAAACGTTCGCCTGCGCAAACTTCATTTCTCAAATGTAAAAATTGTTTGTAAAACAAAATTATTCTTTAATTTGTATGACACAAGGGTCTCTTTATAGTAAAAAACTGTATTGTCGCTTTTTCTCAGAAACTATTTATTCGATTTTCATAAAATTTTTAATTTCACTTGGCGCCCATCACCATCCGCATTTCGTTTTCCACAGTTTATTCCAAGACAATCACCCTAGTAAAAAAAATACAAGATCCCGATTCACAACGCTGGTAAACAATAGCCTCTTTCCGCAATGTTTTTCCGAGCAAAGTGTCGGCAGAAAAGTTTTAAAAAATTAGTAAAAAAATTAAAATTTTAATACAACATTAATAATTAATATTTGTTTATTTGTTTCAGTGCTGAAACTTACACAAGCAGCTAAATACGTAGATTACTGTCGGTTTTCAGACAGAAATGCTTTCTAAAATTCTAAATTATTTATGAAGTTTTTATTCGACGAAGGTTTTTGTCAGGCTTTGTGCAAGACTTACTTCCAAATAAAATCTCCATTCATTCATTTTGACTGGATTTTAAATCTTGACAGTATTTTATGTACGGTATTAAGCCATTTGGAGTGGCAATTCTAAGATTTTCGGCGCAAACTATAGGATTAATATGAGGATTATGAATTTCGGCAATTTGGGTTGACGAAGCTGCTGCGGGATCTCCTGATCCAGCTAAGCTACCGACCCAAAATTCATTTCCTGGCAATGCATTTCCATCCCATGCGTATGACACAACCAGTAGTTTTCCTAAAATTATTAGGTTTATTTTAAAAAATAAATTAACAGCGCACTGCGCATCCAACCTTCATCGCTTCCTTGAAGTTTTGTATGCGGTTCTCGTTTTCCAATAAAAATTTTTATACCGTTATTTGGATGGCCATTGATATTTATTATATCTCCACTACGATATCCTCCACAACTGTAATTTTCATTAAAATATGCAAAAACTACATCTGATATAGCGTGAAGCTTGCTCCCCAAAAGCCTGCGAACAAATTTATATATTGATCAATAACGGGTTAAAGATGATTTTACATATCTTAAAAGTGTCAATTTAAAAAATGCTACTGGATAAGTATTAAAAACAAAACTTCTTAAAATATTTAGGGAACTTTTTTAGCTATTAAGTAGCTGGTAGCTAATCTACAGCTAAAAAATAGTGTATTTTACAAAGTAAACTATTTATTGTTTTAAAACGGAAGCAAAACGCAATTTTTTTCTAAAAAATATACATAAAAATAGAATAAATTAAAAGTAAATAATGATTATACTCACTAAATGTAATATTTAAAAAGTTTAATTTAATTATATAAATGTTTAATTAACATTAATGCTTTGAAGTTTCCACCAATAAATTATAAAGTAATCATGTAGAATAAAAATTGTATATTCTCATAAATTTCACGATGTTCATTGTTACGACACTGTAGAAAGCTGCGTAGATCAAATATTTTTACTTGAACTGGGTATTTAAATTTTTTATTTCAATAGAAAAGTTTCTTGATAAAATATTTAGTAGCTCTAATAGCTGATATAGTACATAATTAATCACATGGCAAAAAACGGTTAATAATAATAATACAACCGTTAAATATATAATATTTTGGCATAGTATACCATTACCAGAAACGACTTGCAAGGGTGGTTTCCGTTCCGATACTTGTGTTATTTTAAATACATAAAATGTAGAAAATATAGATAGCAGTGCCAAAATTTGAATTTGGAGAAATTAGAAAAATTAATTAAAAAATTAAAAAAGTAGAAAATATATTTGTAGATAGCAATGATATTAAAACATCATGAAGAAAACTAAACCTACATTTCCAAATCAGCACTCGAAATTAAAGGCAACGTTTTTGAGTTAAAAGTGCAACTGTAAAATTAATAAATAAAATATTTTATTTTTTGTTTCTTTTCAACAGAGGAATAAGAAAATTTGATACAAATTATATATTAATTATGTATATAATATAATATTATATTATAGGATATTATAGAATATTAGAATATGGAAGACCAAAATTAATTTAGCAAAAGGATGTCCAAAGCGCAATGAACTCCCAAGCATTCGCACTGGGAAAACCGCAAGGCCTGGTGTGAGGGGTGCGAAATACGATTGTAATAAAATTGCTCAATAGTATATTATACCAAAATAGATGCCAAAACCACAAATTAGGAAATCTTTTGTTTTTTTTGTTAATTCGTATGATATTTAGGTGATATTTAGTTATTTTCAGAATACGTAAGTAACGCAAATTTCCACCACTCTTGGGTGCGGGAATATCGTTCTTTCAATCGTCACTAAGCGATTTCTAAGTGGAAATGTAATAACAACAATAATTAATAATGATTAATTAATTTTTATGCCAAATTGCTAAAATTAGGTGTAATTAACAAAATGAATTATGTACTTATAGCAGCAATTACAAGTTTATACTTTTATGAAATTATTAAGTCTTCTTCTACAGTAGTTGAAATGCTGAAAGAATTAAGTTATCTAAATTTTATACAAGCAATATATTTTTTATTAATTTAATGGGGGCAGTCTCTCTTTTGGTTTAGCACCTCCTGGGAAGAAAAATACCGTTAAGATCGACCTGGGATTAGACAAAGTGTAAAATAGAAATTCAGTGATGAATCAACGTCTAGTAACCTCTTAAATTACGATATACTTACTGTATTCTTTTGGCAAACAAATCCAAAAACAATCCATTTTGATGAGATGATATTTTCCATACTCCAAGACCAATTCCCACAACATGAACAAAAGCAGTTGTATTTTTCTCATTGGCTCGATCATTCGCTTCCAGTAATAAAGTGTCAATTGACAAAGCCATCCTTTTACAATAAATTCGATTGTCAAAAAAACTGCCGTCACGCAATATGTTGAAACGATTTAATTCGGTTTTACTGATTTCCGTTACTTGGTTAAACGTTGAAGGAGCTTCCCATAAAAACCAGAAAATAATGAATGAATTGTCGGGGCAAATTGAGTACCATATCCGTTGCTTTCCTGATTTTGTTCTTCAGAAACTATCACTTCTTGATATTCCATTACATTCTTTTTCTCAAATCGGGCTCCAATAAGACCTATAATAATACCTTCGGACTCAACGTTAGATCTATTTCTAACACCTAAGTTGTAACGATTACCGTCGTTTAAAAAATCGGTATATGACGAAATTGATAAAAATGCTGATAATTTAATTTCGTCGTAGCTTAAACATTTGTTTAAATTTAGTTTTTCATTTTCTGAATCGGTTCCAATTGTTTCCCATTTACCAAATCCTTGTGAACCGTCCAGTAATAGATACGTATCATTATGTGTAAAGACAAACTCAACTGCTCGTTTTATTAGTAACCGTTGAATAAAATTCAACAAAGATAGATCTCGATATAAGTTTCTTTCAACATTAGATCCAAATTTTCTTTTAAATAACAAAAAGCTGGCATACAAGAACAACACATTTTCGTGAATCACTGGATACACAGAATTGATGTTTCTTTCTAAAATCTCGTTTGATACGTAGTTTTGAAGTACTTTGGATCGTACACTCTCTATTGGAAAATCAATCGGAAACGCATCACTATTTTGCAATATTTGATCTAAACCTACTGCTGGTGGCTGATGTGCACCAGCATCAGCTATTAACAAAGCCAAATTATCGTTCGACCATGTAGGAGAACTGTCAGGCCAATCTGGTATTATAAACATTTTTCAAAGACAAACTTCAACTTCCGACACTATAGAAAAACTAAACCAATCCTTGCTTATTTTCAACAGAAAACCTAAAAATAAATTGTTATCATTATAAATGAGTAAATTAGTTCTAATAATAAATCGGATGTGGCCGTACCCATGACTTTACATATTATACTTTTTCTAAATATTAATTTAGTAAATATTAATTAAAAAATATTTTCCATTAGTGAATTTGAATAAAAATCAGCTCTAAGACTAAGCCAGCATCAAGATCCAAAATACCAAATTTGGTTGTTTTAAAATTCCTATGAGTTTTTTAAATATTAAATAAAAATTCATATTGCATAGAAAGAATAAAAATTTTGTTTTGTTTTTATGAATCAATTTCAACCGAAATTTAATTAAAGTAGCTAATTAAAGTCTCAATATATAGCTCGAAGTACCAATTTTGGTTTTGAAATCCCTATTAATTTTTAAAATATTAAATAAAAACTAATACAGACACTTTTGGAAATGGTCTTATTTATCTCATGAGACCTCAAAAAGTGTAACTCTCAATTTTTAAAAAAAAAAATGTTGATAAATTTCAAGTCCGTTTTAAGCCCTCGTTCTACTTCCAAAGTTAGCTTTTGGTTAAAAATTTAATTTGAACCAAAAATTATGTTTATACCTGTAATTTGTTTATAATTAAATTCGAATAATTTTCGATAGGTTTTATTATTTTTTGTGCTTGTTGCGAAATCTAGTGGCAGGCTACACAATCGTGAAATTATAATATAGAGAACTGATAGATTTCTTTTTGATTATTGTTGTTTTGTCACTGTATTGAGTAAAATTAAATAAATTAATAGTTAATAAACTCTTAGCTCAGCTATGCCCAAACTAACAATTATTTGTAAAATTTTACGATTACGTATGTAGCTATAATATGTCAAATAGAAAAATTATTACCCGTTTAATTTTATTTTCCTGTTCACTTCAACAAGATACGAAATAATATTATAAAACTATGGCGCAGCACAATGATTTAGTTGGAAAACCCTAAAGGCTACAATCAAGCGGTCGCGTCGTGAGCACAAGTGCCATTTAAGTGGTTACTATCGCTGATAGGCTGGCTTATCGTATTTTATATTCAAGGAAACTAATATGTATAAGCCAGAAGAATATACACACTAAGAAAATATGCAAATTAAAATGACATGGAATTTACAACTGATCATTTTGGATCAGTTATTGTCGTCGCCATGGAATACCTGAAGGTCAAAATTTTTTAATGAGTGTTAAGGTTATAGTAAATTTCCAATATTATCCTATGAAATTTATTTCCAAGAGATAAATTATTACAAATACCTACCGTTGAGAGATAATTAATTTGGATTTATTTTATAAAATCATAATACATATAAGTACATACATAGGTAGACAATATATTCCATAAGAAAACATGGTTTGGTTCAATTTAGTATATAGTACATTGTACATAATATATTGGTAAGTATTAACTTTTATTGCTTAGGTATTTTACATGAAAATAGAGAATATACATGGGTATAATAGAAAATAGAATATTACTTTATTCAAATTTTCGCTTTTTGCAGTTTATAAATTTCTCTTGGAATTTTGCGAAAGATATAACACCCGAAGAAGTAGCAACATGTAAATTATCAGCACTGACTTTGGGATTTATAAAACAATTATGCAATTCTGTTATTTGTGTCGACGCCGCTGCTGCCGAATCTCCAGTAGATCCCAATTTTTTCATCCAAAACTCATTTCCTGGTAAAGAGTTGCCATCACTAGGATAACTAACGACTAACAATTTTCCTAAAAATCAAGTAAGATAAGCTTTGTAGCGCTACTTTTAGTAACGTAAGTACCTTCATCGGCTCCTTGAAGCTTTTCGTGAGGATTTCTTTTGGAAATGTAAATTTTTATACCTCCTAAATCATGATTTGGGATTTTCATAAGTTCGTTATTTTTATAACCACCACAAGTAGTAACGCCATCAAAATAAGAAAAAAATACATCGGATACTGAATTTAATTGATTGCCCCAAAATCTAAAATAAAATTTTGTAATTATAATTTATTGAATAAAAAATAATAATCAAATAGTTAAGATATACCTACGTTAATCTTTTAGCAAAAGTATCAGCCAAGATATTTCCTTGCACCTCGTGAGCTTTCCATACCCCGAGGCCATATCCAACGACGTGAATATAAGCAGTAGTATTTTTTTCTTTTGCCCTATGATTAGCTTCTAATAGTAGCGTATCAATAGAAATAGAAATCCTTTTAGAAAAACTAACTGTATCAAAATAACTGTCTTTATTTATTGCAATAAATCTCTGTGGAAATTCTTGAGTTAATTCTCTATAAACAAAGCAAGGCTCTTGATAGAATTTTGCAAAAAGAGCGGGTAAACTATTATCCTGTTCGTCTCCATATCCATTACTAGAAGTGTTTTGATCTTTTGTAATCAGCACTTCTTGATATTCCATTACACGGGGTTTTACAAGACGAGCACCGGTAATTCCAATCACAACTCCAGAG
Source organism: Lycocerus yunnanus (assembly GCA_036346125.1). Taxonomy (NCBI): domain Eukaryota; kingdom Metazoa; phylum Arthropoda; class Insecta; order Coleoptera; family Cantharidae; genus Lycocerus; species Lycocerus yunnanus. Next base: position 4,278,781 of record JARFIX010000008.1, read on the forward strand.
CTTTCAACATTTGCACGAGAATCGCTCTCACGGCCGTAATTGTGACGCTCCCTTCATTGATAAAATATGAGTACGAACTAGTGGAAAGAAAAACGGATAATTTAATTTCATCGTAACTGAGACAATTGTGTAGAGATAATTTTGATTTAGGTTGGTCTTTTCCGATTAATTCCCATTTTCCGGAACCGAAAGTGTTATCCATAAGAACATACCGATCATATTTACCAACAAACACAGCGACGCGTTTGGTAAGCAATCTTTCTATTAAATTTAAAAGTGACATATCTTTATAAAGATCCTTTTCAGTTGCACTTCCATGCTTTCTTTTATGTAAAATAAAGCCAATGTATAAACGAAGAACCTGTTCGTGAATTAACGGATAAGCGGAATTAAAGTTGTTTTCCAAAATATCTGCCGAAACGGAATCTTTTAAATGTTTACAACGAACATTATCAATGGGAAATTCTATTGGAAAAGAATCACTTTTTGAAATAATTTCGTTTAAGTTTAAATCTTTGACTTTGGTAGCAATTATTGTTTCCGTAATGAAACTTATTTCTTCTTGTGTCCATTGAGGCGACTCGGTTGGCCAATCAGGTAAAATTGACATTTTAAATAAAAAACCACCGGGCACAACACAATCACTTAATAATTTCCAGCAGTGATGGAAATCACTAGAAGACTGGAACAATCGGTTGTCCTCTCATTTCTTTAAAACGATGTTTATGATTCACCATGTAACTGTATTATAAATTACAATTGATTACAATTTGTTGCGCAATAAAACAGTGGTATGTGGAGTAAACTACTGAATAAACTAATAGATGGCGTTCATATTAAGTTGGCCCATATTATTGAAAAGAATAAAAATAATGGCAAATAATAATAATTGGAAGTCGTAGAGTACTTTAAAGCTAATTGGGTTGATTGAAAAAATCTATGTTTACGGAATGTTGAATTAGGAATGTTTTTCGAGATTGAATTAAACGAGATAATGCAAATGTGCCAATGTTGCCATTTCAAAAGTCTGCAGGAGAAGTGAAAAAGGTAATCCATAGTTTATGGACGACATAGTATCTACATTTAAAAATTAAGAAATTGAAAAGTGGAGACGGTACCATTGACCGCTACAAAACCAAACGGGAATTTTGATTAATGAAATAACAAATCACGATTGTGTAGAGAATGTGAACACATTTGTTAAAATAAAATTATAATTTATTTTAAATTACTTTTGATTTTTGAATTGCCTATATACAGAGCTGAAAGCATTTTAAGTAAAAGGCTTGGAAAAAGTACTTTAAATACTCAAAAGTGATTGAAATACTTTAATTGAAGTACTTTAAAACTAGAGTATAAAGTATTTGGTATTTGAAATAGTACTTTATTGAAGTATTTGAGTATTTGGTAATTGATTTTTAAAAAATTTGAGTACTTGAAATAGAGAAAGTATGTACTTGAACTACTTTTAAAGTATTTGAGTAAATTTAAGTACTTGGTTGAAATACTTTGGGTAATTGAAGAACCTTAAATAATTTGAGGTTAATTGAATTGCTTTTTATAAGTAAGTATTTGATATTTGAAATACTTTTTTTTAGTGAATTGCTAATTGATATGCCAAATACTTTTAAGAAAATTTAGTATTTTAAATACTTTTCACATTAAGAAGTACTTGGAAGTTGGTACTTAAATTACTTTCCCAAAGTGCTTTTGCTAGCTCTGCCTATATAATATCTATCTTACTATTTTTGATTATTATGAAATAACATCTTAGTCCTGAGAGGATGCCATCGAAAAGTCGTCACAGATAGGCATAATAATTCTATTTGCATTAATCCCGCTATTCCTTTGTTTAATTAAGATTATGAACGTGGTCCTAAATCTATCAGATTATGAAATATTTTTTCTAACGGAAGAAAATTGATAACTTTTCGCCACACATAATATGATGTATTCAGTGTGCAAACACCTTTCAGGGTAAAATTATGTAACATGACGAAACCATGCAAACATTTCAAAATTTATCTAATCAGTTCGTTACAATATTTTACAATCTACAATAACTTAGTTGTTCTAATTAGTATTTTTTTGCCTTGAGATTTTATAAGAAAATAAATTTGTTTATTAAATAACTCTTTTATTACTCAATAATAGTATAATCATAATCAATTACAAACTAAATCAAAGTAATTCTATTGGGAATTTACACATCATCAATCCCCATCAAAACATGTTTTAACAACAATCAATAATATCTTTTATCATCCGGCACAATTTTTTTGTTTACATATTTAATATTCTTATATACAGCACATTTATTATTTTTGTGCATATTTCACTTTTATATAAAACAAAAATATAATTACTAAGTGCCCACCCACTCCTCCAAATTACAATATTTTATAATTGGCGATTTTGGGATATTACAGCTTTAAATTTCGATCCTACGAGTATATTCGACTCGATTATATCATTATGTTCAGGTTACAATAGGTGGTAGTTGAACTACAGGTTGGGGAAACTCCTTCAGGGTGCAATCATAAAAGTCTGTTAGAATTTGTTCAGATGGAGAACGAGGTGGATCTTCATCAACACTTAATGGTACGGTAACATCTCTTGCTATAACAACACAGAAACATTCTTCTGATTTGTCTTTGCGTTGGAATGAAATTCCACATATTGATGCTAAAGTTTCGCTACTGTCAACCTGCAAATAAAAAAGAATATTAGTGTTTGATATTTTACATAATATGGAAAAGAATTTAATTTTTAAACATTGATGAATTAAGAATTGTTTTCAAACGCATCAATACTTAAAAAATCCAAGATTGTAAATAAAATAAGATAATTACCTGTATAACAGGAATGTAGTTTTCGTAACAGTAAGCTTGTAAAAGAACGGTTTGCATGTGGGAACCAGCTTCTTCCGATCTGGTCAGCAAGCAGAGAAGTGCGTCTTCTGGATTGTCATCCAGATAATTAAGGGATGGTAGAAGCCCACAGACAAGACGACGTTCACAACGTGCCTTTGTGACGGCACTCACGATTTCACGTCCAATGGTATTTCTGTTTAGCATTTTGCATTTAGGATGTTCCACTTTTGAAATACACATATTAGCAACTTCGGAATATAACGCTTTGGGAAACACTGTAATAACTTTCACCAACAAATTTAAATAATTTTCACAATTTTAGCAAATCACAAAAACGATCACTTTTTAATATTATTAAACAATATTGTGTAATAGTAGCACCGTTAAACAATCTCTATGGTTTAATCCAAATAAGCAACGTTAACGAACTAACTCGGTGATCTGCCGAGAATCGATTATATACTTGGCGCGGCAGTGCAGAGTGGGAGAAAAATTCCCAGAAGAGGTACTCGGGAAATTATCTTTTCGTGTAAAATACATTCGAGAAACCTACGCTTACCCAAATTGTTTATACATAAATTTTTAAGTTATTCAGGGTCAAATAAAAGGAAAATATTTTTTGGGAATTGAAAATACCGAATATTTATTAATTGTTATTCTGAAACTGTTTACAAAATAATATTAATGATTATTTTAACAGTTCGGATTAGAAATGGATCATTTTTTTTGCAAATTCCATTTATGATTGAAAATTTCTGTCTTGCTATCATTATAAGAACACGCGTGGCTAATACATAATTATGATGGGCCAATAGATCAATTTTAAGATAAGATTTTCAAAACATTTATTCATACTTGAAACACGTGAAACTATCAAGTTTTTAAACAGGTGACTACTTTCAATTGCATTCATCGAATGTTGCTTAATTTGGGTTATTTTCATAGATCCTTATACAACTTTCTCAATGCTATTACCTGTATACTTAAATGCCATTATCGTTAATTTATTGAATTCTTTTTTGGATTATCTATATCACAGTTCCGTTTAGATAGTATTTCTTGAAACTTTACAAATTCGATCAAATGAATTTGATCAAACATAACATATTCGGAAGTCGATTGATGGTGTGAATATTTGGTATGAATAATAGTAACGGAAGACTTGCAAAAGCTATAGATAGCAATTTGACTAAGAAAAATTTGTTTGTTGATATGATTTTACATAATAAAATTTTTTTATTATTAGTAATCATACTAAAAATATTTCCCAAAATTCCTAAAAAACCCACAAGGATGATAAAAGAAAAAGGAAATGCAAATTGATAATTAACAATGACGCAGGAATCTGTGGTACGAAAATATTATTATGCTCAATTTTGGCATTATCCTTTTTTATGTTGTTTTGTAACAATCAAAAACAAATAATAACATTTCTGACTGTATGTGATTCGGAACAAACATTTTCCAGAATTTTATTTTTATTTATTTAGCTTTAAATAAAACTTATTCACATCATATATTATATTATTTGATTGTTACCTATATCATGGTGTAATATATTTTTGGAGATCCTAGTTACTTATATCCACCCATGTAAAAATAAAATACTTATAAGATTAAGTTCTGAAAATTGGAAAAATTTATATGATTCACTTTTTCTCATATGTTGATGTTATCATTAATAAATTGGTACTTGTGCTAGTTAGATTAGATACTGCCCGTGTATTTTACCTGCGATAAATTGAGAAGATGATCAAATCTACTATTTTAATAATAGGTACTAATTATGAAATTATATATTGAGTAGGTAAACTAATTGAATAATTCCAAGTGCACTTATTGGATGATTGATGCTTGACCAATACCAATATCAATACAATTAATATTGAAACTTGACACATTTAAATTAAATTGCAGCAGTATAAAAATTCATTCATTTTAGCCAGTCATTCGTCAAGGCTACAATTTTAAATTCCGTCCCGTGTATTATTATTGAAAAAAGAATGAGCATAGTTCATTCCGATTCCGATAGTACAGAGTACCAAGTTTATCATCTTTAATTACCTACAAATACTATGATGTGTTATATAATAAAGAAATATTTTTATTTATTTAACAACCATTCAAAACTAAAATCAGCGTGTTAATTAGATTTGAAGCTTATAAGTGTGCACCGTGAAAATTTAATGAGGATATGAACTTCATGTTGGAAATGTTGAATATCTACTTGGTCTAAACCAAGATGACTTAGTCGGGAAATGTAATTGTCAGGAACAGTCCTATGAAAGGCATGTAATTCCAATCCGTGGGATGTTTTGGCGATTACAATGCTACAGGAAGTTCTTCCCGGTTGGCTCGAAAATTACCTCAGGCCGACCGTCTTATCGCACATCTGCATTTGCGAAAAGTTGATACCTCTCGACCAACTGTCTTCTCTAGTATTGTATTTTTCTTGATGTCGATTTCCCGAGGCAGATTTCCTGAAGACAAATTCCTGCTAAAAATGGGAAATCGAGGTGAATAGCAAAATTAGGCGAAAATCAAGTACCGGACGAGTATTAATAAATCGTCTGAAATTTCTTAGCTCTTAAACATTAATTGGTGACATTAACCTAACTAATAAGAATTGGGTCTATATTTACAAAAATCTGGCTAATTGACAAAATTTCAAGGTAGAAACAGAAAGAAGCATGATTTACGTAGAAATCTAAGTAAAAATATACATACCTACCAACTTGTGCATGGTAATAATTATTATTACCTATGGATTTAAAAAAGTATAATAATAAAATAATATAGTATTAAATAATGACGATCATACTTTTTTTACAAACTTGGTTAGCTTAGTATTACATGGTTTCCAATTCTAACGCAACTTCGTATAAATTGCGTTTGATATTCCATTTGAAATTGTTCAATATTTCGCCATTCAAAATTATAATTGCTAGGAACTCTTCTCAACTTACGTGTAATTTTTAATCTTATAAAAAAATATTTTAATGGATGAAAACATTTTGCAGAAATATAACTAAACGCGGTGCCTGGCATGAACATATATTTTAATTTACAGGTTTTCCGGGAAAATTTAACCCAGAGAGCGTAAAAAAATCAAAAATTAAAATAAGATAACAATTTTTAATTGTGATTTTAAAGTTTACTTTCAAATTTGTGATTAATTAAGTAGCAATAACATATTAACACCATGAAAACATATTTTGTCAATATAAAGTAGGTCGTTAGCATTGCTAGACACGAATCCCTGACCTGTTCCGACTCGATCTCGGTTCTACAAAACGATTATCTGCGTCATCCAAATTACAATTTCTATGTTGTTAATCTCTCGGGCTTTCCATAATACTTGTGTGTGCGTAAGTTTATACAATCCGCGAAAGTATTGACAAGCTGTTGAACTTAATATCCGTTTCATTGATTATGTAATGATCTTTGCAGCGATAACTAAATCCATTTGGCAATATCATGTATGTTGTATGTACATACATACAAAAAAGAATAATGTCATACAATCCCATGACATGTGATTCATTTTTTCGTGATATGTATAATACGACGAACTTTTTTGCGTCCATCAAGCGAATTATTTGCTGAAATTAGAGATAAATGTTTAGCCGAACATGTGCCAATTTATGGACAAGTAAAAATCAGTTCAAAAGTCATATTATTATCATTTACAATGTTCGCAATCAGTATTTTATTTAAAAGTTCGTAATACACTTAAATTTTAAGTAAAGTTTCGTAACAATCAGAAACTGTGACCGTTAAGTATTTAACATACTTTTCTTATACACGTATTAATGTATAAAATATTTAAACTGGAATTTCCATCGGCACTTTATGTTTCCCATTGTAAACATGAGAAGGCAGATACTTGTAATTATTAATTTCAATGCTATAGCTTCATTGATAAATACCTACTGTCTTATTCTTAATGATCATTCATACGTATAGGGAAACTACGGGACATGGAATACATTTTATTTTCAGGTTTACTTTAGAAAATTATACCTCGGTGGTTTGCCATATTCCATTCCGAGCGGAGACGGTCAGAATAAAATTCTTACTTTGACCAGAATTGAACCGAGTACAAAAGTGTATTTAACTGTAAGTTTACTCATTTCTATTAGCATATACATTATTTACTTACATAATATTGATTGTTTGTAAACAAATTAGTAATAACCCTCGTATTTGAATATTTAATATCACAAAATAATAAGGGTATATAATTTTAAATAGAAAAATGACATTTACATAATATGTGGGATTCTTTAAAGAAATTGACTTGTTAGATCTGAAGATGATTTCTAACATTTTTGTGGGAAAAACTGCTAAAAATCTGGTTTATGTCTTTTATTATAATATAATAATTATGTTTTATTGAGTTTAAAATATTTATTAAACATATAATTTCACAAATTAATAAATCATTTATAAATTAATAATATAAAATTATATCTTCTTAGATTTGTACATAAAAACATTTCCGTTTAGTGTGATAATATGATTATGTTTTCAAGTGTCAGAAATTTCCAAATAAATAAAAAAATTTAAATTAAATAGTACATTACATACTTTATAATAAGAAATACATTTTATGGTTCTAAAAATTTGTTTTTAAGATAGTTAGTAAGGCCATATAAGTCGTAATATATTACAAAAGTATGTATTATATTATGTTATACTATGTATATTTATGTTATAATTTATCAGCAAAATAACAAAATTTCCTTTTAATAATAATTTTTGGTAAGTCTTGCTTTTGAAACAGCCCTCGTATTTGAATATTTAATAACAGAATAATTTATTACTATAATTTACCCAGAATTAACTTAAAGGAATTCAAATTATGTAATACTTTTCACCTTACAAATTTATTATGTATGAAGGTTCATAGAAAGTACCACATAGCGATACTATTCAAAGTAGGGCGAATAAAAAATCGAAACTTTGCTGATTATTGTAAATACATAATGAAGTTTTATACCAAGAATGAATTTCTACGTGAATTTCATTATTTTACAACGTGAAAAAGATTTTCAGAAAAAACACTGCTACTGCAAAACAATATTATTTTCCAAAGTTGGAAAAAGTTTCCTAAATCCCTAATAATAATATTATTTACTTTTTATTACAAATTATATCAGCTGCAAATATTTATTGTTAATTGATAATAAAATCAATTGTGTAACCTACGTTTTGTTATTGTAAATTTGAAAAATGAACAACAAATTGTAAGTACTGACGTAAATTAAGTGCAGTTAAACGTGTGGATATTAAATTTTTATTGAATGACCGAAAATATTATTGTTGACGTATACCTTTGAGCATTACAAATTAGACAATAGAGGTTTACAGTAATTATTGATTTACGTGCATAGTTTAATTTAAAAACATTGGTGCGACACATACCAACGCAACGTCACACATAAAAAATATGACGATTATAGAAATGTTTTTGCGCAGATATCAACCGAAGAAAATTTCTGTTGACGAAAATTTGGTCGAGGACGACAGAACGAAATAAATTGATTTTAAAATTTTTTAATTATAGGTACTCGAACGTTATCTTATAGGTACTTTTATCGCCTTTGACAGCATTCACTTTTTATTGAAGAGCGTGTGATCTTCAGAGCATCGATCAATCTATATATAACTGCATCAAGTGTATTATACGTAGATACATGTTACATGTATCTGTATTTTAAAAATATAAAATCTAAAAATAACTATTTTTCCATTATCAGTAAAACCCTATTAACCGACTTCCTGTTGTTAATGTGTGATCATCATCAGCAGACAAATACGTATGCAGTGATGGTCATTGAGATAGAGCCATCGTAAAAAAACGAAAAATAATTTAAAAAAGAAAAGTTTGCGAAAAAACTACCTTTAATATTTTTTTTAAATTATTAAATTTAACTAAACCTGCAAAGGTAGCTAACGCATTTTTAATAATAGTTTTAAAATAACACTTTTTATTTTTAACACTAAATAAGAGGTCATTAAAATAGAGCAACTCCTAAGAACAATTATTTTTAACAATAAATTCCAGAATTTTGCATTATTAAGCCAATATTTAGTTGTCTGACCCTTATTATTTATAATGGTTTGATATCTTCATGGCGTAGACTCAATAAACTCTTGCATCGTTTCACTAGTGTAGATTTAAATTTTTTCTGCACAATTTGCTTTACTTAATTCATGCTTATTTTTCATTTTATGTTTCCCAACTTCTTTTTTAGTTCACCCCAAAGGTTATCGATTGGGTTTTTGTCAGGGGATTGAGCAAGCCATGGTAAAACAGACAACTTTTGAACTTCAAAAAAGTTCTTTGCTTTCTTAGAAGTGTGTTTAGGGTCGTTGTACTATTTGACCATATTAAAGGCATTTTTTTTGCAACAGGCAGCATAACATTTTCTAAAATATTGACATATTCGTGTTGGTCAATGTTTTTGTAATCCAATAAATAGAACCTACACCATACCTTGAAAATGCTTCCCATAGCTGGATATTTCCACTTTCATGCTTTACTGTATCTTTTGTATATTTAAAGTGGATTTGGGGTTCTTCGTACATACTTTCTGCCATTGAAGCCAATCAAATTAATCTTAGTTTTGTCAGATCACAGATTACTTTCCATTTTTTATTCTTTTGTAACAATTTTTTTCTTATTTTAAAAATTCTTACAATTTTTACAAATTCATAATATCCACACTTATTCAAACATTAAAATTTCAATTCAGATCTATTCAGATTTCATTGTTTTTATTATGTCGCCGAGAAACGAGAAATATAACAAACATGACTGAAAAATCGCAGGTCGATATTAAAATATCTGTTATAAATTAACATAATTTCAAATAACTATTGTATATTATTTAGATTTTCAGGTAGTTTAGTATGGCTTTTGATTAAATTGATATAGTTCACATATTTTTTATTTTTTAGCGATCCGGGTGATTTTGGCACTAATCATTAAAAATTAACATTTTTTGGAGTTTTAAGATGAGAAAATGAAATATTTGTTATCAGCCGAAAATGGGTTTTATTTCTAATTTTTTTGTATAATATTATGAGAAAGGGTAAAGTACTAGTATGTACGTACAGTATTGTAACGTGCAAGTTACAGGTATAACCCGTAACAACCTTAGTTTTAGGATTAGGATATTGGATTTATGATGATATTCAGGAGAGCTGAGCTCGCTTTTCGGTAGGCATCAGTAGCCATCAACCGTCCAGGTCAGGGAAGTACGGATAAGCCTGAACTTGAAAATGGCATTCCTTATAGTTTGTATTTTTGATAATGTTGATGTTAATAAATAAATAAGTAAGTAAATAAGTAAATAGAAAAATAATGATTAATTTTTGATGTTTTTCAAAATTTGTAGTACAAAACAAAATTAATTATTATACTTGTCAAAAGTCCCTGTTAGTGTAAATAATTTGTGTCGTCGTCTCTTTGCTTTTCGAATTTTTAAAACAAAATTATTCATGTACTGTCATCTGCGTATCGTTGGCGTTATGCCTTCCGAGTGATCTTTAGCAAATTTTATTATATTTTTAACGTTCTTTTAAGATAAAAGAGAAATATTTCTAACCACTCTGCCGTCTAAATTATTTGCTCTTCCTCAAACAGTACATGGACTTACGAAGAGATCGATTCTTTTAGAAACATGGTCAATTGCGGGTAGTTTTTGCACAAGATTTTCCTCTAGAACCTTATTTTCCACATTATTTTTAATTTCAATGCAATGTCTATTAATTTCTTGGAGCACTTAACAAGTTTTGCTGTTTGGCGCTGGAATTTTTCCTCTTTATACAAAGTATGTATAAATTTGTACTCGTTCGAGAGAACTGCAATGAACATTGCGACCCATTTTAACTAAAAGTTACTAAGCAATTTATGTAAATCTTCTATATTTAGATAAATTACATTCCCACCTAAAAATACTAATAAAAATTAAACATTTAACCACCATTTAACCATAAAAACTACCATTATTATAATATGGATCTATTTCACTGACCAAACTTAGTTGGCATTTTTATAAATTTGGGATTCCCACAACAAATACAAAATACCTTAGCGGAAAAATGATATGATTAAGATTTTATTTTTAAAGTCACTTCAACAATGCCTTTAGGAAATAATAATAAAGCGATAAAGTTATTGTTTGTAAATCATTATTATGCACACAAAAAATATATGATATATAAAACAATGGGGCAAATTAAAACATAGGTTTGTTCAGAAGTTCATACATTACAATAAATTATAACTAAACAGCAACTGCAAAATGGTATCTAGTTTTTGTGTTTATTATAATAAATTTTAAAAATACATCGGCGAAAAACAAAAATTCCAACAAAAATTAACACTCATCAAGTTGATTTGATTAAAATTCGATTTAAATTATTAAAACAAAATAGATAATTTAAATTAAACACAATATAATTAACTAATCAGCTATTAGTTGAAATTGACCGATGACTCTAAAAGGGTTCGATTGTGCACAAATCATTTAATCACTAAGTTTTACACTTTCAAAGTTTATAATGATGTACTTGCAACAATATAAAGTCTTGTTTTAACATAAACACGATGATATAAATACTTAGCATAAAATAAAATTACTCCTTGTACCTAACTTGAATGAGATTATATTACGATCGGATATTGCTTAATTTTTTTAGTCCTGGATCAACACCATATTTTTGTGGCCAGATAAAGAGCTTATAGTCATAAACTTAAAAGTTAAGTTACATCTATAAAATTGGCAGGTTTATAACTTATTTTTCTATAATTTACTAGTTTACTGTCATTTCTACGCTAATAAATTAGATATGTGTACATGTAGTGGATGTATGTATTTTTCAAAATAATAAAATATTTTCTTAAAGTTAGTTCAAGTGCATATTATTTCAAAAATTGCATTAAAATTTAATTTCAATGTATAATTCCGAAATTTGTTTTAAAAATAACATTTTTGTCAGTAATTTCTTGACTTTTTTTCATCCTGGATCCCGTGCAACTGCACCTGAAGTTGCACTTATAACTGAAATATTAAAACACTTACGTACATACCGTGAATGTTCAATTGCACCGTATTATTTAAACATTAGTTACCTAAATTTAAGTGTTAGTTTGTCGTTTCCCCATTGGCGGAATTGACACTTTAAGTACGACTTAAATTTAACTAATACTTAAATAATTTGACGCAATTGGACATTAACCACACGTAAATGACTAAACCATACAGCAAAGATTGCGCTGATGAGCAGTAAATATGTTTTCTAAATTTTCTTTATTAATAACTAAAAAATCAATGCCGAAACTAAACTTCCAAATTAATTATCCTTCGGTTAATTTTTAATTGGGGCGTCACAAGTGCCTAATAAATAATATACGAATGCTTATAAACACAAGGGAACATTTTCGAGAAGAGTAAGTTGTTCGACAATTTAATTTAATCCAATAAATATGTGATCGATTTTGTTTATCGTATTTCTTTTTCACATGTCTGTATGATACTAATTATCTTTGCTAATTTAAACAATTTTTGTATATTTATGATTATAAAGAATTTTTCGTATGTGTATAACAATATGACATTAATAGATAGCAAAACAAAATACAAAGTTCAAAAGTATAATTTACATGCTTTGTGTAGAAGGTATATTAATACTACTAATTATTTAGTAATTTTTTTGTATATTTTATTTAAATATAATATGATAGCTACCTACTAATGGGTAATTATTGTAGCAATAAATTACCTATTTTAGACGTCAATATACGCAAATAGTTATTGAACTTATAAAATGGTTTTCAACTACAATATTTAATTTTTCAAACTAATTTTAATAATTTATTTTCACCAAAGTTACAATAAAATTTTGAAAAACATTTATCTGTAGTACAATATTTTTTTATGTCTTTAAAATGCAAAAAATGTAACCTTGTGCAATGTTTTGTAAATCAAATATTTGCCAAGATGAGAAATTTCCTAATAACAAAGCAGTGCAATTGGAATTTTTCAATTTTTGCACACATTAAAATTACCGCTACAGAATAGGTACCTACGTATTTAAGAATTTTATAGTTTTTCAATCGATTTACTTTAGAATTTTTCCAAGTTATTACTCATTGCAATTATGTGAACGACCTGAGCGACCTTTGATTAGTCGAGATTTTCAACGTCCTTGTTATAACGTAACCGTACGAGTTCTCACGTGTTATGGCACGCTCGTTCCAGTTTATGAAATTTGGGTTTTATCATCTCAATTTATTAAGAGAACAAATAAATTTGATCAAAAAATTTACGTTGTTTTAAAAACCTTTGGAAACCAATAATTTATTAAAGTAATATTGAGTAGTACTTGGAAGTCACAGAACCGATAGAAAATCCAAACTTAAAAACCCACTTTACAATTTTGCATTAGCTCGGCCTTTACTGTTACCAACAAGGTGCAAAGTTCTAGAAATTAAAAGTAACTTAGTAATATTTTTATTCAATCTTCAAGTTTAGTTTTCGCAAAATAAATTTATTTACAATAAATTAATTATTGAGTGCATAAGTACAACGCAAAATGAAATTTTTTAAAATAACCTTGCATTATAATTATTATAACATCAATTTCTATTACTGATAAATCATTTGCTAACAAAAAGTTTATGTAGTACATATTTTATGTATATAAATGCGTTTTAATTTGTATTTCCCCTATAAATTCTATAAAAGTGATATACCAACCAAATAAAGTGTCAGCAGAGATAAAAATAGCCATCAAACAATACAATTGAGATAATCAACAGGCACTACTTGTGTATTATTTATTCACTCTATTATAATAATATGTAATTGCTTATGATATTACGTTTTAAATGTAATTATGTATAAATAAATAAAAAAATTAAATTAAATTAAATATTATGCAAACAAATGCTTTAACACATTTCAAATAGGTTATGGAATATTTATCAAACTTGAAAAAAGAAATAAATTAAAAAAAATTAATTTTTATTCTTAATTAAAACAGTAAATTACAGTCAATTTATTTCAAAAATATACCTAATACCACATAAAAAAGTAATTTTTGTTTGGCGTTCGTTTCGTTCTAATTCATGGATATCCCTGTACTCTACCGTTATTATTCGATAAATGGAAGGAGTACTGACAGTACAAACAGTTCTACTAGTAGGATGAACAAAATTGAAGACGAATGCTGTCGAAATTTTTAAATAAAAAAATATCTAAACATTAGAATTCCCTGTAAAACCCTACCATGTATCACTTAATGCAAAAATTTAAACTTGTTTATTAATGTAAATAACATAAAAGTAATACTTGTTAACAATTTTATTTTCCAAGAGGCTTGCACTTTATAAAAGTATGATTATTAAAGTACTTACATACTACAATTTTATTGCATATTATGCAATTTTTTCTATTTGCATGTAAAGAGGCCCATGCGCCACTGAAAATGTACTATATCTTCAATAGGTACTATTTTATCTAAAGGTCCATCCAGAATGGCCCTCTAGCCACACTGGCACAGACCATTGAACTCTCTACCATTAACATAATGTTTAGTAAACCGCAAAAACAATCACATCAAGTAAAAATTTAAGCTCGAAATAACTTACGGTTATATACGAGTACCATAAATAAACTTGTAAGATATAGAAATATTATGCAATAATATAAAAAAAGAACTACATATTATAAAATGACCACTACGTTATTAATACAAAGCAAAGCGCAGTCACCCATAAAAAGTAAAAAAAAAAGATGTTGCAGGTTAGCGGGTCAAAGAAAATATCCCATGTAGCAGCACTTTTCAAAATTTAAAAAATGTTAACAACACTTTTTTTCAAACTGGAAGCGATATTTTCTGGTTTATTGCGTACTATTACTAATAAAATGCGTTTTCATATCATAGTCGTGGAGTAGCGTTTTATTCTTTGGTTGGTGAAAAAAAAAATAACAGCATTATGGGCAAATTACATATTTTATAAATAAGAATTTGGGGTTAAAGCTATATTTGCAGTTCTTGCATGCTATTGCATCCAGTTTGTTTTGAATAAAATTTAAATGGGAAGGTCTCTATTACAATATGTTGTAATCTTGTGTCGAGTTAATAGTTTTCCAATTTACATTAAAAAAATTTGGAAAATGTAATTGGAAAATAATTTGTTTAATTGTTAAAATTAACTTAAACATTATTAAAAATTTATTTTATTAAAATATGTACATAATAATACAGAATTTGAATTTTTGCAAGCTTTGATCTTGAAGTATCTTGATTGCACAGATCACGAATGAAGGATAATTTAAACTTTTAAAATATGCCATATAAATTTACAGAATAATAATTTGTAGGTAAGCCAATGATATTAGTTGACGTGTGTTTTTAACCTCAGGAAGTTGTATTATTCATATTATTAAATTTAAAATCTAGCATTATTATTCATACCCACGAATCGTCATAAGTATCACAATTTACGCAATTTTGTTACTATAATTTCCTGTTTTTCTTATTTATTCAACAAGTTCGCAGGGTAAGATAACATGAAATCGTTGTGCGGTCGAGGAGTTTAGTATTGTTGCTTAAAAAATCGCGTCTTTTGTTAAAATGTTGTATGTGCCTCTTAGTTTTATTTTGTTTTATTTTAGTAAATTATTAGTTTGTAGAAATTAATTTTGCTATATTATTTAATCTCCCAAATGAAGTCTTTTAAAGTCGAAATCCAGATAAATCGCTTTTCTGCGCCCAATAACGGCAAATTCTCAAATTTTTTTAAAATCCTCGGTTTTCCAGATAAAATGAACATTTACGAAATATAGTTGACCTTTTCAATAGATATTTAAGAAATATGGTTGAGGTTTTAGGTCTAATTAAAACAATATCAAATTGTCCGACGTTTCGGGCTCTTTATTGACCTATTTTCAAGGCTGGAAAATTACACAAAATTAAAAATCTAGTACATGAATAATTAATTAAAGTTAACCCACCTGCGAGAAGATAATTATAAGTTACTAAGACACCTTTATAATAATAACACTAATAATACTTTATTTCCACAACAGGCAAGCCCAATAACAGAAAAATAAAATTGTAGTATAACAAAATTACATAAATGCAATCAAATTAATTACAAAAAGAAAACCAAATTGCTGAATTGTGGAACACCAATCAGCAAAATAAAAAATGACAAAAATCAAAGTCGGAAATTTCTGTTTTGAAAGTATAGTTATGAAATTATAAACAACAATGGTTCCAACACATTTCCCTGAGGTATTCCATTTATCATTCTTCTCGTTTCCGATATAGCTTTACCATACTCAACCTTCTGATCTTTGTTTTTCAAATAATTATTATCAATTCACTCCTGCACTTCCCTTTCGATCTAAAATACTTTTTTGTTTTTTAATTAGTAAGTCTCTATTTATCGTTTCAAATGCTCTTTCAAATCATCATCATCATCATCATTTACGTGTTGGACGTATTGTCCGTTAGTCACTCTTGGTCGCTCCATCGTTTCTTAGGACGGCCTACATTCCTTCTTCCTCTCGGTTTATATTTATATATTTGTTTAGGTATCCGCTCGTTGGTCATTCTTTCAAGGTGTTGCTTCCAATTATTCCTGTAGAGCTTAATGCGGTCGTTTAGGCTGTCGATGTTTAACTCGTTTCGGATATCTGTGTTACGCTGTCTATCAACCCTCTTGTACCCTGCAATCTCCCTCAAGAACCTCATTTCTGCGGTCTGTAATCTCTTTTCTTCACCCTTTGTTAGCGTCCATGTTTCGCTTCCATATGTCACCGTTGGTAATGAGATTGTTTTGTAGAATTTTAATGCCGTATTCTGGCTACTTCTGTTCTTGAATGTTCTTTTAATTGTTCCATTTATAAAGTTAAACTTTTCAATTTTCTTTTGAGTATCTGTTTCTTGATAGGGAAACTGCACAGCCAAGATAGTCGAAATTTTTACTTGCTCTATGGTCTGGTCGTTTAATATTATCTTGGATCTTTTTGTTCTTGTCCTTGAAAGCCATGACCTTTGTTTTAGTATGTTGATATTGTCATGTTGTAATCTTCCAAAATTAAACTTAATTTGTATAGAGCATATTGCAAAGAGTTTCAGTGCTCGCTATTACACCTGTTCTGCAATGCATCAAATTTTCAAATCAATAAAAACTATTAAATTCATGCATCCGTCATCAATACTTCTTTTCTAATCATGTACAAGACAACTGTTTGTAATTTGTGCTCTTCTCTAAAGCCCGACTGATATACTGTGTTAATAATTTATTATCTTTGATGTGGTCTCTTATTTGGATATACATAAACAACAACATTCGAAAAGATGTATAACATCATTAACATTCGCAATTTACTTCTTAAACCTTTCGCGATTGAGAATTTTCATAGATATCCATTACAGAAGAAGCAGAGGAGTCTGTGAGGAGTTCCAAAGTGAATAACACCAAAACAATGATTGAAAACGAAAACTAAGAGTTACTCGTATGCTTTTCCGTCTGTACTGAAAATTTAACAAAATTTCGGAGTTTCTAAAAACTCACATTTATAACTTTTACGTGTTAAATTTTGTTTTTTGAGAAAGTAGAAATTTTTCCAATTTAACCAAATCTTAATCTGTAACCTGCCTGATAAGAATTTTAGAAGAGGAATGGATTTTGTTTTAAAACATTTAGAATTGTTTAAATTTATTTATGTACCTTGACATTCTATTGATTAAGTTTTTTTAATTAAGAATTTAATATTTTGATGGCTGAGTTATATCTATTTATGGGAATTAAGATAACTGGTGCCATCGATACAATAAATTAGATAATGTGTAGATAATTAAAATATTAATTATATGTATAGGTATACTTGAATTGTGAATTACCAATGTTCGTAAATGGTATTGACGGATACGGGGGACTTCGTATACCAGCTGTTTATTTTTATTTACAGCGCATGCGCCATTTAAACCACACTTGACCTTGATTTAACGCACCATAGTATCCTAGACATGATTAAAAATAGATTATTTTTTTAAATATATTATTATATGGCTATGCCTATCTTTTCTGGATGTTTTAAATTTCGTTTAATAAATCTTGAAATTGCGGAACGATCCCGACACGTTCATTCTTATTTTGAAGAGCGTTTGTTCTCGAAACTACATTTTTATATAATGGTGGTCACGATTATTAATGAACGAACGCCAACGAAAATTGGAAATTTATCTTTTAAGATTAAAATATATAATGATTGTTAAAAAAAAATTAAGACAGAATTTTTGGTATTTTTCGAAATTTAGACTTTAGATATCGCCTTTTGATAATTACTTTTTTAACTTAATTTTACCTGTTTACCAGATAACTACATTTATTTTGATAATAATCTATGCAATACATTAATTTATTTTCAGATGGCTGCTTATCTGGCTTGTTGTAATATTATCTCTATTCCACGTATCCTCGCCATTCTTAAATATTTATTGACTGTTTTACTTTATCACAGGCAGTATTAGGTACATACCATGAAAAGTATTGTTTAGGTGCAAACAAATTTTGAAAGATTTACATGTTCATCATGTTCACATTTTCATCATTACATGAGATCCCATAAGCTGAAAAACCCATTTGCAAAAATGCCATGGTGTGTAGTATTTACTTTTTTGTTAAATGTTTTGTGAAAATATGATAAAATTTGATTTTAATGGTTTTTCGCAGTTTAAGGGCCTTATTTCTTAATGTGTATAGTTTTTTCTCCACACCAAACTTATTCCATTCAATCCCATAATATAATATTTATTTTCATAAGGGATTATAACATTCTTCCAAAATGTGTAACATCCACCTAACTGATCAAATAGAAAAACTTGCAAATCAATTTCGGATTAATATTTAACTCCCCAAGGTAACTTTTCATGTGGTTCCTTACCGCCAAAAAACTGACAATTGATTTTACTATATTTCATAGATGAAAATCTGTCATCGTCATCTTTAAAATCTGTTTCATTGACCATTTTAGCTTCAATTGACAACCAGGATGTTATATAGACATTATGTACATAATATACAAAAAAAAGTATTTATTATACTACTTGTAGTGGGCAATTTAAAACAATAATATCTATACAAGACATTAAGTAATTTTGAACGATATTATTTGCGAGTATTTATTTAGTTATTATTTAGAGTATTAATTTTTATGAGTTTGATTCTGGCTGCGACATATTTTTAAGTGTTCTGTTTACTTTTACTATAAGATTACTGATTACCTGGGTAATATAATAATTAAGATTATCACGAGTGCAGTACCTAGTAAAACGTAGATAGGTACTTTACAATATTTGGAAAAAATTGGTTATAAGCGGTTTTAAAAAAATAATAATTAATAGATTAGCAACAGGAGATTTGCTTTTCGTAGGTAAAACAAACATTTTTTTATTGCATATTTGCAATTCTTCAAATGTGTAGAATATTTCTTTAAAGCGGTTAAGTCGAATTCCAACTTCTTATTAACTTATTTCACGGTTGAGTCTATTGGAGTAAAACTCAACGTAATGGTTGAGTAAAACTATTGCAAAACTTTAATCGTGTTTATCTTGAAACCATCTTTTTCAACTAGGTGAAAAGATAATTCAAAAACGAATTATCCGATCTTGGTTTGTTGTTTTACATTAAATTAGACTATTTTTATTGGAGCTAGTACTACCATTATCCATATCTTACAATAACAAATATTTTTAAAAAAGCGCAAAAGTCAAAAAATCGTGAAAAGAAAACGACTTTTTTATATTACTTACATTTTTATTAAAAAAAGGAAATTTGTAGAGGAAAAACGAATATACAATGTGGAAAAGAACGGGGCTTGATATCTTGATCCCGCAGCCTAAAAAATAATTCGAAAAACATGCTTTTTTAAGCTTTGAAAGGTAAACTTTTCCTTAATATTTTTGCAAATCATATTAAAAATAGTGGCGATATGAAATTTGTTTCATCTTCTTTAAGGATTCTGCGAATGTTATAATGCGACTGGCATATTGCCAGCCGCTTGTACTACTTTTTTTATTTCTTAGAATATTATATTGTGTTCTGTTTACAAAATCAAATAAAATAAAATAGTAATCCTAGTAATTTATTTCAAATTTCCACAAACTTGTGCGTGTTTCAATTGAATGAATAGGTCAATGTCGAAATAGGAATTAGGATCAATATACGTTCATTCAGTGTGGGATGTGAAATTTACGATACAATGAATCGAACGTTTTCACCACAGAAAAGACTACTTACAAGTTTTCACCATGAAAACTAACGTTTAAAACGAAATTTAATATTTTTCCTGTGCGGGTGTTATTATACAGACCTACTAAAGATGCATATTAAAATTATCCAAAACAAATTAAGTGAAAATCGATAGATGAACAATGTTAATTAGAAATTTAATTTAATTTTGAAGTTGAATCTTTCTTTGATTGCATAAGATAGCAAGTAACATTAAATTAAAATTTATAAAAAATTAACAGATTAACTGATAGGCCAGTCAGTAGAGAATCGAAATAAGGTGGTATGTTGCAAACGGTGGTGTAGAAGATTTTATTTTTTAACTTGTATAAATAGGTACAAGCATGTGAAAAACAAAAATGCTAACACGGGCGACCTCAGGAGAACTTTTGGCAGCCAAAGAACTTCAAAATTTTAGGACTTTTTAGTTTTTTGCATATAACTCCTAAACCATCTATCCTAGTAAAGCATTTGTGGTTTAACAAATTAAAGAGCGTTAAATTCTGCGTCGAATGAGTACCACAACTTAATAATTTGGTCAAGTGGTATGGTCGAAAACTACGGCCAAAAACGATGATTTTTCTAATTTTGTCAAAACTGAGATTTAGTAATACGTAAGTGTGCGTCCGGCATCGATCGCGTTGCACTAAATTCGTTGTAACTTTTAAACTAATTAATGAAATTGAGCATTCAAAAGCTCAAATGAAAGAAGAAACATGTAGCTATTGGACTATTATATTTTTTAATATAAAAATGAATGTATATAAAAGTAGTAAATGTATATAGTTGGAACATACGGAGATATCCGATAAAATCGCTAAGAGCTCTACCATTTCTACAATTCTTAAAATAAAGATCTGAAATTTTCATAAATTACTCTAGAAGTAATGTATAAAAATATCCGATAAGTAAAAAAAATCTCAAAAATTTAGTATTGAAGATGTATACTTCAAAATTTCAAAATTTTGGGTAAGTAATAAAATCTTAAATGTATACCTAACTTTAACCACATATTACTCTTGCTTAAATCGCGTTATTGGATTTCTACAGGTGCGATTTTTAAAGCTTGAAATGTGTACTTTAAGATGCTATAAGAGGATTTAGGTTAAAAAGTAAATCAACCCTTTTATTTTACAGAAATAAAAATAAATTTTTGCTCAAAATTCGTTAAATTAGAGGTACGTTAAACGTTAATAACTTTTATAAAAAATTTATTTAACCTACCTAACTAGCATATATTATTAATAGGACTTAAAAATAAGTGAATTTAGTGTAAAAAAAATTTTAGAAGATATAATAATAGCTCTTGGCGATTTTATCGGATATCTCCGTATGTTCCAATTATATACATATACTACTCTTATATACATTCATTTTTTTATTTTAAAATATAATAATCCAATAGCTACATGTTTCTTCTTTTATTTGAGCCTTTGAATGCTCAATTTCATGAATTAGTTTAAAAGTTACAACGAATTTAGTGCAGCGCGATCGATGTCGGACGCGCACTCACGTATACGTAGTATATCTCAGTTTTTGACAAAATTAGAAAAAATTGTCGTTTTTGACCGTAGTTTTCGACCATACCACTTGACCAAATTATTAAGTTGTGGTACTCATTCGACGCAGAATTTAATGCTCTTTAATTAGTTAAACCACAAATGTTTTGCTAAGATCCACGGTTTAGAGTTATATGCAAAAACTAAAAAGTCCTAAAATTTTGAAGTTCTTTGGCTGCCAAAAGTTCTCCCGAGGTCGCCCGTGTTAGCATTTTTGTTTTCACATGCTTGTACCTATTTATACAAGATAAAAATAAAATCTTCTACACCACCGTTTGCAACATACAATTCCTTTACTGACTGGCCTATGAACGATTAAACGTATTTTTATCATAAGCTTTCAGTTATACTATCATCAAATGTTATAGTAATTTCTAATTTATTAATTAATAATAAAACATCTGATGATAACAATAACCATTGCTGAAAGCTTATGAAAAAGAAAAGACTTCAGTTTTTTCAGTTCAATATTCAATTCAATATTTCAGTTTTTTAATTGCAATTGTATACCACCGAGGTGGAGTATCAAGAGAACCCTTTTGAAAAAATTAAGTTGTTACTTACACTCAAAAAAATCCGTTCTTACCAATTAACATATCGTTCTTGAAATTGACTCAATCGTCCAGCGTTCTTAAATTGAAACAAAATTTAAAAATGTCGTATTTAACCCTTAAGTATCATTGCAGAAAGCAATCAGTAATTTAATATCCTAAGTTAAAAATGCTTTGTTTTAATTTAAGAACGTTGCCATTATTGGGTCGATTTCAAGAACGGTAAGAATGAATTTCTTTGCGTGTATGCTCTTACATAGGACGAAAGACTCTGAAAGAGTGAATATGTAGTGAGAATATGTATTAGAAAAATTGAGTCTTTCTATGTATTTTGTTGCAGTTTGTACAGTTCGGAGAGAGGTCTTGTGAGTTAGTCGTACTTAATTTGACCCCATTAATTTGGTTCCCGGTAATTTAATCTCCTGGTAATTTCATCTTCGGTAGTTTGATCCTCTGGTAATTTCACCCCCGGTAATTTGGTCCCTGGTAATTTGACCCTCGATAATTTTACCTATTGCAAAAACTTAAAGAGAGATTCACCGGTCGAGCTTAGGTTAATTTATTGTCAGCTGTAATTACCGAGGATCAATCATTTAACAGGGATGTAATTACCGATGAATGAAATTACCAGAGGCGAAATTGTCGGAGATCAAATTACCAAGAACTAATTTACCCTGGGGATTTAATTACCAAGGGGTGAAATTACTGAGGGTGACATTACCCGAAGCGAAATTGCCGAAGATAGTTGAAATAGTTCGAATGCTTAAAATTCCTCGACAAACCGTTTCCGACGCAATTAAACGATTCAAAGAACTTGGTAATATGGAAAACCGACCTGGAAGAAGAAAAAATGTTCTGTCAATACTCGCCGGAATCGCAATATCATTAAACTTGGGATTCAAAGAAATCCGAAACTGTCGATGCAAAAAGTGGCTCTTGAAACCGGAATCACGCGAAGGTCGGCTCGACGAATAGTTACAAATGAACTTAAAAAGAAACCTTATATGCTGCGAAAAGCCCAAATGATAACTGATGAAAATAAGCGAGTACGACTTCAACGATGCCGTGCTCTTCAAGACTGGTCAGAAATGACGAAAATTTCATTTTACTGATGAAAATTTTTACTATTGAACAATTTCACAATCGTCAAAATGATAGGAATTGGTCATAAGAAGCACCCGGACCCTCTGCCATCGTTGTTCATCGCCAATACCACAAGTCTGTCATAGTTTAGGGCGGTATTTGTGCTACCGGTAAAACACCTTAAGTTTTTGTGAAATAAGGAGTAAAAATTAACAAGGGAATCTACCACCGGGATATTTTAGCAGCTGCAGTTTTCTGTGGGTCAAACAGCACTTTTGTGATCAACATTGGACTTTTCAACAAGATTCTGCACTTACTCACAAGCCGAAAACTACGCAAGAGTAGTGCCGAATCAATTTTCATGATTTTATCGGTTTCGCTGAATTGCCTCTATGCTCACCAGATTTCAACCTAATAGATTACGCCATATGGTCAATTTTAGATGCCAGAGCCTGTGCAAAACCCCACAAAAGTTTGGAATCACTAAAATCTTTGCGTCAGAAATGGGACAAAATATCCCTAGAAGAGGTACGAAAAACAGCCGAACATTTCATTCGACGGTTGAAGCTTTGTATCCACGCAAAAGGAATCCACTTTGAAATTTTATAATTTATGATATACATAAGGTTGCTGTTAATAATTGTTATCCACTTTTAAATTTTGGAATTGTTGCGTTTAAATAAGTTTTTTTTTAAACGTTTGCTCGAGTTCTTGTGGGTCACGCTGTATATTTATTTATCTATTATATAAAATTGAATGTTTGTTTGTGTGTTTGTTTGTTTGTTCGTCTTTTAATAACTCCTAAACCGTTCGACTGATCCCAACCAAATTTTGCACAGTTACTCTCTAGGACCCTAAAGAGGTTTTCCGCTAAAACCGGGACCGAAAAGCTTAATTTAAAAAAGTGAAAAATTGCGGACGAGCATGAATGGATTAACGAGATTCCCATCGCCAATACCTGTAATTGATATATGGTAATTTTACGTTGGTATATTCACATTCAGTACCTACACTATTATAAGTGATTTGAAATACTGGAGAAGAAAAGCTGTAAGAAAATTGTAGAGTACAATATAAACCGTTCTGAAACACTCGACAACGGGAACACTAAAATCATTCTGAAACGCTCTAGCAACGGGAAGCAAGATTTCGTCGAGAAGAAAACCTTAAGCGAAGCAGGATACTGAAAATCTAAATACTTCACACAAAGGCAAAGTATTTTAATTATAGGAGACCCCGGGCGAAGCCGGGTATCCAGCTATTCAATCATTCAGACAAAGGCAGAGTTCCACCTTTTAATGAGACCCCGGGCGAAGCCGGTATCCAGCTATTCAATCATTCAGACAAAGGCAGAGTTCCACCTTTTAAAGAAACCCCGGGCGAAGCCGGGTATCCAGCTAGTTTTTATAAAGACTGATTTTTGAGTTTGATAGAACTTTAAATTTGATATTTATATTTTAATAAGACAACAATTTTAAAATTAATTAATAACATAAAATTAATAACAGTAACAAAAATAAATGAGTATTGAATAGCTATCCAGTGAGATGGAAAAATTCGTCCATAACAGCTTGCTTAGACATCGACCGTAACACCGAAGCAGAATTACCTCGTTGGAGGAAATTGATATTTTATATTTATCTTATACGACTAAATCTCTTTTCAGTACGCACAATTCGACGACTCCAAACTTTTGAGAATTTTATGAAATGGCAATTCCAATATAGTGAGCTAAAGTGACTTTTTAACTTGGGCTTTTTTCAATTTTCTCTATTAGGAAGCGCTGGAATCATAATCCATAGATATTTATGAAAAGGTTTGACGCCCCTATCCCTTACATATAAATTTTTTACTGCAAAATACTACATTCAATTAATTATATGCAATTGTGAGTGATCCAGTTGACTCTCTCTTTTATTCAATCAGTGTGGATAAAAAGGATAAAATAGAGTTAACTCTTGAACTTGTACAATTGGATTAAATTTTTTGATGCACTTCTATACATACCAAAAACTTCAAGTTTCGCAAATAGGAAAAAGTTCTTCAGAAAAATTAAAAATTTAAACTAAGTTAAGTTTTAACGTAAAATAGCTTATATCACATTTTGGTACTTCCACAAGAAAAAATTTATAAAGTCATTTGCATAGTTCCGTTTTTCTTGATAGTTAACAAATTGCGTTTCGAAACACAAGCATTTTGCCAATACCTGATAAAGAACATCTTACCAGCGTTTCATCTGAAAATTATCGAACGCTAATAAATTATTAGGTTCAAAAATATTAGCAATAAAAGCTTTTAAACTAAATAAACAATGCAAGTAGACACGTCTAATGATAAAAACAAAACCTGGAATAGGTAAACGACCTGCTGACGTTCATGATAGAATAATGAGAGTAATAATCTGATGCAATGTTGTAATTAAATTTACCTATTATTTACGTGATTAATAAAAATTGATAACATTCCATTGTTTTTTGTTGTTATTAACTAACGTGTAGGGTAAATGCTAATTTCATCATACAATTTCATCATTTCTTCATCATAAACTTTATGAGCTAAATTTCACGTCAATTAAAACGATTAAATTACAATTTTACAAAATAGTTAACATCGAGAGTTAAATCCATTGCTGGTGTTGGTGGATGGTGAGTTCACTTTTGGGTAACATCAAAACCGGTCATGCAATAAGAAATAAGGGTAATGTGTTTATGTTTTTAACCCTTATCTGCATTTTGATTTTTTCAAAAGGACTGCTCCTACCATGGCTTCGTGTTAAGCTGAAGATATGTATATGTATTGTGAAGGAAGTATCTACCATTGATAAATCACACGATCGAAACCAATTCACTTCCTTTGCTTTACCATTTTTGATTTAGATTTAGTAGTAGGTACCTATGCAAACACGCAAGCTCAGTAACTGTATGGTATTAATTCTTTTGTTTTTTAAGTTGTCTAATTTATAATAGTTAAATACTTTTCATCAAGTTGATGTGACATGATATAATTATATAATTTTAAAATATAATTATAAAACATTAAAATGTCAGACGTTTTGGACATTCAAAGTCAGTGTTGTTCCGAATTTGAAGACGAAAGTGATGGTAAATAATAATTACATAACCTAAAGTTTGTCAGTTTTTTAGACGCCATTAATTTTTTAGGCTTAACGTTTGCCGTGAAGGGAATGAGTAAAATCCGCAAAGGACGAGGCTTTCACGATCGCAGTGGAGGTGAAGTTGCAAAAATTCAAAGTTTTGATAAATTAAATAGTGAAGATAACCAACACGAAGATCACGTTCGTCCTCAAAGCTGTGAGAAATTATTATTTTGTTATACGATTAAGGTTTATGATATTATTTTCTGCAGCCGTTGAAGGGTGGGTGTTGATTTTAACCGGAATTCACGAAGAAGCAACAGATGATGATATCAAGGAATTATTTGAAGAATTTGGTTCTATTAAAAACTTAATTCTGAATTTAGATAGAAGAACTGGATACATAAAAGTGCGTTTTTCTTAACATTTTAACGTAAAGACTTTTATTATTATTTATTCTAGGGGTATGCCTTATTAGAATACGCTACATATGAGGAAGCATTTCATGCCAAAGAAGCTTTAAACGGCTATTTGTTGCTTGGCAAAACTATAAAAGTAAATTGGAGTTTTACTAAAGGTCCAAATCCGTATGTTTCTTATATTATTGTATTATATATTACATATATCCGTATATTATTATTCTATTTTATTTTTTCTCAAACTACATTTGGCTTTTATTATTATTATTATTAATACTAGATACTTGTTCAAGTTCTTGAATAACCTTTAGAATACTAAATTAATTTATTTTAATTTTTAGGGTTACCCGTAAACGTATGACAAGCAAACGCACCAGTTACATAAAAAAATATTAATATTTTTGATTAACTTATTTTAGTTTACAGTGTCGTTTTCTGTTCAATTCACATTTAAATTTCATTATTTTTGTACAACAAAAAAAGTATAGGATAAATACTGTAAGACATTATTAAGCAATAAATAACTTAAATTGAAAATCTGTTAGAAAATTAATTGTAATCGTCGTCTTTTCTATGCTCTGTTCAGTCAGGTGAATGCTAACCAGCGGTTAAGCGATAAATTTACACTTTAATTTGTTAAATTGGTAAGGTCACCACCGGTTAACCTAACCAGAGCTTCACCAAGTACCAAGAATTAAAATACGAGAAACATATACTCAATAAACATAATAAATATAATAATAAACTGTTGAAAATATTATTTGAGAACCACCGATTTATGTCAAAATGTACCGACAGAGAAAGCATATAAACGAAAAAAATTAAGTTATGGCAGTGTTATGGCAATCTTCATGATTTTTTTAAATGAATTGTGAAAAATGACAACGTTCTCTATACATTAAAAATCACAAAGTCGAACCACTAATTATCGAAAAAACGACTTTAAAAATTAATTGAAATGCAATTTTCTCATTGGCTTTTTTAAAATTGTAACCCCGCCCATCAAAAATGAATAAATTAAATTTTAGAGTACCTATTTTATATTTATAATAATATAACTGCTAAAGAAGCAATTGTAATTTGAAAAAACATCCTTGAAACCCGGTCCAACTGGAAATTATGGAATGCACTCTGGACGTACGGTCTATTAATTATTATCGATTACGTAAATTAATTATTACGCAATATTGCGCAATAATTCTCTTACATGTGTTTGTTATGGAATTTGATGAACTTTTAATTTGAATTGCGAGCTTAATATAAGATCTATCGAATTCTATCTCAAAAGTCTTGTAAAAATGTCCTCTTTCGTTTAGTGAAGCTATTCTATAGAAAAATGTGTACTTTTGAATTTTCTGACTCAAGCAGATAAATGAATTCAATCTTCAAAAGAAATCACTCAGCAGGCAATGTAAAATATGCAGGTTCTGTAAAGGGCTATGAATGATTTTGAAAATTAAAATTTAAATGATCCTGATCCTACATATTATATCATAAACTAAAAAATAAGTGAAAATTGAGAAGAAAATATAGTTGAGTTCAAATTTTGGCGCTGCTATCTATAAGTGAAAATATTTACTAATTTACAAATTCAATTAAAATTTCACTAAACATAAAATTATTAAATTTATTATTAAAGTAATATATTTTTATTTGTTTCTCATTTGTAAACGTCAGTTTCCAAAAACACAATATTAATCAAGAAAGTTTATTTTATCAAGTCACTAACTTGTAAAACTGACAGTTAACTTGCAAAATTTTTACAAGTTAGTAGTATTATTTACATTAGAAAATTTTGTTTTATCGTCATATATGTTGAAAATCATGGTACAATTGTTATTTCCAGTAACACAGATTTTTGATGATGAAAGAGTTGATACTGATGATGATGAACCATCTGTTGACTCAGAAACTGCTGAACTCGAGAACTGCAGAACTTTTGTACTCTCCTTACTACCAAATAATTTGCTAGACATTTCGATTTTTTTGTTGACCGAATCATCGACATAACTCATCGCAATTTCGGTGCTCTTCCACCCTCCTGCACGCTTTAGTGCTAAAATATCTCCACCCGAATCCGCAACCATAGTGGCTCCAGTTCTGCGAAAAGAGTGGCCGGTGTATAACTCTGGGTCTTTTAAACCTAAATATTTCGCTATTTGCTTTGGGACACCACCAATAGTGTGCTGGCCAGCATTAAGGAAATGCACTTTCCATGTCGGTATGTCAAAAAATCTTAGGCTTTCTGTTCCAGGAGGCCGAAGATTTACATATTTTCTGTATAACATGCAGGGCTTGAAGCTGCAGCCATCATCGGTTATGGTGAATCTTCTTGTTGTTAAATTTTTTGTTTGCCGCAATGTCACAATAACGTATTTTCCCATATCTTCTACATCATTCATGTTTAAGGAGAGAATTTCGTCACATCGACAACATCCAAAAATCCCAAATATTGTTACAATTTTCGCCAGCAACCACTGGTCATCAGGAGCATGTAAAAGAAATTGTTCAGCCTCTTCTTTACTTAATACCTTGGCCTTTTTTGGCGTATAACGCTCATTTTTTCGTTTCAGAAACGCTATTACCTTTTGAAATCTGCAAATGACAACTAAACGTCATATTTTTCAATAAATTTTTTAAGGAAAACAAACCTGCGAACAGGGGCATTTTCTTTCATTTCCAAGCAGCTTTTCAGCATAGACCATTTTGCCCATAAAGTATTAGGGCTGAATCTAGCTGATAGTTGATTCAAGTAGACCAACAAAACATCTTCAGTTACCCCAATCACACTATTTTTGTTTTGCCACTTTTTGAAGTCGTCGTATTCTCGCTCGTACCTTGAAGCTGATTTTACAGGTAATAAACTTGAAGCTACACTGCTGGCTGTCTCAATAATTTCTTTTGGTACATTCATTTTCGCTTTCGCCAAAACAAATGTAAAGAAAAATAAACAGACATGTTCATGGCAACGCTTCCATAGCTTACGACATTTGCGACAAATTATTGAGATTTTTGGAATTTATCTAACCTTTTACAAATGAGAAACAAATAAAATATAAAACAATACACGCAGGTAACGGGTTTTACTGGCTCAAGAAGGTAACTGACTCGCCTGCGGCTCGTCAGTTATATCCTCCATTCGCCAGTAAAAACCCTCTTACCTTGCTAGTAATGTTATATA
The DNA here is from genome assembly GCA_036346125.1 of Lycocerus yunnanus. NCBI lineage: Eukaryota > Metazoa > Arthropoda > Insecta > Coleoptera > Cantharidae > Lycocerus > Lycocerus yunnanus. The sequence goes on from JARFIX010000008.1 coordinate 4,308,864, forward strand.
CTATTACAAGTTTATAAACAATAAAAAATAATTTAATTATAGATTTCCGCTAATTAAATCACAAATCACCACAAACTTGAGCAACTCAACCATAACTCTTATTGTTATCTTGGCAAGGACGACAATTAATGCCTGAACATCAACACTACTTTGACTTGAAGTAGTATTTTTATATTATTTTATATTATTATTTTATTATATATTATTTTCATTAATTTATGAAATAAAATTAATTTCATAAATTACAAGCTGAAAAAGCGTTTGCGTGCAAAACTTGATTGAAAACATAAATTTTTTTGACTTAAGTCGGCTAAATTGAATTCACCATTTTGTTTATGGGAATTTTTGTTTTGAATTTATAATTAGCAACTCGAAATGTTGAAATACTCCTGGACACTTGGATTAAATGAAATCGAACATCGTTTTGATAATGAAATTTTTTGAGTCAAACTCTCCAAATTTATCTTTAAAATAATGTTGTAGATTAGCATCTCCTGGGTAATATACGAAATAATATTAATATATAGGTAATAATAAAAATAGTAATCTTGGTAATATTGTACTATTTAATATCTTAGGTCGTTTTAATATTTTTTAATTTAATTTATTTTTTTTATTTTGATTGATGATTTTGCCGCCCTCTAAAATATTTCAAAGCAAACTATAGTTTGCTATCTAATGATATCTTTTCTACAAGTTTATAAATATTGGATTTCACTAAAACTAAAACCGTTCTAATATTTTTATTTCAGATTTTAGCTCCTTTATGTTTTTAAAATAATTTGAAAGTACCAGAAATTGAAAAACTTTTACAAAAATTAAAATAATCTCATTTTACCTCAAATTTGACTCTTTTTTTATGCGAATATGGAAAAAACGTATTATGTTACAATTATAACACTATTATTATTCAACTTTAGATTGTACCCCAAAAAAAGTCAGAAAAATTGTTTTGGGTCAAACTGCAAAAATAAAAATTGGCATCTTGGCTCATATTGTCGATAGCTAAATAGTTGTAAATGTAACTTTCGGTGACAGTTAAGATTCCCGGATCTGAATTTTTACCATTTTTAAAGCGGTTTATGAAAGATGAAAGTCTAATTAGCAGATAAAAAAATAAATATTGCGGTCGGTTCACAAATTTTGTAAAAATAGCTTTAAAAATTAATTTGGAATGTAATTTTCTCATTCGCTCTTTTGAACTGTAACCCCGCTCATCAAAATTAAAATAGGTTTTGGTAACAAAAGAAACCAGAATCTCGGTTTTTAGAAAGAATTATGGAAGGTGAAGGTGTAATTTAACAAATAAAAAAATACAATTTGGGTTGGTCAACAAATTTCGGAAAAAAATCACTTTTAAGGTGAATTCTCAGTCTTGACGTAGTTGAGTTTGTCAAAACCGCTTGTAGCGCCCGGAGCGGAGCGTTTTACTTACTGAAAACATCTCCCAAGAACTGTCCAACTCGGCAAAGTGTTGATGTTGACGCGACGGATATCAGAGAGCGACTGGTATCTCTCCACAGTAACAGTAGGTATCATGATTGACAATGCGAGCAATTGTCGGCGGAGCTGCCTTCTTCTCCTTCATTTGGCAACGAACAACTGTCTTTGAGTTTTGGCTTGGGATAACGCAGTGAAGCTGCGTGTGGGCTATTTTGGGGGTTTCTAAATTTATAATTTAAATATACCGAAAGTGGGGGAAAGTGGCGCAAACCTTTGACTGAGTGATCACAAAATTTCAAATTTGAAGGGACTGGTGACTGAGAGAGATTTGTACTATTGCTGAAGTTATCCAGAAACGCAAATCGGATATCGAGTAATTTTTCGTCGGCCTGCGGGTCTTGCCGGTTCAAGCTGGATAAACAGCTTCATGTTTCTGGGAAGCCGGGCGTTCCTTAGAATTACTGTAATGGCGGAGTAGTGGGATTCGCGCAACTGATGGTTTTGCGTTCCCGTCTACTGTAGTTTGAAGACCGAATATGAAGTCGCTGCGCTTGTTCGTTCGTCTGTGACGATTTGCGGTGATAGTTGCCTTGTATTTCGTAGTGATAAGAAACGGCAATAATAATATTGCCAGTACGGACGTCGTCCGGCACTTGGTGTTTGGTATCTCCTTACCGCTTGCCCCAGTCGTCCCAGGTATAGATTTACATACATTAAGGTACTATTTATTCTTATTGGAAAATTGTAATTTTTAAAATTAAATAGTGACCTTATTACAACTCCGACAAAAGTCATCCTCACCTTAAAGAGCTTGTATTTTTTTCTTCTTTCGTTTGGTAAAGCCATTTCTATAGGAAAAAGTGTATTTTCGATTCTGGGAATCTTAACTCTCACCGTAACTTTCTTCTTGTAACTAATGTAAGCTTTGGAGCTTATAGTCACGAAATTATAAAGAAGGTGAAAGAATTTAAGGTTTTGCGTGTTAAAACAACTCAAAATATTAGTTCTTTTATTCCTTTTATTGATATAGAAAAATTAAGGTTCTTTGAAACGCATGGCTTGTGATTATAATTATCAAAAAGTGTTTGCTCAAATGTGCCGATAAAATTTTATCCCAAAATGTGTTGGAACAACTGATTCAAATAAGTTTTCTTGTTTTTCTCATTATTTTTTTACATTTTAATTTTGTTTAGGACATCTCAAGTGCAGATTAATTGCCAACGTTGCAACAATACAAGGATTATTCCTACAACGATTTTTAATATTTTTAATATTGCATAAAATGATCAGAAATAATCGCTAAATGAGTAATTATTGTTTTTATTAAAATTTTAATATTTTATGGCGCCACCATTGGCCCTAATGACACTTTTGATGCGTTTAGGCATAGTAGCTACTAATTTTGCACAAATATCTTGTGGTGTATTGTTCTATTCCTGCAAAATAACCCTCTTTAACTCCTCTTTTGTACTCTTTTTATATACAGCCACCTTTCTTTTCAATATGGACCATAAATTTTCTATGGGGGAGAGGTCCGGGCTTTGGGAGAGCCAGTCTGAGAGAGGAATACTATTTTCGTTTATCCACTGCATAGTTTTTCTTGAACGATGACACGGTGCATCGGCACGGTTTTTGGCAGTTTTTGCTTTTACTAGTAACGTAAAGTCGAATGAATGACAATTCAACCCTTTGCACAAAGCAAAAATACCGTTTTGATCAGGTACTTAAAATACCGTTATGTACTTAATTTATCTTATTTCAAAAATAACGTTTTTCAAAATGCCCATTGGTCCAAATTTGCTTATAAACCATTTAAAATATTGTTTGTACATGTCCAGATAGAAATTCATTATAAGATTAGGACTAATCTATTAGTTTTCAAAAAGACATGAAGTGCTTAATACTTTTGAGCAAGGCTGTATATACATTGATATATTGATGTGACGTCATTAAAATAGAAGCATCATTTGAAAGGCCGTAAATTTTTATCAAAATGATTTTGATTAAAAAAATTTAATCAAAATATTAACCGTGGGACACGGGCTTTAAAAACACACCGCTTTAATTATACATCTGTGGTTGATACTAATCGACTACATTTTCAAGGTAAGGTACGAAAATTTTGGTGACCCTGTGTATAAGAGCAATCATTACGGTTGGTAACGATTTGTAACGATCATTTCAGTGTATTATTGCAATTTAAGAAAATATCAGAAATTTTATCATCACGTTTTTGAAATTTTTTTGTACAAATTAACTGTTATTTTATTTAGTAGTTAACAATATTTAGCTATATTACATCTTGAAATTCGAAAAATCTACAGTGGGTAATTATTGTAGGTTAGAATAAAATATCATTTTTATCTCTAAACTTATAGTGTGGGGTAAATTTACCATTTCTTTTTATAGAACCATAAAGATGAGAACTATTTCCAAAAAAAAGGAAAAAGAACTACAGAAGAATTGTTTTTCTGGAATGCCAAGGAAGATAAGAAATAATCCATACAAAACGAATAACAGAAATGTATTTCAAAGTCATCATGAAATTATTGAAACTGTAAATTTAGTTGACGATTCTGATGAAGAAAATGCGCACGAAAATAGCAATAAATCTGGTGAAAACGTTGAAATGAAAAGTAACCGTAAGCCTTTACGCCGGTCACTTCGTATTCATCAAATAAATCAATCCGTTGTTAATTTAACAGATACAACTCTAACTGAGAATATGCTTAGTTTTCAAAACAAAGAACCTCAAAATTGTGAAACCAACACAACAAGAACTGAAAATCAACCTGGCGAGTCTTCACAATCAACAAACAATGAACATATAAATGAATGGGAGCCTTTGAATAAAATAGATGAAATTAATCAAGAAGTTATTAACAATGAAGAACCAAATATGGCTGATTATTTTCCTACTTCCTCATCTACAACTTTGGGAAATTATTCTACAATTGATGATAACGATATTATTTTTGTTAGCCAAACTCAAAACCATACAAACAATCAAGAAAATACTGTCATTGTTATAGATGACGACAGAGATATTAAAAGTTACAAAACTTCAAAGAATCAAAGACGAAAGCAAAAACAGAAATTAAAGGCACTGCTACAACAGAAAAACCAACAAAAACATCATAAAATTAAGAAATTTAATACTTGTGATAATACTTCTGGAAGTAATGTTTTGAATCGAGTGGGACTTCGAGAAATTGTTATAGATGGAAGTAATATTGCTTTTGGGTAAGTCAAAGTTTGAATAATTTTATTTATTATGTTGTAAGAGATTTAATTTATACCGGGTGACCGGCTGAAATCTGAACATAGGGAAATAACATGGAAAATTATTTTTTTCCAAATTCCTGTTTCCTATTATAACGGATATGAATAAAAGATATATCAAATTAAAGAGATTTTTTATCCGCGTCTAAAGATACCCAACACTTGATATTTTGTTTTTTAATTATAGTTAAAATCTCGATATTAAAATTAAGAAATAGCGCTTTTTAAAAAAATATTAGCAGGCTTAATCGATGTATTACGTCAGTTACCGCATCGTTATTGTTTTTGTATGAACAATTCAAATAATACATATTTTAGACCAACAAGTAATTTTTCAGACGGTTAAACTGTATAAATTTTTCATGAAAGTCAGGAAAATATGAAATTATTATCAATGACGAAATGAGCAATTTTAAAATCGACTAAGATGATCAGTGAGCTCAAGTTTTTAATTTATTAAAATATCGAAATTTTAAAACATAAATTGAACGTATTTTAAATACAAGTCATTTGTCAATTAATATTACGATTCAGTAATGTTCAATTTCCCTGCGTGTACATAAGCAAGGAAGTATCGATTTGCTGACGATTTTCGGAAAATTTTGTTAACAATGATCTGGTCTGTTGAAGAAAAAGTTTTCATGGTAAAATATTATTACAGGGGTAATAGTTTATGCCAAGTTTGATATATCTTTTATTCATATCCGTTATAATGAGAAGCAGGAATTAAAAAAATTCCCATGTTATTTCCCTATGTTCAGATTTCAGCCGGTTACCCGGTATAGAAAACTACAATTTATTCAAAATGCATTTTAAATTGTTAGTTTTCTCAATGAACAAATTCTTTTGCAATCAATTTAAATTATTAAATCATGTTTACTAACTTAGTTTGTTATTTTCTAGTCACTCAAACGGAGCATATTTTTCTGTAAGAGGTTTATATATTGCAATTCAGTACTTTTTAGAAAAAGGTCACAAAGTTACAGCGTTTGTTCCCCAATTCCGTTTGAAAATAGGTGAATCGTCGTCTCCTGCCTTTTTACAGGAATTAGCTAATAAGCGTTATGTTGTGTTTACACCTTCTAGGGAAGTTTTGGGTGAACGAATTACACCTTATGACGACAGGTATGTATTACGGTAAATAATGGTTTGGTTTTAATTTACATACCTAACTTAAATATTTGCGGTTAGAATAATTGATTGTACTGGTTATAAGCAATTATGAGGTAGTAAATTGTAATAGGATTAGTTCTATTGTATATTTGTACATTTTCTTGCATCTAAAATTGTTATGCTTAAAGTGCCTTCTACATTGTAAATGCATTCAGCAGGTGTAGGCTTGACAGAAAGTATGTAGGATTCTATAACTAATCCTTGAGCATTTAGTATGTGCCATATAACTGGATGAAAGCATTACACGCAGGTAAGTAATGCTGAATTATTTTATTTTACTGAGCAAGGTCTTTAAACATTACTTTCATACCACTATTTCTTATATCTAACTGGATCGTTGCCAAGGTAGATCAATGAATTGGAAAATATTAGGTCTGGGAAAAATTTCGTGGCGTTTTTCCCGATAGATGGCATCAATTGCAAATAATTCACAAAACGCAGATTGCAGCGACACCAGTAAACGCTTGTTGGAAAGGTGACACTTCGAGCGTTACTTTGAGTGTATAAAGATCGAAATTGGTGCAGTGGTTGGAAAGTTGTTTGCGTTTGAAAATGGAGAAAAGTAATGTAAAATTGCTTTATATTTTGCTATATTATTACGACATGGGAAGAACGCTGCGCAGTTTTGTGAAAAAATTTGTGCCTTATACGGTGAAGGTACTTCATCAAAATTCGCTGCGCGGAAATGATTCGCTCACTTTTGTTCTAATAATTTTGGTATGAAGGATGAGTCATGCTCTAGTCCTTCAATCACTGAAAAAGCTGATGAAATTCCTGAAAAAGTCCAGCAAGATAGGCATATCAGCAGTGTTGATATTGTTATGGAGCTAGTCATTGATCACAAAACTGTTTTAAAGTATTTACACAAAGCTGGCTACAAAAAGAAGCTCGATGTATGGGTTCTTCAAGATAGACAGAGTTAACATCTGCCATGTGCTGCTGAAACGCAATGAAATTGAGCCATGTCTGAAACGAGTCATAACCGCTGATGAAAAATGGGTCACGTACTACAATCGGAAGCGTCAAAGATCGTAGACAAGGAATGGTGAGCCGTCACAAGCGTTCGTAAAGCAGGATTAACGTCGAACAAGGTGAGCTACTTCCAGTTGGTCAGATGATTGATTCTTAACTGTACTGTGGCCAACTAGAGAGATTATGCCTGGCAATTGAAAGCAGCTCGAATTAAATAACGGGAAAGGTGTTGTCTTCTATCATGACAACTCCCGATCACACATTTTTTTGATGACTTGTCAAAAATTGCGAGAGCTTGGTTGGGAAGTTTTGATGCATTCACCATATAGTCCATAGACATAGCACCCTCTGACTATCACTTGTTCTGATCTCTCTAGAACTCCCACAATGGAATTAAGCTGGTTTCAAAAGAAACCTGTGAAAACCACTTGATTTAGTTTTTCAACCAGAAACTACACAAGTTCTTCCCTGATGGCATCATAGCTCATGGTGAAACATTGTCGATAATAATGGAGCATATTTGGTTTAAATAAATTCAAATAAATTGACATAAGAAACCAATTGAATTTTACTAAAAAAACACGACTTTTTTCCAGACCTGATATACAAGGTAAGTATTTCATGTCTCCTTGTGCATATGAAATGGCAGATTAATGAATTTAGTTGTTTGAGTACAGGTAAGTATTACACGAACAACTTCACTTATTTAGTGCCATGCTTTTGAGTTTTCATGATAAACAGCAGACATTTATTTCTAAAAGGAACCTAAAAGTTAAAAAACGCAACATTTTAGTTGAGGCGAAAAGATTCCATGAAAGAATAGAGCACAAAGGAACAAAACATGAACACAGAGAATGGTGAATAAAGAGAACGCTGGAAATACAAAGCAATGAAGAAAGAGAACATTGAAATAAGAAAACCTTGACGAAAGAGAACTCTGAACAATGACAAAATTAGGATAAAGTTTTGTCAAATGTTTGCAATTAAGAGATCGGACGAGGGAATTGGTTGAAAATGATTTGACAGGCTATAATTAGTGATGAATGTATTCAAATAGCCTGGAGAAGGTAGCGGATTAACGATTATTTAAATATTGTTAGATGCTACAAGTGCACAAAGTCAAGTCCCACCAAAATCTAAAAGTCAAAACTTCGCGACATCTGTCTTCCTTTTCCCTTCTTTTTCTTCAGGTCTTTTTATATTATATTATCTTATTTATTTTCTTTCTTATCTTTATTTCATTTCTCTAACTTCTTACCTTCTTTATTTTTTTCCTATCCAAACTAGATCGATTCCAAACTAAATACTTTTTAAGCTAAATAATCAACTCTTGTAAACAATTGACAAAACTTGATCCGGTTGTTCTTACTGTTCAAAGTTCTCTTTGGTCAAGGTTCTTTTATTTCAGTCATCTCTTTTTCATTGTTCTGTATTTGAACTGTTTTGTCTTTCACCATTCTTTGTTTTCATGCTCTGTTCTTTCATGTTCCGTCCTTTCATGTTCTGTTCAGTAACCAATTTTTGTCAATATCATGTTGAGAATTATTTATGTCAGGGTTCTCATTTGTATGGAAAACCTGGAAAAGTTACGGAATTTAAAACTTGTCAGGGAATTTAAAATTTTTAGCACCAATGTTAAGAAAAATAAAATTTTGTTGAATGTGAAAAATGTGAATTGCACATAATGTGCAATTCACTTAATCCTTTTATTTGAATTGTAAAATGGAGATGGATACTCTCGAAGCACAAATTTTATTGATTTGATTTTATTGATTCTGTCTTATTTCACTAGGCATACTAGCAGATTGGTTGTAATTGTAAAAGAGTTATCACATAAGTATAATCGATTAATGATAATTAATTTGTCAGAAACTAATGTCGCTGTTTATTCATGAAACTGAAAATTCTTAACAAATTTCAAGTTTATTATGAAAAATTTCTATTTGTGCATTCAGTTATAGTAACTAATATTTCCATGAATTACTAATAGTAGTTCCAGAAATTAGGAAAAAGGGTGGAAAAACCTGGAAAGCGATTTTTTCTGCTCATTGAACCTCAAATCAACATACCTAGTTAGGGTTTAACATAAACCGTGAATCAATTGTGTATACTATCTTATTAGTAACTCAAAGTACAAGAAATTTCATTTAAATATCTGTAGTTCGGTGTATTAGAAAATACTTTTTGTAGATATTTTAGAAAATATTATCTTCTATAGTGGTACCTCGGGTTACGAACACCTCTAGTCACCAATAAATTGGCTCGTAATCAATTTTAATATTTTCTAAAATATCTACGCAATCAATTTTGATTGTGGGCCAATTTGTTAGTGACTAGAGGTGTTTGTAGAGAACAGAAGCAGTTTTTACAGTAAGAAAACAAGTAAACTCCGTATAATCACAGGGTGTCTCAGCAAGAATTTGCATTTTTAATTTACAAAAAATACAGTGTTTAACTAAATGAAATTCTTCGAAATTTTTATTAATTTTTGACAATATGCATGAAATATAATGTCAGCCAAATGATCACCGTGGCCGTCGGCATGCGTTTAGCTTTTGGAACACCTTTTGGAGTCGTGATACAATAATATACAAGACACGATATAATGTGCATTCTATTTTGGTAATCAGTCCATATCCATTCCATTGAATTCCAACAGAAAAAAGTCAATATGCCACAGTCAAGGCATCAATAACAGTTACCACATGGACGCTGGTATATGTCTAAATTCCTCACCTCAGATTGAAAAAATATTTGGCTACCTTTTCTACCACGTTCTTCAATTATTTATTTTGAAATCTATTAATTATTGTAGTAAGTCCTAGCTGCTGCAATTACTTTTTTGTAAAAATGGAGTTAAAAATTTCACGGCATATGTGACACTAATGCACATGGTGTAGTTTACGAAAATACCAATTCTTAAGGTCGTTTAGGTGATAAAATTTAGAAATAAATTTACTTGTAAATTTTGTTCAAACTTTTTGTTGAATTTATCTGGTAATTTTTCTCTATGGCTGGGGGTTTGAAGGCCGCACTTAGGGGAATAATTTTCTATCGGTCTAGGACAATTAGGCGCAGCCAAATAGGCGCAGCCGAATAGGCGCAGGACATATAGGCGCGGAGCCGTTTAGGCGCGGGACATATAGGCGCAGAGCCATTTAGGCGCGATACCATTTAGGCGCAACCCATTTAGGCGCGACCCATTTAGGCGCCGAGACATATAGGCGCCGAGACATATAGGCGCGATCCGTTTAGGCGCAAAGACATTTAGGCGCAATAAAAAATATTATAAATAAAAAAAATAACTTTTTGTGTGAATTTGTTTCTGATGTGGTTGCGCTGTCAAAACCTACTCTCCGCACCCTGCGCGACCCTCCGGGTCGCTCCGGCTCGAGCGGTTTTGACACGCGCTTTATAAAACATCCCTCAAGTAGCTCCAACTCGAAAAGTTTGGAAGTTGACGCAACTGATCTCAGAGAGCGACTGGTATCTTCGCACCACTAGTCACTGTCAATCCAGGCACAGCACACGTACCGTCTAATCACCGCCGTTGAATCATCGGTGCACTTTTACGGTTTTTTTCGTCACTTAGCTAATCTATCTATGGTTTTAATAAGTTAGTGAACCTATTATATTATTGCATAATAAATAATACTAATATAATGAATAAGAACATAAATAAAAAAAAATACTGTAATAGCTTTGCGACTAAGCGGATCGCGCCTATATGTCTCGGCGCCTAAATGGGCCGCGCCTAAATGGGTCGCGCCTATATGGGTTGCGCCTAAATGGCATCGCGCCTAAACGGCTCTGCGCCTATATGTCCCGCGCCTAAACGGGTTTGCGCCTATATGTCTCGCGCCTAAATGGCTCTGCGCCTATATGTCCTGCGCCTATTCGGCCGCGCCTATTCGGCCGCGCCTATTCGGCTGCGCCTAATTGTCCGGGTCCGATTTTCTATTACTAAATAATATGTTAATTATAATAATATATACAGACCAGCAGTATAGCGTAAAGCATACACCGGCCGACTGGAAAGCGGTAGACCGTCTAGTCGAGTCGGATACACTGCTGTGATCAAAGGTCCAATATCAATCTGTGATTATATTCCTTGTGATTATACCCCATTAATTATATTCCCTAGTAAAGTCAGCTTGGCTTCAGCTAAGTTGACTCCAACATTCGAAACGGATAGGCACCGAAAGAAGAAGAAAATAATATGTGGGTTGAAAATAGGACGAGATATATAGGGAGTTTATTTTACCTAATATTGACATTCAATGAGCAATTCCGCAAAAAGTAACAAGTTTTTCTCACCATCTGGAATTTTTTTATTTAATTTGAGTGGACATGAATAGAAATTATTGAAGTTGTTGTGTGTTGATGCAAGATGTGTACATTCAATACTGGATATAAAATAATTATTCGGGTGTATGTAGTGAGTAATCATTGTGATGGTCTGTAGATTTTTGAGACTGCCTTGCTATGAATTTTAGATGAGAAACTTTAATCTTGATTTAATTTCTTTTTACTAACTATGAACAATTTCTTCTTTTTTTCAAACCTTAACAGTAAACTACATAATTAAAAATTATTTGTTGATTTTGAATTTGGTGAAAATTCTCAGGAACAGTTAAATTTTAGAAACTGATTATGATGCGTATATGATTATCGTATCTGTTTATAAAAGGTGAACCACAAATTACCATCTATATGAAGAAAATAATCAAATTCAGTGGAACCATTCTGAAGAATTTAAATTAAAACTTTTTTATTTTCTGGTTAAAATTGTTAATCTCAAAGCATTTTCTCTTTTTTTTTCTTGAAAGTTTTCTATATTTTACAATCTTGTGCAGTAAGTAATATAGGTTTAATTTTTTAGGTTTATAATTCAATATGCTCATATGAAAGAAGCAATAGTTGTCTCTAATGATAATTACAGAGATCTATTATTAGAAAAACCCGAATGGAAAAGTACTATTAAAGATAGATTATTGATGTATACTTGGGTCGATGATTTACTAATATTTGCTGAAGATCCGTTAGGACGAAAAGGTCCTCCTTTATCAGATTTTTTAAAATTTCTGTAATTGATAACGCACGAACTTTCAAAATACCTGAATTGCTAAAATTGTTCAATCTCCGTTTTCTTTTCTACCACTAACAAAATATTTTACTTTTAATGAAATATTGGAATTTCTTTACATCAAGATAATATTTCATAAATCTCAATTACTTTAATTATCTGCATTCTGCAGACATTACTCTTACGCAGTATTTGGATAGAAAAAATATTCAAAATTTTGTTTTTTTTTTAATTTATACTTTTTCTTTTGTTACAAAAACTTCTTAACAATAAAGTAACATTTCTGTGTTATATACTTATCTTCAACATCATCTACTGGAATGTTAAGTAAAATGGGCTGTGAAATGTAAAATAAGATTATTTAATCTAATGAAAAGCTTTTTCTTTGATACTTTTTTAATAAAGTCGAAATTTTGTTGTTGTTTTATACTTCCTTATTACTTTTAATAAATAAATAATAATTTACATTAATAATAATGTTACAATTATTTATATTTTATAAGGATAATAATTATTATTTAATCAAGATAATATTGAAAAAGAAATCTTTTTTTTTGTTACTATTTTGTTCCGGAAATTGTATAATATTTTGTAAATCTGTTACACAATGAATTATGAAATTATCTATTGTAAGATAATATCGAGAATCTACAATTTATTGTAATAAAAGTTACTTTACTACACAAAAGTATGATTTATTATTTGAACAAGAAATTACAGTGATACCAAGCTTACAATAATTTCGGAAAATATGCGAAGTAGTAATATGATAAAATTCGAATGAACCAATGAAAGTACAGTTGAACTATGAACGTATAATTCTACTAGTGGCAAACAAACCCACTAAAAGTTATTGTGTGCTTGGTGGAGCTGTATCTACTAAATGTAGTAGATGAGTACAGACTAGTTCAGTGGTAAAGATTGTGGAATTGAAAGGTTTGAATCGCAGTAGATAGATAGTATATTTTACTACAAGGGAATCAAGTTATTCCCGAGTTATATCTGTTGGAATTTTGAAGTAGGAATTCAACCACTTACACTGGGATTTACTATACTAGCATAACACATAACAAATGTTAATATGGGTAAGTATAAAAAATAGATACTAATTTAAAATAGCAAATACTGCTAAATACGAAAGAAACGGTTGGAGAGGGTTTAAGTAAATGCTCAAATTAAGACGATCAAAATCAAGCCAAGTGGCGAAAAGTGGAAAAGACATGAACATGTGAATATCGAGAAGTTCGATTAGAAACAGCTAGACTACATTTGTCGTATCATGAAATCATCAATCTTGTACTTTCCATCTTTTCCTTTTTTTACAATTTGCGAATTTAAATTAAAATGATTTGTAATTTTAGAAAAACCACACTTAAGAACAAAATCTATGCTTTTAAACTATACTAACCAGCCGCAAAAATTATAACTAATAAATTTTACTTCAAATTTTCTAAATACAAAGTACCGTAAAAAATGCCGGCGCGCCCAACCAGGCAGCGCTAGTTGCGAACTTGCACATGTAGTGAAAGCAGCTGAAACACTGATAATTTTATTTAAAATTTTAATGCTTTAAAAAATTTTAATGTTTAAAATTTTTCCAAATTTAAATTTGGCACTGCTTATCAATCATCTAGAGGTGGAACTATTTTTAAAAATGAGTTATCTTAAATCTACAGGACGTTTTTACGGTTGGAGTCGTACAGGTTTCGGAGTCGGTTGGAAAAAGTGGTAAGTTGATTTTGTATTTTCTTCATCAATTTGCGTCTGAGGAGATAAATTCCACGTTTATCATGGACAAGGTGAACCGTGGTTATTCAGTGGGATATTTGATAAATTATAATTTTTGTTTGCTATTTTTTCATTCGACGATGTTACTCAATGCGGTCTTGCCGTTTGGATGTTTTCGTTGGTAATTTGTTGTGAAAAGATATCTACTTGGCAGATTACACTGACTTATCACTTCAACTATATTTCTTTGTCAAAAGATATAGTAGGTTCAGAGTATAGTAGTATCAATGTAACTCTCAATGCACACAGTTTAAGTTACTAACTACTATCATCTGGGGCCAAGGCGGACAGTCGAGTTGGAGTAAACCAGGACAAGTACGCAAATATTTATATTTCTTTTGTTTACAGCAAGTTTTCACTTTGGGGGTGCGAAACTTACTGATTTATGTTAGGGTAATGTGTCCGTTTCTTTGATAGTGCTACGTTGCAGACTAGAATTTTTGTAGTGCGTACAGGTAAAGCGTTTAAATTAATTCATACCTTTTGTATTTTTTTAAAACATTAAAACCTCTACACACAGCGTAGGTCAAATATTACGAAGGCAACTTTCTTGCTAAAATAGTCAGTAGCCTATCGCTAACTATAGAATCATCATTTCTTTTGGATAGGTTTATGTTATAATTCATTAAGTTTATACTGCAAATATAATAGTTTTTTTAATAAAATATGTTGTCTTGTTTACCTATTTTATGTTTCTCTACCTTCAGATTATATTTTTTTGTCCGCGTTTATTCCATGATTTAATTGAAAATGTGTTTAAATGATAATAATAGGGTGTCCGTTTTTCCCCCCACATAGGGGTAAAGGCGGACAGCTAATAACCAAAACAAATTGGTAGTGAAGGTAATGTACATGTTAGTTATAAATAGTTTATTAACTTGAGAAATTATATTATGAAATACACCAACTACAATAATTTCGGAAAATATGAAGTAATATGATAAAATTCGAATGAACCAATGAAAGTGCAGTTGAACTATGAACGTATAATTCTACTAGTGGCAAACAAACCCACTAAAAGTTATTGTGTGCTTGGTGGAGCTGTATCTACTAAATGCAGTAGATGAGTACAAAGTAGTTCAGTGGTAAAGATTGTGGAATTGAAAATGAAAGGTTTAAATTGCAATAGATAGATAGTATATTTTACTACAAGGGAATCAAGTTATTCCCGAGTTACATCTGTTGGAATTTTGAAGTAGAAATTCAACCACTTACACTGGGATTTACTATAGCATAACACATAACAAATGTTAATATGGGTAAGTATCAGGTAGTTACTATGAAATGTCCGATTTTATAAAGGCTAAATAAAAGTCTGTAAATTTTATTTAAATCGTATTTATTCTTCAAAATAATCACCATTTGCATCTATTGTACGTTGCCAACGGTCAGGTAGTGCAAAAATTTCTATTTTGAAAAAGGGCTGGTTTTTATTACCTACAAATTCCTCGAAGGCTGCAATTACCGAGTCCCTGTTTGAAAACTTTTTATTCCGTAAATAATTATCCAAATTTTGAAAAAAATGGTAATCGGTAGGCGAAAGGTCAGGTGAGTAAGGAGGATGTTGGAGAACTTCATATTCTAACTCGTACAGTTTTTGTACGGTCTGTTGTGCCACATGGGGTTTTGCATTATCGTGCAACAGTATTGGTCTACGTCTATTTACCAATGATGGCTGTAAACGTCGTAATTTGTCATGCATGACTTCAAGTTCGTTGCAGTAGGACTTAGCCATGATAGTTTGACCAGGTTGTAAAAAGGAATAATGGATAATACCTACACTAGTCCACGATACCGTTACCATAACTTTTCTTGGGTGAAGCGCCCTCTTGCACGCTGCATCGGAGCTTCTCCGCGTCCCAACCACTGTGCTGATCGTTTCTGGTTATCGTAGAAATCCATTTTCATCACACGTTATAATACGATTGAGGAATGGGTTTACTTTGTATACGATTACTCAAATAAATCGCTGCCTGTAATCGACGAAGCTTATTGTAATCTGTCAATTTATGTGGCACCCATCTATCCAGTTTTTACTTTGCCAATCAGAGCAAGATGACAATTTATACTAGCAATAGATACATTAAACTTCTCTGCAAGACATCGCACAGTTGTTGATGGATCACTTTCAACTTCATCCTAAATTCAATGTCATCAATGCCCATAAGCGGTCTTTCACGAGGCTCATCTTGCAAATCAAAATTATTTTGACTGAATTTTGTAAACCATCGCCGAACTGTGCATTCGTTACACATATCTTCTCCAAAAACATGATTAATTTCGCGAGATGATTCTGCAGCATTTAGGCCTTTTTAAATTGAAAAAGAAAAATCTTTGAATATCTCTTGTTGACAAAATTTCTGAAAGATGTAAAAGGCACTTCTATATAACCATTTCAAGTAACAAAATTTTTTAAATGTTTACAAGTTAAGTGAAATTTTAAAATTTTCCAACTTACATTTTGAGTCTAAGACACTGTTGTACAATACTGTTTTGCCTTTACAAGGTCTCATCAGTTAAACTATTCCTAAATGAATGAATATGGATTAAAATCCATTAAAACTGAAATAAAAAACTATATAGGAAAATTTTAGATAATAATTGACATGTTTTGAAACACCCGCATTGACACACTTTGATACTTAAACTGAATGTCACTAATGCCCGATTTCTTCACTCATAGTTATCTTCAAGTTAGTAAACTTCAGTTAAATTAATGAAATAACCAATCAGATGACAGCAAAACAAATAAAGCAATCATCTGATTGGTTATTTTGTCAATTTAACCTGAAGTTTGCTAACTTGAAGATAACTATGAGTGAAGAAATTGGACATAAGTAAACAAAATATTATTTAAAAATTAATATTTAAAAAAAAACATAACTTTACCATTTTCATCGTCCATGGTTTAGGGATGGTTTAACCGACTTACTTCGACTTTGAAAAGGCAAAACAACATTGTACAATAGTGTCTTGTTGGAAAATTTTAAATTTCACTTGGCTTGTAAAAATTTAAGTAAATGTTAGTTTAAATTTTCCATCAATCTTAAAAAATCGAGTTTATTGTTACATTATAAAGTAATGATGATATTATGATAGCTATCATAATGTGAAAAGCAGCACTAATGTTGGTGGGTCATTTGATAAATTACTGTTTAACGTTATTTGATAAGTTGACGTGTTTGAAGTACATAGTCGTGCATTGATAATAATAATTAAAATGTATTTGAAAAGCTTGCAGAAATTTCACGAATGCATTAGAAAAATTATATTAGCTAATAAAGTGATGGGCCTTTTGACCAATATTAAAACATCAAAGCTCAACTCGATAGACATAGAAATTGAAAATAAACAAGCTTTGTTTCATGCTGTAGCATGTTTTATGGTTTATTTAATTCTTTCAATGTATAATATATACTTAATTGTTACTTTCAGCACGGTAAATGATTATATTGCGTTTATACCGTCTTTGATACTGATTCTCTCAATGGTACTATGTATTACTGGAGTTGTAATTACCATGTTTTTAAACCGCAAGGCATTTATTGTTATTATACGACAAATTGCAAATATCGATAAGGAGTTAGAAGATTTAAATGTTGTGATCGATTATAAAAAACTGAAAAGATTATCGGAAATATCATTGGCAAGTCTTTTAGCCTTTAATACAATTCGACTGACTTTTTACATGGTAACATTTAAGTTTACGTTCATACAAAATTTGTTGATTTTTATATATGCGATTATGAAAACAATTTTGTATTATGATTGTACCACACTCTTTTATGTAACTTCGAAACGCTTTAAATCAATCCAGGATGGATTCCTTTCAATTAAAGTCTCAAATGATGTGAAAATTGTAAAAAATCAAATATACAAATTTTCCGATTTGCATTTTCAATTATGCAAAGCTTCTAATGCTTTATTTGAAAATATTCAACTACCTATATTTATTGTTATATCATCTCTTTTTGCTCAATCTTTAGTTACTTTATATCTAATGTATTTTGTATCAGTTACTAAAGAAACACTTGTTGAAACGATAATCATAAATGGTGGAATGCTTTTAGTAATTGGATACGATTTGGTCGAATCTGGTGCATTTTTAAAAATGGTCTCGGACACTTCCTACGAGGTACAATTTAGCTAATTAATCTAATAAGTACAGTTTTAAGGTGAATATAATTTTAGGCTAATAAAACCGGATGTGCTTTGCATTATGTACATGGACACTATAACAATTCCGAAATCAACGACGCTGTAAGTAACATTATATTTTGATTAATTTCTGCTTTATAAAATATTCCATTTTATCAAGATCTTTTTTAATTTTTTATTAATAGATCTCTCCCCCTGGATAGCTTACGCCTCAGTAGTGGTATATTAATTAAATTAAAAATAATCCCTAGTGATTATTAGCCAAATAATCATAAAATATCTGTTTAAATAAATTCTCTTTGTTTCTCATTGAAGTGTTCTAATTTTCTAAGTAATCAAATTTTATGCGGAAAGACATTTTTTGAATATCAAAAATCGTGTGCAAAGTGACGCTTTGTCGAACAAATTTGTTGTGCGCACCATTTTGTTGAACTTTCTTTTACCCCTTAACGTACAGTTACACTACATACATGATATGCGTTTACTTGCAGAATTGTGCAACTACATGGATGTCACGGACCCATATAATTCTGATTATTATAATGCAAATATTTTGAATCTGTTTATGTCACGTTTGATATTAGATGGCGTTTATTTAATAATTTAGGTTTGTATGCATAACGGGTTATTTTTTGTTTAGTTTAATTATTATGATGTGTTGTAAAAATACAACGTCGATGTCGAGATTGTTTATTTTTACTGTGTTAACAAATTCCTGTCTCATTTTCACATTAGTATAAATGTTTATTTGATTGAGAGCATATTATATGCATTGTGAGTGAGCGAATCTAAAGTGTTATTTGTAAATTGTACCAAAGATTTTACAATAATTGTTTATAAAGTTTATTTTGTTTATGTAAGTTGTTTTTATTATTTTTTTTTCACTATTTAAACATTTTTTTACCTAAATTAATTTAATTAGTTATCATTTTTTTGCAAGAAAAAAAAGTTTTTTTTACCCGAAATTAATAAAAATATTGTACGTTACGGGGTTAATTTCTGATTGCAACTTTTTGATAATTCCAATATAGGGTAGCTTTTCGCACGTTCCGTGTTTCTAAGGTTAGTTACTGAATGCTACAGATAGCTCATGGTTAAATTTGTTTACTAGCCCAGTAAATTGTTTCATTTCTCACTAATTGAATTAACTACTATAACCATTATTATTTTTTAATGTCGAGTTTCACTACATAAACCACAAATCCTTTTGATTATATTACATATTTTTCAGTGCAAGAAGCATTCAATAATTTTATTACGAAATAAATTGGATTTCTACATAATGGGAATATTTAAACCGGATTTTTCTCTGTTTTTTGGCGTAAGTATGTTAGAATAGATTTCGTCATTTAAAATATTTATTGCACTAATTTGTATTTAAATAAAACTTTTACTTAAAAATAGTAAAACTTTTAACTTCTCTATTAAATTACATTTTTTAAAATTCAAGTTATAGTTCAATATGAAATCAGAAATTGAAAATCTAATTTAGAACATTTGCATCATTCGGTTCAAATATTTTTGCAGTATTGTTCACTAATTTATTGCTGTATTCCCTCATGATTGAGATTGAAAGAAGCAAGACTTTTAAATATCATTTTTGAATAGTCTATGCTGTAAACTACTCTACTGCAACAACGATTTTATGATTTTACTAATTAAATTAAATATTTTTAATTTTATTTCAAGTTTAGCTGTCAATAAATTTTCAGCAATAACCTTCTTTTTTCCTTTTTTGTTTTTTCAAAACAAAATTTGTAGGTTTTTGGATCAGCGTTGTCATTTTTGGCTGTATTAGTACAATATGATCAAACTGAAAAACACCGACTACGAACAGAAAATTTGTAATATGTGTGGTATTTGCCGTATACTTAAAATAAAAATTAATTACATAATTAAAAACTATTTATGTAGCTATAATTGTTTTCTTACTAAACATAAGTACCATGTTGTTTCTTATTATAAGTATACATATGCATATTTTATTATACAAAGTGAACTAGGAGACCGATAAAAACGGCGAAATTCAAAATTTTCTTTCTTGATCTATCTAAACATCCATCTTTTTAAAAGTTTGAACATTAGCAATCTGTGAAACAGATAATCTAGAAAACTAAGAAATATTTTTACCCCTGGATATAAAAGTCACATTCAGAAGCGATCGATCGTTTGACTTGTTCAATGGCAAGGGCACAGTAAACCGAATGCCAAGAACCGGCGTATACAAGCTTTCCTGTGATGAATGTAGATACTTTTAAGTCGAAAGAACTGTAAGATCATTCCAGCTTAGATTGAAAGAACATCTAACATGCTGGTTTAAGGAAAAAAGAAAATTACCTTTTGGACACGGAATGTGATTATGTGATGGAAATAGATTTTTGTGTGATAAGAATATTTGGGGCGCGGCAGTACTTAATAACCTGAATTCCCAAAAGGGGTCTCAAAAGGATAAAAGATTTGTAGAAAATGGTTTTGGTTTTATTTATTTCAATTTACAGTTAACTCTAAAAATAGGGAATAATAAAGATAAATAGGGAAAACTCGGGGAAAAATAAGTGTCAATATTAACAATTCGTAACTTGTTATTAAGTAATATTAAATACAAAAGTGTCTTCGAGTGCTATACACTTTACAGTGTGTAGGCGATCCACTTAGCCGAAGCCAAGCAGACCTTACTAGGGAATAAAGTTAATGGGTGGTTTCCGCTGCCTTCCCCACAGTCCAAAGCTTGATATCGACCTTTAATTACAGCATACTTAATACTGCTGGTTGAAAGTGCCTTCAATAAGTAAAATTGTAAAATAAGAAGTCACAGAAAAATTCGACTCACCATGTAAAATATGAATTAATTTAATAAACTCCAAAAAAACGTAAATCACTAAAAGTACCACGATATTTAAATTATTTAGATATTTTAATAAAAAGGTTTTTTAAAACAAATAAAAATCACACATTTTAAATCAAAATTACGACTAATTTTAGGATTTATAAAAATTTATTTACATGTTTGATATAATAAGATACGTTCATGCATGTTAGTGATAAGCAATTTCAAAGCGTATCAAAATATTATTTAACAGTAAATGGCAATTACATTTCTTAAGCTACGTTTCCATTAGCAAGTTATTTCTGCAATTTCTTCCGCAAGTACTTGCAAATGTGTTTCCACTAAAACAGAAACTTCTGCAAATTTGCTTCTGCAAGATACTTGCACAAGCACTTGCGGCAAAAACTTCCTTAGGTGTTTACAGTCACCGGCGTGCTCGCAAGTAGATTGCTCACAAGTTTAGCAGGTGGTACTGTTGTAATTGTGTATTGTATCAAAATGCCGGCGTAAGGGAAAAATTATACTATTTTTATAAAAATAACTTCAGATAATTATTTTAACATTAAAAAAAAATTTTTTTGCTTTCAAGAAAATTACTTTCAAGACCAATAAGTTGCGCACTTCTCATTGGTCCGTCAATTTTAAAATATGACTTTTAGAAATTTCGATAACATATATAATGAACCAAGATAAAATAATGGTCTTGTTTGATAGTATAAATTTTAAATGCTACAGGGTGTATTGAAAATATAATTTCGAGTTGCCATTAATTAATGCAAACTTTATGCAAATACATATTTTAGAATTTTGACATGGTGAATACTAAAATTAAAGATACTGCAATTTTACAATTTAATTAGCCGAATGGTAATGTTATATAATTTCTGAAAAAATTAAAGACGATCCTGCAATGCAATTATCAAATGCAATTTGGACTTTAGTTAATGGCGTGTATTGTAACTTGCAACTGCAAGTTAAATAAACTTCCAGCTACTGGCAACTTTTGAAGTCGCTTACGCAAGTCGTTTTCATTTTGTTTACACACAATTCTTATCAACTTCCGCAAATAACGTCGCAAGTATAAAACTTGCAGAAGTCAGCTTGCCATTGTATTTCCACTAGCAAATATAAGCTACAAGTCACTTGCAGAAGTAAATTGCAGAAATAACTTGCTAGTGGAATCGTACCTTTAGAATAAAAATTCCATTTTTGATACCAACTAGTAAGAACTCAGGACAAGAGTTAATTAAACGTGACTCAAAAGTACACTTTTTTCTATAGAAATGGTTCAACCAAACGAAAGAACAGAATAATACAAGAACTTTAAAGGCAGGATGAACTTAGTCGGACTTGTAATAAGGCCACAAAACCGCTCGTAGCGCCCGAAGCGTAGGGTGCAGAGAGTGGGTTTTGACAGCGCAATCACATCAAGAGTCGAATTCACACAAAAAGTGATTATTTTTTCCGAAATTTGTTGTGCGATCACAAATTTAATTTTTTTATTAGCTAATTACACCATTATCTTTCATAATTCGTTGTAAAAACCGAGATTTTGGTATATTTACTGTCGCTACAAGCTACTTTAAATTTGGTGGGCGGGGTTACAGTTCAAAAGAGCCAAATCACGGTTAATTAACTCTCGCCGAACTTAGAAGTATTTTGTATTATTATCGAAGTAAGCTTATGAGATCAATTGTGAATCATAGCAATATATATTATTGTTTGAATTCAATGTACAATGCGATGCACAATTCCAATAAAGTTGTACTAATTGGCAGCGCTTTTGGCTGTTTTTCTCGTCTCCTGGTTCACTATAATGTAGCTTTTTTAAATAATAGATAATATAGAAAACAACGTATATCTTGCACAAATACATTAATTTAGTTTATAAATAATAGTTTGAGTGACAATTCAACTTACATGTCAAAGCATTAAAATCGATCACATTTTAGTATTAACTTTGGTTTTACTTACGTAATTAGAATTGTCTCAATACTAACTTGCTTGTCGTGTTTGTGAAAATCTTTGCTTGCCCTATTTAAAAATTAATTTTTAGAAAATCTTTACAAATTGCTGTTACATAATATTAGTTCTTTCGTCGAATTGTTTGCCAAATACACAATCGTTAAAGTTGATGCAGAATCAAATGAATTATATTACTTCTATAAAAATAATTAGAATAATTAGTATTGCTAATGTTTCATAAAAATTCTTAATACATTAAAATAAAGCAATAAAAGCAGTAATCAATATCCAAACCTCATTCTAAATCAAAATGGTTTCTTAATGATTGTAATTAATCAGATTTTATTGAGTTGACTTAACCTATCTTGTAAATATTTTATTTTTTAATTATTACATTTTTTACATTATTAGTATTCAGCTAGTTAGTTACTCTAACTTTAGGTATAATGATTATGTTTTAATTTATTTTTCTAATGTAGAGTTAAAAATGTATGCATAATTATTGACTAATTATTATTAAGGCTATTTAAAATAATTAGTCTAAACTATATTTTTAATTAGCCTGCGAAATTAATATTAAATTAATATTTAAAAAATTTAAAATATTAGTAATCTAAACTTTAGTATTTTTGTAATAGAAATTGCTTTTCTAGTTTTTAATAATTTTCAAAAATTATTATAATGTTTCTAATTACACCTTTGTTCTTGTAAAACATTTTAATATTTATTACATAATATTGTAATTTTAATAAATAATGTGCTTTTATGTAATTGAATTTTGATTAATTTTTAATGTAACAGCAATAATTACTCTAAATAAAATAGAAGCAACTTCTAGTATTATTTTGTTTGAATACCAATAAGAAAGTTACATTGTTAAAATGGTGAATGTTCTTAATCTTAATAATTACAACAATTATGATTTCTTTTTAACCAAGTTGTTCAACTGTGTCAAACTTATACACATTATATGTAAAATAGGGGGAGTTCAGCCAGTTCAACGAGTGCAAAAAGATAATCTAATTGTCTTAAAAACTGGTAGCCAAGATTTGATTTACACTATATTTTTTATCATTATTTATTTAATATTATTTGTGAGTAACGCATTTTTACTGCTTCATGATGAAAAAATACCAATTCCAACGCCTGCTGTGCAAATGCTAAATGGAGTATATGGTGCATTTACAATTTATTTATTAATAACTTCGTATAGACTGCGACCAAAAGTGCACGAAATTTATATCAAAATTGCCCAACAAGATTATTTTTTGTCAACCATTAATGTACACGTTAATTACGATGAGCTCAAAAACAAATTTAAAAAATTTGGTTGTATAATGTTTGGCTGTTATATGGCCAAAAATATAATATTACTAAATTTAACTGAGCTACCCTTATATACGAAACCCCTGTATATTGCAGTAAGTCTTTTAAAGTTAGTAAAGCACGTAGAATATATTTGTATAATAAAATTATTATCGCAACGATTTCTGTTAATTAACGACACTTTGGTCTCTTATAAATTGAATGCTAAAAACACGAGTATGGAGGAAATAAAGAATAACGTATTTATTTTATGTCGTACTCATTATAAATTAATCGAAATTGCTCAAAATTTGAATGCGGAATATGGAGGTCAAATTTTAATTTGTATTACAATGACTATAATGAATTACATGCAACAGATAATTATTACGTATGTCACTTTATTTAAAGGTATCTTAACAAAGTTATGGCTTAAATTATTATTTTGCACATTTTGGGATTTAGAAGATGTATTTCCTGAAACATATATTTTGAAGGTTGCAGATGACATTAATACATATGTAAGTAACTTTTTTAAATAAGTATATCAAAATATTTTCGGTAAATGTTATTTTTAAGGAAATTTTATTGGTGTTTATATCCACGAATTCGAACGAATTTTACCAAATATCGAATTAAGCAAAATGGTATTGCATGTTAATTTATATAAATAAAAATATTATTTAAATAATTTATTTTACAGCTTCAAAATTGTTCAATGCGTATGGCGCATCAAAAAATTTATTTTTCTGCGTCTGGGATATTCGAAATAAATTTCAGTTTGTTTTACACTGTACGTATGTATAATATGAGGTAGCTTTAATGAATTTCAAAAACTCAAAATTTTAGATATTTGGGACGTGTGTAACATTCATGATGATTGTTGTTCAAGTTGATGTCGCCTTAAGTTCAGCTAATAATGCTGTTTAACATTATAATATTTTCTTAAAAATTTATGAAATTGCAGTTATATTTTAATCTTCACTTAACGTTCTATAGTATACTTACACATTGTATAACATAATAGTAGTAAAATGATTGATACTTATTATTGATTTTTTATTTAGCTTATACCAGACTAAGTGGCCAGGTCTTCTATATTAGCCCTACTAGGCAGACACTAATTCCGAAAGTAATCTTTGATTAAGTGTTATCAATTAGCAAGTACCTACTTACCATAAAGGCTTATGCACACGAGGATAGTGGCTTATACAAATTGCTAAAACCCAGTACTAAAAGCAAGTGATTTAGAGGATAGTTGTGATTACATGGTGACAGCAACTTGCTTAAGTTAGTAGTATTATAAACAATGAGTTCGAAGTGTAAAAGTATTACTCTTATAAAGAAAAACACAATATTACGTGCAAAAGTTTTGATAAAAGAATTAATTCACAGTTTAGAACATCAATTCGAAAATAATTTTAACAAAAGAGTGTGGGTACGAAAATAGCTAGCTAGAAGAAGCACGCACGGTGCCTCTAATATGATCTTAAAAGTTTAAAACAACTTACGATTGTTTCTTCTCCCCATTTATAACAGATTATTAATTTAATTTAACCTTACTTCTCAGGATAGTAGAAGTGGGGGTAGCCACTTGCACCAGTATATAGGATTGCTTTTTCTTCACTAAAGTGGAATTGTTACTCAAATCAACACTGAAATTTGGTACTAAAACATACGATTACACGACGAAAGCACTAAAATCCAGTACTAGGTTTTAGTAACTTATACTAATTACTATCGTCGTGTAATTGCCACTTAACTATTTCTTCTTTTTTGAGTGCCGTACACATTACAGTGCGTAGGCGATCAATGGCCGAAGCCAAGCTGACCTTACTCTTCTTCTTCAAGTGCCATACACTTCATTGTGCGTAGGCGATCAGCTTAGCCGAAGCCAAGCTGACTTTACTAGGGAATATAATTAATGGGGTGGTTTCCCGTTGCCTTCCCCACAGTCCAAAGATTGATATCGGACCTTTGATCACAGCAGTGTAACCGACTCGACTAGGAATCGAACCATGGTCTACCGCTTTAAAGTCGGCCGGTGTATGCTTTACGCTACACTGCTGGTTTTATAAAAACTTTTCTATAGTAAGAGAAATAATTTTTAACTGTCTTAGTTATCAATCTAATAATTTTTTTAAATTTTGTTTTGGGTTGTTATAAATACGATATTTTTCTTGGAGACAATCAGTGAATTTTATATATTTTTCTTTGGGATCCTTAAGTAATCTGTATATTTTCTAAGGTGATCGAAACTCGAAAGGTTTACTTCATAGTCAAAAAGATTATTTTCATAAAATAATAACTGCTTTATTATAATTTTATGAAACGAAGAAAAAACTAATTGGTGAACAATGTAATTTAATTTTATATTCTTTTTGATGGTAAGTTAAGAAGTTAACCGAAAAGTTTTAATTGTAAAAAAAAAGAAACGCTTTGCGGGATAATATTCGAAAAATTTGGACTTCTTAGTAACTTTATCCCGCCACAGAATGTCTAAATCGCTTTAGGAAATCATTAAATTTGAAATAGAGGTTTACTTTGTAAAGAACCGTTTCCCTGGACCTCAGTAGCCAACGCACCTGTGAGATCTCGTCCTCCACAAAACTTGATAAATTCAGAATCAATACTTTGCCGTTTACTAAACTGATTGTGTAGAAAATTAGCAATTCTAAATTAACTTCAAATTTTTGAAAGTATTTTATTATCTATAGTACATAAATATTTTGGTAGGTAAAGTTGAAATAATATGCGTTTTCATGCTACAAAATAACTCAATATGCAAAATTTTGAAGAAAAATCTGTAGATTTTTAATTAAATTTGATCAGCTTTTTTTTAAACTACTCTTAAAGTAAAATAAGTTCTGGCTGACTATAAGAGCAAATAAAATAAAATTTTGTTATGAAAAACAAATTTGTTATTTTTGTAATTTTATCAACATCCTCAAAAGTTCCTTTTTAATTTAATTTTAATTTATTTAAATTACCAATAATATTATGTTGTATTGAAATTGCTTATAAATGATTAATTTGGTTTGTAATTTATATAATTTTCGATCCAATTGCATTAGCTTAATGCATGCGTGATTATCAAATCAATTTTTATGGAAAATGATCCTAGATTTAATAGTCTTAGTGCGGGCATTTCAAGTTTCGAGCGTAAAAATGTTTTCAAATGATAAACGCAATTTTAACAAAAATAACAACAATATTCAAGAATTTATTTTTACGCAGCTCTACCATTCGATAGAACCAGTGATAATATTATGCAAAATATTTGGTCTTTACCCTATTTTGCAAAATAAACCAAAAAAGGAAATAAAATTGACGCACAATGATTGGTCATATTTTATCTTTTATTATACAATGTACATGATACTGTATATGTACAACTTTAAATTAGTCTCACACGAAGAAATACCATTGTACATCTACAAGATTACCGAAACTCTTTATATTTCGATAGCTGGAATAAATACGATTACGATAATCATTTTTAATTATTTAAATAGAGGTGAAATTCGAAATTTCTTAAAAATTCTTACAGAAGTAGATTGTTTTTTGGGCACTACAAATTTGACTATGAACTACTCAGAAATGCGCAATAAAACGATAAAGATTTCTATATTTATGCTGACATTATTCATGCTGCGGGAAATTACGTTTTTCTTTATTGAAGAAATATTATTTCCTCAACATGTTTTATTAATTTTCAGTTTTTTAATCAAATTCTTATTTGTTTTCGAGTATTCCATATTGATTTTATTACTATCACATAGATTCAGCGAGATTAATGATTCGATTAGAAGTACTAAAGATGTTAAATATACGGGAAGTAATATTCGACTAGGAATAAAAAAATTGTATTTCTTGTGTCGCTCACATTTTAAAATGTGCGATCTCGTTCACGTTATTAATTCGGCATTTGGCTTTCAACTATTATCTATGACAATAATGGCTATTTTAAATTTTCTGGGACAGTTCTACTTTCTTTATATTTTATGTTCCAAGCCTGTCGACAATAGCAACCTTAAATTGGCAGCGCTTATAATTTGGTTTCTTGCAGATATAATAGAATTTGTGGGGATAATCAAAACTTGCTCTGATGCAAGTGATACTGTGAGTAGTGCGATATAAAGTAGGTATGTTATAAAAATTTAATTTTTAAAAATTTTAGGCGGATGATTTTGCAATATCTCTGCACGAATTACAAAATAAAGTAGAAAATATTGAACTGGAAGAACACGTAATAGACAAGAAATAAATACATTTGATTCAATTTAATTTTTTCTTTTATTATTTCTAGATTCAAATTTATTCTCTGCAAGCTTTGCATCAAAAAATCAATTTTTCTGCTCTTGGATTTTTTGATATAGACTTCTCTCTCATTTATGCAGTAAGAAAATGTTAAAATATTGTTCGAATTAATTATTATAGTTGTATTTCCTTTTAGATGGTCGGAACAGTTTTAACATTTTTGGTTATTATTGTACAGCACGATCAATCACTGGCTGCAGGAGAAACTACAGAAAGTGCAGTAACAGATAATTCTTCTATGACTACTATAGATGAGTTTTAAGATAATTATTTATACAAATAAAATTAGTTTAGTTATTGCAAATATTAACTTAATTTAGAATAAGCTTTTAAACAAAGTTATCAATCTGTATTCACTTTTAAACTGGCACATTATAATTGATCTTTTGCAACGGTGGCGACGTCCCATTATTTTTGGGTAATTTTAACTAAACAACACCTTGCTTAAAAAAATGAAATAAAATATGTTAAATACAAAATTTGTAAGCTACATGTACACTGAAAAAATGTTGTACATTATATTAATTAATAATGATGATTAACTGGTATTTAATTAAAACAATGAATTAATTATTGGATATAATAAAAATTACATAAAATTATTAATTGCACAATCACAGCGTTGATTAATTTTAAGAATTTGTGTTAATAAATATAAGGAACATTTGTCAATTGGTTAATGTAAAATATTTATTCTAGCAATAATTTTTTTATAGAAAGGATCAATTTTACTTTCTATCAATGTATTAGTTTATTAATAATAGTTAATTATTATAATAAAGTTATTCACCGTACAGATGTACAATATTATTGAACGATTAAAACGTAATTATGCTATTATTTTGAGATTATTGAATTAATGTATGGATAACATAGATTAATTAAATACTTTTACTATTATTCATAAATAGATTAATTGAAACAATTAATTTCATATTAATAATTGTAAATGATCATTTTATGTATAAAATACATAGGTTAATAAATGAAATGTATTTATGACAATGTACTATTTATTCGTTCAATTATGTTACTAACGTAACATGCCTACCTAACGTACTTTTTATCTAAATGCGAATTCAGCAGTACACCAAGGAATGTTTCTACCTTGCATGCAGAATGTGTATTGTAATGATAAGCTCGCTGAATAATTATCGCCCCACGTTGGTGAAGCCAAATTTGTAATGATAAGCTCCGACGTAAATTAATAATTGATATTTGTAAAATAAACCAACCTGAATTGCAAGTAAAATTGCCAACGGTAGATGAAATGCCACCTGTGATGTACCTACTTTTGCTGCTTCTTTATCTGCAATCTTGAAAAGAAAACTTCGCTTCTGCTACTGTGAATAAACTGTTTTGAATTTTAAATAAACACCCGCAAAACTTGGCCTTTTATAATGAAATCTGTATTAATTTAAATATAATTTTTACAAAAATGACTAAAGATGTCACCAAAGTAGCTTCTTTCTTTATTAACCTTTTGTGTAATGATGTGTTCGTGTTAGGAATTATACTAAGAAAACAAGTGGCCATTTAAATTAAAAATTACTTAAAACTAATTAAACTAAAACGTTGTAAATCGTTCATGTTATACGTTTTTAAATTATTAACGAAATAAACAAACCGGTGTGCGATCAGCTGATTAGCAGGTCATTGCTTCCTCTTCAATACGCAGTGGTTCCAAACATGTAATCTTGTTGGACATCGTCATCAACATTCTCACAGGTAAATACGAAATTTTTCTTTAATAACTTTTTCTCCGTTGCACTTTCTTTAAATCACTTTTTGTTACATAAAAATCTATAGCGTCACTAGTAGTTGCATGTTGTATGTCGACAAAATTATTTTATAATTTATTGTTCATTTTGAAATTTTTAGGAACGAAATTTTCACGTCCTATCTGGGCAAGTGAAAATTGTCGACTGATCGTATTTTCGCATCGCGAAGCCTATTAAATTGAGGATTTCTACTTTATAACGGGTTTTTCCAATAAAACTCGATTCCAATTGGCTGTGAATTTCTTCAAAGGATCTTCTTTAAACTTTCACGAAAATTAAAGACTACTAAGCAGTTCCACACAAAATTGTTAGAAAAATTCCAAGTTCACTGGTCGTTCCACAATCATCTGTCAAAGTACGAATTCTTTCTTTTGCACTCCATGTTTATTTCCACACTTTCCTATCATAACCACTTGCGTAACACTTAGTTTTTAATTCCTCATCTTACAATACTAATCTCACTTAAATCCTTATCCTATTAACAAAATTATCACTAAAATTAACATTTTGACATTTCTGCAGGTAACAGTTTCACATTTTTCAATGTAGAAGACTCAATTTTGCATCTACCATCCTCACTTGTATAGCAAATCGTTCTACAAATTAATCCTCAACTTTTGGTATGCCTTATGATGTAATTACAATTTTTATGTTATCTAAATCTCTTTTTAGATTTTCCGAAGGATGAAATTTGCTTTTGCTCATTTTAGCTTTATTTGAAACTTTTGGATTTTGGATTCACTTACAATAGTGCCAAGAAATGCGGACGCTGCTATTGGATATGCAAAACAATTCCAACTTTTATCTGTGCTACCCGTAGGAAAGATTTTAATTTTAGAATGCTAACTGCTCTGGCCAGCTTATGAAATGAAATTTTGTGTTCAAAATGGCTCCAATGGTATGCCATGAACCTTCTATAAATGCTACATGCCAAATATTAACAACCCGTTCCAACAAAAAGTTCCATCCGAGGTTACACTTTATCTATCGAAGCTGCGGTTTTTTAACCGGAAGATGCAATTTACTTTATTAAGGTTATTTATCTTAGTTTTTAAGTTGATAACATGACATAATTACCCCTAAATAAAAATTTTTAAATTTCGGTAACACTTGTCTTACATGGAATTTCAAAATTTTTGTTTACAAATAGTTCAATGACTTTTGTATTAACACTCCTAACCTACTATTCAAATAAACTTTAACTACTTCTAACCTAATCTTTAATTAACTAAACTTTAATCGTCTCCTCGCATTACGATGCCCAAAATACTAACATTAATTTATTCTAATCTATTCTATTCTAAAACTACGCTAAACCTACTTCCGTAACTTATTTACCTCCTTTTCTTTCCTTCATCGTCTTTATCTTAATTCCCTTTTATCATCATAAACCTTTCTTTTCTATCATCATAATTCTTCCTGCTTCACTCAAACTAATTCCTCCCATCTATCTTCCACATTATCGTCTACTTCAAAACTACCTTTACGTCTTAATCATTTATAATACCATCTTCCTTTTACTCACATAATTCTTCTCCTTTTTATCATCCTAATTCTTCCTCCTTTACTCAAACTAAATTTCTCCCGTTACCTCCTACATTATTATTTACTTCAAACTACCTTCACGTCTTAATCATTTACCTCTTTTTATTACTATTACTGCTTCCCTTTCGCCCTTTTTATTTACACATTTTATTTCGTTACTCCTGCCTTACGTTGAACCATTATTTACTCTACATTAAGTCCTCGTGTATGTTTATTTTCCATATGAAACTCATCATGTTTACCTCCACCTCTTTTCCTATAGCTTTATTCACTTTAAATTCATATCTTTCACCTCAATACTTCGTATACTCATTTTAATCAACATCATCATCTTCTTCTTCTATTTACCCCCCTTTCATAATTCATCAGGCATCTTACCTCTGACTTTAATACTTCTTTGGACCTTTTGTCCTACTTCTATATTCCCCTAATTCATCATCATATTCATCATCTTCTTCTTCTATTTACCCCCTTTTAATACTTCATCATCATAATTCTCTCAACTAACTTCGTATACTCTTTATCGCTGCTCCTTATATTTGTTCATCATTTATTCCACTATTTCACATCTCCATCTCCTCTTAATCTTTCTACCTAACCTCCTTCTTTGTACTTATAAACATTCACGAGTTCTTTTTCCTTTTTCTTTATTTCATAAATTTTGACGTATATCTCATTCGTTCCTGAATTTCCCCTTGAATTTCTAAATGACCCCATCCCGTTTCTACACTAATCATATTATTACATGGTCACCTAACTTTAAATCTAGTTGCTTCACTGTCTCGTAAGTTCTTTATTTATTCAAATAATGCTATCCTGAGTTTCAAACTACCTCCGTTACTTCAACTTCCTTACATCTACTAAATTCTGGCCTATTGCCTTTCCTACTTCTTCTTCTACATAATAACAACTTCATCTTACTTCCGGCTCACTTGGCCCTTACTACAACTTCATCTTACTTCCGGCCTCCTTAGCCCCTTATACTATTCTTTCTTCACTTCGGCTCTCACTTAGCCCTTTATTCTATTACTTGCACTTTTGCCCTTACTACAACTTCCTTTTTCCTCCGGCTCGTTTTTACTACAACTTCATCTTACTTCCGTTCTCTTAACTCAGCACAACTTCTAATCCTAATTTCCATCACTCTTCGACAGCTACTACTTTTTCCTAACTTCGACTACCTTTCCCATGCATAACTAAATTTTCTAAATTATTCTACTTTAAATTTTCCTTCAAATCTATAAATTTTCTTACTCGATACTACTATTTAATCATCTCTCACAACCTTTCGCTTCCCAACTCTTTCCAACATCAAACCTTTACTCGTTCCATGAAATTTTAAACCTTCGTTTACCAATTCCTTCCAAATCTTACTAAGTTCTTAACTGGATCTACTTTCTAAGTACTCTCCCATCTATTTATCCAGTTTCATCCCAATTTACATCTATTCTACTTTCTAAATCTAAACTATCCTAATTACCTCAATTAACCTATTCCTCTTCTCTAACAATCTATCCGATCTCTTGTCGATTCTAATATTCAATACCCCCCAATACTTATTTACGGTCCTACATTGACCTCCCGTCTCCTACCTAAACTTCTTCATATCGGCTCTCTTGGCCTCAATATACTTAATAATACTTTCATCTCGGCTCCTTTGGCCCTCCAATATACTTCAACAATACTTTCATCTCGGCTCCTTTGGCCCTCCAACATACTTCAATAATCATCAATAATTCCCCATTTATTTTTAATCGACTCAATCCCTTCTTATCATCATCCTATTCTACTAAATCTAAACTAAATTAACCTAACTTATTTCTACTAATTACTGCTACTTATTCTTTCTTACTTCCGATTGCTAACGTTTAATTGTTTTCCGTATTGACCCCATTTAATTTCTTCTCGTTTCTTCCTCTTACTGGAGCTACTTTGTCGGTATGCTTTTCCTACCCCCGTACAATATTTAACTAATTTTTCATACCAAGCAATGTGTCTATAATCATCGTAATCTTTACACCCCTTACTTCCTTTAAATTTTCCTCCACCGTTTCTTTTTGCTCTAGCAATTTTCTTAAAATTTCTGTTATTATAACCCCTTTACTACCTACATTAATACTTCCCTCGTACTCGTAACCTAGTTCGATTACCTTTAACGACTTCTCTACTTCCTCAACTAACTCAAATTTCAACTTCTGATTCATTACTTTTATTTCGTACCCCTCTCGTTGCCTTTCGTGTACCTTTATTTTTCTTCCGTTAACACAATTTAACACTTTTTCTACTCCAACTACTTTCCTATCTATTATAATGCAACCTCCTCTTACTTCTTTCCATTCTACTTGAATCATCTTGTTACCCCTTAATTTACCATTACTATCGTGACCTTCCTCAACTTGAATTTCTAAATTTACATCTTTTTCTTGAATTTCTTTAACTTGAATCTCTGCCTTTTTAATCTCCACCTCTTCGACTTTAATATTTAACTCAACTTTTTCTCCCTGACCTTCCTCAACTTTGTCAAACGATTTAACTAACTCACCCATTTTACTGCTCATACTGTCAACATTTGTATTTAGAATTTCTAAATGCCTATTTAAATCTTTTCCCACATCCTTCATTTTTCCCATTAATCTACTTTCCATCTGTCCCATATCCGACCTTAATTCCTCACTTTGTTTTTCTAATTTACCTTCCATTTTTCCCATATTTAAATTTATTTTATCTATTTTAGCTCCCATTTGTCCCATCATACTCATCATTTTACAAGCAACAAATTCTGCTGATATTACCTTACTCTTTTGTTATTTAATTCTTGTAAGTTCTTATTTAAATTTTACTTGATCCGTGGCTTCCGTAACTTGAAATTACTTAAATTAATTTAAATAAGCTCGAAATTGCCACTTGGAAGAATCTATGTAAGTTGACGAATTTAATGAGTAATATTCAACGAATAAACATGACACTGTGATGTTACGCATTAAAGTATTGCTTCTTATTGAATACATGTTAGAATTCCATAACACTGTAATAACTTTTTTGAATGTATTAAAATAATAACAAAACAAATTGGTCTTTAATAATTTTTCTTGTTAATTATTTAAATATTATTTGTTACAAAATACTAAGATGTCAAAGTAATTCTTTATTTAAAAAACTTTTGTAAATTATTGTTCGTTTTAAATTATTAGAAAACAAGCCTAAATTAAGATTACTCTTAAACACAGTATTCAACTAAACTTTAATCGTTCATTTATAACTTGTTTTTAAAATTAACGTACACCGTGATCACTGATACAGTATCTTCGTCCTTATAGCAGTGTTCAACAATAATCTTTTAATGTCTAAATTCTCACGAAATACGAATTTTCTTTAATAACTTTTTTCCGTTGCACTGTCTTTAAATCATTTTGTTACATAAAAGTCTATAGCGTCACTAGTAGTTGCATGTTGTATGTCGACAAAATTATTTTATAATTTATTGTTAATTTTGAAATTTTTAGGAACGAAATTTTACGTCCTACTGGGCAAGTGAAAATTGTCGACTGATCGTATTTCGCATCGCGAAGCCTATTAAATTGAGGATTTCTACTTTATAACCGGGGTTTTCCAAAAAAAACTCTTCCCAATTTGTAACTTTTATCCGGATCTTCTTTAAACTTTCACGAAAATTAAAGACTACTAAGCAGTTCCCCACAAAATTGTTAGAAAAATTCCAAGTTCACTGGTCGTTCCACAATCATCTGTCAAAGTACGAATTCTTTCTTTTGCACTCCATGTTTATTTCACACACTTTCCTATCATAACCACTTGCGTAACACTTAGTTTTTAATTCCTCATCTTACAATACTAATCTCACTTAAATCCTTATCCTATTAACAAAATTATCACTAAAATTAACATTTTTGACATTTCTGCAGGTAACAGTTTCACATTTTTCAATGTAGAAGACTCAATTTTGCATCTACCATCCTCACTTGTATAGCAAATCGTTCTACAAATTAATCCTCAACTTTTGGTATGCCTTATGATGTAATTACAATTTTTATGTTATCTAAATCTCTTTTTAGATTTTCCGAAGGATGAAATTTGCTTTTGCTCATTTTAGCTTTATTTGAAACTTTTGGATTTTGGATTCACTTACAATAGTGCCAAGAAATGCGGACGCTGCTATTGGATATGCAAAACAATTCCAACTTTTATCTGTGCTACCCGTAGGAAAGATTTTAATTTTTAGAATGCTAACTGCTCTGGCCAGCTTATGAAATGAAATTTTGTGTTCAAAATGGCTCCAATGGTATGCCATGAACCTTCTATAAATGCTACATGCCAAATATTAACAACCCGTTCCAACAAAAAGTTCCATCCGAGGTTACACTTCATCTATCGAAGCTGCGGTTTTTAATCGGAAGATGCAATTTACTTTATTAAGGTTATTTATCTTAGTTTTTAAGTTGATAACATGACAGTATATATCAAAATATATTATTTTACTAGTGATCGTTGTTACGTTAACAAGTGTTCTTTAAGTTAAACTAATTATTATTTTAATAATTTTAGTGAATTTTAATAAGGTATGTATCAAATACAGTTTCGCTTTCAGTTTAATCTTTACACCGTTGTTAAAATGTGCCCTGATTAATTTTTTGTTGCAGCTACCTATTCAATAAAACAACGCTTTGCAAAGACGTTTTACCAAAACCACGTGAAAAATTTCGAAGAAATTCGAAACGATAAAACGTTTGGTAATAATTTGTAATGATACCTTTTGAAATATACCTAATTTAGAATATTTATATTTAGTGCCAGAGGACGATGTGGAAAGTTGTTTACGAGCTTTGAAATATGACAATTTGTCGTCAGAACAATTCGACAATTATTGGAAAGCCTGTAGCCAGTTTCGTTTGAATCAACTAAAAGAACTTAAAAATACTGAGGCTATAATTAAAGTTTGGCCTTTTTACAAAACTCCATCTGGATTTAGACTGGTACAGTTAAATTAGTAATGATTGTTATTTAACCATGTTAATTATTAATCAATATTTTACAGATCGATATGGATTTTAAAGTTGCTTTTGACAATGCAGATGAACTTCTCACAAAATGGGAACCGTGTCTTGCAAACATGATTACATTTTTAAGTAATCATGTTAAAGAACATAATATAAAGGCTTTACTACAAATTGTGAAAAATGACAATCTTTCCGACAGTAAGTTTTTTAATTGCTATTTTTAATAACAGTTTTTATTTTTAACAGTTTAAATTATTTTTCAATTATTTATTATTTATAGGTATATACTTACATATTGTTATATTATAATTATTATATTTATAATAATAACTATCTTACAGATGGTCGAGATGCTGCACTATTCTGGGCGTTGCATGGATACTTCGTACCCATCAATAAAGTGGTAACGAAAGATGAAGTTACAGGAAAAAATAAAACTGTCAAATTTACCATTAGAGATTCCCAAGAATCATTTATGGTTATGGGAAAATCTCTCCAAGAAGTCGAAGAGAAAATTTTGAACAAAAAAAAAAAACATCAATCCAGCCCTTTCTTTATTGTGTTGGTGAAGATATTACCTCTTTGACAGACATATTTGTATATTTTGATGATATTAGATTTAAGTTTAGTAGTTTTCTAAGAGCTGTAGATATTTGTTTCAAAATTATTTATTTGTTTGATTTAGATTTTCCGACTGAATCATTAATGTTTTACAGTTTTATTCAATTTTATTTTTTAAATTAAAATCTGCTCATTCTTATTCAAAATCTACATTTTATCGGAAAATCTAAATTCAACAAATTAATAATGCCTAATTATTTATTATGTTAAATTCATTTTATATTAATATTGTATATTGTAAAATTAGTGTTATCTAATTTCTAAGCATTTAAGATTTCTGGATCGTTTATTTGTACAAAATTGGATTCAAACTTGAACTGTAAATTGTGACCAAACTAATTTTTTTTTTTTTTAAATGAAAATGGTCTAAAATATGTCATTTTATAAGAATCAAATCATTAGAAAATCTAAATTTTGCATATTTTTTAATTCGTACTTAACAGCCTTAATCAAATACTTTAGTTCTTTTGTAAATTTTGTTATTTATATAAATATTTTAAATAATTTACCTACTTAGCAATAAATGCATTTTTAAAATAATAGTGTTTTAATTCAAAAAAATATAAAAATTCATACGTTGAGCATAAGAATTAATTCGTTAATACAATAAACAGTGTTCGTTAATACAACGAAATATTATTAAACTTTATACATTGAACTAATAAATATATGCGGTAAACAATAAAAATTTGCGATAAAACAATAAAATTCAATACATTGAGTTGATTAATATTTTTGTTAAAGTAATCAACAATATTCGTTGATTCATCCAAATTATATGACAGCGTTTACGTTGAAGCAATAAATTATTTAATTGTGCAATAACCACCGTTTATTATGGTGACGAAACATTATTAAACTGTATACATTAAATCAAACAAGTATATACATTAAACAACGAATTTTGAGAAACCCCATACCTTGAAACAAACAATTATTTGATTAAGCTATAACCAGTGTTTATTAATAATACAACGAAATAATTAAAATTTTACGCTGTGCCAATGTACTATTTCTTATTCAATAAACCAGATTATTAACTAATTAAGTATATTATTAACTAATAAAGTATAATTGCTTGATTCGATAAACTTATACGTTGGACCAATTTTAATAAATTATTTATTGTTTCGAGGTACTTTTTATCATATTTATGTTGAGTTTTCGTTCAGTGTAGTAGCTGAAAGTTACTATGAAAATTTGAAATTTTAGTGAAACGATACTTCTATTAGGGCATCCTGGGCAGTGCACAGGAAATTAATTAACAATGGAAAAAAATTAATTGAACATAACTAAATAAGTATTAGTAATAAATAATAAAATTTTAACATAATCTTAAAAGCTTTAAAAAGACCTCGTTCAACTTAATAAAAAAACCTGCAGTGCAGTCTAATTCAGTTGAAAAGTAAAAATGAACCTAAGTGAAAACGTAAAATGCGTAGATACATATTTGATGCTTAGAGGGAAAAAACTTGGCAAAATACAAGTTTTAGTCAAGGCTTTCCTGAAGGGAATGCATTCTGTTAGTAGTATATCCAAGTATACCAATAAGTTCTGAATTTGCGACTTTAAAATAAAATTCGACGCAAAAGTATTAGCCAGTGTTCCTAAATACTTGTCTAAATACAATTTTCGATATTATTATAAATATAATGGTTCGAACCAAATGTCTAAGGATCTCTCTAAACTTTCACGTCTTTAATGAATCTAATAACATGTTAGTTTTTAACTTGCAACTTATATACACATATTTTTATGTTAAATTAACATATATTTTCAACAAGTAATAAACATTTACAATACATATTTTTATGCAATAAGAAAAAATTTAATATTTTACTAAATGTGTTTTTTGGAAAATAATAATTTAAACTCAGTTTATCTTCATATTTTAATTCATTACATACAAATGTAATATTATAATAGTATTATATTAAAATGTTTATAACTATATTATATTTGTATTGCTTTTTCAATAAATTTAGTTTTTAAAACAGTTTTTCTTTTTTCCTTACAACAAGGTAGTCCTGGAGAAAATGTTAAACCAAGAGGAGTGTCCTCTTATACGTATGTATAGTATATACGTAATTATACGTGCTATAGTTCGTTCCAGCACATAGGGCAAAAATAAGAATCCTAGTTACGGAATTAACAAAATTCCGTAACAATACACGCAATAATGGGCTTAATTTATCCCAAAACATAACATACAATACAGTAGTTAAATGCAATAATACTTTTAGAAATTGGGTTAGGTTTATGGACAATTTAATAGTATAAAATACAAATATATAATGTTCGATGTTTCAAAAATTTATTTGTTTATTTTCAAGGCTATATAAAAATATGACAAAAGATTAAAATTAACCTATTTGAACATTTAAAGACGGCGGTTCTCCTGTATATAAGAATTGCTATTATTTATTATTAACAATACAACAGGGTCGGAGGGTATAACCTAGCAATTTGCCTCAGATGTAAAACGTTGTAGATTTCCCCAAGTGAAATTGTGATTTAAGTTCTTAGAAATCTAAAGCTTTTAATATAGTCCTTGGAATTTTTTCATTTCATTTAAAATTGTCAATTGTTATTACAATAACGCCTCAGCGTAGATCCGAAACTTTGGAATTTCATTTGTTTTTCTTAAGATTTTTTAATAAAAACATTTCACTTTACTTTATCATAAAGTACAAGTAAAAAATTACATTTATAATATATTTATTTTATATTATATTAATAAGTAAAATTATTATTGATTACTTTACACTTATACAGTGGCTCACCAAATTATTCATCCACTACATAAAACTTACAAATTATTGCAATAACTTCTACAAATAATGGCGAATTATATTTATTTAAATTTTTAACACATTAAAGCATGCTTTGCAGTAAATATAAACAAAAAATAATGAAAAAAATTTAATTCAAAAACACTAATCCAATAAACAACACAAAATTAAGTAAAACAATGCCAATCAATTATTCAACCACTACCAGAAGGCTTACAATTTTTGCTTTTATTTAATAAATTAATACTTAGTAGGGTATTTCTTTGCAGCTATAACAGTTTCTAAGCGTTGTGATGTGGATTCTATTAATTTCTAGTTGTGGATTCGGAAATTGTTTGCCATTCTTCCAAAATAACGTTTTTCAGGGTTTTTTAAGAAAATGGGCCTCTGCCGTATTTTCTTTCTAATTCCTGCCACAAATTCTCAATAGGATTGAGATCTGGTGACTGGGGGAGGGGTTTTAAGGGCTGGTCTTCTCCCCTTTCATGATAGAGCAATTATTCCCTTACAATATAAGCGGAATGCTTGAGGTCATTGTCATGCTGGAACCAATAGACGTTTTTAACCAATTTATCGATACTAGGTTTTAAATTTTTATTTAAAATGATCAAATATTGAAACTTGTCCATGGTAGCGTCGATAAATTGAAGTTTTCAACTCATTTGCAGCCTTGCACCCCAAACCATCACGTTTCTAAACCATGCTTTACAGTTGAGCATAAATTTTCTTTGTTCAGCTGTGTATTCCGTTTTTCCCCCTATCTGTTTACCATCAGAACCAAATATGTTAAATTTACTTTATTACTAAATAACTGTTTTCCAAAACTTTTTACAAATTTCATTTACATATTTTTCGCAAATTCAAGTCTTTTAATTCTTTAACTTTCGATACAAATGGTTTCTTGCGTGCAATTGTACCATTATACCCTACTTTCCAAAGAACTTTACGGAAAGTTTTGGTAGCAATGTGTTTACCAATAATATTTGAAACATCTGTAGTCAATTTTGGCAAACTTGTTTTAGGATTACACTTAATTTGCTTCATAATATAATTCTTAGTCTTTGGTGTCAGTATACACTTCCTCCCTCGACTGGCTTTATTTGCAAGATTTCAATAAATCAAGTAAAGTAAACTCAGGTTTAAGACCTAAATCACAAGTTCAAATAATTCTCTGAGGGGTAAAACAAACAACCAAAAATAGGCTACGCTACAACAATGAAATGCTCATTGACCATGGACTTAGAAGGTTAGGACATGCAACTCCCTATCTGAAAGCTTAAAATTTCCGAGCTCTTAACCGAATAACGATAAATCTCCCACAGGAGGCGCTGAATGTTATTGACCAAAATGAAATAAAATTGAAATTTCAAATTATGGATTCACCAATATAAAAGTGAAAGAATATTGTACATAAGAAAATATATGCATATTAAAAATTATAATATTTACAGATTTGTTAAAAGTTGGTGTTATTAAGTTTTAAGTGTTTGTTTATAAGGTAAGTAGTTTTCTAACCTTCAAAAATTGATGCAATAAATTTGTATTTTTCTATTTAATTAGATTTAAAATGGGTTTCAAATGTGTTGTACCTAATTGTGTAAGTGGCTATGACAGCGAAAATAAGAAAACTAAGGCGTATAGTATGTTT
This sequence comes from Lycocerus yunnanus, assembly GCA_036346125.1. Taxonomy (NCBI): domain Eukaryota; kingdom Metazoa; phylum Arthropoda; class Insecta; order Coleoptera; family Cantharidae; genus Lycocerus; species Lycocerus yunnanus. The sequence goes on from JARFIX010000008.1 coordinate 4,350,582, forward strand.
AAAGCACCACGAGATCCTGAAAGGCTCAAACAATGGAACAAAGCTATCCCTCGAGATTTTGAATTGAAAGATTGTCATAGGGTTTGTGAAATACACTTTGCAGAAGATTGTATTATAAGAACATATATTGTAAAATATAATATTCCAGGACTTTCAGATAAAGAAATAAGTATCGATAAATATTACTACGTTGCTTATTGTTATTATTTACCACAGAGGTTTGTTTAAAATAATTAGAAACATTCTGCAAAATATCATATTAATATTTTTCTTTAGAGGATGATAATTCTTGATTAATATTATAATTATTATTATAGGTACCTTTGCTTAAGCCACGCTTAACTGACACTGCAATACCAACGATTTTCCCCAATTGTCCTGCTTATTTAAGCAAAACTGTACAAGCCAAGAAAAACCATTAGAACGTAAACCATTTATTAAAATCAAAAAAATTAAGTCTGAAGTACTTTGATGAAGTATATTGAGAAAAGCAATGTATATGAAGAAGTTGTCACTGATTTGCTGCAAAATGTGAATTTTACATTTCCATGCAAGTTACATAAAACAGATATATTGTCTTACACCATTCATTATTACATCACCATGAGGTTAAGACAATATACTTATCATATTAATGCAGAAACTAAAAAAATTAGTGCCGAGAAGAAAAAGCATTCAAAATTATCAAAAACCTAAATATATTTTTAATAAATTCATTTCTGTTACCTGTGTTTTATTATATAATATAAAAATTATTTTATATTATTATAATTATACTTATTTTTGAATAAAACGGCTATTAACATCAAAAAGTTGTTATCAAAACCATATAAAAAAAATTCCTTTAATTGCTCGATTAACTTGTTATTCTTTTAAAATTTTAATTTAATATTATAAAAATGTTATACAGGTATGTAAAACATATGTTTTGTAGGAAAATTGTTTAAATAACGCTATAAAAACATTTAATTTTTGTGTAAATGTATTACTTTTTATCAATATTATGCCTCATGTATTGCCGCGCCATCTAGTATTAAAGTTTGGCGTGATTCGGTTAAGAGCTCGCCATTTTTACTATGAGTTGCCGGTCCTAATCTTCTAAGTCCATGTCATTGACGTAATAATAGAGTCGACACTAAAAATGATTAACAAAATCTCTGCAGAATCTCATCAATGACTTTGGTCTTTCGTCTATACCAAACTTTGGTATATTCTTGGTTCAATGTTAACGAGTCCCGGCTTCGCATAAATGCACAATTCAAAACTAAAGAACGTACAAAAAGTCTCATTAAACAAATCAGAAATACCTGTAATCGGTCTTATAACAAATATTCATGAACTCAGAGCAATTCACCATCGCAGGCAGCTTCAAACAGAATTAAATTATGATAGCCACATCCAATATCGGTTAACCTCCAACGAACGTTTAGAAAGAACAATGCTAAACCTGGCTTTCAACAAAGACGGTAGCACCAACCATAGAGCCGTAAACACCAATAGAAGATCTGGCAGCACCCATCGCTGATACAATGTCGATGAAACCATATAAAAACATCCGTCACATCTGACGATGATTCACGACCATTGAATAAGCTTTCGGCTAACGTCAGCCTTTTCCTAACATTAGGACATCCAGATCGATGCACCCCTTTCCATCCCATATGTCGACCTTTATCATCTGCGACCGTTCGTAATCAATCACGTCACTCACATGTGGCGTCAAATCAAACTTATTGGTACAAAATCAACTCGAAAACTGAAGGTAAAATAAAATTGAACTGAGTCGCATGAGAACAAGGTGTAAATAATATCAAATCGACTCGGGCGCGATATCAAAAGTAATAATTCCTACAATGGACAAGTTTTTTGATTAATATGAATTATAATAACTTTTTATCGGTTTCCGTTTTAGAAGAAATTAATATTAACTGATGGATTATTTATTATTTTATATAAACCTAAAAGCAACCATTGCATAATTCAAAGCCTATTTTATCTTTTCAGTGATTTTTGAACGGTCCAGATTTTAAATAACCGAATTATAGAGAAAAATGTCGATTTTACATTATTTAAAATGTTTTTTGTAAATTTATACGTATCACTCTACGAATGATTGAATAGTCTACACCTTAAAGGTAAACTTATCCCACCTGTTTTACCTTGTAAACCGGTCTGTCAGGGCCAAGATACACTGCGGGAGCTGTATCATTTACGGGTTACTGCAATGCTATACAATTAATTGAATTTTTTGCCCTTCTATTAGAAGAGTCATGAGGCGCTGCTGTATTCTATTATCGATTTTGTGATATTTCAATAGCTTGCTGCATGTAAATAATCTAACTCCTAACTTGGCTATCACAATATTTTCAGATTTCAGTAAACATTTATCGCATAACCGATCGATTGTTAAAAACGCTTAGGTATTTTTAAGTAGAATAAAGATAATAAGGCACAAGCCAGTCAGCCCAACTCGAGACAATATTTTGTAATATCGAACACCGGTTTTTTCAATCACGCTATCTTGGTTGTAGAACTCGCATTTAAAAAATAGATGAAAGCGGGACAAAGGAAATTGTGTAACATCGAGCGCAGTTGTAGAGTCGATGTCGGTCAGCTGTGTTTCGGTGAAATAAGACTCTTTGTTGATATACAATATTGTGTTAACGCGAAAATGTAAATAAACAAAACGGCAATTTAAATTCCTCTATATTTTACATTATCATGGTATATGTAATAGTAAATAAATTTAAAAAATTGACGACAAACTGATAGTGAAATACGTAAATAATTTTGACCTCGCAAGATGTTTGTTAATATTTAATTTGAAAGTTGCAGTGAGTGTAGTCTACGTATATGTTTTTCTAATTGACTATTAATTCGTCAATAAATTATTTTTGTAACACGAATACGACTAGGTATGGAAATTTGAATTGTTTTTAACCTTTGTACACAAAAACGTATTTTTATCTTTTCATTTAAAATGCACGCGGTTACTTTTGTTTAGAATCACCTTGCGTTTTTGTAGCCTTGTTAATTTTGCAGTATGCTGTACGTAGTATGTTGTGTATCGAGAAAATTTAAAAAGATCGATACTAACTTATTTGTTTTAGATGTCGAGGATTTGAATTTGTTTATTAAACAATATTTTATGTCGCTAAACATATGTGCAACAAAGTTATAAATATTATACTTGTATATAAAAATAATTTACTTCAATTTTGGGTATATTTAAAGATATTTTAGAAAATTAAAATGGCACTTAATTTAAAATTACCTGTCGAGATACCTTTTGTTATTATTGTACTTGCTTTTGCTTTTTCTGGTGAGTATTTTATTTTATAATAATTGATGGTTTACAAACAAAGTAATACTACCTACTATGTATTCATGTTTACTTTTATTAACAAAGGAATTAGGGTTTGGAATGGTTTTTTTAATATTTTGTTTTTTATATGTGTATATATATTATATACTTATTAATGATATTACTAACTAATAATGATTTGTTTTATCGTTATGCTAATATAACAAGTCAAATATATAACACAAACAAAGAAAAAATCATTAAAAGTAATGTCCAATTTATTCTATATTTAGTAATTCCAACTCAGTTTCATATTTCCAGAATATTACAAAAATTTAAATTTGTAATATGTGGTTTTTCATCATTATTAACAACATACTAGTCTTTATGTCTGGCGGTTTCAAAACGGTCTCAACTGCTACTTAAACAAGGCAAATGAAAATTCGAGCTGGAAAATCCTACAAAACCTTTTTTTTCAATTTTATTTTCGTTTTATCATAAATAGATGATTTAAAATTGGGGAAAATTAGTGATTATTTTAATTTGGGCAACATTTTTGAAATAAATTAGTACTATATGAAATATGAGTTCTGTACATAGCACTGGTTAACGCTCTTAAAATCTATTTTTGTTTCTGATCTGATTTTTCAACATTTAAAAATAATGAATAGTACTTACGTAGGCACCTAATATGTACGTTCTTTGTACTTTTTATGCATTAATAAATGCTGTTAAAATGGTATACGCATATATAGGCTGTGCTGTACGTGTATACCATAAGCGGTTTTTCTTTACCATGGACCCCCTGAAAATACATTGTGCAGCCATGAATACTTGGATTTAATCAATGTAATAATTATTATGACAACAGAGATACAGTCTTATCCATATTTTTATTCCAAATTTAAAAAGTATTGGATACATATTTATTTATGGTTCCCATTTACTTACATTACTTACCCACATAGTTAATTCAAAATCATAAATAATAGTTATTTAGTACTTACATTATTAGAAAAAAATTAAAAATTTTTTAAAGTTTTTCCTTATGCCTTCGTAGCACAACTTGTTTGAGGATAAATGTGAAGATCAGGGAGCTCTAAGGAAGCTACATAAATTGATGGGGTAACCAGTATTACCTAAGGTAAATTTTCTCTCAAGGCTTTCTTTCTACTCAAGGCTTTCTTTCTACTCAAAGCTATTTACTTTGATAAATACTTTGAGTATTACCCATTCATTTCTTCTTCTTCTTCTTCATCATCGTTGCTTCTTGCTAGAAGCGTCGTGACCCAACTTGGCCGAAGCCAAGATGAATTTTCGTGGGAGTATAATTCATGGGTGGTTTCCCGTTGCCTTCCCCACAGTCCACAAATCGATATTGGACTTTTTGTTTGCAGCAATGTATCTAGCGCGAGTAGGGTTCGAACCGCGAGTTATCATTTATGATATAATAAAAAATAATATCCAAATTTAAATAGCATGATGATGATGCACATTGATGTATTGTTGTGGGATGAAAAGTTAAAAAAACAATATCTTAGCCAGTTTTGCTGCTTACTGAAATACCTGCATTAATATGTGGATGTTTGTTGATTTGTGACTAAGAATTTTGTAGTTTGAAGTTTGTTTAATAAAACGACAATGGCGATGAGTAGGAGAATGTATTTCTTTCCATTACTTAGGCAAATAAATTTTAGTTCAGTGGCAAGAAACACTTGCTTTTGGCTCTTTTACTCGTAAATAAAAGCGCTACTGATGCATTCGGGCTATTACTTAAGGGTAGGTTTCATGAATCTCCCGCATCTTTCTTTAAAATTGACTTTATATTATTCGTCTATATTCTATATTATTCTTCTTAAGTAAGATGCTCGAATGCATCAAGAGCGCTTTTACTTACGAGTAAAGAGCCAAATACAGGTGTTTCTTGCCACTGAACCAAAATTCATTTGACAAAAAACATTATCTGCCATTAGGTAAAAGGAACTTACGTCAAGAATCGCAACTTTTCAGTAGAACCAAAAAACAGATTGGATATGCCCGTTTGTACTATTTTTGACTAAAATATTTGCTTAGGAAAAATGCTTAACTTTTAATGAATTGCCAAACTGGAATTTTCAGAAATTTAAAAACATTTAATTATTTAAGAGAAATTAGTTGGGTACCAATCATGTTTTTGATTTGTCATTATGAATTTGGTTTGTTGCTATCTGATTGGTTACTTAATAAATTTATCTCATAGATACGTACCTTGCAGATATCTCAATGCAAAAACATTGGGCACAAGAGTAATATTATAATAAAATTGATCTACTAATCCAATTAAAAATTGCATTACTCGTAAATAATATTATTTTTAATTTGCAGATACTATTACTGTAAACTGGTTATTGTATCGAACATGTGATGTATCTTTACAAATTAACAATTCTGATTGCTTGAAATTGTTAAATAAACACACAGATAATTTTACCGAAGAATTAGAAAAAAAGGTGCAACCTTATGTTACCACCATTACAATGACTAAAGGTTTATTAGAAGCAGTCTTTTCTGCAATACTGTGTTTATTTTTGGGGTCTTGGTCGGACATCTATGGAAGAAAACCTGTACTTTTATTGGGCTCAGGAGGTACAAACATTTTTTAAACTTTAGTTTATGCTGTCCTACTTCAAGGCATTGAATAGTGCAAAATACTTACTATTTTTCAAATCTCATTCCTTAGATTTATGTGAAGCAAGAATATTATATTAATGTACAAGTACTAATTAATATTAATATAAATGTATGCAGTCGGTCCCAAAAGTAACCATACACTTTTCTTGAGCAGTTTCAGCACAATGTTTGAGTGTAAAATTTTTTCCTCAATACAATATTTCAGCATTACTTTTTAAATTCTTCTTAAAATACGATCAATATATGGTGACATACAACACCATAACCGCCATGTTGGATGCGGATTATCTTTGTCACATGCTATTCTAACTTTTTTCCTAACTTTTTTCCATATCATCTTTCATCGTGATGGCTTTTAATTCATATTCTTTCTTTCGTAAATAAAATGTAGCTAAAAGAGATCCTAGCTTGAATTCAATCTAAAGTGCATTAGTTCCAAATAATAATTTTTTTTTAAGTTTGTATTTCTAATTAAAAATTAACTGATATATACATGCACTAGGTATTCGGATAATCGGATACTTTTGAAGTCGACTTGTATACAATTGAGTGCCTGGACTCTATAAACTTGGGGTTTTATAATTTCCTGCTTTCTTTTTGACCTGTATTGTTATGTATTGTATTGTTAAAATTGTTTTAGCTTATTCTTTGGGTAGTATCGTACTGACAATAATAACTGTAATTCCTAATATTTCTCCATGGTTTATTTTGCTATGCAGTATTCCTTCATGCTTTTCTGGTGGTATAGCAGTTATCTTAGCGGTTAATGTGTGCTATATTACCGATACTACTACACCTGAAAATAGAGGTTTTAGGTAATAAATGGGCACTTTTTTTTAATGATTATAATGTTTATGTTTTTTAGAATAGCGATGTTTTATTTATACTTGACGGGTGCGTCCATAGTAGGACTAGCGGCAAGTTCTTTTGCATTAGAAATAATGGGTTTCTTTTTAATATACTTGATTTCATGTATTTTGAAATGCTTATCGTTTTTGTTAATTTTCTTATTTGTAGACGAATCTCTTTTAAACCCTGAGAGAGAAGTAAGTATGTCTTTAATTTGCAAGTATCACTTATGCCGGATTTCTTTACTCGTAGTTATCTTCAAGTTAGCGAACTTCAGGTTAAATTGAGGAAATAACCAATTAGACGACAAAAAAACAAATAAATCAATCATCTGATTGGTTATTTTGTAAATTTAACCTAAAGTTGGCTAACTTGGGGATAACTACGAGTGAAGAAATCGGGCATTAGAAAATGATTTAATTGCAGGGAAAATTTGTCAACTTGTTTAAATTTGCCTACGTGAAAGACACAATAACAGTTACCTTCAAGAAAAGGGAAAATATGGATAGAACCATGATACTACTTATTGTTGCAATTCTAACTTTATGCTACGTGATTATAAATACAGACGATTTAGTATACTTATTTCTCCGAGATAAATTTAATTGGACTTTGCAGCAATACACTCTGTACAGTTCTGTAAAAATGGTTATAGCTATAGTTGTTACTGCGATGTTGGTGTATGTTTTAAATAAATTATTAAAAGTTAATGAATCTATAATTGTTACGATTGGTACAGTTGCGATAACAATAAGTTCAATATTATTTGGTCTTAGTTCATCAGACTGGCAAATCTATACAGGTATATAATATACTTCAATTATACAAGGCGATAGAGTCATTAATTGAATAATAATTTTAAGCTGGAACTATAAGTTGTTTTGGTACAGTAATAGCACCAATGTTAAGAAGCCTAGTATCAAAAATTGTGAGCTCCGAGGATTATGGCAAAATATTTTCTTTCATAGCAATAACTGAATCTGTTATTGGACCTGCGGGTTCGCCCTTATTTACATTTGTTTACAATAAAACACTAAATGTCTTCCCAGGAGCGTATTATCTTGTCGCAGCAGGTATTAATTCACTAATGGTTGCTCTGAGCCTGTAAGTTTTTGTAAATATTACGTTTTTCTTTTACTTATGATATTATTTTAGAGCAATAGTTTTAATACAACTAAGATACAATCAGATGTCTTATTCTAATTTATCCTCAGAAGTGCCTGATGCTTAAGATCTTTAAAAGTAAGAGTACTTATGTAATTTATCTTAATTGTAAATTATAAACAGTAATCCTTCATTACTGTAAGCCATTTGTGATATATTTTAGTAAATTGTATAATATTATGTAAGTGTATGTACTATCTGTGTACATAATATGCGGTGACCAACTGCGTTATAGACCATTTCGTCTAAGAATACACTAATATAAATTGCACTAATTTTGTGGAAAATTTATAAAATTAGTGCAATTTATATAATTTATATTACTGCATTCTTGGATCAAATGAACTAGAGGCCTCTTTGAAATTTTCTTATTGTAAAAGGTAAAAAGTTCTTGCATGTGAAGAATATGCTTGTAAAATGTATTTTACGAGATCCAGTGGAATCGACCTTTTTTAATTACTATAGCAGAACCGGAAAATGATGTATTTTGAATTCATTGCCATTTTTTTTATTTGTCAAGAGTTCAAAATATCTTAAAATTAATATATAATAATTAAAAGCAATATTAACAACATAATAATCCAAGTCAAACTTGTTTAATTCGAAGCTCAGTAGAATTCGAATAAATATCATTGAATTAGGTATTGAATTATTAAAGGTATTATAGCCTTAAAAATCAATTCGGTAGGTAACAACAATCAATTTATTCAAAGATTGTGATAATATGTATGTACTATTTACTTTAGATGTAGTATATTACGTAGGTACCTACTTACAGTTAGTAAAATTGAAAAAAGATTATAAATTTAGATGTCAGGATTAACAGCATCACAACAATTCTCAATTATTCTCCTGAAACCGCATTTAAATATATTATTACATGGTCCTGTAATTTTTTATATCATCATTTTTTACGTTAATAAAAATTGGAGAGACGAAGAAAAATTTCGAAATAATCACGATCGAATTAGTTAAGTTTGACTCTATAAGAAACTTAATAATATTAATTAACTAATAGTTAAATAAGTCTTTATCAGGGATATGTATGTTACCAACGTTATCGGTGGTGGGTGGGTTGAAATAAAAATATTTTACTACAATATTACGATTGTATATAACGTATGTACATATACCATTACCAACCAAGAATTAGATGTGTGCCAATATATTTTAATTTGCTCTTGTGAGCCAATTGTACATAAATTTGATTTATTATTTTCTTTTATATGAAAGTTGATATTGTTATATTTTTTGAAATTATTTATTTTGTTATATTTTACACCAATTATTATTGAAGTAAAATTTTAATTTATTTTATTGTTTTAATACAACCCAAATGGAAGTTCTCCGATGCGAAATTGTATTATAAATAACTGGAATCAGAGTCATAAATACTTACCAAAATACTATGCTAAAATTTTTCCTTGTTTTATATCCAAACAACGGACACATTAGGCCACTTCAGTTTTGTATTAGAAATCACTTGAAGTTACATATTATGATAAGGTATATAAGCAATAATGAAGTGGTATCACCAGTCTCCATAGTTTGAAAAATTGCAGTTATCTTCATATTTTAAAAATGTAATTGTTTTAATTGGCATGACCTTGAATAATAATTTTATAGCGAATATGTTTTCCGTTATCTAAATTTAACTTCCTTTTTAAGAAATACAGCCTTGAATTTGATATACATACATAAATAATATTAAAATTATTTTCGAAAATACATATGTATGTATTAATATTCTGCATACTTACATCATTAAAATTATCAATATCGGATCGTCAATGTGTTAGTGCGTTTAACAAACAAGTGTAGTATAATTATTATATCATGTAAAAATATTGGGTCGAGATAAATAATATTTTAATTTATAACGGAGCAAGTTAAAATGGTTTTGATTTTTAATGTCTTCAAAATGTTTAAAAAAAATATTTAAAAAACCACATATACGATTATCCTGACGATATAATTATTATATTATTCTTCTTCATGTGCCATATCCGGTCTCCCGGACGTTGGCGATTCCCGGACATTGGATGATATTAAATCAAATAAATCATTAATTTGTTAATATTTATACTGAAGTACTTTTTTGCAGTAATTTAAATTATTATAGGATTATATGAAAGATATCCAGACATATATATTATTACGCCCTTATCTAAAAATTAGTAGTGAAATTTACTAACTTGTTTTGACTATTTGATTTTTAATAACCACAATTTACTATCGGAGTAAAAAGTTCTGACTCCTGCGTTTGAAATCAAATAAAATCAAAAGTTAGGAGTAAAAAATTTGAAAAAAGTATATGATATCAATTGATTAGTGCTAAATATCATATAAAAATTTTATAATTCTAACTAACGCCGCGCCATTTTAAAATTATTTAAAAAAATGTTTACAAAGGTGTAGTTTTTAGCACTTTTTACGAAAAGCTTCAAGTTAAAATACACTACAACTATCGTATTTTCTTTTGAAATTACATAAAATGTATATAGTACGTACAAAAAGTATACTCTTTTCAGCAATATAAACATTTTATTTTAATTTTGTCAAATTTTTGTTAAAACTGGATTTCTATAAGTTGATACTATCTTCGTATATACTTGTTCAATTTAAACAATTTCTTTGTTAAAACCTTTAATAATTTAATTAAAAGACATTTCCAGAAAATTTTTAATACAATACATTTTTAAACAATAAAATAATAATTTTTAAATAATTTATAGATTAAACAGAGATGCAAAGCTTTATATGCACGTGGAAATTCATTACAAGTTGACAACCTTGTCAAGTTGTAAAATGAGTTTCATCGTTATTATAGAGCGGCATTTGTAAATGTCACGGCATTAAAAATAATATATTATTTATATACTAGAAAGAAATACACAAAATATTTACTCTTTTGATTTAAATAGATCATCATCATCATCAAACTTCCTGGTTTAGGCTAAAGCCTGTTCCGGCGTCCATCGTTTCCTCGGTCCCCCGACGTCTCTTTTTCCTTTAGGATGGTATTAAATAGATAAAAACCAAAAATATTATTGGTATTGAAACATTGAAACATACATAATAGAATGGGAAAACTACAATAATTAATTTCAAATTAATAAATTGAAAGTAATTTTTAATACTTGTTGGCGTTTGTCGCTTCCTAGCAATCAGGACATAAACAATATCTTTCCCCTCTCGTCACTGCTCCCCGAAAAGTATGAATTCTGTTCCGTTTTAATATTTTAAAACTCTTATTCCCGGTTTCACAAACATTGAAACTGCGATTTCGGCTTAAATTTAGACTTAAACAGCATAGGCTTAAATAATATAATCGCAGTTTAAGTGTTTGTGAAACCGGGCATTATAGTTTGGAAAATAATCAAAAATTTTGTTTAGTTAATTGAAAAATAATAATCAACCGTAGTTTTTCGTTGATATATTCAATTACTTGAAAAATATTTGTTATAATAACGAAGTTATTATACTTTACTGTTATGCTTAATAATCCAAAAATGAGTTGAAATATATTATTACAAAAATTTGAGAATAGAGAAAAAAGATGTAGATATCTACTATCCAAATTTCATTAAATTTGAGCAAATATTTTACGAGAAAAAAATTATAAAGTTGTTTTTTTAAATATCTGCATAACAAAAACACACTATAAAGCCCATAACTTTAAAATTTTAATATGCTATACAAAATATCTTATTATTATTATATCTATATCTTTAGATTTTTAGTGCACAAAATTCCATCAATTACTTTTTGAAATATAAGACTTCAAACTCAGGGGTCAGAACTTTTTACTCCGATATAGTAGATTACTATCTTTGGAATTAGGGCTAGGTGCACTTTAATTTAACTATTATCATTTATCGTCTATTTTGAGTTCTCCTGCAATTTTGTTTCCGTCAGTATGACGACGGCATGACCGAACCTTCGACCGTGTTTCCATTTTTATTTTTTTTTAATTAAATAATGTTAAAGAAATTCATTATTCGGAGGTGCATTACGAATATGGATGCACATAGGTCATTATTAAAATTTACCTAGAAGGTCAAGGTTGAAGGTTGTACCAGGTTGTACGTGGATGCAGAGATGTTGGAAAACGGAGGGATCCAACAGGTCAAAGACGTAAGTAATCCATGATGAGAATGATGATAATTAAATACAACAATAACCAGTGTGTATCTATATCCGTATCGCAATTTGGTTAATTTTTTTGTCAACTTAAAAAATTAAATTTAAATAATTAATTTAATAATTCTTTGCAGTTTGGTATAAAGGGGTTAAGTCTTAAAATTTACAAACTAGAAGTTCAAGGTTGAAGGTTATATTTTATTAAAAATGATAATGGAATGTCTTTTAAGTCAAAAAAATTAACTTTAAAATTAAGTTGATTAATACCTTTGACATTCTTATATATTAATCAAAAATATTAATTTAACCTTATATATTAAGGGGTTCCTAAGCCTTTGGACCATTTCTCCCCCTTCTCTATCTGAAGTCTTCTCTTTTATTGCTGATACCGCCAATCTCTCATTCCTTTATTCACATGTTGGGTCTTCCTCTTCTTCTCCTTTTGTTGCTTTACATACCTTTGGCCAATCTCAGTCATCCTTTAATGAATACATATCATTTCGGGAATCTATTCTTTCCCTGACTGTATACGTCCTGTCAGTCGTCGTCTAATTTCCTTTATACCAGTAGAAAGATCCAGTCCAAATAGATTTAATTTCAGAATAAAATTTCTTTAATTGACTAAACCCTTCATATCAAACTCAGAGAATTTATTCATGTCATGTTGGGTCTTCCTCTTCTTCTCCTTTTGTTAGCTGGTATATAATTCATAGCTCTTTTGGCCAACGGTCTTCAGTCATTCTCGTCACATGACCATACCATATCAGTTGTCGGAATCTATTTCGTGACTGTATACGTCCTGTCAGTTCGTCGTCTAATTTCCTTTATACCAGTAGAAAGATCCAGTCCAAATAGATTTAATTTCAGCAATAAAAATTTTTTTTCAATTTTTGACTTAACCCCTTTATACCAAACTGCAGAGAATTATTACAGTAAAGCTCCTTATTCGCGGGGTATACGTTCCAAAATTATGCCGCGAATAAGGAAACCGTGAATATGGAATAGTGATTTGTATGGAAATGCAAGGGTTGGGTTCCAAGGTACGAAAATAAAATAAAATAGATAAAAATAAAATCAGTTTAATCACATACCTATCATTATTATTAATTATTATTGTTTGAATTATTTGGTTTAAAATATTTAGTAATTTTTCTTGCTTTGCCGTCTTTAAAATGCCTTTTAATTCCGCATGGTATTCAGCTGTGGCAACTTCAATTTTCCTTTTAAAAGGAAGGTTTCTTTCCAAAAACGGGTCAATTTTAATGAAGTGATCTCACAGTTCATTTGCCATTTGGAAACCTGCGGTCTGGTTTTTTAAGGTGATTGTCATCGTATCATTGTAAGATGTTGAAGCTTGAAGGGTTTTAACATTTCCTGCAAGTCGGCTTCACTTAAATCTTCATCGTGTGATTGAAGCAGCTCTTGAACGTCACTCGAATCTATCTGTTCAAAACCATCATGTCCTATTCCATTAGCAATTTGTACAATTGTGTCAGTTAATGTTTTAATTTGTTTAAATCCTCACTTTCACAGACTGTTAGATCAACCTATAGTTTTTCCAATATGATTGCAATGTGTATGCAATGCTTGAGCTCTTGTAACGATTCCTTTATGTTAACAATGCACATTGCTATGTTAAATTTTTCCAGAATTCCATAAAACTCACGTCAGAATCACATTCCATGATATCCAGAATGATTTTAAAGGTTCGCCTAATGTAAAAGAACTTCAAAGCTTGAATTATTCCCTGGTTCATTGGTTGAAGTAAAGTCGTCGTGTTCGGAGGCAAAAATATCACCTTAATATTCGGATGCATAGTTTCAAGCTCACAAGGGTGACCCGGAGCATTGTCCAAAACAAGAACCTCCTTGAAGTCTAAATTTTTTTCGTTTAAATATTATTATTTAATTTTGAGTTTTGAATATAAATTATAATATTCAAAATCGTAAATTATTATTAATCCGCGAATAATGAAATTTTCGGCCGCGAATACAGAAAGTGGTCTCAATTTTTCTTCCGCGAATACTGAAACCGCGAATAACGGAACCGCGGATAAGGAGCTTTTACTGTATTACGAAATCCTAAATTTATCTAACCATTTGTGTATCTGTAATGCATCCATAAGCGAATTCAAAATATTTTCGTAAGTTGGTATCTGTATGCCTGTACTTATTATATTATTGTATTTAATATTAAGAGAGTTTAGAAGAATAAACTCGATAAATTACAGCCAAGTCACAACAGTATATCTGACGTGTCGAAGAATACAGCTAAAGGTTATTCACTGTTGTACTGTCGGTGTATGCTGTATGAAACTCTGCTGCTATATGCTTGGACAAGTTCCAAAATTATTCTGTAACGTTCTGAGAATTAATTTAATGAAATAAGTTCAGAAGTGCATAATAAATTAATAACATGACGGTATATGTTTCAACGCTTCAAATTGATTAATTTTAAAAGAATCAATTACTAACTTTAAAAAATATAATTTATTCTTCAATCAGAAAATAGAATCGACATTAAACTGTTGATCTTTCATACTCAACCTCTTTGCGCTTAGGAAAGTTTATAGCAGAGATGAAAGCTGATGTTCCAACGATGAATAATTACTTAAATTATGCATATCAAAGGGACGAATAAACAGCGACGAGAGAAGAAGGCATAAATGCTGTTGCCGTAAGCAAAAGACCAAATTTAACTTTCAATATGTACAAATAACTTATCAGTGGCTGGGTTATTGACCATAATCCAGTCTTGCAGTTCCACTACTATTTATTTACATTTACTGGCGTAAAAGATGAGCTCACATCCTTAGCTATTTTTTTTAAGTTTTAAAATTAGATTTGATGATAAATTTGCCTCGAAGTAAGCAGATATATTGTTGGAAAGCTAGTAAGTACTTTCATGAGAGTGTGTAAACAAGGCTTTAAGAGTGCTACTGGGAATCCCGTGTTCTAAATTTAGGATGATTCATTCCATAACTTTATAAGTAATGATGTGAATGTGCTATCTATCTTGTACGTCGATTGATAACGATGTGTATTAAAATAACCAATATGGTTAATTCAATGATGCTATTAAGGTAAATTCCTTATTGGTAAGATAATTTTTTATCTGGTTCAGGATATTAGAGCATAGATAACTAGAAAATAAAAACAATACGCGCTTAGGTTTTACCACTACAGGCAGAATATAGTTCACTGTTCGTTCATTCATGAACATTATTTGAAAGGTAAGCTTGATTGATTTTTATTAATTCTTAAAGTATTGGCTTTATGTTGTAATTAGTTGCTAATATATTTTTCTGTAAACCGAATGTTTAGGTGTAAAACTGTTTCTTATCTTATCTACGTTATGACTCCCAACTGTCTATAAACTTTCGGCTATATAATTTACAAAAAATTGCAGGATGAAAAACTTGAATCCTACAATTTTAGGGGGCATTCCACTAATTAGCATAAAAAATTTGATCATTTTTCAAATTTTTTTTAGAAGAACGAAACAATATAGTTTGTAATGATATCTATACGTAACCCAACTGAGGCGATGGTTTGTATTTGTCCGCCGATATCAAAAATTGCCTGTACCAAAATCATAAGAAAACAAAATTTGTAATATAAGAAATGGCGGGTATCAAAAAATACATGAATTTTTATACATTTTTTTCAAGCTTATACCACAAAAAGGGCCGAAATTTTTTATAAATACATTTGATTTTGATAGATGCAATAGAGAATTTTCTATTAAATTGAATGTCATAAAATTCAATTAAATCGGATTATTAGTTTCTAAGATAAAATGCCAACCATCTCAATAAAAGTCATTTTGAAAAAAACGAGTTTTAAGTTTATGGTAATTAACCCCTTAATGCATAATATTTTTATTAATTTAGGGTAAAAAAAAATTTTTTTTGGAGAAATTGATAACTAACTTTATTTTTAATTATTTATGCAAAAACATAATAAAACTAAAAGAAAACGACCCGTTTTGTACATATACAAATCTAAATTATTAGATAAAAGCAATCCAATATCAACCTGACATAAATAAATTTAAAATATTCACATAATAATAAGCAGAATTATGTTTATGCAAGACAAGCTGAGCAATTCTGCAAGTAAACGTACAACATGTATGTCATGCAGCTGTGCGTTAAGGGGTTAATAATTAACTTACGATAATTTATTAACTATTGCGATTAACTTAAATATTTTTCAAATTTTTGGGAAATTCTTTCACTAAAATATTCTAGATGTATTTCAGATTAGTAATATTAAAAAATCGATATTTATGATTCAAAAAAAGTGGAATGCCCTTAAGCTACGATTGTATTGGACGATCGTTGCCCAAAGCAGTTATTTTTAATGGACTTTTTTGTTTTAGCCAATTTTTATCAAGTAGGTTCAAATTGTATAAGAATGCAGATACCAATATTAGTTTCGGTATTTCTCCTACTGTTTGCTTTCACTTTCTCAGGTAAATTACTCATATTCTACTGATTTAATACATTATAATAAAGTAATTTTTATATTAGGGAAAATTATTACCAATTTATTAATATACCGAAGTTGCTATATTACCTTAAAAAATAATGAGTCTATTTGTGCTTTACTGGGATTCAAATTTGACAATGAGACTATCGCATTAGAAAAATTAGTTCAACCGCACGCTGCTGTCATAGACACTACAAAGTCAATGTTAGAAACTATCGTACCAGCATGTTTATGTTTTTTTATAGGTTCGTGGTCTGATAAATATGGAAGACGTCCAGTGATGTTGACCTCGTTAGGAGGTGTGTACCACAACTTTTTTCTAAAAAGATATTAAGGTAAAATTGAGGATATGACGCACCTTTGAAATTTATCAATTTTTCAGTTACTACTCACAAGTGTCTCATGGTGATAGGATTTTTTGTACTACAACCCTAACGTATCTTAAGCAGGAAGTATAGGTGATTCTGATTGTGCTAACTGTTATTAATTACATTAATTCTGAAAATTGAATTTTGCGTCATATCCCCGATGGGGTTGGGGATATGACGCTTCGAGGGTTGGGGATATTGCTTATGGCGATTTACATGTAATTGATTAAAAATAATAAAAACAATTTTATTTGAAAAGTATAATAGTCAGATAAAAACTCAAAAACAATGAACACTTAAACTACGGTAATGGTTTTAGGAAATATAACATTAAATGTAAAGTGTAAAATTGTAAAAATGTAAAATTAATGTAAACATATTACTATCTCACAATATGCGTCATATCACTAACTATCCACCATTTTATTTATAAAATAATTAAATCATAACAAAGACCATTATGACTAAATTAACTATTTATAATTAATTTTAGACGTTGTACAATGCCATAAAATTCAGAAAACGAATTAAAAATCTATGAGGAAACATAATACAGAACTTTCAAAATAATGTAATAAAACTTTTGCATGTGCTCACCTGATTCAGACGAAGAAAATGCGTGCTCTCATGAAAACGATTCGTTCAACAATTAGTTTCTTGCTGTATATCTGGTTATTTAGGATATTTAGGTAATAAGGTTCATAGATAACAACATAACAGAGATCTTGCAATTGCGTCGTATCCCTACCGCGTCATATCCATCGGTTTTACCTTATTCTAAATTCGTCCCAAATACTTTTCAGGATATAGCATTGGATATTTAATTCTTACAATAGTGAGCTTTATAAAAAGTGCTTCTCCGTGGTTTATTTTACTATCAAGTATTCCAATCTGTTTAACTGGAGGTTTTCCCCGCATTTTATACCGCTGTTATTTGCAGTATTACTGATTTAAGTGTAGAAAATAGAGGATTTAGGTAAATTATTTTGATTGTCTCCCGTATTCCATTTGAGCGCTGAGAATATTGAAATTTGATTTTGCAATCGTTTCATTTAAATATGTGCGTTTTTGATAAGGGCGGATTGGGAAATGCATGCATTACTGACGTTTAAGTATAAATTTAAATCTTTTAGAACAAATAAATGATTTTTTATATCCGGAAAATTATTAAGGTTAAATGACGATATTGTTAGTAGAAGCACAAGAGCAAATTGAAGTGAGCAGAAGCAAAATCATCAGTATCTCAACGTTCAAACAGAACCCCTAGTGATGTTTAAAACATTAATTTTGCGAATTCTATTTTAGATTGGGCATATTAGAGGCAGTAGTTTCATTGTCTTTTCTTTTAGGAGATTTAGCTTGTCCATTTATATTTAATGCTTGCGGCTATTTTCTCTCTTTTTGCCATTACGACTGTTTCAATTTTTCTTTCATTTTCTATCATATTATTAATTGTTCCGGAAACAATTCAAAATCCCCAAACGGAGGTAAATATTATATTTTGATTTAATTGCAATAAGGCCATACAATAAATACTATTGTTTCAGATTAACTTTTATAATTTGATAAAATTTTCTCGAGTGCGAGAAACTGTTCAAACTACGATAAAACGAAGAGAGGGACATGATAGGGCTCTACTATTTTTGGTTATAGCTATAATGGTTACATTTTTGTTGGCCACCACTGCGGATGGTGGTATTTTTATTTATATATACGTAATAAACTTCATTGGACGTTAGAAACTTATACGATTTATGCTGTTCTTCGCAATATAGCCAGAATTGTTGGTACAATTGTTGGTTGTTATTTTCTTCATAGGCTACTGAATATTCAAGAAGTGTATTTGATTTTGTTGGGTAATATATCTACCACTTCCAGTTCCATAGTACAAGGATTAGCTACTCAAAGCTGGCATATGTATACAGGTGAAAAAGAGCAAACGAAAATAATTATTTGATTAAAAGTTTCTTTTAGCTGGTGGATTAAAGGCTTTCAGTGGGAATATTTTGCCCATGGCAAGATCTTTAGTTTCCAAAATTATAGCATCCGAAGAAACTAGTCAAGTATTTTCATTTATTATTATAACTCAAACATTTGTTGACTTTATTGGACCCCCAATATATTTATACATTTACGATAAAACTTTGAACAACTATTACTACTCAGGAGTATTTAATTTTCTTACTGCTGCTATTTTTGTATTTAGTATAATTTTAATTATGTAAGTATATTTAAAATATTGTAAATATTTGTAAATATTAAAGCACTGTTTTGTTCTAGTCCTATAATTAGACTACTAAAGCGAAGAAATAACGCCGTACCGTATGAAATTATAAATAATGATGATTCCGTTATCGATAATGAAAACTGAGATGAAATGAATATATTACTTTAAAACATAAATGTTGTATTTTTTATGTTTTTTAAAAATAATTTTTTTGAATTATTTTTTTATATAAATTAAATAAAATATAAAATAATTATTAAAATTAAATTATATTAATTTTGGAGTAATAATTTAGCACCCAAAATACCAGCTTCGATTAAAAGTTAAATAAATTATTGAAAAATTAATTGATATAATTAAAGCAATTGAAGAAAAATGAGCACGTTTAACTTTTTTTAACTAATAAAGTAATTTGAAGGACTTTCTTTTTTGTTAAACTAATTGATAAATTCTCATTGAATTTTCTTTATATTAACCTCTATATCATATTCTACCAATATGTATTCTAATATTTTTATATAAAATAGTAAACTGCCACTTGCACACAGAAGTAGGTATCAGAATTACGGGGATTATAAGTACACTCAAACCTTTTTTGTGCGGGGACAGAGAGCACATAATGAAATTGCACAAAAAATATCCCGAATCTTCATAAGTAGCTATAAAATATATTGTTGCATATATTATTATTGCAACACATTTAAAAAAAAGCTTCTTTGCATGCAAATGCGGTAAATGAATGAAGACAGATATTATAATAATAAAAAGTAATTAATATAATAAATTCTTAAAGTAATTGAGAGAATAAATCTAATCCTTTGTTGCATGTTTAACATTGATACTTGAATAAACTCCAGTGGCGGCGGCTGGTGATGTAGAAATGCGTTGGTTCAAATTCTATAAATGAATTTTTATACTTTTGTACATCATTATGCTTTTATGCAAATACAATATTGTATCGTAGTTAATAATATACGTACTTATACTTACAGTGTGTGGTCATTAAACTCGTGCCACTACTTTTATTTTGCAACTTTCATATTCTCATTTATTTTAAGCAAAGAAAAGCAGTGAACATTTTTTTTAAGTTTAATTTCTTTTAACTATTTTTTAAACATAGTACCTAGGTATAAGAAGAAAAACATTTTTGCTTAATATTGACAACGCTTCGTTGAATTGGAATTACAACTACATCTTACTGGGATATTGAAAAGCAATTTTCTATTCATGTTTTCCAATATAGTCATTATTGTGCCGTATTTCTTAACATTTTTCTTCCAAGTCGTGGCTGTATGATAAGAACGAGTATAGACCTAATGATTTTAAAATAAATCAGCAGTTTTCAATGGGGTAGAGATCAGGAGAATTGCCTGGTCAACGAAGAATACCAATTTTGGAAGAAGTATGACGGATTTTGCATTACAGTATGGAGCACTATACCGTATAAAGGTTGAATGATGCAGGAAACGGAAGTAATTGCAGTTATAGGAAAAAATATTTTTTTAAAACATTTTTAAACTGGTCTTGATGCATAGTTCCAGTAATCCTAGTCCCAAATTCGACATACAACTCCATATCATTATCGCTGGCTAATGTTTACCTGCATCGTATCGTATCGTATCGTTAACCTCGTCTTTTACATACAAATCTATTGTTTATGTTGCAAATTCTAACTGTCTATTCGTTATTAAAAATTACTTTAAAATATTTAAATATTTGCATTTTTATTAAAATTACCCAATAATAAAAAAAAAGGAAATATCTCGGCATCTAAAGTTATTCCAGGCATAGTGATGAATTATGAATCACCATATATTAGCTGCTTAACCAATGACATCCGCTACTTTTTATTTTTTGTTATTGTCCGTAAAGACATTTGGCAATACTTCAGAGTAATTTTACAGTCTGGTTGGGGACTTCCTTTCAGTGGTTTTCTTCAATTTTCTCATTTAGTCATTATAACATCTTAGATTTTTTCGCATTTTATTTCCTACCAAAGTGTAGGAATAAGGTAAAATGGAGGATATGACGCACCTTTTGAAATTTATCAATTTTTCAGTTATTACTCACAAGTGTCTCATGGTGATAGGATTTTTTTGTACCTACAACCCTAACGTATCTTAAGCAGGAAGTATAGGTGATTCTGATTGTGCTAACTGTTATTAATTACATTAATTCTGAAAATTGAAGAGGGTTGGGGATATTGCTTATGGCGATTTACATGTAATTGATTAAAAAATAATAAAAAACAATTTTATTTGAAAAAGTATAATAGTCAGATAAAAAACTCAAAAACAATGAACACTTAAACTACGGTAATGGTTTTAGGAAATATAACATTAAATGTAAAGTGTAAAATTGTAAAAATGTAAAATTAATGTAAACATATTACTATCTCACAATATGCGTCATATCACTAACTATCCACCATTTTATTTATAAAATAATTAAATCATAACAAAGACCATTATGACTAAATTAACTATTTATAATTAATTTTAGACGTTGTACAATGCCATAAAATTCAGAAAACGAATTAAAAATCTATGAGGAAACATAATACAGAACTTTCAAAATAATGTAATAAAACTTTTGCATGTGCTCACCTGATTCAGACGAAGAAAATGCGTGCTCTCATGAAAACGATTCGTTCAACAATTAGTTTCTTGCTGTATATCTGGTTTTAGGCAATGGAACTAAGGATATTTAGGTAATAAGGTTCATAGATAACAACATAACAGAGATCTTGCAATTGCGTCGTATCCCTACCGCGTCATATCCATCGGTTTTACCTTATAGTTTAGTGCCGATTAAATAAAACCGTTGCAGCAAATCTAACTCTGCTGAAATAGTTATTTTCGATACTAGTACTTAAATAGGCTACTTTATCGGTAAATAACGAATATTTTAACAAAATTTACGCAATCTGGATAAAGCTGAAATGAAAATAACTCACCAGTAGTGCTGAAAAGTGCAGATAAAGTCGTCTCGCGAAAGATAAGATTACGAAATATGATCAAATAACATGAGTAATCGTACGTGCAGAAAACATGCCGCTTTCAATGCCATGTAACGTGTACGAAATGATAACATTTCACAACAGAATTGCAAAAATATAATTACGTCTAATTGCTTAGTACACAAATTTAACATTAAAAACTACCTTTATATTCATGTCAGTACTAAAAATAAAATTACGTTTCTCAAATAATGTGAGTACGTATAACTTACTAATAATTAACTATGTAACATCGAACTTGTTCTCTGTTCAAGAGTTTCAAGAAATTGATGCAATAATATTAATGAAGCAGCGGAGTATAAAAAGTGAACATCCAAATACCAAATCAGGTTCTAATGCATTGCATTCCAAAATTAAATGCTAATAACATTAAATGTTAATAACAATAAATTGTTTAAATTATACACATTTTTTATAAATAATTTAGTGGCACAAATTTAATGGCCACATACTGTACATTAAAGAAACTGTCTCTTAGACACGTTCTTGGCGATTGCGCAAACCTGCAAACTAGCAAAAACTGCCACTGGACAAAATATAAAAAAGTTAATTAATAAAAGTACCTATACTTTCTGTAAAATAAATCTATTAGTTTCTTTTGATTAATTTTCCTCTTTGAAATAAAATTTGTTTTGTAAAATTGAGTATGGAATTGGTTATAACGGTAAATTATAATATAGCATTCAAAGAAATCTATTCGTACTATTCTTGAAATTGAACCAATCGTCCACCGTTCTTAAAATCAAACAAAGTATGCTCAAATTAGGATATCATTTAATTGATTGATTTCTGTAATGCTGGTTAAGTAACATTTTGTCTGAATTTAAGAACGTTGAATGATTGGGTCAATTTCAAAAACGTTATTCCAATCGTACTATCAAGTATTATAATAACGGTATTTAAGAAGATGGTCGCAGCCTGGCGCTTAAGTGTGTCAACTATTATTAAGCTGAGCACCCCGGTTTGAATCCGGGCGGGACGAGAATTTTATTCTGACCGTTCTCCCTTGATAGGCAATAGCTAACCACCGAGATGGAGTACCAAGAAAATCTTTCTAAGAAATAAAACGGCCACTATGCCCTTACGTAGGGCGAAGGACTTTGAGAGAGAATAGTATTTAATAAATTGTATAGTGTCAAGACTGCAATAAAGAGGTCACTCAGGCTGAGTTGTAGTTAACCCATTGTTTTATCTACTCTGATTGGATAAAACAGTGAGTTAATTTTTGAACTCGGTTTAACTCTGGGCTTAGAAATTTAGTGAAAATTATGTTTGCTGTGATAAAATGATAATATCGATAATTTTTCCGCGGAACAAAATCAAGTATTAAAATAGCTGCATTGACGTAGTATGTAGAAATTCCTAACGAACCGTTCTATAAAAATGTCATATCGATAGAAGATCGAGTACTCCATTCGCGAGTTTTTATTGAGACAGGTGTAATACATACAAATAAAACAATTCGCTTCGTGAAACTGTTACATTTCAGTGATTTTCTTCTAATTTTAAAGAATTCCACTTTTTGCATCTATAGCTTTTCGTACTTTTCAGGATAACACTTCTGTTTATAAAAATAACAGTTGTTATTGGTTATCATAGTTTTAAAAGCAAATATTATTATAATTAAACAATAATCCTTAATGAGTTTATATGAATACATATTTTTTATTAGTTATATACATTGATATTCATATGGTGTAATAAGCAGTGTCCTAACCTCCAATTAGGTTTCATCAACACAATGAATACATAGCTGAAGAATCGCGATTACTTATTGCAAAAGATTTATAATTCGCAACATGCGCTTATGTACAAAGTGTGGGAATATGTGTCATCCCAATTGTTTTAAGAGACATTCTTGTAAGGTACCATCAAGTCTAGTAATTAATTATTATTCGTAAATACGTTCCAAATACATTGCAGCTTCTCTAAAAGTAAAAAAAATTGCTTGGTAATAGAAGTAAATAGGTACTCAGATTTTTGCACTTGATGTATAGACATACAAAAATAGATTATTATTAATAGAAAATTTGGATACCTACTTGGTATTTTTTTGTTAGGTAATTTATTAATTTATAAAATACATGCATATGTATTAGCTTTCATTAAATATCGTGAATGCGGATAGTTTTGTATATATTCGAAAGTATTTTTGTATCTTAAAATTAATAATATTATAATAGGATATATTTCACTATCTTACTGTGAATTCTAATTATTACTGATAACAGAATTGGATAGTTTATAATGGACTTTTATCATTGCAGGTACTAACTGTCGGTGTGTGTAGACTTATTTGTGATGTGGAACGCGATACATAAACGATAGTATGTAGAGTTAAAATTTAATGATAAAACAAATTTGTTGCACTATGTTTAGTAGTTCATTACTTACCTCCGTAGTTATTTAAATTATATTTCACTAATTTAACCAATATGTTATTGTTGTAGGTAAAACTCAGTATCGATGCGGTTTGGATAGCAATAAAATTAATCTTCTAAGTAAAATTTGGGTAAGTTCGCAATTTACTTTTATAGTTAAAAATTGTAAATGTTAATAATATATCGTATATGCGGAAAGTGCCACCCCTAGTATGGCATTGTCTTAAACTTTGGATAAACATTGTAAAATATCTATCATTGATCACACGACCGAAGTCTTTTCATTTTGTTTTTAGTTAACCTTTTTACTAACTTATTGCTTTCTAAAATATTACAAAAAGGTAAATTTATTCACATTGTAAAAAATAATACTTCACTCAAACCTATTTTTATGCGGAGTATAAGAAGTACCGCATAAAAGAAATCCTTTAAAAAATATTTTATTTTTTATTCATACTATGTATTTAATAGAATTTTAAATAGAATATGTACGAACTTCCATACAATATTTCTTTGTTTTGTTGTCAGATACAATAATTATAAACACAAAGCATTTTTATATAAATTATTTTGTCTTATCTCTTTATAAAATATTTATAAAACTTGAATCATCGCGGTAATCGTGCAGATAATATAAAAATTTCATTTTTCTAATGCTGTTTGGCGGTTTCTCAAAATTGATTTAAAATTATAACCATAGTTGCGACAATAAAACTACATTATAATATTATTCAACAATTTTAATTGGAGGCTAAATTTTAAATTGGTTTTGGAAACCATTGTAAGGTTCAGTTTTTCAACCTCCAGTTATCTCTAACCAAAGGTTTATTTCCATAGATATAATTATTGTAAGATTTGTACCTATCGAAGTGAACCTTTGGATTGGGATAAACGAAGATTTAAAAAATAGGGCTACAGTGTAATAAATTTTAAATATTTTTAGTATTTTGCCTTTGCATAGATTAAAATAAGTATGTACCTACATATGCAATGAATTATTTGGAAATAATATTTGAGGAAAAAACTCGTAGTATCTAAGTAGGTACTTACTTAAAGGATTCATTTAAACGAGAGTTATCTAGGTTTTGTGAATAAGAAACAACAGATTAAAATAATCACTTTTAACGGCGTTCTTTTAACTTTTGTTTACCTCAAATGAAAAAAAATTGAAACCTTTTACCATTTTTCTCTAATCATCTCATGTTTTAATTGGGTAAATTGAACTCAAATATGAGATTTATTTTTGACAAAACGGCGTTGTATAACGGTGCCCGAAGGATACCACGGATATATGTAGAATGAATATTTTGTAGAAGAATTTTGGTTTTTGAAAAGCCACAGCTTTATTTTGTAATTTTGTTGCTTTTCTATTTAACAACGGCTTGGTAATGAATAGAGTAGTCAAATAATATTATATTTGTTCAGATAAATACAAGTGATTCTGAGTTTGCACGTTTATCTCTTAATTTTGTTAATCTTATCAACATTCGCACATTATCAATCACCTCGTCACACCCAAATAACAAAATTTGGTGTTTTTAATACTAAGTACAATAAAATATCCAATACAAAGTATTGATAAAATGATTAAAGAGAATTGGTAAAGTATCCACTTTAAAAATTGCTAAGAATTGAATTACTCAGAAAGTAACCGTCATATTTACTATTTGATTTCATTAGCAGTATAGAAAAATGGAGAAATTTGAATTTCATTTTTTTAGATAGGGTTAAACATCAGATTTTCATGAAATGATCAATTCAAGTAAGTTTATTAAAGGAGGCTAATGGTAAAAAATCAATTACTCAAAAACCAGACGACCGATTTCAATATGTTATAAACTTCCAAATTTAGATCTTATATAGAAGTTATCCTAAGAGCTATGCTTCGTTCCGTTTTAGTTCTATTTTTTTTAAACATACATAAGTCTTAAAATTGTTAATATTAGTTAATTTGAAAATTAAAAGCAAAATAAATTGGAAGACGACTGCGAAGTTGAGCTTGAGCTCAGAATTCATTGGCTCAGTATTTTTAATAATTTTTAGTCAGTACTTTAAATATTAGTATGAAAAATTCCATAATAACGGCCAATAATATCAACATGAAATTTTTAACGTAAATTCTGAAAATTATTAGGTTTTCTTTCATTTAGCAATCACGTGCGTATTATCTCATATTGTGACCTTATTTATAACTGCTTACAAGCACGTGTAAATAATTATATGCTACATTTGGAGTTAACATCTCAGTGTACGTACAATAAACAATAAAGATAGCAACTTATTACTAAAGCAAGTAGGTATAATATCTAAAATGCAAAAATTGAGATCTAGGTCGAAATTAGTAGTACCTGCTAGCATAACATATCCGTTATAGGAAACTTAAACCTATTTGTTAGTAATTTGGTTGATATAATTGTTGGAGGATCGTGGTCACATTATAAAGAAAATAGAAGATTTTGTCATGGATATAACAATTTTGTTAAAGCAATTAAATATTCTATTATTTTATGAAGTTAAGTAGTTAAAACTTAAACAAACTTGCGAAATTGTCAATAGCAGTCTTTTAATATTATCAAATTTAATTATTGCTATCAGTATTTAAAATTTTAATTATTGATTGAATAAATCACTAATTTGTTTTAAATGCGTGTTCTTGCTTTATTATCTCATGAAAGTTTAGCTATAATAAATCATAGACGGGACAATAGCTTTTAAATTGTAAAACGACAATACATAATATAAGAAAACAAAAGTAAGACAAAGATAGAAACTATCGTTCTTAATAGGCATTGTTCATATTAAGTATGTAAGTTAAATATTAATAGATCTTAATTGTGCGATTTTGACTGTACCCAACTACACCATGTAATGTAAACTAAAATGAACAATTTCAGAAAATTTTCAAATTATAATGCGCAAGCCTTTAATTAATTATAAATAAACAAATTGTCGATATTGCGAACGCACTTATCGTATTTACACTGCAGAAGATAAAATATTATGTTTTAATTATTTTCTTTTTAGCTAACGCTGTGATAACACCAACTAAAATGATAAAATGCAGAAATGTCAAGATACATATGGAGGTGCCCACCCTCTTATTATTTTTTGCCTATACATTTGCTGGTAAGTAAATTTTAACTTTTTGAAATAAAATTGAGATACATAATTTATGTAATTTTTAGCTTCGGTCACACAAAATTTAATCATTTATCGGACATGCTATGTCACAATGGGCTTCAACAAGTCAGACTGCGAACTCTTGGGATCAAATTATAGCAACGACACGACTTCAGATTTAGAAAAGAAGGTGCAACCGAAAGCTACATTAATTTTAATAAGTTTGGCTATCGTGGAAGCGATTTTTCCACCAGTCCTTTGTTTATTTCTTGGACCCTGGACCGATATGTACGGAAGAAAATCTGTATTGTTATCTAGCTTAGGAGGTTAACAACACGCTTAAACTAATGCTCGGTCTAGATTTAACATATATTTTTTTAGGTTGTGTATTATCGTTTGTGGTACTGATAGTTGTTAGTTCTATACCATACGCATCTCCATGGTACCTTTTGTTATTTTTGGTACCCATGTGTTTATCGGGAGGTGTACCAGCTCTTTT
Source organism: Lycocerus yunnanus (assembly GCA_036346125.1). Classification (NCBI taxonomy): domain Eukaryota; kingdom Metazoa; phylum Arthropoda; class Insecta; order Coleoptera; family Cantharidae; genus Lycocerus; species Lycocerus yunnanus. The sequence continues at coordinate 4,378,819 of JARFIX010000008.1, forward strand.
AACTGCTATTTTATGCTATATTACGGACGTAACCTCACTCGAATATAGAGGAATTAGGTAATTTTTCATCGATATAAACGAGTATAAAAATAATAACTAATTTTGTTTGATTTTTTCTAGAATGGGAATCATTGACGCTGTTGTCACTCTGGGAACAATAATAGGAACTTCTTCTAGTTCATTTGTGTTAGATTCGTGCGGATACGTGACAATATATTCAATTTGTGCTGGCTGTGTATTATTGGCTTGGCTGTACATTTTGTTTTTCATTCCGGAATCGGTTGAACATTTAGAAACAGAAGTAAGTAAACACACCCAAAGGGAGAAGGGTTGAGAATAAATCTTCTGTTTTTAGAATAAGTTAGCAAATTTATTCAGTCTATCCAGGGTGAAGGAAAGCTTAAAAAGTGCATTTAGAAGTAAAGAGAATTACGATCGAGGTTTGCTACTTGTGATTATAGCTCTTATAGCAATATTTGTATTTTCAAGTTACGGAGATTCGGCAGCTACATTTTTATATTTGCGAGAAAGGTTTCATTGGACATTACAAAAATACACTCTATTTTCGAGTATCACAAATGTTCTCTTTATCCTGGGAGCTATCATCGGTGTTATTGTATTAAATAAAATTTTACATGTTGGAGAACCCATTGTTATTTTGATTGGGTGCCTATCCATTGTTTTGGGTTCATTATTGCAAGGCTTAGCTGTGAATAATTTGTTGGTTTACATGGGTAAGTATCCCTAAAAGTAAAATTTAGATTTTTCTTAATTGTTGTTGTAATTCTGTTGTAGCTTCTTTGAGTAAGGCATTCAGTGGTGCTGTAAAACCCTTATCACTTGCGCTACTATCTAAATTAATAGCCGTTGAAGATTGCGGAAAGGTATTTTCAGTTTCAACATCTCTTCAAGCTATTGGCGCTTTACTTGGTACTACAGTTTACACTTACATTTATAACGTAACTTTGCCAACATTTTCGGCAGCATTTAACTTCATTACTTGTGGGATACACGTACTGGAAGTAGTTCTAGTAATGTAAGTTATTTTATTTAATATTACTTCTCTTTATCTTAATAATTCATTTTATTTCAGATTAATTTTATTCATGCAGAGACAAAGAAATCAAATACCGTATAACGCTATTGACACCTAAGCAATAATTTTATTTTCCAATAAATTAAATTTTATAGTAGATAATAATAATTATGTACAATGTACATAATTATATTAGATAAGTAGTTGGAAATATTTTCAGCACAAATTATATTTATTATATTGACATTTTTATAATTAAATTTATTTTTACAAAATTGGTTAATTTTTTTAAAACAATTGTTCAATTCTTTTAAAGCAAGAAAACAACTCATGTGAACACATTAGTAATAATAGATTAAGCTCTCATTTTTTTGATTTTCATAGTTTTGCTAAAATTAACATGTTTCTTTGAAAATATTTGTTTGAATTAGTTTAAAGTTTTTATTTAAAATGTTCTCGTCTGTGATACCAGAAAATTCAGCCTCTTACTAAAGAAATTAGATTCGATTATTTTTCTTCTAATATGTTTTATAATAACTAATATAATAGTAATAATCAATACAATGGCAGTCTACTGGAATACCAGTTGAAATTTACTAAAATTTATTCATACAAAATGTGTGACTTCTGCAAGCGGTATATCATCCTAAAAGAATATTATTAAAGGAAATATTATAAATAACGCTTATTGTATACAACATACCCAATAGCAATTAATTCGAAGCAGTACATGATTATCGTAACAAAAATAAAAGCAGAAGGAAACGTTGTCAGGGTATTATTATAAATAAATGTATAAAGAGGAGCTCCAATTACAAAAGTCGTGATTGTTTGTAAAGCAGTAATTAATGAAAATATTTTTCCAGTATCTTCGGAAGGAATCAATTTTGACAAGAGACAATGTATCATAGGATTTACTGCGCCACCCAAACATTTTATTCCAGTTGCTAAAATTTTAGAATTAGCTATCGAGAGATAATAATACTTGGAACTTACCAGCAAAAACTTGCCAATTTTTGTTCGCCACTGAAAGAAAAATTGCGCTCAACATAGCGGATAACTCACCAAAAAATATTACAATAATTTCACGAATATGTAAAACTTTGTGAAGGATGTATGGTCCACATACGCTTCCAATTAAAACAACTAAAAAATTGAAGCTGTTATACAGGGTGTATTCTTTTAATGACCATTGAAAGGTTTCTCTTAAATAAAGAAACATCAGGCTTGCAGTACCAAAAGTTGCTAACATGAATACGATAACGACGAAAATGGTCAAGAGAATAATAGCTCTGAGGTTATTTTGCCTTTTTCTGAATGTCAACTTTACCGTCTCAGTCGCCAAGGAAAACTTAAATAAATTTTTAAACATTCCCTAAAATATTAGAAATATTACAAGTTATTTTGACAATAATATGACGCACCTCCTTTTTAACATTGCGTACCGATTCTGGAACCAAAAAGAATGTAAATATCCACGCTGCGATAGTACAGGCTGCGCTAATAGTATATACGATTGGATATCCACATGAATTAAATATATAAGAACTTGCTGATGATCCAATTATCATACTTACACCCAACAATGCTTCATAGATTCCCATTCTGAAAATTAGAAATGCGTATAATGAGAGGATTCAATTTTTAACTGACCTAGTTCCCCTAATGTTTTCTGACGTTACGTCGGTGATATAACTTAACAATGAAGCAAATAAAATAGGATAGCCGCCCGATAAAACATAAGGAATTACTCGTAACAAAATAAACCAAGGAGACAAACTTGGAATAGAACTAACAAATATCATTGTCACATACGATAGGGTGTATCCTAAAATTTAAAATTTTGAAAAAATATATTATAATCAACATTAAAGTATGTTCAGATCGATTAACTTAACTTGGAATATGAGAGAGCGGCGCAAAATCAAGAGTTCTCAGAGGTTTATACAAAGTTTACTGCGCACTTTTAGATCTTATATACCAAGCTACGTCGATCGAACTGTAAGTTCTGCATACCTCCAAAAACACTTAAGAAAATTGGTTTTCTTCCGTACATATCGCTCCATGTACCCAAGAAAAAAACATAAAATAACAGTTGCAGATGATTCAAATACAGAACGAGTCATTAATATAATGTTAGCATATGGTTGCACTTCTTCTTCCAATTTAGCTGTAATATTATTAGTCGATTGTGTTCCTAATAAAGCACATTCAGATTGGTTAAAATTTAATGTAATATAACATGTTTTGTAAATAATGAGATTAGTTGTTACAGAATCTAAAAGTTTAAAAATATATTAAATGGTTTTATTTGATTAGTCACATAGTAGAATGACCTTCGATGGAAGTAGATAAAAACAGTAGTAGACCCAATATTTCCACGTGAATGGCGATATTCCCAATTTTGCATTCAGCCATATTAAACCTTAAATATAGTTTTTAATTTATTCTGTAGACAGGGGGCTATTTCACCAACTACTTCTTATATATCGTTTTATAACTTGCGTTATTTTTCTGTTGATTTTTGATTGTTTTGTCTCTTTTAAATTATCTCAAGTTTTGCATTGTATGTCTATAAACATTTATATACATTACCGCATACATTTTCTATATTGCAAAGTAAATTTGGTAAGTTTTTCTCAAAATGGAGAAATAAATAGCCATTAGAATTCGCACTTCTAACAATATTTTTACGGAAGTATTGTCTGTACAAAGCGGAATTTGATGCAATTAAAAAGAGAGCAAAACGGCAAAAATCTATCAAAATATAAAATAAGGATTGGCAAAACCTTCAGCAGAAAATATTATAAAGCTGTTAATATTAAAATACATACGCTTATCAAAATTCAATTAAATTTTTTATTAAAAACTATGATTATTTTAAATTAAAAAATATTTCATTAGCTATTTTACAGTAGAGCGTCGGTAATCCGAACTAATTGGGACCCAAAGTGGTTCGGATTATCAAATATTGCTGCTAAATATAGTCGAAAATTCGAGTATTGGATACAAGAAATACCAGAACTCAAAAACATTTCTATTTTTTGTACATTGTATTTTATAACATTCTATAAACACAAAACTCCATTCGATTGGAAGAAATTTAACGGCGCACCACGGTTTCTTTTTTGCACACTTATTCTTCACTCAGTAACCCTTTAATTTTTGTTTGTTTTTTGGGATTAGCCGACGTTCGAATTACCGGGGTTTGGGTTATCCACGCTTTATTGTAATTACAAGATTTTACTCCAAGAATAATAGGTGGTGGTAGACTGTCTAAAACATGATATAACGAAATTCAAGAAATTGCAATTTTTATATTTAGTAGGTAAAAGTTTCCGCATGCATATCAATGAGAAATTATTTAACCGCTGCAAAACCTTTAAATTACGAGTAAACGGTAAAGAAATACCAAGAATGAACCTTATGGTGTTCACTTTCATCAGTTTATTTGCAGACGCGACCTGCACACCGATAACTGCAGTTTACGATAGTCACGATTATCCACAGATTTTTTACAGGTCTCAAAATGTCATTCACTAAACGTAAGCCAATCACATTTGTTTATTTAATCTCAAGTAATTTATTAATTGAAGAGATAGTCGTGGGGTTGACGGTTAAGTGCGTGATTAATAACGAGTACCTGGTTTGACTCCGGGAGAAGCAAGAATTTTATTTTTTACTCCCCCCCCCCCAAAGTCGAAGACAAACCACGGAAATGTAATCTGTGTAGTAAGACTTTCAAGATGAAGTGTATTACATTTCGCACATCCACCATGAACATAGATATTAGAAGAGAAGGGTTCACCACCGCATATTAGGTAAATAGGTAACAAACTAGCACCAGAACAGGACCAATATTGCGGACAAGAGTTAACTAACCCTAACTCAAAAATACACTTTTTCCTATAAAAATTGCTTCACTAAACGAAAGAGCAGAAAAATATAACACATTTAAGATGAAGACGAATTTAATAGGACTTCTAATAAGGCCACAATTCAATTTCAAAAATTGCGGTTTTTCTATAAGAAACATTTATGTAAGTGTATTATTGTGTAATATGGAAAACATCCTATCACCAGAACACGCGATGTAGGTTGGTCGACAGTCACTAGCGGTGGAGAGCTACCAGTCGCTCCTGCTATCTACCCGGTCAACATCCACACTTTTCCGAGTAGGACCGTTTTAGGGGGATATTTTTAACAAGTAAAGCGCTTGTCAAAACGGATTGGAGCAGCCGGAGCAAAACGATTTCGATAAATGCAAGCACGGCAAATCTCAGATTCACCCTCAAAGTGTTTTTTTTTCAAAACTTGTGGATCAACCACAAATTTTATTTTTTTAACTGTTAATTAGACTCATCTTTCATAATTTGTTTTAAAAAACTAGATTTGGGTATCTTAACTGTTACCACACCGTATTTTAATTTCGATGGACGTGGTTACAGTTGAAAATACTATATGGCATTGTTATCTTTTATAATTTACAAAAAAATTGATGAAAGTTGCAATCAGGATTAATTATCTCTCGCCTATCGCGTATTATAAACAGAAAGGGATTCTTTCCTATTTGTAGCTGTAAATTGAAGCATGAATCAATTCAAATTGTATTTGAATTATGTGTTTTTTGTCTTTATATTATTCGATGTTTTGAATTACGTTTTATTGTAATTGCAAACTCTGATGATGACTTTACGTTAAAGATGTCGAAACTAGTTAGTCGAAAAGTATAGTCGTTTATTATTTTGACACAAAACTAACAATTGAACATTAAATTAAATTAACAAATTTAATATATACATATGGTACCTATGTTTTATATTATACAGATTATTATACCAAATACGAAAATTTCCAAAAATTTGCTCGGCGGCACAAATGTTTTGTAAGCAAGAGCCGATTTTCAATAATAAGTAATAGCATGAATGTCAGCGAACAAATTTTTTTTAAATTTTCAAATGGAAGAGTGATATTTGACATAAAAGCCTTTACAATAATATTAACCCAAAATTGTTGAACCCCAAAACATGTTGATCCACCAAAATCTCAATGTTTTTTTGCTCAATTAAAATATTTCTTCACACGATCGAAAATCTAAATCGTGTTTTAACTAATCGAGTTATATTTATGTACAGGTTTTAAATTTTAATTCATAAATAACAGTGATCAATGTTAAGAATTTTTCAATTAAGATGAAAAGTCACATGGTAATGGCCATACTTGTAGCTGCTCTAAACATAACAACAAACTCCCGAAGCAATGGGTACCAGACTGTTTAATGCAGTTCTAGAAGATATGATTTATTGGTTACTCAGACCTTTAAAGTGAGTTAGAAGGTCTTTCTACTGAAGTACTAAGTACATTGGTGAAAGTATTAATCATTGTATTTAATTTAGATAACTTAACTAGGTACCTTTTCTGTTTGGATTTTGGAAACAGCGTAATTTCTTTTGCATTTTAATTTTGATTTTGATTGTGCATGATGTTTTACTTCTCGTATGTAACTGTTCGAATTGGTCCAAATGAGTATTATAATTATTATTAACGGAAAGGAGACCTTTGGAAGTGTTACGTCTTTTCTAACATCCTAATATTTTCAAAAAAAAAGTACATATTGGAATACTTTTAAAGTGTATTTAGACGCCCAAGCAATATAATGCAAACTTCTCGATTGAAAACAATCAAACTTGGTATGTAATTTTAAGTTAAGTTTAACAAATCGGTTAGTTTTCACTAATCGTTTGAACGCCCAATCATCTATGGAGGTGCATTCAGATTTTTGACGCTCAAACACTTTGCAATAAGTCGTGAATTGAATTGGTAAATTAGTTTTAAAACAATTTTGATTGTCGTAAGTTTAATTTTATCCAAATTATTAGCGCATTTCAAATATAAATGCACCTTTACACCTCAAACCCAACAGTACTTACATCGTGATCGATTTAATGGTTGTATGTACATAATAGTAATAGCCATAAAGGAAATTATTGCGATTTACTTACTTATAGAATATTATTCTATTTACAAATAAATGATCGAATATTATCAGTTAATTTATTAACAATGGCCCATAGAATTTGATAACAACTAAAATCTAAACAAGATAATAATATAACTACAAAAGATAATACTCATAAAAATACGCTATCTGTGCCCTTACTCTACGTGGTGCAAGATCAATCAATGTGAACTAACACCCAAGCGCACCATATATGTTTCAAAACGCTTGACAATTCAATAAATAATGACAAAAATCATTCGAGTTTATTATTTACAGTCCATGCACAACGAAGTCGAATTCGAACGAAGTTGATGAGTTAACATTAATTTCCCCTCTGAATTTAGAAACTTTGGCTCGAGTTAAAATTTCCGAACTCAAAAATACACTTTTTCCAATAGAAATGGCTTCACTAAACGAAAGAGGTCTATTTTAGAAATCTTTTAAAGTGTGAGGATGAATTTGATGGGTCCTTTAATAAGCCTACAATTTAAATTTGAAAATCTCGAATTTCCCATAAGAAATACATGTAATTGTATTATTGCGAGGTATTACGTCATTATAGTCCACATTCTATCACCCGTCCGTGTGCTGTAGGTGGATCCACAGTAACTAGCGATGGGAAGCTACCACTCACTCCCTCATATCTGTCGGGCTAACATCCATACTTTGCCGAGTTGGACCGTTCTAGGAGGATGTTTTTAATGAGTAAAGCGCAATTACGGCAAGACTCGGATTCACAATAAAAGTGTATTTTTTTTCAAATTTTGTGGCTCGACCACAAAATTTTCTACTTCGTTAATTTACTTACAGGCACTAAAAATTTAAAAATGCTCTTAAGCTGACATGACAAAAGTTTATTGACTCAACATATGTGTTAGATAACCACTTGGTATTAATTTTCAGATTTGGTTTTACGTATCATTTTTAACCATATCAAAGATTGGATAGGAAGTAAAAAGAAGTGTATTTGAAAAGTGTGAAAATTTTTTAACTAACATAAACCAAAAAGTCAAGTTAAAAACAGTTTTTACAGGAATTGTGTACTAAATATGGTGATTTTTTTACCGCTATTACGAAAAACGTTACATAAACCACGGTTCATAAAGCTTTTTGCGATCTCGAATAGCTTTGTAAACTTCGACTCAACATCAGCTCAAAAACATTCTCGACCTCAAAAAAACTGGTACTTATGCATCTTGGTGCAAAATAACTTTTTGACTTTGATTTTTAAATTACTTGATTAATATATTTTACTTACCAGCGGTATAGAGTGAAACATACACGGGTCGATTAAGAAGGGTAAGCTCGCGGTTCGAACCCTGCTCACGTTAGATACAGTGCCGTGAAGAAAAGTCCAATATCGATCTGTGGACTATAGGGAAGGCAACGGGAAACCACCCCATAAATTATTATACTCCCATGAAAATTCATCTTAGATTCGGTCAAGTTGGGTCACGACGCTTCTGATAAGAAGCACACGATGAAGAAGATGAAGAAGATTAATTAATTAATTAATATATTTTACTAAGCAATGCAAATTCTTGCTCAATTCAAAGCTTATTGGACTAGATTTTAAAAATTAAATCGCTCGGTTGGTGGACGCGTCAATTATTTATTTATTTACTTACTATATACATCAAACGACAAAGAGTCAACTGCATGATGCGTCAGTTAAAAGAGCAAACAACGTACTGATAGCATAAATGAGCTAAAAAAACTCACATCGGAGATAAAGTTCCCTCATAATAACAAAATCAACAAAACTGTAGGTGCATAGCTCAATACAATATAGATTAATAATAAAAATTATTTAAACATGAATTATCGCAAAAAAAACATAATTGCATTTATTCGCATTGCGAGCCATTCTGCTGACTGCCGAGAACATTAAATACAGCCTTAAAAAGGGCTAATATGATAGGTGGCTGAATTCCATAGTGGTCTTGGAAGAACATAAAAGTTTATTTTGACAGAAATTCCGGACAGTCCATAGAAGCCCGTCACAATGCTAACCATGAATTTGACATCCGTGGTCTTTCTTCTCTCCGCGAGCCTTCTATAGGAGGTTATAGCCAATATCGCGATGTAAAATGTCCAACTTGAAAGCAACGTATCTAAAAATCTCTTCTGCACCCTCTCCAATCTATCAATATCAGATTGGTAATAAGGCGAAATCTGAACTTCGATTTTGATCATTTTTAAAGTAGATTATGAAAGATGAATTTCTAATTACCGCACAAAAAACATAAAATTTGCGGTCGGTCTACAAATTTTGGAAAAAATCGGCCTGAAAAATTTTATTTACAATGCAATTTTCTCATTGGCTTTTTTGAACTGTTCCCGGCCCATTGACAATGAAAATACGATTTTTGGCGCTAAAAGTAATTGTAAATAAGTTTTTTTTAAACCTGAGCTAAAATGTACTGTAGCGTATATTTTTAGAGTGAATTCGAAATTTGACGTGGTCGCGTTTGTTAAAACGGCTAGAAGCGACCGGTACGTAGCGGAGCGAATCGTCGGATCTTAATTGAGATTATTTCGTAGTATACAGTATTCTGTAAAAGTCTGCGGCACTTAATTGATTGTTACTTATGATTAATTAAAATCAGTTTTATGGATAATAATTGTATTCAAACAAATGAAATAGGTATTTGTATAAATATGGTAACAAATTGAAAATGGTTTGGAGCAAAAAAATTTAAAGTAAACATAAATACGACGATCGGCAACTTTACCTGAAATACCAATTAGATATAAATTAGAGTAACGCATTGTAAAACAATAATTTTTTGATGTGAACTTTACATTTACCGTTTATTTGTGAATTATTATTTCGTTTAATTTAGTTCTTTGCCTGGAAAATGTTATTTTACCATTTGTGCCTATATTTACTTTGTGATTTTTCTTTAACCCTGGAACTTCACACTTATTTTTTGTAACGTGTCCTTCATACTGGGGTTTTAGAAACCCCACCATTCTTTTTATGATATTAGTAAACAAAGAATTTAAATCAAAAAAAAAATTTTTAGTATTTTTCGACAATACTGCCATAGTAAGTAGGATATATTAGATACTAATTTTTTGGTCTTTTTGGTCCAATTGTTATCAAAAACTTAAAAGTTTGGATAAATTTGGTGAAATATCGGTTAACATTTTAATACAAAAAAATAAGTTTGTAAATTAATTTTGCATAAATACTTTTATGAAGGAGCGATACATTTATCAAAAAAAATTGTAATTTTCCAAAAAATGTACTGGCTACTCTTAGTCAAGCTTCTTAAAATTGATGAAAATTATTTTGCCCTGCATCGTGTGAAAATTCATTTTTAGGTTTTTACTACCTTTTGACCATAAATAAAAATAAAAGAAACATTAGCATCAACTAACTTGAAGTTAATTTGTTTTACTGTTTATATTTACGACGAACCATCGACATCACAGCATCGTAAAATTAAAAAATTTGTTAAAATTAAATTTTTTACAGTCATATTATTTCTAAAAACTAACTTTGATATGGTCAGTAATTGTTAGACAACAAATAAAAGTAAAATTGCATTAAAATAATTTAATGTTGATTTTTAAAAATATACGTAAACTTCACACTGGGGTCTGAGATACCCATATAAATTTATTTTCAATTGTTCTAGTTTCTGCAATGACTAAAAGGCACCTACGGATATTCACACTTACTCAGATAACTATGAACTTAATTTACAAGAAAGGATTAAAAAAAAGAATCATTACAGCACATGTGGCATTAACTTATATGACGCTTGGGGTTTCTGAAACCCCAGTGTGAAGTTTCAGGGTTAAATTTGAAAATATTAAAATTATATTTTTAAATACAGTTTTTTACAAGAAAATTTTAAATGGTTATAAAATTAAATAACGCTACTAAATACAAAATAGTTTTTATTCCTGAAAAAGGCTTTAGTTATCGTTATCGTGTAATAGCCAAAAAAACATCGGAGAGACGGGTAGAACGTATTATAAAGAAATATAAGGAAACGGGCTCTGTTGATGACAAGAAAAGATCTGGTAGGCCCAAAAAACTTGAGAAAACTGGTGAAAACGATTTAAGAGTGCAATCTTTAAGAAATCATATCCGAACATTCCAAGAACTAACTGAAGATCTCTAACGTGCTACGGGAACTTTTGTTGATTCCTCTACAGTTCGACGGAAAATGAGTCTCTGAGGATGCATAGCAATTAAAAACCTTTACTACGTAGTAAATAAAATTAATAAAAAAGAAAAACTTACGCCATGGAACATAGAAAATGGATTTGAAAGTTACAAATAAAAACTAAAAATAATAATCAACTTAATTCAAATTAATACCTGTACGTTTGCTGTTATTTTAAATTCCGAATATTCAAATCAAAAGTTACCAGTATAATTTTCAAAGTGAAAGTAGTTTGTAGTAGTTCCAGAATGTGTGAGAGAGATAAAATGCTAGTTAACATTTTATAATGTAATGTGATATGGGATTTACATTTTTAAATCTGTACTTCCCCCGGCGTGACTTTCAAATCTTTTCCGTCCTTATCCTCAGTACGTGGTGAGTAATGTGTTCATAAAAAATTTTAATTTGTTTTAATTGTGATTGATATTGGAGCTTGTGTTATATACTATGTATGACGCTTTGCTATTTACGTATAATATAAATTTATTACATCAACTAAAATTTTTTTAATTATTTTTATTAAATTTAATTTATTTATTAATTAGTTTGTACAATTGCAGGTGTAGAAGAACATGATAAAAATAGGCTTACAAATTTTCACAAAATTTAAAATATAAAAATTACTGCCGTTGTATTGGTTAAAAAATTTACAACAGAGTGACCCAAAAATAAAAACAAAATTTGGAAAATAATTCATCGATAAAATACATTTTCTTTCATCATCATAAGTCGAGTCATACTATGTATTTCATATGCTTTGATATGTTACATTTATACGATAAAGTACATTTTTGGCCATAAAAATTTTATTTTTCAAAACACAATTTTTTTATTTACGGCACAACGCAGCACAAATCGAGCACAACTCGGCACAACTTTAATTTTTAATTTTTCAAAAATGGCACGGCTAACTTCACGCACCTGAAATTATCTCGGATTATGATCGAGTAAATCGAGAATCTTGATCCCAGTCTGAGAAAAATATTTGAAAAAAAAAATGCTTTTTGAGTTTTGAAAGGTGAACCTCCTCTTAATAATAAATTAATATTAATTGAAATTTAATAAACGCATGTTAATTATTATGTTATATGTAGATATTTATTTAAATATTTATGTATTATGATAATTTTTAAATTAGTTTTGATTATTTTTTGAAATTATTTATAATAAAATATTACCAAAAATATGATAAACTACTTACCAATAAAATTAAAATCACACTAGATTGGTAGTACCCGTTTGAAGAACGAAATACGATTAAATCACTGTTACATACTATACTGTAGATCAGCTAATACACTTAGCTTGGTAGATGAAATACGCGATTATGAATAATTCCTACATGAAAGTAATTAAAATAATTTACAAATATCGATACACACATTTAAAAAATTTTTAAGTTTCTTTGATTAGTATTATTAATAGGTATGGGTACAATATGACTAAATTTCACTATGCTTAATAGAGGCTTGGCCAACTTTTTATTATCTATTTCTAGAGGCGAATCTAGAGCTGAATCAAGGAGAGGTTCTTTTTTTTAAGTTGATCTTGGAAGGTAAATTACTTATATTGTAAAAGATTAAAAAGTTTTAATTATTTTACCTTTTTAAATTAAAAACTAAATTATTTAATTTTTCAGAATTTTTCAAGTACATAATATAGTTTGTAGATTTTTTATTTTTAAGTTTCACAGGGGGCTATGGAGACTAAGCTTCCCACCCTTATTAATCCATCATTGTCTTCGCCTTGTTAATTTTGCCGACCCGGATGCTAAAACCTTAAAGGCATTACAATTTGGAGAAAAGTTAACAGCGTTTATTGGTAATTTTAGAAGTAATACTAAGAAATTTCATGAGTGCATGATGAATAATTTACATAGTAATTGCATAACTTTAATTTAAGAAAAATATTATTGAACACTTAAGTACCAATTACCTAAGTTCACTTTTAAGGATTTTTCGTAAATAACATCATTATGTATTAAATTACGAGTATTGCAAAAAATGAACTCATTATCAAAACAAAATACGAAATTTATAAAATTTTTGTGATATTTCAATATTTAGGAAAACTATGTTACATCCACTAGCGTTTCGCAAGAGGTAAATTAATAGTAATAGTAGTTTACTGATCGCTGCAAACTATGCTTATGCTTAAAATTAATAAACAGGTTTATGTTGTAACAAACCGCAGAATTCCAAAAAGTATGGAATAACTTTATTTTTCATCGTTGTAAGATTTAAATCATTTCCTAAATGTTGTTACGAGTATCGATGTTATAATTTTGTTTAAAATAAATTTCCAAGAGATCGCACTTGATTGCTAAAAATCGACGATAAGTGGCATTCTCAATAAGTTTCCCATCTACTTATCTTAAGGATTTCAAGCGCCCTTAAAAATAGTTACGTAATCAGGTCACGACCTGACGTTTCTCACATTTCGTGGGAACCTCAAAAAAAGGGTACTTGAAGATGAGAAGTTCCATTTTCAAGGAAGGAAGAACGGGCAGTTGCGTCTTGGCAGCCAGTGAGTTGCTTCCTGGAGTTGAGCTTGCTCGGAGCGTCAGCTCAAGCCATGGGAGTTTGACCAAAGCGAGCATTTCTTGTTTTTTCTTAAAGTAAAATTGTGCGCGACGTTTTTTTTAAATTCATTTAATCTTTTTTTAACTTCCGTAATTGCGCGTTATTTTATTCGACAAAATTCCGGACGAAACAAAAGGGTAAGTTTAAATTCAATTTCTAACTATTACGTACCTCGAAACTCGGTAACAACAAAGCTAACAGTTGCATTTAAATTTTGTATTGTTATTTAATTTCGTATCACCATTTAATTTTGTATGCCAGTTTATTTTTGTAATTTTGTTTTAAGCATTAGCTATCAATAAATGAAAATTGTCATATCAATTCGTTTTGTTATCGATTCCCCAAAGTTGGCCACAAGAAGTGAAATTTAGTGAAAGTAAGAAATCGTTTGATTCCCACGTCCTCCAAAACCCTGATTTTCTTCCTCTCAGAGGGAGTGGTGGCAGCATACTCACGCTACTCAACAACCCCCCCCCCCCCGTACTACGATGGTGTTAACAACGGAAGTAAGTTGTTAAGCGAAAAACCCCCCTTGCTACAATGTTCTCAGTAATACAAAAAATTTACGTGAAAAATATAAAATAAACCAAATATTCGTGCACCTAAGAAAAAAAAGTAAAAAAGTAGCAATATATCCACCCAACGTCGTGATTTGGAATCGTGCAAATATAAACCCAAATTGTGCTCGGTGACGGTTCGAATTCCCTGATCGCGATTTTTACCATTTTTGAAGTGGATTATGAAAGATGAGGGTCCCAATAGCATAAATAAAAAATAAAATTTGCGGAAAATTCACACAATTTTGAAAAAAACGGCTTTAAAGTTTACATGTAATGGGGTACTCCCATTGGCTCGTAGAAACCATAACCCCGCCCACCTGCATTTGCTCGAGTAAAAGCGAGTGAAATTATGATTTTTAACCATTTCGGCCCTTTTTAGGGCCACAATTAATTTTGAATGGTGTTTTTTTTACTTTTAGCGTGAATTCGTTTCGGAGGTGGTTGCGCTGTCAAAACCTACTCTTCGCACCCGCCCTCGCCCCTCCGGGGCTCGTACGGGCTTCGAGCGGTTTTGACACGCGCTAAACTCATTAAAAACATCCCTTAAGCGGCTCCAACTCGAAAATTTTGAAAGTTGACGCGACGGATCTCTGAGAGCGACTGGTATCTTCCCACCACTAGTCACTATCGACCCAGGCACAGCACACGTACCGCCAACAGAATGGCCGCCATATTTTTCATTTTAATACACTTACATGTATTTCTTATGGGAAATTTGCAATTTTCAAAATTAAATTGTGGCCTTATTACAACTCCGACAAGATTGATCCTCACCTTAAAGAGCTTGTATTTTTGTGTTCTTTCATTTGGTATAGCCATTTCTATAGGGAAAAGTGTATTTACGAACCCCTAAATTCGAACTCTTACCATTGTGCTCTTTTCTAGTCCAGCTGTTAAAAAAATAAAAAAAATTTAAAACCTGTTTGTGTTGTGGACTTTTCATAATGATGCTATTTTTTAAACCCAATTTTGGCATTTTTTTGCAAAATTTCAAATTAACAATTTCATTCTATTTTTTCAACAATTCGAATTAGACGCGTATACAGAAAATTACAATAAATTTTGGTGACGGAATCATGAGGGAATTTCATAATTGTGAAAGATAATAATGCAATGTAGGCATGAAAAAATATATTTTTTTGCGGTAAAAAATTTCGGCCCGCTCATGGAAAATTAAGTTTTAGAACACAACTCGAAATTATGGAACTTGAGCCGCCGGATCCGAGAGTCAACTCGTAAAACTCATTAAAAATATCTCCGAGCCACACTAATCTAAAAAATAAGCAGGTTGCATGGACTAATATCAAAATGCGTAGTTTTATAACGCAATAATACGCTTCCACATGTTTTTATAGCAATTTTGTGAACTTCAAAATTGAATTGTGGGCTTAATATAGGGCCTATCAAATTCTACCTTACCTTAACAGTCTTGTTTTAATGTCTTTTTCATTTGGTGAACCTATTTCTATAGGAAAAATTAAAAATATAATAATTATTTGTTATTTGCATTTCCGCGTTCTAGCATTTTTAAGCATTCTTAAGTTTATTAAGCGAATCGAATGCAAATAATATTATGTCCCATTTAATCGAAAGTAAGGAAAACTTTTTTACTTTATCATTATGTAATATGAAAAGGTATTGTTTTTATACGTAATTTTTAGTAAATTACAGTTTCATACATAGTAATATTAGTCATATTGAATCAAATTCAAATTATTCAGCATGACCCACAAGAACTCAGACAGACGCTTAAAAAAAACTTATTTAAACGCAACAATTCAAAAATTTTAAAATGGATAACAATTAACAATAACCTTATGAACATGATAATTTATAAAATTTCAAAGTGGCTGATTTTCGTACCTCCTCTAGGAATATTTTATCCCATTCCTGACGCAAAGATTGTTTTAGTGATTCCAAACTTTTGTGAGGTTTTTTCACAGACTCTGGCCTGTAAAATTGATCATATGGCGTAATCCATTGGGTTGAGATCTGGTGAGTATAGAGGCCATTCAGCGGAACTGATAAAATCAGGAAAATTGATTGGGCACCACTCTTGGGTAGTTTTCGCCTTGTGAGCAGATGCAGAGTCTTGTTGAAAGGTTCAATGATGGGCACACGGAAGAACTACAGCCTTTAAAATATCTCGGTGGTAGATTTCCTTGTTAATTTTTAATCCTTCTTCCACAAAAACTAAAGGTGTTTTACCGGTAGCACAAATACCGCTCCAAACCATGACAGACTTGGGGTATTGGCAATGAACAACGGTGGCAGAAGGTCCAGGTGCTTCTTCTGACCAATACCTATCATTTTGACGATTGGGAAATTGTTCAATAGTAAACATTTTTTCATCAGTAAAAACTAAATTTTCCCATTTTTGGGAAAATGCTCCCACAGGCAGTAAATAACATCCCGCAAGTGGAAAATGCAAATTGGCAAATGAACCAAGCTACAAACCAAAACCAAGCCATTCACCAACCAGCAAACGACATCGATGAACTTAAAAAACCTAATAAGAGAGTTAATCGAGCAAAACAAAGAAAATGCAAGAAACATGAGCACAATGCTAAATCTTTTAACCACAATTGTCAGCAATATCAATAATAATCGAACACCTTAAATACAAAATAGCTATATGGAATGCCAATGGGTTAAACCAACATCTAGAAGAAACCAAAACATTTTTAATAAATCAAAATATCGACATAATGCTGATATCTGAAGCACACTTAACAGGTAAGCATTACATTAAAATACCAAAGTATAGGGTTTATTATACAAAACATCCTAAAGAGGGTAAAGCTCATGGAGGTACAGCTCTGATTATCCGCGATAACATAAAACACCACGAATCCGCACCATATCGGACGGAACACTTACAAGCTACCAGTGTCATATTGGAGGATGCTGTGGGAGACTGTACTGTTTGTGCTGTATACTGCCCACCAAAACACAACACCAAAAAGGAAGAGTATGAGCAATTCTTGGACACACTCGGAAACAGATTTATAGCTGGTGGCGACTATAATGCCAAACATCCGATGTGGGGCTCCAGGTTAACTACAACAAAAGGCAGAGAGTTACTCAAAGCCCTCCAATCTAAAAACCTGAAAATCATATCTACCGGAGAACCAACTTACTGGCCATCTGATAGACAAAAAACACCGGATGTCATTGACTTCTGCATCACAAAGAATGTCGACACTAAAAGAATCAAAGCTGAGTCCTGCCTGGACCTCACATCGGACCATTCGCCAATAATTGTTAGTGTATTTACGCAAATAGTTAGGAAAAGCAAACAGCCATCACTACATAGCAAAAAAACTAATTGGAACACGTTCCGAGAAGTCCTCGATGAATTAATAATACTTAAGAGACCTTTGAAGACAAAATTCGATCTAGAAGCGGCAGTAAATGACCTCACTGTAAGTATCCAACAGGCGGCATGGAGAGCTACACCAGACTCATATGTCAGCGATATTGAAGAAAAACCACCAGAAGTAATACGACACAAAATAGCTGAAAAAAGAGCTATACGAAAACGTTGGCAAGAAACAAGATATCCCGGCGAAAAAGCAAAACTCAATAAAGTCACCAGGGAATTGAAAGACATGATTACAAAAGTAAAAAACGATAACATCCAAGATTACTTAAAAAACCTGAGTCCAACAAATGCTACCGACTACTCTTTGTGGAAGGCCACTCGAAAAATCAAAAGACCACAACAGCCGGTGCCGCCCATCAAGGACGATAACAATGTGTGGGCCAGAAGCGATAAGGAAAAAGCCAACGTTTTCGCAAATCATTTAACTAATATCTTTCAACCCAACCCATCTATCATCACTATGGAAGAAGAAAGAGAAATAACAGAATATCTCGAGGCTCCATTCCAAATGGATCTCCCCATTACCAACTTTAAAACGCAAGAAGTCAGAAGGATAATTACAAAGGAGATTCCAACAAACAAAGCTCCTGGATTCGATTTAATTACTGGGAAGGTACTGCAAGAATCGTCCAATAAGTGTTTTAACGCCATAACACAGATATTCAATACAATCTTAAGAATAAACGAATTTCCTGAACAGTGGAAGGTGGCCCAGATAGTAATGATCCTCAAACCAGGCAAAAAACCCGAAGACGTAAAATCGTACAGGCCTATTAGCTTGCTCCTCTACTGTCCAAAGTTTTCGAAAGGTTGTTATTAAAACGACTAAAACCTGTAATAGACAACAAAAATCTACTGCCAAATCACCAATTTGGATTCCGGAACCAACATGGAACAATCGAGCAAGTACACCGGGTAGTAAAACAAGTAAATCGAGACCTAGAAAGTAAACGCTATTGTTCGGCAGCTTTTCTCGACATCAGCCAGGCATTTGATAAGGTGTGGCATGATGGTCTGCTCTACAAATTAAAGAAGAATATTCCATATCAATTTTACTTAATCCTGAAATCTTACTTAAGTAATAGATATTATCTCATTAAACATCAAAACGAATTTACCGATTTACATCCTATCTACTCAGGTGTACCCCAGGGTAGTGTCTTGGGTCCTATTTTATACCTGCTGTACACGCATGATCTTCCAACGACAAGACTCACAACAGTCGCCACCTTCGCTGACGACACCGCCATCCTATCCTCCCATGTTGATGCTACATCTGCATCCCGTAATCTACAAGCTAATTTAACGCAAATCGAAAACTGGTTAAAAAAGTGGAGAATTAAGGCTAACGAGACCAAATCGGTACATTTGACGTTTACTTTGAAAAGAAACACTTGTCCACCCGTTAAACTGAATGGCTGTCAACTTCCACAGGTGGAAGATGCAAAATATCTTGGGATGCATCTCGACAGACGGCTTACGTGGCGTAAACACATATTTACAAAGCGAAAACAACTTGGCTTAAAATTCAGACAAATGTACTGGTTGATAGGTAGACATTCACAACTATCCATAGAAAGCAAGGTGCTGCTGTATAAGACTATCTTGAAGCCGATTTGGACTTACGGCATTCAGCTTTGGGGCTCCGCAGCCAACTCCAATCTTGAAATCTTACAAAGATTTCAAAATAAAGTGCTACGCGTAATCGTCGACGCGCCGAGATACGTTCCTAACAATATCATCCAACATGACATACCGTTACCTTCCATCAAACAGGAAATCGAAAAGTTCAGTATTAAATATCGTGATAGACTCGCAGTTCACCCTAATACTCTCGCTACTGAACTATTTACAAACAACTACAGTGCATCGCGCAGACTAAATAGGTTCATACCGGATGACTTAGTGAATAGGTTCAAACTTGAAGACAACAAATAAGTGCACATATTTAAGGAGATTGCTTACTGAAGCAATACTCTACTTGTCTTGTATTAATTACTTTAAATTTAAATAATTTGTAAAATATAAAGCTTATTGTCATGGACAGATTGCTTGTGTAAAAGGAGTTAAAATAAAAAAAATTTTTGAGCAGCGGTGCGATATAGAAGGGCACGGCATCGTTGAAGTTGTACTCGCTTGTTTTCATTAGTTAGCATTTGGGCTTTTCGCAGCTTATAAGGCTTCTTCTTAAATTCATTTTTAGAGATTCGTCGAGCCGACTCTCGCGTGATTCTGGTTTCACGAGCCACTTTTCGCATTGACAGTCTCAGATTTCTTTGAATCCGAAGTTTGATGATATTGCGATTCCGGCGAATGTTGACAGAACTTTTTTTTTTTCCGGGTCGGTCTTCCATATTACCAAGTTCTTTGAATCGTTTGATGACGTCGGAAACGGTTTGTCGAGGAATTTTAAGCATTCGAACTATTTCACATTGACGATTTCCAACTTCAAATAACGATATGATTGCGGCGCGACTTTTTGACATTTTGTAACTCACAAATTGATTGTTTAATTTTTTTGCTTTTATGTTTTTCTAATCTCCATAGTTCTTAGAATCGGATTACTAACTTATTTTTCATAAAAATTCAGTGATTTTCGCGAAAAGAGATATATGTTTGTCCGGGGTCTTGTAGGTCACGCTGTATTGAAATAATACAATAAAATCAATCGTCTTATGTTTTGCAGAATTATACTATTGCAATATCAGCATGTAATAGAACTTAAAAATTGTGGTTTTTAATGAAATGAATTGATTGGTATGATTTGAATCATAATAATGAATTGCATTGAACGTCATTATATTGTTTTATCATTTTTAATAATCTTAATACTATATAAAACACAAAGTTTGTATGTATGTCCATCTCATCAAGATCTCTGGAACAGAAAGCTCTAATGAAGTGAAAATTGAACTGGCGATTTCGCTACAAACTGTAAGACGAACGCCGCTATTCCTAGTTTTGCAAAAATATCTAAAAAGTTTTTTATTTTTATCTAAAATCTTAATAAAATAAAATAATAAATGTGTTTATTACAAATTGCTCATAATATTTTACACGTTTTTAACATCTAGGAAACTGCGTGTAGGAATCTAGTCTTTTTGGATTTAAGCGAATAGCATTCGTGCGCGCAAAAATGCTCAGATGTGTACACGTTGTTAAACATAGTTTTGGGATTATTTTGTATACAAAATTGGTATCTAAAATTATTACACAATTGGGTTGTTTACCTGAATAAAATCCTTGATCTAAAAGAATGCATCTTTTTAATACCTTTTAATCTTTTTAAATGTTGGGTTTAGCTCCAATCACAATAATTGCATAATTGTGTAACTTTTTAGTATAGTTTTTTCTGTGAATCCATGGGCGATATAAGCTACGAATTAAATATAAGCGTCACTGCTTTGCAATCCCCACTTCTTCCAAATTGCAATTAATAAATCTAATAAAAGACCACTAACTGGTATAGCAATTTATTTAAATTAATACAACACATTATAAAAACCTACGTTTAATAATAAATTTAAACAAAAGTATAATTAAAATTTTTTAAAATTAATAAAAAATCTGCAATAACTTACCAGTGCTGTAACTTGCATAATAATATGTTCAAATTAAGGAGGTAATTTTTATCTAAAATTAACATATTTGTCGAATTATATCTTGTAATATCTTAAAAATTGAATATTTCAAATTTTAACATTTTTTATAATTTAATCAACTCCCCGCCCCTTAAGTTGATCTTAGATCACTGATACTGATAGCAATATGAATTTAGATTTATCACTAATAAATAGATGATAGTCCAAAACTTACATTTAGCTAGTTGTCGCAAGGGTAAATTAATGGAGGGAATTTTTGGATAAGATAATCCAAAATAGGAAATAGGTTTTCGATAGGCCTATAATCGAAAACCTACTTGTAAGCAAAATTAGTAAAAATTGCTTTAGGGCCAGTTTTTTAACCAAAGTTAATCCTCGGATCACGTTAATCTGTGGATCAAGTTCAGTGATTGGTTCAAAATCTGAAAACCCATCAATTGTCGAACTTGATCCACGGATCAGCGTGATCCTAGGATTAACTTCGGTTATCCAATATGCCCTTAATAGTTTACGACTACTAATATCTTGGACAATTTTTACCTGATATTACTTTTTGCAATAATTATTATTCACAAGTTTCAACGATTTAAAGAGAAAATTTTGTCTTAACCGTGACTTTCTGAAGAAATTCGGAAAATTTTTCGAAGAATTTTCAGAGAGTTTTCGTTTCAGTATTTTCTAATAAAACACAGAAAAAGTCCACCCGAACTAAGTATGGGTAGACTTGGGTCCCAGACTTAATCCAGTGTGGGTGGACCCATACCCACCTGGTATTGGTCCACCTATACTGGGTGGGTTAACCCATGGGTGGGTTAAGTCTTAACATACACATATCAGAGAAACAGACAGGTAAGTTCTCATCATTGCTTTTATCGAATTAGGGTAGTTCAACATGCGTTATTATAATAAATTAATGTTTATATTACTTATAAAGTATAATAAAAGAAATTTAAAAAAATGTAATTAAATTTATTTAAAAGAAATAATAAATAATACAGCCGTTTTGTAAAAAAATATGAGAAATATGTATTTATTATTGAATGTATTTTACAATGCATTATTCATCTTTAGCGTTTGGCTCCTCGATAATACTGCGTACATCTTCTGATGGTATACGTAATTTTTGTAAGTAATATATGATACTAAAATTTTGTAATTAATAAAATATCGTAATCATGATTTTTCATAAATGTTAATACAAACCTAATTACTATTAACTCCAATATGTACAAAGTTACTGTGACAAAAATAAATGCAGATGGAAAAGTTGTTAATGTGTTATTGTAAATGAGCGTGTATAGAGGACTGCCAATTACAAATGTTGTTAGAGTCTGCATAGCCGTAATCAAGGAAAAAATTTTTCCGGTATCTTCATGAGGAATCAGTTTTGACAAGAGGCAATGCGTCATGGGATTCACAGCACCACCCAAAACTTTCAGGCTAGTCGCTGTAAAATACTTACTCAATATTTTCCATTAAAATAATTATGATGCAAGTTACTTACCAACATAAATTTGCCAACTTTCTTTAGCTAATCCTATAAAAATTGCACATGACATAGCAGATACCTCACCAAAAAATATTATAATAACTTCCCTAACATTGAATAATTTATGTAATATTAAAGGTCCGCAGATGCTTCCTATTAATATAACGAAGTTATTAAAACTACTGTATAATGTATATTGTTCTAACGACCATTGAAATTTTTCTCTTAAAAATTGAAACATCAACGTTGAGGTACCAAATGTTGCAAGCATGAAAACCATTACGATAAATACCGTCAATAAAATTATCGCCCTGTTATAATTTTCCCTTTTCTTGAATGTTAATTTTATTGTTTCAACAGCCAAAGAAATGCGGAATAAATTTCTAAATATACCCTAAAACAAAATATAACTTAACCTACAAGATCAAGGGAATGGTAAGGTCATATTATATTATGTACTATTAAAATTAAGTTTATACTCGTACAAAAGACGAGATAAATGTTGGTCCCATAGTGTAACAATTTTCAAACTACATTAATTTATAAGCCTCAGTATCGGCTAAATTGAATAGTTTTGCATCTCAAATATACCACAAAAATTTAGAATTATGTTCTTACCTCCCTATTAATATTGGCTACCGATTCTGGCACGAAGAAATAGGTAAATAGCCACGCTAATGTGGTACACGTAGCACTAAGGGAATATATTCCTTGGTATCCTAATGCCTTAAAAATGTAGGAACTTGATGTTGTTCCAATTATCATACTTAACCCTAATAACCCTTCGTACACTCCCATCCTACAAAAAGTTAAAAAATTACATCTAATAATTATTATATACTATGTATGTACGTAAAAATTGAGAGCGCTTAAATATTTTTTGCTGTAAATAACATGTTTGAAATCTGTGGAAAAAAGTCTACAGGAGATAAGTTTAAAATGAGCGTTTTTCAGACGTTAAAAGACTATTTCGTTGGAAATTGAAAATTGTGACATGAAACCCTTTGCTGTAGGATATACATAAGTATACTACATACGTGTATCCATTTGGCATTACGCGAACTTGTAACTCAATTTCTTAGCGAAATTTTTAAAATTCTCTACTAAAATTCCGCTATAGGTCGTTTAATGGTGCCCAAGGATACCCCCTAGGTGTGCAAAAGTACTCTGAACATGAAGCAACAATAAAATCGAAATCGACATACTATAAGTCGACTTATGCCCTATTCGCCTTTTTCCACAGAAATATAACTTGCCTTACTCCTCTGACGTCTTCTGAAGTTACGTCAGTGATGTAACTTAACAATGTAGCAAACATGATTGGATAACCTCCAGACAATATGTATGGAATAACACGTAATAAATAAAACCAAGGCGAAAGATTTCGTATAGAGCTGATAATTATCATGGTAATATAAGACAACGTATAACCTGAAAATAAAATGTACGTGGTGGGCAAATAAACTACTGCTATTTGAATTTTACCTCCAAAAACACTGAGAAAGATTGGCTTTCTTCCATATTTGTCGCTCCAAGTTCCAATAAAAAAACATATAAGAACGGTAACGATGGATTCAAAAATTGATCTCGTCATTAATATAATATTTGCATGTGGTTGTACTTTTTGTTCCAATAATGCCGAATCGTTATTAGCTAATTTTGTACCCAATAATGCACATTCTGATTCGTTATAATTCAATGTAACATAACAAGTTCTATATAAAACGAAATTAGTTGTTACCGAATCTAAAAAGTTCAGTTTTTAGAAAAATAATCTTAAATAGATACGCAATACACACAGAAAAATAATAAGAATGCACGAGGTTGATCTTGGGCGTAAGTTAAAAGACGTAACATTACAAAAAGTATTTGTAATGCAGGTACAAACTATGAACTTCTCAAAGTACCTAAATCTGACAAGTATTAAACGGACTATCAAGTGTCAAACTTTGTTACTTACTATAAAATTCTTTGGGGGCGGGTAAGAAACCCGTCATCCAATTTTGACAAGTAGATTATGAAAGATGATTACCTTAAATGATTCGTATTTTTATGCTCTTTCGTTTGGTTAAGCCATTTTTATAGGAAAAAGTGTACTTTCGAAGGCGGGTTTCTTACCTCGGCCCAATTTTTTTCAGTTTGCCTCAAACTCAATCTTGTGCATGCTTAAGCCGCGCTTCAATTTTTCTGTGTGTAACTAATTTATTTTAATAAATATGCAATATGCAATACATATACGTAAGTATTTTACCTTCAAGAGATGTGGCCAAAAATAGTAGTAAACCTAATACTTCCACGTGAATTGCAATATTACCAATTTTGCACTGAGCCATTTCAGAGATAAAATTTGTTACCTACTGCCTGTAAATAAAATCTGTATTTAGTTTATCGATTGCATTAAACATGAAACGTAAAGGTAAAGAAACTACGGCAAAAGAGAATGAAATTGTATAGAAATTACATACCGATAAATCTTATCGTGAAATTAGAGAAATAATTGGTAGATGTGTGACCAAAGTTTAGTGTTACAAATATTATCTATAGCAAAATCATTTAATGAACAATTTACAGCAAATTACAGCAAATTACAGACCAGCAGTTTAGCGTGAAGCATAGGTTTTAGATCTGTTTCAACGCGAGGAAAAAGTCCCTAATCAGTAAAATAAAGCAGAAGAAAGAAAAACAGTTTTCAATTGGGAATTGAAATAAAAATTTTTTTTTTGGGACCAAATGCTATGGTCTGATGAAAATAAATTTAATAATTTTCAATGTGAGGGCCATATTAGAGTGTGGAGAAAGCCAAATACGGAGTTATATATAAAAAATATACAAAGCACCGTAAAACATGGAGGTGGTAGAGTGTTAGTATAGAGTTGTATGGCATCGTCTGCTGCTGGAGAACTTGTGTTTATAGATGAAATTATGGAGAAACACTTGTATGTACAAATTTTACAAAATAATTTAAAAAAGTGCAGAAAAGGTAGAACTTCCTAAAAATTTCTATTTCCAATAGGACAACGATCCCATCCACATAGCTCATAATAGTGAAAATATGGATTGCATATCATGTTACCCATACTTTAAACACAACCATCTCAATCACCGGATCTTAATCCGATTAAAGATTTGTGGCTAAACTGGAAAAAAGAATCAGAAATCACAATATAACCAGTAAAGCCCAATAAAAACTTTATTGTTGGAAGAGTGGACCAAAATCGACGCAAATTTTATAAAAAAATTGGGCTATACGATGCCTCAACGAATACCAGAAGGCATTACACATAAAAAACTGCATACAAAGTACTACTGGCTATAATAATAATTTTATATTTTAAATTGCCAATACTTTTTCACATCTCGTTTTTACTAAGTATTTTATTTTGTGTTAAAATTTTTAATTAAACCATTTTTTATAAATTTTACTTTTGTATTTATATTTCATACGCTCCAAATAATAGTTTTCAACAAATAAATTATCATATTTATTGTTTGTTTAATTTGGGGAATCGCTTTTATTCTTTTAGATGCCAATTGCCAATACTTTATTGCGGCACTGTATGTGGTATAGTATAATAATTGCTTTGAATTTCAAGAAAATGAAAAAAATTTGTTGTATTATTTTTGGATATATTATTTTGCTGTGCTCTTCTTGTTAGATCCTGCTATAAATAGTAGTAAGGTAAAAAAAATTACGATTATATTAAGCCATGTTGCCATAAAAACTGTAGATACATAGTAATTATGAAAGAAAGAAAATAGAAAAAACTCTATTTTCTTAAAATATATATACGTATGACAATCATTGGGTAATAATGAGGTGTATGCTTAATTTTGTAAGCCACTGTATAAAATCGCAGATTTGCGCATGCCGTAACGTTGTATTAAACGTGGTAATCCCCGCTTTTTATTATAAATTATTATCTTTCTTTTGTTTTTGCCTTGAAAAAACCGAGGTTAATAGAAAAGTATAAATAAAATGAAAATAAAAAGAATACTAATACATACCTACAATAATTTTGATGTATTTATTAATAAGTTTATTGTTTATTATTAATTTATTGACCATACTCCACGAAACACTTTCGACTGCCATATTACATAGCAACAACTGCACTCAAGGTCATAATCAGTCACTTACTAATCGTTCAATATTACTATTAACTGTTTAATTATTGTATCACAATTTACTGTTATCTGTAAATACATTGTTTTAATATTATATCAATAATTATAACAAATTGTTATTATTATAATAAAATATATGCCCATATTATGTAAATACCATTGAAGAGGTTTTTGGTAAGCGTTGATCATGGCAAATTATTTTTTAATTTTTAACCTATTTCATTATTGTCAGCGCAATTTTGTATACATACTATATTACTTACTTCACAAGTAGGTGTGATATCTTTAATATTATCAATAATAGTAGCTTTTATGTAGTAGGTACCGAAGAGGCGTATCATGTAGTGTGCACGGAATTGCGATAATATTGTTTTAAATTAAAAATCGCCGAGTAAAACTTAAATCTGTAATTATTAGCAATAAATAGGTAAATGATAACAAATTTTCTAGTTTATTTATTATTAAGTAATATTATATTATAATAAATATTATATTTAATTATTATATCTAATAAATAGCCAATTTTGTTAGTACATACTAGTATAATGTATTGCCTAATGAAGGTCAACAAGAATAGTGAAAAAATATTAAGTTACGTACACACTTCGCCGAACATTTGCCGAAAACCTGCATTCGCGTTATATGCTGCGTTCTCATCTGAGCATTTTTGCGCGCACGAAAGCGTGCGACGCAAATATGCTCAGATGTGGACAGCTCTGTGCGCGCACGAAAGCTATTCGCGCACGAAAGCTGTGTGTACGCAAATACTAGACACGCACAAGAGCTGTGTGTGTGCGAAAGCTAGACACGCACAAGAACTGTTCGCGAACGAAAATATTGCGCCGCACGAAAAAATTTCGTTAAATTTAATTTTTGTGTTTACATTTTCGTTCAGACTTTGTAGAGAAATGTGTAATACGTCATAAAAGATTTTATAGTAATTATAATTTACAAAAAAGAAGAAAACACCAAAACGTTGGTGGGTTAGCAAATTTTATGCTTCAAGTCGAGGTACCAGTCGTACTTTATTGGGTCCATTATCTACTACAATTGCTGCGATTCCTCCCTTTTTGAAATCTCTAATTAAGTTGGGCGAAACGTTAGTAACGAGCCATTGCTATGAATTTGTGTATTATTGAAATCATTTTTTAAGATTTGTAGTTGACTTTGTGTGTTGGGAGCTATGTTTAATTCATTTGATAGCTGTTATGCTCTCCGAGATAACTGCCATAGATAACCTGATATGGGATGATGACATAATTTACTGTGAAATGGAAGGTAATCCAAAACAGAAGGTACTTTAATGATATATCGTTTTGAAAATCTCCAGCCAAGTGAGCTATTATCAATAATGATGCTGGATTGTTATTTATTTAATTCAATTTTTTTAAATTAATTTATTTAATTTATCACAATATATTTTTAATTTGCCTTCTAAATTGCACCCCCTTTTAACATTTAATTTTTTTAACTATTTTTACAGTGGATATACGAGTACATAAGCGAGTGTTTACGGTCTTATCCGTTTCTCGCATCTTTTCCTCCAAGCCTCTATGCTCATTCAATCCTCATCCTACAAATGTCTACACTGCATCACCTTCTATACCTCCTTCTTCCAAGTTTTTGCTGGTCTTCCTCTCTTCCTTCTATAGTCCGGAGTCAATTTCCATATTCTCTTTGACCATCTCCGATTGTTCGTCTTTGTACTGCACCGTCCTGAAAGGTTTTAATCCTCCAAGACTTTCATTAAATAGCGAACGGCAGCTCAGATGATGTCGTAGAGCGAGTCGTGGATTACTCTCAAAAAGGAATAATGTAGGGCGCCAGAAGTTTTTTAGTAACGTAAATTATCAAATTGACTAGTTTTTAATAAACGAAAAACAACAAAAGTTTACTAAACAAATTTTTACAGTCAAATTTATTTGTGGTGTTGTAAGAGTCGAAGATAAACGGTGTTACAAGTTTAACCATGTAAATAATTACAATATTGGTTATTTACCCACACGTATATAGCTATATACCTGTTTACAAGATATTGTATATAAACTCAAAAAAATGGCTCAAAGTTTCGTTTCTTCTTAAATTTGAACAAATCTGACTGATGGATCTGTAGGTGATTGGTAATTTAATTTCGATCAGTATACGACGCTTCGGTGTGTAATCGGCGCAAGAATTCGGCGTCGCAAAAAAATTAAGCAAATAATTGTCTGACCTTATCGTAAGTGTTGTTGATTTTCTGCAACTTGATACGACTTCCAAAGACATCCAAAATTTCATGAAGGTTCCGGTAACATTCAATTATTATGGTCCAAGCATAATCCAAAAGGAAATTTCTCAACAAATGGTTTTTAAATCAAAAGAAACAGATTCCGTGAAACTGGATAAAAGGACGCCATATTTCCATTTGACCCAAAAAATCAAATCGGATTGAAGTCAGATTGAAATCAATTGTAGTCAAATCGAATTCCAATTGAAGTCAAATTGAAATTCAATTAAAGCCAAATTGAAATCTAAATAAAGCCAAATTGAAGCCTAAAATGTGTTTAGATTAGAGACGAATTTAACAAAAAGTATATTACCAGATGGTCGGCTTCTATTAAATAAAAATTTAGTTCGTATCTGAAATTTTGATGTGTTTTGAACTAATATGAAAATCAAAATCGCTCTCTCTAAACCATATGGAAGGCATATTGCTTTAGCAACAAATTATTGCTGCGCTATACTCAAAATTAATGTCAATGCGCCGAAATATAATTAATCAGCGCAATTACAAGGTGTTGTCCAAAATATATCTCATTAATAAAATAAACGTTACAGTACGTGGCCAAACCACCTTAATCTCTTAACCTCAATTGTGTCTATTATTGAGCCTTCCGCCTTCTTCAGATTTAAATTCGTCTCATAAAATCCATCTCTAAGGTTTTCAGTTGTTCTTGTTCCCATTGCTCACCACCCATATACCTCGGCCCCATAAGTTGTTATACTTTCTATTATCGTTTTATAAATCATTGTTTTGGCATTCTTTGTTATTTTATCGTTCCATAGTACTGAGTTCAACTGCCTTATTGCTCTGCAGTCTTGTCCGATTTTATTCGTTATCTCTTCATTACTGTTGCCCTTACTAGAGAGCGTAACTCATAGATATTTAAAGTTCTTCGTGTATTTTATGATATTATTTCCGTCATAAAGATCTTTTCCATCGTCGCCAACTACCAAATATTCAGTTTTTTTGTATTTATAATCAATTCCCACTTCCTATACTCTTCCGAAAGCTTTTTTAGCTAGTGTCAAACTCACCATTAGCCACCAGGACCTGATCATCTGCAAAACACAAAATATAAAGTGTTTTATCATCTACCTGTATCCCCATATTTCTGCATTTCCTTGTCCACTCTTTCAGTCACCCCATTTTGGAAATATGAATTTAAAAATATTTTTTATTATTGTTTATCTTCGGCCTGCTTCATTTTCAAAGTTTCAGATTTTTAACCATTTTTTGAGAATTCGGGCTGGACGTGCAGTGGTGGTATGGGATAAATTTTACATTGTTCGCCCTACCAAGGTATGTGGCGGACTGAAGGGGTTTGGTGACCTTTTTTGCTTATTGCATAAAAGCTAAATGAAATCTAATACTTTCATCAATCGTAATTAATATTTATTCATAATTTTCATCTCTTTTTTTAAATGAATTAGGGAAGCAGGAATTTGCATAAATGTGTTTTTACATGAATTTCCCTATATATGGGTAAGCCATTCAACACCCGGTATAATAACTAATATAACTATTGCCAAATATATTAATAATAACTATTGCTAAATCTATAGACTCTTTGCTATTGCCAAGGTTGTGAGTCCTAAAGACCGCATTCTTAGGAGAATAATTTAGAATTTACTCTATGCAAGTAGATAAATTTAAATTTTTCTTATACATCATAATGAATATGTTATGTGCATGTTGTTTAGAAATATAATATATTTTTAAACAAGCAATATTTGAAGAATGTACTTTTTCTTCTTCATAATGTGCCATATCCTATTCCCTGGACATTGGCGATTCAAATTGGTGGAAGTCAAAATGAATTTCATAGGGAATATAATAATTCATGGGGTGATTTCGCGTTGCCTTCCCCATAGCCCACAGATCGATATTGTCTGTTGTTTGTAAAAATAGTCTAAATAAACATTTGAATATGTTTATTATAACAAAACAATTTTTGTTATAATTTTTCCAACTAAAGTAAAATACTAGAAAATTGTTGCCAGCAGATTATTAGGATTAATAACGGCTCAACGCCAAAAATTTGTAGCGATTTTTAGCTAAAATAGTTATAATGATCATTGGGTGGCAAAGTCCCGGTTTAGTTTTGTAAATTTATTTATTCATCTAGAGAAAAGCAACTTTTCAGACTTAATATATTCCACATTTGAAAAATATTATATGTTGTAGAATTTATGCTTTGTTATTAGTTATCATCTTTAAACAAATCTCACAAAATGTGGCATTTACCTTAATTTATTATATTATTTGAAAATATCCCATATATTATTACCCTTACCTTCAGGTGTTTACCCCGGACAAAATTACAGGCTCTAGATGTTTTTTGTAAAATTAGTACAGCCCTTGCTTTATATTTGATTGCAAACTCCAGTTCGCTATTTTAGATCGTTAGATACACTATAAACTGGTGGAGGAGTTAATTAAAGTAAAAAAAGCGTATTACGTAATTTTATTATATGCCATTTATACACCATCGAGAAGCAACCTGTCTAAACTAAAAATACAGTTTGTAAACTTACACTCGCAACGTGCACTCCATCAAATACCATGCATTATTTAATATACATTATACCAATTATTTACAACGGCATTAAATACTGAAATGAAATATATAACTAAGATGTATAAAATTCACAAATTACATTTAACACAGCTCAATATAAAACTATTAAAGACATTTTCACCAATATATTATTTGCAATCTTTGATCGTATTGTTGTAACTATTACAAAACATTATTGTTGTAATATTGTATTGTAAGCTATGTACAGTAAATTATTTTGTAGGTAAGTTGAGATAATATACTATTTTTAAATAAATAATAACAAAGTTGTGAACATTGTGTTAACATATCCTTTAAAAGTATTATGTGTATTAATTATATTGTCATTAATCATATTAATTTATTTACAAGCGAATATATATTTTGATAAAATAAATACTCCACTTATATACTTAAGAAAACAACAAATGATTCGCAACAAAAAGGAACATCTATTAAATCTATTTTATTCAAATTATACCATCAAGTTTAAATATAATAATATTAAACACAAGCAAGAACTTTGTTGTATTTCATGAAATAACTAAAAATTATAAACATAATCACAAACTCTATAACAAATAAAACATTCATGAATTTAATTTGGTAAATTTCTTCTTATTCCTAAAACTACAATATAATTCTAGTTAATTGAATTAACACAATCAGTCATATATATAATATTATGTACTTAGTAAGTTATGCAAAAATAATAATCCAATTCCTAATTTATTTATTATGCATGGACGTGTAAATTTCGATATTTTATTATTCATAACATTGGAAATAAAAAAGACACTGCGATTTACACAAATTATATATTATTATTGCGTTATTAATAACTCCCAAAAAATTAAACTACATCAAAAAAGAATACAAAAATCAACGTTAATCAAATAAAAAAAAAACAACAAAAAATACACCAACAAGTATTTTTTAATCGTCGATAATAGGTGCCGACCTATCATTTGTCACTTTCGCCTTCTTTAAAGTGGTACCTCTCTTGATCTGATCCATAAGTGACTCATGGCAAATTTTAGGATCGGCTTGCACAATGTTATTAATAAAATGCCTTATTTTCGAAGCTTTTACGTAGGTCTGTTGTGAATTATTGCTGTTATTTTGTTGAGCTATTTTGGCATTCAGAGAATCGAGAAAGTTTTGCCCCGGACCTCTGCTTGTTCGATTTTGTGAAACCACATTTCCGATAGCATCTTCCGAATTACGACGTGAACTTCGTGGGCTTGGAGTCAGTTTT
Organism: Lycocerus yunnanus; assembly: GCA_036346125.1. Taxonomy (NCBI): domain Eukaryota; kingdom Metazoa; phylum Arthropoda; class Insecta; order Coleoptera; family Cantharidae; genus Lycocerus; species Lycocerus yunnanus. Next base: position 4,411,861 of record JARFIX010000008.1, read on the forward strand.
GCACTTAGAGCAGCTATGAAATTAGATCCTACCCCACCTGGACCTACAAAGTGGATAAAAAATTTAAATTATATGGTGTAAATTTACAATAAACAAAATCTTACCTTCGCTAGATTTACGATCAGAACTTTGAGACCGGAAGGAATTAACTCTTCTTATTTCGCTAGGACTCCCCGATACAATTTGTGAAGGATAAGCATAAATCACAGCCGATGAAGGCTTTGGATGGACCGGATTTTGTTGAAAAGTACTTAATACTGGTGACGGAGATGGTAAATTAACATTTTGTGGAGTATTGACAATCGTAGCAGAAGTATGTAGCATAGTTTGTGGTAAGTGAGGCATAGGAGGATTTGTTGACATGCGACGAATTGATCCGGGACTTGCTGGAGTGTGCTTAAGTTCGGTTAGAGCTTTTACAGTTTCAGCCACATTCACTAAAACCACAAAATTGCAAAATCAAATTAAAAAATAAATATCCTAGCATTTTTAACGCACCTGTGACGCGATTTTTGGAATGTGGTGTTGCATCCAATAAAAATGCTGGTGGTGGTGGTAAATTATCTTCAAACTGAATAGGTGTAATAGCTCGATTGGTGTTTGTGATCGATGAGGTTCGACGAATTGGGGGTTGGGGTTTATTAATTGTACCTGATCCACGACGTAACAATGTATTTCGTATTGAATTGCTTGAATACATAGCTAAAAACATTGCATATTATACAATTTTTTGGAAATATTTTTATTTAGAAGACTATAAAACTAAGAACACACAAAACAAAACACAAAGACAATTGAAAACTGATCTACTAAACTCAAAAACAAGCAACAAAAGTTTAAATGGTTGTTAGTATAGAATCTGGCAGTAGCAAATTTGTCTTTGATGGTAGAAACTGAATATTTTAGTTTATAAATTTGTTTGTATTGTGACTTACTGCTCCTGCCAGAAAATGTATGTATAAGAAGCAGGAAAGCAATTAATAAATTACCTGTCATGGATAGTGGACGACGCCTGATAGCGTTTAATTGATCGCTGTTACGTGGAAGAGTGCAGTATTTGCCAGCAGTTTCTAAGTTAGACACCGACATATCTAACAACACACACTAATGAGCAACTCACATGCTAATTACAAGTTCTAGTATACTACAAAATAAAAATTATATACTGTTTCACAAAAAAAGCATCAGTTTATAGCGCCGTTATTGTTCTTTAATATAATACACATAATAAACCTTATTTTAGAATATACGCAGGTACTTCCTTTTTAATTTGAAGCACATCTTCAGATCTATTTATATAAACCCGTACGTGAAATCTATGAAAATTCATTCTTACCCAGGAATACCGGATATGAAGTTTTATTGGAAATGAAAAGCCCTACTGTAAAGACGTACAACGATTTTTGAGAAAAAATTTTCTAAAAAGCATCTATTTTAAGGTCAACAAGGAGATTTCTCCCTTAAACTCAATTCTTAATGTTTGCGCTTGATGTATGATTTTATGATTCTTACATTTGATGATATTTAATGAAACACTAATAATTCGTTCTACTACTTGTAAGATATTAAATTTATTGTGAACTGTAACAATTTTGTATTTTGATGCTGCTTCGATGAAGTCTTCAAGATAGTTGACATTGATGGCAAACCTCTTCCTCTCGTAGGGTACGCGCCGTTCTGGAATAAATGTGTCATGCGCTCTTAGCAATGTAGCACATTTAAAAAAATAATAATTTGGCGCGTAACAATTCCTCACAATAAAAGGATATTTCAGATATCTCACAGAATATTAAAATAAGATACAACCAAAACAAAATATTGAAATCATCTTCTTAAACCTGGTTAGGAAGTGTACGAAGTTATACGAGTAGGTTAAAAATAAATTAAACAATTTTGCTCCAGTAGTAAGTTTTTACTTTATCATAATGTAAAACAAAAAAGTATCGTTTTCGTGCAGAAAAAAATTGAGATTTTGATGGACGTACACTTTTTGAGATCCAATGAGCTAAAGACCATTTCCAAAAATATCTGGGTGCGTGTGGTCAAATTTTGTGTGCACTTTACCTCAAAAACTAATAGGAATTTCGAAACCTTTGGGATATCGTATCCTTATAAATTAAGATTTAGAATTGATTAGATATTTTTATGATATTTAATATTTTAAAAACTAACAAAAATTTCAAAACCAAAGCTGGTATTTTCGTATCTTTATATTGAAATTTAGAGTTGATTAGATTTTGGTTTAAATTGGTTAATGGAATGCTTTCTATTTTATAATTAAAAATTATTTTTATTATTTTTAATATTTAGTAAAAGTAGGATCAAGTCATGGGCATGGTCACATCCGATTTTTTTAAATATTAAAATATATTATATATCTCAATGTAACATATCAATATAATATTATATAAAACATAATATATACAAGGTTTCAAAATTATGCAAGTTAAATTGCAAATTAAATGCTTTTAATGAATATAAATCAAATGTTCACCTGTTTTCAAAAATAAACATACACAATTAATTGAATATAACCCATGACATATTTTGCTTTTATTGAAGGTTATTGGATAAGCGTGATGATATTAATATCATAATATATTAATTTATATTGGTACAAATTTTCCCGTCTTGAAAATATGTAAAAAACACGAAATCTGAACCAACTTATTTGAGTTTCTATATAATGTATGTATCTAATTCATTATACATGTAGGTACTGATTGGGCGAATACAAAACAAGCGTTAACTAACTAACTAATAGGAATTGTTGAACGTGGTGTAGCATCACGTTGCACTCAGCTCAACCTAAAAAATATAATTGTATTCAGATTTTGCGATTTTTGAGCTAAGTTGCTGCAATCAGCTGATGAGCGATATTATAAGCTAATACTCCTGTTGAATTTCTAGAAAATGTTAAGGCGTTAAAATATAGTAAATTTAAAAAAAACTCCAAATTTTTTTTGCTTTAATCGATAGTTTGAAACTTCAAATGCGTTTATTTCACAACTACATTTTTAAAACGGTGTACACGATTCTTCAAACTGTAATCAACAAATTAACTTAAAATTTGAAACATACATATGTACAAAAAACTGATAGATTTCATGTGATGCAGGTTTTTGTTGAAATTTTGTTTCGTTAAATTTCTATTTAGGAAATACGATAAAAAAATTCGAAAATGTTTTTTCTTAACTAAAATGAAGGAAAACCTACGTCACACGATAGCCAATACCTTGTAATTAATGAAAACATTTTTTTATTTTGAAAATGAAAGAACTGTCATGTGCAAAGTTATTAAGGCCTATATTACACATATCCAAATAATAAATTCGCGTTTATACTTTTTACGGACTGTAGTCTAACCCCTTAATATTAATCTATTTCTATGGCTTCCTTGTTGTCTATATAAATTGAAAAGAGATTAAGCCATGCGAAACAATCCTCGAGCATTTGAAGTTATCTCTAACATCACATTAAGAAAGCTTAGGTTGAGCGCAATATCCATCAGTTTAAAATAAGAAATTCAACAATTTAGCTAGAAATAACGTGGTTCATCAACTTGGTAGGACGAGTGATTGATACGAACGAATAGCTCCCATAAAAGCAAGACTGATGTATACCATATTAAATAATACCATACGCCTGTTTTGGCATCCACCTCAGTGCAGACTACATATTCTGAGCAACATTTCACCTTCGCTCCTACGAAGCTCATATATGCCTATCTTAAAAAATTTAACTAAATTACCAACAATCATCAACTATTCATCCATGAAGACGTTCCCGACCATCATGTGTCATAGAGAACGGTTTGAAATGTGCCAGGAAAAAGAAAATTCTCCTTCAAGAATTACTTAATAACAATTTTAACAGAAGCGATGGGTAAAAAAAACAGTACAGTAGTGCTCCTCTAGAAGGGGTGTATATATTATTTCTAGCTGACCAGACTTCATAGTTTGAGATATTCCAGACAGACTTGGATGAACTGAATAAGATGCAAACTAACCCTGGTAGTACGGTAGTAGACGTACCTAATTTTTTATTATAATTGAAGCAAGATTCAAATGAAAAAAAAATATGCGCGCTAAATCAAGTGCGATATCAAAGCGATTAGTGTTTATATCACACCGAACTTCTATTATGTTACTATTTTTAGTATATAATAACTTATGTTAATCAATGCTAAATAAGTTATGTTAAATAAATTAGAATAAGTTACGTAATTTGAAAAGCTGAACTTGAATCAATATTTAAGTACTAATTTATTTCTCATATATGTAGAGGAACTGGTCTGAATATGAGCATTGTATTTAATATGGGCCCTATGTGTTTCTAGATATTAACGTGTGCTATCTCTGTTTTTATAGATTAATCATAAACCTACAATAATCACTAGGTGTTTGTTTTACAATTATGATGTATTCATTACATGGTTGCTATAAAATTAATATAGTATGTTAGTGTAAATATTGAAAACTATTTTATGGTAAGTTAACCAACTTAATTTTCAAAATTATTATTATATTAAAGGCCAGTCTGTCCTGTAAGTGCTGCCTATAGTTTTAGAAATAGAGTGGCGATTTGCTTTTTTTTTTGCATATCTCTTGTTTAATTTTAATATAACCTTTAAATTTACTACTGTGATTGTGGAATATGGACACCGTGCCCATATTAGGACCGTAATTTAGTTCATTTCTTTTTTCAGAATCATGAGTTCACTAAACTCAAATAGAAAATTTGTATGTCGTAATTTACGAAAATTATGGGATAAAGAAAAGATGGAAGAAGCAATTGACGCTGCGAAACAAAAAAAGATGAGTATAAAAAGTGCCGCAAAGAACTTTGAAGTTCCTAGGTCTACTTTACAAAGGTTGTTAAATAAATCAAAAAACCTTAATCTGCCCCTTCAAGATATTGTAAATACAAAATTAGGAAGACATAGTGTTCTAGGGGAAGAAATTGAAAAAGTATTGGTTGATTACATCTTAAAAATGGAAGCGCAGTTCTATGGACTCACAAGAAAAGATCTGTGCAGAATGGCATATTCCTTAGCAATTAAAAATGGTATTAACCACCCATTTAAGAATGGTATCGCAGGCCGCAGTTGGGTGGAAGCCTTTTTAAGACGACATAATAAATTACTCTCCATTCGCAGACCAACTGGTACCTCATTTGCAAGAGCGTTGGGATTTAACCGCGAAAATGTAACACAATTTTTTAATAACTTAGAGTTAGAATACGAAAACCACAATTTTGGACCACATAGAATATATAACGTAGACGAAACAGGTTTATCTGTTGTGCCAAGCAAGATACCCAAAATTATTGGACGAAAAGGAAAGCGTCAAATAGCCTCAATAACTTCAGCAGAACGAGGATCTTTAGTGACAATGATAGCTGCTATGAGTGCAGCAGGTCAGCATGTTCCACCACTGTTAATTTTTCCAAGAAAAAAATAGAAATGATCAACTAATTCGTGGAGCACCTCCTGGAACTATTTATGAAGTGCATCCAAGTGGGTGGGTGCAGCAAAATATATTTACAAAATGGTTTAAACATTTTATAGAATTTACTAAACCAACTGAAGACTCTCCAATTTTACTTATTTTAGACGGGCATTACAGTCATACACGCAATTTAGACATCGTCAATTTGGCAAGGCAGAACCATGTTTCAATTATCTCTTCCACCTCATTCAACCCATAAATTACAACCTTTAGATAAAACTTATATGGGTGCTCTAAAGGCTCACTATGGTGAAGAAATCAGGGTGTGGGTAAGAGAGAATAACCGTGCGTTAACACATTTTGACTTAGCCGAATTATTGGGCAAAGCCTTCCTGAAATGCCAAACAGCAGAAATAGCTGTGAATGGTTTCAGAGTCACAGGTATCTGGCCATTTAATCGAAGTATTTTTTCTGATGCTGATTATATTTCCGAACAAATTGATGCCGGGAAAAACTGTAGCATAATAAATGAAATTGAACCACGAGCAGGATGTTCGACGGATTCCGGAGCTTCATTTCAACATGAACCTCAATCAAGCAGCTCGAAAGATTTCGATCTTACTTCTCGAGAACCTCAATTTGTTAGTCCATTTGATATTAGTCCCATTCCACCTGTAAAAAAAAAAAGGTTTCTACAAGAGGACGAAAAGCATCCAAGTCTCAAGTGATAACGTCTTCTCCTTATAAACAGGAGCTGGAGTCATCTGTTAAAAAATCTAGTAAATCAAATATAATTAAAACTAGAAAATTGGGACATATAAGAAACAAATCTAAACCTGCAGAGAAAGAATCGTCATCAGAAGAAGATGAAACATTTGTGGCAGCAGATGATGACAATGACATGGAAGTAATTGGTAAATTAAATTCTGATAAAGATGCTGTATGTATCTTCTGTGAATCAAATTTTTCAGAAGACACCAAAGGTGAACTTTGGGTTCAGTGCTTTATGTGTCGTATGTGGGCCCATGAAGAATGCTCTGGTGCCGAAAAGAATGATTATATTTGTGACTTTTGTCAAGAACTCTAATTAATTAATAATATGAATCCTTTTATGTATTTGTATGCTTTATATTTTTATTTTATTACTTTGAGTATTTTTATGAATAAAAACGTTCCATATTAGTGTTTTTCTGAAAATTTTTTTGAAGGGCCCATATTCAAAGCCTTCTCATTCAATTTCGAAAACCAGTAATAAGTTACATAAAGAAAGAAAACACTACTTTAACACAATTTTGCAAAAAATCTTTTTGATGGTGAATTCCTAGATGATCGGATAATATATTAGCACTATTATAATTGATCTATTTCCAATTCCTAGTCTGTTAAAAACCAAAAACAAAAGGGGTGTCCATATTCGGGTCAGTTCCTCTACATATTTCTATATATTTATCAATAAGTATATTAAACATAATCAAAATAAATAATGAAAAATATACATTTTAATATATCAACACTATCCTATAGTGTATTCATTCAGAAATTACTATTAAAAATGTAGAACGAATTTTTTAAATAAGTACAAAATTACATAATTTACGTTACACCTTATTTACATGTTACAACCCCCCCCCCCCGTTATAAAGTATAGAGATGATAGGACATTTGAACAGGAACCCTGGTACAAAATCTGTAGATAGAACAGGTATCTATCTATCTAATCCTATTTCAATCCGTTCGGATGTAGGCTTTCTCTAAAAGAAAGGTTAAACGTTTTTCCCCAACTTGCGCCAAGTGTTTGGATATATAAAATACTATCTATACAAGTAAAAGTATGACAACGTCAAAAACGACAAATTAATATTTGGACAATCTGCAATATACTGACAATCAAAAAATTACCTTTTCACAACGTTTGAAAGAAAATGTTATTTGATGTTAGCCGTTAAATGTTACTTAAAATGCGAGCTTTAAAAAATGTATGTTATTATTTATAAATTTTAGAATTATAAATATAAGTTTTTTATTTATATAAAGTATGTTCCAAAATAACGGTGCTATAAGCTGTAGCGCTTCTTATGAAACAGTCTGTAAACCCATACACAAGGGATAATAGGTACACCTACATAAAAAAACTTTATGTGAAAATAATTTTTTGGTAGTGTAAAACATAACACAAAACATAAAATTGGAAAAATTCAAATCACATCAAAACAAAATACAAAAAGTTTATATTTGTAGATTACATTTAAAAGTTGAGGCCCATACTTACGGATGTACATGATTCAGTATTTATCAACGGCAATAACGTCGTTGAATGCATAGTTACATAACTATGTGGAACATCGCGTTAATTTACCAGTTCTCCCAGAAATTTTACACACATACAAATCGAATGTAATACACAATAATGCAATAATGTCCGATTTCTTCATCCAGAGATATCTGTTAGATAAGATAACTACAGATGAAGAAATCAGCCATAAGTCATGTACATCCCACCCTTGGGCCATTCTAACATTAGAAATCTTCCAGTTCATCTACAAATATAAGTATATTATGCTTGATTTGGTGTAAGGTGCAACCCAATACACTAATTAGAAAAAACCATGCATGAATTCCTTAAGGTGTGTCCACACACGATCATGCCAGAGCACGATCATTTGAGGAATTTACCTTGGTGAGACCTTTATAAGTGATAGTTTTTCTGAATTAAAAAATCCTACCTTCGGAATGAACTGTTTCTTCAACTGGAAATGTAGTTTGACTTCCATATCCGCTAGAAGACTCTAAAGAACTTTCACTTGTACTACCATCCTTTTCAACTTCGTTGGGACCCTAAAAAGTACATTAAATGTTAACAACAATCAGTACTTGAACAGTAGTTCTAATTACCTTTTCTGTTGTAGCAGGCGGAGGTACAACAAAGTCAACTGGAGGTGGTGGTAAATTAAGCTCTTGAGCTTTACTGGCTGCCATATGTGCTAATTCATGCATATTGACGTACGTTGGTTGTGGAATATCCGCTAAAATCATATAATAAAAAACACTCAGAATAAAAATTGGTTCTCTACTAACCTTTTGATATGTGCGCCGGTAAAGGTGTTGGTTTAATCAACTTATGATCTAAACTACCTGGAGGTAGAACTCGTACTCCAGAGACTAACGATTTGGCAGGAACATTCGGTCCACTTGGCCTTTCCAAAGAAGAACAACGCTATGGGAATATTACGTTAATAATATTAACTAAAACACAAACATGAAATACCTACTGTAGGAAGAGGTGGTTTATTTTGTATCGACTTGATGGAAACAGCAGGACTGTTCGGAGTTATTGTTGAAGTGCTTTCTGAAGGAGTTGTAGCTGTAACGGGGCTGGTAGGTTGCGATAAACTTTGATCTGGTGCTTGGAATGTATAAACTGTGAGAGGAGATCTTTGGTGTCCCTTCTCGTATGCTGTAATACCATTTATTTGAATAAATCGTCACTTATTTCATATAAACTAACCTGACGATATGGTATGAGGGCGTTCGTTCATTATAGCATTTGCAGCCCTCTCAAATTGAGCAGTTTCTTGTAAATTGGGCCATGTGGATGTCGTTGTAGGTATCGAAGCTGCAGAAAACGGTGTGCACGGTGTACTAGAACTGCTGCTATTGCTGCTATGTTCCGACATATTTGAAATCTAAAATTTAACATAAATGAAACCTGAAGAAATTCGAAACATTTTTTGAGAGAAATCTACAGTGGTGTAAATTTATTTACCTGTGCCACACTTAAAGAAGAAGGAGGCCTAGGATACAGAGTATCTTGTGAAGTAAAGCCAGAATCTTGACTTGAGACCGATGCCAATCGCACGTTTTGATTTACAGACTGTATACAAGACAACATCAAAACTAACAGGCAAAATTATAAATAAAACTTAAAATAAACAAAACAAATTTTTCTAACTAATAGAGAAATTATAAAAAAATTTTTAATTGTGCTATTGTGTGGACAAAAAGTTAAAACATGCTTAAGAGTGTTATCAGTGTACAATTTTTATTTTACAAGCAAAATTTTATATATTCTGGAACTTACTTGTGATAACGATCGTTTCCAATGGGGATGACTAGGTGAATAATGACTTTTGGAACTACCCGAAGACGAACTATTTAAGGAACTAATGGAACACATAGAAGATTTTCTAGAACCTAAACTAGACGGAGACGATGGTGGAGTTTGAAAAGACCACCCACTGTCTGAACTTTTCAAATCTGCAATAACTTGTTCAGAAGCTGGAGGAAGAGTTTGTGGGTCAGTTGTATTTTTCTCTAATTGAGCAACAACTTCTTGAAGATGAGACAGCTCTGTTAGCATTTGAAGTTCCTCATCCTAATGGATAAAATAGTCATTGCAACAGAATACTTTTACATACCAGAAAAATTGAACTCACCACCACCGGTTTAAGAAAACTAACAAATGTACAAAATCGGCTACGCTCTTCCACTAATGCAGCTCGCACAGCTTGTTTTTCAGCTTCTTCTATTACATATTTACGTTGTGTTACATCTTGCAAACCAAATTCTAGTCTCTTTTGTAAATCACTAGTAGAACATTTTTTTACTTTTTTCTGCAATCTTAAAGTGTCCGAGTGCCGCTTTTTCAATTCTGAACAAGCTCTTTTATAATCTAAAATGCGAAAATAATTTATTGAGATATTTTTACATACAAAGCAACACCGACCTTTGGCATGTTCTTTATCTAAATTAAGTACAGTTTTCTTCCAATCTTCCAACTTTTCTTGTAAAGGTACTATTAAACATTCCATGATGGTACTAAAAATTGCAGAATAATAAAAATAGTTTAATTATAATATTACATACAACACACGTCAAGTAAAATGTAAATTGAAAAATGTTGAAACGAAAATTACTGTACTATTTAGTTTTAGCTTTAAATTTAGTAAAAATTGTAATAAATTACAATATTTATTACATAATAATATAATATAAAAATTTCCTGCTATTTCAAATTGTAATGTTTTTGAGCGGGTTCTTTTTAAATAAGCACTTAATAAATTTTTTTACCAAAACTGAAATAAAAACTTGCTTTTAAGGAATTATAAGTTAGTTTCAAATCTAAGAGCTCTTTTAGATGTAGCGAGTGTGGTCCGCATCTAAGTATGGCCGAGAGCCTTTATACTTGCAACGGTTTGAAACGCTCCATTAGAACTCTCTGCAGGCTTGTGTGAAAAGGCTTTAAAGATTTTACTTCAGACCATTCGATCACCTTGTATTGTTATATATACAGAAATGGTCGCTATTTGAGCTAGTTTTTCATGATCAATGAGATCATGGAAATAGTTTCAGGACAATTTTTGGAATCATGTCCAGAGTGTGTGCGTGTGGCCGTTTTTTCCGTCTACGCTTTTGGACAAACGTTTGTATCGATTGATTTGAAATTTCACACATTAGCTGGAAACAACTGTCTAAAGTATCCATTAGATTTTGATCGAAAACCTTCCATTTTTACTCAAGGCTTTAAAAAAATCAAAATTATTAATATGCCTAATCATTAATAAATTCAAATCAAATTTGGTAATTTTAATCTGTCCAGTAATTTTGAATTATTTTAATTAACATCAAACTTTAATATTATACATATTATAGTCATAGTTAGTACAAAATTCAATGTGACCGAGCGCTGCTTTAAATTCGCAAAATTATGCCACACTCCATGTCGCGAAAACTGAACGCTGCGTCAAAATCATCTGAATTTAGCACCGACAACCACTTTTTAAATTGAAAATTAGTAGCAGCAATAAGTATGTCCAAGTCACGTATAATTTAAAGCTCTAATGGGACAAGTACATAAGGATATCAATTATTATTAACCTAGATATTATTATAATGTAATGAATTAATTATAAATTAAGTAAAATTATGCGAATACGTAAATAGTAAGTATATTTAATAGATAAATATTTTTATAAAATAAATAGACGGCATTTCATTTAATTATTTATCTAATCGAAACGTTATTTTCAGCCATTTAAATGTATCATTTTATATAGAAAGTTTATTTTCCTAAACTAATTTGAATAAAAGTTATCATTTATCCTTGCTACTTTTGCATCATTACATTTCTCTAAGCCTTTTGATAACTATTATTTACGCTTTGAGTGCAATTTTTTTACAATAATTAGAAACAAATCTATATCAGCCAATTAATTTGAAAATATTCACATCCAAGGATAAAATATTGGAATTAGTATAAAAAACATGTTTTCCGCGTTTGCAACATAATATAATGGAATATTATTCTATATACTTAGTTTGATAGAATCTCGATTAATTCAAAATAATGATAAAATAAAACGAATATAATTTATTATAACAAAAATAAGAGTACTACTTTTATTATTTAACTATAACATTTTGATAACGCAAGTTATAATTATAGCATTTATAAACATTTAACTATTAGCTATGACCTAGTTTATAAGACAGTCAAAAGTAAAACTTGCAGAAACACACTTTATGCATATCTAGTAATTCCTAAATTTATTATTAAATCAATAAAATTCCGTAAATCCAACACGTTATGTGCTAAAGGTCAATAGAGAATATTTTAAAATAATATTGCAGTGGATACAGCATTATACTGACTATCAGCCCATTTAATATTTCACAGATTTTGCTTACGCTTTTCAATCGTTACCAAAAATCTGGATTGAAATTATTCTCTTTGTTTTGAATTCTACGGAAAATATAGCGAAAATTTGTCTAGTCCAAATTTACTACTGCTGTAAGTTATAAATGCTAAAGAATGTAGGTTTTAGCGCGGTTCTTGAACTGTCGAGCTGCAGACCAATAGAGCTATGTGTTCAAGAAACATTATTATCATTATTGTTGCATAAATCCCCATAAATGTTTTGATGAGATCCTCAGAGAATACGTTAAGCTTTATAAAAGTTGGTCTAGAGATGTGAAAGCAAAATTTCATTAAGACAGGACCAAAACGATGTAATTTACGAAATAAAAAATAATTAGGTGTATTTGTTTCAAAAAGGAAAATATATTTCCACGCCCTTAATAAAATCTGACATTTTACTAATAACGCACCTTTCGTTGGACTATTATGACAATAATTTCTTACCTCGTAAAAGTCTTCAGGCGACCTTCAACGGCTTTGTGTCTTAAACATATTCTTGTTAATGCAGATCCAATTTCTTTTGTAGCTCCTAAAATAAAAAAATTAATTAATTTAAAAATTACCTTTCAAAATATGTAATAATAATTATTAGTCAAAAATAAATTAATCATTTCATGGGTTTTACTTGTTTGCACTCCACCCAATTGATTATCAAATAAAAGATTTAAAGTGCCTGGTACTAATACGTTTTTCTACATATCATTTGATTTTTGTGAATTCAAAAACCTGCATTGAAATCGAAAGTTAATCGAACTGTAGAGTTGTGTGGCTTCGTGTTACGAACCCCTCTGACAACAAATTAGCGTAAACAGAATTCCACCAGGCATAAAGTACATCATGAACGTATCATGCACGCTTCAGAAGTAATTGGGGCATGAGTGTGACTGCATGACCTGGGGAGCTACGACGCCAAAGTATGGGGATCAATAGCAACCCTAAAACGTGAACGCGGGTCACTAAACTCTATGTAGGATCTTCAGGATCAACAAGGATTAGTTTCGTATTCTTTGAAGGTTTTAGTGTATTTGTCCATAAAATTCATCAAGAGGAAGAAATACATAATATCCAAAAAAAACGCACATATCGAATCTATATTGAATAGTAAAGCATTATAAAGAAGTCCTTTCTATTCCTTATGGTAAAAATGGAAGCCACGATTATACAAATCTAGTTTTTCTACTGAAGTTTACGAACAAAGGTTTTATGTTATGCACGAGCATTTCAGCTTGAGAGCACAACACTTGGGTCAACAATTTTCTTTGAATACTTTATCTTGACGAATGAATATTCCGCAGCACTTGGAAAAGAACTTACAGTGTTTCAAATCGCTCTATTTCTTTACTTTGAAAGTCTTTCACTATTAGGCGTAAAAGTAAATACAACTATAGGTACTTGTGAACACTTCAATCTATAAATAGAAATGTTAATTGAATCCATAATTTTATGCGACATTGAAGTATTATTAGACCTTTTATCTTTCCCAAAATAAATTGATGGAGACAATTTTTGTTAACAAATTTAAATTTAATTTAAGATGTAAGGGTGGTTCCTTTTGTAAACTAACTATGAGATATTATTGGTGTAACACTTTCGTTTAATAGAATTAATATAGTGCCAGAGATTCGCGATAATGAATTTACGTAAGTAAATAAGTTAGCAGATTTTAAGATCCGTTAAGAAATTTTTTATACCTATGCAACCAAGAAATATTATTGTAAGTTATTGATGTGTATTATCAAATTAAGCATCGGAGTATTGAACTGTAAAGTGTTGATGTAACGCGCGAATACCTTGTTCGTCAATGAAGAGGAGTGAACCATTTGAAAAAGGAAATATTCAACTTTTAATGAAATTTATGAAATAAGGAACGATTATACGCAATCTACAACTAAAGGTAGCTAAAAGACCAATAGCAGTAATCGTACATCTAAAATCTACACTGCACGCAGTTTTTCCAGTAATTTTTAGCTGTAATTTCAATCTTCTGAAAGAAAATAGCATCAGAGCACGTACTTTCTTTAAAACGATCAGATGATGCTATAAAATACGAAAAAAAAGTGGTTTGTGCAAGAACTTGCGAGATATACCTAATCCATAATACATAGCTTTTATCTTCCCTCGACAGCAAAAATAAAGTTGCAAGATACTAACATGATTCCGTCAGTGTGCTGTACGAGGAAATAAAATAACAGTTGTTGCTAACTTCTTACCTTTAATTGGATTTTTTATAGGTTTAATAACAGAAATCCACGAATGGATATATAACACACATTTTATTAAATATAACGATGATTTTATTAGTTAAAAACTGCTTTTTAATTAAAAAATGAAGCTAACCAATTAATTCAATTTGTTACAACTAAAAAGTAAATACGCATTTATCCGACTGTGATGAATTTTATAAATTTAACCCAAAATGTATGAAAATCTTCGTTGATAAAGGAGAAATCAAACATTTTATAATTCGGTTTTATTTTAATTTTAAATGAATTCATGCCGGTAAACAAAGGCATAAATTCAATTCTCGTTAGAGATTTATATTCATTACATAATAATTACTTTTTTTTTATTAACTTTCATTGTATCTCTGGTAATTTGAAAATTCCTAATAATATTTGGTCCAAAAATTTAATACTTGAAATTATCTGCTGACAATAATGAAAATAAAAAACTAAGAAAATTCAGAAAAATTCTTTATTAGTAATTTAAAAATTATGTAGGTAGTACATAGGTACTATATTATGTTCATCATATTATTCATTGCACAATAGTTATTTTAATCTTAAGTAAAACAATTTTTATCCTTGACTTAAAAGCCCCTATTAATTAAAACACCAGATATTTTCTTAAGTAAATCAGAAAAACAAAAATTAGCTTTTATTGCTTATTCATTTTTAATTAATTTAAATTAATCATTAAATGGTGAAATTTGGCAGAACGTATTTACGCCTAAATGTATAAGTTAGCTTATCCTTAACATTTAATTGACTTCCATTTTCGATACAATTCACTTTAAAGTTAAGGTCCTCGACACACAGTCGTGCCCCCTTTCATGACAGGCTTGTCATGTGGTTCGTCTTCATCAGTCATGCCGGGCTTGACGTTATTTACACACAATCGGTTATGGCTAGTCCTTAAGTCCGATAGAACAGAAAATAATAGATAAGTTACATCAATTATGTTTAACTTGACGGGTATGAATGTTAAAACATCAGTTTTTGACAAGAAAACTTGATAAACTCCATGAAGTTTAGCACGACCATGTGTAGGCACCTTTAAAGTGAACATGCTATTAATTTATTAGTCAGTAAACAACAATAATTATCAATGAATACCTCCCGTGATCTCAAATTTCAGTTAATCGTTTACAATCAGCTTCGACAGATTTTTGTATTAAAACATATTATTTTAATTATTATTATAATATGCTTTTAGTGTCAACAATAATAGACCATATCATGTAAATTATTCCATGTCATAAATTTGAAATTTAAGTGTCTGTGTAACCGTACACAACGTTTACTCTTTTTGTGTGAATAGTAAAATACCACAATAATTATGATTAATTAATATCACAAATTTATATATTGAAAAATTGGAAGAAACTTCCTGGTGGCTAGATTCTACCTTTAGATTATTACTTCATCATACGTAGTAAGAGATGATGAAACGAATGCTATTAATTATTCCTAAAATAGCCTTTTTAAAACGTCTCGTCAATGTCATATTTCAGAATTTAGATTTTTGCATTAAATCGATCAATTATGCCCGATTTCTTCACTCATAGTTATCTTCAAGTTAGCGAACTTTAGGTTAAATTGACGAAATAACCAATCAGGCGACAACAAAATAAATAAATCATCTGATTCGTTATTTCGTTAATTTAACCCGAAGTTCACTAACTTGAAGATAATTATGAGTAAAGAAATCGGGCATTAGTCGATTAACTAATGCAGATCAAGTAGAATCGCTTTATAATAATTGCCCTACAAGGGCGTCGATAAATGACATTTAAAGTCAATACGGTAACAGGCACATCTGAAGCCAGCCTAGCAAGCTACTTCAGATGTAAAACAAATAATATGCTCACAGTACTAGCAGTGGCTTTGGAACTTCGTCGAGGTTACTGTTGGAAATTACAGGACGTAGTCCTATGTTAAGAGGAAACTACCCTTATTAAGGGTAAAACTTGCTAACTAAACAAAAATGTTTTTACGAACATTTCCGCTTATTCAAATTATAGTTATATTTAACAATTGGTATAGAATATCTTAATAACAATAACATTATGAAAAGAATTTAAATTCAGAAAGATTTAATAAAAAGTTGAACTTTTCATAAAAAATAAGTGGGCATTTCCCGTAAAAAAGTCATAAAAAGTTATTGCAAAATTGTAAGTTCTCCAGTAGTTTCCAAAGAAATTTCCATACGAATCGTTGAAAGTACTCCGATAGCTGCATAACTGAAAAATTGATAACCTCTAGTAGAGAAATGTACCGGTATCACGATGTTTGTTTTCTCTGCAATATATTATTTTACCACAATCTCTTACTACAGTTTATAATAAAAAATAATCAGAAATTCCTTTAATGTTCTTTTGTCCTCAAAGTTTTACTAATTATAGTCCAACTTGTGTAAATAAAGAATTAATTATTTTGGGCGCCGGTATCCGTTGTTTTCCGGAACTTTTCCACTGCAATTCAACTAATAATCGCACCAGTATAATATGAAGCCAAAATGAACTTACGAACACCTACAGATTTCAATTCAGATCTAAAATCACTGACTATCTGGATGATATACTTGGGAATTACTAATTATAAATATTACCTGTAAACGTATTGCAGACAATTACGTATAAACATTATTTACCGTAATATTTTTTTTAAATACAGCACAATGCATTTTAATTGCAATAAAGTTGCATGTATAATAAAATGGCATTAAAAAGTGACTGCTCGCAATTTCTTTAAATTAAAGCGACCTAATTCTGGCAAATAAAGTATCATCGATCGATTGCAATAAATTAACCTTTCACGATGTATGAAATTATTGTAACTAATAAATTCGGGTTTAGAAAAATTCTTTTAGAATGAATATTTCTGTATCTTCTCTAACTCGAACTCCTCCAACTAGAATTATTCGCCAAGTCGAATTGTTATCATGAATTTCTTTCTTTTTTAACATTTATACTCCCGTATTTCGAAGTATTCCTTACTCGAATGTCATTTGAGATTCGAGTTAGGAAAGTTCCACTGCATAGGTAAAATAAATAATTAATGTTTAGAAAACCATATTCGGCATAAACCAAAGATATAATAGCTGCAAAAATAAACAATGCCCTACAAATTTATATGCATCACTTTTTTTTCTCTTCGGTAGGTAGATGACGTTACCCACAAAAAATGAAACTAACTCATCAAAACAGTTATTTTTACTTTCCGCGTTAACGCCATAAAGCAATAGTAAGTACTAATAACATAATTAAGTACAGTCAACTCGCGCTATAGAGTCCGAGAGAATATGATAAAACCGCGACCCTATGCGGACACCTTGAACATCACTCGTGGTCCTTTCACTTTCGACATAATATTTACGTTAATGTTGTGTTGCAATAATTGACCCTGTATGAATGATAAAACACTATTATTATGTCACTATTTACATTCAACGTTCATCGTAACGTAGCTGACAGCTGATCGGTGTCGATAATATAGATAACTTAAATAAGCCCACCGCTGATTTCAATTATCACCACTTTTGGCGCTGGGTGGAAATTGCTCGGTCCCTATAACGAAGTTCGATATAACGAAAATCTTGATATAAAAAAAAACTTCCTGTCCCTTGCAATTCTCGCGTTGTAACGAAATTTTAAATGGGTTTTAGTCCCGTCGATATAACGAAATTCGTTTGGCCAAAGTCTAAGAATAATTTTTGTCATTTCTATGGTTATCTAATTTTAAAGTGTCATAACTTGGTGTTCAAGTTATCGAAACTGGTGAAGGTGTTCAAAACTTAGTAAGGAACAAGTCACACTACTTTTTGCAGCAAATATGAATAGTTCTGAGGAGTTGATGTCCTTATTGATAGACAAATTCGCTAAAAACAAGTGTTTTCAACATGTCAAGTCCTTCCCAATGATACAGAAGCAACAAAACATCGTAGTGAACTATGGAACGAATGGCTTGAAACCATCAACAATGCTTTGCTAAAACAACGTAGAAACATTTTCATGATGCTTATTGATAACTGCACCGCCTATAACAACCCCTCCCCCTCTTGGCCTTTCTAACATGCGAATTAAATTCCTTCTCCACTTTTTATTAAATATAGGCGTCATATTAATTACGACAACAAATTTGTAGGGTATTGGTTTACGTTTTTCTTGAAATTTCTTACAAATATCGAATTTTAACGAACTTCGATATAACGAACTTTCTATTTAACGAATTTTTTTCTCGCTCCTTTGAAATTCGTCATAACGCGAGTTGATTATATTACTTATGAAATTGACAAATAAAATTAATATAAAATATGTACATAATATTATGTATTCATATACCATCTACATTACCTATGTATCTACAAAATTACCAATTTATATTTTGTACAAATAGATATAGCAATGCATTATACTATGTGCAAAGTTTATTACTTATTACTTTACTTATTTTATTACTTTATTTATTATTTTTTACTTATTAAGGTTATGAACAACATTGCATCAGATTTTCTTGTTTTCAGTATCTTCTGAAAGTATCATTTTACAATACTTTCAAATCAATGTTACGAAAAAACTAGAGTAGGTACATATGTACATATTATTATAATGTAAGTTATAACTTTTGTTTATAGTTCTAAAAAAGTAGGAAAAATAGGAATATGAGTTCAAGAAATAATTTATGAAATTTAATTCTATATAACTATTATTCTACCCCGGTATTGATTTTTCTCAATTTTCAATCCATCCATAAAAATACATACTAAATTAAATGTCAGAGGTATGCGCATACATCGAATTCGTTTCGATTTGGATATAAAAAGATAATACAATTTCATATTTAATGAAATTTCTCTGAAATATAATCGTATTATATTATTATATCTAATAAAATTTCAGAAAAGAAAATCGCTTGCTTCTGCACTATTTCAGATTGAGTTGTAAATGTGAAAACTGATATTATTTACCGCAAATACAATAATATATGTACAATGGTTGTTCGATAATATGAGTACCGAGTCCTCATTAAAATCTCGTTATTATGGAAACTGTTAAAATATAAAAAACTTTGCTTCCCTGGTGACAAACTGATAAGTTTTAATGAGCCAGTAATCAGAAATACAAGATCTGAATTGCACGAGGGCGTTTTTAATTTTAAGGGTTTTTTCACTCTCGTTTATATGCTAAAATAGCCAATAAATTTACAGCTAGTTTTTTCTTGTGGTTGGGGTTCTGGACTTTGTATCTGAGGATTCAGGTTTGAATCCCGGCCGCTCTGAAAAATTATTTATGCCGTGGTTCGGATTTCATGTTAAGATGTAGGTCCTAAGGATTTATCTCAAGCATATGGGATATTTCTGGAATTGCGCATGCCGTCTGTCGGATATCGAATTGATTTTAATTATTATCTACAGTCATGACTATTATGTATTATTGAGCACCTTTTAAAATTTCGCTAGTTTGAAATAAAGATTTTTTGAAAACAGCGTAGTTAACCTTCCCGGTAAGAAAATAATTTGTTTTTACGTTTTAGTAAAATAAAGATACACGATATTAAGAGCAACGCGGACTTGATTAAATTCTATCTTTAGCTGCTTATTTGTAAATTTTCTATGCAAGCACAAAAAATTTATTTATTCAATATAGAATATCGCTTAAAATGAAAATTGCGAATCCTCCATTCTCATTTTATAAATCAGAAAGTTTTTCATACTTGCACGTACAGACGTTAAATCCAAACCCGCACACAACTAATTTAACCATACAAACGGCTTAAATTTTTCTAATTCAATAGTCCCTTAATTTGTACAGCTAAAATTAGAATACGTTATGTTTTCGCCTAATGAAATCTCAGACTCGATCAAGTGCACTCTAATTTTAATTACGTATGTTTTTGTATGTCCACGGTTTTAATTTCGAATATGTCACTCGAATTGTGCGGTTGTCAATATTATTAATAATTCATTCAGGAGAAAAGTGCGAACGCGAAATTGTATTATCCAACCCTTCAAGAGTACCTACTCATATTATTTTTAATACATTGAATTTTATTTTTGTTCATTAAATAATTTCAAGTCAAAATATTGTAACATTCTAAGAAATAATAATGTAAATTGAATTTTATTTGTGCGTTCATTTCAAAAGTAGCCAGTTTAAATAACTTTTGCTTTAGAATAAATTTGAGAAAAAACACTTCGAATTAGATGGCGAGGAGGACGTTGAAAACCAATACCATTTGAATTAGGACCCCTTCCTACTTCGAAATTTGAAATGGCACCCCCTACCTTGCGATACATCATTTTACAGGTTGAAAAAATTCTCCTTCATTCTTGTTTTTTCGCTTATAAAATTCAAATTCACCTTTAGAAAATGAAGATAATGAAGAAGATATATTATGCTGCTAGATGAACCAAATGTACATTTTCAACAATACGGAGCACCCCCAACGCATTAAATATGCGACAAATGTTGGATGAAAAATTTTCTGGCAAATGAATTGGTAGGAAAGGTCCGATAGAATAGATTCCCCGATTTAACGTCGCTTGATTTTTCATCTGGGGCCATTGGAAAATCGTACCTTACAAAACTCCTCCCGAAAATCTTCAATAAGAACTGAAAAATAGGATAATCCAAAAATGTAGATAGATTAGTCCAGAAACATATCAGGTAGTCAACGAAGAGTTCCAAAATAGGTTGTACTATTGTTTGGCCAATAAGGAAAAATATTTTGAAAATGTTATTTCTTGAATTTTTAAGAATTTTAATAATTTCAGAATAAAATTAATTTTTGTTTTATCTTTCAATTTTACTTCCAACTCATAAACGGGTCTACTAAATTCAATATTTTTATTGTGGATGAACGAGAATTTTTCTACATTTTAAAAAGATGCTATTTAAAATTTCAAAGTAAGGGTATTTGGTGGGGAGGAGGTTCAACTTATTATAAAATTCAAATAGTAATGCCTTTAAACATCCCCTCGACATCTAAATCGACGCTTTTCTTTTGCTCAAATTTACTCGAAACAAAAATTGGTGACAGTTAACATACCAGAATCTGAATTTTTAATATTTTTAAAGTGAATTACAAAAAAAATATTAATTTGGGATGCAATTTTCTCATTGGCTCTTTTGAAACTGTAATCCCGCTCATCGAAAATTAAAATAAGTTTTTAACACTAAAAGTAATTGTAAATAAGTACTTTATATTTATAATACATCTTTGCTAAAGGGGCAAAGCCTCGGCTTAGCTACAAATTTTAAAAATATCCCAGGGCCCGGCAGAAGTCGAAATTATACAACTACATACATTATCAATTCTTTGCTATTCCACCTTTCGTCGTTTTAAATATAATTTTGCTTTTTTTTCTATCTAATCTACTATCAAACCGCAAGTATTTCAAAATTTAATTTTTAAAAAGCGTCTTTTGAAGTGAATAAAACCTTCGTCATACATTTTAGTTCAATCAGAGCTGAGGGGAAAATTTTATTACTTTATATGAAGCACGGCCATTGAAATTATTATTAATATTTAAACGGTCTGTAACCTTCAGTATCCAGTAATACTAGTAATTTTAATAATTTTAAATACTTATATATTTATTATTATTTATGATGTATTTGATGAAAGGTTCTGCTCACCTATGGCAACTTTGGATTAGTGCCTGTTGCTTCTGAATGTATATTAATAGATAATTTATACCCTGAAATACAATAATACAAAATAGTAGGCTGATGAAAATAATAATCAACGATACGCAACATTCAACTATGCAATATTTCAGACAATGTTCTGAGTTTGATAAGCATCATAAAATTGCATAAACGAGATAAATTAAAAATTATTATTAAAACAAGTACATAATAGGTACTTACGAGTCTTTCTATGTTAAAAATTTCATTTATATAAATATGGTGCAATTATATTTCGTGATAGGTTAGTGAAGTACTTTATAACATCAATCGATGAAGCAATCTAATTTTATACACCTCGAAGAAACCAGAAATACAAGGGTGGAGAAAGGGCACGAAGATTTGTGAGAAAAACCGCATAAGTAAGTTATTACTTACGTTACCCGAGTAAAATATTTCATAAAATAGATAAAAATGAATTAAAAATTAAGGTGTTACTAAAAGCCATATCCGGTCGTTCCGTAGAGTATATAATTGTAAAGGGCTCTCTACATCACCCAATTTGATCGGGCTTTTTATAAAGACGATCCTCTGTCTATGTCACACTCGTTGTTTAAAGCAAGACAACGGAGACAGCTGCAACGAAGCAAAGTAAATAAAACGCTATAAAACAAACACTTCTCCATAAATTTCTAAGAGTATCCAGGATTCTTGCAGAAAGAACCCCAGGTGCAGGGTAGCGCAAGAGTTTGTTACATTTTTTCTTTGTTCATAACAACTAAAAAACAATAAGAAACGTCAAATAAAAAAATACAAAATTTTATTAGTCCTTTAAGTTTTTATAAAATTATATCATTCAAATGACCTCTTTCAGCCAGTTCACAAATTGTGATCTTTTAACGACATTTTGCATATTTTGCAATATTTCAACGGGTGCCAAGCTTATTTACCACACAATGTTATTTTTTAGATGTTGTAGGGTTTGTGGCTTCACATATACTTTTTCTTTTAAGAGAAAAATTAGGGGCATCCAAATCTGGAGACGTAGCCATGAGCATTTTGCAAAAAATATTCGGAAAATGTTCCTTTAGAAGATTTATTGTTGCTCGAGCAGTATGGGTGTTCTTGCTAGGCCCCATCTTGCTAAAACCAGACAGCCTGAGCATTACTCAAAGAGTATAACATACTATGGACCAGTGTTTTGCAACCTTCTTAAATAAGCGATCCCTTTATAAGTATAAAATTGTCCCCACCCCGGCTATTTTAATGGCACTAAGTGACTCGTTGCGAAATTTTAAATCAACAATGCCAAATGTTTCATTACCACACGGCTTTCTTCATCAGCAATCTCTGGTAACCAAGGTTTACCTTCTGATTTAAATGATGTGCCATTTGTGTTAAAGGCTTTAAAGGTAAAGCCTTGAGTACAGTAAAAAGTAAAGATAAATCATTTGTGAAGACATGGGTTTGCTCTTTTAAAACTCCTTTATCACACAGAGGCCAGGTGGCTAACCAAATGAAAGGTATTGGCACGAGTTCAGGAACTTAAAGTTGAATTGTTATAACGTTCTTCCAAGATGTTAAATCTGAATATGCGAATTATTTTTGTGGTCCCTGTTTGGCAATTAAAATTAACATTTCTCGCTGATATTTTTAACCACCTAAATATTTTGAATAAAAGTATCCAAGGGAGTGAAGAAAACGTTCCAACAGCCAAAGATAAAATCAAAGGATTTCTCGCAAAACTTCGTTAGTGGTCAACGTCTGTACAAAGAATGACGTATGAGTCTTTCCCTTGCGTTCAGAAGATTGTCAAAAAATGAAAGACAGACGATCGTTGGTAAAAGTTACATTAATTGCAAACTTGAGCTTGGATGAACAGAGATTGAATAATCCAGATTGAAAGAACTATTAAGTGACTATTGCACAACTTGTACTCTGATAGTTGAACTAATTCCTTTAATAGCAGTAACGGTGATCACAAACAATGAAAAAAAGTTATGGTTCCATGTGACTAAAATATTTGATTAATTGTCAAAACATTGACGTCTTCAAATGATAAAAAAAGACAATAGAGCTCGCAACTAAATTTTTTTTTAGTTTTATTCGCCACTTGCCCCACCAGGATACTTAACGTTGGCCTGTATACATGAAACATAAAACTAATGAAAGAAAATATGGATTTCGCCATGTATAAAATGATTGATATTTAAGTCGCAAAACATAGAACGTTTCTAAATTATTAAAAAATAAACAGGCATAGCGGCTTCTCACTGAAATTGTATTTTTTTAGATTTTTATTTCACCTAGCTTGCAACCCCCCCCTTCCCCTTTACCAGGCAATACTTTGCGACCCCTACAGGTTGAAAAGCACTGCTATACACTATATAATAGTATTACATAATCTGACAAGAAAAAATCCAGAGATTTCGCTGTAGATAAAATGTGACGATTTTAACGCGCTGATCGAGTGTGTATCGGTTCGTAAATTAAATTTTAATGCTTAGCAACAAATAAAAAAATTAATTACAACAACCGAATAGTGAATTTTCAAAATATGTAACTAACTTTTGCGCCACCCTGTAATTACCTGAAAATATTAGAAGCCACACTGACAATTGTGAAAAGTCTAAAATCATCTAGAAAGTCGAAAATCTAGTAATTTATTTGTTTATTTAAATCGTGTTCGTCAATAACTTGGTAATCGACGGTGCTTTATTTATTAGTTGAACCACAATAAAACTCTGAAAAACCGTATGCGTCTCGCGAGTCACAGTTTTTCAACCCTAGTATATTGCATCATTCGGATTAAAATCGGAATTTTGTTTGACAAGTAAATTTTTTATTATATTTGCGTGTCAACTAAAGATACTTTTAATTCAAAATAATATGCTATTTTTAATTTAATCTAAAAACGTTGAAAAATTCAGAACAACATTTCAAATTAATTTAGGAATTTTTTGCAAGAATCAAGTTAGGATTGCTTTAGACAAGTTGCCAATATGTTAATGTTTTGTAGTCAATGGGAAAATTATTTCCCGAAAAATGCATATTAGAAACAGTTTCTGAATAAATTTAAAGAATTAGTAGGAATCTATATGTTGCATAATAATACAGTAATAAAATTTAATACAAAAGCAATTAAGTTTGAAAGGTTATTTGAAGGTATTTTCTTGGGTTATGTCAATTTTATGTAGACTTTACTTTATAATTATTCCACAAAATAGAAATGTAAAGTGGTAAGCTTAAGAAAATGCAAAAAACTGGTCTCTTCTTCTTTCGGTGTCTATCCGTATCCGGATGTTGGAGTCAACTTAGCTGAAGCCAAGCTGACATTACTAGGAATATAATTAATGGGGTGGTTTCCGTTGCCTTCCCCATGGTCCACAGATTGATATTGGACCTTTGATCACAGCAGTGTATCCGACTCGACTAGGAATCGAACCATGGTCTACCGCTTTAAAGTCGGCCGGTGTATGCTTTACGCTACACTGCTGGTCAAAGAACTGGTAGGCAGCTAAATTTGTAGAAAATAATACATTAAAAATTGTATTACTACTATTTTGAATATATTTTTACAGGAAGTAGTCGGTATTAAAATGAAGTACTTTTATGCAGTTTTTAGAAAAAGTATAGGGGCTATACCGAACCTAGCGCATTTCTTTTTCTAAACTTTTCTAAATCTAAATTTGATTAACGAAATTTAGATTAATTTAATTACATTAAGAGACGTATTATCTACTTGATATCTTTGGCTTATAAATAACAAAATTTGAATTACAGATAATATATGTAATATTGTAATAGACAATTCAAGAGACCAAGAAAAAAGTTCGAATTAACTACCTATACAAATTAGAAATATTCGCATTCGAATTAATCACTAAAGAATTAAAATTTATATAGTTTTAACAACTAGGGTCATTACGCTCATCCAACTGGTTAATGTGAGAGTATTATTATAATTAATTTATAGTGACATTTTCAGTAGAATGATAACAACTATAATATAAATAGGTATGTGAACATGAAATAATTCTTCTGCGATACCTATACCTACTATAACTAACTCACGCTAGCAATTATTCCAGTGGGAATAATAATAATTATTAAAATAGTTTTAAATTAATTATATGTTTGGTTAGGCATGCTAATAACGATTAATTAATTGTAATTGCAAAACAAACAGAAAATTATAAATAAAACATTTTTTAATTTCTTTGTAAGTTAGCCATCGTAGTTCTCGAAGAGCCCGAACTGACTATTTCAAACATCTGTTACAATAATATTATATTCTATTAAAACTGTGTGATTTTTTTCATGGGAAATTATTAGTGCCCGGTTGCACAATTTAAACTCACTTTTGTGAAATTTAGCGTTAGTTAAGGAACATACATGAAGAGCACACGGACATAACGATCAGGTTCAATTTTGCTGAAAAATAAACTATGCTTTAATGCCATTCTGATATTAATGGAAGGTGTCTTTAGTAAACCTAATATAATATAAAAATAATTTCGATCCAGCGTCAAAACGTTTTAAATTATAAGGGTTTATGGAGAAACGATCAAAGTGCGTGCGTTTAAGTTTAATTTCTGCAAAATATAAAACTTGTGACTCGGATCTTTTTTCCCGTGTGCTCTTCACACATGTATGCATATATTAACGAAAATGCGAGATGAGTGGCAGTAGACACAACAACCACAGAAAAACACCTTGGTTCACTGAAGAAATAAGACAGCTTGGAAAGAAAAGAAAAGGCATTTCTAAAGTTTAAAGAAAATGAAACACCTGACGAATACGCTAAATACAAACGCATCAGAAATTCGACGAACAGTGAAATAAAAAGGATAAAACAGGATTATTGGGAGCGATATACTAAGGATCTGGAACACGATATGTACGGATCTCAGAGAAAATATGGAAGATGCTGAGGAACCAGAAAAGAACATAAATGAGTATATAATATTTCATGACATAAACAAAGAACAATGGAAAGAGTACTTTGAGGTCCTGTACGCCAACACTAATGCGAATGAACAACTAAACTTACCAAACGCGACAAACAACGATCGGGTACATATCACAACAATTGACTTGAAAGAAGCTATCAACAAGCTAAAAAATCGCAAATCTCCTGGTCCTGACAACATACACAACGAAATGCTTAAATACGGTGGAGACATCTTGCACGATCAGATAAACATGCTGCTCAATAAAATAATAGAAAGTAAAAGAATTCCCGAGGAATGGAAAGAAAGCATCACTGTACCAATACATAAAAAAGGAAACAAGAAACAGTTGAGCAATTACCGGGGAATTACACTCCTAAACACAACTTTAAAACTACTAACATCGGTTATTAATAGTAAACTACAAAAACACATACAAATTGCAGAAGAACAGCAGGGGTTTAGAAAGAATAGAGGTACAGTGGACGCTATATTCATACTCAGACAGATAGTTGAGAAAGGTATAGAATACGACAAGCCGGTATATCTCTGTTTTGTGGATCTGACAAAAGCCTTTGATCGAATTAAGAAAGAGGATGTCATTAGAACACTATGTGAACATAATGCACCTGTGCAGCTGATAGAGCTGATATACGACATAAATACAAATAACTCAACACGAATACTAACAAGTGAGGGGTTAACTGACTCAATAAAAATCTACGAAGGAATCAGACAAGGCGATTCCCTAAGCCCGTTTCTTTTCAATACAATAATGAATCGCATAATTGAAGCAATACAACCTAGGTCAGGGTATAGAATGGGAAACACAAATGTAAATATCTTATGCTATGCGGACGATGCCGTACTGATGGCGGAAAATGAGGATGATCTGCAAAGACTACTGCATCAGTTTAACATAACATCTAAAACTATAACATGAAAATATCATCGGAAAAACTAAATGTATGGTCATAGAAATACCCAATAAGATGTAAACTAGAGATGGAAGGAGATATAATTGAGCAAGTCATGACGTTTAACTATCTGGGAGTCGAAATTACAAGTGACAGATGTACAATGAAAGAAGTAGGATGTCAATCACTAAAAGCAACACGTATAGCAGGATGCCTAAGAGACACCGTATGGCAAAACAAATTTATGCGAAAGGACGCTAAAGTAAAAATTTATAAAACAATGATCCGACCTATATTGACATATGCAACTGAGACCAGAGCGGAAACAAAGAAAACCAAACAAAAAATAAGAACAGTGGAAATGAAAGTACTAAGATCAATCCTGAATTTGACCCTCAGAGACAGAAGAACCAATGTTTCAATACGAGAAGACTGCGAAATTCAAGACGTGGTCAAATGGAGTAGAGTCAGGAAGAGAGAGTGGAATAGCCATGTAGAACGAATGGACATAGGAAGACTAGCTAAAATTTGTAAAGATGGACTGCCGAAGGGCAAAAGACTACCCGGACGACCGCCCAAGAGATGGGCCCAAAGCTGGTTTTCCTCGTCGGTTGAATAAGGCAAAAAGACAAACAGGAGAAATCCTAGTCCAAAGCAGAAGAAGAAGAAGAAGCGAGATGTTGGAGTCGAATGGATACGCACACTAGGTAAGATACCTTCGCTTTTTATTATTAGTGCCCTTTTGCCCACCCCAATTTTTGACTACTTTGGAATTATGGAAATTATGGAATTATGAAATTATGAATTACTTCATAAGCAACTAGTTTCATCAAATTACTGTCGATAAAAGAACGTTTGCTACAATGGAAGATCTTTCCCCACTAACTTCAAATACGATACTATCGATTTAAATGCAAAAGTATTAAGCAGCAGTTAGCTTTGTATTTTATTATATTGGTGTAAATCAACAATTTGTTATTCTTATGTCATTTTCCATAAATAAAAAAGTTATGATACATTTTTTTGCAAAAAAAAATTAAATATTTTCATTTGTACAAATAAATAAATTACTTGCTATATATTTTATTCGTGATATTGATGTTCAAAACATAATATTTTATTCTCTCATGGCAACTGTAATGAGTATCTCTACAAATTAATTTATTTATATTATAAATTAGGATACTCAATTGTTCATTTTGTAAATTACAATAATTATACATTCACCGATGTAAACAAATAGGAAATATTGCTAATAATTAAAGCTGCATGTAATCTAAATAGTAATAAATCGAGCATATAAACATATAATAAGTTCAGATGAAATGATAAAATTTAAAAGTATACCTTTATTTTCTATTATGTAAATTTTTATAAAAAAAAAGAAAATAATTATTGTTATCATTTATGATCATCTGATTTACAAAACCATTTTAACGCACTTGCCGACTTGTGCTTTTTAAAATTAATAGAAAACAATTTGCATATATTATTTTTAAATAAAATTTTTTAATTTGAAAGTAGAAAGTAAAGGCCCGTTCAATAAGATTATTTTTCGCACGATTTTCTACATTATTCCAAGCTTAATCGTGAAAATCACTAAGAGAAATAGAGCGCACCAGAAACGATTTATAAAATTTAATTTTTTAAATATTGATACTTATCATTTGAGCGACATTTAGGCCGGTGTGCTATCTGTGAAGCTTTAATAAAAAAAATAATTGTTATTCTTTCTTTCCAAGTTTACACATGGTAAACATCAGAGAAAAGATAAAAAGGTGTTTATTTTCAAATCTTTTAGTAACAGTAAAATAAATTTACCGAAGACACTGCATTGATGTGCAAGTTAAATACTCGAGACCGAAAATAAATTAAGTTTACAATTTTAGGCTTTTTGAGTAAAAAAGATCAAAAGCATTTCATTATCTAGATGTTATGAGAAAATTTTATTTATATTATATTGCTTTATCTGTCGCATTGTAAATAGGTTTGTTTCGACGTTCACGAAAAAGTAATAAGTACATTTTGTGAAGTGTTAAATAATATTAAAAAAATTGCTAGAACAATGGATTTGACCTCTGGAAAGTTAATTTTATTTCATTCACGTGTTCTTCGACTCGAACGCACTAAATGAATGAAAATAAACAAAAACAAGAATAGCCATGCACTTACCCCTGGCATTAGTAGCAGAGTCTGCAATTTTTTGGAAAGCGTCCAAGTAAGATCCAATGGCTTGAATCGCCGCCCTAGAAACACAGTGTTCATGAATTTCAAGTTATAAAATTGTCGAATTGTGCCAAAAATTACATCACGTATACCATGTGTCAAAATAAATGTTCGTCCCTATCGGACTGTATTGATTTCACGTACAATATCCAATCGCAAGTGTAATATTACAAGGGTATAGAAACTGTTTCGATATCTAATAGGTATAATATTTCAAAATAAGTTACCAAAATAACTTGCTACAACTTACACCCACCATGTCATCTTTAATTTATTGTTATAAACACATAAGCTGACTGAAAATTTAAACAATACCGTCTTCAAGAGAATAATTACATTAATAATCCATTATTAAGTTTAATTACAAAAATAAATAATAGATTAGTCAACAAATAGAAATATTCTAACTAAAAGGAATACAAATTTAAAAATTTAAAACGAATTAATTCTCAATATTATATTAATAATACAGACGTAGACTTTGCTCGTTATTTCAAAAGTAGTACAATATAAAACTTTACATTAATATATTATTAACCTATTGCAGTAAAAATTCAAAGATTATACAATAAACCTTATAATAATTCAACTCATTATTATTTATACGTAGCTGTTTAATGATTTGATTTAACAACGAGCAAAATGTTAGGTGTCATTAATGCATTTTATTGCAATCAGAAAAAAAAATACTTTTCGAATTTCCAATTAAAAGTACATTAACCGATAACCCGCTTTCATGGCACTCACACATGGTGTAAATATTGAAGCAAGAAGGAACGGTACCAAGGTTTTGTTAATTGCACAAACACAATTATTGTAATTAATGTGCGTTACAGTAAATTACTAAGCCAATAGGCTGTATATGCGAATTTCAAAAGGACTTACCTCAAAGTTGAGTGTAATTTTGTAGCTTTGGTAATTAAATCTTCCCATAGGGGCATTCCGTTCTGTAAAAAGAAAAGTTCAATAATTAATAATGTAAACAAATAAAAAAAATTGACTGTGTACTATGTAAACAGCTAAATTTACTTATTATTGAGTCACAAAATGTCAAACCTATTTAAATAACATTGATTTGGATAAACGAGAATAGCATACATAAGTTAAATTTAAAATGATTTACATTTTCGATCTAAGATATTCGAATTATTTTATAAATGAAAATTGTGTGGGGTACAACTAGATTTATGTTATGATAAATTTATATAATAAAGCGAATTTAGCGACGAGGACAAAATAATAATAAGCAACACATAATAATAATACCCAAATTATGTATAAAATTTAATAGTTCAAGGTTTGAACCAATGTAGGTATATTATGTTAACATTGTGAGCAACATGAAGAAGTGCACAGGGTGCGGGTAAATATAGATGTTTGTATGGGGAACTTATTTTTTAAAACAGGTTTTTTCCCTATCTTCAATGATATACATATTGGAGTGGTTCCTAATTTGATCACATTATAATTTAATGCTCCCACGGGCTAAAATGCCTCCAAATAAATAAAATCAAATGTAAAATGTGGGAAAAATTACAGGTTTCAACTCGAAATAGGTACGTCGCTAAAGCTTTCAAATTTTCCTCACTCACTTTGGACCCTCGCAGTTAATAATATTTTCCCTTCTTTAAGTTATTTAAGTCGTCGAACTTGGACTTACAGAAGTTGGAAAATTATTATTTAGGAGTTTTTAAAATTAGTCAAAGTCATTTTGTCCCACACAAAAGGGGAAGAAGAAAGTGTAAAAACCTTCCTATAATTTCACCAACTATTGAGGTACCGAGAGGGTATGGAAAAATTTAACTTGGTTTATAATTCGAAAACAAAACACGATGATAGCTTTGGTTTTACCGGAACTAATCTACTGCGTAAAAAAATTATTGGGACATATTATTTTATTATAATATAAAATATAGTTAATTAATCATTAAAAACTTGATTACAAAGGATCACGTTTTTCATTACGATTTTCAATTATTTTTGAAACCGTTCAGTGTATTATTCATCTTATTGGTATTGATTCCAACATAAATTTCTTGAAAGAATAGATAAAGCTTTTTATCAATTTATCAAATAAACAGCGACAGTCTACTTTAAAAAAATCTCACCTATTTGTAGATAAAGATAAAGTACCAGTGTTGGCAGAAATTCGATTAAAAATATCAAAATTGGAAAATATGCTCCAACTCGTTGTTCTATAAATAAATGGTAATTTTATTATTATAGTTCGGCAAATTATAAGAATATGTTTATAAAAATTTAAATTTTTTGTAATTTACACCCAAATCTAATTTGCATTAGTTTTGAACTTTTTCGATTAGTGCTGTTTGGAAATTTTGTAGTTGTGCGCCTCATTTTAAATTTTGTCATTCAAATTGAAAAGAATACAATTTAGAACTAAAAATCAATTAATTATCGCCAACCTTTTACATTTTCGTAACAGATGTTAAAATTATTAAAAGAAATTAGTTATGTAACATCATTTATGTAATTCAGAACGTGAATTTAAAAAACTTTCGTCGATGGAAAATCATTAACTACTTTTTTAATCGTCCTAGGTCAAGATACCGCTACAATCAGTGGTTTTATTGACGTCAAAACGGTAATTATTTCTTCTGCTTGCTTATGTGCATCTATCATTTCAACGCTTAAACTCTCTATTCATGTGATTATTAAAACACAGGTAACTAATTTATAATTACAATATGACATAGAAAATACAAAAGTATGTACAGTTAAAAAATTTGTAGTTAAAGATTTGTGCATGCCTAACTTATTCGTTATTTTAAAAAGGAAATTGTTTTACCACTATTACAATTGATCTAATCGCAATTAATTAGCAAAGATTGCTCCATTAAATAGGTTCAATTGTTAAGATGACATTCTCTCTATTTAAGGTCATTCACAGGGATGTTTAAAAACCTACGCGGTAGTTAGATAAAAATGTATGTTGTATGTTTAGGCATGTACTTCTCGATTTACTCGAGTATTCGTAAATAAATAAATGCGCCGACATCAAGTCAGCCGATACGCGGACACATTTTTCAAAAATTTGGTTTTGTGGTTTAAATAGTTGAATTCTATTTCAAATAGATTTTCTATTTTAAGAGAACTAATTTGTCATTACTGCGACATCGTTGGACTATTAATAACGTTTATACCCCATTTCTTTACCTCGAGATATATCCAAGATATTGTGGATCTATTAAGGGTTAAGGGCTCTCTCTACATCGCCCAATTTAGTCACTTTTATTGAAAGATAAAAAAATCAGTAATACGCATAAAATAGACACTACTCTGTTTCTACCACGTTCGTTGTTTAAAACAGACAGTGCAATGCGACAAAGTAAATAAAAACGCCCGACGAGATTGGATAGTGTGAATATTCTATTACCCTACTGTTGTGACCAACCTAAAAACGGTGTGAACTTTGAGAATTAATTCTAGAAAAATTTAACAGTAAAAATTTGACAGTGTAAAATTATTCTTCTTTGTGGGCTTAAAATCCTTTGAATTTCTTCTTTCTTTCAATAAAATGAAGTTAATGAGACTATATTTTTTTGAAAATATACATTTATTATCAAAAAGGTAAATATTTTACCTGAACATGTATTAATTTATTAAAAATATATTTTTTTATTTAGAGGAGATGAACAACGTCTGAAAATGTACCTACGGAAAGAATATAAATAACTCCATTAAAAAAATTGTGGTTGAACATCAGTGCAGAACAAATGAATAAAAAACCTTTTACGCCTATTAATTCATCGAAAAAATTTATACCAACTACAAAAATGTCTTTGTGGTTTATCTGTACGTTTTAAAAATAACAAAGTAGTAAACGTTTTACCACGTTTTAAATATCAAAATGACGATGCCAATCTGTTCGCAGTTAGCCTATTAGTAAAAAAAATTGCACACCCTATACATTGAGGTTTGATTTTATTTTTCCTTATAATCTTGCGGAATCTATTACGAAAAATATTTTCATACATTAAAGATTAAGAAAGCCGAAATGTTATTAACATCGTAATAGCTTTAGACCTCTCAAATTATTATTCATATTACTAATAGTAAAGGATTTGAACTACCTACCTACAACTTGCAAATTACTTAAGAAACGTTAAAACACGTGGGAAATTAAATGATACCTATAAAGCATTAAAAAATAATAAATCTTATTTAGTGAAACACTTAAATTGTTTTTATAACGCCATAATAATAAATAAATAACTCACGGTTAATATTATTGTTTAACTAATAAACAAGCTATGGTAGTGTCTTGCTTCTTATACAGGGTGTCCCCGTGACCGTGGGAAACCTTTGAAGTGGTGATAAAGAACACTTTTCTAAGACAAATTTTTAAATAAAATTTTTATCCAAGTCCAAACCCTTGGGGGTTCCCCTCTTTAAAGCAATTTTTTGAATTTCGGCCTTCAAACGGCAATATCTGCATAACTATTGATTTTATAATATTAATAGATTAGTAATTTTTTAAAGACAATTTACTTATCTACAAATTAGTTTATAACCTCCTATTGTCTAGGATGAACGGATTTTGAGTTATGAATTAAATTAAGAGAAGAAATGTCGAAAAAATTCCAAGTTTTATTTTGTTGTTGCAAACCCTGTATCATTTAAACTAAACTACTTACAATAAAACTAATGGCCCAATTCGGGTAGCAAATTTAACGAGCTATAACTTTAGTCTACTAAAATTTTTGGAAAACCAATCCATTTCACAGAAAATCCCAAAATAATGAATAAGGTCGGCACAAAAAATATAATATTCATACAGGGTGTCTCTGTGTACATGATAAACCTTTGAGGTTGTGATAGAAGACACTTTTCTAAGATATATTTTTAAATAAAATTTTTGCCCAAGTTCAAACGCTTGGGAGGTATCTCCTCTTTAAAGCAATTTTTTAACCTTGTTCATTATTTTGGGATTTTTTGTAAAATGAGTTGATTTTCCAAAAAATTTTACTGAATTAAAATTATAGCTCGTTAAATTTGCTATCTAAATTGCCATAGTTTTTGTAAATAGTTTCCTTTAAAAGATACAGGATTTGCAAGAAAAACAAAAAAATAAAACTTGCAATTTTTTAACATTTTATCTCCTAATTTAATTCATAACTCGAAATCCGTTAATTCTAGAGGATAAAAATTAGAAACCAGTTTGTAGATATAGAATAGATTACCAATCTATTAATACCATAAAATCAATGGTTAGGGTGTTATGGCCGTTTGAAGGCAAAAATTCAAAAAATTCCTTTAAAGAGGGGTACCCCCCCAAGAGTTTGACTTGGACAAAAGTTTTATTTGAAAAGTGTCCTTTATCACCAACTCAAAGTTCTCTACGGTCACGGGGACACCCTGTATATGCTCCGATATACCTATTGAAATTTATATTATATGATTTTTATTACTTATTAGAAACTAATGAACTTTTGAACATCGCACACAGTGGTTAGTAGGTAGATCATAATTAAAAACCAGTCGGAAAGAATAGTGCTATTCTTTTATATTGATTTATTAATATATTAAGTTAAACACAGCTGCTGCCAAATTAAAACAAAAACCGCATCAAGTATCATTAATTACAATATCAATATGATATTGTTAATAATTTTAGAAAATGTAGATACCTATGGTTGTATGTAATTAAGTTTGTATATGTATTATTATCTGATTTATAGCTGGTAGCCACTGAAATGACATGCAAGTTGATGCATTTTCCTATTATCAATAGATTTATTGACTGACTTATTACCGGATATGTTAATGAAGTGAACTTGATAATCAACAAACGGCAATACATTTACAAATATTACTGCTATGCTATGTGTGTTAAGTTAAAATTTACTATTTTCCGTTTTATATTGATAATGAATATAGAATATTTGATGACATTTCTAAGTTCAAAGAAAGGCATCATAATTTAAAACCTTGTTCCGCTTTCACAGTCAAAAGCCATGATGAAATTTATATTAAACTACAATTTTTATTAATATAAAAAGAGATTATCAAGTAAGATAAGAGTTTGTTTCTTCTTCAATTAAATTACGTAATTATCCATATTATTAGTGAACAAAAATGTGTGAATAAATAAATAAATTGGTACCTATTGTTAGTTTCTAGTTTGTGATGTACGTATGTATACTAATTATGTAAGTACTATGTGAAGACATGATAACTGTAAACGCTTCTGACAAGAGGCACACGACGAAGAAGATTGCACGAAAAAACAATGGCAAAAACACGACATGAATTATTTTTAGTTATTAATTATGCCCATCAACTACTTCTTCGAGTAACTTTTAGGCCACCTAAACAAAATTGATCCAACCCAGGCTCACCCACATTTCAGGTTCTCCAAAGATACAGTGCCTTTTTTCAGCATATTAAAAGATGATGAATATAACCTGCTGCATTTAGAGAACCCCTATTTAGTACCCAATATCTCATTTTACTTGTAATGAAAAAAAGTGTAATTAAATATATTAGAGAATATAAACAGTAAAATACAGGTATTATAATAGATAAAACATATCGTGAAAATCTAAATTTAAAAATTAACAAGATATGTTATGCGAATATTAAATTAAAAACACCCGAAGAAAACAAAAAATACTGCTGAGAGCTTACGAGAAAAATTTGTTAATTATTTTCTATTAGATACTGACCACTTAGCTTGTTCATAAATTTTAATTTAATATTACTTTCAAAGTTAATAGTGTACATTATATTTATTAAAAAATAAGAATGTATTTTATAGAAATAGAAAAACTTTGTTTAAAATAAATCGGAATTGACAAAAGTATCTTGTGTTTAATGATCCTTTCTTCACTTTCTACCTTTAATCTCTGCTTTCTGTAAACACGAATTTACAATTGACTATATCTCGTTCGTGATTTATGAAATAGTAAAGATAAAAAGTATACATACATTAATAAGGGGCGTTCAAAGCACGAATCGAATCATAAATATGGCTTCATTTTTGAATTTGTGGCGATTCATGTCTACTGAATGTGTTTAGCGAAATTTTGCCAAGGAAAACGTGATAAATCAGTATGAGATTAAGTGTACGTTTTAATGGGTACCTACATCTGAAAATGTTTCTTAAAATTAAAAAGAAAGCAGCAAAAGCTGCTGGATGTCTATCTGATCTAACTGTAGGGTGTTTTCTTACATTTTAACATTCACATTAAGTATTATGAAAATTGAGAACCGATTTTTCGAAACTCGACAAATACATTTTTTTCAATCAACGAGTTATACATCGTTTCTCTATATTGTAAGGGTAAGAAATATAGACTATTCAGATCTTAAAAAATTTAAAAATTTAAGGATTTTATAAAAACGATCCTCAATTGTGTTAGTATCATACAGGGTGTTTGAGAATATTGCACAATATTTAGGGAATGTACTCTACAAGCTCTATATTATGCTAATTTAAAATGTTTTTTTAAACAAAGTAAAACAATTTCCTTCCGGATTTTCCGGATACGAATATATACTATTAATATTTTCTTATCCTGTTATAACATAGTATATTCCTGAATGCCCTTTAATTTTTGCAAACAACGTTTGCATCGGTTTTCGATTGCGCCTTTGCATTTTGGATTGCAAACAAAATAATTAATAATTTTCGTGTTTCTACCGTCAGTTGGTTAATTGCTCATGTTTGCTTTTGATTGGTCAAAATGGTCTGTATGTAAGAGTAAACTAAAACAAAAAGTCTCGAAGGATTTGGTTAAAGTCAAACTACCAGTTGATTTAATTAAATAAATTTAATGTTCTGTTGTAACAGTTTCAAATTTAATTTAAGAGGCAGAGACATGATTTGTGGTTTCAAATAAATTTCTACAAAATTATGTTCCTTCTAGAATTTAGATTATATTTTCAAATTAGAGTTTTCTTTTGAAAATACTATCAAGTGTGCAATATAATCTTCATTATAAAACCAAAATTTAATTCGATTTGAAATAACATAGTATTAACGATAAAATATTATTATCTGAAAACATTTTCCGGTTGTAAACTCTTAAAATAGTTTCTAGTGCCGAATCTTTAGGACTACTAACTATAGTACCACAAACTTGGCCTAGAAAATGTAGCAGTAGTAATAATACAATAATTTATATACGAGGGAGTATCAAAAAGAAAAATAAAAAC
Source organism: Lycocerus yunnanus (assembly GCA_036346125.1). Taxonomy (NCBI): domain Eukaryota; kingdom Metazoa; phylum Arthropoda; class Insecta; order Coleoptera; family Cantharidae; genus Lycocerus; species Lycocerus yunnanus. The sequence continues at coordinate 4,450,128 of JARFIX010000008.1, forward strand.
TTATCTGGATCTGGATTATCCAAGTATGAAGAAATGTAATGTAAAAAGTTTTAATTAAAAAGTAATACGTATAAGTTATAAATACGAGCTAAAAGGTTCTCGTTTTACTGGAACGCCTGCTGCATAGCAGAACCGAATAGAACAAACACGTAAAATGGGATTTTTGTTTTGTATGCTTTGCATGCATTCAAAACGTTACAAGATTACTAGTCACAAATGATATTTAAAGCTGGGTATATATTATGTATTTAAATGTTAATTAATCCAAAGTATACATAATGCTAAATAAGAATTATGTTTACATGCACTAATAAGTTGAATTACACACGTGCCTAAAATTTTAATATCATAAATTAATCCCAATCAATATGCTTGATATTAAACCTCCGTTCCTCAAATCAAAATTCATAAATGCTTACTGGGCGAATTACCTTACTTTTACCAGTCTGTTAGTAGTAACATTTACTTAATTTTAATAGATTTATTTATATACAACGTAGTAGGTACGAAATATTAGATGTTCATTGACCTTTTATATGCAAAAATGGTTTATGTTCTAAAATATAATACTTCACAAATATGCTTGTCGATAATGCAATCATTTGCATTAGTATATTTTTTATAAACGAAATATAAAAATATAACATCTTAAGATTTGTTGTGTCGACACTGCCCGAAGCTATTAAAACTAGAAATAGTGTGGTATATATAGTATATACAGTATTTGTAGTAAATGAGATACTACTATAAATTACACGTTTTCAAGTGTAACACCAGTAGCGCGTTGAAATTTCCACTAAAGTAATAAATAAAAATAGACATTTTAGTATTAATTAAATAAATAAAATAAATTTATTAAATAAATAAATCAAGGGGTACAAAAAAGGTATTATGTTAAAGTAGGCAGTGCAGAGCTCATGTAATTTAGTGCCTACTGTATTAGAAATTGTAGTATAGACATTTACTCGCAATAATTCAAGTGCAATAATTAAAATTATGGTAATTCATGAAAGATGGGTTAATTAACAGTATTCTTTCAAAGCAGTGACCTGAAATTTGATCAAATCATGTGGAAGAAAAGAATTAACTTTTTTTGCCAATTCTCACGATGAAAATTAAATGTAATTTTTAAAACTAGCATGTAGAAAATACAATATTATGTACGTTTAATCATCAAAAAGTCATTTCAATTAAGTTCTATCTTCAAACGTTTGGTGTATTAAAACCAAGTTTAAACAAAAATAAAAGAAATTTTTTTAAATAACTTAAAAACCGACTAATTAAGAACGTTTAACCTTAATTAAAGCAAACGACAATAGCAGTAAACAATTATAAATAGATCTGAAAAAATTGAAAATTTAAGATGGAAGCCATCAACTCCAGATATCCTAAAATTTATTTGTATTAATAAATCAGTAGATACTATTTATTTTTCGCATACAATTACTAAATTCAAATCCGAATATAAAACAAAATTATTATAATAACTTGTTTATAACAAAAAAAGAAGTAAACGAAATTATCAACTTGAAGTAAACCGCTGCGGTATATTTACTGGAGTTTTTATCACCATCGATTGTTTTGTAAAACCACAGGAACTATTACCTAGTAGATTATATACATATCATCGCACTACATAATAATAACAAATTATTTTGGTATTTTAGGTGTAATTGTCGAGTCGGATGTTTTTAAATGCCCTCCTAGGCAAAATGTACCTTTGTGACCTAGTTGCAAAAATACCAACAGGGAAAAGTAAAAAGTGAACAAAGGAGGATTTTATTTTGTTTGACGCTTCAAAGCCAAGTTTGTTTTCGTATACTATGTATATTGGTAATACATAACATGTCTTGAAATTTCACCAAGAAAAAAATACCATAAGTATTTAAATTCTTCAAGTTTAGTGTGTTCTATGATTTAATATGCAGATAATATACAAAACATAATAGTTACTATAATTATGTATGTCTGTATGTCTACGTTTTACATAGAATAGAAGAAACGGAAACGGTAAAAAGGGACATTTCCTTCAAATTATAATAAACAGTATTGGGTACATACTAATATAAAATTTATCATTTAGTTATACCTAGTATTATATATTTTGATTTCACATTTTTTAAATTCGATGTAAAACATATTTTACAGTAAATGTTTCAATACCTGAGTAACTTAAACCCTTTAGCTATTGGTATATAATATGTACACACCAACGCGTCTGTCTAAACGCAAAACAAAAAAGGCAATAAGCAACCCCTGTTCCCGACATAATTCATCAAATCGCTTATTAAAGTTCCGTACGGTCGTCTATTTTCCGTTCTGCTACTGTATTTCCAACCGAATAACTAGCTAACTTAACTAGAACCGCAATTGATATTCAAACGTCAACATCCACCTTCATAACTCTTGGATAACATTGGGTCAAAATACCAAAAATGGGTACGTTTAATATTTTTCTTCTAACGTATCACTTACTTATATAATTTTTTTCTTTGGTTCTCTCTCTCTCTCTCTCAGCCTGCATTCGTCCACTCCTGGACATTGGCCTCTCCAAGTTTCCCCCAAACCTCCTGTAAAGGATTGGTTTGGTTCTCCTGAGAGGTTTTGGCAGTTACACACGCCTCGCTTGCCGAACGTGTTGGAGTGGAAGACAATCATAATAAATTTCTTGCCCTGGCCCAGACTCGAATTGATAGTTGACGCACTTGAGCGTCAAGCCGCGATCGTCTTTTTGTTTTTATTTGTAAGTATGGTATTGTAAATGCATATTTATATAAATGATGCTAATGTTAACTGGATTGGACTTATTTGAAGACGTTTTGTTTCAATTTAGGATAAATAAACAGCCATTTTCAAAATTACCTTTACACTGATTTTTTCCAATTCTCCCAAATATACCAACATTTGTAAATATTTTTTTAAATCCTAATATTTATTACTAAGGGAAAAAGAGAACCGAGATATTTAAACATAATATAGATATTGAGTCGACAAATACGCCAAAACAAAATGCATTCTGAAATGTTTTAAAAAATTCGAAAAAAATAAAGATAACTTTAAAAATTATTTTAATTTAAATAATTACAGTAATTGAAGATTATTTTCACACCAGCGGATTTAACTATCTATTACACATATCCGAGCATATATTGGGGCAGAGTACGATATTACAAAGTCAGAAATACAAAATTTTCTATTGAAATGAAAGCAAATTATAAAGAGGACATAATTAGAAAGATTATTAACTATGGATGATTCAAAAATTTTGACGTTTAAGCGCAAAAAATCAAAAATTGTAATACGCTTCTATGATAGGCTTGACTCGAACCTCAAGCCACGCCCATTTTGAGTTTTTTTTGCATGTTGTACTAAAATTAATTATTACGGGCTCTCTTAATCCAGCCGACACGTATGTGTAAGAACAGAGATATTTAACAACGACGATATAAGAAGTATTATTAAAACAATACTTGCTCATATTTCATATGATAAAGTAAAAATATGATGTAGGTCCCTGAGCGCGAAAAAACTTAAGGGTTATGCCTACTTAGAAATCGATTTTTCAAAAGTACATTTTCTTAAAGTATATAATGTTAGAAATGTCCCTACAAGTTTTGCGTCAATCTGTTGTTTTTACAAAGTTATATGCCTTCGTGTAAGTAAAAATAACCTTTCTGCTTTAGTGTAAACTGCAATACAACTTTAAACGCGACTTTCTCAGTACTACATGTTGAAAGTCGGTGATCAAGATATTTCAAAACTAGTGAATAAATTTATTTAAAATTTTTATACTTTCTTTAGACATCCAAATCTAGTACTTAACGGGGATTTTTCTTTTAGTGCGTATTTTCATTTTATGTACAAAAGATATCGCTTTTTCTTACGAAAATCGATATTTTAACTTTGAACAGTTGCCATTTTGTCAAAATTCAATTTTTGAAATATGGCCTCGTTAAGTACTAGATAAACTCGTATATTAACTAAATCTTTTTGAATTTTTAATTTTAGATAACTTGGCTCCGTATAGTACTGATCACCGCAAAACACTTATTAAAAATAGGGTTGTCGAACAACGACCGTAACTTGAGTATTGTTTAATATTTTGTACAAAAAATTATGAGGTGATTTCTAAATAAAGCTCTTTTGATTATACTAATTGTTGTGCAGAAATATGTAAACATTTTCCCAAAAAAAAATAATAAATGTTCGATTTTAATCGATCTTCTAAGTAGGCATAACCCTGCCGCGGGGTCCGAGTATCAACTGGCTCCTCGCACTGAACTACTTGAGTCAGCCTACTAGATGTTAATACTAATTCGGGACGTAAGTACCAGAATGATAACCAAAATGAAGTACCAAAAATAACAGAATGATCGATTTTAATCATTTTCATGATCTTTAAAATCCATTTTAGCGTTATTTTTGAAAATATCGACTTCATCCAGTACATTCGATTCATTTCATTTCTTATTTCTCCTTCATGTTACAATTTAAATCCGCAACGTATTGAACCTAGCATTTCTGCTCTGTAACTCAATCAGCACTCACACCAATCCACTGCTGTGGTTTAAAAAACAACGAATAAACTGATAATTTAATTGGTCTTATGAGTAATTTGTCAATTTATATTTTTTTGTAATCTTATTTTGCCTATGCTACTTCCTTCCTATTTAAATGTAGTAGGTAGAATAATATATAGAAAATATAAAATCACTGCCAAGAAGTCAGTGACCCCAACTGCATCCACTATTGGCAGAAACTAGAAAGATAATTTTTCTTAAAAAATATGCACTGTTTACTATTTATTTCGTTCTAATAAATTCATATAAAAAATTATGCAATTCGAATAAATAATAATCAATCTTTTTAATTGCGTTTTATTTGGAAGGAAAATTTAAACAATTAAATTAATTAATTAAAACAAACCATTCTTGTAAGAAAATGTTCAGGTAAGTAATGATTGTTCGAAATCTATTCTTGGCAATTTCGTAATGAATTTATAGACTAGGAAGTAAATTTTAAATGCATAGTTCCGTACAAACATTTATCTCTTGTATCTCCCACACAAAAGCTGTTCATACAAAATTTTATATAAGTTAATGTTGAATTGTATTGGCTAAATAATAGATTCACAGGAAAATGAAAATTACGATTAGTATAATATTAAATGGCAAACTACATTGAGAAATACTGCAGAAGTTTGTATAATCGTAGGTTATCGACCGTTACTCTGCACTAACGTGTAGATAAAATTTTGAATGTAGCACTATAAGCGTCAGATCTATGTCGAATGTGCCCTCGTATATAATTGACTTACATTCTATTAGTTTATGTGTGCCCGTATCAACGAGGACAGATAGCACGAGATGAATATTACATGAGTTTATTATTAATAGGCACCTTAAGTATTTTGGCTTGTTAATATAAATTAAATTTACATAATAAATGGAGTTGATAACAAGATTACATTGAATTAACATAATAAGAATGTGTGTGTTAACTTTACAACTAATATAACATTTTATTAATTTTTATAACAGCTTTATTATTCAAAAAGCAAATGTTTTAAATGAAGTGGTTTTATTATAATACGAGTAGTTGGTACTATAATGTTTTATTATCAGAAAAAGCACAACCTTTGTGGCGAAACCTACAGGTTTAATTGACGAGCAGAGCGAGTCCGATAAATACTGACGAGCCACAAACAGTTGTTTTCGTCGAATAAAACAGAATTAGTTAATCTTGCTATAATTAGAATTGCATTTCCTGCTGAAAACAAAATATGAAACTTTAACCTTGTTTATTAAATAACGTAAATATGGATAATTTTTTTATGACACGAGCGGTAAACGAGTGTCGTAATACATTCGAGGGTGAACGCATGCGAGTTGAACACTGAAATTTTTTTGGTTTAAAGTTAATATATTGGAAGGCAATTTCGTTTGCATTTTAGATACAAATTTAAATTCTAATCTGATAGTTTAAAATATGTATGACATATTATTTATTGTGATTATCAACTCGTGCAATTGCTTACGCCTACAATTATTATTCCAAACCATGATTAATGACTATCATTAGATTACTTCATAAAAGAAATACGTATTACTTCATAGGAGTACAAAAATAATTCATTTACTAATTTTCTAATATTGCTGTCATAAATTGCAGTGCCAACTGATAAAAATAGAGCAATCTAAAAAAGAAATGAATTAATTAATAAAATGACAAAAACAAAGTTAACCTTAAACTAATTTCTCCTAATGGCAATTAAGTAAAATGGAATTTAAAAAAAATGAACTTGAGATTCACCGTACACGCAATTACGTATTATTTAAATAATACTCTCGCTTTCTTAAATTAGAAATTTAGTAAAATAATCATTTGGTATGGTCTAAATATTATTATCCATTAAAAACGCATTAGGAATATAAATATGTTATTCTAACACTATTCCTGAAAGTAAAATTATACCATTAGGCACCAAAACTATAATTTCCACGAATAATAAATAAATTAATGTCCACAACTTGACAAAAATAAAGGTAGTTTAAACTACCTATAAATACAATAACACTACTACACGTCTGATAGAAATCTTATTATTATGTTATAATATATAACAATATATTGAACTTATCTGCATCAGAAATTGTGTGTAATAACAATTTCCGAAGATTTAGAATCGAAATAGCTGTATTATTTTGCTATCTACACTTCCAATTATTTAAAATTAAAATAGCAATTAAATGTAAAGTAAACTTTTTTATTTCAAAGGTCCATAGACATTCATGTACGAAAATTTTAAATTAAATTAAAACTAATTCATAGAGACGGTCACTGGCCTAGTAGTTACAGCGATCGACTACTAATGCTAAGGCACCCGGTTCGAACCCGAGAGGAGTATACAAAGGAAAGTTTTCTTTCTGACTCTCTTTCTATCTATGACCGTTTCCGTGCTTCGGAAGGCACGTAAAGCCGGTGGTGCTCTATGTTGATGAATTGCCATCATTAACGATAATATAGGGTAACAGGCACATCTGAAGCAAGTCTAGCAAACTACTTCAGGTGTAAAACAAATAATATGCTCAAAGTACCAGCAGTAGCTTCGGATCTTTGTCGAGGTTACTGTTGGATATAACAGGACCTAGTCCTAATTTAAGAGGAAGAAGAAGAAGACTAATTCATATACTTCACATGACCGTACATTCATCAGCGCACAGGCAATAACATCAGTGTGTGCAGGCAAAATCGCCACACTATGTATTAATTCATTCTCAATCCAAACATTTTGAAAGACACAATTATGTATTAGGTAATTTATCCCTGCGTGTATAGCACCTTTAGGTCGTTTTCAGGCTCCAAAGTGAACTAACATGAAAGTTAGTTTGTAGTGATAAATATTCGTTACTTGCTAAAAGTATAAACTTTAATTTTCATCCATTTTTAAAAACCACATAGAAATGGTTGATAATATAAATAAGTTAATATAATAATATAATATTTACAAAGGAGAATATGCTGAGATTTAAGATTTGAACCAAAAACATCCAAACAATGGATTTCTCGAAAATATATAAATTATAGGTGACATAGCTTCCATAAATCCCCTATCAATTTGACAGAAATACGAAGAAAAGTTCCAATTGTTCGGAAGTTTCATCCAGTTAAAACGAATTGTTTCGATATCTGTACCGACAGAAATTTGATTACTCCAAATTCCTTGAAATGCAATAAACAATAAATAGATAACTCGCTCGAGATTAAACAAAAATTTCAAAAATGTGCAAAAAATTAACATTTATAAAATATGACCTCGTATAGAAATAAAAATGAATAAAATAAATTCTTAAATTTATTTATCAATATTCAACTGGAAATGTTCAAGTACTTAAATTAATTAAAAATATTAATACTGGACAAATTACTATATAATTTTTACTATCTGTGGCATCTAATGTCGAAACTTCCTGCTAAATTAATTTTCAAGATAAGTTATAATAGTTCATCGGCAAACTTTTGTTTTGCTATTGAATTTTACCGGTGAATAATAGCATAAGCCGATGATATTTATTGTCTCTTTTTAATAAGGGTAGCTGCTCGATACATCGGAGAAATTAAGCGATCTAAAGAATGGTTACAATTAATTATAATTAATATGTAATTAATTCTATGTGGTACGTTTTTATATTGTACCACAAAAGAATACAATTAATAGGAGGGTTGTTTTTTACTAGACTTTGTGTCAGATTGATTCATTTTGGTAATTATGGTCAAAATGGTCATTATTTATTTTATTTTGTAGCTGCAGTATGTTTTGAATGTGAAAATTGAATAATATGATTATTTTCTATCAATGTACAGGGTGAGGCAGACCACCCTTATATCCAGGCATTTTTTTGAAATACATAGAGGCACCGCGATAGTGTTACTAGAAGAGCTCAAAAGTTTGGCAGTTTAAACACTTGTGATAATATTGCCTAATTTTTTTATTTAATTCATCGAAAGGGTGGGGTAATATAATTTTTTTCTAGAAAACCTCCTTATTTTTGAAACACCTTTTCAACAATACCATTTTCAACTTCCGCGTGCTATTTAAAAAATCTAGGGTTTTCGACGTATTGGAGCAAGCTTTCAGTATGTCAACATTTCTGGGGAATCCTAGTATCACCTTTTCCCAACCTTCTATGACTAACCGTTTTTGAAAGAAAATTCCTGATATTTGTTTTAAGAAAACGGACCATCACATTTCTCTTTTAGACATTTTAATTTACATAAGTGGAATCCTAAACGGTGAAATTTCAGTCTAAATTCTTACCTTTCATTAAAAAAGTTACATACAGTAAGGAAAAGAGTCTGTAAGTTAGTGAAATTATTAAAAAAAGATGGCCTATAGTTACAATAATAGTACCTCCATACGTTGCTTTCCGGTTCGCAAACGCTAAATATCACGATTTAGTGCATCCTCCTCTTCTTAATGGTTAGACCATCATTCTCTCTCTCCATCATTGGAAGCTCTTCTCGGTCGACCTCTCTTACGCTTCCTTGGAGGGATCCACCTGAAATTCATCCTCGGCCATCTCTGATCTTCCATCTTTAACAAGTGGCCAAACCACTTAAGAGCTTTTCTGTCTAACCTGTCTAAGATACTGTCTTTGGCTCCCATTCTGTGTCTCATCTCTTCATTTGTTACGTGTTCCAGTCTTGATATTTGTGCGGTGAAATTATGCAATGTTGCTTTTATTAACTCATAGATACTTAGTTTTTTTTATATTTATAGTTAGACTCAATTGTTGGTAAGTGTCCTGAAGTCTTTTCAGCATAAATTCGAGATCATATTATGCATCTTCAGTTCAAGACCTGTTATCTCCATATCTTCGTTAGTAACCTAATTATGCAAAAAGTTTTCTTCATTATTATATTGGGATCTATTTTTTACCAGTAGATTTGCATACTGTTTTGCCCATTTTAATGTTGTTTCTCTTGATTCTATTAGTGTTTTATTTATAATATTGTTTTAATTGTGTAATTGTAATTGGCGATTCTTCTCTTCACTTCTCTGTTTATATTCGTGAAAAGTTTCTACTGTTCTTAGTGTTAACCATTTATGGAAAGCTTTATTGTTTATTACTCAGTTACTTCAAAGAAATCGTCATTCCACCGGTATGGTATGTTTTTAATGCTTCTCTTTTCGATAACTCTTTAAGCTTCTTTTACGGTATGCTGTACAGCTTGAGATATCTGTCTTACTTGTTCTATTTCAATATGATCTGTTCTAGGATTCACTTGGAGCTGTATTTTAGTCTGTTCCTATATAATTGTTTGATAGTTTCATCTTATATTTGTCAACATGTCTTGCTGTCTGCTCCATCTTGATTTAAACAACGAGCGTTCAGAGGCAGAGCACTGGCTATGTTATGCATGTTCTTTATCTTTATATAAAAACGACCAACGAAATCGGGTGGTGTAGAGAGCTCCTTAAAAAGTGACTTTTGTTGCTTAAAAACACTAACTTCTGTGTCGATTCTGGTGATACGATCTCTATAACCTAAATGCTTTTATAAAATTTAATTAATTAATGAAAATCAATCATTTTATTTTACAGACAAGTTTATATTTTTTTACAGACGTAGCCAAAATAAAATGATTGATTTTCATTGCTTAGTTTAAACTACTATTATCTTTAGGGTAGAACCTTTAAGGTAGAACCGTCCCAATTAGCTTATCGAAATTTAGATATTCTTCAATTTTTTTTAATGATAAACCATTAACTACAAATAAACGAAATGCATTAGAAGATGAAATAGAAGGAAAAGAATATAGAAGGTGAAATATTTGAATTGTTCATACTAGCTCGTTGTCCACATTAACCCTCTTCTCCCTACTAAGATGCTGTAAGTGTTTGCCGGTGTTTGCTTTGGTGTAAAAAGGTTTTACACGTAAATAAATGTATAAAAATTCCATTATACGCCTCGCCTCTTTCTTTTGCTTTTAAACGCAACAATAACTTTCTGTAAAATATATCTTAGAACTGACAAATTCGCGATTGGTTAGTCGCAGTGATGGCACGAGTATTTTTATTGCATTGTAGGGTAGAGTCGGAAAACCCGAACTCAAAAATTTTTTGAGTTTTTTTCTAAAAACGTGTTTTTCTTAAAACACTAAAATACGAGACTTTTAAGGTGAGGTAGGTTTCGGTAGGTCCTTTAAAAAGCCCATAATTTAAATTTGAAATAAACATATTCCCATAAGAATACATGTAAATGTATTATTGCGCATAATATTACGTAATAATTATATGCATTCTATCACCGGTGCGTGTGCTGTAGGAGAGTCAACACCGACTTACTGCAATCGCTCCCTGCTATCTGTCAGGTTAACATCCCCAATTTTTCGAATAGAAGCGGTCTAGGGGATATTTTTAATCAGTAAAGCGTTTTTCAAAACGGCTTGTAGCGGCCGAAGCGCAGCGGGGCGGAGACTGCGGAAAGTCAGTTTTGATTAATGCAACCACGGCCAATTTCGAATTTTTAAAGTAGTTTTTTTCTAAAATTTGTGGACCTACCGCAATTTTTTCTTAATCTGTAGAGAACCATGTCCTCTTTCATCATTCATCTCAAAAATCATGTAAATCCGAATTCGGGTTTTGTGACCGTCCCCGCATTATGTATATTTGTTTGTTTGCAATTAAGATTTTTTTTCGCAATCGCAAGTTTATTTTATGCAACAGCGTTTACTTTTTAGTTATATTATACAGGGTGTCTGGTAAACATGCAGAAAAAATTCCAAGGATTATTCCTTGGCCTATTCTAAGAATATTTTTTCCTATGATGATTTCTGAAAAAAACCTTTGTTTCGAAGATACAGAGCGAACAAAATTTGCGGCAGTTACAACATTTTATTATAAAAAGTACATGTAAAGTTGCTTAATCTACAATAATTGTTCGAAATGACTTCCTCCAGCCAGTATACAAGCATTCAATCTTCGCATGACCGATTGACTTCAAATTTCACACATTAGCAGGAAATAATAATAATTTGTCTGAAGATTTGATCAAATTTTGGTTGAAAATCCTCCACTTTAACTTAATTTTTTTAGTAGTTATAATACCAATAAATATCAAGATAATATTTACAAAAACTGTTCGTTAAACCTTTTCGGGGGTTCTATTTTGCATAGCAAGCCTACGCACGCTTAAATAATCTGAAACGAGCTGAAACTTGATATAGTAATAGTATTTCTAATAACTGAATATAGCTATCCAAAATTTTAAGTAGGAACTATTTTTTTGAAAATCCTAAAATGACTGGGCTATATCAACAACACTGTTAGGTACAATTGTTTGATGAAACCAGATGCTAGCTTTCATATTGATATGATGCTCGGGATCTGTCAAAAATGTTAATATGCTTGCAATATACAGAAGATTCTAAATTTTTTCATGTAATTCATTTAATTCAATTGACTTAGCTAAATATAGAAGACAGGGACCGCCTATCATGTTATAATCTAGAACATATTTTATCGTGTAGGTGCCTTTTTAAGGTGTCAACACCAACGTTATTAACAAATACATTTTTTTGTTAAACTTGTATTCGTGGGTACTTGACCATGAAAAGTTTCAGAAATACCCCCGGCAATAAGTTTTGCATTGGTTGCCGACGATTGCCTTATTAATAAAAAAATCGGATGTGGCCATGCCCATGACTTTATCATATACTTTTATTAAATATTAAAAAAAATAATCTTTAATAATAAAAAGGAAAAAATATTTTCCATTAACCAATGTGACTTACAATCTAATCAGCTCTAAGTCTAAATATAAAAATACAAAATACCAACTTTAGTTTTGAAATTCTCATTAGTTTTTGAAATATTTAATAAAAACTAATATTCAATAAAAAGATTTAAAAAGAATTGCTTCCATGAACCAATTTTATCCAAAATTTAATCAGTTCTAATTCCTGCCATAAACATAACAAATTTCCAACCTTAGTTTTAAAAATCCTTTTAGTTTTAAAATATTAAATAAAGGCTAATATTAAATAATAAAATTTAAAATAATAAAATTTAAAATAATAAAAACAATAGTTTTATAAACAAATTTTAACTAAAATTTAATGAGTTCTAAATATCGATTATAATATGCGAAAACCTAAATTTAGTTTAGAAATTGTATTACTTTTCAAAATATTAATTAAAACTAATATTAAATAATAAAACTTAAAAAAATTAAAAAACAATAGTTTTCATAAAACAAATTTAACTAAAATTTAATCAGTTCTAAATCTCGACATAAGTATGTTAAATCCTAAATTTCGTTTTGAAATTCTTATTAGTTTTGAAATATTAATTAAAACTAATATTAAATAATAAAATTTAAAAATAAAAAAATAGTTCCCGTGAATCAATTTTAGCCAAAATTTAATCAGCTCTAAGTCTCAACATAAGGATACAAAATCCAAAATTTTGTTTGAAAATTCCTATTAGTTTTTGCTGTAGGTCGCACACAAAATTTGACCCACACACACACACACACAACACACACACACACACACACACACACACACACAGACATTTTTGAAATGGTCTTATTTTACTCAGGGACCTCAAAAGTGTAAATCCATCAAAATCTCAAATTTTTTTCTGCACGAAAACAATACTTTCTCATATTACATATGATAAAGTAAAAATTAATGCTTTAGAAACAAAAATGATAATTGAAAATGCATAACCTTTTAGAAGGTGAAAATATAAACTTACGTGTTAAATGTAAAGTATAAAATCAATACCTGGTATCAAGATTTTTAATATAAAAAGCATAATAATAATTAATGGGTATACTACTAAATTTCAAAAATAAATTACTCGTCGTATTGCAGCTTTAGCAAAAAATTTCAATTTCACAAAGAAAAAAGGTAGTAGTAAACATAAAAAGTCTAATTTTAGTAATAGAATATCCATCCATTTAAGAATCTTCATTCTCCGAGGTAATAAAAGCAGTAAAAATGGCTCATGCATGAGCGAAACTGAAGAGCAGGGGATTAGCAACTCAAGATAATGAATGAATAAATAGAATACAATGTTAAAGCAAAGTGTAAAGAAAGACAAAATAGAAAAAAACATGTTGGAAAGTAGGAAGTGGAATTTAAAGGGAAAAAATTGCCCAACCTTTTAATGGAAGGAACAAAGAAGTCGTATCCGATATTGCAGATTTTCCTATATTTACCTGTTCAGATTTCACCATTTACGATTTGAAAAAAATAAACTTGGCGTTATTTTAAGCTCTAAAAATTAATAACCCATTTCAACAATGGAATTTAAATTAGAAAGTTTTTATGAGCATTAACAATAATTATTTCACTCTATTACATAAATAGATTGATTTAACTAATATGTAATTAAAAGTCAACTCCATTTATTTACAGCAGGTATAAGTTTTTATGCACGCATTGTCTATAAATAGGATATGGGACACTAATCTTCCTACACAAATTTTAGGTAACATTGAATTTAATTCAAAACAAAATTACGTAATTAACCAAATGAAGCACGGGTGCAGTTTGAAATCTTTTCCGTCTTTAAAATGATTTCAAAATTGATAGGAAATCGAGGGGGTAAGAAACGAAAAAATTTACATGTCATCATCCCCTTTCGGTATCCCTGCATATGCATAAACGTAACTACCCTTCTCGAATAAGTTAAAAGGGGAGCCCAAGGTCGCGGAAATAAGACAAAATTATGTGTGCAAGTTCAAGAGTTTTAAATGTACCAATCTCTAAATAATAATAATAATAACAACAACAAAAGGGTTGGAAGAATTTGAATAGAAAAACATAAAAATCAAAAGAACACAATATTGACAAATGAACGGATTACCACAAAGCCAATAAAGTTTTTCATGCTCTGTGGCAGATGTTTTCCAATGTGTTCGGAAATCAACAAATATATTGACGTTTTTACAAATTGAATATCTTTCGAAAACCTTTCCGTTTATATCAACTATTAACCAACCACCGTAATAATACAAAATAGTGGATTCTATAAAATTTTATTCCAGCACCCCTTACCTTCATATCTTGAATTATATGTTGAAAAAGACCCCCCAGAACTCCATGATCGCGTTCCATTTGGGTTTCCATGATGGAAAATTAAAACACAATGAAATTAACTCAACACTACGAAAAGTACACACAATTTAGGACATTTAAGGCTTTAGACAGCAAATTATGATAAGCGAAATCATAAAATAAAACGGAGCAGTTTACATTATACCGATAAAAGTACACCATTAACAATTATGTTGAAAACACAAAAATCAACAATCACCTCACACTAAAGGAAACGATCAATTCACATTATTTTAAATAAATCTATAATAACTGTGTGCAATTGAAACCAACAACCACCATTATAAAACGCACTACACACATTCGAATAACTTTCCGTAGCATCTAAACACTGCCGTACTCACCCCCCTCTATAATCTTTATTATGTGAATAAAATGCATCACATATGGTGCAGCGGTGCCATCTACAAACAATTTAAGAAACCCCACAGCAAACTTCTATTTAATGTGGTTCACGTATTAACTACCGAACAGTTGAACTACTGCGTGATCGTGAACTAATTTTTTTAATTATATGGCCACTAGTTTTTAGTAAGGGGGATTACTAAACTGTAAATTATATTGGTTTTAGTAAATTCGGTACGTTATACAAATTTGTTGTGAATAAGGCCCTTGTAGTTTTATGAACACTATCCAACTGGATTGCTCGAGTGGTGCACACATACTTGTGTACGTACAATGGCTACCCAAACCGCTAAAAAAGTTATTCCGAGAAGGTTACCAAAAGATATTCCTACTATAATTGAAGACAAAGAAATCAATAAATTGATAATCCAAGATGTGATTCTTGCTTCTCCGGAAATGGGCATCAAAATTGAAGTACTTAAAAGTTTGCATTCAATGTGGTTAACAAAACTTCAAGATAGTGATCCGGATTTTAACATATCTATAGGTAGGTGTATTGTCAATTTTCACGGTATTTAATGGTTTTGGTTTCAAGTACACTCTGCTTTCTTTGTGGTTGCATGTTGTCAGAGGGGTAGAAAACATTTCATTTAGCAGGGTGTTGTAAGATTTGAATCTGGGATTTCGTGTTTTTGGTGCTACTCAAAAAATAATAGAAAATATGAATAACATGTAGTGGTTGATCTCCAAATGTTGTGTTCCCAACATTTTATACATCTATTCCACATTACAAACAAATCAAAAACATTTTAAGTTTAATTTGAAGCTATACGATTGGTTGAAATCCATTCCCCAAGTTGTTAATGTGCGTGAAGTTAGCCGTGCCATTTTTGAAAAATAAAAAAATAAAAGTGCTCGATTTGTGCTGTAATTTTTATTTTATTTATTTTGGCTTTTATGGAGGCTGCGTATTTTGAGGGTGGAAGTTGGCCGTCCCATTTTTGAAAAATAAAAAAATAAAAGTTGTGCTGAGTTGTGCTCGATTTGTGCTGCTTTGTGCCGTAAATAAAATAATTTTTAAGGCCAAAAATGTATTTTATCGATGGAAGTTAGCCGTGCCCTTTTTGAAAAATTAAAAAATTAAAATTGTGATGAGTTGTGCCTGATTTATGCTGCTTTGTGCCGTAAATAAAAAATTTGTATTTGGAAAAATGAAATTTTTATAGTAAAAAATGTATTTTATCGATGGATTATTTTCAAAAATAAAAAAATAAAGTTGTGCTCGATTTGTGCTGCCTTGTGCCGTAAATAAAAAAATTGTATTTTGAAAAATAAAATTTTTATGGTCAAAAATGTATTTTATCGATGGATTATATCCAAAAATAAAGTTGTGCTGAGTTGTGTCTGATTTGTGCTGTTTTGTACCGTAAATAAAAAAATTGTATTTGGAAAAATAAAATTTTTGTGACCAAAAATGTATTTTATCGGTGAAAGATTTGTAAATGCTAGAAAACATTTTCATCAAAATTTAGATTTTATTGTCATTTCTGACAATTGAATTGACTATTGAATGGTCATTTCTTAAGTAAAATTTTCTACCGTGTAGATGAAAAAGTTTAATCTCTTTTCAGCGTTTTGGATTTGTTTGGATTAACCCACACATTTTAACAGAGCATTCAATATCCAGTGAATATTCCATAAATGGCTAGACCAAGTATAATATAGTATATGCAGGATTTTGGATATACAGAAAATATAATTTGAACAACTCAGCACAATTTTAATTTTTTTATTTTTCAAAAATGACACGGCATAATAATAATTATACATTAATGCAATTGGCTCGCTGATGAGAAGTGTAAAATTACCAAATGGCCGGCCAATTTCCATCGATAAAATACATTTTTGGCCATAAAAATTGTAGTTTTACCTAAATACCTAAAAGTGCGAGTCGTGAATAGATTAACGAGATTCCCATATTGGAAAACGTTTGAAGAACGGGTTTTACTACTAGTTTATTTATTAAAATCAAACTATTGTTAAAACGCAATATCTTATTTAAAAAATTTTGATTATACAGTCAAACAAGTTTTTAGGCGGGGGATAGGGACCTCATTAATGAAATTGCATACAAAAAATCCTGAAACTACCTAAGTTATAATATACTATTTTTAAACAGCAGGCAGTGACTGCTTAAAAAAATTCCAACGTAGAAAATAATGTTGAACTGCAAGTAATTCTTTACATTTCAACGGATCAGATTATGTACAATCCGCAATAACGGTGTGATTTACAGGTCTGTTATCAAAGGAGACGTAATAAAATTTGTAGTAATGTGATGATATCAGATAGATGGTATTATGTTGGATTATTTTAAATTTGCATGTTATATTGATACATTAATGCGGGATGCGGCAAAGGCTGTAGGAACCCCGCCATATATATATATGTATATTGATAGCAACCTGTTTTCAATTTAAAGGCAAAAAATGTATAGTCAAAAACCTAAAAACACTGCCTATAAACAGGTTTGCCTGTATTATTTTTCAAAATTTGAAAATTACAAATTCAACCTTGTTTTTTAATATAATATATACAGGGTATCCCCGTGAACGTGGAAAACCTTTGAGCTGTTGTTAAAGCACACTTTTCTAAGACAAAATTTCAAATAAAATTTTTGTCCAAGTCAAAACCCTTGGGCGTACCCCTCTTTAAAGCAATATTTTGAAATTCTGTTTTCAAACAACCATTACACCGTAACTATTGATTTTATGGCATTAATAGATTAGTAATTTATTAAAGACAATTTACTTATCTACATATTAGTTTATAACCTTTTATTGTTTAGGATGAACAGATTTCGAGTTATGAATCAAATTAAGAGAAGAAATGTCAAAAAAATTGCGAGTTTTATTTCTTCGTTTTTTTTGTGAACCCTGTATCTTTTAAACGAAACTGATTACAAAAACTAACGGTTCAATTCGGGTAGCAAATTTAACGGACTATAACTTTAATTTATTAAAAATTTTGGAAAACCAACTCATTTCACAGAAAATCCTAAAAATAATGAACAACGTCGGTACAAAAAATATAATAATCATACAGGGTATCTATGGTAAATCTTTGAGGTTGTGATAGAAAACACTTTTCTAAAATATATTTTTAAATAAAATTTTTGTCTTAGTTCAAACCTTTGGGAGGTACTCCTCTTCAAAGCAATTTTTTGAATTTCTACTTTCAAACGGCCATATCACCGTAACCATTGATTTTATGGTATTAATGAATTAGTAATTTTTTAAAGATCATTTATTTATCTACAAACTGCTTTAGAATTCTTATCCTCTAGAATCAACGGGTTTTGAGTTATAAATTAAATTATGAGTAGAAATATTAAAAAATTGCAATTTTAACTTTTTCGTTTTTCTTGCGAATCCTGTATCTTTTAAACAAAACAAAGCAAAGGGTAGCAAATTTAACGGGCTATAATTTTAGTCTAGTAACATTGTTTTGGAAAACCAACCCATTTTACAAAAAATCCCAAAATAATGAACAAGGTGATAAAATTACGTTAAAGAAGTGTACCTCCCAAGGGTTTGAACTAAAAACTTTTGGTTTAGCAAAGGTTTACCGTGGACACGGAGACACCCTGTATGACTGTTATATTTTTTTACCGACCTTGTTCGTTATTTTGGGATTTTCTGTGAAATGGGTTGGTTTTCCATAAAAAAATTAGTAGACTAAAGTTATAGCCCGTTAAATTTACTATCCGGTTTGGGCCGTTAGTTTTTTTAAGACGTTTTATTTAAGAGATACGGGGTTCGCAAGAATAGTAAAAAAATTATTCTGAATTTTTTTAACATTTTTTCTCTTAATTTAATTTATAACTCGAAATCCGTTAATTCTAGACGATAAGAGGTTATAACCTAATTTGTAGATAAGCGAGTGGTCTTTAAAAAAGTTCTAACCAATTAAGTCTAAAATATAAATAATATCGGAGCTATGGCCGTTTGAAATCATAAATTCAAAAAATTGCTTTAAAGGGAGGTACCCCCAAGGGTGGACTTCGCCCAAAATTTTATTTGAAAATTTGTCTTAGAAAAGTGTCCTTTATCACAACCTCGAGGGTTCTCCACGGTCACGGGGACACCCTGTATGTAGGTACATATTACTTTAGATAGATAAACAAAGAAATACCTGCGTGAATGTATTCTATAATAGGATGAATGTGCCTGTTCGCGGCCACAACCCGTTTTCGGCGATGAAGGATAAAAAGTTAAATAATGGTAATTACAGTGAAAGTCCATAAGCGGACACTCACGGTTCCACTAATTTTGTCCGCTTATAGGAGGTGTCCGTTTAAAGGAGAGTACTAAGGACTAATAAGAAATATAAATAGGTATCATATGATGTACATATACCCAATATGCATGGTATAATAACTAACTAGTAGTTATTATACCATGCCCAATATGTACATAAGTAATGTACACAATACACATGCTACACTCTGAAAAGACGATTTTTGTTATACGGCGAAAAAATTAATACGCCACCTTTTCAAGTACATACAGTGGCTCCAGGAATTATTAGAACGCCTTATAAGAATACAATAATTTGATTGAATATTGTAGTAATTTTACTTTAATCAAAATTTTTTTTTTGTTATTGTATAAAACAATAATTTACAATTGATTATATAAGAAAGCAGAATATAAAAAAACTTCCCATGTAAGCGTACAATTCGAAAAACAAAAAGTTAACAGAAATGCAGTTCAAACAATTATTAGAACGCTTATCTTTAGATGAATATGCACTAAACTGCGAATGATACATTTTAATAATTTTCTAACGCAATACCTAGCTCATTATTCGTAGAACGCCGTAATAAGCATTTATAAAGTTTAAATCGTCATCGCGATTAATATTCTGTAAAAATGGTTAATAAATCGAGTGAAACGACAATTAGTGAGCGTAAATTAATTTTAAAATTGGTATGTGAAGGTAAATTTTACCGAAACTGCCAAAATTGTTGGTAGATCACTTTGTGCTGTGAACTATATAATAAACAAATTTAAAAACGACGGTAATCTTCAAAATAAAACCAGGCGAGGGAGAAAATATATTCTCAAACCAAGAGATCAACAATATATTATTAGGCAAATTAAGATTAATCCAAAAACAAGTGTTCCAAAACTAACGACCGAGGTTTCAAGACGCATTGGTAAACCTGTATCAACTGAAACTGTACGAAAAATTTTACGTAAAGCAGGGTATAACGGTAGAGTTGCTCGTAAGAAACCATTCATAAATAAGATTAATAGAAATAAAAGATTACAATTTGCAAAAAAATACATTAATAAGGACTTTAACTTCTGGAAAAAAGTAATTTTCAGTGACGAAAGTAAATTTAATATATTTGGTTCAGATGGGAAGCAAATAGTGTGGAGGAAACGTAATAGAGAAATACAGAAAGAAAATTTATGTGCAACCGTTAAGCACGGCGGAGGAAATTGTATGATTTGGGGCTGTATGTCTGCAAATGGGTGGGAAAGTTACAATTTATCGACACCATCATGGATAAGTATGGTTATATGAATATTCTACAAACAAACTTGGAGCCCAGTGTCGAAATTTTAGGGTTGAAAGACGGATATATGTTTCAACAAGATCAAGATCCGAAACATACATCGTACCTTGTAAAAGAATGGCTGTTGTATCACGTTCCAAAACAACTCCACACGCCACCCCAATCACCGGACCTCAATCCAATTGAGAATTTGTGGCAAGAATTGGAAAGAAAAATTAGACAGCATCATATTTCGAGTAAATACGCATTAAAAACCGTATTATTACGGGAATGGGAAAAAATATCAAAAGATATTACCCAAAAATTAATTGAATCGATGCCAAGACGATTGCAGGCAGTAATTGATGCGAAAGGATATTCAACAAAATATTAATAAGTTTATAAATAATCATTTTCACTTCTTTTATGTAAGCGTTCTAATAATTGTTTGACTGTAATTTCAGTACATGTTTTATTTTTCTATAATTTTATGTTAATAAATATAATTTTTTTACAGTTTTTTTTTATCATCTTAACTATTAGTTGTCATTTAGTACAATATATTTAAATTCAAATTTATTGAACTATAATCAATAGGTTTTTTCCTATTATTACTTGCATTGTATAAGGTGTTCTAATAATTCCTGGAGCCACTGTATGTATGTACATAAGTAGTAGGTAAATTTTTAAAATGTTAGTCCTTGGGTTTTTGGAAAAAGTCTAAAATGTTTGTCTGACGAAACCTTGCCATATTTTTAATTATTTCAGCTGCTTGCGTTTTCCCAATATTAAATCTCTTTGCTAAATCACGAACTGAAACTCTTTCTTTATCTAACAAATTTACAACTTCCATTTTTCCTTTAAGGAAAGCATTCTTTTTGATGCCAACATTTACATTCACAAATTAACTTCGATAATGCTGTCTGGACTAAAGACAAAATACTAATGCATATGTATAAACACGAAAACCAAGCTCTCAAGCAAAATAAAGGGGAATCACTTAATATAACAGGAGAATTACCGAATTTAATGCACATTACAATAAGCGGACCTAAGATATCGTCCGGCTATTAGAGTTTCGCGTCCGCCTATGGGAGATTTTTTGTCACATTGGGGAATAATCTAGTGTCCGCGTCCGTTTATGAGAGCGTCCGCTTATCGGAAAGCATTTAACATTGGAAATGATATGCCGAAATTTGGTTCCAGGAATTTTGTCCGGTTATGGGAGATGTCCGTTTATTAGAGCTGTCCGCAAGGAGAGCTTTCACTGTATATAAAACAATAGTTTACAAAGATCACATTAATAGTTTTGGACATAATTTTTTAATTAAATTTAATTATTAGTTTGTCTGGTTAACAAGGTATAAAATAAAAAATGTTTCACTGTGACGACGTTAAGATTAGCGCACTTGTGCCCGGTTTCACAAACATTTAAACTACGATTTCGGTTTAAATATTATAGGCTTAAATAATTTAATTGCAGTTTAAACGTTTGTGAAACCGGGCACTAATGTAGAAATTGTCTGAGTTTTTTTGATGAAACATTTAAAAATTTGTAAAAAATAAAGTCATGGTACAATTACATGGTATATGTTACAACTACAAAGTAAAAGAATAACTATTTTTCGACATGTCCAACATGAAATTTCTTTTAAGTGACCAAAAACAGGCACATTCAGCTTATTCCTACTAGTTTTAGCAAAGAATGTATGCAAACACTGATGGTAGAGTACTAAAAATGTGCAATAATAATAATATTTATTTTTGGTTGCCTTAATGCCCGATTTCTTCACCTAGCAGTTTTTCAAATTTATGAGCCGATTTAAAAATATTTTTTATTATTGATACCCTATTTTGCTTGTTTAAAGTACGCCTCAAACGTACCACCCTGGTTCCGTTTTCACCGAATGAGATAAGTTCAAAATATTTTTAATATTTCCAGATTCAAATAATCAACCTGGGTAGAATATGTAATTTAAAAAATATTATGTTTAATTAAACATTATAGAACCCCCATTTTACAATATAAAGCAACATCCGTAAACAAGTACAAAAAATAATATCAATATTACACTAATATTATTTACGTAATATTATTACGAACTGTATTGGAAATCAATATTGCACTATTAATTTTAACTATATGAAATGCCATAGATTTTTTTATGGGATTTAAGTATAGGGATTAGGGAAGGGGATGTAAAATTTTTGGGCACTTATCCAGCAAGTATTCCTGCACTAAACGACTTTTATGTTTTGGGTCGTTGTCTTGATAAAACTTGAAACTATGTTTTATTCCCATAGCACTTTGACACAAATTATTATTTAAAATATCCAAATATTTATATTCGTTCATAATTCCGTCAATAAATACTAATTTTCCTAAATCTTTAGAGGAAATACAGAACATTTCCTCCACCGTGTTTGATTGTATCACGCAAGTTTGTTGGATTTAACTCAGTATTTGGTCGGCGTCACACCATGGTTCGTCCATCTAATTCAAAAATATTATATTTACTTTTATCAGCAAATAATATTACATTATTCCACCATGTATGATCTTTGTATTTAAATCTTTGGCGAATTTTAATCGTTTTCTTCTATTTATTTCATTAATAAATGGATTTTTGCAAAATACTCGACCATTGATCCGTTATTTTTAAGAATTCTGCGAATAGTTTGTTCATGAACGTCTTTTCCTGTTCCTTGTAAAACTTCGGTTTTTAATTTAGGAGCACTAATTCAGGGATTTCTAATAATCTTTTGTAAAATTACCCTTTCTTCTCTAATACTTAATTTCTTTGGGCCGCCAGTTTGACGCTTTGATTCAATGCGATCTTCATTTTTAAAACGTTTTATTATGTCACATACTGTACTTCTGCTTAAATTGAATAATTTTTCAATTTCGCTGTACGATTTTCCATTTTCACGATGAAAAATGACTAATTGTCGTAAATCAAAATTTCAAGAATATATATAGCAAATATGATTGGCTGAGCGAATATTTACATAGTAGTTATGTCACATCGTAAATGTATACTTTCTTTTATTTCATCTTAATAGTTATGGGCGAATCTCTCCTCCTGTCTGAGGTGGTTACACATTTTATGCCTGAAGAAATTCCTTTGTCACGTCCGGGATTTAGATGAATTTCTTACGTTGAAATCGGCAGTGTCGGATGCTTTTGAAGACCATGATGCTCTAACACACACACGAAATTGGGATTTTAGAATGTAAAGTAGTATCTAGACACTCAAATTTGATCGGCGACACGGTTGCCAATACAGTACCCCTCAAGGTTAATGTGTACAAATTTTTAAACGACCTTTCTTATCAGAAGAAAATTCAAGTAGCGGTGTTCGAACAAGAAGTACATTGTTCTCGAGTAGAGGCAAGCGGTAGGTACCTGAAAGCTGTCATATCTCGAACAACGTGTTCATTGTTCAGACGACCACCACTCAAATTTTATCTTATGATAAGGAACCTCGTAAAATTGTTCGCCAACAGATTGACCTAGGGAAGGTTAATTAGTTGGGGATGAAGTTTGCTTGTCTAGATACCCTTTACGATATGATATCATAGTATTTATAACAATAATATTAGAAATACAGTAGTGTGAAATGAAATCCGAACACTAAAGATTTATACCTATAATTGACAAAATTTATTTTACCTGAAATTATTTTTGGTTTTTCTAAGTAGGGGTGTTTAAGTACTTCCCTTACAACCGCATAGATCACTTTTGTTATTTTAAAACTGGTGGTCAGTTAAATAGTACTTGTTATAAAAATTTGAGTAAAATATCTAAATTACTAAACGAGAAAAGCAGCAGTTATTCTCGCTTTCAGAGAAGAAAATCTTTCAAATACGTGAAATAAGTAAACGAGTTAAGTTTAGTGTTTCAACAGTAAGTGGATTATTAAAAAAAATTTGAGAAATTAGATCCACTGAAAGAAAACGGGGTAGTGGAAAAAAAGTGCAACAACAGCAAGAAACGATCGTCTTTAGTACGAATGTGTCTAAACAATAGGGCGTTGACATCATTAAAGTTGTGCTGTGAGTGGTTGGAAGCAATTGGGGTAAAAATTTTTCAATAGTACCTAAGAGGCTTATTTTCACTGGAGTTAATGCTAGACGACCTAGAAAAAGCCATTGCTTTCCAAAAAAATGCGATCAGCGCGGCTTAAATGGGCACAAGAGCATTCAAAGTGGACTGAAAAAATGATGGATGAAGTCATCTTCACAGATGAATCAAAATTTAATTTAAGTGACACGGATGGCATTCAATATGTACGGCGAAAACAAGGTGAAGAATGTAAGAATCAGTGTTTAAAAAGTACTGTTAAATTTCCTACAAGTGTAATGGTATGGGGATGCATACAAGTAACAACGTTAGTCTCTTGTACTTTATAGAGAAGACTCTTAAGGCAGTTGGTTATTTAAAAATTTTAAATGAGCATTTACTGCCATTTATTAAAAAGCCATTATATCAACTAAGAATTGCATATTTCAAGACGACTAAGCTCCGTGCCACCGTGCAAAAAAGGTAACATAGAATTTTTTTTATAATCGTACAATGTTCTAGCTGGTTTTTCTATAAATATCTTTTAAAAATATTACCGTTTTTGTTGCAGGTTAATGAGTTTATAGAAATAAAACACATAAAACCTTTGCCCTGGCCCACAAATTCTCTAAATTTACACCTAATTGAGAATTGCTGGTATATGATTTCAAACAATACACCATCCTACATATTATAATATAATATATTATTTTTAGAATATGGACTTCTGTTACTTCTTGTAACATTAATTGGTTTAATAGCTGTGCCAACATTATTATGAATTTATTATAAAAGTTCACCAATCTTTTTGAAATGGTTTATTTATGGCCCTTATTGTCTCCAGAAAACGGATGATCTTGAACGATACCGCCATTTTACTAGGTATCTTTATTGCGATATGAGGTTTTCCCAGGTGATAAAATCGAAATGATATATTTTTACATTAAAAAAAATAACTGCTGATACCCGAGAGGTAACCAGGTGATGTGTTGCTATAGGTTTGTACCGGTTCTATATAGCCTTTACTTAAATTGAATCGCTAAGTGCTGAAAGGAAAGTATTACAAAATCTTCATTTTGAGATAATTCAAATACAAATTATTCAGATATTGTCTCTGTGCTTTATAGAAATACAGGTACTCTTCCTCTATGTACTTCTGAACTTTTCTAATATCTTCTATCTTGAAATTTATGGGATATTTACCATGGGAGCGGTTAAGATTCCCGGAGCGCGATTTTACCATTTTTTGTGGATTATGAAAGATGAGGGTCCCAATAGCATAAAAAAATAAAATTTGCGAATTTTCACACAATTTTGAAAAAACGGCTTTAAAGTTAATTTGGAATGCAATTTTATCATTGGCTCTTTTCAACTGTAACCCCGCCCCCAAAATTGAAAGAGGCTGTGGCGACAGTAAATATACCAGAATCTCGGTTTTCACGACGAATTATGATAGATAATGGTGTAATTAGCTAAAATAAAAAATTAAAGTTGTGATCGGACAACAAATTTTCGAAAAAAATCACTTTTGTGTGAATTCGTGTCTGAGATGGTTGCACGTGTCAAAACCTACTCTCACGCCTCTCCGGGGCTCGTGCGAGCTTCGAGCGGTTTTGACACGTGCTTAATCATTAAAACATCCTTGCCTCAACTCGAAAATTTTGAAAGTTGACGCGACGGATCTCTAGAGCGACTGTTATCTTCCACCACTAGTCACTGTCGACCCAGGCACAGCCCCGTACCGCCAACAGAATGAATGATACCTTTTCATTTTAATAAAATGTACATTTAGTGGTTATAACAACTCCGACAAGATTGATCCTCACCCTTAAAGAGCTTGTATTTTGTGTTCTTTCGTTTGGTATAGCCATTTCTATAGGAAAAGTGTATTTACGATTCCTGGTATTTTAACTCTAGCCATTTACCATCATATGCCTGATTTGGCAAAATAAATCTTATTTTTAAACTAATACATTAACCATCGATTGCGATTACAGTCCCAGGTTTCGTCGCGTTAAACTCAAATTGCAGAGACGTTCATTGGCCGCCTGGGTGTTAGCGCAAGGACTGCGTTTAGTGCAGAATAGAAGGTATTGCATCAGATCTTCCCTTTTTACACCTAAAATGATGATTAACTAATTAACTCTATATGGTAGAATTTTTGTTCTAGCATTTGCTACCAAAATGCTAGCAAAGTAATGAAATGCTCGAATATTTTAAATAAACTAATAAAAACACAACCAAACTACGACACTTTTAAGCGACACCTAAGGGTACACCGCCTAAATGGCCTGTTGTAAAAGAAGTACCTGCACATTTTAAATCTAAATACTTGTTTATATCTTAAAAACATTTTGGGAAAATGGTGGTTGCCGTTTTTGTACAGTTATAACTACGCGAAATGTAAAAAAATGCGAGTGGCTCTAATAATATGATCACCCACTGTATATTGGAAAATTTATTATAACAAAATTTTCCAATATAGTTTTTGATTTTAATCCATTTCATTCATTTAGGGATAGTTTAGCTGATGATATCTTAAAAAGACGAAACCACTTTACGTAATGGGGTCCTAGACTAAAATGTAAGTTGGAAAATTTTTAAATTTCATTAAATTGTAAAAAAAAACTTCAAATTTCATTCAACTTGTAACCTTTTAAAATATTTTATTCAACATATAATTTCACATTTACAATTATGAATTATTTATGTTATATTTTTTTTTTTTTTATTATAATTCCCAGAATACATTACAATCTACCTGAGGGTATTTAGTAATTTTTTGGCAAACAATTTTTAGATGAAGTTTGCTCGTCTAGTTACCCTTTACGATATGATATAGTATTTATTACAATAATATTAGAAATACAGTAGTGTGAAATGAAATCTGAACACTAAAGAATTATACCTATAATCGACAAAATTTATTTTACCTGAAATTATTTTTGGCTTTTCTAAGTAGAGGGTGTTTAAGTACTTCACTTACAACCGCATACGGTCTTTTTCTTATTCCAAAACTGGTGATCAGTTAAAAATACTACTTGTTATAAAAATTTGAGTAAAATATCTAAATTACCAAACGAGAAAAAGCAGTTATTCTCGCTTTTCGAGAAGAAAATCTTTCAATGCGTGAAATAAATAAACGAGTTAAATGTAGTGTTTCAACAATAAGTGCATTATTAAAAAATTTGAGAAATTGGATCCACTGAAAGAAAACGGGGTAGTGGAAAAAAGTGCAACAACAGCAAGAAACGATCGTCTTTAGTACGAATGTGTCTAAACAATAGGGCGTTGACATCATTAAAGTTGTGCTGTGAGTGGTTGGAAGCAATTGGGGTAAAAATTTTTCAATAGTACCTAAGAGGCTTATTTTCACTGGAGTTAATGCTAGACGACCTAGAAAAAGCCATTGCTTTCCAAAAAGCGATCAGCGCGGCTTAAATGGGCATAGGAGCATTCAAACTGGACTGAAAAAATGTGGGATGAAGTTATCTTTACAGATGAATCAAAATTTAATTTAAGTGGCACGGATGGCATTAAATATGTACGGCGAAAACAAGGTGAAGAATGTAAGAATCAGTGTTTAAAAAGTACTGTCAAATTTCCTACAAGTGTAAAGGTATGGGAATGCATTACAAGTAACAATGTTAGTCTCTTGTACTTTATAGAGAAGACTCTTAAGGCAGTTGGTTATTTAAAAATTTTAAATGAGCATTTACTGCCAATTATTAAAAAGCCATTATATCAACTAAGCATTGCATATTTCAAGACGACTATGCTCCGTGCCACCGTGCAAAAAAGGTAACATAGAATTTTTTTTATAATCATACAATGTTCTAGCTGGTTTTTCTATAAATAGCTTTTAAAAATATTACCGTTTTTGTTGCAGGTTAAGGAGTTTATAGAACTAAAACACATAAAACCTTTGCCCTGGCCCGGAAATTCTCTAGATTTAAACCCAATTGAGAATTGCTGGTATATGATTTTAAACAAAATAGCCAAAGAACATCTAAAAAATAAAGAGGAGTTGGTAAAAGTTAGAAAAAAGTGTGGAAAGAAGACTTGGATAATAATTATCTAAGAAATTTAATTCATTCAATGCCGAGGCAAATAGAAGCTGTTATTAAAGCACGGGGGGATTCTACCAAATATTAAAACACACCACAAATTGTAAAATTGTAATTGCAGACCATAATAAAATTTTACTGTTGAAATTTTATTTAATTAAAAAATAAATTCTCATTTGAAATACTTACTAAAATTGTAATAATTTGAAAAAAATACCAAAACTCAAAAGTTACGTCTTTTTGAAAACCTACTTATGTTGGGATTTGTACCTAAGGGTTGTGTTAAACTGTACAGGTATAGAAAAAACCCGAAAGATTGACTAAAAATAATTTTTCTTAGTAATATCTTAAATTAGATAGTGTTCGATTTCATTTCACACTACTGTAAGATAATCGAAATATAACAACGAATATTTATTATATCGTATCTGACATTAGAGTTATAGACTAATTACCCTTAGTAGCAATTTTATTAACGGTTCGTCATAGAGGATTGGGGAAAAAATTTTGTTTACAAAAGCCTCTCTCTCTCTCTCTATAATCTTTTCGATTAAGTTTTATTCCGAGTCCCCGTTTCACATTGTTTGGTTTACATTTGCCTTATCATTGTTTTGTATATTCTAATTTTCGTTCTTCGGGAATTTCCTTATTGTTAATATTGCTTTTCGACTTCCTGCGCTTCTGTTGCTTTTAGTTATTCTTGCTTTGATCTCTTTGGTGTTATTGAGGCTGCTTGTTAGTAAGTACGCAAATATACAAAGTTTTTTAGGCCCTAAAAATGTATTCTCTTTTGTAATAAAGAAACCAATACAAAATCTGCCAATTCCAAGTCCAATTGGTAAATTTTATTCAAATTTGTTAATCAAAAAATAACAATTAGGCATAGCAAAGCACGTTTTATAGCGAGTCCGCTTAAGATTTAAAGAATTGATTAGAATAACCCCATATTTGTATTACTTTTCACACGGTTCCATGAACAGTGTCCGTTAAGAGAGTGTATACCGCATAATAAAAAATTGGTTTGGGTACGTTTTAGTAGGAGTGGTTTATCGTTCTTTTCTATGTAGGTAAATTAGACACAAATAATAATAGTAGATTATTGCAAGGGTTGGTATAGAGGTTTGTTTAACTTTGTAGCGGTTTTTTTTTAAATGTTTTCCATTACCTATACACCATCCTACATATTATAATATAATATATTATTTTTAGAATATGGACTTCTGTTACTTCTTGTAACATTAATTGGTTTAATAGCTGTGCCAACATTATTATGAATTTATTATAAAAGTTCACCAATCTTTTTTGAAATGGTTTATTTATGGCCCTTATTGTCTCCAGAAAACGGATGATCTTGAACGATACCGCCATTTCACTAGGTATCTTTATTGCGATATGCGGTTTTCCCAGGTGATAAAATCGAAATGATATATTTTTACATTAAAAAAATATATCTGCTGATACCCGAGAGGTAACCAGGTGATGTGTTGCTATAGGTTTGTACCGGTTCTATATAGCCTTTACTTAAATTGAATCGCTAAGTGCTGAAAGGAAAGTATTACAAAATCTTCATTTTGAGATAATTCAAATACAAATTATTCAGATATTGTCTCTGTGCTTTATAGAAATACAGGTACTCTTCCTCTATGTACTTCTGAACTTTTCTAATATCTTCTATCTTGAAATTTATGGGATATTTACCATCATATGCCTGATTTGGCAAAATATTTACATCTTATTTTTTTTAAACGAAATGTATGATACATTAACCCATCGATTGCGATTACAGTCCCAGGTTTCGTCGCGTTAAACTCAAATTGCAGAGACGTTCATTGGCCTGGGTGTTAGCGCAAGGACTGCGTTTAGTGCAGAATAGAAGGTATTGCATCAGATCTTCCCTTTTTACACCTAAAATGATGATTAACTAATTAACTCTATATGGTAGAATTTTTGTTCTAGCATTTGCTACCAAAATGCTAGCAAAGTAATGAAATGCTCGAATATTTTAAATAAACTAATAAAAACACAACCAAACTACGACACTTTTAAGCGACACCTAAGGGTACACCGCCTAAATGGCCTGTTGTAAAAGAAGTACCTGCACATTTTAAATCTAAATACTTGTTTATATCTTAAAAACATTTTGGGAAAATGGTGGTTGCCGTTTTTGTACAGTTATAACTACGTGAAATGTAAAAAAATGCGAGTGGCTCTAATAATATGATCACCCACTGTATATTGGAAAATTTATTATAACAAAATTTTCCAATATAGTTTTTGATTTTAATCCATTTCATTCATTTAGGGATAGTTTAGCTGATGATATCTTAAAAAGACGAAACCACTTTACGTAATGGGGTCCTAGACTAAAATGTAAGTTGGAAAATTTTTAAATTTCATTAAATTGTAAAAAAAAACTTCAAATTTCATTCAACTTGTAACCTTTTAAAATATTTTATTCAACATATAATTTCACAAGTTAATAAACATTTACAATTATGAATTATTTATGTTATATAAAATGTTTGTATTTCACATATTATTATTACTTATTAAGTAGTCAATAAAATTTTAGTAGCTCATCACTGGAAGTAATGATACAATAAATCTCCCAATTATTTATAATTATAGAGCTGTTAATTTGAAATTCACTATAGTTTATTCAGTCTTGTGTAATTTATTGTGACCAAATAATTTAGTATTATAATATAGTGTTTAAAATCAATTATCAGTCCAGGTCTCTGATGGGAATCAATAAAATCGAAATATCATCTATCATAGACTAAAAGATTTTGTTTAAAATAAGTGGAAAAAAATTTACGAATTTATAAATTTAATTAAAAATTTACTTAACTGAATATTTTACAAGTTAATAAAATGATGATACAGTGGTTAGAAAAATATTACATTTTATCTTGTAATTTATTGATGATTGTAGGAACAATTGCTTACTAAATAACTGTGTTGCAGGTACCGAATGGAATAATTTAAAAAAGATTATAAAGGTACAAAAAAAGCAGATACCCAAGATTAAAAAAGTTAAGCGATTAATATCAAAACCTGGAACAAAAAAACGATCATCAGGAAAAGAAAATTTGGATGTGGATGGTAAAAAATCAAAGACAAATTTGAAATGCAAATCAATTTTGATTAGTAATAATATAACAAAAGAAAAATTGGTTTAAGTATGCCGCTTTAGGCGATTGTAACCTTTTAAAATATTTTATTCAACATATAATTTCACATTTACAATTATGAATTATTTATGTTATATTTTTTTTTTTTTTTATTATAATTCCCAGAATACATTACAATCTACCTGAGGGTATTTAGTAATTTTTTGGCAAACAATTTTTAGATGACATACAAGAGATTTAAACATGTGGGAGATTGGTCATTACCAGGTCTCCCATTACAAATCAATTAAATAATTAATTGTTGTTGACCACTGGGTTCTCAAAAGGTTTTACTTGAATCTAGTAGTTAGGTCTGCAGGATTAAATCTCTTCAGTCTGAGATTACTAAATGGACTCTTACAAAGTCTTTCCGCGAGTTGGTTAGGATGAATGCTAAGACGTTGCCCGTAAGTAACACTGTAGTTTGTAATTTCGTCCTTAACACTTGACATTTTTAGATCGCGGCGAATAAGATCGTTTGGTACATACCACGGTGCGTCCACTATCATTCGCAGCACCTTAGCTTGGAAGCGTTCCAGAATTTCCACGTTTGAATTGGAAGCCGACCCCCACAACTGTATCCCGTATGTCCACACTGGTTTTAACATCACTTTATATAAGAGGGTTTTATTCTCGATTGTTAACTGCGAGTTTCTACCGATAATCCAGTGCAATTTTCTTAGTTTAATACCTAGTTGTTTTCTTTTCGTGAAGATGTGCGAACGCCATGTCATGCGGCGATCCAGGTGCATGCCCAAGTATTTGGCTTCATTAGATTTAGGTATTTGCAAGTTATTTAGGTAAACAGGAGGGCAATCCTCTCTACGCATAGTGAAGGTTACTTGTACACTCTTGGTTTCATTGGCTTTAATCCTCCATTTCTTCAGCCATTCCTGTACCATTAGTAGGTTCGTTTGCAGGATATTAGACGCAACTGCCGGATTTTGATGTGTTGCTAAGATTGCGGTATCATCAGCAAATGTGGCGGTCATACAGTTTGGATTTGTTGGTAGATCTGCGGTATAAAGGAGGTAAAGCAGCGGTCCCAGCACACTACCCTGGGGCACACCAGACTCGATCGGTTTTAAGTTTGTATATTCTTCTTGGAATTTTACCAAGTAATGTCTGTCTTGTAGATAGGATTTCAAGATCAGGTAGATGTTGTCAGGAAGAGCCTTTCTGATTTTATACAATAGTCCCCCATGCCAAACCTTATCAAAGGCTTGGCTAACATCCAAGAATGCCGCTGTGCAATATTTTTTTTCTTCTAGTGCTTTACTGATCTTAGTTGTTATTCGATGTACCTGTTCAATTGTGGCATGTCCTTGTCTGAAGCCAAACTGATGGCCGGGGATGAGCTGCTTCTTCTCCAGTATTGGTTTAATTTTCTTTTTCAAGAGTAATTTTTCGAATAGTTTGGACAAAACTGGCAACAAACTGATCGGACGATAAGATTTTATATCTTCTGCCGGTTTTCCTGGTTTGGGTACCATTATGATTTGTGCTACTTTCCACTGACGAGGAAAATAGCCTGTTCTCAGTATGGCATTAAACAGTTGGGTTATGAATCTAATCGCCCCGTCCGGCAACTCTTTCACAATCCTACCTGTAATGAGGTCATATCCAGGGCCCCTTTGCACTGAGCTCTTTATTTATAGCGAGTCTTACTTCTCAATTGTGAATTTTTGATAGGCAATTCGAGTTGTCCGGGAGCCTCTAGTGATTGTTCGATTTCATTTTCTTCTTCTTTGTATTTCCGTGAGGGAGGGGCCGAGACATATTGTTATTACTTATTAAGTAGTCAATAAAATTTTAGTAGCTCATCACTGGAAGTAATGATACAATAAATCGCCCAATTATTTATATAGAGCTGTTAATTTGAAATTCACTATAGTTTATTCAGTCTTGTGTAATTTATTGTGACCAAATAATTTAGTATTATAATATATTGTTTAAAATCAATTATCAGTCCAGGTCTCTGATGG
Organism: Lycocerus yunnanus; assembly: GCA_036346125.1. Lineage (NCBI taxonomy): Eukaryota > Metazoa > Arthropoda > Insecta > Coleoptera > Cantharidae > Lycocerus > Lycocerus yunnanus. Next base: position 4,483,958 of record JARFIX010000008.1, read on the forward strand.
GAATCAATAAAATCGAAATATCATCTATCATAGACTAAAAGATTTCGTTTAAAATAAGTGGGGAAAAATTTACGAATTTATAAATTTAATTAAAAATTTACTTAACTGAATATTTTACAAGTTAATAAAATGATGATACAGTGGTTAGAAAAATATTACATTTTATCTTGTAATTTATTGATGATTGTAGGAACAATTGCTTACTAAATAACTGTGTTGCAGGTACCGAATGGAATAATTTAAAAAAGATTATAAAGGTACAAAAAAAGCAGATACCCAAGATTAAAAAAGTTAAGCGATTAATATCAAAACCTGGAACAAAAAAACGATCATCAGGAAAAGAAAATTTGGATGTGGATGGTAAAAAATCAAAGACAAATTTGAAATGCAAATCAATTTTGATTAGTAATAATATAACAAAAGAAAAAATTGGTTTAAGTATGCCGCTTTTAGGCGACGAAATTGACGTTTTCCACACGGTGAATCAACCTGAACAAGGTACGCTGATAATGAACAATGTAAGCAATAATTTTTCCTTGACTGAAGAAACATCGAAATCGAATGAATCCGATTTACAAAATCATCTTAAACAAATGACTTCTCAAACAACTGATGGTCAAAACAAATTTGATTCTTATTCTGAAATTGTGAAGACAGATTCAGATCGAGAAAATTCAGTTGTTGGTTACAAGTATCGAATTGGAGATGCAGATCAAGATAACTACACCGGCTGTATTGGCGATTTTCGTAAATGTAATGAATCTTCAATTAAATCTGCTGATGTATCCGCTTCTCATATTCTAATTAATGAACATTTACCAATGTTCTCAGTTAAAAGAAAACATTCTATTAAAGAGTGTAAAAGAACTCATAGAAAAGCAGTTTTCGATGAAAAAGATTGTGAAATTAATCCAAGATATCAGGTCATATTTGCAGGAAAATTTTTATGTTCAGGTTTTGATTATTGTAAATTAGATCAAGAATTTTTCGATGTTGTTATATTTTTACCAAATCTAGATTCGAAACAAGTTGAAAAACGAAAATGCATGATTACAGTATCATCACTGTTACTGGAAGATAACATTTTAGATTTGATCATAACCCCTTTATTAAAAACAGTCAAAAAATTCACCGACCCAGAAGCTGCATTTGTATTACAGAAGAGTGTGGACTCTGCAATGGAACAAATAATTGCTTCTCAATTGGATGGACTTCCAAGTAAGAATAAAAGCTGTACTTTTTAAATTCTAAACTTAAAAAAAATTATTTGCAGATCTTAAAATTCGTTTTGTACAAAGTAATAAATCTGGCGTTCGTCCATTAAGAAATGAGGATTTATATTCTGATATTGACTCTGATGATGATATCAGCGATGAAGATCAGCGAAATATTGAATATAATATAAATGCTGAATGCAAAACCACTATTTATTGCTGTTATAAAAAAATTACTAAAAGAAGAAATATATTTCAAATTAACTTATACAATGGCGTTATTAATATAAATGGTAAAGATCGCTATTTTAAAACATTAGTAGGAAGAGTAATTTTTCATTAATGCTCGAATGTTGATGTTTGTTGAGCAAATTTTCCATATTTTTAAAGAGAATGATTTTAAACTTGAAGAAAATGAATCAAAAAGGAAAAGTTCTGGTGTTTACCCCTATTTATGTTCAAGAACAAGAATTCATTTTTAAATTTTAGCAGTAATTTCATTTTCTCTCTTTGATTCACCAAGGAAAAAATCCTTACCGATATTTTATTTTATAAGTTTTAGTTTTGTTTTCAATTGTAAGTTACATTTTAAGTATCTTAATTTTTTAACTTTTATAAACTTCATTGATTTTTAAATAATATTACTGCAAAAGTGTTATGTGGTATTTTCGAATAGGTTTTTTTTATAACAATCATGCATGATGCTCTAAGAAAGTTTTGTTTTTATGATGTTTATTTATAATATTTATCAATTTTATCATTTTGACTTTATTTTATTTACTTTTATATTATTATATTGTGTTGCAGTATTTTACTTTCTGTGTTAATTTAAAAAATACTTGTCTGAAAGGATTCCTTCTTTATTGTTTAACTGAATTTGCTCAGTTTAAATTCGAGCAAATTGTTGTATACTTTGTTATTGAGTGCGAGCAATATTCATGTATTCTTCTACACAATGTTTATATTTTATATGTTGATAAAAAAAGAACAAATTTTGCATTAAACTGATGTATTTATTGTATGAAGTTTTTAAAAACTACAGATAATCGTCATTTTAGCTTAAAATTCATAAATTTTTACTTCCTATATTATTCATTTAGTATCACTTAAAATTTTGTTGAATTTATTATCAACTTGGAACCATACATTGTAAGGAATATTGTTTTATTAAAGTTCGAGCTACTTCTGCATGCCCTACAAAATAATATGTTATGTTAAATAAAATCAACCATATTTAATTGTATTTACCTAATTGCAATTCTATGTATAACACCAACATAATAATTTGTGCTGGAATTTTGCAAACAGATCTACCTTGCCATACTTGTTTCAATAATGCAGATGCTTGATCAAACTGCCCCAACAAAGTCTTACATACGGCTAAATTATACTGCATTGTTGCATGTGCACTTCCCATATCAACAGGAAACCATTCTAAAAAGAATTATACAAAAATGTTCGAGTTAGAACAAATAAATAAATATTTACTTGAAGGTGGATTTGTTTTAATAGCCTGAATTTCTATATCGTCTTCGGCAGGACAGTCGATTGAAATGTCTTGAACGAGGTCAGGTTTTAAATGCTCCTGTGCCTCACTAATTTTATCTAATAATACTAACGCTTCTGCCGAATACAAATGTCCCAATAATCTTAAAAATTTCCAAGTAAGCATCAATCACTTCAAATTCTTTCTGAATACCTACCTATGAGCGCCAGAAATTTTTGGTTGTGAAAGTAAATTGTCAGCATATTCCAAAGCTAAAATGTAATCACCCAAACATAAAGCAACGTATGCACTAGCTGCAAGAATTGCATTTTTTAAAGAAGCAATGCAATTATCAGAGAATGGAGTCGAAGGTGCCGATCCTGAAGTAGGTGGAGGTTGTGATCCCGCAGGTCCGTGGCCAGGTAATAATAAAAGGGAAACAGGAGATATTATAGTATCAGTTGGAAGTAAAAGATAAGCATTTTTAAGACATAGAGAAGCAAACTCCAAGGTCGGGACTGGTACAGCATAAGATTGCCCTTCTGCACTAAAATTTAAATCTCATTTCAATTTAAGTAATTTTGAATATTATACTACTTACCTATATTTTTTGTCTTTAGTTAAATTTTTTGCCAATATAACTTTTTTAATTTTTTTTGTACCTATAACGTCTACAATAATTTCCTTTTGTTTCTTTTGTATATCAAAATCTATTTCATTAGACTAAAATTTTATTATATTAAAATATTTTATATATATAAATTTATCAAATTTCCTACCTCTTTGTGTAATCGAATGCAACATTCTCCTAATCTGAGCCACAATCTTGCATTACGATGATACCTTCTAACAGCCACTATTAAACAATCAAATGCATTTGCTGGACGTCCAGCATGAAGTAGTGATATTCCAAGATTGTACACAAGTTCGTGATATCTTGATGAACCTAATGTGTATAACTGTCTTTCACCTATAATTTAAAATAATAAATATTAGAAGAGAGTATCTTATATTCAAAATTTTTTGATTTTGAACAATGGTAATAATGAAAAATGAGTAAAAACCAGTGGATGGAAAATTTTGTAGTTAAAAATTTGGACTTTTCCCGAGCTAATCTTTATACACTCAAGTCGGGAAATATGGAATAAAACACAAGAACTTTTTTCGCAAAAATACTAATTTTGTTTAAGTTAAAATGCACATTTTAGCATCCATTCCTTTGACTTTTTTTTTCTTAAGTTACATTATATATAGAATAATCATAGCTAACTTCTTTCCTTTTTTGTATGCTGCAGTGAGAGGGTTGGAATTAAAAGTTTTGAAATATTGTTCAATATAATTTGTATTTTCTTTAATAATGTGGATAGCACAATAAGTATTTAATTGGTAATTATTCAAATATTAAATAAACCATGGTAGGAAAATGAAAAGAAATGCCTTAAGTCAATTAATTAAACATTAATTAAATGACACCAAAAAATAAAGGTTACCATTTAGAAAAATCCATTAATGATGTGATAACTCATAAGGTCAAAGGAATAGGTGGATGCTATTAAAATGAGACTTTTTAATAAAAAAATATAGGAGTTCAAGCATTTTTGTAAAAAAAGTTGTTTTTTAAATTTTATTCCATAATCCAAATTCCAAAATTACACGCTTGTAAAGTGTATCTGATGTAAGAAATAAGTGAATTAAAAATTTGTATTTTTTGAGCAAAAGTTTTTATTTCTATTAAAAATGGTCCTATGCTATGATTATTTCACAGAAGGGTAAATCAGAGGGAGAAGCATGATGTAGACGGTTTATTAAAAAGGAATCGTAAAATAAATCCTATCTTAAAGGTTAATCATATTAATTTGAAATTTAAACTACTGCAGTATAATTTAGAAATTACGCTTACCAGTTTCTTTTGAGTTTTGATTATAAGCCAGATCTTCTTTCAGTGCTTTTTGATAATAATGACAGGCAAAAATGAAATTTTCCCATTGCGTGATGAACTACTCCTAGGTTGTTATACTGCATAACCAATGCTGATTCACCTACGTCACTAAAAATATGTGTTTACTATTTTTCGAAATTATATATATTATTAACCTCTGAAATTAATATTAGATTAATTTAGATTAAAAGGTTAAATAAATAATAAAACGAAATATTATTCGTAAGCTTTCAGCAATGGTTACTGCTGTCATCAGACAATTTCCATGTAATTGCACTATTATTATTAAACTTCTGATGACAGCAGTAACCATTGCTGAAAGCTTACGAATAATAATATTTCGTTTTATTGTTTATTTAACCTTTTAATTTTAAAAATTTTAATCTAATTTTACTAGTTTTCGTTAAATAAAATATCTCTTGCTTACTTGTAAGTTAAATCATTGATCGAAATGTTGTTCAAAATTTCTATAGCTTTATTATAATTTCCACCCAAATACTCATAGTTGGCGTCTAAAAAATTAGCTCCCACATTCTACAAAAAAATTAAAATGTTAAAAGTAAGTTTACGTATATTATCAAGTATTTTGTAAATAGAAAATTATTTTTAAAAAAAAAAAATATTTAAAACCTTATAGAAAATTTGGGAAATATTATCAGAGCACATAAAAAAATGTGCACATAAAATTTAAATTAGACGGGGCTCGAGGTTTGACTGTAGCCAATCACAGAAACGTATTACAATTTTTGATTTTTTTGCGTCTACACGGCAAATTTTTTAAATCTTCCATAGTTTATAATCCTTCTAATTAGATCCCATAATTAGCTTTCATTTCTATAGGAAATTTTTATTTTCGGGTTTCTATTATCATACCCTGCCCTTTCCAAAAAATTTGGCATTCCTGTAGGAACAATTGACAGGAAAATAAATAAATGGGAGACAAAGGGTCTAACCGAGCAAGATAAAATTGTTGTTACGGAGCTAAAAACGATCAAAGGAAGCAAAAAATATTGCCCAAATCAGAAGTATTTGACAATGTCACTTTTAAGTGTTCCTTCCTAAGCGAAAATTCAGGGTATTTGTTTTCCCGTCGTTAACTAATAAATCAGTGGTGCCAGCCGAGAAATTTGCTAAGGTTCTTTAGGTATCACCAAATTGAGAAGAGATGGTTTTCCTTCAAATACTTTTAATCAATAAAAGTTTTAGTTTTAAATTTATTTTAAGTTTTAAGGTGTAAATTTAAAATATAATTGATTGACGTAAATAAATATGGAAACATAAACATGTTCCAAGTCGCCCTTTTCAGTAATCACTTGGAACAGATACTATTAAAAAAAAACAGCGACAAATAATGCTTTAAAAAGTTTAGGTTTTAGAAATGTATTCATTATATTCTAGATTTCGATAAAATAAGTTCGGTTTTCAGTAAAAAATTTGGTTTTCATAAAATCGGCATCGAAAGCTAAAAATCGTTCCAAGTAGCCACTTTTTACTCAAAAAGTGGTAGGAAATGCAAAATAACAGATTATAATAATTAAATTAGTAATATATTAGGGAGATTACTTTTTAGCCCCCTTGGTGTATTTGAAATTACTTAAGTTTTCCACGCTTTTCATGATTAGGCCTTTTGCATTAAAAAAAAAGGATTACAATAGTTTGCCGTACACTATGCTCGAGTGATTTGAAAATGAAAATCACATTTTCATAACATTTTTGTGATTTCTGCATACGTAATATAAAAATAGTTGAACTGCGCAGTTTGATAAGGAAAAAGGTTGTATTTGTTAACATTTCCTCATAATTATATTAGCGAAGGGTACACAAAGAAAGTGTCACATCAAGTTGGAAATCGTAACGAAAATTAAATAGAAGTTACCTTCAAAATTAAATTCGATTTAGATAATTAGGCCAGTCAGTAGAGAATCGAAATAAGGTGGTATGTTGCAAACGGTGGTGTAGAAGATTTTATTTTTAACTTGTATAAATAGGTACAAGCATGTGAAAAACAAAATGCTAACACGGGCGACCTCAGGAGAACTTTTGGCAGCCAAAGAACTTCAAAATTTTAGGACTTTTTAGTTTTTGCATATAACTCCTAAACCGTGGATCCTATCAAAACATTTGTGGTTTAACAAATTAAAGAGCGTTAAATTCTGCGTCGAATAAGTACCACAACTTAATAATTTGGTCAAGTGGTATGGTCGAAAACTACGCCCAAAAACGATGATTTTTCTAATTTTGTCAAAACTGAGATTTAGTAATACGTAAGTGTGCGTCCGGCATCGATCGCGTTGCACTAAATTCGTTGTAACTTTTAAACTAATTAATGAAATTGAGCATTTAAAAGCTTAAATGAAAGAAGAAACATGTAGCTATTGGACTATTATATTTTCTAATATAAAAATGAATGTATATAAAAGTAGTAAATGTATATAGTTGGAACATACGGAGATATCCGATAAAATCGCTAAGAGCTCTACCATTTCTACAATTCTTAAAATAAAGATCTGAAATTTTCTTAAATTACTCTAGAAGTAATGTATAAAAATATCCGATAAGTTAAAAAAATCTCAAAAATTTAGTATTGAAGATGTATACTTCCAAAATTTCAAAATTTTGGGTAAGTAATAAAATCTTAAATGTATACCTAACTTTAACCACATATTACTCTTGCTTAAATCGCGTTATTGGATTTCTGCAGGTGCGATTTTTAAAGCTTGAATGTGTACTTTAAGATGCTATAAGAGGATTTAGGTTAAAAGTAAATCAACCCTTTTATTTTACAGAAATAAAAATAAATTTTTTGCTCCAAAATTCGTTAAATTAGAGGTACGTTAAACGTTAATAACTTTTATAAAAATTTATTTAACCTACCTAACTAGCATATATTATTAATAGGACTTAAAAAAAAGTGAATTTAGTGTAAAAAATTTTAGAATATATAATAATAGCTCTTAGCGATTTTATCGGATATCTCCGTATGTTCCAATTATATACATATACTACTCTTATATACATTCATTTTTTATTTTAAAATATAATAATCCAATAGCTACATGTTTCTTCTTTCATTTGAGCTTTTGAATGCTCAATTTCATGAATTAGTTTAAAAGTTACAACGAATTTAGTGCAGCGCGATCGATGCCGGAAAGCGCACTTACGTATTACTAAATCTCAGTTTTGACAAAATTAGAAAAATCGTCGTTTTTGACCGTAGTTTTCGACCATACCACTTGACCAAATTATTAAGTTGTGGTACTCATTCGACGCAGAATTTAATGCTCTTTAATTAGTTAAACCACAAATGTTTTGCTAAGATCCACGGTTTAGGAGTTATATGCAAAAACTAAAAAGTCCTAAAATTTTGAAGTTCTTTGGCTGCCAAAAGTTCTCCTGAGGTCGCCCGTGTTAGCATTTTTGTTTTCACATGCTTGTACCTATTTATACAAGATAAAAAATAAAATCTTCTACACCACCGTTTGCATCATACAATTCCTTTACTGACTGGCCTAAATGAAAATCCTTCGTAGTTTAATCATGACCGAAACAAATTTTAGGGTATAACAATGTCTCAGAAATCATTTTATATGATAGTTAAGCCATTATTAATTTTCGGAAAATTGCTAGGTACTGTTCCATTTACCTGCAGAAAAACAGGATATTATCCATCAAAATATCTGTCTGTAGTTTTAATTATAATAAGCATTACGTACGCAGCTTTTACAGCCGCCGCAATTTACATTCGCGTACATTTCACTTTTACTTCTACCATCACCACAATAACCGATATTTTGCAAATAACAGCTGCCGCTGTACAAGTTATTACAATTTGGATAACGAGTGCGTGTTTTCAATGTAAGCATATAAAATTATTAAAATACTTGGAAGAAACTCAAAAAAAGCTTCGAACTCTTGGCCCATGGATTTATTTGAATAACATAGAAAGATTTATTTGGACACAGATATTTTTACGATTAACATTACTCATTGTGTGTTGTATTGTTCAACATGTATACTTTGAGTTTGGAAATCACGCAATTATAATTATATTCGATATCAGTTTTACTTTCCAGTGATAATAAATGCAGGATTATGTACGCAAATATCGATCTACATTATGATGGTCAGAGAAAGCTACACCATACTCAACCAACATTTAAGTAGCTCATCAAAATTCCTCAAAACTTTTCCACCGAACAAAAAATGGTTAAAAACGATGGTAGTTTTAAAATCGAAACAATGTTTTATACAGTCAACACCTTCATTATACCACAAATTTAACAAAATTTTGTATCTTATCAATGACATATTTGGATTATCGTTATTAACAACTTTTGGTGTATCTTTTGTGATCATTATTATTGATTGCTATTATATTTTGCTTTTGATGCAAGATTCAAATTATATCCAAGTGATGGGAGCTATTTGGGCGACGGTGTGCAATTGTGCTCCGTACGTTCTCGATATTTTTTACCTTTGCTATTTATGTAACACCACAGTGGAACAGGTAAGTTACGAGCAATGCTGATTGCTATATAATGAAAAATTCGTGTTTTATGCGATTTATTTCCAAAAAGTTACAAATATTAAAATAATATTCCTACAATCGTGAAACATTTCCTCACGCAAACTTCTAGCAAAAATACGAATTTCTGGAAATAAAACGCAGAAAACCGAGGGGTTAATCAATCGGAAATTCTTGTGTACATAATTATTATAATTATGATTGTATTAACCCCTTGCAAAAAAAGGAATTTAGAATTCCAGAATCTAGATAAATAATTTACTTTCAGGCCAATTTGTCGGGAAAGCTTATTTACAAATTACAAAACAACGCTGAGTTTGATATGCGCATAGAATGGTTTTCACTGCAACTAATTCACGAAAAAATCGAATTTAAAGCGGCTGAATTTTTTCTAATAAATTATAGTTTAATATTTTCGGTGAGTACCAAGGAATCTAGTGGCGATTTTACTAATATTTAGTAAATTTCAGTTAATGGGTGCTGTAACTACATATTTAGTTATTCTAATACAATTTTCTACCAATGCCAATAGCTTATAATATATTATAATCATTGAAATTGCGCACTTAAATTTAATTAAAAGAACAATTTCATAATTAAAAATCATTGATTGACAAAATATTTGTACTATGGCTAGGTACTTGTAATATAAATTCGTAATGTATTGACATTAAAAAACCAATTATTAATATCTACTTAATAAAATTATACTTTGACAGGATATTCAAAGTAATCGATCATTTCACATACTACATACCTCCGTAGATATACGCATAAACGCGGGTATTTTTAGTAAATTGTGCGAATCATAATTGAATATTTCCTTTTTCGGTTATCTTCTTTGCAAAAATGACTACCAATTTTTATCAAGCAATAAATCCGTTACTAATTATATCCAAAATATTTGGAGCAATATCCATTAGATTTAATTCGCTAAAATATCAAGTGTGCAAATTTCAAATTTACTTTAAAATTGGATTATGTTCTATTTATTTGATATTCTGCGGATATACTGTCTTTATACGTAAACAGTTTGTTTATAACACTTTGATGATGACAACTACCGATATTATGCAATATGGCGTTACAACTCTACTAGTAATAACAATATGGATTTTCAGTGCCAGATATCAAAATAAAAATATAAAAATCTTAACAAGAATATTAGATTTGGACAAAGATATGAGAAAATTGGGAGTTTGGATAAGCTATGAAAAACTCAACAAGTTCATCTATTACCAAATTTTTGTTCGTTGCCTTCTAAGTTTTCTGGTTATCGCATATCGATCTATAGCAATGAACTATTCTGAACACATCTCTATTTTAAATACAATTTTATTACTATTTATAATCGAATTTCCAATAATCATGAATACTGTGGTATGTCAAGAGGTGTCAGTATACATAGCAATCTTGAGAGATCGTTTTAAAATTTTAAATAAACATTTGGATGCATTGCAAACCTCTTCCAACGGTTTGGCTAAAAACGATATAAAAATAATTAAATTAACTACATTCTTGGGCACCACATTAAAAATGTTGAGAACTGTGTGCCCTTTACATCACGAATTGACAAAAATATCAGAAATTATTAATGCACGCTTTGGAATTGTACTGCTTATGTCCTTTCTCAACACTTTCATAAGTACCGTTGTAAATTTGTATTTTTGCAGTAAAATTTGGCAGGACAAACATACCTCCAATAAACTGGTAATAATAATTGGAACAGTTTTAAATTGTGCAACTTATATCATGGAAACTATTTACATTTGCCACATGTGTAATACTACAGCAGAAGAGGTAAAATAAAATTTTGCAAGAAAAAACTATGCATCAGTAATATGACTTATTTTAAGTGTCTCAATATTAGGATCTCACTAATAATTTTTGTTTTAATATCTATCTTTTGCCAGTTTACTTGCATTTTAATTATTTCTAAAAATTCTTCCTTATTTTCTTATAAGCGAGATCTTGATGTCGAGTCACTTGCTATTACACGATTGCACCCCATATAAATTTAACACTCAAAAGAAATTATTTTACATTTTACTTTGTGATCAATCAACTATTATACACTATACTAAACCTTTTTAAATCTGAAGGTTCAAATAAACAATTTTTAGCATTATGAATCTGTCGGTATTAGTGATAATTATGGACTTATATCCGCTTGTACCACATATACTTAGGGCCGGTTGCACCAACTAAATTTAACTCAAGTTTAACGCGTTTTATAAGTTTCAATAAAAAATACTTATAATATACCATAGCGCATACATAATATTCTATGTTAGAAATGTTATAAAAAATATAGCTAACGTAGTGAGGCAAGTATTTTCATAGATTCAAAAATAAAATTAAAAAACCCAACATAGAAAGTACTTAAGCATTGTTTTGAAAAAATGCTTAAGAATAAATAGTCCCTAAAATTAATTTTATTTACCACTAGCGAGAATACCACTAGTACTTGATACTTAAATGCATGCTACTACAACACCCCCCCCCCCTCAATGTGGTATTCTTTAAATACTGTTTTCACAATTGCTTATATTATTTTATAAAATTATTTTCTTTCTTTTTAAAGACTATTAATAAGTACCTTATTTTTCATTAGTGTTTACTTTTCATTAGATTTCTTTTTCAATTTTGTGTTGTACTTTTAAAACAACGCAACACGTAAGTACGATTCATTCACTCACGGGTATTTGAGTTTTTGTTGTGCTGTTTTTGACACGATCGTCCCACGTCCTAGTTGAGAGGTAAACCCCCGATTATTGCACTCCGGTGGGTTAAGGGTTTCATTAGTTGTTTGGAGGAATCTCGTTCCGGGAGTTGCTCGGAGCAGATTTATCATGATTTATCGGAGGTAAAAATTTATAAAAATATTATACAGTCGGGCCCAGTACAGATAAAGCTTCGTCACTTTCGATAGTTGTATGAAATAAGATGAAAATTGCTAGTCAAATGAATGTTCTATATAATAAATTTAAATCATAAAATAAAAGCGGTAAATTCAACACTGCCATTATAATAATTATGTTGAAGTTAAAAGTATAGGACTATAGCTATTTTAGTGCGTCAATTAATTAATTTGGGCGGCGCGGAACCAGCTTGACGCCTATTTTCAGTTTTCATAGAAATAGATACCAAGGTTAGGTAGGATGAAACTGAGATTTTTTGAGAAAAAATTCTTTGTTTCTTTTTCATTTTTTTGTTCAATAAATTGTGTCGTGTCATGCATTCCAACCATTGCTGCGCTCACTTCTCTCAGATCCTTCTAATTTACACTATTTTAGTTTTCGCCACAACATTCTATCACACAGTAAGCTACATTGTTGCTTCTATGGAGCTCTGTGAAGTGCGCAGGCACACTTGAAGCACTATATCCGGCATATGCTGCTATCGTTAGTTCTTTATAGAATTAATTATTTAGAGTGGGGTTGCAAGTATTGGGTAAACTTTAGAGATAAAATTAAATAAATAATTACACGTTGCACTTCTTGCAGAAAATTTATTATCTTTTGGCTACCGGTTTCGACCTTTTAACGGGTCATCTTCAGGCCATGTGTCGGTTGTATGGGGTGCCTGTAGCATCAGTTGTTGTTGGTTCTCAATTATCAAGAATTGTTTCAACAATTCTTAGTTTTGATTTTATAATTTTTGACTTGTCGTTTTGCTGTTCCTTTTGATAATTGAGAACCAACAACAACTGATGCTACAGGCACACATGGCCTGAAGATGACCCGTTAAAAGGTCGAAACCGGTAGCCAAAAGATAATAAATTTTCTGCAAGAAGTGCAACGGTGTAATTATTTATTTAATTTTATCTCTAAAGTTTCTTTATAGAACTTTATTCCATATTGTTTCTTCATCTACCAGGTTTTATTTCATTCATTTTATTTTAAAATTTCATCATTGTTTGGATATCATATTATATTTGAATTGCTCTCAATTGAGTGAAAGCATTAATTTTCTTCATTGATGGGCGTCGCCAAAGGAAAGGGCAATCCTCGTGATTAATCAGGCCAATACAGAATTAAGTTAATTAATTTATTGGGCTAAAGCCTAGTTCAGTATTCAGATCTGATTGATACTTTGCAGGAGGATGTATTGAAAGGTCTGTATGATGTCCATCAATGATGGAAAATGCCCATAATAACCTCCTCTCTCCTTTGCCAGCGTCCATAGCCGGGGAATACATGTACCTGACTGTTATACTAACGGGATTATTATCCAACAAATAGTTTAATCATTATCCCTTAATGCACAATATTTTTATTAATTTAGAGTTAAGGGTTAATGGTTAACAATAAATTAGAGTTAATTATCATAAGATGTATTATTATAAGTTGAACCCTAAACAGTTAATTATTAGCTTTTATAAGTAAGGTTGAAATATTTAAAGCAGTTATTATTTAATTCTTTAAAATAAATCTTTACAGAACTTTAAACTTGGTGTGTTCTAAACTGAACTACATACATGGTTTTGTATTTCACCTTTATTAAATATTTGGTACATTTAAAATACTTTTGATATTGTTGCTGACAGCTTTCGATAGGTCTACCTATACCCACAGATTCACGATGATGAATTTTATAATTGTTTGTGTTTCTTTCAGCTTCTCCATTTTTTCAACAGCCAATTTCATAATTTTCATTTCAAGTCACTTAATTTTAAAGTCAGCTTTAATCCCTTAACGCATAATATTTTTATTAACATACAATTTTTTTTCTTGCAGAAAATGATAAATAACTTTATTTTTAATTATTTTATGTAAAAAAAATAAACAAAGTAAACGAAATACGATCCGTTATGTACATACACAGACCTAAATTATTAGATAAAAGAAATCCAATATTAATTCTGACATAAACAGTTTTTAAATATTTTCATAATACATAATAAGCAGAATTATGTGGGTGCATGACATATGTACATGCATCTGTACAATTCTGCAAGTTAACAGAAAGTATGCATGTCATGCAGCTGTGCGTTAAGGGATTAAAACAAAACTAATGATTTTCATTGGTACTTGATAACAAATTAATTTCAGGCTAACAAATCTGGATCTTTAATACATAAAATCGACAGCGATGATAATGATGTAAAAGATCAGATTGAAATGTTCTCATTACAAATAGCACACAAAAGAGTCAAATTTAGTGCAGCAGGGTTATTTCCTATAGATTATACTTTATTGTTTTCCGTAAGTACTATTAATTTGTATATATTTTGTTTAATGAAAATAATTTTAATTTTAGATTATTGGAGGAGTAACAACAAATTTAGTTATTCTTATACAATTTTCTGAGTAAAATCACGAGTTTACAAAATTTCCTAAGATTAAATATTTTAGTAACATGCAATATTAAACAATTATCCTTAATTTGTAAGAAACTAATATTTATAAATTTCAGAATGTATCAATTTATTGTGAGATGGATAAACATAATTTTTGGGTCTTAAAGCACATTTAATAAAAATTTTACACAAAAATTAAAGCAAATAAATTGTATGTTTTGAAGAACTTTTTTCAAAATGCAAGAAAGCCATTTAAAGAATTACAATTAATACAGAACCTACATTGCAAATTTATGTTGCATAACCAAGAGGTTACAGAAAAAATTGTTTTTATTTGAAATGGATTTGGTGTATTTTGAAAAAAGCTTTTTGTCAAGTAACAATAATAAAGAAATAAATCGCTTACCGTTTCATCTTGTAAATACAACTTTTGAATTTCAGCTTTGGCAGCACCAAGGTTGTGCATCATTAAAAAACATCTAGCTTTATATTTTACCAACTTCTTCCTAAATTCTTCTAGTGCAGCTTCTGAAACCACAGATGCCTAAAAATCAATTATTTGAATAGTTTTATTTCACATAGGTACCTAATAGTAAAAATAACCTTTTTCTCTTTCGATTCTTTTTCGCTTTTGTTTTGAGGTTTCAAATTAAATGGATTTGGGTTATAGACTTGATTTTCAAGACAATTTATTAAATTACTGGATTTATCAAGCTGTTGAGTACAAAATTGTAACTCGACGAGTAATAAACCAACTTGTTTAGCCAAGGATTCATCTAAAAACTTATCTGTAATTCAAAATCGACCAATATTTATTAGAATAATTACCTATAGGTTCTACAAACTTGTACACTTTCTCCATAATTTGTAAAGCTTGAGTATAATGTCTCAGATGATAGTGCCACAGTGCTTGATTATAATAAGCTACACAGTAATCGATGTCATCTAATTTATCAATACATAATTGAAACTAAAAAATAAACCATTATAAACATTCAATACATTATACAATGTCCAGGTACCTGACTAAATAAAGAGTTAAGGTTTTTTTGAAAGATATCCGTTTTCTTCGAGTCTGATTTCATAAATTCCACAATTATTTTATTATGCAGCACCTTGAAATCGGATTGTCGGTTTTCCAATTTGTTAAGATATTGTAATGACGATCCATAATTCCCTCTGAACATTACATAAAAAAAGTTTGTTAAAAATTTGCAAATATTTATGAGTTATCTATACTTTTGGAAGTCGGTGAGAGCACTTTGAGCAAATTCCTTTTCTTGGTGGGTTACACAATCGGTAGGTTTTTCTAAATCTTCCTTTTCTTGCATGATTAATTAATTTATAAAATAAAAGTTATATTCTTTTAAAATAACCTATAACAGAAATTATTAGTCTACTGATTTCTGCAATAATCTGACAGGTAAATGTTATTCGCTATTAGAACACAAAATAGATGTCGCTACATATTTTACATTTAACAGTGGTACTCAACATTGTAATAAATGAAGATCTTAAAGAAAATCAAAATTGTAGATCTAAAATTAATAACAGAAGAGTTAACCACCACAGCATTATTTTAAAGAAGAATAATTCTTTTTTTAAATAAAAAATGCTGCGTAATATCTTATTTTTAAAAAATACCTCAAAATTCTTCTAAATTTTCACAAAATATCGCTATTGAGAATAATTAAAAAGAGGTGCTGAGTTTTTGCAATATTATTAAGGATATTCATATTTACCGTTATATTAAATTTGTTCAATTTTAATTTTATATAATTTATTTTGTTCAGCTCGGTACATTAAAATGAGAAATTGGAATACTATAAAAACGAATGATATCGAATGAAATAGAGTGTGCACGTTAGGAAGTTTGAAAGAGACGCGTTTTTGGAAGACAGTTAAAAAAGACAAATAAAATATTTTAAATTATAACAAAGAAAATTTTCTTAAATAATTAATGGCATCCATATTAGATTCATTTGTTTCTTTATGAAAAGGTTTACTGCCTCTAATTGGATGCTATATGTTTAGTTGGGACTATTGAGTTAATTTGCGATTATGGATTAATATTATTTCAATCTTTTTAATGTAATTTATAGTAGATAAATCGATATTTTATTAGAGTGCATTTATGATCATACCTAGGTATTTAAAAAAAGTAATAATTAGTTATAGTTTGGTAGATTTCTTAGTTTTTAACTGATAGGGCAATTTATGTTGATCTAAGCTAGCGGTTCTTAAAATGATCAGAGAGCTGATATTTTGATATGTTAGACAATTATAAACATTATTAGACGTTTGATAAAGAATTCATTATGTAGTTAATTACTAAATTAAGCCTATAGTTTGAATGTAATATGTGACAGTATCAGACACTACCACCAACCCCATATCATCTTCTTTTCGTTTTGTAGACTCTCGATTTTAGTTAATTAATTGTAGGAGAAGATTTTGTCAATCTATGGCATTGTTTTATTTTGGTAAAAAAGTTCCTAAGGAATTTATAGATATATAATTCTGTGTAAATGTAAAAGATTGATCTTATAAAAGTAAAGAATCGGTAAAAGTTTTCACAAATACCTATGTGATAGAGACTATAATAGATGATAGATGACTTTTCGCACTCTCTGCTCCGGACGCTTCAAGCGGTTTTGACAAGCGCTTTACTCCTTAAAAACATTCCCAAGAACGGTCCAACTTGCAGAGGTGTGGATGTTCACCCAACGGATCTCAGGGAGCGAATGGTATCTCCACCGCCAGTCACTGTCGACCCACCTACAGTACTCGCACCGTTAATACAATGCATAAATTAATTACGCAAAACATCGGTGCAGTCTACAATCGCCCGGTACGGACAACTATTATTTTTTTTACCAAACTGTGTAATTAGTATATTTCATTATGCAAAAGTAGCGAATCTGCATTTTGGTTAGTTTACCATGGTCGTAATAGCCAAAGATGGCCAATATTTAATATGGCAAATTAACGACCAGCAGTATAGCGTGAAGCAAACACGGGTCGAGTAAGAAGCGTAAACTTCGGCCAAGTTGAGTCGCAAACGTCCGGGGACCGGATATGACACACGAAGAAGAAGAAATTAATGAAAGTGTCAGATTCTCTGCTTCTTTGCTGATGGTGTCAAATACAGTAGCGCTCATAAATATGGTTGCACTCAATTTTTAGCAAAATTAATAAAAGCAAAACTTATTTTGCAAATTGTTGTATCATTCCTAAAAGTAAGTAGGCTAATACAGATTTTGACGTATAAAATTTAATGTTGTTAATAACGTGAACAGTATAAAAATATAATTATTTCTTATTCAGTGTCCAAAAGTAAAGTGGCATATTCTTTAAAACGTCAAAAACTGTAAATAAAATTAATTTTTCGAAATAAACTTGTTAGAGTAGTTGCTTCAACAGTAAGAATTATGGTAAAGACGAAAGAATATTCCGAAGATCTGAAAATGCGATTTTGAAATCATTGAAAATGGAGACTCTTTAAGGACAGCAAATCGCAAATTTGGTATACCAAATCAAACTATAGGTCGTTGGATCCGTAAAATAAACCAATATGGATCAGTGGCCAATCGACCAAGAACCGGGCGACCACGAAAACAACCGGACGGGAAGATAAAATGATCGTTCGTGATGCGGTAAAGAATCCTCGTTTAATGGCTACCGAAATTGTCCGTGATTTTAACGAGAATCGCGAAGATAATATTAGTGTTTCGACAGTGAAACGTCGACTGAAGTCAGCTGGACTATTTGGTAAGCGTCCTTCTAAGAAACCAATAATTTTGAAGAAGAATCGGATAGCCCGATTAAAATTTGCCAAAGATCACTTAAACTGGGGAGTTCAAGAATGGTCTAAAATTCTTTAGAGCGATGAGAGCAAATATAATTTGTTTTCTTCTGATGGTATTAAGTATATTCGACGTCCAGTAAATAAAAGATATGATGTTAAGTATCAGGTTCCCACTGTAAAACACGGCGGTGGAAGTGTCATGGTGTGGGGCTGCTTTTCCCGTGATGGTGTTGGACCTATACACTTAATCGATGGTATTATGGATCGGTTTACGTATGCTGACATATTAAAAGATCACATGCTACCACATGGGAAGAGAATAATGCCACGCGGCTGGATGTTTCAGCAAGATAATGACCCGAAATATGCTTCAAAGCATGTTAAAGGTTACATGGCGAAGGCTAATATCCGCCTACTTGAGTGGCCTAGTCAGTCTTCTGACTTAAATCCTATAGAGCATTTGTGGGAAGAGCTCGAGCGACAAATTAGAAGTGGGACATACCAAAATAGGAGTTAGTTATGAGAAGCTTTAAGGAGAGAATGGCAAAAGATTCCATTGGAGCGTTTAGTAAGCTTGTTGACTCTATGCCTTCTCGATGCAAAGCAGTTATAGCCGCAAAGGTTATGCAACAAAGTATTAATTGTTTTTAATCTTTATATTTTTAATAAAGTACTTTAAATTTTGTTTTAAGTGCTTTTAATAATACTTTATTATAAGCAAATATTTCCTATTTTGTGATTTTTAAATTTTTACTTGTTTATAAAATTTTTCAAATAATTTTAATTATGTGTTATAATTCCAAGGTATTTAAAGAATAAATTTTGAAAATTTAGGAAAATTTCCTTGAAATTTAAAAAGTTATCACAAAAACTAAGTGCAACCATACTTATGATCGCTACTGTATTATAATAATAATAAATCAAATAAATAATAAAAAAAACTCCCAGTATACACTCCTGAAGGGTGGGTACAACAAATTAGAAACGTATGCAAAATACAGAGCCTTATAATGTTTCTTCATTGATGACGGTATGGTTTCTATATACAAAGGATGAATCAGGTGTGGTTTCAATCAACACAGAGTACGAAGATGCCATTTTCTAAAAATTCGTTGTAAAGCTTTGGAAGGATCGTCCATCAAAGTCTCAACCAGTAAAGTTACATAGAAAGTCTTTGCACTTCTGATGCCAAACGTTAGGATCTCAAGAAACTGCAATGATTTGCAAATTCCAAAGGCATACCACAAGTTTTATGTAAAGCTTCTATGCTCAGAAAAGGTGAAAGATGCTCTGGTTGAACCTCACATTTTTGATAACTCAGGATGTAGATTAAAATGTTAATTATTAGTAATAAAATTTTTTTTTTTATAATATCACGAACATTTGTTGTATAGTAAAAAAAGAGAAAACAGATTTTGGGGTAATTATTTGTCAATTGTTATTATAATTATTATCTTTGAATAAACCACTCTGTCAAAGTAAAGAGAGTAAAATTACTGCTTTTAAACAAAGGATAAAAACAAATTTCAAATTTACCTTCAAATATGATGGTAATGTAGTCCTTAACAGGTAAAAGCAACCATAAAAGTAAAGAAATGGATTTTACACAAAGAGTCAAAGTTAGTTTTAGCTTTCCTGAACAATTGTCAAATTGCAGATTTGCTAGTTTTCCGTAGAAGAGACAATATCCAAATCATTTTCGTGCTCTTGGCATCATGACATTACCATCCGCACATGATCTCCACCTTTTATACTTTTTCTAAATACTGTATAATTTAATTAATAACTGTATGATACAGTTGATTATTAATTATTATTATATTGCTCTGGCTGTACAAAATATTAAATATTTGAAATATTTAAAATTACAAATAAGTCATTTTTGATGGTTGTAGAAACACGAACCTGGAACTGAAATAATTCAATAGTGTGCAGATGTTAGTGAAAGAAACTTATCTTTGTAAAATTTAAATTAACTTGGTTTTTATAAGTAAATTGTGGCCAGGGAGCAATTTTCAATCCTCAATGACATGTAGTACCAAAGAAGTGCATTTTGAACTGTGGAAGAAATAATTTGTTTTGATTGTTTTTAACAGAATTGCTTGGTATTGTTAAAAATGTGTTTTGTTATTTTCTATTAATTGATAACCACTAACAGTGATAACCGGAAAAATGATTGTTATAATATTTAGATTAAAGGCGGGGTGATAGAAAAATCAATATTGGATGAAAATTTGATACTTACCGTACAATAGTTGATGGAATGACAGCAGATGAGGTTTAAATGTAATGGCGGAGCTTAAATTTAAATGGGGGTTTAAATTGACTTTTTTTTTGTTGTACTGTCCATTCATAATAAAGTGGTTTTATTGTTCACACGCAATAATTTTTTTAGAACCAAATGAATTGTAGGTACCTACCGATGCTGTTGAAGGATACTGGACTGCACGCTGGAAGAGTTTAGAAAGATATGGGGTAAATGTGCAGGACAAAAATGCAATAGTAGCATTATATTAGCATTAAATTAAGTTAGAGGAAGAAGAAAAATAAAATTATATTTGTGTAAATCAAATCATCGATGTAATTGTAAATATAAAAATTTATTGCTATATTTTAATACAGGTGATAAATACGCATGGTTTATCTCGAATACATCTACAATATTGTATCAGGTTTATAAATTCAATAATTCTAAATGCTTATTATGAAAGTACTAAGGTTTAAGCTCGTGGAGCAGCTGTAATAATTATAGTGCTTTGTTTAAATTAAACATAAATTTGTCTTACATTTAAAGTTTTATATCAAACAATACTGAAACAAAATCGTAATATTAAAACTGTTTTCACATTTAAAGTACTTTATTTAAATATAAAATACCAAATGGTATAAAAATACAAACTACATCAATAGAATTATCAAAATAAAAAAATTAAATACTCGAATTTGGAAGAAAGTTTAAGCTTGTCCATTGGTCAATGGTTTTTCTGAAACAGCCTTAATTTCAGCAGCTATTTCGGCATGTCCATTTTTATGCGAGAATCCGTTTTGAACAAGTTTTGTTGGAGTAACTGCGGGGCTTACGATTGCAAGTGCTTCTCCAGTTACAGGGTTCCTTTCTGCAAACCAACATTTTCTTTAAAATTTTTTTGTACTGTAAAATACCATTTTGCTATATTTTACCTGCACGAACTCGTGGAGAATTACTACGTCTTTGGTCCCATGATGTAACGCCATTTCCAGTTACGGGATTGCGGTTTGTCACATCTAAAAATATTAAAAAGTTTAAGTACAGTTTTTGTCGCTATTTTGCACTTAAGTTTTATTAAAGCTCATCAAAATTAACCTTTCTCATAAGAGTTTAAACTCTGTAAAAGCTTTAAGTTGTATAGGCATTCGTAGTTTCTTTGCAGTGATAATAACTGTCTAATTAAATAATTTATTTTAATTTGTATGATCTGTTATCATTATAAATAATTGAAAAAATTATAGTTGAGGAATAGGAGCTTGTATACGAAGTACATTCTCAATTATAATTTAATGCCAATTAATTTTTTTACGCGCTGTTATATGCATCTGGTTAAGTTATTATTTCGTTTTTCCAAACTGTCCTTGTTTCAGGGGAACTAACAAGAAACTTCGCGGTCATAAATTGAAACCCAGAACTTCCTCTTCCATCGATGGTCGCAGAAAGTCTTTGGTTATAACCGTAGTTAGTAATTTCGAAAGTACATTATGATAAATCAAGACATTAAAGTTTTATTAGTTTAATTAAATATCGACCTTATTGTCAACATCATCCCAACAAGTTTATAACCGGTAGGTACATAATATTTCAAAACTGTTTAGCTGGTGGTCTTAATTTAATTACAATAAATAACTGAAAGTGTTACTTTACGAATACAGCTTGTCCAATTTAGATATTAATTAATTAAATAACTAACAGGTCATTCTTACCGTGCTTATTGAAAGATATTTTACGTTGTGGTGTTGAATTGGAACCTCCAAATAGGCGATTAAAGGAATCGTTATGTGCATGTCCTCGACGGGGAGTTGCATTGTTGCTCAGAGGAGAAGATGGTTCGGAAGTGCATAGTACATTAAAGATATCACTTGGTGGATTGCTTACTCTGTAAATGAAAAGAAAAATAGATAAGTTAACTTATTCAGTTATATGAGAAAGCTTTCACTTTTTAAGTGTTAGAAAATGTTAGGAATGCAATAATTATAGGTTTTGCCAATTCCTACATAAATTACAGAATAAATTCATTATTTAAAATGTTGTTGTAACTTAAAGAGGCTTCCGGTCTAAACATAACCTCAATGTATATACATGTGTACTTTCAATTAAAATTATAACTGCAAAACAATTTTTTAAAAATCTGCCTCTAAAAACCCGTGAAATATATGCCACATGATGACTAAATTGTGGGATTACCCTAACGTTTTAAATTTTGTGCGTATTCTAATAATTATCTTTATATATATATTTCTTCTGTGCGTGTGTATGTGATTAAACTCTCCTAAACGGCTAAACCGATTTTAATAAAATTTTGTGTGTCTTTTCAGGTAGATTCGAGAATGGTTTAGATTTACAAATACAGGAAAAATTTCACATAATTAGGGAAATTCGGTGACGCGCATGAATGGATTAACGAGATTCATATTATGTTGGTAAAACAGTTTCATTTATAAATCTAAGAGACCCCGGGAAGCCGGTATCCACCTAGTTAACTATATTTTCTTCAGTTTTTGAAAGCAGTGTCTGGTAGTTAAATAAAATATTGCATTGCCATTCGAAGGCAGATTTTTGATTAATTTTTCCCAAATTACATTATTTAAATGGTATGAAAGTTTGAGGTTATATTCCTATGTATAGGCGGGAAACTTCGTAACTTTTCCTTAGTATTTTACGATTTTATTTTATAATTTGATTTGTACCTAACAGTAAATTGAAATTAAGTAATTATTTGTTACAGTTTTTTTGAGTTTAAATTTAAAACGCGAAGATTTATTTCCGGAACTAAATAACTCGGGTAAAATGCCTATAGCTAAAATGCCTATACATACAAAGTAGGTTGTTCATGAGACAATAGTTCATTTTCTCGACAGGCATCTACTTAATGCGTTGCGATCTATTTTTTTTAGTTTGATTTTATTATGTATAATGTGATTATATTGTTATTTCTACCTACGCTTACTGCATATATTCTGGTCTTCATATTTATTATGAAGTCGTGAGTGCCTTTGTATGTAAGAACAATAATGCAATAATTAGCGTGTACGTAATGCATGAATGCAAATTGTTTAGGCTTTTTTTTGAAAAGCATCTAATTAACCAATTTGATTTCGGATTGCGATTAAAACTTATAGGTTTACAATACGCCTAGGTACTATAATATAATAGTCTAGCTATGTAAATCTTTGCATTTTCAATTTACATCATTACATTATATTCCAGTGATTCCCAAACTATAAAACAAATGGTTATATTTTGGCGTAATAAATTCTTTTTCTGGAATTAACTGAAAGTCGCAAATAAAACATCAAGATGACTGAAAATACTTTTAAAATTTCACTTACTTAAAATGCATTTAGGGCAAGAGTACCGTATCAGTGTTGAACTTTATATTCTTACCATCAAAAGAAGCTGTCTCTGGCGTAGATTCAGTATATATTTACAAGAGTCGTTGTAACCAATAATAGATTTACAAATATAATTAGACGACTGCATTGTTTGAAGAAACTCGAAGGTATTTTTCTACTTATTACGTATCAAGTACACAGCAAAAATAACAATTTTATAAGGAATAACGATCAGCTATTATTATTTAATGCTACATGTAATTATGAGAACGTACCTATGTATATTTTGCTAATTGTATGAAGTATTTTCATTACTGGAACTTGAACAAACAATTTTGTAAGCAATAAATTTTATAATAATATACGACAGGTAGTCACGGAAAATACGTAGCTAAAGCATCTCCATGCAGAATGCAATTTAAACTAATTATAAATTATAATCTTATGGCAAAAATATTACACCTTCCGTGTCTCAGTTTCTTGCACACAATACATTAAACTTAATTATAGTTATATGCTCTAAAGACTAAAAGCTTAATTATTATAATTGCATCAATTTATGACTGTAAATAATGCACTTGAAATAATTATTATATCTAAAGAAAATAATTAAGTGCAGTTACAAAAATACTACTGTTTAGAAAATTACAAATTTTAATTGACCAGTAGCGCTGTTCTAAGCAAACTAACGCATTCGATAATTATAACAGATCACAGCCAATGAACGTACTAGGACTGCATCGGTGAGCGTACCCATAATAATATGAGATGCGATGACTATTAGAGGCAAATTCAAAAATAATCAAATTTAAAGTACGTATGTACCTATTAAATGTTTTTCTCACGGTAAAATTTTTAATAGCTTATCAACTTCAAAGAAAATTAATGAACAGTTAGATGGATATCCAAGAATTACATACATGCTACAAAATTAAAAATAATAATAATCACGTTTGCATTCTATGCATGAATACAACGGTTTTTTAACGTACGTTACGAGTATGTATTATATTAAAAATTTCGGGCACGTGATATTCCTATCGCTATTTTAACGTGTTTGTCGATTACTAATTAAACCAATTTAATAATGCCGTTGGTTCAAATTAAAATTCATTCCATAGTAAAAGGTATTCGAAAGAATTTCTTAAAATTTTATATTATATTTTTTATTAATTGCGCCATTCAAGTGGCTCGGAAGTTTTAAGTTAAAAAAGTAGAGAATAATGATAGCTGCAGCAAGCTGTGAAAACTTTCATGTTAATGAAACCAACATTTTCAAGTTCAAAATTCGTAACCACCACTTGCAATTTTTAAAACGTAATATTTTCAAACTTAAGAAAAATACAAATGAATGATCATACGGAGAGAAATGAAAATAATCAGAAGATACAATAATTTTGTATCGCTCATTTTATTTTTAGATTATTGATGGGCGTTCATGTTATTTTTGTTTGGTCTGTGGTTTTCAGAAGAAACTCATGGGTAAGTTCTGCAATTTAATTATAATTTTTCGAACAGAAACTTCCTACTGCTATTTGACACGTACCTATTTTAAATGAGCAAAAACTTGTTCTGCTAAAGTATAATATAAAAATATAACAAAAAAATTAGATAATGCAGGTTCACATTTTTGTTCCATAGCGATAATTTATTTTGCAAATAATATTATGTACAATACCGTTTTTAACTATAATAACTGCAGTTACTGCAGTTCATTTTCGACTCTAAAACTACTTCAAGATATCAATAATTTTGTTATCCGAGAAAAGGACAGTTTTGAAAATCTCAATGTTTATAAATTTTTATAGCAAACGTCACGTACTATCATGCACGAACGCTCGTGTTTCTAAAAAGATGAAAAAAGAGCAGGAATTAAAAAATTATTTTGAAGCAAAACAAGTTTAACTATTTTAATCGAAAAGGTGTTAAAAAACTGTGGAATGCTCGGATTACACGTTTTAGATGTTAAGAAAAAACAAATTTAATACTTTTTCAAACTAATACGCCTAAAGGTGCAAATGGTGCTACTTTTTTAGTTGATGTCTGCAGCAGATAATGTCCGCAAGATGTATGCAGATTATAAATTGCAGAATTATTACTTTTTCGAAATTATATTAAAATTTTAAAAATTAACAGGTTAAACGATTTTTTTAATGGATATTCGGTAATGTTATTGTTAAAACTTCCGATGACAACAAGAAGCCATTGCTCATGAAAACATTCATTTAATTGAATCTGTTAATTTAATATTAATTTCACAGGTTAATGATTTAAGTTTCTTTAAGCTACATTAGCCAAGATTTGCGCTTAGGTAAACCGTTTTTGAAAATTAACAAAGTGGTGCTATTTTTAAAATAGTGGATCTAAAGCTGCATAATAGCTATTAAATAGTATTTAAAATATAATAAATCAAGTTAAATTAAAATGAAAACTGTTTAGTTTTTTTATAAATAAATTATGATTTTCTTTATAATAAAAATTCTGTCAGATTAAAGTACAATAGAAACTCATTTGTTTAGTGAAAGATATATCATGATATCTTTTCTAGATTGTGCAAAGACTTGGAAATTATATATATTTTTTTAATATATTCATTATGCTAAGTAATTAATTATATTTATAGTTCAAGTATAAAATTATAATGCATATAATTTTTTCAAAAAAGCATTTAGTTATTTTTTAAAAGAAACCGTCTGGCTCGAGGATGATTTGAAAATATGTATTGAATATAAAAAATTGTCTTTATTTAAAATATATTATTTAATAGTAATCAATCTGATGTTGTTTGATAATACTTTAGTAATCAAAATGCTACTTTGTCTTGAACTCGACTTGATTACAAATGAAACAGATTAATAAATGGCTTTAAAATCAACTTGACAAATTTTGATCGTAACGAAGAATAATTACATATTATTCACTCGATTAAACTAATACAATGCAAAATTATATTAATTTAAATTTAAACTGCGCTGTTGCATCACTTTGATTTGATTTTAATAATTGTAATTGATCATAAATTTAATTATAAATCAAATTTAAAATTTTACGCAATAAAAAATCGTCACTTTAATAATTAATATCAGGCACTATAATATAGGTAGATTATAATTAAATTGTCACTTCGGAATGTTGTCATGATTAAACAAATACGATAGCTCCAAGCCAATATGTCATAAAAATTCCTTACTTTACAATAGACAATAGATACATTAAATTACCGTTTTTGATTTGCATTGTTTTAAATTTGGGTTCTTTTGTGACGTAATACTGCGTTACGCCTCCAAAAAATAGAGAAAAGCGCCTAGGAATGCATTTCGATTGACTTGTAGTATAAACTATTTTGGGCAGTAACAACTAACGACATATCGGCATTCTATTTTAGTATCCTTCTATTTAAAATTAAGGCAAAGGTAAATATCAAAATATCTTCCAAGGAGGAAGAATTATCTAATTGAGACTTAAAAGTACTTTGATAAGGAAGCTTTCCAACAGTTAAAATAAAAAACCACTATACCTTTGCTATTATTTATATACGTTAGGTACATACATAATATGATTTTTTATGCACGAATTAATTTTTACAGCAGCATGTAATTTATACAATCATATTATGTTCAGTTCAAAAAATCTAAAATATGAATTCAATGTAGAAAAAATTACCAAATTGAATTTAGAATTGTAATGATCAGCGTGATAACCATTTGTTAGATGATGAGGTGTATTTTAATAAACATATAACATAATAACCATATAGTAAATAATCATAAAGTACAACATGGTAGGTTGGGTCGGAATGCGTTGGAGTTTCCGCAAAAGAACGGGTTGGGATGTATCGGTCTATTGGTAAACCTGATAACTTCCTGCTCAAAGGGTTACAAACCAAAAAGTTAATTCAAAATTGAATCAATTTCAATGGTTGATAATTATATGGAAGTGCATCCAAATATGGTACCATTTAATTCTTTTTGTAACTCGTGCCATTTTAACGTGACTAAATCCGTTAAATTAAAATTTCCACCCGTGTGTCTACATGAAAGTTAATGAACTTAAAGTCCGCTCTTTTGATTACACCGACAGCAGTCATTAGTAAAAAATATTTTTACTGTTGTATAGGTTTGTAATATTTAAATAATATAATCCCTAATTACATCAATTTTGTAATTAAGATATTCAAAATTTAAAAATTGACTTTCTAAAAATAGGAAGGTGAATAATTTATTCCTTTATATTTTTTACCATTTACAAACAAAAATGAATTAGAATTTCTTTTTGATTCGAATAATATAGATTATTTAGTTGGAAATTATGTTTCACTTGTTGATCGTTATTATTCCAAAATCTCGAACCAAAGTGAGTGCTGTTGCGCTAGGTCAAGCTTTACTGATTTGATTATATCAAGGGTAAGTTAAACTGCATTTATGCCAGTCATTAAAAATATTACATTAATACATTTTTTACGCTAGATACGTTCTGCATTATAATTAAATTTAATGATTTAAAAAAGAACTAAAAGTGTATCGATATAAATTGCTTTCTGACATAATTAAAAATCCATTTTCCGGAATGTGAAAATGATCGTTTAATTATACCAATAAAATTAGCACTTTCTGTAACATTCTTTTTCCTATTAAGCTGTATATAAACCTAATTTCTTTTTCAATTTGTATTAAATGGGTTATGTAAATACTTTTCGGATTGGAAAATCCGAATTCTTTTATCGGCAAACACGCGCATCATTTGAAAACCAAATTCATTGATCCGCAAAATTAATGTAAGTGCAATTAAGTTAAACATTTGCTACGCTTATAAAGAAACTAGTTATAGACAATGATTTTTAGAAATGATTATTCATTGCAAAAATAGTAATTGTATTCTTGCTGTGTGGGTTTTTAGCGTATCATTAGAGACCGTAAAGTTACCAGACGCGATCGAACGATCTTACCGCAATGGGTTGACGCCAATGTTCAATATTTTCAAAAAGCAACATGGAGGGTTGATGTGTTATGCAAATTAGAAAAATAATTAAAAATAGCACTTTGATTTACTTCTGCATTTAAGCTATATATTTAGAAACTTGTTGTGCTAAGGATTAAGGGTGAAGGTTTTAATTAAAATAACTTATGAGTTAAATCAAATATTTGTTACGCCTTAATATAACAACCATGACATTGTTATTTTTCTTACCGCACGCACATTTTGCATTATAATAAATGAAAATAAAATTTGCATGCTTATTCATAGAATATTCATTAAATTAAAATATTCTCTTGAAATAATAATTACCGTTTAAAATATTAATAATTTAAAATGGATTTGTACCAAATATGTTAATTAAAGCTATTAAATAATTAAGGTTATTAGTTAAAAAATATTTGCAATTTTTTATATTTTTCTAAGGTGGAAAGTTTTTTCCAGTCGGGCGATCTCCTTCTATTTAATATAGATTTTTAAGATATTTTTAAGATAAATTAAGAATATGATTTTAAGATAAAAATCTTACTTCAATAAAATATATGCTATGTAGATTATATTTTTAGGCACGCTGTCCAAGAGATATCCAACGTCCAAGGGCGTTTTTGGATAGGACGTTTATAAAACTTCTACACACAAAACTAGAGCTTTTGATGGTTCGGGTTTTTACTTTTGCCAGCCAGGAGATCAATTTCACATGTTAAAAAATGGTGTATGGAATAAAATTAAAATAGGTATAATCGTATAAAATTCGCACACTAATTATTATAACTATATAATTTATATTATTATGCAATCAACACAAAGATCAATAGTATTAGCAATTAAATAATCCAAAAAAGTTTAAAACTCAAAGTAATAACGACGTTTATTTATTTATATTTTTAGACGTGTAAATATAATAATACCAGCATACGTTTATTTTTAGAATACACCTTTGGTGTACTCTTATAATTGTATATCTTTGTAACTCTAATTTTGATATCTTATATTTATATCCCTTTAGTTAGGATGTATGTATTTCTTTTTCTTCGATGCATTTTTAGTTTGCTATTTTCTTTATTGATATTTTAATAAGAATTTTTTCGTTTAAACCTATTCTAGCCGATTGCTTTTTTGAATACTGAATACTTTTAAATAACTAAATTATGTTGTATGAACTTGTGGTAGGTGTAATTCATAAATATAAATTAAAAACAACGGATAGTTCTCGTTAGACGACTGACCTTAATAAATGTAATTTTAATTAAACTAAACTCAACTAACTATAATAATAGCACGAAGAGCATTGCTCTTGCCCACTCAGTTATTTTTGTAATTACCATATGTAATTATAAAATTTTAATAATACAAAAATTGCTCCATTTTGCGCACTTCAGCAGGTTATATTTTTTTTATATGTTCCACATAGTAAGTACGTACTACCACATATTTAATTTTTTTTTCAAAATTATAGGTTTTTATTAAGATTCCATCTATGAATATTTATATATTAAATGAACAATTTAAAATGTAATACATTATGCAACTTTGTAAGATATAATTCACTAACTAATTATTATAAGTAGTGTATCAGTTATGGTGAGTTTAAATTAATTTGCTTCATGTTGTAAATTATTCAAGCATAACTATAGAACGTTCTGAGAAAGAATCTATTTGACATTGTTGAAATTAAAAGTGAATCACTACAATTTTCAATTAAGAGCCATGAAATCTATTTGAGGTCTGCCAGATGGCGACACAATCAAAAAACATACAAATTTCTAGGATCGTTTTCACTTTACTAAGATAGAATTCTTATAAATTGAAATAGCCATTTTAATAAGCGATAATCAACTTGACGCTTGATATATTTTAAAGCTTTCAATATTGAATACTTTCGAAACTACGAGCTTGTAAATAATCAAAATTTAAAAAAAAATTCACAGAAATTAACCAAACTAACTAGATTTGAGCTTCACTCTATTTCAAATTTTATTTGAAAATTTCAGATGAATCGCACGTCCCGATTAGCTTAAAACCATCTTTTGTGATCTAAATATTTACAATAAGTTTATTTGTAAACCAAATTTTGAACTCCCTAAAAGTAGCTGTGTAGGAATCAACCGTGAGATGACACTATTTACGTATACATCATCGACGTACGTACGTACCTAGTAATTTTATAACGTATGTCGAATACGACCTGTCATCTGTTGATTTCGTAACCTATAACTTTGTATTTCAAAGAATCAATTTTTGTAAAAATGTATGTGTTGTGTAATTAATAATTAATTGTAATAATTTATGTAATTAATTTGTGTGTTGACAATCAAAATGCAAGAACCGAGATGAAGTGAAATTTTCTCTTGTTTTACATATAAGTAGAAGTATGGATAACAATGTTTATTTACAATTTATCTCCGACTTTTGTACATACATTATAGTTTAAATAGAAACACCAATTAAATATATGTAGTAAGTATAATACTTTTTGTTTTTGAAGTTACACGTTTTTAAATTCTTTGTGTTTTCACAGCTATTTCGATAACCCAGAAGATGTCAAACGGAGCGATTTGTACACAAAATTAACTAAGAAAATCTTAAAGTTGATCAAAAAATTGTCAAGTAATTAGTAAAATAATTGCTGACCCACTAAAAGTGCAGTGTTTTCGACTTTCGTGTCAAGTGAATAACCATGTTTGTAATGTTCTTCAAAATTCTTTTGTTTTATATTATCACAAAATTTTATTTTTAGTAAGTCGTTGTATCTGTGTTTGGATATTTATTAAAACATGTAGTATATTGTCATGTTTATATTGTACTGTCCCGAGTAAGGCAACCTCTATTAACCCTCCAGTGCACGGGTGATCTAAAAGTTACACGAGTGCACGGGTGAGGCCTATCAGGCCCATTTTTAAAAGATGTGTAAAAATTGTTCTGTTCATATATTAAAAAAAAATTTTTTATTAATGCAAACTATGATTAGTGTTTATGAATATCAATAAATACAGCTACGATCACATAATTAAGAACGACCTGGCAAATCTAACCTAAGTGCAGTAAAAAATAGTGTAGATCAATAATACAAAAATTTATGTTGACAGGTACTTTCTTTAAGAAGTACCCCTATATAAACTGTGTAAACAATTGGACAATTGATTACAGTTACCCTAAAATCTGCAAGTATGCATAAATAGCTTTATTTGTAAGGGTTCACATAATTAAGAAAGACTAGTAAAATGTATAAAATTTATTAAAATCATTTTTAAAGTTATTATAATTAATATTTTGTAGAATGACCTTTATTTTTAATGACTACCTCCAATCTACGAAGCATTGATTCAATTAATTTTTGAATTAACTCCAAAGGAATGGCTTCCCAAATTAAAGCGGTGTTTTCAAAAAGTTGAGCTTTATTTGATACTTTTTTGTCGGCTATCTTCCGTTTTATGTAAGGCCACATATTCTTAATTGGATTTAAATCCAGACTACAAGAAGGGCAATCCAAAAGAATCACCGATTTGTCACTAAACGATTTTTTAGTGTCGTGTGCTATGTGCTTGGGATCGTTGTCTTGCTGAAATATCCAGGTTACAGGTAAATTTTTGTCGGTGTATGGAGCCTAATACATTGTTCAATAGATTAATATACACATCTTTGTCCATAATGCCTTTTATATGATGTATTGGACCAACACCACGCTAAGACCACGCAACATCACAGTTCATTATTTTTCCACCACCATGCTTGACGGCC
Source organism: Lycocerus yunnanus (assembly GCA_036346125.1). Lineage (NCBI taxonomy): Eukaryota > Metazoa > Arthropoda > Insecta > Coleoptera > Cantharidae > Lycocerus > Lycocerus yunnanus. Next base: position 4,516,527 of record JARFIX010000008.1, read on the forward strand.
TTTTTCGTGTAACATGGATTATTTTTTGGCTAATTTGAGATTTTGATGGATTTACACTTTTTGAGGTCCCCTGAGTAAAATAAGACCATTTCCAAAAAATGTCTGTGTGTGTGTGTGTATGTGTGTGTGTCTGTGTGTGGTCAAATTTTGTGTGCGACCTACAGCAAAAACTAATTGGAATTTTCAAACAAAATTTTGGATTTTGTATCCTTATATTGAGACTTAGAGCTGATTAGATTTTGGCTAAAATTGATTCACGGGAACTATTTTTTTTTAATTTTTTAAATTTTATTATTTAATATTAGTTTTAATTAATATTTCAAAACTAATAAGAATTTCAAAACGAAATTTAGGATTTAGCATACTTATGTCGAGATTTATAACTCATTAAATTTTAGTTAAAATTGTTTATGAAAACTATTGTTTTTATTATTTTAAATATTATTATTTAATATTAGTCTTTATTTAATATTTTGAAAACTAAAGGATTTTCAAAACCAAATTTGATATTTGCTATCTTTATGGTCTGGAATTAGAGTTATTTTAAATTTTGGTTAAAATTGGTTCATGGGAGCAATTTTTTAAATCTTTTATTTATTATTAGTTTTTATTACATATTTCAAAAACTAATGAGAATTTCAAAACTAAAGTTAGTATTTTGTATTTTTATATTTAGACTTAGAGCTGATTAGACTTTGGGTCACATTGGTTAATGGAAAATATTTTTTTTTTTATTATAAAAAATTATTTTTTTAATATTTAATAAAAATATGATAAAGTCATGGGCATGGCCACATCCGATTTTTTTACATTGATTATTAAAAACTCGCTACAAAATAAATTAAAAGTTACAAAATAAAACTTTTATGTTTTCCTACACTCTAAAAAATGCACGTAATATTACCTATTAAATTTTTATAAAAATTGTATAATTTAGGACACGTAGCATACATTTTTTCTTATAATCTAGTTTTTAAAGTAAATTTAAGTGTTTGCTGAAATTTTTTAGATTTCTTTTAAAATTACAGAGTAATTTGGTGTTGTACTATGTATTTTTCCTTCAAAAATTTACTTTACTTTCAATGTTTTAAAGTAAAATTACATAATGTACGTCAATTTCTAACAATACATAAAAATTATTTTGCAAAATCTACAAAATTGTACTTATCGTACAGGATGTGGGATGACATCACCTCGGTGCAGTTTGTTTTATCTTACATATAGCGCCAAACACCTCGTGGCGAATTGAATTTTTACCTAACTTATTTTACACAAGAAAATTGCAGTTTTTTTTAATTTTCCATGTAACATTAAAATTACAGAAGAGTTGCCTGTAATTAAATTGCATGTTATTCGCGCTGGAATTTGTTTTGCAGTGTAACACAAAATATAAAAAATGTTTATATTTTTAGCTCATCACAATAGAACCTCGACGTACGTGGTAATTTTCGAAAAAATTACACTTGATGAATTTCAAACAAAAATTCTCAATCTAAAAAATTCTCGTCATAATTTCAAGGTTTATTATTATACAATTTTTTATTATATAAATTTATAATTACTTTTCTGCAAATAAAACATAAATAACGTATGTCTTTATTTAATCAGAAAAGTATTAGCATTGAAATTATAGAACATTCCTGCATTTATCATAATTGACAAATTTCAACAGCGCCATCTTTTCGCAATTTCTCTAACACGATCACAGAATATAACACGAACGACGAAAATACGAAAATGTGAAATAATATTAATGTGACGCACTGAGCGCCATCTACAAAACCAAGAAAATTTTTTTGCGAACTTCACATAAGAAACAATTTCCCCCGCTACTTTTTGGGCGTCCTTAAGTAGTAAACAATAAACTGCTATTTTTTAATTTAACGTTGCATGCAGATTGTTTTCACATTTGAAATTTAACGTCGCAAAATAAAGAATAGAAAATTTGTAATATATTTTCACTAACTAACACGATTTTATCCTGCTAATGCAGAAAAATTACATTATATCGCTCAAAGCTTGAAAATGAATGAAGCCTTTGTCAAGTAGGTAGTACGTACATAATATACCAAGATATAAAAATATATCTGTGTTAGTTTGGTTCATTATGCGGCATTTAAAAAATAAACAATTGAAAGAAAGTAAATATTTTCAAAGCAGTTATTGAATGCCACTATTATAATGTACTATTCCAGTTTTCTCCTTATTAAGTATTGATTTGTCTGCCCGATACAGTGACACAGACATAATGGTAACAGCAGTATTATAACAGTTGTAATCTTAGTATAATCAGTATTATATTGGGGTTGAGAGGTGGAGGGGCTTTGGGAAAAACAACATAAAATTGTCTAACTTAGAAATGTTTAGAAATCTTTCTAAAGCCGTTTTCAAAAATAGATTTTGAGTACTTATCGTCTTTGGTCCCCCTCTCCGCAGTATTTCTGGTAAGTACTGCATATTATTAGATTTTTATGGTGGCACACCGTGGAAACATGCAGGTAGGTAGTGCTTTCTTCATGTAGTACCATACGCTTACTTACTATATGGTTAACATACTTAGAGTAAACTTATGATTCTCATGAAGATTGATTACAGAAAAAAAATTGTAAAATAATACCTACTTAAATAGTTTGTTTTTCTTCCTTGCGTTTAAGAGTCTAATATCTTTTGAAATAGGTCTTAATTAATTTAATAAAAACAAATTGATTATAAATATTTATTAAAAAAATTACATTTTATCTTTAGTTTTCTGGATTCAAGGTAGTCGGCATTGTTTTTGATAAACAAGTGTGAAAACACTACAGTAATGATTTAGTTTCTAGCCAAATAGGTCTTCTGAAGAAAACTTCTATTATTCCGATATGCAAATTGTTACTAAGTTTTCAATTTACGATGTGAAAAAATGCAATACATTTTAGATTTATCGTTCTGTTATTAAAGCCATACATCAAATATAATGTATTGCTATGTAGTAAAGTAAAAGTTTCTAAATCATTAATTTTCTGTAGCTTTTAAAAAATTTTACGTATGTACATATTTTTGCCAGTATAGACATGAAAAAATTTGGCCTAATTGGTCCAACTACAATCATAATAGTTGATCCAATTCCATTGTAATTATTTTTCTTTGAACATAATTTGCGTGATAGCAAAACTAAATCAAAATAACCGACGAAGTTTACTAAACTGTCATGACCGTAATAGTAAGCATTGGCCATACAATTTACGCTAATTGCCGTGTTCTGCTTCAATTCTAGCGGATGTTGAATGAACACTTATAAAAGAGAGTAAATTTAGATTTTAACAAAGAAAATAAATGCCTGCTGACCTCCTATAGTTTTTCCCAAGTCGTTTACTTGGCAAAACTGTGCAACTTCCCTGTTGTATAACATATCCTACACAAATACCAAGCGTTTTTGCACTTCACTCTCTCACCATTCTGAAATAATGTAATCTTGACATTCCGAGTAATTAATAAAATAAAGATGTTTTAAAAAAAGCCTCACGTACATTATTTATATATTTGAATCGTCTGTGTATCGTAATTTAATTGTTTACACATTTCCTCACCTTTTTAATAATTGTATGCAGGTAAATAATAACTGAACAAGATCAAAATTTAATAGCGAAAACATGTCAGCGGAAGTAAAGTTTAGGTGCAGGAGATTTTATTAAATTAGGTTGATTGAAGATATCCTCTGGTAAGAACCAATTTCAGATAGTAAAACCGTTATTTATTTAACGTATTCAAAATTATAACAATCACAATATTATTATTACCGAACGATTTTATCAGACTTTTGTAAGATCTATGTCAAAGAACTTTTGTATGATACATGCACTAGCCAGGAAAGTGTTTCGCAATTCACTATTGAACAATATGAAGCATTATCATTTCAAATTATATATTTTTTGTTGGGTATACAATTTCTCAGTGAAAATGTTATAATAATAACTGTCTATAATTTATAACTGATGGTGTTAATAGACTGCATCTAATATCGTCAGTAATGCAACATGGTCAAGAGAGAGCTTAATCCGTTATGCTATTAACCTTCACATAGGCTAGTACCGCAATTCCCATACTTAATCAAGATCGACTTAAGTGGATTACGTAGCAATTTGCTTTTTGTCATGTTTGTGATTAAAATGACGCTCAACTATTTTTACTGCCTTATAATAAAAATTGTAGGTCATGGGGAATTACTAACAAATTTAGCAAAAAATAATTGTCGTGATAACCAATTTTACAAGAATCAATAACACGATAAAAAGGTATAGTAAAGTTATGTCGTGAGGGTGGTAGATATTGTTGGAGACATCTCCGAGTCATGATTTAAGCAATCATAGAAATTGGAAATACACAATTTATTGACGAGCTATAAAGTAATTTTCTTATCGAAAGTTGTGATTACAATTTAATTACGTACGTTGTAATATAAAAGTATACAATACGTATTTTATAGCTTTTATGATTGTTAGTAGGCATTGTCGGTAATTAAATTGTAATACGTACATAAAGCGTGGTTTTAAATTAGTGGATTTTATTTACTTTCATTTTAAGGCAACAATAATTAATAAGTGAAATCACCCACATGTGCCAATTTAAAAACTAGTAAGTATAATTGTCAGATTTAATTGAAAGACATTGAAATTCGAACAGAATTTCGTCATTTTGCATCCATTGATGATTTTGTGGGGGACCGTTTTTAAAAAGCAGAGGTATCACGAATTTTTTTACAAATTACAGGTAGTATAACTAGCATTTAAATCTGACATGTTTATTTATGTGTTTGCAACTCTATGGAGGTTTGCGTGTTCTTCCTAGTATCAAATTTCTTGTACAATATACCCACAGCTTAAATTTCACACTCATTACATAGATTAATAATATTAGTTAATGCCTAATTCTACAGAGATACATTACATGGTGTGCAAGAAAGATTAATAGACTCTGATTAATAGTTTTTCTTGAGAAAAATATTTTATAACGAGTAAGTCGATAATATTGTTGCTTAAACAAGAACGTACAGCTTAACGTGAAATCTAAACCACGACATAAATATGAGATCGAATCTATATTCTTACTGTCGAAAGACCAACTTCTCATGCACTAACCGACCACCTCCACAAAATATTCACAATTTTTTGCCATTAATATGAATACAAAGGTAATTAAAATTAATCAATCGAACTAGGTAAACGATGAACTTTTTAATTTGGTTAATGTTAATTTTATAGCAACAATTTATATTATTGACATTATTTCACACCTGCATGAACCATGACAATCTAAAGCAGTTACCTTTATTTATTACAGTAAAACTGTACATAAATTCCAAACTGTAAATAATAACAATTAAAATTAAAATGTTAAAATTTTGCGAAATTAATTCAATTAGTTTAACCTATTATTAATTTGTTAAAGTACATCAATTTTATTTAATCTGATAATTATGATAATTGTGTTAATTAAAGTTACAACGAGCCATTACTTGTAGACTGATATAGTTACATTGTTAATTAATCGAGACTAATGCAAAAGAATAAATCGGCGATTTCTTATTTAATTAAAAAAAAATGAATGCAAAGTACGCCACTGGATTATAGGGGTGTATGACCTAAGCAGAGCTTAGTCTTCCCTTTTCAGTCGGGCACGCAACGATGTCGACTTCCCTTGTATTCAACCACTTTTACAGCATGTTTCCTATATTTTCTAGGTTTACTTTTAGGTCTTCTGTTTTTTATCGTTTTACTTTAAACAAAATCCAATTAAGTCAAAACGACGACAGTGCTTTAATGTTTATTCAGACGTCTCGTGATTATATGACATTTAAATTTAAAAAATAAATTATTTATAATATAGGTTGTTTAAAAATATGTATCAAGGTTATTTGAGCAAATACAAATTACTGATTATCCAAAAGTGAGTAACGAAAAAAATTGCATGTTTGGTTTTACTAAAATTAAAAGGATAGCGGGTAACTTTTTATATGCACTAGGTAACTAAATCAGAAAAGTGCCTAAAGAAGAATAAATTACATAATTTTTTATGTTAATAGGTAAATATAAATTTATATAACCATTATATTTAATACAATAGTTCAATGGGCATAAAAAACAGTTATGTTGATCTTGAATATTTAATAAACTTTTACTATTATAAATTCAAGACTTAACCAACATAAACAGTTAAACTCCCAAATTAATAGAATATTGCAAATTTAATTATTTTAATATAAATTTCGCATTAGACAATTTAATTATTGTAATTTAGCTCCACAACAATAAATTAAAATTGCATTTAGGATTTAATACAGCTTTCAGATTCAGCCATTGGAATCTTATAACTAAAAATTACTCTTATTTAATTACGAGTTATTAAGTAATATTTCGAGATAGAGTAATTACCATACCTTAAACAATCTGCAATAATTAGGCTTTACATAATTTTATTACTTGGAACTCCATAACCTTATATGCAAATTACCTCTTCTATTCATTAATAAAAAACGTATTAATCACATTAAGGACTTTCTAGTTTATCTTATTTATGTTAATGATTATTATAAAATTGTTGCATCAACAATGATGTTTCAATTGGATGAAATTAATTTAAACTGTCTGTGCTACACATTTAATTAATTATTATACAATAATACTAGACTTATAATTATTATAGTTTAATTAAATAATTGAAAGTTTTATGATAGCACTAATATTATATCAACAAATAGTAAAAACTGACATCTTTGTGATCGTTTCCTTCGATTATTATTGATATATGAATGCAGAAGTGCCCTAAGCAAATGTCAGACGGGGTTGGATCGGACAAAAATTAGAAGAAAAATTAAAAGTTTTAATTAATTAAAATTAATCGGCAGCCCAATTCCAGAACCGCTACGGACTTTTTTGGTGTCGGGGTCGGTCAGTACAACCCTGCATTTAGAAATTCGATAATTCTAGTATATACTACATAATTATAATATGCTATTGTATATTTATTATTAAATGCGGAAAACAAGTAAATGCAATCTATTTTCAATTTACAAACAATGCAAAGGATATAAAATAGTTAAAGAAAATGTTATCATTTTGAAATATAACATAAATAAAATTCGAGTCACGGTTGACATGACAAACTACTCATCTTAGAAAAATATGAACTTTCACCTTCAATTTTACACAGCAGGTTTGTAAAACATAATCGTGCTAGAATGTCAGGTATTATCAAAACTTTGTTTTAAGTTTCTAGATGAAATATAAAGATTTCACTGTCAAGTTAAAATATTTCCAGGTCATACTTTTAAAAATTTAAGAATTACAAGATTTTGAAATACAATACAAAGTTTGTTCAACTAGTATGTAACTCATACATTCATGCTTGTTTATTTGTTGGAAGAAAAAATGAAAGTAGAGTACAAAAAATATTGTTGTACTGATGGTAAAAGTTTGAAATATAAAAGCTTAATTTCATATAACGATTACCTTAAAAAGTTAGTGAATGTTAATCATAATTTAGTTCAGATGTAAAAGTTTTTGACAGGTTTGATTTAATTTTGATATATTTTTTAAAACTTCTAAGGTGAAAGAAACGTGAAATATTTTTGAAATATGATATCCCACGATTTTTAGATTAAATGATGAAATTCAACACTTCCTATAAAAGTTGTTAAATTTTAAATTAAGTTATATTGACATGGTAGAGAAAATTAAACACTTGAGCGCTGTAAGAAGGACATAAAATAGGAAATTCACAATTACGAAAATAATTTAAATAGGTCTATGACCTGTTCAATTTTAAAACTCACTGACTGCTATTTTTAAATGCACTTAAGTTAATTTGTAAAAATCACCTAGTATAATTACGGGTTTTCATTAAAAAAAAGCATTTGTGAACAGCAACGCCACCGACATTATGAATGGAATTTAATTGAATTGATATTTAACACAATACGAAGGAGGCTATACGACACCACTATGCATGTTGAAAATTGTACGACAAAATAATAACTACGTGTATGGTTTAAAAATACAAACAAATGCCTTTTTTAACCAGCAATATGTTTTTTTATTTGAAACTAAAAAGGCTTTGTGTAATAAATTATTACTTCATAAATAAATTTAAAAAGAACGTGGTACGCTGTATTGTGAAGGAACAGCTTAAACAAAACAAAAAAAAAAAAATCATTTGTATGCACTTTTAAACGACGGCAGTAGCTGTATTTAATATTTTTTTATATATTATGTACGTATAAAAAAATAAATAAATTGTATTATTTAATGCGTGGAAAAATTCTGTTTGCCGAGTTGGTTATTCCACCGGAATATCGGTGTAACACAAAACATCCGGAAACAAATATTAAGAATCCTTACGTAGACAAACAACGAAAAGTGGAAATCACCAAACTTAGGTAAAATAAGAACTTCCTGTCCTGCGACACGCTGCAGGATTCATGTAACGAGTCGTTCGTGGTAAAAAAAATTAACATTGTACAAGAAGTGCTAAACAGGATTTCAACTTAAAACCAACTACCGTAGTAAAACATAAGCAAGAAAAAAGTACAAAACAAGAAAATTATTAGTTACTAGTTATGCAAAAGCTTCATGCTTGAAAAATTTTGTAACACGTCTGGTAGTTCAAGAAATATTCAATAAGTACTTGTATATTCCAATGCAGCTTTTAAATTAAAAATGTTGATTTAGAAACCATTAATGTCATTGTATTTTAATGTAGATGCTATTAAATATAAATTATGTAAATTTTAAACAAACAAGAACGTAATTTATATTATATTTCGTATAATATCTATTTATATTAATTATTGATTTTGATTCTGTACCATATTTTTTCAGTACTTATTTTTTATAGCCGAGTTGCCACGCTACCCTTTATGAAAATCAGCAATATTTAGAACTTTACAAGTGGTGCAATTACACGCTGATATGACATGCTATTCTCGTTTATTGATCGACATATTTTCAAAATCACATTATTTGTATTTACTACTTATTTATCGCCGACAAAAAACTATACCAAGTTCTATTATTAACAATGATTATTTTGTAGCTAATCAAAGCAAATTATTGTAAGAGGAAGTCGGACGATAAGAATTGTCCTGCAATTTTATTTATGATAAATAATAGCAAAATAATTATAAACAAATTTTTTTTATAAATTTCTAGGAATCAGACTCATTTGACTAAAAATGAAAAAAATTTCTCTACTACAATTCCCATTAAATATCTCATCTAATCTAGAAGTGAAGTAGTATTAGAGAATTAAAAATTATAGTAGTACACATTGTTAAATTTATGCAATATGTGCTTATTATTCAGTCGAGTATGATTTAACACAAACTTTCCTTTCGAATTAATATGTACATCTTTTTGTAGCCTATTATTATGAATTGGAAATGTTGAAATTAGTAACGGTATATTAATATTGTTCATGTTTTTTATCGATGCACCAACACCTACAAAATATTACCAATTAAAAAGAATGTGTTCCCTAGGCTATAATTTTTATATAAATGTGAATTCAAATATTACTTTTAGGTGTGTCATAAACTCAATTTTGGTCATCAAAATCCCAGTAAATTTACAACTATTCAATCTGATGTTCGATAGAATGAAAATTAAATATTTTTTAAGTTTATTGTAGATATAACGAAACAGGTAGGTACGTGGTAAAATGATTGATAACAAAGCTTACGACCTTGTGGTCAATAAACTTAAAATGTGACTAAACTAATTATTCATTATTATATTATTCATATATTCAGTACTAAGAGAATGATTTTGTCAAAAATCACCTTAACGATGTTAGGTGATATCATCAATTTCAAAAAATGCAATTAATTAGTGTTTCAAGTTAATTGAAAAATCTATGGTACTGTCCATTTAAAGGGTTAGTAGTTAGTAAGTAAAGAAATGAATCAAATTACAATTACCCCTCATTTTATATGTTAATAATACATTAGTAGATAGAATGTACTGTTTGTTCTAGCCTATGTACCTATCATGTAGTATGTATACCTACAATATCTAATAGAATTTGACCGTGGTGAACAATTTTCGAAATAATGGTCAAATTTACTTATAAACATTATAATTAAGTTCAAATTGCTACTATAAATACAAATATTAAGGTTATTAACCCTTCCTACAATTTAGATAAATATCTCCTTTCCTTTGTCATCCTGTATATCATCAAACCATTAGCAAAAATATTAAATAGGCAAAATTCTAAGTATTGTTTGGAACTTCCTGTATATTTAGAGTTTTTCAAAAACGAGAAAGTAGGTGTCTCCTTAATATTATTTTAATTATGCATTAGGTACCAAAAAAATTATTGTGCAATTTATTTCTAGACCCCTTTTTGTGTTGAAGTGATAATTTGCTGGTTATTTTGATACCGATTTTTAAATCAAGCGAACCACTTTTTATTGTAGCGTGTTTACGTTTCATTAGGTTTTCAACAAAAAATTAAAATTTTAATCGGTCCAAAAGAATGACCTATTTCATTAACGATTAAATTAATATGCAATATTCAATTTATATTACACTTCTATTTAATAAATATATTTAGAATGTAAACATTTTTGGTTAAATAAGGAAGTGATAGGTACATGGTATTTTATAAGTAATTATTTTTTAAATTACTTAGATTATTAACTTCGTTATTACTAATTAACCATTTCTATAAAAAGTTATTAATGTGATCATTAGTGGATTTAATTGCTTTTAGTTTTGATTGATTTTAACAGTTAATAAATTTTTTAAATTAATATTGGACACTATTGAATTAAATATGACAGATTCTTTCTTATAAGTAAGTAACTACAAGATTAATTAAATGATGTAAACGAGGAAAGCTGCAACCGTGCATTAGAAACCTCAGAAGCATGTAGTACCTCGTCCAAAGCTATTCAACATTTTAATAACAATAATTATTTGCTCAAGCTGAAGTTATTTGTCAAGTTATTCAGTTAGTATAATAAATAGCGAATAAGTTAGTATCTAATTTTTTAAAAATTTTTATTTGTACAACGTGTTTTTTTTACTATTTTTATTTACTTAACTCAGTTTCTTCCATTAAATATGATAAATTGAAACCGACTTATGTAATCGATTATCTCTAATTTTAAACCTAGCATGCCTACTGTTTATTTTCAAAATTGGAACCCTCTAATAGTATATACCACAGATGGTTAATTATCCAATTTTCATGTACGTAATTGAAAGCGGAATCTCTTATTAAAAGTTACGTGGTGCATGATAACGTTACTTCGAGCTGATAATATGTAAATAGTACGTTAATAAATTCAAGTTTATATTAGCCTACATTTAGAAAGTTAAATTCCAAATAAAAGCTATACAAAAAATTGTATATGTACATTTCTTTGTATTCCGAATTAAGTCTAATTGTTCACTTGCACAAAAAAAAAAGAAAACGAAAGTTTTATTTTGAAAATGAATAAAATGAACTTCTGATTATTAAAAAAATTATGTTATCATTTAAAAATAATTGTACATACCGTTTTTTGCCATAGCCAACTTTGTCGAGTTCAATGTGTCTGTATGTAGCGTATGTGGTCATTATCACTGACAATGAAATAATAATACACGAGTTGCGCAAACTACCGGTACACTTTTGTACAGCTGACTGAAAGCCTGCAGCTCTGGAGAAGCTTTTATAGGCACTGCGTGCACTGGGCCATACGATATCCGATATTTCGTGGCGGAGAATCTTTCCTACTTTTTCAATGGTATGGGCAAGTAAATTTTTTTTATAAAATTAAACAATAAGGAAGTTGTGATGCACTTTTGAAATTATTTTCAAATTATAGGTATCAAAAACATACTTATAACGTTTCGAGAGAGTTATTAAAGTTGTGACTTTTAACTAAAACTTATAATTAAAATATTTTCATGCTGATAAAAATTAAATTAGCAATCTTAATTTTTATTAAATAAAAATATATTAAGATAATTTCTTAAACGTTAATTATTAATTTTCTTAATCTTTCAATTACATGTAACTACAAAACCATTAATTTCGATGGTTGATTAAAAAATGTACGTGTTATGTGATTTGTTCCTTGTAAACAGCATATTAATTTCATATTCTTAAAGTTCTGTACTCGAACTGTCGACCCTTGTAAAATTATAAACCATTTTTATTGTACTATAAAGGATAAGCTTTTTACAATTAAATTTGTTCCTTGTGTATGCAATATATGCATTCAAAACATTTCTTTGTCTTTTAACAAATGTGAACAAAAGGTTCGTTATAATACATATTGTTTTTCATTTAGCTGAACTAAATGAATGAATTTAGCACTACAAATTGATTTCATATGCAATAAATGCAATTATTGTGGTAGGTATATATAACACACTTAATATTTTTATATACATATGTACATACATAGGTCTAGAGCAAGTATACATAGATAAATTTTTTTTTTAAATATACAAGCTTAGTGAAATTTGAAAATTTTTCAACTTACATTTTAGTCTAAAAAAAGCTAAGCTTGTATATTTAAAAAAAATTTTATTCAACATATAATTTCATAAGTTTTTCAAACAAGTAATAGTTTTATAAACTATTTACATTATCAATCTTAATATGTACTTCTATTATTTACATTTAATAATATCAAAAAGTAGTCGAATATTGATTAACTTGAGAAAATATTTTGTACATTTTAAGAAAATTTTTTAATCATAAATTCCCCCTCTCACTAGAGTGACTCGAGTAATTTTACTTATTTGAAAAAAATTTTAATGGAATAATGTGGTAATTAATTACCAAACATATTAATATAAATGCTTAACATTTATTTTAAAACTATTTTTGAATTCTTTCAGAATTTAAATTATTTTTAAGGATAAACTTTTGATGGGAAGCTTGTTATAATAGGTTTGTTTGTTGTACGTGTCTGAACAATTTTCGATAATGTCTCATTGACAGCTGTTCAGAGCCAACATCCGATGAATACTTTTGAAACAACTTTTAGGTGATGTAAATAAATATAACTTCAAAATATTTTGTAAATAAGTTGTCATTGTATTATCAAATATGAATAATTTAAGTAATAAGATATTACTACTTACTTAGATTGCAATATCTTGTAGCTTGAATTATTCGTTTTAGACACCACAATTACAACTTATTTATAAAATATTTTTATTTGCATCAACGATAAGTTATTCCAAAAGTGTTTGTCGGATGTTGGCTCTGAAAAGCTGTCAGTATGACGTAATCAGAAACTGTTCAGAGCAGTTCAGAACACGTACAACGAACAAACCTAATTATGTTCTCTTCACTGACGATATACTATGTATTATTAATGATTAAATCTTCCCAAAGTTAAGATGATGTAAAAGAAATGTAATTAATTACAGCGATTTTCCTTTGACTTTCCCATAGTCAATTGATCGATCTTAGATACCGATACTATTTATTATTTATTAAATAACTTTACATTATATTAGAATATAGCTGTTCCTTTAGAAAATTATAAAATCCATTTTTGAGGTAGATTATTCCTTATAATTGTCTTAGTTGATTATTATCTTATTTAGAGGTGTGTATCGGTGATTCTTCACATTATTTAATATGAATCCCTCACTCCCATTTTTTCAAATCGCCCGTCACTTCATTCCATCGACATACTATCATATAACAATTTTTCCCCTTGGTCTTAACTTGGTCATCCAGAAGAAAATTGTCAACCAAGAAGTGAGTCCTGTTGTTTAAAAATTAGGTTTGACCCCCTATCCCTTGCAATGGCTGCACTCCGACGGTATGCGAGGGCTGTTACATTTTTCAATTTATTCTCCTCCAAAGTAACAAACAGTAAGCGTGTGTATAAACCTATGAAGACCTGAAGTCCGCATGTTCAAACAAATCGTTGCTTTCCATTGCAGATGAAAACCGAACCAAACTCAAAATACAGTTTGGCTTCCCTGTAGGAGAAAATAAACAACCAAAGTAAGCTACGCTGTAACAGTGAAATTTTCGTCGAGGTAACAAAACAATCGACACAAAAAATGAATGGTAAAATGCCTACATACAGGATCTCATAAGTGAATAACAAGCTTTGTACATTATTAAAACGCACAAAAATCTCATTAACTAAATTAAAATACCTGTAATCGGTCTTATAAGAAATATTCATGAGCAATTTTTATCACAAGCATCTCTAAACATAATCAAATTACGATGGCTACATCCAGAGGTCAACCCACAACAAAATTTGGAACAAACAAACGCTGCAACCCGGGTCTTAACGAATACGGTAGTACTAACCATGGAGTCCTTAACACCAAAGAAAGATTTGACAGCATCCATTGCCGATACAATATCGATAGAACCATATAAACATCCGTCACATCTAACGATTGTCTATGATCCTTGGACGACCCTCAGTTCTCCCTAACACTAGGACATCCAAATCGATGTACCTATTTCCATGACATAAAATATGTCGACCTTCACAATCTACGTACGTCCCTTCCTGATCAATTTGAATATACATGCGAAGGTCATTAATCCATACAGGTAAGCTATAGAGACAAATAAATAAAACAAAGAACTAATAGTCTAAATTAATTCTCCCCTTAAAAAGTGGAAGGTGTGTGTACTTATCAGAATATAAGACATACAAACATAAAACATAACCTGACGTTCACAAAATCAATTCCGCCTTCCATTGAGGATAGAACAGCGGCCGAACCAAAATTACTTTGATTTCTTTTGTGGAAATTTTCTTCATCTTGGCCCAGATTGTATTTTCATTATTGGTCAGGTCGTTTATTTGTATAGATATTAATCCTTTTTAGTTAATACCCAAAGAGGTTAAAACAGTAAAGCGGAAATTTCTCGATTTATTTCAATTTTACTTGGTCATTTGCATATTTGTAGATGTTACACGATGCAACTAAGTTTGAGTTTTTTGATGTATAGTTTTAGAGAGGAGATGTTTGAAAACATTTGTGAGTTGTAGCAATTTAGGTTCTTATGAAATTTATATGCAGTTGATCATCTGAATATGATTAATACCGATGTTAATGTGTACGTTAGCTATCAATATAACAATAAAAGTAATAAATTAAAGAAGTACCGCTTTATTGAACATTACTAGTCAAGAATCAAAATATAAGCACATACATAATAATCAAATCAAAGTAAGTTGAACTTACACTTACACTTGAGAAAACAAAAAATTACAGTAAAAAATATAATAATAAATTGGTGACCAAGTAGAGGAACAATCAATAAATGTAAAATTTAGGTTAAAGTAAGAATATAGATAACACAGACACATAAAGGAGAAGAAAAAGATAAGAAACAAACAGAATTATTGTCATAATTCAGATATTTTTTGTAACCAGTATCATCACTTTCTTGATACAACAATTTCCAATCCTGGATTTTAATCTAAAACATAGAATGCGTAATAAGCTACTGCTCTGACTGCAAAAACTTTAATTCATTCCTCACAAAATCTAAACGACAATTTAACTATTTATGAAACAATGATATTAATCTTACACTAAACCGCTGAAAATTTATTTGTTAAAAAAAAACAAATTAAAAATATTTATAAATTTATATGTTTGCGTAAAAATCACGACGATTTTATAAAACACATATAAAATTAGAACAAACCCCGTGTTTCTTCCTGAAACAAGCAATAATGGAAACAAATATTCTTCTACTGACTTATATTTGTTCGTTAACGATATCCAATATCGCGTAGCCAATATCTCACTTTGCACTACCCAACCACAACATTTAAAATGAAAATAATCTATATAATATTTAAAATTAACAATAAAACAATTAGATAATTAAGAAAAACTGAAATGATACAAACCTGCATTTGTGCCGTTATAATCGCATCATACATGTATAATGTGGAATAAAATTACATAAAATTTTGAAAAGAAGATTTGCCGGATAAGGCAGTTAGAATATACATTAAAATACAGTTGTAATTTAGAATAGTTCATTAACGTCTATATTGAAGAGATCTAGCATGCATTACAATATTTGTCAGCAGATTATTGCAATAATGCATTAAAAACCATCTATAACATACAACCCAATAAGGTAGGGCTAACAGAGAATTTAGTTTAGTGTATTATACATTTTAATGGCTTATAGTATATTAAAATGTATCCACGAGCTGTATTACCTCATTACATAAATAGTTATTTTTTATATAAGATTATAAAATTGAATTTTATCGACGAGCAAAAATTGTTAATTAACGAGTTATTAACGACTTTGTCGCTCGTTAATTATTTTACTCAAGTCGATAATTAAATTTTATCATCGCGTATATTTAATTTTTTTCTATAGTAGATGTTGAAGAACACGGATATAATATAAGAAATTTCGATAAATTATTATTAAACATCAAATACACTTTGATTTTCATTGCAGTAAAAACAAATAGGGTTTTATACACGTAGGTTGTGAAATTAGGTTTATAACCCTAGTGCCAAGATTAAATCACGAGGTGCGGAGCACCGATGAATTTAAGACGCGTGACGTACCAACCTAGAGTGATTGATTTTTTGCTACATTAGGCTTGTGATGATTGTAATGAACGGAATTTTATTGCACAGGTGTATACATGTTTTTTTAGTTCAATCTGAAAGCGATATAGCTCGATCTAACTAAGGTCGATCCAGCGGATTAGGTCGCTTTATCTAAGTGTACACATGTAAGGACTAGCTAGGTCGAGCTGACTTAGTTCGAACTAACGACCACATGTATCCGCGGTAATTTACTCATTTAAAGGACATAAACATATTGGAGTTAAATTTGTACTATTTAACGGAAATTAAAATTAGACTGTTTTTTAATTCGCGATAATTAAGAATGAATTTTAAACTACATGTAGGAAGTAAGTACCAAGAATTTATAATTTTGTAGTCCCGATTCGTATCAAAGGTTACGTACAAAAATACGTAATTATTCGGTTTCCGCGGTTTTATTTATCAATTAATAAAACTTCTGGTGATAGCAAAAACCCATTGCTGAAAGCGCATAGAAAAAAATTTGCTTAATTGTTTAGTTTAAATTGATAATTTAAAAAATTTTAATTTAATATTAATTTCACAGTTAAATAATTGATAAAATTTAAAAATATGCGGACGGACGGACGGACGGACGGACAGACGGACGGACAGACGGACACGAAGCCAGATCATAAGGCTTCTTTCTATACTATGTATAGAAGCCTAAAATAACTGATCGAGTGGGTGACAGTTAAGATTCCCGGATCGGGATTTTTACCATTTTTAAAGCGGTTTATGAAAGATGGGGGTCTAATTAGCAAATAAAAAAATAAAATTTGCGGCCGGTTTACAAATTTTGGAAAAAATGGCTTTAAAAATTAATTTAGAATGCAATTTTCTTATTGGTTCTTTTGAACTGTAATCCCGCTCACCGAAATTAAAATAGGTTGTGGCGACAGTAAAGATGCCAGAATCTCGGTTTTTACGATGAATTATGAAAGATAAGGGTATAATTAAGTAGTATAATTACACTTTTAAGGTGAATCCGAGTCTTGATGTAGTTGTCAAAATCCACTTTCTGTAGCTTCCGGTCCGGCCGCTACAAATGGTTTTGACAAGCGCCTTGCTCATTAAAAATATCCCCCAAGAACGGTCCAACTTGGCAAAGTGTGGATGTTGACCCAAGAGATATCAGGGAGCGACTGGTATCTCTCCACCGCTAATCACTCACGACCCACCTACAGCACGCGGACTGGCACTAGAATGATAGCTATAATGACGTAATATGTTGCAATAATACTACCTACATGTATTTCTTATGGGAAAATTGTAATTTCTAAAATTGAATTGTGGCCTTATTACAAGTACGACTAAATTCATCCTAACCTTAAAGAGCTTGTATTTTTCTGTCCTTTCGGTTGGTAAAGCCATTTCTATAGAAGAAAATGTATTTACGATTCCGGGAATCTTAACTGTTTCAGAGTTAAGTGTACTTTATTAAGTGTACTCAGATCTAAATCAAATCATTTTAGTAATTTTCCGCTAAAACGAATTCTTTTAAATTTCTCAATAAAAACATAAGTCTCAAAGGCTTTCCTAAAATCCAAAAATCACTCCAAGTATCCTTAAAATAATATAATTTATTGATTCAACTCTCATATCAACCAAACCCGATTCAAAAGTTAACTCACTGTTTTATCTACTCTTATAGGATGAAACAGTATTACACATTCGCAAGAATGACCTTTAGCAAAACTTTGAACGAACCGCTTTAGGGTAGGAAGGAAAGATGAGAAGTGGTTATGAGTAAAATTTAGGGGTAACATGTGATCACGAGGATAACAATTCTGTCGAAATCCCTAACAAGTAAATCAAGAAAAGGTAGATTTCCATTTTTTTGTCGACTTCCGGTCAGATCATTCCAAGAAAAATCGGTAAGTTTTTCCATTCTTACATTTTTCATTTCTTTTTAATTTGTTTTTGCTTGCTGATTTATTTTATTTTTCTTCAATTTTTCCGTCAGTTTTTACTTTGTGCTCGAGCACCGTCATCATTGGTGCTTATGATTTAATCATGATAATCGTTAATCTTTAATATAGTTATACATTTTTAATTTTTTTATTTATCTGTATATTTTGTGCTTTCTATAGAGTCCGAGTGAATTTCCACCCAGCGCAGTGGTGATAATTTAAATCAGCGGTGGGCTTATTTAAATTATCTATATTATCGACACCGATCAGCTGTCAGCTACGTTACGATGAATTGTTTTAAATTCATAATGAATAGGTTGAAACTGAATGTAATAAAACTTCCATTTTATGTCAACATAATAGTATATTAAACAATAAGTTTAGAAAAGCTAAGTTTTACTAAACGAATATAGCTTTTGAGTACGAGCGAGCGCAGCGAGCGAGTAACTTAAAGCTATATGAGTTTAGTGAAACTGCTTTTCTTACGAGTTTTGTTTATACAATTTTATCGCATTTTGTAAAAATCTAATCTAAAATACAAATTTTGACGTTTATGAGTAAATTTTTTTTGCACGCAATCGATCTAAATTTTTGCATATGCCTTCCTACCGATAAATCACCGGGGAGGGTCTGGGGCGAGGGGGGAGAATTTTTTGCTCAGTTTTTCGATATCTATCGCCGTTTTCGAGTTATTGCTAATTCAAAATATTACATAATAGGTACTTGCGAATAATTTCCGTAATCTAGTAACCTGACACGGTTTTGTTTATTTACATTAGCAACAGTAAACAATTTGATTTGAGTTTTGTGTAATTTACATCAATTCAATTTTCAATCAAATTCAATTAAATCAATTATAAAAATGAGTCTCGCTGCTGAAAACAATTTAGAAAATTGTTCTGAAGACATTTTAAATGCTGCCCGTGAAGCATCTTCAAACTGTTTTACTGACAGTGACGTATCTATGTGGTAAAGTAAAGTGACGTATCTATGCGGTAAAACGGCACTTTAATGTATAATTTTGAATTTAGTAAAATAGCACATTACCTGTCAAAATGCGATAAAGCACATTTATAATATCTAAAGTGAGGTTGGACCACGAGTGATGTTCAAGGTGTCCGCATGGGGTCGCGGTTTTATCATATTCTCTCGGACTCTATATAATTTCTTTGTATTTTCTTCCATTTCAGTTAAATTTATAAATTAAAATTTTGCCATTTTCTAACCTTTTCGCCAAATGACATGTTCTAATATTTCTTATAATTTTTTAACGAGTTTTTCTCGATTAATCAAATTAAATCGAATTGAAGCATCGATTTTTTCGCATTTTTTAACTTGAAAAATATAATTTTCAGATTTTTTTATTATTGTTAATTATAACTATTAACTATCGAGCAAAATTGATTTATCACTCTATAAATTATTTCATTGTTATGTATCGATTCATTATTGACGAATTCGTAAATCGATTTGAATTGAATCAGAAATTCTGCTTTCATCGATATGAGTTATTTTAGTAATTCGAATTTTTGTTTCACCGAAAAAATTTATTCGAATATCTATAAATCGAATTTTAAGTGCGGTTTTACTATCAGTAATAATAATAATTATGTAAAAATTATGTTGTATATTATATTATTATTACTGTTTTTCATTATTTGACAATCGTTGTGTTTTGGTTTTAATTTGTTTAATTTCCAAGTCAGATCAACCTTAATGGTCCGGTATTTGTTAGTTTTGTATACTTTAACGGTATTTTACGCATTGGTACAATTATTTTTCATTATGTACTTAAATCACCAATAATAACATCGACAACAAACATACCATAATAGTGTTGTTGGAAAAGAACGGAAAAATTTTTCTATGGATTTCTATTACTGACTGTATGAATATCATGCAAAGAGCTAGATCAAACAGAATTATAAAATCACTAAACCCATATTGTTTATTTCTCTATTTATTCATGTAGCTATAGTTTTTATCTATACAACACTAATTCGTTGATCCAATTTTAAAGCAATAAATTCAAACCATCTAGACAAGTGACTACATTGGATGTTCAGCAGTGTAGCTCTTCTAAGTCAGCGGCAAAGCTTCTAGGACTGGCATATGATGGATAGTCACCAATTATATGACTTAAATGTTTGAATAGGGTCGCCACAGTTGCAACTTTCGGATATCGCTGGGTTCCACTTCTGGAGCATATAGAACGATTGGTTTTAATAAGATTAATTTTTTCCTAACGATTGTGAGGATGGTCGAAACCAGTTGGCCAAATTCTGGGGTTCAATATCAAAATTTTGTTCATGATGCTGCTAGATGTATTGTTCCAACTGAGATCCCATTGTTCAATAGTTAAATATTTAGCAATATCACTAACAGAATATCTGATATTACCAATGACATCCCAGAGACAATTTTTGAAAATCAACGGAATCAGTTTTGCAGTTATTAATTTACAATATGCTAAATCGCATAAACGTCTCTAAACGAATGCTAAAAAATTGTCTAAAAGCAGTTTTAAAAACAAATGAATATGTTTAGTATCATTATATTGATATGTATAGGTGGGTTCGTGCTAAATTCCAAGATTCTAAAATGATCAGTGTCGTGCTTATGGCCTTAAATTTCAACGGCTTTTCCAATAGCAGTTACGAATTAGCTTATTAGACGAATCTACGTCTTTAGTGCAAGATATTTAGAATTGAAAACAAGTCAACATACTACATACACTGTAGGTAGTACATACTAGAATATAAATTTGCATACAACATCACAGAACAAGATTTTAAAATTACTTTTATACTAACAATAATGTTTTTCCAATTACTCTCGACTTTATTAGAAATAACATTTTGTTAAGTTAAAATTTATGTACCATGACAATTTTTTTCAAAGAACTACCATATTAAGTAAGAACACAAAGGCTCTTGCATCTTTGTTAAATTTATTTTCACACTTGACAACCCAAGAATAATCACAATTGATAAGCTTTTACTTTATAATACAGTACATCCTGTATTTTATTTTATTTTAAGGCTGTTAATTTCAATGTGAGTTTTTGCGATAAAAATGGTAACAAATAATTTATACCATATATCCATAATTCAGTATTATAGGTAATTGAAAATTTTTGATACGTTATTAATTTATTACGAAATGAGTAAATTATAAGTAGAAATTAATGTAAAAGACTGCACTAATATTTACTGCTTGAGCACTTACTTATAAATTACTAACACTGACAACAACGTAATTAAGATAATTACCTACATAGTAATGTATTTACAGAGGAGTTAAAAATTATTAAGCTATAGACGCATTTAATTTAGTTCATTATTATTACTTATTAGTATTTTTTACAGCAGACTTATGTATGCAATTTTCTTAGATTAAAGCAATTTTAATGTTTTCTTTATTTGTGCAACATATAATGTGTAGGAATTATAATAGTTCTTGCATTAAAGTTGATAAATTATTTCATCAAACACAAGCAGCTGCAAAATGTTATGAAAATTTTAGTTATTTTTAGGTATTCTGTACACAATATGACCAATTATACAATTAACTTATTTTCTCTGATTAGAGCCATTTAAACTGTAGAAGATTAAGTTCGCATAGTAGCAGTAGTAATTACTAGAAGTAGCAGGTTTGCTATTTTAACGATGGTAATGCTGATTTCACCAAAATTAAAAAATTGCATCTTTGACTACAATACATTATTGATACTTTGAGGCTATATTATCGTTCCAGTAAATTATACCTTGTAACATTTTTTTTCCAGGAATATTAGTTAGTATATCCTGCAAAATTGGCCTAGTTAATTAAATAGCATATTATTAAATAGGCAAATTGTTAAAATTTAATTTAGAACTTCCTCTGGTATAACACTTCTGTGGTTGAATTTCTGTAATTTATTGATTTTAATTTACTCAAAAATTGATATAAAAAATTGTTATCTAAGCTATTTTACAGATAAAACTTTACTTTTATAGAAGACACAATTTTACCTTCATTTATTGTCTTCTTCATACGTGGAGAGAGAGTATATTAATATTTTCCACCGTAGTACATGAGAATCTTTTTCATTTGTATTGTTTTGCATGGTGAATCGAATTTTCCTGTCACTTTTTTTAATTTTCTAATTTGTATTTAAGTCACTTTTGTATTAAAAACTTTCTTTTTTGATAATTTGATAATCATACAGATTCGGTCATCTTCAGACTTTCGTATGAAATTTCGAATTGTTAAAGTAATCTATTTTTAATTACATTAACAAAAGTAAGTTCGGTTTTTATTTTGAAGGTAAATTATTAATTACATTATTATATTTAGGTTTATATACGCAGTATACGTAAAAGTCTTATGACCTGGTTCCTTGTCAGTCCGTTCGTCCGTCCGCATATTTCAATTAAGGGCTAATCATATAACAGAAGTTCACCTTCTAATCACCTTAGTCTGAAGTTTAAATTCAGCGATTGGTGGATAATTTAGTAACCAACTAATCACTAAACTTATGTTAATGTTTTAATTCTTCTTCTCTACCCTCTAAAGCACAACTTAAATACCATGTAAAATATTATCATACTATGTAATATTATTACATAATACCTATTTTTTGTTTTAAAAAATTTCAAGGCAAGCTGATTTTATTTGCAAAATAGCGATTTTAAGTTATTTTTTCTGCTTTTATGGAAACAAAGGAAAATTAAAACTACAGATGCAGTATTTTTTTCTTTACAAAAAATTGATTTACAGTTTTTACTAAAATAATTAGGGAAAATATTAATTCAACTTAAAAAATTTAGCATTAAAAATCTTATGGTACGTGAATCGATTTACCACCCTGTATATGTAGGTCTATAGAAAATGATCTATTTCCTATTTTCTTATAGTGTAGAATTTCCATTAATTTTACTACGTCATTTAAGCTTATAATAATAGAAATTAATTAAATATAATTAGTAATAATTAAATCAAATTATTTGATGATATTTGATTTTACGATAGGCAATTAAGTTAAACCATTCAAATTGAAATTTTTTGATTGAGTTTTATGTATTTAAAATAAACTAATGTTAAACTGTTTTTAATCATTCAGGTACAATAGTACGCACTTTCGTAATACCAACTGATGTTTCATTCATAAAATACTTAAACGAACTTTCTTTACCTGTTAATTGTTTTTAAATTATTTAAATTGGTTGAAATGGGAAATGTGTTATAAATGAAAATAACGTAACTTTTAAATATGTGCATATTCTTTAGTATACCTCCCATAAAAAAAACAATTAAAAGTAGAAGCGTGGCCGAATGTTACATATAATCACTAGAATGAGAAAAAATCGACATCTAAGTAATTATGGGTTAATTAACTAATTGGTGAATATTCATTATCTCATTATTTATTTTTTAAGTTTTTAATAAATTACACTTATTGTAAAGAAGATAGCTAACAATTAATTTAATAAAACTTTAGTACTAAAACTATCTAACGGTAATCAAATAATGATTTAAATGAACATAACATGTTCATCCCGCATATAGGGTGATTATTATGAACATGTTATCCCACTCTCCCAGTAATTAATAAATTATTATCTACTTCTGTTAATGCAAAAATAATACAATACAATGAAATTTTTAGAAATTTAGAAAATTCGACAATAAAGTAATCATCAAAAACCAAAACAACATGATTCGTAGCAATTTAATTGTTAAATTTTTATCCAATCATGCTAATTCCTTGAATTTATGTAAATTGCATGCCGAAAATTGCCTCTTTATAAATTACGGTAACCAAATATTTGTGAAATTTTCTGTAGGTTATTATTCTTGAAAGGTATCTACCTAAAAACGAAAATTCTGTGACATTATTATTTGGGATTCGACCAGTTCAGAAATTTTTAGTAAAACCTGCAGTGTAGCTCTAAACTATAAATCGACAGACTTATGTGGAGCGGGAAACCGCGGTTGTATGCCTGGTCGCGCCGATTGCACTACTATGTCCTATTCATTTATATTATGGTTAACATTGTTAACCACATAAAAATTATTAAAATTTATTAAAATTGAGTAAAATTATTCAACAGGCAAATCCACAAAGTTATTGGAAACAACATGTGATCAAAGCTGTAACCTGATTCTAATGAGAAATTACAAATAAAAAACCTAATAAATTTACTTAAAATAATTTGAAAATTGACGTAATTTGTAAGAACTGCAACTTTTAAGATCGTAACTTTATTTAGTAAATTAGAGTAATTGTCAATTATTCGGCAGTATTCTGTTATTTCACAATTGGAACAATTGTAACTAATTTTTTTTATTATTTTTAATCTTTTAAAATTGCATTTATGGGTTTAGTTGAAAGCAGAATTAAACTTAAGCATGCCCAAATAAAGTTTAGTATGCTTAATGAAAGGAGTTACCTAGTAATAAATAAATAAATAATGTTCGTATTATACGTACTAACAATTTTTCTAGTGAACACCATTTAAATTTAAAAAATGTAATTTACACGAAGAGCCATAATTATTTTAATTCTATTAATGAAAAAATCATTTACAAAATATACAATTTTATGTAATTTTTTTTTTAATTGATATTGCATAACAACATAATATGTACTACATACTTGACATTGTATATCACTAGAAATTTGTGATTGAATTTAATTTGTTCTGCTCCATTGTTTCTACAGATCAATAGAAACTAGCTTTGCGATCAACTGATTGGATACCACTACTGTATTTAAGATGATGTATTTTATAGTCATTGTTTTTTTTTAATTTAAGCAAGGATAGTTTGATGGATTGAATGGAATTACGAAGTCGAATTACATGTTAGAAATCAAATTTGCTTAACATTATTATGATGTAATTTATGGTGAGTATCTCAGATCTCGTCTTTACGAAAATATCCAACCATAACAACTGTAAAGTATATTACAATATATTTTTCTTTGAAATTTTAATTGATTTCCACCCGCATTGTCATCACCTATTAACAGTTGTATTTTTATCAATTGCGCAATATTGCTTGATTTTATTCCTTTATTCAATATTCTATTTTTAGCTATATTATACATAAGTACTCTTTCAAATAAATATTGTTAACATTTTTTACATAAAGAAGCCTAATTGCTAATGAAGAGTAAACTCGATTATTAAAAATTACAAATATATTGGTAATTTAAATATGAAGTAAAGTAAAAATCTGTATTTTATTGTAAAATTAAACCTGGTAAAATCTTGTCAAAAATCATGCTAATAAAGCATCTCATTTTTAGTAATTCGGTTTGCTATGTTCTTTGTTTGGAACATAGCTTTGTTTATAACTTTGTTTAGAACTTTGTTTATAACTTTGTTTAGAACATTGTTTAGAACCCTGCCAGTACCAGGGTGTAAAAAATAATTGATTTGGATCTACGCATAACTGGCGAATAATTATATTTAAATTTTATATCTTGAAAGAATTTTTAAACACTGTTAAAATTGTTAATATATTTGATAAACGTTAGGTATGATGTAGTATGTATTTAGTTCTTTTTTATATCTTTTTGAGGTCCCATGAGTAAAATAAAATCATTTCGAAAAAATGTGTGTGTGGTAAAATTTTGTGTGCGCTCTATAGCAAAAACTAATACAAACTTTAAACCAAATTTGGAATTTTGTATCCTTATATTGAGACTTAGAGCTGATTAGATTTTAGGTCAAATTGGTTAATGGAAAATATTTTTTTCTCTTTATTATTAAAAATTATTTTTTTAATATTCAATGACACATAATGAGAAAAGACAACGGGGACGAAATTAATTTAATAACGATGTGGAGACTCGGGGAAAGACGTGTGAGAGGAAGACCTAGGATGCGGTGGTGGGACGGGGTGATCACGGCGGAATGGGTGTGGAGGATTGAAGGAGAATGGTGACAAATAGAACGAGGTGGAGGAGAATAGTTAACGCTTGCAGGACGCACGGAAATCTATAAAGTGAACATAAGCAACTATGTGATATTAAGAGAACTAATCCACCTCAAAAAATGGATTTTGTAAGTTCCAAAAGGAACAGCTATATTCTAGTGTAATTGAATGTAAATCTGATTAATAATAATAATAAGTAAACTGCTTTGTCAGAAAATGTGGTATCAGGTAAAAAGTGGCAACTGAAGAAACTGTAAAATCTTTATTTAATCTTTACAAATTACAGAAACTTTTGTACAACATGAACTCGCAGGCTTATCATATTAAAATGTTGCCATTGAAACAATTATTGCAAAAGAATTGCATTTAAAAAAAAAATAAAGTTTACCACTATGAGGTGGTGAAAAAACTAAACAATTTAAGGTTCCAATTTTTGAACTCAGAGCGGAACAGGAAGAGAGGAGATTCGAGCGGATCTGGAAGCTATCAACTTCTAAACTAACTTGGTGGTTATACGATAGTCTGCAATTTTTATTGCCCTTCACTAGGAAGGATCGCGGTAATACTAATTTAGTAGTGCATAAGTCTTCTGAAAGTGATTAATTGAAAAATTCTCATTTTGAACATGATGCTGCTACAGTTAGTACTTAAATTACTTAAATAATATGAATAGTTTTGTAATTAAATTAAAATTTTGTAGAACAAACCGGAAGAACGGGCAACTCAAATTTACACTGTGTCACCAACAAGTGGAATCATGTCGCCTGAATCTGGACTCTCGAGAGCAAATCCGCCTAGTTCAAGCATTAGTTCTCGAGAGCGTACATTAGTAAATGTTTGCAATTTAAGTACTAGATCGCTTAAACAAAAGAGAAAGGTAAGAGTGAAAACAGCACCTGAAGATGTCCTGAGAGGTAGTTTGGAAAAAATTGTGGAGGAAAAAGAAAACCCTATCGATTTAAGAAGAAGCTCAAGACGACGACGAATTAGAAACATTGAATTTTGGTTTCTTGAAGATTCAAATTTGAACAACCATGTTTGGAATAACTAAAGTTGTAGATCAAAATTAAATTGATATTTTGCAGTTATACTCGTAGTTGGAGTTAAAGTAAAGATGATCGGCTGCTCTTAAATTAAAATTTATTTAGTTTCTAAAGTTTTTCGTATATTTCGGACTAATGTTAAAATCAAAATCGCTCTCTAACCTATATGGCGGGCAGTATCTTTAGCAACAAATATTTGCTGCGCTAATCTCATAAATTATTTTAATACACCAAAATATAACTAATAGGGGGAATTACGAGGTGTTGTCAAAAAATTAAGTCAACAAGGAAAAATAAAGCGTTTTACAATATGTGGTAATGCTGTGTCATTAGCAGGTTTAGCAATTTATTATCCAAAGCTAAAGTAAAGTCACAGTCCTTGTACACTCCTTCATTACTAACTATCCCGTTTTCTTCATCATCAATGTACAAAAAGTTGTGATTAGTGTCTACAATTGCAAGTAGTTCAATACTATGTGTTCCTCTGTAGTTATAGTAATGAGAACCAGAACTGTATAATACATGTTTACTTTAAATACTTTTCATAAAGACACTCATATATTGCTTCTGAAACTTCAGGTATAAATTTTGTAAGTGTGGTTTGTGAAATATTTGTATGAAAGGACAAACTTTTAAAACTTTCTCCTATTGCAAGGAAACGTAAAGTAACAGTTAAATAATCTGAATTTTGCTCAAATGACTTGTCGAAGCTAAGTATCTTGACGTTCAGTTTGATCTTTTATTACTATATTTAGTAAAATATTAAAACTTTCAATATCCATTCTTACATCATTTGCATAAGAATGGCGATCTTCAGGTATTAATTCTATATTATACAAATGTACAAACTCCAAGAAGCATTTGCTCTCTTCTCAACAGCTAGTCTCGACTCCAAATACGTTTGAGTTTCTTTGTAGCTTGATTATTAATTTCCATTAATTTAAGTATCTTTGCAATTTTTTAAATTTTCTTTTGATCTGCTCAATAATAAATTAATTGCTTACATACAAAACCTTTAGGTTAAACAGTTGATTTCGACACTAGTAACATTGGTAGTTGACACAAGTAGTTGGCTACGCTAATTGCGTGAAGTATGTTCTGAATATAGTTGCCAGCTTCACTACAAACATATGCCCTTTCAAAAATTTTCATCAAACTTTTTAAACTAATGTTTGACAAGAAAGTTGAATGCAAATTAAATTAAAAGTTTGATAGTGTCATAAAAGCTTTATAACATTGTGTACTTTAAGAGTGCAATAAATTTAACTGCGATTTTGTTTATTAAGCTTTTGTAGCTTTTAATTTATTTAATTAAACATTATATTGGTAAACAACGCTTTTTTTAAACTACTGGCCCCCATTAATTTTTTAGATCTGTATCAGAGATTGAATCTACGACGCGACCGTTCTACGTTTTTTTTATCTGAGCTGCCGTTCGCTGTTTAGTGTAAAAGTCTTGAAGGAGTAAAATCCTTAATACACTAATTATTTAATTTTTAAAATATTAATTTATCTCTAATTTACTTGTGCAACTTAAGAATGAAATTGTAAAACCTTAAAAATTCTTTAGAAATTCATTTAATAACTTCATGCGTTGCAATCAATGATTAATATCATCTATGTACATTTAACTATTATAAGTTTGATTTCGTAATTTTAGTTTTTCGGTTAGAGGAAATACATATATGTATAATTAAATTGTAATTAAAAATACATTATAATTACTTCTGAAATAAATTATTGTAATTTGTAATTATAGTATAATTTTAAATGCAGTGACGACCATTTTTGTTTGTTTTTGTAATTTTTTCAATTATATCAGATAAATTTCGGTTAGGTTAATCCATGATGAAGTAACCGATCTCTATAACAACTGATTAATATTACTAGTTTTTTTATGATGAAAAACGGTAATTATTGGTTTAATTCAACTTTTAATTGGGATAAAATAAAAATGTATTAAAATATATGTACATATGTATATGCCTGGTGTACCCCACGAGGCTAAATACTGTAGTATGAGATTAACCTAGCTGAAACTAAGATGATTTTTTAGGGAACAAAATTAATGTTAGTTTCGTCTTCTCCATGAGCCATGATTTTGATTGATTTTGAAAAAAAAGTAAAATTTAATGAAAAGATTGTATAAAATAAATTGCAAATTTTCAGGACAATTTTTTAGAAAGAAAATAAAATACATAAAATTATTATGATTATTAAAATTATCTTTATAAAATTTCTTTAAAATAAGTTGGTCCATTAATCATTTTAATAATAGTTCATCAGTAATTTATTTATTGATGGAATGATTTGAATTTAAGTTTCCAGGTTCTCGTTTTGCATGCACTTTTGTTGTATAACTTACATCTACCTACCGCATTGATGTTTATGATATAATGTACCTAACAATGGAAAATGAAGTTTATTCAACTTGAACCAAAAATTGTGATTGTAATTGTTTGTTTTGCTGTACTAATATTTTCTTTAAGTTATTAAATGTTAAATTCTATATTTTCTTGGCACCTAATAAAATAATCGTATTTCTAGTGTATTCTCACAATTGTCTACGAGCTTTCACCACTTCTTTGCATGAAATTTTAATGCACTTTATTTACATTCCTAACATATAATAATCAGAACTGAACTAAAAAGTGATAAATACACTATAATAAATTTTATTTTAATATTTTCTTAAATGTTGATTATAATTGTGCTTAATTTAGCTAAAATTTTACCATAATGTAATAATCTAAATGGAGATGTTAGAGTTACAGTAGAGTAGCTTATCGTTATACCCTAATATATTAAAATGTTTCTGTTCTGTTTAATATTTCTGAATATTATTGGTTATTTTCTGTTTACGTATTCTAAATTATTGTTATATTAAATATTAAATTTAACTAACCGAACCACAAATGAATTGATAAATATAATTTTATTTTTAGCAAGAAATATTTATAGGTACTGTTTCACAATGTGTTTCTTTGAACTTCAAACGAAACTATTATTATTGTGTTATTATAATTTTTCCTGTTTAGCTTTCTTTCTTTTAAAATATTATTTGAAACAATATTTTAGAAAATATGATGTTCTGATTTACATTGTAAATTAGCTTTTCTATTTTTATCTAAATAATATTTATATGTAACTACTTATAAAATTAATAATATCCAGATTTTATTTCAGTGAATATTATTAATGTTGATGGTTAAACATGAATATAACATTAAAAATTTAAAAATCATTATGCATTCATCAAGCACAGAGAAGACAAATTTTAGATCCCACTGCTTCCTGGTTACTTAATTCATAAAAAAAAGTTGCAATTTGTTGTATTGTAGTTTTAAAATTACACTATATTTAATGTTATACCTACAGTTTCTTTGTATAAATATAAAAATAATCAGATGGTTATTATTTTCCTTACTTAGTGCCAAATTAAATTTAGATCTAATTTTTTTGTCGTATAGTTAAATATTTACACATGTCTTAATTTTGTTTGAACTATCCCAATGTAGATTTCAGTTTGTCATTAATTTACTAAAAATTTAAGAAACTGAAATAGACTAATTATTATAATACAAATATATCCAAAACGTATCGATTTTAATCTCGTTATTGTTTTGAAGAAGGAACCAAAGAATTAATTAAGTGCTATATTGCTATTGTCCACACCTTCATACCACGTTAAAACAATATATTGACGATAATTAAAACAATTGTTTAAAAAATTCCTTTATAACAATTGAATACTTACATCCATAACTTTGATTTTTATTTGTATTTGTTGTTCTCGGTGTTATTTATAAGGTATGGTTGTAACAAGCTTTGGTAAGACTCCTATAAGTCATGTTAAATTACAAGAAGTATAATTAAATTTATGATTTGGTGTTGTAAACATACTCGAATATTAAAATTGTTGAACACGAAATTTCTTTTTTAATTTTGTTAAAATCAACCAAGTTCTTTCCCAAAAAAATTATTTTATTGTCATTTGAAAACAATGAAAATTAATTTATGTGTCATAAAAACTTTAATTTCAATTGCGGTATATATTTGCAAAGTAATTGTAAATTTTTACAGTTATACCATCAGACATAACCTGCATTTCCACCTACAGAAGTGCGAAAACATGTTATGGTTGTGAATGTCCAAGTACTGACTCATAGTGTGTATCAGACAACTCATATAAAAATTTTTGACTAGATTTACTTATACACTATGACATTTTACACGATCATTAATTTTATTTAACTGCTCTTACTTAATTAACGTTTAATTGTGATATTCAATAATTAAATAAACTACTTAATGCCTGCCTTACATCCTTTCCTATAAAACAAAAAATTAGACGAATTTTTGCAAGAAAATGAAAAATTATTAGGTACTCTTACATTGTTAAAATTGCTCTTGTAGATTATTTACAATACGAGTTAAATAATAGGTATTAGCACACCTACTAGACGTATAATATTTTTTCGTATCTAATTCGAACCACATAAAAGGTAAGTTTCTCTTGATGACATTATTATTATCCGTAACTATTATTTGTCCTCCATACTGTGCTTCTAAATTTTGTCTTTCATAAATTTATAAAATTTTTAATTTTTTCATCAATAGAAAAATATAATATACATATATCACAAAATTTTTCTGTGATTTATAGATCAATTTAAAAATTATTATTTTGTTCACAAAATATTATTATTAAAAATAATTTTGTTTTTCATTTCGAAATATTGATATTTTTCTTAATTTGGAATAAAACAGCAAACAAGAAAATGTATTGTAACGATCAGATCCATGAAAGACGAAAACGAGCTACAAGAAATATTGGCGAGACATTTTCAGAAGCTGCTAAACCAGAATAATGAAGAAACAAAACCAATGAAGAAGAAGGAGAGAGATTGAAAGAAGAAACAGAAGCGGAACCGTCATTCAGCGAAGTGGAAACGATAATAAAGAGAATAAAAGACGGAAAAGCACCAGGAAGAGATGGAGTGAGTGGTAAATTGATAAAACATGTAGGCAAAGAGGTGCATCAAAGAATATACAAGTTGATACAAGAAATATGGAGAAAAGAGGAAATTCAAGTGAATGGAAATCGGGTAGAATAATTCCGATTCACAAGAAGGGTGATAAAGAGGTTTGCAGTAATTATAGGTGAATAACTCTGCTACAGGTGGCATACAAGATTTTATCGACACTTGTATACAATAGAATAAAAGCAGTGATTAACGACAAAATTGGAGAATATCAACAAGGATTCAGAGAGGAACGATCGACAGTACATGCACTGCACATAATGAAACAAATAGCAGAAAAATCATATGAACACAATATTGAGCTGCATCTGCTGTTTGTTGATTTCTGACAAGCTTTCGATTTCGATAAACTTGAAAAACTGTACGAAGTGATGCCAGAACTGAAAATACCCAGGAAAATGAGAAAACTTATAGTCTAAGATCCCACCGCGTGATTACTACGTCCATCTGTTTTTAATCAAAACACAATTTTTTAATTAATTATTAATAGAGGAATACGATTTTGTCGGGTTGCCTATCAAGATATGGCCGCAAGTAGGGTTTGTTAACTGTTAAAGATATACAAGAGCAAGAGAGTTGGCCCGTTGTAACTTCAAACATTCATAACGTATTTCAATAAATTATATATCAAATTAAAGATAATTTTATCTCTACGTGATTTTCTAGGGTTGCCTACGCACAGGTGGCCGCAAGTAGGGTTTTTAACTGTTAAAGATATACAAGAGCAAAGAGAGTTGGCCCGTTGTAACTTCAAACATTCATAACGTATTTCAATAAATTATATATCAAATTAAAGAAATTTTTATCTCTACGTGATTTTCTAGGGTTGCCTAGCAAGTGGCCGCAAGTAGGGTTTGTTAACTGTTAAAGATATACAAGAGCAAGAGAGTTGGCCCGTTGTAACTTCAAACATTCATAACGTATTTCAATAAATTATATATCAAATTAAAGATAATTTTATCTCTACGTAATTTTCTAGGGTTGCCTAGCACAGGTGGCCGCAAGTAGGGGTTTTCACTGTTAAGGGTTACATCACTTATTAACGCGAAAAATTAGGCTTTTGAGAATTTTATCTACATAACCAATATAGGAATCAGTATAGTTTTCAGGGTTTATTGTAGATATTTAAAGGTATGCAAGAATATTTTCTATTTTGATTTTACATTAAAATGGCATTGTAGCAGTGAATCAAGTGAGACTTGATTTTCATCAAAAAGAAAAACGGTGTGCAGGGTAGCAATGTCCAGACAGCAGCTACAACATTACAACAAATTTTTCCTTATTTGATATGAGTTTTTCTTTGAATTGCTCAAGTTATGTTGACACCGTTTAAAAACGTAGTTTTGAGAAAACGCGTTTTAAGTTTTGTAAATGAAAAGTTGAATATTGCATCGGCTTGCTGATTTTTTTACATTTATTCCACTATCCCAGCACCGTATAGCTCTATTTCTAGGTTTAAATTTTGCTCTTTAGCATCCTTTCTGAACGACGTTAAATCCTTCCTCGAATCTTGTACTGACTTAAAATTATCAGTTTGACTAGATGATTTCAGACCGCTGGGAGAGACTTCTAAAAATGAGCTGTAAATATTTAACAAAATTTTTTCACTTCTGAATTTGATGGAATATCATTTCTAGATAGTTTATACATGTTTTCATCCAATAAAAAACCCGAAAATTCAGCAGGTTTTTGCGTCATTATCTAATCCAAATGACATTTTTGATGATAACAGAATTGAAGTAGTCCAGGAATTTACTTCTCTTATATATGGAATAAGAAATTGTCAAAGTGTAAATATTGCAAGATATCTGATTTTCAATAACATGTATGCGACGACAAAACCAACGAAAATTTATAAAAATGTGAAAGGTTTTGACTCGACCAACATTCCACCACGTTGGAAATCCTTAAAACAAAAATTGTTGCGGTCGATATTTATTAATTCAATGTGGCAAAATGCCACCGAGCCGAATTGCATAAAGTTTAGCGCTGAAAACAGCGGTTGGTTTTTAGATAATTATCTAAAACCTACATGGTTTGTTGGAAACTTTCATCACTGCAAGCCAAAGACGTGATTTGCGAATCTATTAAGGAATCTTCTGAGAATGATGATTCGGATATTTGTAGCTACGGGGTGACAGCTCCGATGACTTAATAAACGACTAAATGAAACGATATTGTAATATAACTTTTAAAAATTGTTAAATAATTTTTGATGTTTTCTTTAATTTTTAGAATAAAAACCTTTCTCGCTCTTATATATCTGTAACAGTTAACAATCTTTACTTGCCGCCATCTGTGCGTAGGCAACCCTAGGTCATCGCGTAGAGATAAAAAATTTTCTTTAATTTGATATATAATTTATTGAAATACGTTATGAATGTTTGAAGTTACAACGGGCCAACTCTCTTGCTCTTGTATATCTTTAACAGTTAAAAACCCTACTTGCGGCCATATTTTGATAGGCAACCCGACAAAATCGTATTCCTCTATTACTGATTAATTAAAAAATTGTGTTTTGATTAAAAACAGATGGACGTAGTAATCACGCAGTGGAATCTCGTACTATTATACAAATGACAATGAGAGACTCTAGAGCAACGGTAAAATTTGGACCAAACGAAACAAACTAGTTCACGATTAACAGCGATGTGAGAAAGCGGATGCGTTGTCTGCGGTGATATTCAACCTGGTGATTGAGAGTGTAGTGAGAAAGCTAGGAGACAGAACAGCGATTTCCACAAAGGAGTGGCAACTATTGGCTTACGCGGATGACATCGTGATTGTTGCGAGATCAAGGCAGAAAATGATACAGATTTTTGAAAAAATGGAGATACATGCAAAAGAAATACGATTAAAAGCTAATGAAAGCAAAACTAAATATATGAAATTTAATAGAAAGAAAGATGAGAGACAGAATTACCTAAATATTGGAGAATATAGGTTTGAAGAACTAGCAAGTTTCAGATACCTAGGAGTCTAACTGAATAGGAACAACGAGAAATCGATAGAAATAATCTAAAAGATACATGCTGGTTAGAGAGCGTTCCACACAAACAAAAAGTTGTTAAAAAATAATAGTATCTCTACAAGAACAAAGTTAAGAATATATCAGACATTTGTGACAACAGTGGTCACGTACGCAACAGAAATATTAAATATGACTGGGAAAGAAGAAGAAAAACTGAGAATATTCAAAAGAAAAATATTGAGAACGATCACAGGACCAAAGAAGATAGGCGAGAACGAATATAGAATGAGAACTAATGCTGAATTAGATAAAATAATGGGAAACGAGAATATAGTAAAGTTCATAAAGACGCAGAGAATTAGATGGCTTGGTTATGTGACAAGAAGCCCATATAACACACTTTGTCCTAAATACGTACATTGTTTGTCCATTTTATGTACATTAGTCAATGCACCTAATTTTATGTACATTCGTCAATGTACCTAAAATGGAAGTACTTGAAAGTACGTACTATGGATATTGAAAATAACATCCTATGTACGTATGGATGTACGTACTTCGTACATCCATAATTCGTTTTGTTTTGTATGGAAAAGAACCAGTCAGCGTTTTTAGACGTTATGGAATAAAGACCTGGTGAGAAAAGAAATGGGGGGAAGGCAAGAGCGAGATAGCTGGTCGAGGTGTTAAAAGACATGAAAGCGATGGGCGTGGATGATTGGAGAAAGAAATGCGAAAACAGGAGGGTATGGAGAAGACTAGTAAATGAAGCCATGAGACATAAGAAAATCTAGATTGTCGAAGAAGAGTAAATGATTCACCTTGTGAAACGAATCGTAAAGACTCTCACAATAAAGGAGTAGACATATTCCAAGAGGAATGGATACCTTGTTATTATTACTATACTTCTAAATTTTGTCTTTCAGAAATTTAAAAAAGGTTTTTCTGTGATTTTTAGGTCAATTTAAAAATTATTATTTTGTTCACGATATCCTTTTTACTCTGAAATATGGATATTTTTCATAATTTTTTTGGCGAATTTGGCTACGGAGCATGCTTACCTACTAAAATAACTAAAATTAATCAATTTGATTTGTAATATGGGGATGGAACGCTATCGAAGATATGTGGACTTTCCATTAAAAGGCTTGTCAAGGTTATGAAAAATAATTA
Source organism: Lycocerus yunnanus (assembly GCA_036346125.1). Classification (NCBI taxonomy): domain Eukaryota; kingdom Metazoa; phylum Arthropoda; class Insecta; order Coleoptera; family Cantharidae; genus Lycocerus; species Lycocerus yunnanus. Next base: position 4,553,196 of record JARFIX010000008.1, read on the forward strand.
TAAATTCACACTTTAATAATGTGCGTTACAGGCAGACAGATAAATTTAAGCTATTTATTACCTTCATATATTAATTATTATTAAGGATATCATGTCACTTCGTAAATTTCGTAAAATCTAATAGTTTTTGCTTTTCAATAGGCATTTTGTCAATTCCTTCGTACTTGTTCTATTTTAATTACCAATTTCTTTATGATTTTAATAGTTTTTAAGCAAAAACTATTAGCTTTTACGAAGTTTACGAGGTTTACGATGTATTTACGAAATGACATGAACACCGTTATTACTTAGAAGTAAATTATTGTTAAAATTTTAGTACATACATACATATACATAATAATTTTTTAGGCATAAAATTTTTTATATTTACACACTTATTTGTTTAAAATGTAATTCTGCAATAAATTGGGGTTATTTTTTCTACAACATACATATTTACGTTTAAAGAAATATTAAAATCGCATAATATGCGAATTCGACTCTTAGGTAGGTACTTATATAGGTATTGGGAAAATTTACTTAAATCATTAATTTTAATAACTGCTTACTTTCTCTAATGTAAACAACATTAAATAAAAATTAAATATTTACTAAATAGTCAATACTTTTTATGTAAAGCATTTACAATTATAATCTTTTTATTGTGACAAGAAATATATCACGTATTTTTCACACACGCAAGGGTCATGGCAAATAGTGGAAAACTTTAAAGCGTATGAAAATAAAATTCAATGTTTTTAGTGTTAAACTATTTCAAGTATATTAGTTCGTGCTAATTTCTATTTCTATTGTAAGATCGTTTTTATTTGTTACATTTAGTGCGCTTTAGCAAACCATAACAATATGTTTCGTTGACCCTCGTTGCGCTGAACTTCATCGATCTTTGGATATTGAAACAAATTTATGGATTTCTTTGAACTTTAATTATTTCAATGTGAAAACTGTTGTTTTTAATGTAGGAGACACGCTTTCAAAAACTTGTGGCTCCAGAGTGAAATTTTGAAGTATTGTGTACTTGAAAAATATTTATCAATATTTTTACCACGTATTGAGGACTCAGTTTTAGATTTACGTGATTAAACTTTTGGTAAAATTTATTTGTAATAAATGAACCTTGAGCTTGAACGCAACAATAAATTGAAATAATATATTGACAAATCATTATGCTCGTTGGAATTAATTTCGCAGCGATTTTGATTTATAATTTATGCTCAAGAAAATCATCTTGCGTTTATTAATTACTTCAAAATAAAGAAGTGATTGCAGCTGGCAGATGTGGTTACAGTTAATAAATAATTAAACTTTTAGATTGAAAATCTCAGTTTATTAGTAACACAGAAAATTGTTGGTTGAGTAGAAACACTTAAATACATGGAGCACATCGACATCGATGTTTGCGAGATATCAATGATGCGAGACGAACATTCCTCTGTGAATGTCCTGCTTGATGATTTGTAGTGTAACCAAAATTTATCATTTTAAATTTGATGAACAAAGTTGATGGTTTTATTTGATATTTAGAAAGCATAACTTTTAATAATAAACATTAAATCATGAAAACAAAAAGTACAAGAAAGGAACAAACACGCAAAATTTAATTATATTTTCGATGTACCTTATGATTTATTCCAAATTATTTAATTTACACGTTTTGAAATCTTTTTGACAGAGTAAAATAAAATTACAAAAATCTATTGTGATTTGATATCCATGTCGTATATTTCCACATTTGAGATAATCAATTACTTAATCAACTTTAAGTCAGTTTATATAGCAAAAACGATTATGTAGGTAGATTATTGCAATAATTTGTACCTACTCAGCTTTTAATATTTATTTTTTTTATTGTAATAGTTAATTAGATATTGTTTATTTTCATATTACAGAAATTCACTACCACAAATTATAATAATTCAAATTTCTGAATCTTCTGAGATTAGAAGCTCGAGTTGTGCCCGCAAGATGAGTTACTTATTACTTGTAGTTATAATTATATAATTATTATTATTTCACCATATATGTATGTAGTATGCTTATAATATATTAGAAGTATGTGGTATAAATTTTACTTTAGTGTAATATCCATTTGTGAATATTTATTAATACTTATATTTAGAATTTTCTTATTGCAAGGCGGAAGTGCACTTCGCAAGAGAGTTCGTCTGTCTCGAAGTTAAGCTTAAAATATAAAATACATTATGAGTACGTAAGCCAAGAGACAAAATTAAGGTTAGTGGCCAATGGAAACTTTAAATACAAGTTTAATTATCTAGTTTCAATATAAGCATTTCTCCACTTGTTTTAAAAAAAGGAAACCCAAATCAAATAAAGCATTAATATTCTTTTTAATTACAAATCATTAATCAATATATAATTTACAACATAAAATAATGATTTAAATCGCAAAATTTAAAATTGTATTGTATTGTAAAAGTTAATTTATAAATTAATATATTGCCAATAAAAAAATTAGTAGTTAAACACTTTTAATCGGATTTATTTCGGCTATTAGGTTGTTAAGCTGTATACTATAATTATTTTTTTAAATAAATTACTATATGTTTACTAAAATTATTCTTTATTACTCGTTTTCTTTATACTTTTTTATATTTTTTAATGCCATTAAAGAATTTTATGATTTTTTTAAAGCCTTTTTTTGTGTTTAACAAAATAGTAACAAAATATTCATTGTTATAGCGGCTTCTTTACTTCAACTAAACTTTTAACCACGTTAAAGTATTTTAACAGGGCCAAAATCGTAAAATATTTAATGTTTTTAGGCAATTAAAACTTTAGTTGTGGTAAGTACTTAAAATATTAATTTAAAAATAAATCGCAGATTACTACTTATACTTTTTTAAAGCATATTTGTGATTTTAATTTCTTTGCACGAAAATGTTCTTGATTCGGATATTCAAAGCACTTTTGTGTGAAATTATGAATTGGAGAGCAAAGGAATACGAAACCATTTCATTATAATTATTATCTCCTTGGTAGTATACAATCAAACAATTTATCCTTATTCGATATATTAAAAAGTGGAAAGCAATACGGTTCACTAAATTAATAATTAAACTTAATTAACTTGCCATTGAAGGTTCTTATTGTCAAAAAATTAACCATTGTTACATTTATAGGTTAATCTTCTATAGCAGACAAAATTGTAAGCAATCTATTTTAAATTAGGCAATAATGAAAAAAGTCAGGATGTGTATAAAAAGCTGTAACAAATAATACTTGCTAATCTTTTTACAATTTATACAATACTGTGATTCTACAATGAAAACTATTTATAATTGCTTAAACATGTCGTGAAGATTTAAGAAGTAACAGTTTCTGCACAGTTATAAACACTCATTGTAAAATGTTATATGTAAACAGACAACAAAATTGTAGAGTAGTAGAACTAATCACAAATATTAATGCTTTAATCATGATTTATTGAATACTAGAATTACAAAACATGAACCTATTTCTCAATAAAAAAAAATTGATTTAAAATTTTAGGGTACATCGGTTGCTTTCTAATAATCTTTTGGTAACGTAAAACAGCTAAGATCAAGCTAACGTGTCTTAGAAGCATGTGAAATTATGTATTTATTAACTACCTTCTTCCTTATTGCTTGGTGAAGTAGTAATTATTAAAATAATACAATCTTTATCTAAACTACTTTTTGTTAATTTTAAAATTTTGCTATAAATTGTATGGATAAGTGGTAACTCTATCAAGACAAGTGTAATTCGATTAAATTCGTATAGCAGAATAATAATTCATTAATTTCAGCCACAGAAACATCAAAAAATTAGGTTAACTGTCTGAGCAATCTAATTAATTTTTTTATTATTACTTTCATTAAAGAATAAAACATGGTCGGGAGTTAAATATTATAACGCACTTTTAGTAAGGAATCGACTTGATGAAGTAACGAATTCGGCGACGGACTTACTTCTGCCAATTAATTTACTTAAATTGTATCAACTTATATTTAAGAATTCTTGATACAGGTATTCATAACCCTTTCTTTTTTAAGAGTTCTCTTGGCAAATTACTGAGGTTTACCTTCAGAATTGACGGTTTGATGGTCAGAATGTAATTGTTGCTTTTCCCGGGCACGAACCCAGGATATCGGCGTAGCAGTGAACACATTGAGCTGCCAAGTTATAACAATTTTCTGAAATATCATAATACATATATTGATATCCTTTGCACTTTAGATTTGGAAGCGATTGGATCAAGTGGCTATACTTTACTTCAATATATTGTTACACAGTTTCGTTCCTGTGCTATGGTATGAACGTGCAATTTAGTAATTATTACTTAAAATGTTCTTAATTGCATTAATACAAAAATTTGACCTATTCTGATATAGTCGATTATATTCCACGGAATACTTGCAGCTAAATATACCAAAAAAGGTCTATCGTGACCTTTTTGATATTAATATGTTTCAATAGAATTGATATGATGAATGTATTATTATCGAGAATTTCTTACAATAATATTTATATTTTTTACCACGGGGGTCATTAACTACATAAGCAGTTTTTAAATCTCTAATCCTTAAAATGCATAGTAAAAGAAGACTTGAAACTGCAAGAAAAATAATGTACAATATACTGCCGGTACTCTACAAGTGTAAAGGCACTCCCTCGTGTGTTGCTTATAAGAACATTTAAGACACACTGGTCTGCTTATTTATGTACACGTTATTATAATTATTTTTTATTATACGAAAAAAAAAAGAATTGTATATTATGATAGGTGTATTCACCATAATTTAAATATATTTCAAACACGCCATGCAGTAAGTACATTATATGTATATCCTTTCTTAAGAATTTATCATGTATTTAAATAACTTAAAAGCAAAAGTTTTGCGAACGATACTCACTTAGACATAATTATTACGTAAATAAAAAAATATGCCACAGTTTCCAGCAACAACTAGTATTATGAGAAAATAAACTAAAATGAAGAGCGTGACTATCTATATCAACATTTTCGCACGACTTTACGTTTTAATTACTAGTTTTTGAAACGCATGCACATATATAATTTACTTTTACCAATAACTTTTACTAAATATCAATATTGTTTACAATTTAAAAAAAAATTTTTCTATATAGTTTTATGTACGATGTATTTTTTGTCTCAAATCTCCACTGGAGTACCTATTCTATTAAGCTTAATCAATATTTCTATTTAAAGCACACTTGTTTGAAAAAATGATATACTAGGCCAATTGCATATTTTTCTTCACTGTGACTCATTAATGCTCAATTAATTATTATTTAGAATCCGTTGAGCAGACTGTCTCTCCTTATATGAATATTAATTCAATATTAAAATATAAAAGGCTAATGATTATTTTCCTTATTTTCCAGCGGTACGAGGTACGAAACCGAATTTTTTGCAGCACAAGCTATAATTGTACCAAGATGAATTTAGCCATGACAACTTGGATAGTTAAAAAGGTTTTTCTTTCATGTTAACAAAGTTTATTTTTAAAATCATTAAATCGAAAAGATGAAATGTTAAAAGATTTTAATTAGCTTTACTTTCGATGATCAAATTTTTTGTACAATTAAATACCTATAAATAACGCACTGAATGCAGAAACCACTAATCTAACATAGAATTCAATGTTACGACTCTATACTTTACAATAAAGGAATAGAAAGTGTACACCTTTTTTTTTAAATTGAGTAACGTAACGTTGCTATTGAACTTGGAACATTTCTAAAAAATGAAGTAATTACCTACAAAATATAATTGCCCCAAAAAGATATTATAATGCAAGAATACGTCATGATTATAAAGCGCAATGTCACGGCAACCCAAATGTAATGTGATGTGTAACGAGACATGAACTAAATCTTATTCGTTTAGCTTTGGCTTTAGATGGGTACAGAAAAATAATATATAATTACAACAGACCAACTTTTGAAGATTTCTTGCTGTTAGCGCAGCAGAGTACTTTTAGTTGATTATTTGTAGCACATAAAAGAGCCGTTGTTTTTAAAATATGTTCATACATAAAACTGTGCTAGTAATATTTTACGGATCATGAACATTTTATAACCGATTTTTATATTGAGATGAGAGTAACTAATAATTATCATGCATTTTACCGTTTGTGCAGCTACGAGTACATTTTTTAAATTAAAAATCTAACAATATTTAATAACATTACGATCTAATAAATATTTTAAATATAGACAGGATATGTTCAATAAAACACTACATACTCACAGAAAAAACTTACTTGATTGCTTACTAGTCAAATCAACTAGTATATGCTAAGAGACATAATTATCATCGATGATATTATATTTTGGTTTTATGCCGGATGTAATGTTGATTCAGTCGTAAAGTAAAAAAGATAAAAGGATTGATCTACCTCGAAGAATGGATCATAAAGAGTTTGCAAAGGACATGCAATGAAGTAGCTATATTCCGGAAAGAATAAAATTTTAATATACAACAAGAAATGAACTATACTACATATACATATATGTTACGATGTAATAAATATCGAAAGATTCAATAATTTATTTCTGAACATTCTGATCAATTGTTCTGATTTGTGAAATACATAAAATAGTTAGAAATAAAGCGTTTATTTAAAAGAGATTTGAATGATCTTCTCTTAGGTTATACTTACTTCTTTTTGCTACTACTTTTCAATTTATTACTTTCAGTTTAACAGTAGTTTGGAAATTTTAAATATTACGTATTATTATGTGCTACAAAAAACAATAAAATAATTATTAGATAGTTATAGTTTTTATTAAACATTCATAATTCAAATAGTTGAAAACAATATATAAACTCTCAAAATGTACACAGCAAGACAATGTTACACTGGAAACACGACAAAAATAAAATGTAAAAGGAATAAATAATTGTAGATACATGGAAAATTTTCTCAGAATTCAATTTCCTACAAAAATGTATCTGTAATACCAAACAGCATAATATATTTATATTCAAAAGTTTAGTTTATTCAAAGTAAATAAACTATTGAAACTTTCTTGTAGTAAATTTAATTTTGTAAGGAAATGTAGTAATAAGTACCTATTTTTAATTTCTTAAATTTTTGCAGTGTTTTGACTAAAAAGTTTCAATTGAAATAAAAAAACTGAATTCTTAACTCTCATGTAGACAATTTCTTCTTTTCTTCCCGTTCCAGAATTCAAATTAATTAACCAGATCAAATTTATGATTTGTTACTGTGACTTTAGCTTGTCACTGCCTGGTTGAAGTTATCTAGAAAACATTTGGAATCCTGAATCTGAAGAAACGGAGCAGATAAGAACATTATAAGAATTCAATTATTTTTTTTAATTTATATTTTTTAGAATAAATTAAATCATTTAATTTACTTACTAAAAATTTACTTGCATTTATTAGAACTGAGGATTGGCCTTCGGGATCTCCGCACCTTAATCCACTGTAGTACAAATTGTGGTCAGTACTTGAAAAAAAGGCTTGCAGTAAACTCCACCGAAATATTGAGCTATTAAAACGCAATTTGGTGAAGGCAACAGTAACAATACCTATGGAAATCGTGCGTGCCAATATAGACGATTGGCCCCGGCGTTTGAAAGCTTGCGTGAAATCAAAAGGGGGACATTTTGAATAAATTTAGTTTTAATTGTTTCTTTATAATAATATTAATAAAATGTATAAAAAAAATTAGATATTTTTTTAAAAAAATAAAATAAAGCATCATTAACATGGGACAGAACTTATGGCACGACTAGGTATTATGATAACAGATAATTATGTATAAATGATATTGCATTTGTCAAATCAGGAATTATTTAATTTTGCGAAATAATTCTGACAAAAACTCATTGTGAACGTTAAATGTTTGCTAGTAGTTTTGTTAAGTTATCCTATTTATCTCGTGAAAGTTTCATTTGCAAGACGTTTTCAATTATTTTGAATCCAACTTTGTTGTAGTTTACATGACAAATAGAATTTTCGAATCTCTAGGTAGTTGTTGAATGTTACCATTCAAACATACTCAAGTCTTCTAAGAACCAGGAGTTTCAAATAAACATGAGTTGCTGAATAAATCTACCCAAAAAGATTAAAGGGAGTATGCTTCTTGTAAGACCAAAATTATTTTATTTAAAGTTGTCCTAAGCAATTTGTATATTCCTAGAAAGAAATGTGACAATTTCGAAAATTCAGAATGTATTTAGAACCCGTAGGCAGTAGATTGAGCTGAATAAGATAGGAATGTTAATAGGAAATAACGTAGAAGTAAATTCAGAAAAAAGATTCGCAGTAGAAAAACCTAAAACTCCATTTACAAATTTGAATTCGTTTATTGATTGAAGGAAATTACATATTTCTTCAAATTTTTTAGGCACTATAAATTAAGTTTATTAAACTAAAAAAGCGCAAAGTATTGATTAAAAATCGAACACTTAGGAAAACCTATAGTTAAGAACTTAATAAAAAATGTAATAGTATATTGTTCTACCTATGTTATATAAGGAGTAAAACTACCACTTTTGCTCCTAATAAAACTTTTATTATTTATTATTATTATTATAGTTTTATTATTATATTATAGTTATTTTTTCTTCCAATAATTATTGTATTTTATTAACATTACTTTTACTATCATTGAAAATTCAGTAAAAGGATAACATGCGGCACTAAAGTAAAACAATTGTTTTCAATTAAGTAAACTAAAATCAAATTTTTACGTTTAAGGAACATAACTTTTTTATATTTGAAGAAAAAATAGTAGGTATATGGTTTATTCGGAGCAGTAAGACTTTTGTTAGATTAGCATCGCCCGTTCATTAACTTTAAACAGTTAACACAGTAAGTTTTACTTTTGCTTCTTATGAACCTGTATCGTCATTCAAGTGATGCTTTATGCAACTCAATGGGCTGTTTCTCGCATATCTGCTATGCTTTTCTTTTTTGCCAATCATCATCTCCTACTTATCTCCTTCTTATTGCTTTTATTACTTCCTGATACCATATTTTTCCGAAAAGTTAGTATGTAAAATAATATATCTACTTACTATACTTACTGCTTAGATATCAGCGCCAAAATTTGAATTTGAAGAAATTAGAAAATTAATTAAAACAAAAATTTTAAAATAATTTTGGAAATGTTTATAAATGCAAAAAAAGACAAACATAGTCGACCTGAATTACAAATTGAAAATAAAATATAGTTGAGGCCTATCACCTAACACCTATGGCTTATCACCTTAGCTATATTTTTTTTTCAATATCTACTGTTGTTTAAAAGTACAAATAAATGTATTAAAAGACAAACAGTAATTTTTCGGTACAGCACAAAATTGACGAAAAGCGTGGTAATCATTTCATGAAGAACTAGCTATTCACACTATTTACTAATTTGACAAGTTAAATCTAAAAATGTTAAGTGCATTGTTTTAGAGGTTGCTATATATCTAATTTGTGGAAAATATTCTAAATAATAAAAAATAATAAGTATTTGGCAAACACATTCTAGTGCCATGGTACTCTTGCCATCTATGTCCTTATAACCAGTGATGTTATGTATACTACTCTCAAGAATTTTCTAAAGGTACTGCGTACATTCTTAAGCCGTATCGCCGCTATTGAGGAGAAATTTTGGTATGTGTAGTAATATGCTACGATAGATCACACTGGAACGTGTTACGTTGGCAAGAAGCCTGTTATGCGCAATCCAGTTGCTGACTTCAATCTGAGGTCATACGTGAAAAGTTAGCCGCAATAGGAAAAATCAGGTACACAATGGGTTACTGGCAGTATACCATCCAAAAAATTGATAAAAACATCCATGTCCTTATAACCAGTGATGTTATGTATACTCTCAAGGATTTTCTAAAGGTACTGCGTACAATACTGCTTACTACCTCTCCATGATGGGTTCTTAAATAAAAATGCAATCTACATACTGATTAATTTTGAATGCAAAAAAATAACAATGACGTAAGGCAACTTTGTAGTATAATAAGAGTATTTTTATTATAACATGAAAATTAAACATAAAATGCTTCGCACATAACATTTCTACATTTTTCACGCAAAAAGCTAACCAAAAGTGAAATTTAAAGCAATGTAAACACTTGACAATAACTATCGTTTTATTATGTTGACATAAAATTGTTTCAGTGCTCTTTAATATTTAAATGGGCATTAATGAGCTTTTTTAAGGTCTTGAGGAAATTTTACATTTCCTGTATTTTGTAACAAATTTATCGTGCATTAAACCCCGTTATCGAATATATTTTAATAACATAAAAATAATATATAATCAAGAAAATAAATATTTGTCGTATTATTTGTTTATGTATCGCATTATTTATACCTATACCTATAATATATCAGCTTAAAGTTTAATTCAGTTTTAACCATATTTGTACAAAGCGGTTCAATTGTAAGATATTTATGATAAAAAAAACTAGGTAAATTCTTATCAATTACCACAGAACTGAACTCACAAATGCAAGAAACATAAAGTTTGTTTTTGTAAATCTATTACTGAAGCCGACATAAGTTAAACCGCAATATTACGAAGCTTTTTAGATCTGGTGTACGAGTGCGAATTAATGCGGTGAAAAACTTTAAGTTTAATTAGTAAAATGAATTAAATTGTTTAGCTGTTATAATAATAGATAATAAATTTACTACAAAAAAACTTTTAAATCTTTGAAATCTCACATCTTCACTTAAAAGTAATTTAATCATTTGTGTGATTGATTAGATAATTTATTTGTCTAACCGATAGGAAAAATAGCCTTTCTAAAATAATAAAAATAAATACAGGCAATGCTAAAAAATCGCAACTATGCGTTATAGAATCGATAAAATGTACATATCTAATAAATTTGTTATGCAAATTTTTTTGTTGACTTATATAGCTGTCAGCTTATGTTTGCATACGCAAATTAGTTGTTAACAAAAGGCTAAAAAGTAAACTAGGTACTCAATGGCACAACTGACGCGTGCTATATAAAAATGGAATAAGAAAAAGTTTGTTTCTATTTCGGATCATAGGTTAATTTTAAGATGATAGATTGATAGTTTAACATACAATAACAATTTACTTAATTAACAAATCGAAAATGATATTCTTTCTTAGCAAGTGATTTTAATTTGTTCTATTATTTTATTATTGATAGTTTTATTTTAGTTTTCTATTGGCATTTTATTTTCAGATAATTAACTAGAAAAAATATTTAAATGCATCATTATTATCATCATTATTATTATTATTAATATCTCATCGTATGCTTCTCGTCAAAGTTTTCAGCAAATTTCTAATAAATTTACTTTTGCTGCGAGAACGGGGTAAATTTGGATTTTGGAACCAGAAACCTAAAAAAATTACTATTCGTACTACTTATAGCTGTCGCATAGGTAATATGCAGAGCCTATGGGGGTAAAAGTGTCTACCTTATATACCTAAATACAATGAATCTTAACAAAGGAGTAGTTATCAGTTTATTCAAAAACAGAAAGAATACTAATTTGTAGTCAAATTTAAATTTATCAAAATAATAATATGTTGAAGTTAGTAATTTGAATGTTTATAAATAGGTAACAATATTAATTTAATTAATAATAAAAATTTGATAAAATTTGTATTCCTTTTAGAATCGCACATTCAGATAGAGCAATTGTTTTTATTTATATACATTTAAAGATTGTTGTCGTAAATTTTCTATTTTATTTCCGTATAAATTGTGTCGTCTATGCAAACAATTTTAATTTTACGATCATCTATAAATTTTATTGCTTCTAAATTACTTGTTAATAAAATTATGTTTAAATGTGTGAGGTATTAATTGCATGTATTTTTATGGTACGCTTCAATAGTTTCTAGATACATACCTGCATATTTGTGCATTACAGTAGGTACCTAATAAATAGTTGGTTGAAATCATACATTATTTGGAGAAAGAAATACTGTATTTTGTAAACATCGGGAAATTCAAAATAAAGTTTGAGTAAGATGTCTGAGTACTGAACGAATTTTTATGGCGCACTTGAATACACTCCCAGCAAGAAAATAAATCTCATTACCTATTCCATAGGAGAACACAGATGTATATGTAGGAAGACTTATACATATTTTTATTACAACAAGTTAGTACTTACAATAATATTTTTGTAAGATTCTATATTCTAATATGGAATGGGAGAGCAACTTAATTTTAATGAGGAAGTATTACTTATGTGTAATAACAATAAATCTAAAAGTTATTCCATTATTAAGATCTAGTTAATAAATTGAAAAATTTTATGAATAACGAATCCACCTATTTTATAGTGCTGGAAGTAACGTTTGCTCGAGTTAGTTCCATTATAAAATAATAGGTATCTTAACTTTATTACTAAACTTCCTATTACGACAATATCTAGTTAATAACAGACTCATTCGACAAACTATTTATTTTTCATTACTTTATAAAGAAAAATGTGCTCAAATAAAGTTGATGTTTTTTTTACTAAAAATTAAAGTATTTTTCTATGTACACCAACATCAAACTTTCTTTGACTTTGAACTTGCACCGCACCTAAAACATTACAAAGGATTGTATGTAGGCCAAGAAGATAGATGACAAGAAAACCGAACTTATTGCCACCTACTGATCACAAATTTACGTGACTCTGACTCAGTTCATTTTTACAGGTACACATAAAAGATAAGTGAATGATAAAATCGTTTACTTAAGAAGATTTATTGTATTCTGACAACTTTAATATTACTCGAGTAAATTGGTACAAACTAATTTTTATTGATGTAGATTGATTGTAAGATGAATATTGTATAAATTGATATTTGTTATTTTCCCAGGCACAACATATTAGAATATCAATAGTGTATTAATAGAAAATATAAAAAATTCGAATTTAGCCCATGCTAATTCATGCAACAAAAAAAATTTAATTTTAAAGAAATAAAACTTAATTATATTTTTTTGCATAATAACCGTCAAATTTGCAACCGTTATTTAGAAAAAAATTACAATAATAAAGATATAATAATATAAATTACTTGATGAGGCATTCATACGAAAGGAGTGCCCAAAACATATCATAATTCTAAGCAAGCTATAAGCCAAACTTTTACTCGGTAATATTTTAAATTGTTAAACAATGAATGTTATCTAAAACTGTTATAATTTAAAAAGTAAGTACACACCTCGTGTTTGTACGTGTTTGTTGTAAAATATTAATTTAAAAAAGTTTTGTAATTAATTGCAGCTTTCACTTAACTATAGTACATACAGCGCTGCTCTTCAATATATTATAATAATGTTATGCACTGAGGTGCACTTAAAATACAAAAACATATTTTTAAATACATTTGGTGTCAACGCGACGATTTTAATCGTGTTGTCATTTCTCGATCGAAAGTCAGATTCATAGATAAATTAGATTCTTCTAGAAATTCGAGCTTCATTAATAATAACGAAATATGATATATTTTGTTGATTTATTTATATATAGATTTCTATAAAATTAATAATTACATTAAAAAAAGTGAAAATATTTCACGATAAAGTGGAGGATGGGCATTAAACTTTTGATATACATACATAAATGTACAAAGCAGTTCTCTTTAGGTGTGTTCGATCTGAAGCTTAAATCGTTTTGAAGTACTGCCACTTAAATTTTTATAGCTGTGTTAGTAGATTTTAAGTTCTCTTTTTAGGTTTTTTTCTTCAAGGACAAGGATCCCATACAACCTTTCGCTAAACTGTGGTTTATGGAACCACGAGTTCTATCGAGAATTTTTCAAGATACTCCCAAAGTTGAATGTTACTGAATATTTTTTTCTGTTAAATTTCTTTAAATCAAACCAAAAGAATTTTCTCTTTTCTTACAGTTTCGATGAAAAGTAGAAAAGTAAACAAAAAGAAAAAATGTTAGTATTTATTGGACGTAAGAACCTTCGTTTCGGAGACCTTAGGAACCTTCGTTACGGTCATGGGCCTGGTTGCTAGCGCGATAAACTGCTAAATTAAGGCACCCCGATTCAAATCTGGGTAGAGGCTCACTTTGTAAGGGCGTTTTCGTGATTCGGAAAGTACGTAAAGACGGTGGTCCTCTCATAAGATGCTAGCAACATCTTTGAGCTATTAAATCCTCGAGTACCCTCTTGATCCTTTAAATTTATATCCTTGCAAAAGGAAGCCCGAAATACGAGGGTAGATCAATAAGTTCGGTAAAAACGGTATAAGAAAAGAGGTTATAATAAAAATTTCAAAAGTGGTTTGTAACAAAATCAAATAGAAGGTCAGTTTTCAAAAAATAAAATAGATCCAACTAACATTTTGGTAAAAGTATAAAATAAATACCAAGTGATATGCTTGAAGGGTACAAGGAATCACCTTCACTAAAAACAATTTACAAGTGGGTACAGCTTTTCAAAGCAGGACAAAAGTCCTTAAAAGATGAACACCGCAATGAAAATGCACTAAAAGTCGAAATTTTATTAATAGATAATAAACGTCTATCTTAAAAAATATCTTAAGTCATCAATTTATCATTATGATACTATCCATGCAATTCTCTTTATGTATGATGGGTGCAAGATGGGTTCCACGTTTGCTGTATCCTGATGAACGGAAGCAATTTCGAGCTTAAACTTCAAGACAAATTTTGGAAATGTGCAAGGCTAATCCGAAAAGAATTTTAAATAACATTGTAACAGATGATGAAACATGGATTCATTATTATGACCTTGAATCCAAACAAGAGTCTATGTATGTATGTGGTCGATAGAAAACGGAAAACGGAAAATTATGTCTAGAAAAAAAAGTCAACTGTATCGTACCTATAATTCTTTATAAATTACATTACAATTTTACACATAATCATTAATTGAATTAAAGACAACAAAAAATTATACAGTGAATGTTATTTATTATACCGCTCGTCATACACGCGACGCACCTCTTTAATTTTTCTGAAAATTGTAGATTAGTTATGACCGTTAGCCGCTTTTTGCAAAAATTTAGTAAGTAATTATTGCTTTGGACATAAAATTTTAAGTTTGTTAACGAGCAATTCTACTACTACAGTGCAAACCACCGATTTATCTCAGATCACGCGTTTTTATCTCAGATACTCGAACTTTAAATCGGAGCGAATTGTTCGCAGCGTCAACGAATTTTGTGTATATTTAAGAATGCAAAATATAATACAAAAACTTGACAAAAACATAATTATTTAGATACTATATTGTTTTGTTGTATAATTATAAGGTTTAACATTTTTAAATGTGATATTTTTGAAGCTGCTAATAATTCGCGCTAATAAAATCTGAGGGGGGGGTTATGTAATGTTATTGTAATATAAAAAATCTGAAATGCTTTATATTATTAAGATTTAACTCTGTTAAATACTTAAACACAATATTCGTTGACGATACGACTAATTCGCTCTGGTCTGTTGAAGGCTTTACTTGTGCGATGTTTTGGATATAATAAAACATATTACAATATCTTAGAATAATGTTTACTACTTAAAAAATTAAAACATCTTCTTAAGAGTAATTTTTATGGCCAAATTTGAATTAACGTATAAATTTATTCGTTATTTTAATCAGCAATCAAATTATTTAAAAAAAGGTGTTTGTATTAATAAATATTTAATAATCAAAATCAGAAATTAATTTTTTAGTTCACTCTTTTGAAATAAAACTATTTCTAATTATTTGATTTTTATTTACCTATTATTATTATTGTTATTTATATTTATTTTTAACAATTCTCTTTATTTTATAATGCATATAATATAAATAATAATAAAGCTAATCTGTGTAGACGAAGTAAAAAATATAATCCACCGGAAAATTCAAAATTATCTCAAGAATCGTCCCTAAACGTTCCGTTTGTTTAATTCCGTTTGCAATTTTATAAAGCCCTATTTGTCATAATAGAGAGACATTATAAAAAATTAAAAACAAATTTAAATATCCGGTGTGGTTTAGCCCAGAATTAAGACAGAATATTTTGCTTAAGCGAAGGGCTCATAATGTATATAAACGCACTCAAAATGTATCTTCTTACCAAAATTTTCCGAGCTGAGATCGCTTGCAGGACCCAGGCAGCAATATGATACAAATACTATATCTCAAAAGTACAATATAATATTAAGCACAATAGTAAAGTATTTTGGAATTATGTAAATAATAGAAAAACTGAAAACGGCTTTCCCGATTAGGCGCAATTGCGTGGCGAGACGGCACGTGACGGCACGAGTATTGCTAATTTATTTGCCAAGCATTTCTCTTCTGTTTTTTTCTCTAGATGGCGTGGTCTGTTGCAGTGATGAAGTAGGAACGACTGACCTTAACTTGCATTTATATCGGGTGAACGAAATACAAGTCTTCGATAAGTTGAGACTGCTGGATGGTAGTAAGGGTGCTGGTCCGGATGGTTTGCCTCAGTATTCTTAAAGGGCTGTGCGGTGTCGCTTGCTTTTCCTCTCTGGCTTCTGTTCAATAAGCCACTTGCACTGATCATACTTCCTGCTAAATGGAAGGAATCCTTCGTTGTACCAATTTTTAAGTCGGGTCCAGGGACTCTATTGGAAATTATCGCCCAATAGCAATATTGTCTCACATCCCTAAAATATTTGAAGCATTAGTCAATGATTATCTGTCATCCGTATTAAAGGGGATTATAAGCGACAGTCAGCACGGTTTTACTAGCGGGCCCTCCACTACCACCAATTTATTGGTATTTGAGGACTTCATTGTCCGTATTTCATTCTGAAATTGCAGTGTATGCGGTTTATACGGACTTTGCTAAAGCTTTTGACCGTGTCGACCATGACATATTACTGCAAAAATTATTGTTAATCGGGGTGAGCGGCTCTCTATGGCAGTGGCTACTTATCAGAACGATCCCGAAAAATTAAAATCTTTTTTCTTCTGCCTTTCATTACTACATCCGGAGTTTCCCAGAGTTGTCCCTTGGGTTCTTTGCTCTTCAAAATCTTTATAAATGACATCGTTCGATGTTTCATGTATGTACTTGTCTTACTTTTTGCAGATGATAAAAATCTATATCAGAGTCTGCAACAACATCTCTGTTCTTAATATGCAGTCGGATCTTGATAGGCTGAGTGTATGGTGAAGGGTAAATAGGCTCAGTTTAAATATAGAAAAATGCAAGCACAGTCGTTTCTGCGGTCATCATTGCGGCACTCCTAGTACCTATTCAATAAATAGCATTTTGTTGTAGTCGGTCTCTAGCATTCGGGATTTGGGTGTCACGATGGACACTAAATTATTCTTCATGAAACATATAGTGGATGTATGCAACGGTGTATTAGAAGCTCATGGTTTTATAAAGAGAAACAGAAGCGACTTTGACGACCTTTTTGCTCTAAAATGCTTGTATATTTCATTTGCTAGATCTCGTTTAGACTATGCCTCGTGCGTCTGGTCTCCTTACTACCAATCCAATATCGATAGATTGCAGATGGTACAGAAGAGATTTCTTAGATACGTAGCCTTTAAGTTGGGTATTTCGCACCGCGATATCGGCTATGAGAGCTTATTGCAAAGGCTCAGTCTTACCACGCTTGCAGTTAGAAGGAAGACAACCGATGATAGGTTCATGGTTGCTCTTGTGTGTGGTTCTGTGGACTGCCCGGAACTTGTGTCAAAAATAAACTTTTATGTTCCTTCAAGGTCTCTGAGGAATACAGCCACTTTTATATTGAGCCTTTCTCAAGGCTGTACTTAATGTTCTCGGTAGTCAGTAGAATGACTCGCAATGCGAATGAATGCAATCATGTTTTTTTACGACAATTTATATCAAGTAATGTTTTGTAATAAAATTAATTTGAACTGTGTACAGTTTTGTTGTTTTTTGTTAGTATGGTGTAGCTTTTTCTCCGAAATGAGTTTTTTCAGCTCGTCCATGCTAGCAGTAGGTTGTTTGCTTTATAATATTGTAATTGTTGCATCATGTAATTGACTCTTAGTCGTTTGATGTAGTAAATAAATAAAAAGTAGCTGGTACTGGCGGGAAAATATTTACACGGTACATAGAAAGATAATACTTACCATATACATAATATATTTATAAACTGTTCATAGAATAACTGTTAATTGGTTTTGCATGGTCTTGCACTCATTATGGCCTTGCATCATACAAATTAATTTACAGGCAAGATATATTATAATTGTGCTTAATACCAAACAACACATTAATGAAAATATAACTAATGATTAAAAGTAATCAAGTTCAAATCTAATAGTAAGTAAGAATTTAAGTTAAAGTATTCTCCATTACATCTTTGTACAATTCTTTGGTAATCCAAACGCTTTCCGCAATATTTAATTTTAATTAAATTTCTAATAAAAAGTAAATTTAAAAAAAATTTGAATAGCGAACGTTAATTGAATTAAATTTTGTATTACATTTACGAATTTATCTTTAGTTTGATTATAGTTTTATATAATGTTCAAGAGCAAGCAAATCACTTAACTGTGAAGTAAGATATGGAACGCACTTGCAGTAATTTTCAGTCTAGCGATTTTTCATCTAGTTTCATGCTAGATTCTAGTCTTATGGTTTTGAAGTAAAATTATTTTCACACTAGTTTGTATAATTGCTTTATTCCAAGGTTGCTCCAAAATAATAAGATGTCACCACAATGCTAATTTTCAACAAGAAGGATCCTCAAACATAACTAAGCATTTAAAATGTTTTGTTTTATTTATTAATTCACTTTGGTTATTCGATGTACACTGATAAGCTACTGATTTTTACAGCAGTAGTCGGACGACAATTTTAGATATAAAAACAAAAGACAGTACATAGACAACAAATTTTTATGTCGAGTAGTTGTATTATAAACTTACATACATATTATGTATTTACATTCGAATTATTCATTGACATATATTCATCAGCCAACGGTAAATAGTAACATGATCTGATAATTATTAAAATTTAATAATATACCTACATATTATTAAATTTTAACGAATATAAATAGGTACACAAAGTTACATAATTAGTTAACATAAAAATTTATTACCAATACTGGTTTGTTTATTTACCCAAATATTTTACCTCGTGCCCTAGACACACTGACAATTTCAGTGGAGAGTTAAGACAAATTATCTTTTATGTAAAAATGATTTCAATTATTTTTTAAAGCTAATGATTTTGCGCAAATGAGTTAATAAATTACAATCAGTTATACATAATATGTATGTGTCAACTGACACTAGCAATGATCATTTACTTAAACGATCGTTTGTCTTAATGATCATTAAACTCTCAGCGTACACCTACCTTAGGGTATTAGCCTATTGTAAAAAACTAACTTTGCTTCCTGTACGTAGTACGCATTTCTTTATTTTAATTTAGTACTGGGCGTTCGTTATCAAACTTAAAAACAGGAATTGAGCATACTGTTGTTCATTTTTCTTATTCCTTCTCGCCAATTCAACGTACAGGGAAGATACTAGTATCATTAGAAAAATAAAATTATCGCACATGTGAACAAATGGTGCTAAAACTAAAAGTTAAGGTGAGATTTTCTAGTATGATAAGCCAAGATTTTCAAATTGAATCGAGAAAAATAAAATACTTATTAAAATAAAGAGGTAGTACCTACTTCAAAATCGTTGAAATAAAAAAAAAAGTTTTATTTTTAACTTTTTATTGATGATTTTCACAAATTTTTCGCTCTAATTCTATACTGTTAGTTCAAACAAATTAAAAGTATTTAATTAGTTTGACTCATTGGCCGCCTAAAGGAAATTTCCGACGAAGCACCCTCATACCATAGGGGTTTTAGCCAAAAATTTTATTACTTATAATTCATCATCATTTCAATAGATCGTCAATAAATATGCAAACAAATGACTGAAATTATCGAGTTGGGTTTTTCAAAATAATATCCAATTTGAAGAAAATTACAAATATAATATATTCTAAATATGTACAGGTTGGTTGTAAAGTATTGAAAGCAAAATGAAAGAATGTGAACTTTTAAATGAAATTAGTTTTTATTCAATATAATCTTTCATATGAACCTACTAAAATTTTATTTCGATCTGTCAATTCATTCATTGTTTACAAGCCATTTGAAGTCGACGTGTCGGTGTATTTTTAACAATGGAAAAACTGAGTATCGTGCAGTGATAAAAT
Source organism: Lycocerus yunnanus (assembly GCA_036346125.1). Lineage (NCBI taxonomy): Eukaryota > Metazoa > Arthropoda > Insecta > Coleoptera > Cantharidae > Lycocerus > Lycocerus yunnanus. The sequence goes on from JARFIX010000008.1 coordinate 4,573,380, forward strand.
TCTTTGTTTTGGAAGGTTTATCAGCAACAGAAATTCATACAAAATGGTGACGTGTTAAAAACCTGCTCCTTCATTTCCAACTGTACATCGATGGGTTTTAGAGTTTAAACGTGGTCGTACAAGCGTTGAAGATGAACCACGTAGTGGACGACCAAAACTGCAACAACACCAGAAATCATTGAACAAGTACATAATATTGTTAGTGAAGATCCAAGTTTGACTAAGCGTGAAATTGCTAATACCATAGGCATCTCAGACGAACGAGTACTCTATATTTTACATAAAGAATTACGTATGAAAAAGCTGTTTGGAAAGTTAGTGCCGCATTCGTTAACAATTCAACAAAACTCACACGAAAGCAAATTTCTCAGCATCATTTGAATCTTTTAATAAGAATAAAATCGATTTTGTGCGTCGTTTTGTAACTATGGATGAGACTTGGATCTACCACCATGATCCTAAATTGAAACAAGAACGATTACAGTGGACTGAGGCTGGTTGTTCAGCTCCAAAACAGGTGAAGTCAGGACGATCAGCAAAAAGGTTATGGCATCAGTTTTTGGGATGCAAAAGGATTTTATTGATTGATTATCTTGAAAAGGTAAAACAATTAACTCTGAATATTATTGTAACCTTTTGGATCAATTGAACGAACAAATTCGTGAAAAGAGACCCGGTTTGCAACATAAAAATCATCTTTCACCAAGACAACGCACCTGTCCACAAAAGTGTTTTAACAATGGCAAAATTCAATGAACTAAAGTACGAATTGCTTGAACATCCACCGTATTCGCCAGATTTGGCTCCTAGCGACTACTACCTCTTCAGAAACTTGAAACAATTCGTTCGTGGAAAGCGTTTTCATCGAATGAAGAAGCTATTTCAGTCGTGGAACAGTATTTTGCAGAGCTTCCAGAAAATCATTACAGAGATGGAATAAAATTATTGCAGGATCATTGGAATAAGTGTATTGAAGTTGAGGAGATTATATTGAATAAAAACTAATTTCATTTAAAAGTTCACATTCTTTCATTTTGCTTTTAATACTTTACAACCAACCTGTATTTATTACAAAAACTTAATATTTAGTGTAACCACCTTTTCCTATAATTACGCTTTACGTTTGGGCACAGTAGCCACTAACGTACTACAGACATTTTTAAAAATATTCTCCCATTCTTCGAAAATGATTCGTTTATGGTTCTTTTTCGACGATGATTTATGAAAGTCTACTTTATTTTACTATATTTTCCACAAATTTTTGTAGTCGATTGTGGTACACTGTGGTAGTCAATTTAACAGAGGAATGTTATTATCACAAAACCACTACACACTTGCTTTTGAACAATGACTCGATGCAATGCCAATATGCTATAATCCTAAAATAAAAAATATAATTGGGATAATCTTTATCAAAAGAATTTACTATGGAGGACTCTAAATGTCCCTTAAAAGTTTCAATATACGTCGAGGAATTCATTCTACTGTTGCTTTCCCTACACTCCTATAGCCCATGAAATTTTTTCATTTGTTTGTTGTTTCCAACAATATAACTGTAACTGAAAAAGGCCATATTGTCAAAAATATAATTTTTATTTAAAAGTCGTAACTCGCAAAACTAGCATTATGGCTAAAACAAGTAAGTTAACAGTTAATAAAAGGGCTCAAATTGTGGTATTGGCATTGCAAATGGTAAGTCAAAGAAACATTGCAAGTGAATTAAAATGTTCAAGATGTGCAGTGCAAACCATTTTCAGTTGACCCGCTAAGAGTGGTTCTTATGAAAATCGTCGAAAATCGGGATGAAAGAGTGTCGCAACCGCTAAAGTGAATCGGTTTTACAAAATAAAAACCGTTGAAAAACAGCAAAAGAACTTAGGACAGATTTAAAAAAGGGCTCTCTCGACGAATGGTATCACAAAGATTGCAGTCGTTTGGGCTACATGGTCGCAATACTCGGAAGAAGCCCCTACTCATAAAAAAAAAATTAAAAGCGGTTAGATTTTACAAAAAAATATAAAAATTGGACAGTTAAAGACTGATCTAAGGTGATTTGGTCAGATGAAAATGTAGGAATTTTTATAATTCGCCTAAAAAGCTTTTATTTTTACTCGAAAAACATTCAAATTAAAATTACATCAACTATAATGTAAAATTTTTAGCTTTTTGGCTAACCTGGCACTCAATATGTGAAAAAAGATTAGGGGAAGACGACCGTGCTGATTGTATAGCATCAATCGTCAAATTTGGTGGCGGTAGCATTATGATTTGGGCTTGCATATTGGCTATAGCCCAGGAAAATAAGAAAAAAGTCCAATCTGCGAAAAAAATCCCGTTTAAAATTTTTCTTCAGAATTATCTTTATTTAGACATCAGAAATAATATATCAAAAGTCCATTGCGAAATCATGTACGCCAAAAGAATTATTGAAGGTCAAAGGTCGCTAAAATCAGTTTTTCACGAATATCTCGTAAACTATTAGTTTTACGCCAATTTAGGTTATTATATATTTTATTTATTACTGAATTCTGCATAAAAAGGCCATAAAAGGAGATAGCATCCCAAAATATTCTATTGTGTTTACCAGTATAACTCAAATGAATACTTCAATATATTTACATATTATGTAGATACTGTTTATAACTAAAAAAGTTAGTTATTTCTTCTGCAGTTAATTGTAAGGAAACTCTAACAAACTGCAAACTTGCTCTTGGTAAACTTATTTTCTATAATTGATAGCAGGCGCGGACCACTAGATCGGATGTGCTCCTAGGATTGGACAAATATACTAATGTTTAGGTATAAAAAAGTTGAAAAAAACAAGGAGGAAAATATAAAAATAAGTTTCTAATGCAGAAAGAATGTAAGTTAAAAATTTCAAGAAAGCTTACTTTACTTCTATTTTCACCAAAAGTCTTTAAATTAGGCCAAGCGCCTTAAAATAAATAAAAACGTCCTACGGCGTGGCGCTCAAAGTTATTATCGCAGGGGTCCTCTAAATAAGTTCACCGAAGAACAAAATTTGCTTTCCGAAGTGGAAATCGTACTTCAACTATAAAGTGTGGAACACTGGAGATTAAAAAATTACTAAATTTAATTTTTCTAAATAAAATAATTTTGTAACTTTCGCAAATCGTTCACTATTACTTTAGCAGCAGCAAAAACGTGTTCTCAAACTTCATTAAACTTCAGCAAGTTGAAAGTTAAGTAAAGAAGTTTAAAATTTATTTCTTCATTAATTTTTCCTACATTATAGTCCGGTCAAAATAGACACTCAAGGTTACATTAATTCGCACCCAGCTAAAAATTGGCATGAATATTGGGGCCCTATTACACACAATTTGTCAATTATCCACATCAATCCAACGTGTGCAAAAAATTTAATCAAGGTCAAACGTTGCAAAAATCGGTTTTTGAGTTTTCCAGCTAAACGGTAAGTTTTATTATGAAAATAGGTGAGACAAAATTATTCATTATCCAATTATCTGTAAAATTGTTTATACACTTTTTTCCTAAGAATCACCATTTCGGAGATATAGCGATGCAAAAGGTTGAAAAAGTTGTGTTACTCATAATATGCACACGTTTCCGCGCCACCCGTGAGGTAGTGTACATGGCGCGTTTTTTCACGTGGTTTCCCAGTAGGCCTACTCCACGATCTATTGTGGTTCTGTTGAGTTAAAAGCTATTGTATTAAATTGAAAATAGTACTATTGTAATGACAAGAGCGGTGTAAGTAATGAGTAATTTTAGAAAATTATTTGTCTGATTGATACTCTTCTAATGGAACATAATCCATACTGTCTTCTTCTTCTTCCTGCTGGGTACAAATAAATTGTTCAAAGAGCGATGCATCAGATGTCTCCTCGCATATATCGTAAGAATCCTCTTCTTCTGGTGATTGAATATTGAAGCACGATTGGCCTCGACAACTGATACATGCTAATGAACAAAACAACCCAACTTTTTTACAGCCGCATTTAGCATTACACCCCGTTTTGCAATTGCAAAAATTGAATTGAGGAGTTTTTCCGGTGCAGGAGGGAGTAAAGTCTTAACTGGTTCCAATATATTGTCAATTAACTTCCAACCCCAGTCTTCTGGGTTTAGTTCATTACCGAGCCATACTTGAACTTGATAATATACCCGAAATAGATGTTGCTGAGCAGAAGCAGAGGTTGGAGGAAGACAAGCTAGTTGTACTTGTTTTTTTATGCGTATTTTAGCAAAACATAAGTATCGAAACTTATCTAAGCACGTAATTTTTTTTGGAGCTCCGTAAATGGAAAGAAGGAAGCGAATTCCGTTGGTGATTACAGCTTGTGGAGTAGAGGTACTTTCTTTGAAAACGTCAGCACAATCAACTAAATCTTGTCTCTCAAACAATTTCAAAACTGTTCTTTACCTCTCCTGAAAATGCTGATGTCGTGTCGCAACCAGTTACTGCATGTAGAAATAAGATATGATTTTGGCATTTTGAAAAAGCACATAAACTCTTGGATGAATATATTTTTGATTGTTGTTGAGCCTTCCCAGGTGTTAAAAAATAAATAATTTTTTCGGTTGGCGTTCGAGCAGTGAGCAATACCAACAAATCAACATCTTCACCAACAACGATAGTTGGATTTGTCGAAGTAAATTGTTCTATTGCTGTTTCAACTATCAGTACATCAGCATCATTATCAGCTTGCTTTACAGGAATATTTTCAGATGTACATTTTTCTTTCAACATTGAAATGAACCGAGACTTGTTGTGTGTATTTGCGAGAAATTTCTGTTGGCTTGTGGTAACTGTCATGAATCCATCAAAAATGACGTCCGAAGATGAAGATGTTGTTGTAGCTCGACGACGTTGTTCTGCAGCTTTAATATTTTTTGTGCAATCAGTATAACCATCAAATACTCCAGTCACTCCAAGGCCGTACAGTCATATAAAATGAGGGACTGGGTTCTTTTCGAGTTCATATTCTTACAATTGTATAGTATGTATGTATACGCTACGAAAACTAATATTTTTACTTATATTAACGTTCTGTAACGTTTAAAACGATAATTGACATACATATTATGAGTAACACAACTTTTTCAACCTTTTGCATCGCTATATCTCCGAAATGGTGATTCTTAGGAAAAAAGTGTATAAACAATTTTACAGATAATTGGATAATGAATAATTTTGTCTCACCTATTTTCATAATAAAACTTACCGTTTAGCTGGAAAACTCAAAAACCGATTTTTGCAACGTTTGACCTTGATTAAATTTTTTGCACACGTTGGATTGATGTGGATAATTGACAAATTGTGTGTAATAGGGCCCCAATATTCATGCCAATTTTAGCTGGGTGCGAATTAATGTAACTTTACCCCTATTTATGGAGCTAATTTGACCGGACTATTATTTGTATTTAATATGATTTTAACTTAAAATTTTGTTTATTTTTGCGTTTACTTACACGTGAAATAATTTATGCCATGGTATAATTATGGTATTAATTATTATAAATTGTTTTAAATTTAACACACGTATTGATTAATGATTGATGTATTTTAAAATAATCTCTTAAAAATTAACTACGTACATATATAAATAAGGAATTTCAGCACTTGCAGTTAATGTACTTTTGTCTAGGTAATCCCAGTTACGATGGCACAGAATTTCATAAATAAGTAGGTAATTAAAAGTAAATAACTGTAAATATTGTAGCATATCGATTTTTTATTCCACTTATTCAAATTAATAAATGATTAATTAACATACAAGCCGTATAATTAGTAATAATTTATCAGTAATACTGGAAGCTCTATTAATTTATCACTTCTTTCAATGTGTAAAAAAATGATAACTGTAAGTTAGAAAACGAAGTTAAATAATTTAAATTGACATTTTCTGTCGTTGACAGGTTGCTTCCATGTCGATTTGACTTTGATTTATATCGCTTAGTATTATGTTCTATGGTTTCATATTATTTAAAGTACCTTTCAATAATAAAATATATGTCATCGAAATTTTTTAGTTTCAAATAATTATTTTCAGAACTAACGGGGCTCAACAAACAGGATAGTTAAGGTGAAACTTGATTGATTTTTACTATCATTATATTGCATACGTGCGTTCTACAATAAAGTACACAAGAAAGAGTTGGCCTAAAAGTATGCAGTGTTAAGTTGGTTAATAATAGAAATTATTAGTTTATATTGCATTGCTGGATCGTAATTGTAACAATTCCGTACTTTCAGCTTTTCAATATATAGTAAATAACTGAGAAGCCAAATACAGACATTTGAGATCAATCAATTACTTTACGAGAAAAGATAATTATTAGCCTTTTTACGATAAATGAAATTCTAAGTTAAATACTTGTACAACGTAACAAAAGCAGCGGGGCCTTACTTGGCATTAAAACCAAAATGCTCTCTCGATTTAAATCATCTCTCTGCGATTTCTTTAAAGATGGCTTATTTAGTTACCCTTATGGTAATACCACCACTATAGAATAAATGCATTATAGTGAGCCAACAGTTAATCGTTTATAGGGATTTTTATTTATTTCCTGTTTGTAATAGAAATGATATATACACCCTACTTTCTAGTTAAAGCTGCTGCTCAACTCCGTTGTTTATAAATATAATTATTATTATTAGTGTTGGTAATAAATCAGCATATAAATTAATACCACACATATCCAAATATGAAGCACTAAATGTATACCTGGTGATTTACTAATTATACTAAATGGTAATCAGTAACCGTCAGTAATTACTATGAAAATGCTTGTAACATGAACATCAAACCAATAAGGAACTGATGAAATCGTTCTTCTAACAGTTTGAAATGCACTTCACAATACTATCTATAAATTACTTTCTGAGAAATAACAAGAACGCAATACAAATGGGAAGCAGACATGATATTATCATCCAGTGTGCAGATGCATTATTATGTTACACGTTGGAGAAATTTAAAACAATGGAAATCTTTCTTTTTACCGTTTCAAATCATTAATTGAAACCTTATCGATACACAATGTATTTCCAGTCATACTATTATAGTATGGGTACACATCTCCCAAGGGTTACAAATTAAAACTTGCCAAACAAAAACTTTCTTTTCATTTAAAAAATTAAATTTTATTTAAACAATGATGAAAAGGGGGGAGGGGATGCATAACAATCGAATGCTGGATTTCTTATGTGAATTCTAATTTTTTGATTAATCACGTTAATTTTTCATTTCAGTGACAAAAGTGGATATTTATGGCACGTAACAACGTACCAATGGTAAATTTTATGTTATAAGATATATTGATTTATAAGATGAAAAGCTATTTTAGTGTCGAGTGACTCGCAGAAAGTTTTTGAATGCATGCGGGATCAATTAAGCAAATATAACTGCTTTTCTATTAGATTCGCACAATTTAGTTTGCAAATATACGAGTATTTCGTTAGAAGAATATCCACCCACTTATACATTTTTGCTAAAGGCTTGCAAATTTGTAAACGTAGGTGGGCGAAATGTATCATAGAAAGTTTATTTATCAGTTACTATCGTAAATCAAAAAAATGTGCTAGTTACTCAATTAACTATACATCGTTCGGCGATACAGGCTATAATAAATTCACAAAGCGTGTTTAAATATTTCATTGTAAACAAAGTAATCAACCTTTTACTTAAAGTTAAGTAATTGTTTTTTAAAAAGAGAAATTGTTATTATTTTTTTTGATGGGTGAGGTTATCACGTCGGATGTATCAAGACGATGGTCGATATACTTACAAATCTAGACTTACAAGAATAGAAGGTTTTTCTCATAACATTTCTTCGTTCAATACCCGATGATGATTTAATTCGTCGGAGATAGAATACTTTTATACTCAACTTAAGCTTATTTTGATATTCAGAGTAAGAAATTTAAATTAAATAAAAAATAAAATTTGACAATAATAGGCACCACGATTATGGTGAAAATTGGCTTTGGGTTCACATCAAGAAGTTTCACTCGTTCTAATGTGCTAATTGCAAAAATAATAAAGGATGCGAAAGTAACCAATTAAACTTTTTTTGTTTTCTGTACTATTGCGTATCCTTAAACAAACTTCTTATAGAAAACGTTACAAATAGAATAATTTGTGTTCTAAAAAATGTTATGGCAATATTGTTTCAAATAAAAATTGTATAGAGGAAGTGGTTAGAAAGTACCATTTAATTAGAACAATAAATGACTTCTGCATTAACCACATTTCAATTTAATGTGCATCTTTTAACAATTAATTACCAAGCATTTTCCTATTTTTCTAGTTTAATAATTTAAATACACATACATTATCATGGTCTGATTTGCTCTACTTCAGATTAAATATTTGTAAAACTGTTACTTTTCAAACATCTTATATACGAGACAACTTAATTTACCTTTAACTTAATTTAAGTTAACTACCATAAAATTGTTAGATGTTTAAAATTTATTAAAAAGTTAAAGCTTTGTGTAGCTTTTATGTTATTGTAGTTTTTACATGTTAAATTAATATTTCATATTACTAATTATTGCCTATATTAGTAACGCATTAAATTATATATAAATGTTTAATTTTAATTATCAGTTATATTTTTAAACAATAGAATAGGTTTCGTACACAACGTTATTGCAAGGTTTTTTATAATAATTATAGTATTTTTAAATGAGCTTTAAATAATGTTTTATAAAACTTGTAGTATTCGAACTTGTATTCTCAGATAATTATTTGTTCTTTTTTATATTTTGTACAAAAATAGTTTCACGAGGTCGGAAAAGAAGTACAAATACATAGAATGCGTATAAGAAATGCATTCACATTACCTTCTAATCAATGTCTAAATAATTTTGTTAAAAACCTTATAATTAATTATTTGAATACAAAAAATTGCAAAATATTTAAAACTATAAATTTATTAAAGGAGGAAAACGTAATATCTGCTATTTTTATTCTTACAGGAAATACTTTTAAACAAGTTTTTGTAACAATAGCTCGTCAAATAAAACTTTTAATTGCTACTTTAGTAACATTTAATAATATAAAAGAGGGGGTACGTAATCTCCCCACATATAACTTCACATTGACGTCAAAGCAATCAGCTAGAATAATATCTTTGCTGTTCCACCGTTTTGTCTATATAAATATGTAAGTGTTTGCTCATCATCAGTAATTGTAATCAATTTACAAGCAAACAAGAGTCCCAACCAGAAATGTCAAGCACATAATATTGTATTTCAATCTTATTAGATCTCAATAATAGTCTCTAGAAAAATTCCTAGAGGTGACTGAATTTGTCAATATAATTTTGCTCATGTTGTTATTAAATATTAAAAACTGCATTTACTAATACACATTACGTACTATCTATGAATCTATGATGAAGCATAAAGTACAGTGTAAAATATTTTCGTTAGATTTCCATGACTATTGCATTCTAAAATCTTTGGGTATTTAAACCAGGTTAGCACCCTACTAGAAGCATGGATCATTAGTGTTAAAAGAATCAATTAGTGTCAATAGTAGACGCTTTAATACACAATGGGCAATAACAATTATACACTAATTATTAACATTATAATTAGTAAGTATTTTCCGTAATGGTTCTCAGAAGATCATATTTAATGTCAATATATATATGTACACCAAAATATTTTGGCTGTTTTCAAACCACCTCATAAGTATTTTAAATATTAACAATCTGTAATATTAGTATATATATTGACTGTTTATAATTGAATTATTAATTTATAAAATTATATGTTTAATAATATGTTAAATTTAATAATTTTTAAAGATAGTGAAATATTGAAAAGAAAATTTAGTTGAAGTGATAAGCCAGTGTAAATCTAACAAATTTTTTCACAACACATTATCAACGCAAACATTCAAAATAGCAGGGTTGCATTCAAATGTAAAAAATAGCAAAAAAAATTATAATTTTTACAACTTACCGAATGAGGCTTGGATTCGTTCTTATTCATAACGTGGAATTGATCTCCTCAGACCCAGATTAATTAAGAAAATATATAATCTACTTACCACTTTTTGCAACCGACTCCGAAGCTATAACGACCCTAACCTTAAAAATGTCACGTGGTAAATATGTGTGTGAAAAAGTTTAAAAACGTCCTGTAGTAATAGAATATATCATTTAAAAAAAAATTCACCTCTGATATCTCATTTTAAATAGCCAAGCGAAGAAGAATTTTGTGCTACCCGAAGCTTATCAATCAATCAATCAAAATCTAAAAACTTTATGTGTACTCAAAGGTGTTGAGGTGTTCGATATCGCTCTTCATGTAGTGGTATTTCCACTCAGAAATGTATGCTACTCTTCTCTATCTATTACCATTTGTTTTGCCTCTCTCCAGGTTTTCCCCATCTCTTTAAGGACCTATATTATCGTCCCATGTTTTTTTATTTGCCTCTCGTTTTTCTTTCCGCTGTTTTCGCCTTTCACACATTACTTACTGGCATATCGCTCTCTATCCGGTTCAGGTGGCCAAACCATCTCAATTGAATATTTTTTACTTTTTCCATTGCTGATTTTATCGCGAGTCTATTTCTATTTTCTTAATTTTTTATTCTATCCAATTTAGTTACTCCCTCTACACTTATCAAATATTTCATTTCCGTTGGTTGTATTTTGCTTTCCATTCTCTAGGTCAGGTTCCATGATGCGCAACAAAAGGTTAGTGTCTGCAAGTAAACAGTGCTGTATACTGTCATTTTTGTTTTCTTTGAAATTTCATTTTGTTTATTATTGTTTTACTCGTTTACTCTTAGGTACTTGAATTGCTTCACCTGTTCTATTTGTCTTCCATCGATCTTAATTTTCATTTTTCTTTCATTTTTCCCACTTTCATCATCTTAGTTTTCGCTATATTTATTTTCATTCTTTTTGTTCCAAGACCAGATTCCATATAAGTATCTACGTTCGTTTGTAGGTTTTGCACGCTACTTGCAAATAATACCAGATCGTCTGCGAATGCATATTCTGCTATCTCTACTGATTGCATATTTCTATATCCTACTTCTAGTTTTTTAATTTTTATCTTTGTTTCTTTTATCACCTCGTTCATCAGTAATATTAACAATAAGGGCTCAGCCATCACCCTGACTCAATCTTTCTACCGTATCGAACTCTTCCGACTTCACATTACCCGTTCTTACATAGTTAGTTGTCTTCTTGTAGATACTTTTTATAGCCTGGATCAAGTTTTTACTAACATCTCTTTCTTTCAGTAGCCTTCAAATTTGTTCTCTAGATGCTCTATAGAATGCCTTTTCCAGTTCTATAAAACACATAACTCGTATGTACACCTGTCATGTTTTTCTGTTTTTCAAATATCTAACGTATTGTAAATATGTGGTTCTGAATGCTGAAACCTTTTCTGAAGCCACTTTGTGTTTTTTCTAATGTTGATTCAATTATTTTCCGTAGCCTGGTTTCCAGTATCCCCTCGTAAACTCTATAATTTTCGCATACTCTATTATCGTCCTTCTTAAATATCGGCAGTATTATGGCGACTTCCCAATCCTTTGCTACTACTTCTTGTTTCCATGTTAAATTATAAATGTTGTTTAGCTCTCTCAATCCATTTTCTCCCACATATTTTAACACTTCAGGTTTGATTCCGTCGTTCACCGCTGCTTTACCCAATTTCATTTTTCTTAATACCATCATTGTTTTCTCCAATGTAATATCGTCTTTTATTACCTCCTGTATTTCTTGGGTGTTATTAACTTCTGTTTGCTTGCTGGTTTCCTGCATAGCAGTCCTTCAAAGTATTCTTTCCATTTACTTATAATTTTTCTTTCATCTTGCATTATTTCACTTCTACCATCTTTAATCTGTTTTAGTGCTACCTGTTTAGTTCCTCTAAAATTTTTCAATATTTTGTAAAGCAACTTTTGGTTCCGGACAGCATCCGATATTATAAATTATCTATTTAAAAGTACGTTTAATGCACTTTTAGAAGAAAATGTTAATAATGTCAAAGTTAATTATTTTTAAATTACGTGCTTCAGAGATAAATAAATAAACTCTCGTATCAACAGATAGCACTAATTCTAATTTTACCCAAGAGTCTATTGCATTTGCCATAAGTTGGACGTATCATCATCTATAGTATTTGCTTTTGAGTGCATAAACATCGAAATTGGTGCAGTGGTTAGAAAGTTGTTTGCATTTGAAAATGGAGAAAAATAATGAAAAATTCCGTTATATTTTGCAATAGTATATACGACAAAGAAAAGAAATTTGTTTGAAGGAAATTTGAAGAAGGTACTTTGAAAATCTGCTGTGCGGAAATGGTTTGCTCCCTTTCTGCTGGAAGGAAATCGTCCACCATGAGCTACTTCCAGTTGATCAGACGATTGATTTTCAACTCTACTATGGATAACTAGAGAGATTATGTCAAGCAATTGAAAGGAAACGGCCCGAATTGAATAATAAGAAAAGTATAGTCCACGCCCGACCACACACTTCTTTGATGACTTTTTAAAAATTGCGAGAGCTTGGTTGGAAAGTTTTGATGCATCCACCGTATAGTCCAGACATAGTATCGTCTGACTATCATTTGTTCTGATTTCTGCAGAACTCTCTGAATAAAATTAAGCTGGTTTCAAAAAAGCCTGTAAAAACCACTTGATTCAGTTTTTCAACCAGAAATCACACAAGTTCTTCACTGATGACATGGCTCAACCCGAAAAATGACGAAACATTGTCGATAATAATGGAATATAGTTATTTGGTTTAAATAAATTCATTTTCTCACTATAAGAAAATCAGTTGAATTTTACTAAAAAAAACGCGACGAACTTTTTCCCTGATTTAATATTTACCTGCAAGCTAGAGTAACTAATTTTTTTTCTAGAATCTACCCTTCTGCATCCGCTACAAAATACAGCTAGATTATCGTTACTGCCAACAAATAAAATTTGTACTGAAAATTCTCTTATTCTTCTCCTTCGGGGAAGTAAGTAATATTTTTTCAATGTATACCTACAGTTGAATAGTAAAGGGCCAAGAACTGACCTTGCTCCCCAATATGTACAATTTATTCAGCAGAATTGAGTGTTTTGCCATGTTAAATATATACCTTACAAAAATTTAGAAAACCGTCGCATCTGTTTTTGTTTCATTCAATCTATTATGTACGATATAAATAATAAAGTCGTGTTTCTACCATTTGCAAATTTATGCTCATTCGGTATGTGGAAGTTAATGTTTTATAAAAATTTCGTTGAGAGCTTCATTGGCATTATTTCAAATATCTTTAAAAATGTCATAGCAACTTTTATCTATCTCTAATTATCGGGATTTGTTTTAACACCTTTGTTATGTATTTGAGTAATGTTTCCAATTTTAATTTTTCTAAAAACCTTGAAATCTTCAAATTGCTATTTATTAATTTTGCTAAGATGGGATTATTCAACATTTTTAGCTTTATTTCGTTTTTGCCAGGAGCTTAATTGCTTTTTAATACAGGTTTAAGTAGATTGATTCAAGTAGATTATTGCCCGAGTTTGGATTTTTCTTTTTGTCATCCTCTTTCGTCTCTTAAACTGTTTGGTCAGCTTGTCTGTAACATTAATGAAGTGATCATTCATGTTGTCTGAGACGTCTTGCTTATTGCTTTCTTAATTGTGCATCTTTCGACACTTTCCATTGTTTTTGGACTAAATCACCTGCACCAACAGTCGTACTCTCAAAATATCTCCCCTTGTTATATTAAATATTTTATATATAATTTTTAGTAATATTTTTTAGTTTAGTTTTAAAAATTACCTTTTTTTTAATGGCATTTGCTTGATAATATAGGTATAAAATAAATAAATTTTTTAATAATAAATAGATACAATTACACAAAAGAGTCAAGATTTAGTATAATGTTCAATAATATTTTTCTTACTGACCTGTCTGTATTACCTATGTATATAATATATTATTATGTATACATTTGAACTTAATATGTACTATATTATGTATGCATATTTAAAAAAAAAATCTTGAAGAAATACATAAAAATCATCTTTTTTTTTGTTTTAAATATGTAATTAAATAAAATCAATAGCACAAAATAACGAATAAAGCTGAAAGAAGTCAGTCCATCATTTAATTTACCAATTTCTCTTTGATATCCAACTAAATCTGTTACGTAATACTAAAGCTAAGTTTTGTACTTTTGAGTTAAATTAATTATTAGATGCTTATAATCTTAAAAATTAAATCTGTTTTCGTATCGAATCGTTCGAATAAATCGAATTACTTTATTAAAATTCCGAATTTTTGCTGTGGTTACACCAACCACTGTTGTGGACAAATAGCTTTCTATGTAGTTATTATTTAAAAAAATGTCGTTTTTGGAAATTAAGGAAACGATTACATGCAATTTAGTCAGTAAATAATCTAATAGCATAAAAAAAGGAAAACTTATCAAGAACTTTTTGTAATTTCTCATAAATGAGCTGTAAAATGCACTTGGTATAATACTTACACCCTGATTTAAATTTGCAAAATTGTTATTTGTAAAAATTATTTAAATTTTAAATTGTATACAGTTTAAAAATTAATTTTCTTTGCATTTTCATCAAGTTCGAGTAGTTTAAGTTTTGTGTGCTTCCATCTAGCATGCACAGTTAACAGTTTAATCCCATTACTTCACAGTTCTCCATAGCACGTTATATACAAATCTACTAGATGCTATATGCTTATTGAAGTTTTAATTGTTAATACTAACTTTGTTAGTAAAACTTCGTTAGTAATAAAATGTAGTGTTTTTTCAAATATATACATTTTTAACTAAATTAATATTTAAAAATTAAAATTTAATTAAAAAATAAAAGTAAAGTTATTTTCATGAGCTTCCAGCAATTAATTTTTGCTATAATTATTAAAATCTGTTAAATCATCCCATACAGCAGTATCCCAATGCTAAAAACACGGAAGTCTTAAAAATTATTTAATTTACTACTCTACTTGTTAATTTTTATATTTTAATGTATTATAACATACGAGCATATCGCGTATATTAATATTCGTACGGCAATATTAGATATTAATATTCTTGAATTGCTTTTGCATTTCAATTTCATGTTGTATCATTATTGTCTTATAACAATGATAATTATTATAACTGGTGGCAATAGAATGATAATTTAAAGGTGAAAGTATCAGAGATGAATCAAACAAATGTATTTGATTTCTATTTAATAAATGTACATACATAAAGGGTCTACCAATCAGGGTTTGTTTTAAATTTTAAAAGAAACACATATTTTGTATGAAAATTTTCTAATTCTCTACTGAAATATGTTGTAGGGGCTTGAACATTTATGAATGGAAAACAATATCCGGTAAATGTCCTCCACGACTACGTTTGCAGACGTCGATTCTTTTAACAAAATTTTCGAATACATTTTGCATAATTGCGAACTTATTTCTCGGATGACGGCTTCGATATTTGTTTTAGTTCTGAAATTGTTTGTGGATTATTCGCGTAAACATTATCTTTCACATAGCCCCACAAAAGAAGTCCAATGGCGTTAAATCACAGGATCTTGCTGGCCAGTTGACGTCACCTTTTCGCGAAATTAAACGCCCGTTAAATTTAGTTTTCAATAGTTGGATTGTTTCTCGCGCTGTATGGCACGTAGCTCCATCCTGTTGAAACCACAAGTCTTCCACACCCATATCATCCAAAATAGGCCATAAAAATTGGTTACCATATCCCTATAGCGAACTCCATTGACAGTAACGAAAGCACCAGCCTCATTTTCGAAAAAATAGGGACCAATGATGCCCCTACCCATAAACCACACCATACAGTGACACGAGATGGATGTAGTGGTTGTTCAACAACTGCTTTTGGATTTTCAGAAGCCCAAATTCGACAATTTTGCTTGTTAACATACCCGTTTAAGTGAAAATGTGCTTCGTCCGAAAAGATGATTTTTTCTGAAAAACAAGCACCACGTTCAATGATCCAATCAGCAAATCTAAGACGTTGAGAATGATCTGCTGGCTTTAATTCTTGTACCAGTTGTATCTTATAAGGCTTTAGAGCTAAATCCTTCCGTAAAATTCGCCATGTGGTCATTGTGGACAGGCCTAATTGTTGAGAACGTCGTGAAACCGATAAATTTGGGTCCTCTGTGACACTTTCACGTACTGCAGCAATATTTTCGATTGAACGACATGGACGAGCACATATTTTTGTGCTTACGTTTACTACTGAACCGGTGGACTCAAATTTTCGCACTAAATTCGCAATTGTAGTCTCAGATGGACGATCGTTACAAATAAAAATATCGCGAATTTTGCGAAATGTAGTCTTCACGGATCGACCATTTTCATAATGGATTTGAATTATCTTAACACGATTTTCGAGCGAAATCAAAGGCATTATATTAAATGTTGACCTTTATTATACATATGATAAAAACTGAATAACAGAACTGCCTACTTGACCTATTTCAACCAAATTTAAAACAAACCCCTGATTGGTAGACCCTTTACATATTACCTACATCACACCAAAAGAAATAATCTTTAAATCTTTTACATAATTTATAAAAAATTTTAATATTCAAAATCTCCGAAGATTTTTGTAAATCTGAGATTTAAAAAACACTTAAGTAAGGAAATTCTTTACATTTAATTTTTAAATATCCATAGTTCAATGCACATTTCCAACGCCTCGTCGCGTCGGCGTCACCGTAGCGTCGGTTTCAATTCAAAGTCTACATTATATTTTCTTGTGAAACAAATATCAATTAGAATATGATCCAATCGATAACTTAACAAAATGTTTTTATATAATAAAAATAAACAATTAAAATTTTTTAAAATGTAGGTACTATGTTCACATTCGTATCATACCTGTTGCCTATCCTATAATTACTTCTTATTTTTTAATATTAATTTTTTAAAAGCGCTGTACTATTATATTATTTTCTATCTAAAAAAATTTAAGAATGCTATATCTCAGTAATTTTTAAACATTTGCTTATATGTACTATGTATATGGACTTATTTCTTTGAATAGGTACATTTTACAGGTACAGTTTACATTTTCAGGCACATTTTAATAGCTATTTAAGAAAAAAAAATTTAATTGTTGCTTTTTTGAATTAAAAATTTTGAAAAATAAATAATTTGAAATTGTTCTTTGATTTCATAACCGGAGATTACAATAATGGACCTTACCTATCAACGGAAATTGCTGTAAAAATATTCAGTTCTAAATAATATAACTTTTATTGCACATCCTGAAAAGGTATGTTATTTTTATATTTTCTCTCTTTCTGTCATGGTTGTGCCTCTTAATAGAATTAGATCATTTCAATTTTGAAGGATTTTCTTGGAAAATTACTCGGTGATTTGAGAGGAAACACGGTTAGAATTAAACTGTTATATCACCCGGTTTCAAATCGTTAGCCGGCAAGCTGTAACCATCTTCATATTACTCATCACAAGATGAAAAATCTCAAATTTTACTTGTCATTACTTCATGTATGAGTAGCAATTACAAATCGAAAAATTACAAAATAACTAAAATTTTATTGTATTTAAATCATAGGTCTGGTATGCAAATTATATTCAAAATTATCTACAGGTAAATGAAATTTTGTAAAATAATAGGTCTCTCGAAGTCTTCAGTCAAATGACTGGTTTGAAAATGAAGGTTGAAATAATAGGTACAAAACCAGAAAGTGGGAAAAAATAGTTTACTTCTTTTTCATTTTAAACTCAAAGAACTAATTTATTTTCTTGTAACATGATTTGTTTTTTGAAAGTATAAGTATTTATTTGTGGGTTTAACTAACGGGAACACTATTCTGCCTCTTAGATAATGCAGATTCTATAACCTTTTTGAAAAACAAAAATTTTTTAAGTTTTATTACCAACTTCTGACTTTTAAGCCCACAATTTTATTAATGGCAGAATTTGAAATTAACAACTTTAATGTCTATTCTATAATTGTTCATATAATGTATCAAAAGGAGGTATGTATACAGAATATTAAATAGCCCATTAGAAATAAAATACATTATAACTATTTATATACCTATACATATTTGATAATGCCAATCCCATATTCCCAATCTTGGAATTAATTTCTTCAAAGCTTTGTGCATTCAAACTTAGTGGCTTTAGTGTTTGCTCAGAATGAGGAAGGTTAAGTTTCTTTAGTCCTTTTTTTGAAAGAAGTTTGTCATTTTGGCAGTGGCTTTAGAATATCGCCGATGTTCTGCCCCCTTTGATAATGCAGATTCTATAACCTTTTTGAAAAACAAAATTTTTTTAAGTTTTATTACCAACTTCTGACTTTTAAGCACACAATTTTATTAATGGCAGAATTTGAAATTAACAACTTTAATGTCTATTCTATAATTGTTCATATAATGTATAAAAGGAGGTATGTATACAGAATATTAAATAGCCCATTATAAATAAAATACATTTATAATATTTTTATATACTATACACATTTGATAATACCAATCCCATATTCTCAATCTTGGAGTTAATTTCTTCAAGGCTTTGTACATTCAAACTTTGTGGCTTCAGTGTTTGTAGTTGGCTGGAAGGAGGAAGGTTAAGTTTCTTCAGTTTCCTTTTTAATTTTTGATAGAGAGTTTGTCATGTTTGGCAGTGGCTTTAGAATATCGCCGATGCCACTGTTAAGTAAAGCAGATCAACAGATCTGGGAATACGGGGTTATCTCTAGCCAAAAGTAGAAGAAAGTTTAAAAGCTGAGTGGAATTTATAATTGAATTGCTCCGGATTGAGTAATTTATATGGTAAATTATTGGAATTAGCAGTTCAGATACTTAGATATGTTTTGCATATGTTCTACTGCTATTTAATTAATATTAGCAGTGATATATTACTACGTATCTGTTGTGAAACCATTTAACTGCTTGATTCCCTCATTGTAATTTTTTTTTTATTTATGCTTTTAAGGTATAACATAAGCATTGTAGTTTCTCCAGATAGTTGTTCTACGTGCACTTGAGTGAAAGAGCTCACGAAAACCTTCGGATCTTCCGACACTCTAAAGTGATAAAAGCTAACAAACATTTAGATCAAAAATTCTTCGGGGTAGTGCGAGAAAAGAAATTGATATCACTTACTCGGTACATATTGTTTTTTCTTTCTTTCTCTACAAATCTTTATGCGCTTTTGGGTCTTCCATGACCTATGCCTTTTACCTTGTTTTTGCCAGTCTGTTACTTTCACCCTTGGTTTGGTCCTAAATTTACCTTTGCCACTATTAAATCCTTGAAACCTTTGAACTCTTGAATTAAATCAATTCGATAGCTATAAATTTTAATTACAGACACTCTACGTTCCGGCAGTGAAAGAATGTTTTTTTGGCGTTCCATTATAACCTCTGCTGAAGTGATTTGAAGATAATTACTTTGCATGAAAAAGCACATAATGGTGATGATTCATATCTATTCACTCCTCTAAAGCAGCCCCAACATTGTGGTGATTCATTAAGGATAGTCTTTGATCAACTCAAGAAAGTAGAGGTATTTCTTACAAGCTTTTTCTTACCAGCGTTTTATATATTTTTATCTTTTTTTTTTTATCTGTTTTTATAACATTCTGGTTACTACAGCAAGATTCGTTTCCTGCCGGTATGCTGTCTTTCACTATTTCTTCTCTATTACCTATGATGTTAATAGATTTTCAGACCTAAATATTTTTATCCCTTCAAAGCTATAATTGTTAATTTGTATTTCTTTCATTTAATTTCTTGCTCTATGGCCGCCTTATAAATTTGATCTTTGCCTCGTTTCCAGTTAGTCGGGTTTTCTCCGCCACTCTCTCTCTTATCACTATTATTATCACTACATCGTCGTTGGTATGCTAATAATTGAAACTTTTTATTTGACAAGCTTTCTTATAATTTATTCTACTCGCCACGTTTTCCAAGACAATGCTGAATAAAATGGCCTGCAGTGCGTAATATGTACTTCATTGATGAAATAAATTAATTACTGATTAATTACCTAGTAATTACTAAAATTTTCAATTTTTAAATGTATCAATAATTGCCAAAAAATAAACTAAACATTTTTCGAAATAAAATGAACTAAGTTTTTACAAATAAAAAATATATAGTATAGAGTATAATTTCGCAAAATTTTTTACCATAATGCTTTGCTATCATCCTTAGAATATATAGGAGAGGAAGGAGCATATGGGTATCTATTGAGAGTCAAAGAATTAGACTATGGCGACTGCTTGTTACAATTATTGAGGACTGTTTTTATAAAAGTCGACATCTACAAAAACCTACATTTTCAGGAGAGTGTTAAGTTCTAATGTACCAACAGACCATAAAATGTACTTATTTTATTTGTGAAAACTATGCATTTTATCTATAAAAAGAATTTAATTTAATTATATTATTATTTTTATTCTAAAATTCTGTAACTATTTCTACATATTTATTATTCTATTGGAATAATCACTCCAAACTCAGTTACAAAATATAATCCATCCACAACAAACGCAAAATTTCTTTATTAAAATTTATTGTAGTTTAGACGGCTTCGCACCGTGATGTTCACATTTTAAAATAAAAGTGAAACCAAAATTAAAAACTTATAATCAATAACTGAGATATTAATTTAACGTTGCGGCATGTTATTGAAATCATCAAAGAAAATGTGCTGTTAACCACATTAAATTACAAAAATTAATTTATAAACAATGAAACCACGAATGAACAAATAAAACTTCACAGTAACACTTTCTCAAGGGTCACCCAACAAACATTTTAATGAAAATCTGGAACAATTTTATTGATTACTTTTTTATAAAGATGTTTAAGATTCCCATGTCTTTCAATGGCTTCCATTTTTGTGTGGATGACTTGTAAATCATCTTCTACAAATTTGTGGTTCTCATCAATTAGTTGTTTGACGAAGTTGGAGTCAGGTTGTAAATTTTTCCATGCTCTCATGTGTTCATTTATTCTGACCCTGAAACTTCTTCGGGTTTTTCAATATAATATTTTTAGAATCTGCTCTCCTCTGAAACACCGAAGACTTCCGAGGTTTCTTCATGCGGTGCAATGTCTTTAGGTTTTGAACATTTTTTCCTATTGTGTTCTCGCTTACTTTAATTCCTATACATCTAATCGTTCTGGATATCCTGTCAGATTGAACCCTAAATAGGATAACAACACCCATTTCAGACTGGGTTTCTCAAGAATTAAACCCTGTCTTACTTAATCTTACATTTAATTTTGCTGTTCAATGAGCTTATCATATTGACACTGTATCAATTTTTTACCGCTATTCCTTTTAAATCAAAATTTTTACGATATATTTATCCTTAGTCAATGGTTTGGTATTTGCTCGGTTATAGTATTTGTAAGAAATACTATACCAATACATTGCAGTAACTATTGATTATATAATAATATGTCAATATGTGTAACTTCCAAGTTGATGCAGTGGCTAGCGCAAATGTACAACATGTAAACATGTAACATTTAAATACTGAAAATAAAAAAGTATTTAAACTTTCAAATGGAAGTTTTTTCAAAGATCATGGTGTAGTTTATTAACTTTTTAAACTCATTAATCAGAATTTATAGACATTTTCAATATACCTATGCTCAATTTTATAAATTTGATAATAATAGTCCCTACCTATAGATGACATAAAAATTTTTCGTGACCTGCTTAGTAACATAATCAGCTCTTAAAATTATAGCGTTTATTACTTCATTTTTAAGGTAGGTAGACTAAATTTTTAATTTCTGTTATTACTGAAATTTAACTGGATGGTGCATTACACAATTTAGGCACGAAAATTAATTTCTATACAAAACTGCTCTCAATGTAACTATTAATTAGTTTTCTTACATCATAGGAATTTTTATTCATACAAAATGGCAATTAATTGACTAACTATAGGTAACCATAACGTGCTGTATGTCGTCTTATATGCAAATTATATTGTAATAATTTAAGTGTTTTAACTTATTGTTACCTGCTGGCAGCTGTAATGGAACCACACCTCCAAATTAATCTTACATGTACCTAACGATGAATATCATTTTTAATTGACCTAATTAAGATTTTAGTTTATTAACACTTGAAATTTGAAAGATAATGATATATTTCTTTGATTTATGTTCTGTGAGATTGTTAATGTTGTATTGATAGATACAGTAAATTTTAAATTTATTATATTATAATTACTTATTGTCAGTTTTATTATCTTATACAAAGAAATAAAATTTTATTATTGTTCTTAAACGATTTAAAATATAATATAAGGAGGCGTTTTAATTTTTTGGTTAGTATAATCATTATAACAACAATCTTTTACTATTGCGCATCAACAGTATCGGATTTTAACAGCTTTTCATTTGTAGGAGTTACGCCAATCCTAGCGTCGCGACGCTACATTGTAGCATTTGCTGAAATGTTATATTCCTTTTACAAGCAGCGCATCCTCAGATTGGGCCAAAATGGTTTCAAAGTTTCTATTTATTTTTTACTGCTAGCATCATTGTATATCTATCGACGTGCATTATTTTTACTTCAAGAAAAACAAATACCTACTGCGTTTCCATTTTTGAACAAATATAGAAGAATTCAAATTATCTCTTTGAGAATAAGGAACTGAAGTATTTTTCACTTTTGCATAATTATTTTTACATTATTATACAAGTTTTATCTGCGCAATAAATTTAAATGAGTTATGGGTAATTACTACATTTTAGATAAATAAATTAATTATTAAAAGAAGATCAATAAAATGTAAATTTTTTCAATATTTTATTAATTAGATAAAAATGTACAACTTTTTGATTAAAACCATCAGTAGTTTTAATAAATTTATAATATAAAATGATAATTATTTTAAAGTTTTAGGTCATTAACGATAGTTAAATATTTGCATTGGTGTTCATGACCTGACACCTTTAAAATTGAAAATTTTCAATGACATTTAATTTACTTACTAATTTGATATGCATTTGCTCCTGAATGTAAGTAGTAATTTTCTAATTTCAAGATTTCGGAATACCGAACGTTTTTATATTCCGAAATCCTGATTTCGGAAAAATGTATTCGGATTTCGAAAATTTCAGAATGTAGAATTGCAAAGTAAAAGAATATCCGCACAAATACTTCAATGTAGATTTAAAATATTTCATTTGAAAATATAAGCTAAAAATAGGAACATCTATCCATCTACAGTATAGGTTCCGCTTATAATTGAGAAACATTTGGCTAGTACATAATTTGATTCAATTGAGCGACTGTTCCAATTACTCGTAGATTTTCCCAAAATCCTAGATGGTCTTCTGTATTATCCGATGAGTTTCTGTAGTTTTACAAATTAAACTAATATACACCTAATTGTCTAGTTCTTATTAAATAATAGTTTAGTACTTACATCCAAGTGATCTTCACGTAGAAAGTACGTACCTACCGGTTTTTAGCATCGAATGATTATGTGTCGAGACTGCTTGAAGCAATAACTGCATGTAACGTAACTGTTTACATTGGCAATTGTATAAACATTTTTAGAGCAATTTAAGTAGTTGCATTGGGAGAATGTATAAATAGGTACCGTCGATATCAACTACATTTTGTATCATTAAGGAGAGGTTTCAGTTTGGAGAGTTGAAAAAATTGCTTATCTTTTTTTATTTGCTTTTGCATTTTTGAAATGTCTGCCTGTTAAGGAATCTTTTATAATTTTGAAAAGTATCAAACTTACCATGGATATACAAAGCGATAAGCAAATGTCTATGGTCTCATATTAGAAATTTATAAAATTCGCAGTCATTTAAAGTTTTATTTTAAGTTTTAGATTTTTTAAACATATATATTAATTTAATAACTAATTTAATTCTTATACAAATTAATTTTGAAACAAGCACAATTAAATTGGTGGCAGTAGCTATAAAAGCTATGGGTTTATATTTGCTTGCTAAATTCTTGTCAAAAGTGTTTGAACAGGCATAGTTGAAAGCAATTTCTTTTTACCTTTTATCAGTAACGGTTTATCTGAAAATTCTTTTGCTTTTTGCCATTACAAAATCGTGATGTTACATTAAGTTTTCTAGTACATTTTTAATTTACTTATTTTAATATTTTTTATTTTATTTTTAATGAATTTCTTAGTAATGGTCAAGAATATTCTAAGGATCGAATTTTGTATAAACAGATTTTTGTGCCCCATTATTAATAGTATTCACACTTGAATTAGCTTGGATCTCATTAGTGTTCTTAAATAATAAAATCAAAGTACCCAAGACTAAATTGAAAATTTCTGCAAATATTAGTGTGGCTGATGATTTTGAAGCAATTTATAGCAAGAATGAAGAAGAAAGTAAATAAAGACAATACGAGTGAATTATTAACCGTAGGAAATCCCCATTCACCTTCCAATCTCATCTAATCTCTTTGATTTAAATTTTTAAAAGATTTAAAATAAGTAAAAAAAATCATGAGGACGAAACATAATAAATCAATAAAATTTATAAAATTATAAGTTGCCCTTAAAATA
Organism: Lycocerus yunnanus; assembly: GCA_036346125.1. NCBI lineage: Eukaryota > Metazoa > Arthropoda > Insecta > Coleoptera > Cantharidae > Lycocerus > Lycocerus yunnanus. Next base: position 4,597,950 of record JARFIX010000008.1, read on the forward strand.
CTTTAATTTGAATTTCAGAATTATTATCTCCGAAAATGAATTTAATATTGCAGGTATTAAAAATATAACAAATGAAATTCCTTTTTTTGTAAAATTTGACGTTGAAACCTTACGTCACAGAAATTGAAATTTTCTGAACTACAAATGCTAGGTTTTGGAAGGAAACTTGATAAAGAACTTACTTTATCTAGTATGTAACCATATAAATATAATGAGTTAAAAGTTTAATTTTGACGGAGATGCATTGATATAGAAATAAACCATATTATCCCCAAAATCGTCAAAGACAGCATTTATGGCAAAAGAAATTTTAGCATTACCTAAAGACATACCTAATATACTAAGAATGAAAATAATCCCAAGATAAACATAATGCTTAACATTACCAAAAATGCTTTTGTATCAAATATTGAAGTAGAACAACAACATGAGGATGAACTAGAAAATAACGTTAAAAAAGTTAACTGGAACTAAAAAAGAGAGAATAGACGAAAATGTAAATAATTTCTGCAGTCATAAATATTTGTACAATCTTGACTCAACAATGAAATTCTATATTATTAGAACTAGGTTCTATAATATACAACTGTAACCTAGGCGATGTTCCCAAGACACTGCTAATACTCCGAGAGCACATTACTTGTTTTGCATCTGACGTAGCTTGCTAGGGTGGTCTCATATTTGTTTGTTACCCTAATTTATGAAGGCAATTCATAAACATAGGAGGACCACCGGTTTTACGTGCTTTCCGAAGCACGAAGGCGGCCACAGCAAAGTCAGCCTCTGTCCAGATTCCATACTGGGCGCCTTAGCGATAGCAATTGATCTAGCTAACAACCAGGCTAATGACTGTTTCCTATTATTGTGATATTTGAAATGAGACATCTTAAATAAAATGTATGTCCATAATTAATGTAGATACAGAACCAATCCTTAAGTTCAGAAGATATCAATGTTGTATCTTGTACGATTCGTATCTCATACTACACCACTACTCTGATTAGAGCACTCCAATTATTTGTGTTATTTGGCGTTAAACTATAACGCGTATAAATTTTTTTAAATAACTCTTACATGGCTAGAGGAGGACAGTTAAACTAATATGTAACATTAAGCACTGTATACGAATTATGTCTAGAACTGTCGATGGCTAAGCAATTTCCTATTGAAGTTATATCACAGCATTACCGACTCCTTCAGTCTCTTAAGTGTCTGTGCCATATCTGGAATTTATTTTTATAATCTGTTAACATCATAGTATGAGAACAGTGATGCAATATTGAAAATTATAAGTTGACATTTTACCAAACAAGTAAACTATTGGACCTATGTATATTATTAATTTTTTAAGAGCTTAATTTAAAAATTTTAATAAAAGAGATTTGTTCAAATATCTTCAAATCAGTTATTTTGAAATTCAAAGTTTTCATGAAACTCTCTCCAAAAAATTCTAATCAAATTAAAACTAACCTCCGTTCACCGATAGTCTAATTATTTTAAAAATGTGTCATAAAATTCAATATTAACATTACCTACCATAATGTTTTGTATTGGAAAATATTGATTGATGACAAGTAATGCCATCGTTCTTTATTTCAGAATGAGAAGGCGCGGTCCTTTCACCCGACCGCGAATTGCGGTGTGCTCCACATTTTACCACCGCATGATACTCATTTTCAAGGTCTCTTGAAAACACTTTCGTTTTTTATCAAGTTATGTCATATCACACAAATTGTACATAGGTGTGTCTTCTTATTACAGTTAACGAGTTAGTGCATTGCTTAAATAAAATTTACCGATTTGACATCATCAAGATACATTACATAATTTTATTTGATTCCATCAAATTTCAATCAAACGGTACCTTTCTTGTCAGGTTTTTTGCTATAGAAACATATTAGTCACTTGGAAATAAATTTATTGATACATAGTAATTATTTATATTCAGTGCAATCTGAAATTTTTTTATTTTCTTAGACTTCATCAGTTGCTGAGCGTATATACTATGTACAGCGTACATCTTCATATATAAGATGTACATACATATGATAAAACTTTGGTATTGTGGATCTGAAAAATTATAATATGGCCCATATCTCTAAATCTAAATGTAACATACAGATATTTATTTCTTATTATATTATAAAAATATACCTGTAGGTATAACTATTTTTGAAAGTTTTAAACTTTTCTACATTATTTTTTAATGTTTAGTCATTTGATCATCTATATCGTTTTATTATTTTATCATTTACTATTTGAATATTTTTGAAAAGCTAATATGAAATATTAAGTGAAATTTTATTTTAATAAAAATTCTTTAAATTATTAAATTTTTCCAATTAATTTAAAGAATTTTTAATTGTAAATGTTTATTAACTTGTGAAATTATATGATGAATAAAATATTTTAAAAGGTTACAAGTTGAGTGAAATTAAATTTTTTTTTAATTTTAATCAAATTTGAAAATTTTCCAACTTACATTTTGGTCTAAGACCCCATTGCGCAAAGTGGTTTCGTCTTTTCAAGATATCATCAGCTAAATTATTTTATAAGAATTTTTATTAAACTATAATTTACCTTATCTTGAAAATAATTTAAAACTTTTTAAATATATAATTTCACAAGTTAATAAATCGTTTATAGTTAATATTATAATGTATAATTAAATTACTTCTTCAAACTAAATAAATAATTGAATAATAAAATATTTATTATTTTAAAATATCATTCCGGAAATTTAAAGGTCTAATAATTGTTTTGCAATTTATTGATGAAGTTTGTTTAATTTTTGCTCTTAATTGATATTTAATTTTTGACCTACTGTTAAATAGTATTGTTGTGGGTGAATAATTGTTTATGTGGGTGATTTTGAAACAACTGTTTCTAACTTCATCTGGAAGATTATTTGGCTATATGTATCCACATTCTCCACAGATTTAGAAAATATTATTGGGAAAACGCTTGAAACAATGATACCTTAAGATCGAACTATACAAAATAGTAAAAACCTTTAAATCTGTCAAAAATAAATTAATGTGTTTATAAAGTTAGATACCTATCTAAGAATTAGTTTTAAAAATTGCGTCTTGAAAAGGTGTATTGTATGTAAAATGAGTTGAATAAGTTCAAATTTACTTATGCACACGAATTGCATAAAATAAACGCACGCCTTGATTTGCTTTTATTGCTTATTATAATTAGGTACATTGGTCAATTATTTATTATAATCTATGACATAAAGTTCATTTAGAATAACAAAATATTAAAATTTTGATTAATAATAATAAAATTACCCGGTAATTCTAAACTGCATAAATTATAATTACTTTGTCGACACCTGTACATTTTTTAATTTCTTTGCTCACGCTTGATCAGGTTGTCAATCTTCAGATTGCTATCTTGTTACTCAACCACTCCCAAAAGTAATGTTAAATTATTTTAACATTTTTTTTATTACATGCTACTATTATTCGTTACAGCGTTAATTAAAAAAATGTACGTAAAACAAACAATTCTTTTCGTGTACCTTATTAGAAAGTTTTGATATGTGGTTCCAGTTTTTATCTTGGATATAAAATATACCCCACAATACCCGATTAAAACTTGAAATTGAACTAAATATAAATTTTATGAATTTCATAATTATCGCCTTCGCGAAAACAATTTGTAATTCTAAAATTTGCATAATTGTTTTGGTGTCGCTAAACCTATTAATTTGACTACAATATTGACATTATCTTGCCACAGATCAGCTTTGTAATCAAATTTAGTGAATAGGTTTATTTAAAGCTTAATGTAATGAAATAGCAAGCACCTATTTTTGCAACAAATATCAATCGAAAAAATATTATAAACTCAAATTTACTTTAACCAATAGTATGTACTTTCGGTACCATCTCATACTATACATGGAAACTTAAATAAATCAATCAGTCGCCAAGTTAGTGCTGATGCGAATTTTATTAATTGCAACTATTAAAATGTTTATGGGTAATTTGAATTTTCTCACGCAATTCTTGTAAAATTTATCCAACTAAATTTCACACTAATCACAATATACTACTATATAAAATAATATACAGGGTACATATGTATTAAACACCCTTTCTTAAAAAAAGTTTGCAAGGCTTTCCTCATAAGAAACTGATGATTTAATAGGTACAGTACCGTATACCGGGTGGCCGGCCGCGCAACCAAATAAAAGGAATTAAGATAGAAAATTTTTTTTTATATTCCTGCTTCGGATTATAATAGATATTAATGAAAAATATACCAATCGAAAGGTATTTCTTTCCTCGTCTGAAGATATGCAACAGTTAGTATTTCGTTTTTTAATTATTGCTAAAAATACAAATGTAAAATAACGTTTTTAAAACCAATTTTTTTTTTAATTACAACTAAGTAATACCTTTTTACAATGATAACAATTTACAGTTTTTGGAATTGGGGATGATCCCCATTCGAGCAAACAAAATAAATAGTTTAGTTGATCTCGCCCAATCTTTTAATATTTTCTTGATTTTATTATTTGCAAATATAATTATTGATTTTTTATTTTATTTTATTACTTTTAATTTGTTAAACAATACTAATATAACAACAGCCAATATTTATAATCTTTTACAACCGCAATTTCTAGGTTTTTAATCGTTTTCGTTTTGTCATCATTTATTTTATTCGTGTAGTTAAGTACATAATATTTGCAATAATAATTTTATAACAAATAAGTTACGGTAATCTTTTTGTACAAAAAAATTTGTGTTGGACCAGTTCATCTAAGGTGTGTTTAAAATGCATGGATATGTCGATACCTATTACTTAATTTTTTACAAATTGCAGAACCTGCTATTTTTTTATATTGTGATCGTATAGAACGATATTACAAGAAATAATAGCTTGTTTTTTTTACAAGAATTAAAATCTATCTGCTCTATGTACTTGTATATAATTTAAAAATAATTTAATTTAAATGATATATGACTTTACTTAAAACCATATCATGACCTTAACACATTAATCTATAATATGCAATATTTATATTTCTCTTAATAGAAAAATTGGTATTTACTATTTATAATTGAAGTGGGTATCGTGTTGTTCAAATTAATTGATGTAATTGCCAATATTATTCAATAATAATAAATTAGATTATTTATTTATAATAGATAGGTATTGTATCAATAAAATAATAATAAGTACCTATTGCATATATACCTCACAGTAGTAGAAAATCGGAGTATAAACGAATATACCCTTTTCTTGAACTTAATTTTCTTTAATATGATGATGAGGATGATTGTTATCAGAGTATGAAGAAATTTTATTGCAATCGCCTTTCAATTGATGCTGAATAAATCAATTAGCCATTTGTCTATTAAAAATACATGCTTTTTCTTCATTCTTAATTTAAGATTTGATTCTGTAATGTCCAATAATAACCTTGGTGATGTTCCAAAGCCACTATTATTTCTGCAAGGATATTAATTCTTTTACATCTGAGATAGCTTGTAAGACTAGTTCCAGATGTGACTGTGACCCAATTATGGCAATTCCTTCAATTTTGTGTGCTGTAATTTAAGCATAGAATGAAAACAAAGCGATTAACACCGCAAAACCTATATTTTGGTTTATGAAATACAAAATTAATGATAGTTGCCGGCCTCGGTGGTAATCGTATTTATGTAACCCCTAACAAAACTAAAAAAAGCAATGTCAAGTTTTTTACTATCTTTTAGTTTTGCCAATATTTTCAGCTACAAAGTCGTTGATATAAAACTTATAGATCTTGGAAAATGTGAATTGTCACACACATTTAATCGATCAATATTTTGAGAATAGATTGTTTTTCTTCTTCAGGATCTAGAGATAGTGGTTAACAAAATTCACGCAGAATCAAGCACAAAAAATGCTTATTTAAACGCATGCAACTTATGATGTTTTCTCAACATCCATTCTCAATCGTTTGCCTCTCATTAGAAGCGTCGTGGCTCGTGACCCATTTTTTACTATGTATGTGATGTACGTTCGAAAGATCTTTACATATGCACAGAACCTATTGTTTGACATGGACTCAGAAGCACTGGAAGTGTTTACTTTATTTTGAGAATGGTTTTTATGGCAGGTTACATACCTCGGTGGTTTACCATTGCCTGCTAAAAGAAGACTCAAAATAAAGTTTTTTTTTGAATTAGCGGTCGACGTACTCAACCGCCACGCTTTGACCACATCTTTCCAACATTGTACGTTATCTAATTTTGTGCACTACAAAATAAATAATAGAAGGAATTCCTGCAAGCAAAAATAAAACTACTTTAAATTAAAGTAGTTAATTAATGCTCCATAGAGCATTGAATTGTTTTATTTTGTATTGTTTATATTGTAAAGGTTTTACCGTAAATAAATTATTATTATTATTATTATTAAAGTTAGATTGATTAAAAATTTGTTGTTTTTCAATATTTTAATTGTATGTGCCACTCAATTTTAGTTAAAATTCTGTCTGGTGTCTGGAAACCTATAAATATTCATTACTACCAGAAAATTATTATTGAGATTTTTCGCAACTATTACTTATATTCTCTGTTTAGGTACGTGAAATTGAGTATTATTTCAAATATTAAAAAAGTTTTGTTGGAACTAAAAATTAGTGTCAATATGTATTAGCTACCTCCAGAATTGTTTTAAACTTTTGTTTTCCATAATGACAACAATAATAACTATAACCATGAAATGATTAAATAATTAATATATTATAATTTTAAAAATAAATTATTAATAAATTCATTATGCTAAAAAATGCTAAACAAAATCAATAAATCAGCGGGTGGTTGCTTCTGTTAAACGACGAATATAAAAATGTGTTTTAAAATACTTGCATTTTAACATTTATTTATTCGAAATTACAGTAGATAAGTAAAATATATGTATATATACTTGCTTCAGTTATATAGAATTTAAGTTTATATTAAGTACTACATCCTTACTTTTCTTTTTGTATTTCATTTAAAAAAAGCATAAGAGAAGATTTTATTTTTATTTTCAAGCATTCCCGGATTGAGAGTTCTCGAAGCCCAGCAAAGTACTCTGTATAATATTATTTTTAATTGTAGGTAAGGTTACCTAAGATTGCGCAGTTTACAAGATTACGCAGAGCCAATATTAATGCTGTAGTTGCATCTTTAAGATAAGAAATATGCAATGTTGAAAGCACCAACAGTTATTATGCAGTTGCAATACGGTGCATGTCTGTTTATAAGTTTTTTATTAAAAATTTGAATTAATTGGTAAGTGCTTCAATCCTTGTAATTTTTCCAGTTCAGAAGATAAGCGGCTGACCCTTTATTCTGTTATATTCTTGGTTCGAGACTAGTTTATTATGTTAATAATAAAGTAGTTTATTATTTAAAAACAAAATATTTAACCTAATGAAGTAATATGTAGTGCATTTCTTCAGTTGAATAACATAAGTCAGTAATTTACAAGATTGCGCAGTTTAATGCTTACAAGTTTGCGCACCGTTTATAAGATTGCGCGGTTAATGTTTGGCATTCTATTTTTTTTATAGAAGTAACTCACGATGTCTGCATATCAAAGAAAATCCAACAGAGAACTGAAATTTACTGAGAAAATTTTAGAAGAAGTTCGCGAAAGATTAGATAAAGGGGAAAGTAAACGAGAAATAGCTAGAAATTTGGGAATACCAGAATCAACGCTAAGAATCAGGTTAAAATTAGGAACTATTCCAACTTCCTTGGGGCGTTTTAAAACGACCTTTACCCCTAAAATGGAAAATGAACTCGCACAGCATGTTCGCGATTTAGACATCAGATTTTATGGTACAGTAAGCTCCTTATTCGCGGGTATACGTTCCAAAATTATGCCGCGAATAAGGAAACCGTGAATATGGAATAGTGATTTGTATGGAAATGCAAGGGTTGGGTTCCAAGGTACGAAAATAAAATAAAATAGATAAAAATAAAATCAGTTTAATCACATACCTATCATTATTATTAATTATTATTGTTTGAATTATTTGGTTTAAAATATTTAGTAATTTTTCTTGCTTTGCCGTCTTTAAAATGCCTTTTAATTCCGCATGGTATTCAGCTGTGGCAACTTCAATTTTCCTTTTAAAAGGAAGGTTTCTTTCCAAAACGGGTCAATTTTAATGAAGTGATCTCACAGTTCATTTGCCATTTGGAAACCTGCGGTCTGGTTTTTTAAGGTGATTGTCATCGTATCATTGTAAGATGTTGAAGCTTGAAGGGTTTTAACATTTCCTGCAAGTCGGCTTCACTTAAATCTTCATCGTGTGATTGAAGCAGCTCTTGAACGTCACTCGAATCTATCTGTTCAAAACCATCATGTCCTATTCCATTAGCAATTTGTACAATTGTGTCAGTTAATGTTTTAATTTGTTTAAATCCCTCACTTTCACAGACTGTTAGATCAACCTATAGTTTTTTCCAATATGATTGCAATGTGTATGCAATGCTTGAGCTCTTGTAACGATTCCTTTATGTTAACAATGCACATTGCTATGTTAAATTTTTCCAGAATTCCATAAAACTCACGTCAGAATCACATTCCATGATATCCAGAATGATTTTAAAGGTTCGCCTAATGTAAAAGAACTTCAAAGCTTGAATTATTCCCTGGTTCATTGGTTGAAGTAAAGTCGTCGTGTTCGGAGGCAAAAATATCACCTTAATATTCGGATGCATAGTTTCAAGCTCACAAGGGTGACCCGGAGCATTGTCCAAAACAAGAACCTCCTTGAAGTCTAAATTTTTTTCGTTTAAATATTATTATTTAATTTTGAGTTTTGAATATAAATTATAATATTCAAAATCGTAAATTATTAATCCGCGAATAATGAAATTTTCGGCCGCGAATACAGAAAGTGGTCTCAATTTTTCTTCCGCGAATACTGAAACCGCGAATAACGGAACCGCGGATAAGGAGCTTTTACTGTATAACCCAAAAAGTTTGCAAGTACTTGCATATCAATTTGCACAAGAAAATAATATTAATCACTCCTTCAATAAAATCAAACAATTAGCTGGAAGAACATGGGTTAAAGCATTTTGCCAAAGACATAATCGGCAGTCCGAAAAATGTTCTTTAGGCCGAATGATGGGTTTTAATAAACAACAAGTAAAACTGTTTTTGATAACTTGCGCATTTTATACGATAAATATAATTTTAATGCAAATAGAATATATAATATGGATGAATCGGAATATCCACCGTTCTAATAAATTACCAAAGGTGATTTCTACAAAAGGCAAACGATTGGTCGGAAAAGTTTCGAGTGCAGAGCGAGGCCAATTGGTCACAATCGTTTGTTGTTTTAGCGCAGCTGGAGGATATATTCCTCCAGCAATAATATTTCCTAGAAAACGGATGAGACCAGATTTATACAAAGATGCTCCTACTGGCTGTTTGGCACTAATATCTGACTCGGTTATATAAATGGGGATTTATTTCTTGATTGGTTAAAACACTTTAAGAAGTATTACCTACCAAGCGAAGATAATCCCGTTCTTCTAGTGCTTGATAACCACGTATCACATTGCACTTTGGCCGCTGTAAATTATTGCCGCGAAAATTTTATACATCTTATTTCACTACCACCCCATGCGAGTCATCAGCTACAACCTCTTGATAAAGGTTTTTTTGGACCATTAAAAAATGCTTATAGTCAGGAGTGCGATAGATGGCTAGTAAATAATCCAGGCACGGTCATCACCCAAAACAACATTTCCTGTCTTTTCAAATCGGCATATCTAAGAATAGCCAATATAGAGAAAGCTGAAAAGGCTTTTGCTGCAACAGGAATTATGCCGTATAACCCCAATAAATTTAATGACGAAGATTTTGCACCAGCAGATGTAACAGATTTAATTACAGATGAACAATTAAACCAAGAAACAAAATCGTTACAAGATGGAGATCAATCTGCAACAGAAACTTTGCCACAGCAAACTACATTACTAGACTTAAATCAAAGTGAAGTTAATATTATAGATATTAATACATTTCAGTTCGTTGATGAAGATGGTAATGAAATAAGAGTACAACCATACGATGAAGCATTGCAAATTGCTAATACAAGCTCTGCACAAATCTCAGCAGTAATTCATACTGAGCAACACTCAACGTATGATATTGCTATTCCATCAACATCCAGAACATATAGTGTAGAAAAAGAAACCTTAAAAAATCGCGTAACAACTTCTATACTGCCAATAAAAAATAATGAAGGTGTCTCCCTTAAGGAACTCCATCCACTTCCAAAAGTTTCAGCCCCACAGAAAAGAAAGCAAAAGGGAAAGAAATCTGTTATAATGTCGAGTAGCCCGTTCAAAAAAGAATTAGAAATCGCTGAAGCTACATCAAAAATAAAAGTGTTAAACGATCAATTCTTAAAAAGGAAAATTTAAAAACTTCCAAAGGCAACACAACCAAAATTTTTTGCCCTGGTTGTAACGAACTGTATCAGGAACCCCTACAGAAGAGTGGATCCAGTGTTTTGCTTGTAAGAATTGGTGGCATGAAAATTGTTCTATATATTTAGGCACAGGACAGTTTAAATGTAGTAATTGTTAAGTGCGCAAACTTATATTATATATGCGCAATCTTATCAAACCTGTTTTACAAGATTGCGCATTTCCTTTTATTCATTAAATATTTTATACTCTCTTTATTTTTATAAATTTTTATATTTGTAATATTCTTTTGTTAATATATATATATACCTATGTTTGTTAAAAATTTTACATCAAATTTGCGAAATTAATAAATTATATGCTAAAATGTTTTAAGTGCGCAATCTTGGACAACATTACCTATATACCAACCTGTACATAATATTATACTACGAACAAAATTATGACTTTAATTAGTCATATATAATTCCATCGACCTAATTTTTGCGCATCACAATAGAAATAAATATTATTTAAACGGAATTGCCCTTAAATTGGAGTGAGTACAAAATTTTTTAATATTCCAGTTTTACGCCACATAACGACATATCAGATAAACTTTTCTAAATGTGAGAACACATCATTGGTGTTCTATGGGGCAGTACTTCCCCCTCCTAGCTTCTAAATTTTTTTTATTTAATCAGTGTTTAGGATATGGGTTGACTACCTACCTAGTACTTGGCCATATAAAATAACAGGAAATTGAATAAATATTAATATTTAACTGAAACTTAAATATTTTTTAATCTTATATTAATTTTTTAATAAAAATATGAATATTGCGAACCCCAGTGGTTGGACACACTACTGTGTCGCAAATTGGAAACATCCGGGACTTATTCTTAAGTAGATCTAATAGGTGTTAAGTTGATCAATTTGTAGAGATTTCGCGTTGTTAATGTGGTGATTTATTAACTGCGATCATAATTAGACTTAAATTTACGTGATCAACAGTTGTTCCAAATACAAATTTATTTTTCTAAAAAATAATAATTAATAACAAGCTAGTGGTAAAATACATTAGTTGTCAATTTAGGTAATAGCCAAAAGTGTCTTTCTAGTTAGTTAATTCAACCAATAAATTCTGTAAAACTGTGGTAACCTATATCAGTAAGTAAATAATGCACAATAGCTATATAGTTTTATCCTTTAAAAATGTAACACATTACTTTTACCCCGTGTGAAAATGATCTTCTTATTGCAGCAAAAAATATTGTGGTTACCAAAACGAATAAAAAATACTGAAAATTTTGTAAAACTAAATTGATCGTTATATAAAAAAATTATACCTCAAGGGTACGGCTACGCTGGTGAGCGACTGATGTTAAAGAAAGCTTCAAATACCTATAAGATTTTCTAATATTATATTTTATTCAATTTTTTCCAACGTGTATACTAATAATAATAATCGATTATTATTTTTGTATTGTAAGTATATTAGGTAGATACGAGCATATTTTATTAATTGAATTTAATATTTAAATAAAAAATATACGTATTTATGTAATTTGAATGTTGAATATGACTTATTTTAAAACAGGATTAATAGTAACCTTTATTAAATATAACGAAAGGAAATCGTAAATATTCGAGAAGGTCAGTTTCTGCAAGAACTTTTTTTAAATAATATTGTAGTAAAATTTAACATCCGTTATTGCTTAACAAAAAATATTAATTATTAAATGTTAAAGTTTTGTAAAAGTACTTAATGATTTTTGAATCTTGTAATTGTTTATTATTACTTGTTGAAAATAATTTTAAAAAATTTAAATATTTTAAAAGTTAGCAAGTATAATTACATTTGAAAAAATTAAATTTTGCAAAACAAAATGTCAATTAATTTATTATATTTTCCCAAAATATTTTTTTTAATTTTTGGATTTTAAAAATTTTTTGTTATTTGGGGTTTAGCCCATATTCGAAAACAATTTTCGGAAGTGAAGTTTCCTAAATTTAATGTAGTTTTGAAAATTTTAAATTTTTTAGAATTGGTATTTAAAAAAAATAATTTTCAAATTAATTATCTTGAAATTTTAAAATATTTAAAATTTAAAAATTTTTTGAATCGTTTGGGTTTAAAAGCCGATTTAAAATGATAACGTAGCCTATTCGAATATTAGGCTCACTTTTTAAAAATGGTGTTCTTTGTCCCTTTAGGGAAAAATGTTTCAAGGGAGTTTTCCCAAATAGAAAACTTTAACAAAATTTAAATTGTCTTAGCAAAAATTTATTACATTTAAGAAAGCCGAAATTAAATTTAAAAAGCAAAAAGTAGTTATAAGGTTTTTCAAAAAAATTATTGGTCTACTCTAAAATTACAAATATATTTTTAACTTTTTTGTTTTATTTTAAATTTTATGTTATTTGGTTACCTATATTCGAAAACAATACGGGAAGATGAAATGTTTTCTGATTTAAAAATAAAGTATTTAAAAAAATTTTTAATTTGCTTTAGCATACAAAACTTTTACAAGTGCGATATTCTACAATAAGAAACTAAATTCAAAGAAAAAAAAATCGATTAGAAATTTAGTGAAAAATATTTGCAAAGTTATTTTGTGTAAAAGAGACGGTCGTTGACCTGGTTATTAGCGCGATCAACTGCTAACGTAAGGCGCCCAGTTCGAATCCGGGCAGAGGCTCACTCTATATGGCTGTCTGCGTACTTCAGAAAAAACGTAAACCTGTGGTTCCTTCACAAAGTAACAACATCTTTGAGATATTAAATGTTACATTGCCGTCTTGAGGGAACGGATAAACGACTTCAGTTGTATCCTTACATAAGGAAAGCCTAAAATATACAATGTTATGCAAAAAGTAGTTGATGCAATTGGCACTTTATCTAAGATAAATTCTTGGTCGACTCTAGAATTGACAACTATCAAGATTTAATCTCTAATTATTATTAAATTATTAATAAGGGTATAAGATTAATTATGATTAACACAAGAGATTGGAGAACCAATTACTGATTTACATTTTTATTTATTAACGAATAGACCAGTTTACAGAATATACTAAATCAAATAATTTAATTGCAGTACTAACAATAACAACAGTATAATACAGAGCAAATACTAAGCGATAAAACATGACGTCCATATTCTATATAATGTTGGTTTTGATTTGAAGCATTGAAAAGATAAATGTAATTTATGTTCCCATTCGATGTGTTGACCACACGTACAATTCTAGAAATGGGATTATTCAAGCCATAATTCGTAGCGTTTCGATATGATGTAAATATGTTCTTGTGACTAGCATTGTGCGTAGACACATAGTGCTGGAAACAATAAACAATAAATAAAAACAATAAACGAGGCTGGCAGATGGACATACCGGTTGATTCCAAACATCGGAACCTGGCCGGAGAGGAAACATGGAGAACTGAGTTACCACCTCACTCAGGCCCTCTCCGGACACGGCTGCTTCAATGCATACCTGCACCGCATAAATAAAAGGGCGGATCCCTCGTGCAAGTACTGCGGGATGTCGAATCCCTCGTGCAAGTACTGCGGGATGTCGGATGATGCAGAACACGCCATCTTCAACTGCATCAGATGGGAGCAAGTCAGGCAGAGGCTCTCCTTTGCTCTAGGCGAACCACCGACACTTGATAACATTGTCCACCACATGCTGGACAGCCCCCTCCTCTGGTAGCAGAGGACAAACTCACTACTCTGCTGACAAACATAATGAAAGCCAGAGAAGAAGCTGAAAGGAGCGTAGAAGCAGCAGTCAGAATACGGGAACAACACCCCCGTAGACGACCCTACATTCAAGTAGATAGCGAAAGTGGTGAAGAGAAACACTCAAACAGCGAGTCTGATCACCACACTTCTAAGCAGTGATCAGCTAGGAGTCTTTTTCAAGATTCTCACCTCCCTGATTAGTCTAAAAAAAAACAATAAACATACATAGTGAATTTTACTATTGACCAGGTGGTACTTAAAACAAATCGGCAAACAAATCATTTATACCAATGACTTGGTCCCACAAGCGAAGAAACACTTGGTACTCTAAAACTGCTCAGAAGGAAGTAACCGAAAGAATGTATAGTAAAAACATACATTTTTACGAAATTTTTTCATAGTCTACGGTATTCATCATGACCATGAGTATTTCGAGATTACGATTTTCATCAGATAAACCTGAATTGTTAATTGAATTTAAAATTAGTGCTGGATTGCAATAACTTTTTGTTTTATTCAATTTCAAAAACCATTATTTGCCATTTACAAAATTATATCAAGCAGGTTGGTATGAAATTTTGTAAAAAGTTAAAAGAAAATTGGGTAACTAACACCTCGTTAAATATATTTTTTCCACAATTAATTTTTAAAAATTCAATTAACTATCTGATAAAATCGTAAATTCGAAATATACGTCATAAACGTCATAGATTATTTGAAGTACTGTAAAATCGTCAAACTTTGCTCATTAGGGATAACTTTACACCAAAACAGTATAAGTTTCAGTAATGTAATAAGCGAGGAATGGAAATTTTTAATACTTTAAGGTTTTGGGTTGACAACAAACAAAACAACTTTCCTCTTCAGCTGACGCAGTTCAAGCGCCAATGGGGTGATGTTATTGCGTCATGTTCTTTAAATTTAAAAAATTACAAACTTATAGCAAGTTCAATAAAAATCACTTAACTTGATATCATTCTGATTAAATTTATTCTGAAAACATATTTTTCAAGTTAATAATACTTGGTTCTATAAAACATATAACATGACAGTAAAACCTATTGCTGAAAGCTCATAATATCATATGGTTTCATTAACCGGTTAATTTTAAAATTTCAATTTAATAAACTGATTTAACTGAAATATTTTTACGCAAACTTACATAGTAGATACAAAGATTAAGATTAGTACCTACATTTTTAAGTTTAAGAATGCAAGAACAAGTTCAAAAAATCTACTAGCAAATAGAAACATTAAAAATAAAGTTTTTTAAAACTTGCAATGGTTTTAAGTTTTCAAATAGTTAATCCATTTAATCGCCTTTTTATTTACAGTTTATTTATATTTATTTTATAGTTTAATTAGTAGAGTTATTTATATACCCTCATGAAAGTAGACTGCAAGACGAAGAACTTTCGAGCACGTTTTTGGGATCCAATTTATATTTGAAAAGATAAAAGCATTTGAAAATTTTTTGCACAACTAATTTTCAAAATTTTAAAAATTTGTAAATCAGAGAAAAATAAGAAAGAAAATCTAATAGCTATTAAGTATTTTCCAGTGACTGGGATGAACTAAAAAGTACTATGTTGAATAAAATTTTTTTTCAAACTTACAAGCTTAGTGAAATTTTTTAATAAAGCGCATTGAAGATGATCAAGAACCGGAGCTATCAATGAGTAAAAAAAGTTAATAAGAATTACAAAAATTACTGCAATTATTAAAATTAAAATTTTATAGTAATACACTAACAAAAAACCTTACGGAATCATCTTTTATGTAATAATATTTAAATTTTTGTATCTTACCAAAAAACACGTTTATTTAATAATAATTAGCAATACTTCACCAATTACCGAATGTTATAATATTATTATATAAAATTTACTCTACGTATTTAGAGAAATTTCGTTATTAACTATTAATTTTAAATCCAAGTCCATAAATTATAATTGTGAGGTCAAGAGCACATTTAAAATGAAATTATAACAATTTAAAATAGAGTAACATTGCAAGGTTTATTTTTTTAATAAAATCTAATTCATATGCACTCATCTCGCATTATATTTAACTTTGTTATACGTTATTATATTATATTCATAAGATATGAAAAGAGTTAATTAATTAATCATTTAATTAATTTTTTACTTGCAATTTATTGTAATACGTAGTTTCGTCAGAAGCAAGTGACTACACAAATTGCAATGCCAAAAAATTAGCATCATGTACCAACGCCTTTTTATTTGGTTTCAACTGACACATTAATTTTATTTAAAATTCATTTATTTTGTTACTAGTAACACTGTAAAGCACCGGTGGTGACGCTTAAGTAGGTCAGGCAAGTTCTCGTAAATAAGTAAGTCACAAATGAAAATCTAATAATAAAAACAGATTAAATGGTCATTAACTATTATAAGATAAAAGAAATCAATATAGACATAATATAAAACTTAAAAACTCTATTTAGTTTCACTTAATTTACAAATAAAACTTTGTTTTATTGTAATCTACATCCAAGTAGCATAACTACCTATAAGCAAGAGCATGCAATGGTAAAGGGTTTGTAATTTTTTTTATAGATTAGTAATTCTGCATAAAGATTCCACAAAAGTAAAAAACTTAAATGCTTGAATAAATTCTTTTAATAATTCGAATGATAAATAAAAAGAAATACCTATTGAATGTAAGAATGTAGTTGATTACTAACTAGGATTTAGTATTTCTCCTAAATTGATATATTTAAATCTTAAATAAAGAACAGTTACGAGTTAGGAATACTGAATTGTGATTGGTTTGTAGCGATTTAAAAATTTAAAATTTTTAAACATATTTTGAAGCGTTATTAAGAGGTATTGAATAAAATCTTGCATGGTACTCGTGTATTAATTACATAAGTCACTTAAGAAAATTACCCCACTCGCCCTACATTTTTCTCGCGTTACTTATTTGCAATATAACACACTAGTATCATAAATAGCTATTAGATATTAATATTTAATTATAAATAGTATATTATACATACAAGTAAAAAAAAGTTCATTTAGTAATGAAGTTCTACTCTTTTTGCATTTTCGGTTACGGATTTTTAAATAAAAGCAAATTTAAGTAGTTTATAAATATTTAAAAAAACATTACGTTATATTTATAATTAAATGTTGTAGTGGCAACCTGCTTATTTTTATGTTGTCTGTTCTTTTACTCCATGTTTTTTCTTTATGAATCAAATCAAGAATGAACTAATCACTTAACTGTCGAAAGTACGGTACTACTAGTAAATATAATAATAATTATTGTTTGCATTTGAAGGAAAAACAAAAATATAAATTTTTATCACAAAAGCTATTTTTTGCCCACAATGAAATATGCTATTTTTTCTTCAAGGTAAAAATTAATTTTAATATTTAATTAATTCAAATTCTATAATTTTTACTTTAGTGCTTCCTGTCGCCGACAGTAAAGTAAGAAAATTGCATTCACAAGAAAGTGAATCTTATGTTTATCAATTGAGTGACATCAAGTAAAGTTCTTTTGACGTTGGAAGTAAAAGTAATGTTTTGTTTTATTTTACTGCCAATGGCAGAAAAAGTCTACTTTCAATATTTCCAATGTAACAATTAGATAAAATTAATAACAAGAAGATTACCATAGTACGTATATCATAATGTGAATAGAATTTTTGAGGTAGGCCGTCATTACTAACAGGTACTCGTACTTCCTCTTGTAATCAATAATTTATTTCAGGTTGATTGGTCATTTGAACATTTTTATAGTTATTAGAATATATTAATAAATAAATTTTTCAAGTATTATTATATTGTCATGCGCTATATTAATAATTAAATTAATTATATAAAAGTTAAGAAATCTTTTTATATTATTCAGATGTCTTACATTATAATATTCTTGCTAATAAATTTTATTGATTATGGAATTCAACTTTTTAAACTAATTTTAAGGTTAATTGAAATTGTGAGAGATACATGGAAGTTTAATTTCGTAAATTAAGCAGGTAAGTGATTGGTAATTGGCGATAAAAATTATAAAGTTCTTATGGAATAAAAAACTTTTAATGTCGATCATAATAATACACTCATAAAGCTCAAAAAGTTTATAAAACGACAACAAAAGAGAACTTCAAAATGTACCACCCATTCCAGTATATTTTGAGGTTTAA
Source organism: Lycocerus yunnanus (assembly GCA_036346125.1). Lineage (NCBI taxonomy): Eukaryota > Metazoa > Arthropoda > Insecta > Coleoptera > Cantharidae > Lycocerus > Lycocerus yunnanus. Next base: position 4,616,309 of record JARFIX010000008.1, read on the forward strand.
GGATAATGCATTTTTTACCCACGGTTGTAAAGGTTACCACAAGTAGTATTATGCAAATAGTCAAATTTGTAAGTTTTAGGTTAAATATATTTAATTTAATACCAATATTATTTTTTGACATTTAAATCAAGTTTAAAAGAAATTTAAATGAGATCTTCAGTAAATTATCTATTAATTACACTTAATTTGTAACTACACATTTTCAATCCACCTAGCAAAAAAAGTTAACAGATAGGTAATTTATTCGTAAGACATTCCTCCAGGTTATTATAAATTAAAATCATCCTATATTATTATGTAAACTCAAGGAATTGTAACAGGAAAATGTATTAAACATTACCAAATAATGTACCAAATCTAGTAATTTGAAAAGATATAAATATATCAAATTCTTAATTGAAGGTTACAATTAATTTAAATTTTTTGCATAAACCAGTTCCGAAATTATAATCTACATACATCTTAAGCGGCAATCTTTAATTAATTGTGAACATAATATTTTATTTATTGTCGTTACAAATAACTTCTTACGACACTCACTGTTATGACTCTCTTATGGTACTTACTTTTAATTCAAGAAAGTTCAATAAATGATTTAACTTTTATTACTTATAAATTGAATTGTTTATTTTCTGTATTTGCTTAAAATGCTAAATACATATCAGTGACACAATATTTTTTACAAGCATTTTTTTATTTCAAAATATGCAGAATAATATCTAATTTAGACACTGATTAAGTTAAAGAGTTGAAAATAATGTTTTAATAATGTAGATTGATATAAAATGCTAAACAGTTATGTTTTGACTTAGTTATTTATTTTAAATAATTTTCTTAAATTCCTTGAACAGAATCTTCAATAAAAAATCAATGTAGTTTATTACATAATATTGCAACAAAAATTTTTTATTATAGTTCCTTAAAATGGTTCAACTTTTTTATTTAACTATTATTTTCGTAATTTCGATTTTATTAAGAAAGTATTATATTTTCTCAATGGATTAGTAGTTTACGTATTTAATATTCTGCGTGCAGCAATTGCAATTGCTTATGTCTTATGACCATTTAAAAACTTCTTGTCAAGCCGAGTAATTGACTTAAAAAACAAGATAATTAGATTAACAATATCAATAGTCTGTAAATTGTATTTAAAAATTAAAAATTAAATAATGTAACATACTCTAGTGAAAGGCCTAAAGTGGTCCCAGGTTGAGGGCCACACCTCCCCAAGAACTATATATACTTTGCAGATCAAGTCTGGTTTATAGAAGCTTAGAATCTGTTAAACAATATACAACATGATATTTAAAGTGAGTACCTATACTAAAACGTGCAAGTGATTATAATATAAATAAAATACATTATTATTTAAATAAAAATTGTGATTAATTATTTTTTATTCTTCTAGTTATTTGTTATCGCCGCTAGTGTGGCATTCGCCAATGCTGGTTACGCCGCTGCCCCTTTAGCTGCCGCTCCACTATCATACAGCTATTCAGCACAAGCACCTCTTGCTTATGCCGCACCAGCTGTTGCTAAAATTGCCGCCCCAGCGATACAATACACTCACGCCGCACCAGCTGTGCAATATACTCACGCCGCACCAGCTGTACACTACGCTCACGCCGCACCAGCTGTACAATACGCTCACCCAGCACCTGCAATAAGCTACGCTCAACCTGCTCAAGTTGCTTACACCCAACATGCACCAGCATTGAGCTACGCTCAACCTGCCCAATATGCTTACGCTCAACCCGCTCAAGTAGCATATGCTCATGCCGCACCAGCAATTGCCAAAATTGCAGCACCAGCAGCAGTATCGTACGCTTCACCAGCTTTATCCTACGCAGCTCCATCAATCGCTAAAGTAGCATACGCTCCACAAGTATCTTACGCTCCACAAGTATCATACGCTCCACAAGTATCATATGCTCCAGCTATTGCTAAAGTTGCTGCACCAGTAGCTTACGCACCAGTTGCAAAGACAATCATTGCTGAACACTCAGCCCCAGCTAACTACCAATTTGGATATGCCGTCAACGATCCACATACCGGAGATTCGAAAACTCAACAAGAAACCCGTCAAGGAGATGTAGTTCATGGTAGTTACTCTTTAATCGAATCTGATGGAACAAAACGCATTGTAGAGTACACCGCTGATCCTCACAATGGTTTCAATGCCGTTGTATCAAAAGAACCTTTAGCAGTCAAAGCTGTCGCTCCAGTTGCTTATGCTCCAGCAATCGCTAAAGTTGCCGCTCCTATTACTTATGCTGCCTCCCCCGTTTATTCCCACGGTGCTCCATTAGCAAAATACTATTAAAGAATGATATAATTGTGTATTTGTTCTAGTTTTTCTACAATTGTAGATGTATTTATTTATAGGCAATTTTTTGCTACACTTATTAAAGAAATTTTATTAAAATTATGCATTTTGTTATTATAAACTATAAAAGTTATATATTTTTTACAGCAGTACCAATCGTAGAATGATTATCAAGATTGGAAAATAATAATCAATCTAGGACGGCTAATTTTTTCATAATTGGATTACTATTGGTGACTAATAATTCACTAATTAGATTGATTATTCCTATATAGGTCATTAATAAATTAGTAATGGTGTATCGTCGCGATAAAAAGCTGAAGTCTAAGAGAAAATCAGCACGCAGCAGACAATTTTATGAAGTTTTGCAAGATTAACTTAAATTCGTTAAAAATTTGAATTCATTCTTTTGTCTTCAAAAATAGATTTTGTTGGCACAAATTTTCTGTTTTTTTATGATAAAGTTAGAAAATAAAGCGCGTCATGAATTCACCCAGAAAACAAACTATATCCACCCATCAGTCTTTTAACAATTTTGCGAATGGCTTACTGAATAGCTAATATGATTGAGAAAATAATGCTTAGGTTACATGAATCAATATGATTTCAATGCATTTATAAGTTTGTCATGAATTTATTTATTCTTTTTGTGCTTAAATTATATTGATTTACATAATATGGTCTTTCAGCGCTGGCAAGAAAAAATATCCAAATGGAAAGGCGCAATGAGACTTTAAAAGGGACTGTCTGGTATGCCAAAGATCATTGGAATTTTTTTTAGCATCAGAATATATTATTTTCCATCATTATATTTTATAAATAGGATGGTGTAAGAATACAAGAAATTAGACGGTAAATATTAACTGCCTGGAAAATAAAACCGAATAGGTACATGTGTACCTTTTTAGTAGTATAAGCTAAAAGAAAAGTACAAACGAAGTATCACGGCCGTAGAGATGGATTATTTGGATAGAAGTGCTGAAATTTGATGAGACGAAAAAATAAGAAATACGATGTCTGCAACGGAATTTCTAGTTAAAAGACAATAATTTTCTTATGTGTGGTATCGCAACTCAAAGTTTAAGTTTAAATAGTTTTTGAGCATATTGCGTGCTGATAAGACTAATAAAATCCTGATTTTCATGTGTTAATGTGCATTTTAAAAAATTTACGAATTTTGAAAAGAACGGTAAGAATAAATTTCTTTCAATGTAAAGTCATTTCATTTGAACATTGTGGTGGTTCAATTATTCTTGTGAACGTCGAGTTTTTTTCCTTAAAGTTTTTTGAGATTAAAACTCGGATGAGACTACCGGTCTCGTAGACAACCGGTTTCGTAGACACGTTGGTGTTCTAGAAAATGAAAATATATAGAAAATGTATGATGTAACGCATGTTTGAATATTTTTATTTGAAATGATTGAATGCAGCTTTCCTAATGCGAGAAATACCTTCATAAAGCTTGCAATACAATTTAATTAGTAGATTTTCACATTTGGGAAATATTTTTATAGGTATACTGAGGTGTAGAATTCTAAAATTAAAGAACGCGCAAAAATCTCATTAAAACACATTAAAAATAGCTGTAATCGGTCTTGTAACAAATATTCATAAATATCAGAGCAAATGATTACCACAGGCAGCTTCAAAGGTAATTACTGTCGATAGGCACGTCCAGTTTTAGACAAATTCACCACATTGAAAATTTCAGAATCCGCAAATGGTCCTCCCTCATCTACGAGTGAACTAGCAGCACCCTTTCATCGAGACTAAGTCAGGATTATATAAAATCCATCCAACCAAGTTAACGAGCCTATCCACAAATACAACGGCTAACCTCACCCACCGGTGATCGTGACAACTCAAAAAAAATATGCAGCTCATTTTCCCACATTGGTCGACTTCCTCTATTGGCAACAGTCCGCAATCAATCACACGTTGAATTGATATGGTCAAAACAAACTTGCAAGATCAGCAAGTATCAAAAATATGATGAAACGGATTCATACCAAATCGTAATTAAAAACTAACTACCAAACATCTCAGGACAACTCGCGGAAACTAAAAACTTAAAGTTCCACATCAACGAGTGCAAAATACTAATCTTCCAGAAATCGCTAAAAAAATTAAGATAAAAATAATCTGCCCCATTCCCAGTTGGTAAAAAAAATTTACCCATTAAAAATTTTAATGGTGAAGGTAAAATAAAATTAACTAGGCTTCGCAACACATATGTAAAATGCCATCTAATCGACCCGCTTGCGATAACATAGTATTAATTTACTTCCTACTTACTTCTTTCAACAATTTAATAGTTTCAACAATTTTTACATAAAGTTCGTTGCTAGAGGCGATTTTAGCATACCAGAAAAACGAAATTTGAATAACAAGTAGAAGAATTAACAAAATTTTGTTATAGTTTCTACCCTAAAAATCATGTTGGGATATTAATTACGATATTCAACCGTCTCACCCCAAGAGACGGTTATTGGCCTGGTTGTTGGCGCGATCAGCTGCTAACGCTAAGGCACCCAGTTCGAATCCGGACAGAGGCTGACTTTATTTGGCAGTCTTTACTGTTACTGAGGTTACTGTTGGATATTACAAGATCTCCTAAATTAAGAAGTACCATTTCACCCAAAACACGCACTCATTGCACCCCCGAAGGTAATAGTTTACTTACCTGGAGACTTCCAAGATGAGAGATCGACTTTTTAAAATATCTTCCATATTGGTTTTCTTTTCAGAATAAATTATGTCGTTAATACACATCAAGTCATCTCCTGTAGCTTATTAAAAACAATGAAGAACACAAGAATGGGTTAGACACAACTTTAAATGAGTACTTCTAACAGCAAGCGATAAATAAATTCAAAACAACCAAATTCATAATGACAATCTAGATTTAATTTTCTTCGGATGGTAAAAGAATAGAACGTCGGCTTCCGAAACACATTTGGGCTATTATAATAAAAATTATGGCCCCACAGATATCCAAATCACGAAGATACTATAATTCGTAGAAAAATTAAAGATGCAACAAAATTAACCCAGGTGTAATCAACAAAAAAAGATGATAGCAAAGATGGCAGGTGGAACTTGAACTTAGAATTGGAACTTAGAACCCACTACAAAACGAAGTAGTCAAAAATAATATTATTAATTAATATAATTATTATCTGTGATTTTAGAAAGCTATTGTAATCACAGTGAGTTCAATAAAACGTGAAATTTGCGCAAAAATAAAAATACGTGGGTACCTTTATCCTTATCAAAATTTTTGGTTTCGCTATGTGTGAAAACATAATAGAGCCATAAGTAAAAAATTAAAACTCTACATTAAATTAAGCTATGAAATAAAGAAAATTAGGGGACAGGTAATAAACCTGAACTCCGATTTTGCCCATTTTTAAAGTGCAATTATGAAAGATGAGAGTTTGATTAGCGTATAGAAAAATAAAATTTGCGGTCGGTTCACAAATTTTGGAAAAAACGGTTTTAAAAATTTATTTACAATGCAGTTTTCTCATTGGCTTCTTTGGAACTATAACTCCGCCCATTGATAATTAAAATAAGTTTTCAGCGCTAAAATTAATTGTAAATAAGTTTTTATATATTTAATACCTACATTAGTAGACAAAAATAATAATTGTAAACTCCGCTCCGAACTAAAATATAATGTAGCGTATATTTTTAGGGTGAATCCGAGTCTTGCGATGGTTGCGTTTGCTTACGCGCTTTACTTATTAAAAATATCCTCTAGAACGGCCCAACTCGGAAAAGTATGGATGTTGACCCGACAGATATCAGGGAGCGACTGGTAGCTTCCGCCGCTAATGACTGTCGACTCACCTACAGCGCACGGGCTGGTGATAGAATATGAACTATACACTTACAAGTATTTCTTATGGAGACATGGTAATTTTAAAATTTGAATTGTGGTCTTACGTCCGACTAAATTCATCTTCACCTTAAATGATTCGCATTTTTGTGCTCTTTCGTTTAGTAAAGCTATTTTTAAGGAAAAGTGTACTTTTGAGTTCAGGTTTATTACCTCTACCCGAAAATTAATTGTAAAAATAAAATGAAGTTGTATTGTTGTCAAAATTAAAATTTCGCATACAGTGTGAAACTAAACTAAATTAAATAATATTTACGCCAGTAGCGACACTAATGTTTAGGTTATTCATTTGCACACCTTAAGTAGCAATTGATGTAGAACTGTCTAGATTTTGATTAAGTTCAAAATGAGAGAGAAAGGAAAGTTTTAATTAATAGAGTGCTGATGAGGTTCTTCATTCACATTTATACCATGTACAAAATGCTATCTTCAAGTACAATTTGAATACATTTTCTTATTACCAATATTTACTATTGCATACCCACGTGCTTTTTATTTCAATATTAGCTTTCGTCATCAAGCAAATTTAACATATGGAAAAAATACGAATATCAATACTCAAAAAGGTTTTAATATGCTAGTTAAGCAGTTTTCCGCACAAAAAAGAATGCAATGTACCTAATAATGACACCAGTCAAATACAGATCAAATATATAAATTACTTTAAAAATGTCTAAAAATAAAATATTAAATATAATTTTTAAAATTTTTGTATAAAGAAATAAAAATCGTAAAATTAAATGTTAGCCAACAATGCTATTCTCTATGTCGAATGAGTCGATCGCAAACATAAATCTGAATCTGAATAACGAGGAAAATTTCAATAACTACTACGTGCTGTTGGCAGAAAAGTTTTAAAAATGATTGCAGAAAACCGGCAGTTTTATAAATCTCGCCAGTATATAATAGTGTCCGCGATGTCCGGCTGCATTTTTTAAAGCCACCAGTCAATGTCGCCACCAGACCATGATTTGTATAAAATAGCCAGCAACCCTTGCATTTGCTGACCAACGCCAAACGTGCAATATTTATACATCACCAGCAACTTTACAAAAAGTTTTAGTTTCTTAAAATAAAGAAATTTCTTTTCTGGAAAAAATGATTTATGCACAATTCTCAATTTTGCTATTTTTAATTTACTTAGATTTTGTGTAATACTTGGAAAGAACATACTTTAACAAATTTATCTTTATTAACATCAATATCGACTATAATCAAAATGTTTAATTGTTATAGAAAACATTATTTTTCTGTATACTGCAGTAGTGTATCGCAACTATATGCATACCTAGAAGTCAGTGGTGTAGCCTAAATGCACAGCAGAAGTTTTAAATTTTAGTCTTGAGCTTTCACCAACTGCACTATAGGATTTTTAAAAATGTTTAAAGGTAACAAGCTGATTATTTGTCATTCAGCTCTTTTAGAATTAGGCAAATCACTTTACTTAGAGTTCTGTCAAAATTAACCGACTAGAAGGAGTACATTCGTACTAATCCTATCATTTTCTGGCATCATGGCAACTGCAAGAGCACGAAAAAACTTCTTGCCGACATGTTTTGAATGATAAAATCTCAAATACGCCAATCTATTTATGTATCACTTTTCGACTGTTATATTATGGTACCAGTAACCACAATGTTTACTATTTTGATGCTAAAAGGTAATTAACCGTCTTTCCAGAAGTCATTGCGATTACTTCAGGTTTAGACCATACGGAATTCCTTCATGTTTTATTAAAAGGTGTCGTTAGTCTTTACTCATTGTGTAATCCTTTTTATAACATATTTCAAATTTCATTAAACAGTGGTACTTTTCCTCAAATCTATAAGGAAATTTTTTAAAGCCAATTTAAAAAAAAATTTATTTTAACTCTTTTTATACAAGCAATCCATCCGTGACAACAAGCTTTATATTTGGCAAATTATTCAAGTTTAAAGTAATTAATTCAAGAGAAGTAGAGTATTACTTCAGTAAGCAATCTCCTTAAAAAATGTGACAAAAATGATATCTGCAATTTTTAAGTCACTTTTGTATCTAATACATATCACAATATAATAAGAATATCCAGAAAGGAATTTTAATTAAATATTAAAAACTTGAACTATTCCATTTAAATTAATAACTTTATAACATTAAAAAAATAAATTTCATACTGAATAATTTTTAATTTTTTACCTGCTAATGTTTTATGAAATGTATATACACGAAGACTTAAACAAAATATATGCTACGTTGACTTTCTACGCGTATATTCTTGTAAATAATATTATAAGGCATTAAAAATGTTTATTCCAAATCATTCGATACAAAAAAATTGCTACAAAAGTGCTTTTACACGTTAGATAAGATCGTGCCTAAAAATTGAGACGAAACCACATCAACAATACAAGTAACAGGTGATTGAAAAGTAAACCAACATTTTAAACCAAAAAGTTGGAGTATACAAACACACACGACTTTATCAACTAAATCATCTAAAATCTTCACAAATCACTGGGATAAAAAAGTAAGCTTTTGTATATCTGATACTTAATCAACAATGGCAATTACAAAAGTACAAAGAAGGGAACTTGTAAGGTACGATATGGAGATTGAATATCGGGCCACTTGTATCTCACAATATGTTACATAATAAAGCCCGAGGGTGCTTATCGGTATCGTCCTGACTACCACAGCTCCCACGCACAGGATCAACATCGTCCGCCGTGAAACGTATGCAGACCCCTCTTAAGAATAGGTAAACGCAAACAAGTGAATAGACGGAAGGTAAAATTTTTAAAAGGAAAAGTCACACAAAAATTAATAGTAACGCATTGACAATTTTTTAATTTAAACTTTGAATTACATAATATTTAAAATTAACGTTTAATCGAACTTTCAAAATCAACAATTCGAAAACTAAATTGTCTGTACCTTTAAAATAAAAATGCACGGTAGTATATGCCCACCTTAGATTTGATCTAAAAAAAATCGATTGAAAGTTCAGGTAGGTTAGTAAAACAAATTTTTGTTTGTACATTTGTTTTTTTAAGCCGGTGGCCCTTTTTTATCGAATGTAACTTAAAACTAAAAATAACATTTGATGGGTTTAAAGTAAATAAGGAGCTGGTTTTAAAAATACTGAAATAAAATAATACTTTGTAACGTAAAATATAGGTGCCAAAGAACAGGTGTACGAAAATTTCGTTTAAAAGTTTAACACGTAGATTTAGATTTTAATCGCCTAAATCTCGTGAAGCTGAAAACCGAATTAATACAGAATAACTTCAAACTTAATGTATATGCAGACGAGAGTAGAGAATATTAATTGAATTTCATGCTGCCAGTTTCGGCATTGTTATGAACGTATATCCATGCAAAGTCACAATTCTATTGTATCGCGCACAATACGCCAATATAGCATTGTAACTCCCAAACTTTAAATTAATTCACTGACACATGAATATAATATTTTGTATTTCCACACCGGGAAAGTTTAATTAAATAGAATCTTAAAAAATTTTATATTTTCTAACAAAATTGCTTTGCAGTGTCAGTCTACAAACAAAATTTCAAATAAAGAGTAATAGGGTACTACCCACCCAATTTTAGAATTAACCAGACACATTTACATTAATATCTTACCCTTAACAATTTTAACCGGATTAAATTGGTTTTGCATAATTTTACTGATTCTAAACCTGTCAGTATCACCCATGATGTACTTATTAACATTTCGGAATTGTTAATTTTTTATTTTCATAAATAAGAACCTTCGGGTAGTATTGATAACTAACTAAAAGTTCGAATAAGAAAAATTAAAACTCGAATTATTAAATGAATTACATTGTTAATGGTCAGAAATTTTTAGTGCTCATTTAGTTTTATTTTCAAATTTAAAATTTTTATAATTTTAAAAATTTATTTGAAAATTATAATTTCAGTAATGTTATGAATAGGTATGAAAAAATAATAAAAGCACCTACCTACTCAAATATCAAATAAATATTGTAGAAGATTATAATAGAAAAAATTGGTATCTGAAATTACATAATAATAGCTGCAGCTAGGTTAATGATATAATTTGTTGAAAATGTTTCTGGATGCAAGAAAAAGCTCTATCTGATTCGACGAGAGCTGGAAGAATAGACTAGCAAGGATATATTTTCCTTTAATTCCTTCTAGTTTGAAGTATATACCAGCATTAATTTGCTTAATTATTTTAAGGAGATATTTTTTTAGCGATTTACTTATCTTCTAAAGTAAAAGTTGAAATCTTTACTGTTAGCCAGCTCCAAAAGTTTGAAGGGCAAATTAAATTCAAACTAAACATCTTAATTTCGACCATAGTATATAAATAAGAGAAGAAAAATACATTTATGAAAACCGAACAACGTTATTAATACAGTGGTATATATAGTATTATATACAGTGGTGATCGCAGAAATGGCACACTTACAGTCACAAATATTTTAGTTAATAAAGTGTATTAAAATCTAAAAATTTTAAATAACGATTCAATTTTATTTATAAAACAAAAAAAAAATCATATTAAATTCATGCATAACAATAAATAAAATAAAAATTAATTCAAAGAAACGAAAGTGTCTGATCATAGAACTAGCACATCATAAGAAAATTATGGATATATTCAAAATATATATAGAAACTTTTTCAAGTCTTAATATGTTTTTAGGTAGCCCTTGTTTTTCATTACTGTGTAACATCTTGATTGCATAGTAGTAATTAGTTTTTGACATCGTCCATCAGAAGTGGGATACTAGATCCTTTTGAATTCTTCTCATAAATCTTTTAAATTAGAGGTTTTTTATTTTCAATAGCCGTTCTAATATCGTTCCATAGGTACTCGATCTGATTTAAATCGAGACTTTAGGATAGGATATTGAAGCACCTTAATTATTTTTACTGAAACCAAAATTTCACAGACCTCGCAGTGAGCTTTAGTTCGTTCTAATGCTTTAAAACTCATTTATTGGATAGATTGTCATCCGCATATGGTTCTATAACGATTCCGAATAGTATACCTTTGTATTTATATTTGTCCAAAATTCCATAAATTTTGATAAGCAAGGCGATGCCATTCCATGATATTTCTCCCCAAACTTGAATGTGTTCACTGTGTATATAACGGGTTACGATTAAACTTGACCTCATCAGTACCCAAAATGTTTTCCCAAAAATAATCATTTTTATTTAAGTGTATTTTTGCAAATTCTAAACATTTTCGTAGATTGTTTTTGAAATCAGGAATTTTTTCTTTGCTATGCATCTTTTAAGATCAGTTTCTAGCAAACAGCAACGTATAGGTAGTTGGGACTGACATATTTGCACTATACTGCTCTTGAATTTTGGTTATTATCCAATTAAAAGTTAAGAAAGATTGATGTTTACTCGTTCTCGTAATTTCGCCATTCAAATAAATTAATATTCTCTACGGTTTTAAATTTTTCGACACGTTTAAGGCAATTTTGAACTAACATCCTATTTGTTGATATAGATATTATTGAAATATTAAGTTTTTGCTTTTATGTGTAGAACTACCTTTTTTTTTTTCTACGGGGCAGTGTTTACCCCGTCCCATGCCTAATTACTACAAAACAGTAAAATCTCAAGTTCAAAAATACTTCATATTTATCTTTTTAAAATATTTACTTTAGAATTTTATTTTTAAAAACTCAAAATTCCAATGAAAATACACCATACAACAACATGTGCTATTTCTCTGAGCAGCTTCATATATGACTGATTTTACATAAAAATAATTTTATAAAGAGATTAACTTGTTTCTAAAAATACCCATTATAAAAATTTTATACAACATATTATTGACATATTTGATTACATATTGTCACCAGTAACATCGCATACATTGTTCCAAGTTAAAATGTGATTTAAAAAAAACATTAAGAGGTGTGCTATTTTTGTGATTACCACTGTATATTAATAAATATAATCGATTTTGTTGTTGTTTCAGCTTTAATGTTAGCACATTCTTCTTGCACCGACGTACCAAGCCGTGTAGCACTGTTAATGCTGCATTTTTGGATTTAACATTACAGTTTTTCTCCGAATTCTTCATATTATGAGATATTACAGATGATAAAGCAGCTATTTTTGAACGTTATAGCTTCTAAATAATTATGCTAACTAAATATGCTTTGGATCGTTACCTTTTTGGATTATAAATATAAAGTTCCAGCTTTTCTTATTGTAGAGTCTCCTTCTAAGGTTGGTGATCAGCATGGCTATTTTCAGTTAAACACATCAGGTGCCAGGAACAACTCTACACTAGAAATTTAAATTATTAGAATTTAAATCATATCATAATCGCAATAAACGGTAATCCAAAAATTTGGAGTCCACAGTAGTGAGAGAGCATAAACATGATGTGGGAATATTATTTAATGAAAAAACTATTCTAGGTAATATAATAAAATGAGAAGCTGGTAATCCATTGCAGTTTACATGTCAAATGGCTTTGTATCAGTGATTATTTTGTTAATGTGTTTATAAGCTAATCAGAACAGTTTTGTTCTTTTGTAAGCTTTCCACTGCTTTGTAGCCGTGCTGATTTCTTTCCAATTATCGTCAGAACCTGTACATTTATTATATTACTGGTCATAATAAATTGATAACCACAGTTCTGCAAATATAAAACAATTTTTTTAATCAGAAAGTGTACCTATATCAGAACCAAAATTTAAACAACAAATTTGCACACCAGCTCAACTAGAAATTATTTACACACATGGTATATCTAAATTTAATTTACTATAATGAATTTCTATAAATCATATTGGAACATTCAAGAACAATAACGTTACAAAATTTTCTACCCACGTGTTAAATAGCAAATTTTTGTAAAAGCTTAGGTACTTAATAGTACTAATAAAAATAATATATGTTATATAGATATATACATAGTAAGTAATTGTCTAACAAACCATTATCATACGAAGAGACATGTTTTCTATACCTACATAATATAATATCCTTTCTATTCAAACGGCATCACCTGCCTTAACTCAAACGACTCCTATAGGGTTACAAATTCAATAATTTTAGTTATTTTTACTTAAATGTATTTTATTTCAATTGCATTTTGATATAATTTAAAATTTTATTTTTTATTAATTTTTGTAACTTTTGTTATATGTTTAATATTTATATGTTTAAAACATTATGATGATGATAAAAAAGTAAGAAATAATATTCGGCCAGTCAACAATTACTTCTGATTTCCTGATTATTTCAAGTGTTTTTGCCCAACCACATAACCGACCAACAGCTGAATACATAATTCTAGAATCAACACTATCACAGTGCTGATTAGTAGATAGTATCTATTTATTTTTCCTTGTTCGATTCGCTATCCGAGGAAAGAAGGAAATATCGCAGATAATCAACTGGTAAGTTACTATATCTTTTTTTTCTTAAGAAATTTTTCTTGACAGGAGCGTTAAAACCTTAAAAGCTTTCGTAGCAAGTTACCTTCGTGATTTTCCATAAGCTTCCGATGAAAGACGTTCAAATCTTGGCTTGTTGTTTACAAACGGCTAAAGTTGTTGTGCAATACCATTAAATTAAATTTAAAAAATGCGTTAAACGTTAAATTAAAAAAGCAAGAATTTGCTGTGCTGAATTGTGTTTGATTTGCACTGCTTCGTGCTGTACTTAAAAAAAATTTATTTTGACAAATGAAATTTTTGTGAGCAAAAAACCAATTAAGAGCAGGAATGATAAAAAATACAGCAAAAAATTAAAAAGTATTAATAGTGAAAATGAGTTTGTGTAGAAATAACGAAATTTTTTAAGTAATGAATTTAATAATTACAAAAGTGAATTTTTAATTAAATTTGTAAATTATTTAACAGAAGAGCTGTAAACAAAAACAGTGGGACAATCAGCAATTAGCATCACCCTTGCCACAGGATTATAGTAACTGTAGTTTGTAGTATAATGTTTCGATTCGAAAATCCACTTTGATTTCTCGAATTTTCAAACGATTTATCAAGGTTTAGAGCTAATACTTCTGCTGAACAAACTATTTAAAAAGCAGATATCGGCCACCACTCATCTAGCTGCCAAAGATTTGGTATTTTTGGCAAAAGAAGCAGTAAAAATGATTATTATGCAATTTTTCTTCTTCATCGTTGCTTCTTGTCAGAAGCGTCGTGACTCAATTTGGCTGAAGCCTAGATGAATTTTCGTCGGAGTATAATTTATGGGGTGGTTTCCCGTTGCCATCTCCACAGTCCACAGATCGATATTGAACTTTTTGTTCACAGCAATGTATCTAGCGCAAGCAGGGTTCGAACCGCGTATTTACGCTTCCTAGTCGACCCGTGTATGATTCACGCTACATTGCTGGTTTTTATTATGCAATTAAAAACTAGAAACTACATGAAGAAATTAATTTGGATTAGAACAGAAATGATTTAGGTATGACGGTGAAGTATTGATACAATAAATCTTAAGTCACCAATTATAAAGATCTACTCCTTCACGAAATGATATGCATCAAAAAGAAAGAAGTTTTTCCTATTTAATGAGTTCTGCATTACACAGTATTTGATTACTGTATATTACTCTAAATTTATGCTCCTTCGGAAAAATGTATATTTGTTAGGGTGAAAAGTTTGTTCACAATTTTATTTTCAGTTTTTCTTTTATTGTTATACTTATTTGGTAGATTTTATTTCAAACATTTACTTAAAAACATATCGCATTGGTAGAAGTGCAAACTTCGAAACAACTCTCAAACTGAAAAATCAGAAAAATTCTCAAATAATAAAAAAATAAAATTAACTTACTTTCAAGTCTCGATTGGGTGATGGGCACTAAAATTATCAGGTCATGCGAAGTATCTTTTATTAGGGTATATTATAAATTAACTGGATCAAAATAATATTATTAGCATTACTGATTATTTTCTTTTATTTGTCCTTTTAAATCTACCTATAAAGTGAAAATTTAATCTTTCATTGATGCATACAAAAAAATTGTATAAATCCACGTGCAATAAAGTTTTAATATAAAATTTATCCACACATTTGTAGCATGGAAAATATATTGTAATCAATTTAAAAAACAAAGTGAGATATAGAAAGAGGTAGAACAAAAATCAAGCTGCGTGTATCTATCTCTGATGCTAAGTCGTAATCCGCGTTTAATTAAATTCCAGAAGCTGCGATCTATGGCGCACCTCGCCGTCATTATCTCCTTCTTTTATTCTATACATATAACCTTTCGCATACCGGCTTTTGTTCCCGGATTCAAAGAGACAATTTCATGTAATTGTGCATAAAAGTCCGAGCCTATCTCGATGTAAGAAGTCACCACAATGCAGGATCTCAGGCGAAATGACTTCACAAATAGCAGAGCTATTATACAAGATAATTTAGAAAGTTCATTTTATTTGTTATTCTACCCAGATTCTACTCGGATATGTCCAATCCAGGCTCACTCTTTTTGATAATAAAATCGAAAAACTGTTGCATTCTTTATTCTTACATGCTTCGTCCTTTTTGCATCATGCAGATCGTTTTCTCGTTTATACATTCAATGTGCGCTATCCTACTCTGTGTATTTAATTTCCAAAATTATATGTTATACCTATTGGGTATAATATTAAGTATCTACTTTTCAAATTATTAATATGAAACTATTACAAGATTTCCATTAGGTATATTAACCTAGTTAGTATTTAAAAATTGTTTAAAAAATTAAAGGCATAATTTATTTATAATTATATTACAACATATTTGTAAGGTTTCAATTTGTAAAATTTTAAACAATAGATTTTGAAACTGAATTATCAACAACAATAAATTAATAGTATCGCACTTGAATGTACAATAGCATATGAAATCCTAGCATGAGAGGGGTAGCCGCACAACTCACCCTCCTTCACTAGATTATAATAGCAGTATAATATATTTACCATTCAAGACTAGTTTGTATTCCTATTATGCCTTTCATTATAATAGGGCACATAATACTGTAAATATCAAAGTAGAGTATGTAGGCGTGCAGAAATGTTACGTCATGGAATAAGGGCGTGGAACGGATGGAAAAGGGGATGCTATTGGTGCATGTATCAAGCGCAAGCAACCAACAGTGTGCACAGTAGCCACATCCAGATACCGTATCATTAGTAGAAAATTTTCAGATCGGTCATCGGAACTCCGGAGTCCGGAGCTTTAGCGTTACAGTCGCGTTTAATCACTCGTTGTACTTCGTGACCTACCACGTGATTGCATAAAATTAGTTTTTAAACATACAAGTTCTCATTATGTCTTATTAAAATTTCTGCACAATGAGTCTTCCAAGTGGTGTCGATATGCAAACTCTTATGTCGCAACACCCCGTATTGGGTTCCATTCCGCCAGCGTTTTTCTTGAGAGCTTCTGAACGTTACCAACGGACACCGAAATGTGCAAGGTGTCGAAATCATGGAGTTGTTTCTGCTCTGAAAGGCCATAAAAGGTATTGTCGTTGGCGTGATTGTAATTGTGCAAAATGTACTTTGATTGCCGAACGGCAGCGTGTAATGGCTGCACAAGTTGCATTAAGACGGCAGCAAGCACAAGAAGAAAATGAAGCTCGAGAATTAGGACTATTGTATGCAACAGGAGCTGCTCCACCACCTACTTCGGGCGCAGAAAGCACATCGATTTCGTCACATAATATAAGCACTTCTTCTGAAATGGGTGTTGTATCGTTAATGCAAAGAAACAATTTCCAATCTTCCGACGGATCTGAACCATCCAGTCCAAGTAAGTGGTGTTTCTAATTTATCATTTTGCTATTTACGCATTAGGTACCTAGATAAATTGACCATAATAATATTTTAAAATTTGCGAAAATTTCCAAAGAGAGAGCAAAACAATATAACAAATAGAAAATTTCGTGTACACGCAATCAGATTTGAGATAACTTCTGAATTTTGAAAAGCCTTAGCAATAGGTTACATTCATTTTTGTATTGTATTTATAACAAGAACTTTTGGATAAATGTATATGTAGGTATATTGAAATCGTTTACAAATTAAACTGCATTTTTAAATTCGAATGAATTGAAGCAGCGAATTGAATGTCATCAACAACGCTCACTAACTAAAGTACAAAGCAAGAAATTTCAAGCACATTGTTAAACCCGTATTGTGACATGAAACCAATTATATTGGTTTTCAATTATATCATCTCCTAAGCTAAGTAAATAAATAAACTAAAATACACAAAAATAAACTTTTTAGAAAAAGTTATTAATAATGTTGTATTAAAAACCCATTTTAATAGAACCCTAACGTTAAGAAGTATTGACTTATACTTAAAATTGCTGTTGTAGAATTGCCACGAGAATTGGCAATATCTGAAGATTTACGACTGTTATAATTATTAACAGTAGTTATATCACCCAAATATGTTTTATTTAATATTTTTATATTTATTTATTGTTTTTATAAATAATTTATTCCTTCACACAATAATTCATGAATCATTGATGATGAGATCGATATAGTATACATACGTATACATATTATGTTTTATGATATTAATTTTATGATATTAAACTTCGTAATAATATCTTATATGTATATTATTTTAACTATATTTATTATAATTTTTAGTTTTTGTAACGTTCAAGCGGTTTGCGATTTTCCTAGTCTGGACCCTTTGCATGCTAAATATGTAAGACGATCCACAATTTAACTAAAATATATAACCACGAAATAGAGAAATTTTATGCTTTCCATTGCAGACCGTTACCTGGGGCCAGTAGGTAGACAAAAGTGAACTAAAAAAAATGTACAAATCTGTACATCTTGCACGAGAGGTTATACATAACACGCTAACAACACAACTACTCGCTCACTATAATCATGAAAATTCCAGATCTTATAAAGAAACTGTTCTTATAAACAAATTGTTAGTTATATTCTTTACTTTCCATTTTATTGTCGAACAGTTATAAAGTACTTGTACAATTACCGCGGATACATGCGGTCGTTAGTTCGAACTAAGTCAGCTCGACCTGGCTAGTCCTTACATGTGTACACTTAGATAAAGCGACCTAATCCGCTGGATCTACCTTAGTTAGATCAAGCTATATCATTGCTTTCAGTTTGAACTAAAAAAAAACATGTATACACCTGTGCAATAAAATTAAAAGCAAAATAAGTTTAGATCGAACTAAGGTTAGTTCGAACTAACGACCGCATGTATCCGCGGTAAATAAGAGAACGCTTTGTGATAGATTCTATACTGGATAGAAATAAATCTAAATCAGCAGTAATAATAATGAAAAACTTCAAATAAAAGTTTATTTAGAAACTCACAGAAAATTTCTTTGTTTTAAATACATTCAGGAAATTATTGACTGCAATTTTCTTAAATTACATACGTTGTTAAACACTATTAGGAACAAGGTACCGAATAAAGCTTTTTAAATTTTTAGTTAAATGCTGCCGAGGTATTACTACCACCTAATAAAATGCATACTGACTAATACTAGAAAAGAATTAAGATATAAGTATTATGTAGCACATTAATTTGAACTACTCAGGACGGCAATATTATACGAAAATTATCCATTTGAATACATTCAATAAACGAAGAAATCTTAGCAAAATTACCACATTTATTATATTTTCTTTAAATTATACCTACAAATTATTATTAACCCCTGAAACTAATTTTAAATTAATTTTTAATAATTAACAAAATTTATTGCTGAAAAACTCATAAAAAATTATTTTATTGTTCAATTTTACCAGTTAATTTTTAATTATTTTAATTTGATACTCTTAATAGCTAACATTAATAACATAACAAAAATTTTCCACAATTCTGCAATATTAGCACTATTTTAGGAAACTTTTACATAGAATAAGTATTTTTCAATGTTACAAAAAGAATATTTAAAAAAAAATTTTTTAATTAAATTTAAAATACCAGCAAAGTGGCGAGTTGGAAAACTTAAGTGACTACGAATAAGTAATCGCAGGTTCGAATTCCATACGCGCCTGTTGGGTAGAGTAAAACAGAGGAGTAAATCCACCTCGTAAAACGGATTTTGAGAACTCTTCCAGAATGGAAGTGGTTTATACATATTCCGACAGGAATGGAAAACCAGTGAGTGAGTAAGGTATTTTTCAATGTTACAAAAAGAATATTTAAAATTATTGTTGCAAGGTATTAATGTAAATCTTTTTATTTTTATTTTTTTTAATTTTATAATTTTTCACTTTATGAAGTGGTCTCTGTATCCTAAGTTTGTTATAATTAATTATGTTTTATAATTAATTGACGATTTTATTTTTGTTTGTTTTTTTAGTTTTGAATTAGAACACTAATAAAATATTCCAAAGAACGTATAATGTTGTTTTTCAGTTTAAGAAAATATTAAGGTAAAGCTGCGACTTTACATTATTATAAAATTTAAAATTACATATTTTATTAAATATTTCTAATATTGTCTAATTAAATCCAAATTTAATTATTAACCAGCTAAGCAAGCACAATAAAATAGAAATTATTTTATATGCTTTCAGTAGTTTATTAATTATTGCGCTCTACCAGATAGAACTCTAATTTGAATTTTTAATGTAAATTGTATTTGTAAAAAATTAAAATTTTATTTTCTATTGTTGCTTAAGTTGCTAATTTTTAATGTAATGTTGATTTTAAAAGTAATATTTTAGTATATTTTTCGTTTAAGGCTAAACACTCTGTGGACGCTCTTAATAAAGATTCTATTACAATGTGAAAATTACGATAACCAATTAAATTGAAAAACGCATAATAAATTACAAATATAACACTTTAATTTAATTTTTATGTAATTTTCTTTAAAATGTATAGGCTGACTTAATGGTTATAGGTTAGGATTAGGATTTATGTTGAGTTTTCTAGCGTTATTCATCGGACGCCATATAGGCAATTTATTGGGGTATTTTCATTTTGTTAAATCTACACTTGTGGTACATCACTGCTCATTTTAAAACAAATTCAAATTGAATAATTTGACAATTTTTTGTATTTTTTACATTTCTTTTTTTAGTTTTTTTCCTACATTTATTTGAAGTCAAGTGATTATAAAACTATATTAGATGAACAACTACATTATTGCTTTTCTTTATACAATAAAAAATACTTGCGCGTCGTAGATTTGAAAACAATAATTAGAATATTAATTTTCTGTTTTCTAAATCTAGCTTTTATCTAAAAAATAGTAGAATATTATGCATTTTGAACTAAAAATCAATTTTATTATATTTGCAATGCTAATTCAAAGAGTTTTACTAATCTAAAAAAGGTAAGGTACAGCCCAGTTAATAATTATAATATGACAATACTTTAACGTATTTTTATTTTGGCATTTACTTCTTATTAGATTATTTTTTGTAATAATTTATTATATTATTTATAGAAATTATATATATTATTAACTTCTGAAATTAATATTAGATTAAAATTGCTATTAAACGTCTGTTGACAGCAGGAACCATTGCTGAAAGCTCACGAATAATTTCGTTTTATTGTTTATTTAACCTATTAATTTTGAAAATTTTAATTTAATATATTATTTAAATTAGTAAATACGTAATTATGTGTTGCATATCTTTTGCTCTTTTGCTTTTTCATAGTTTTTGAACAGTTCTCATTCCAGGGCATTTCAGTGGTTTACTATTGCCTGCCAAGTGAAGACGATCAGATTTAAATTCTTAATTTGCTCGGACTCAAAACCGAAACCTTGGCTTAATAGTTAACGTACTTGAAACCCCAAGTCGTAACAGTTTTCACCTTTTACTTCAGGATTATACTGCTAATATAAAACAAACTGTTTAGAAGTTGTTGATTATATTTAAAATTTGAAATACTTAGATTTTCTCAAAATTTGATGGGAACATTGGCGTTGAAAATTACTCTGGCCGAAATTAGAATGATTACAGTAGTTTGCTGTTGACTTTCTCATAGTGCAGAATTGATTTTCAGTTTTAGATCATAATAGCGCCGTTTCCAATACACCCTACGCGATTAGGAACCAGAAATGATATAAAAAGAAAGTAGGTAATCAGCATTCGTCAATCTCTTGTAGAAAATTAATTTTAGCAGTAAAACTAGTAAAAAAACAGAACGACTATCCTTTAAACAGTTCTGAAAGTCGGGATTATCACAGGGTTATTGCGATCAGGTGCGGTCTGATAAGTAACTGTTCAAAAGCTAATGCTGATGGTACATAATTGGGTGATAGATGTAATAAATATAATAAATTAATACAAAAGTTGCTTCAGTATCATACCGAGTATAAAAGATAAGAAAATAAAGTGACATATATTTTAAGTTTCAAGACATGAAACAAACGTTTGATATAAAAATAGAATTAACGTGATAGCTAAGACATTGAAATAATGCGAGTAAAGATTCAAATTATTATGAAAAAGTAATTTAAAAACATTTAGAAAAGTATATAATAATTTAGTTACTCTGAAAGCATAACACAACTAATCAAAAGTTTCACCCATTTGAATGGGTGGCAATGCTCACAACATTGTTGTAAAATTATGAATATTTAAACACGTAAAATTCTAAAACAAATTCTTTAAATTGTTATTAATCGTCTGATGACAACAATAACCATTATTGAAAACTCACAAAAAAATAATTTTGTTTTAATTGAATAATAAAACTGAAGGTTAACTGAACGTTAAACTGTTAATTTTTAAAATTTTAAATTAATAAAACTAATTCTACAATTAAAATTACCTAACTATAAGCAATACCTGTAGTATCTCTGCTAAAATGAAAGTTAACTAATTTTGATGTCTGAAGTATTACAAATTTGGTTTATAATTTCAACATAAATTTTGAAATGTAAAAATTAATAATAAAATTATTTTGTCTTTTAATTATATCTAAATACTTTTTATAATAAATAATAACCTAAATACATTTACGTTTCTACAGATAATCAGGTCTATTATGAATGTATCACAAAACGTTAATTTTAACGTGATCGTTATGAAATAACATCAAGGTTTACGTCAAACCGGTGACACTTTAAAGGTTAAGAAAACCTTTATTATAACCATCATATTATTATGATCTTGATAAAGAAAGTTTTCTTAACCTTTAAAGTTTCACAGGTTTGACGTAAACCTTGATGTTATTTCATAACGATCACGTTAAAAATAACGTTTTATGTTACATAATAGATCTTATTGTTAATGAAACGTGGTGCATTTTTAAGTCCAATAAAATTTCTTTCAACTAAAACAAAAGAAATTTTGGTGTATTAAATTTGTTAGATATTTAATGCATAACACTTTTGAAATATGCAATAAACAATCAGTGATCACGTGAAAGAATTTTGTTAATCTCTTCATGACGTAATTCGGCAGTCCCTAATTCCCGTACTAATAGTCACAGCTTGAAATTAGATTTATCTATAGCGTTTTGCTGGTAAATCTGATTTCAAGCGGTGACTATTAGTACGGGCATAAGTTGAAAATCCATAACAACAATTAGTACTTTTTAAAATTAGGCGATAATTAAGTGCCAAAACAAAACATCTGATACATTTCCGCTTAAAATGTTGAAAAATGTTGTGAAAAAAGGTATGAAGGACTGCTAAGCTAGCAATCAATCAATATCAAGCTAGCAATCAATAAATTTCAAGCTAGCAATCCCTGGATTAAATAAATTAATAAAAAGTTATTAACGATACTTACGAAAAATGGGTGCTTTTAGAATATGTTGTAGTAAATGATCAAATTCCAACAGCTCTTTTGTAAAAATACACAAACTAGAAGATATTTTGGTTTATTAATATTACATACTACTGCAGTGGTGGATCTATGGCCATTGGGTGATTACAAAAAATTAATTGTACGATTTAAGTGTTTCACTTCCGGCGTTGATTGGAAAATCCATCCTCTTGTCAAAGAAAAATTTTTACATAAAAATGTTTTCTCTAACTACTAAAGGGTGTGAAACGTGTAATGCATTTTCCAAAAACACAACTTCTTTACAATTTGTAGAACTATTTTATATGGAGAAGAAGTTATTTTTATTATTGACGACGGGATGAATTCTGCGACGGTGGGATGGGACCCTGAAGTTCCATTAGTCCTATGTTTTAAAATCAAATTTGTAAAATTAACATTTTTGATCAAATAAAAAATTTGGAATTTTTATCAACCTCGAACAAGAACATTTTTTATATATTACATTCCTGCTATACAGTAGCTATGCCACTGGGTTGATCTGAAGTTAGCAGGCTCTCACATTTGATGAAATTTACGTAAAACAGGGCAAGCATTTAATTTTATCACCTAATTAGCAATTAATTTTTGTGCATCCAATAATTTTTTCTTTATTTACGAACTGCTCGGGTGTAAAAATATTTATTGAAATTTTATGTAAAAATTTTACAATTTTTTAATAATAACAATATCTACTGGTCAGCTTGTTCAAGCAACTTTACATCACTTATTTTTTTATGACCTGTAAAAAGTTAGGTAACAAATTTTGAACAATTGGAAAACTCAAAATAAATATTGAGAATTAAATTCCAAACATTTCTATAGAACTACTGCAAAATTTGAGGTGATATTTCCCATTCAATTTATAACAAATTATATTTAATAACTTTTTAACGACTGACTTATTGATATTTCTATCAAATAATTTTATTTTTTTTTTAAATCTAACAATACATCTGGGAACTCTATAGATTGTGATAAAACAAAAATTGTTTTTTTTTCAAGCATAAAAAGAAAAAGTTATTTCCTTGGTGTTAGTGGTACTGAAAAATAGTTTGATGTGTGAAAAACTATAATTTCCCGGTGCTGATGGTAGGATTATAGTCGATTTATACTCGTCATTTAACATTTAGCATTTAAGACTCAAGAAAATTAACAATAGGAATTGTGTAAAATTGTGTACCCATTGGTTAAAACCAATTTTAATCTTCTTAAGTCTTAAATGACGAGTATAAATCGACCATTAATTTATTTAATACATAACATTGTTTTTATATCTATTTACTTTCAACTGCTTTCCACATTTTAGATTTTATAAACATAGGTGCTAATATAAACCATCACATCGGGAGTCTTTGATAACGTTCAAAGAAATTTACTTATTATTCATTTAAACCTTTTCCGTTTACCTACAGGGTTTTTATCTTTCAGGTTAATTGAAAAGTGAAAATTTAAATTCACGGGTGTTCGTTTGACAATTTTAAATGAAGTAGGAGGTGTTGATGTGATAATTTGCATGAATTTTTATTATACCTATGGGAAATTAAGCAAGTTTCTTTCTTTGATGTGCGAGGCATATATTTCACATTTGTATATATAAAACCATGTATTTTTTATCTTAACGTTTGTTATAGGTAACTAAAAATTATTTAAAAATAAATTTCACTAAGTGACTTTAATTTCTGAATTACTACAAAGGTTATGAATTCTAATAGTAACTTCAAAAATAAAAAAGAAAACTAAGTTTGAAAATAACCATTAAAACCTTCAGTATAGTTATTATAAGCACCTACCTATTTACTTTTTACATTAAAGTTACGTAATTACTTTGATATTTTTTATGAAAAACGATGAATAAATTTTAATAAACGCAAATAGTAAGGCAATGTGAAAAATATTTTTGTAAAGTTGAACTTAAAATACTTGAAACGGACTCATTACAGTTTATTAAAGCTTTATTCGCAAAATTGAATAAATAAAAGACTGTATACCAAGTTAATTCTAAATCCTTTCAGCGTTTGTTTTCAATTTTAAATCTCGAGTGCTTTATCGAAACGCTGACCAACCACTCTGGAGTAAAGTACAAATACCACAAATATTTAGTTCTATAAAAGACTACTTTGTCAGAAAATTTGTAATTGGCTAAAAAGTAAAATATGGTTAATTTTGAAGCGCTTGTAGTACTTATTATTTGACATTTTTGAATAAAGTAAACACAAAAGTTAAGTTACTAAATTATTGTGTATTTTAATTGGTGAAAACAATTAACTATTTCTGTCTGTTTTAAAAAGTTCAGTTTTATCATTTATTATTAATTACAATAGCAATTACAATTCTAGCTTAACCGTTTATATTAATAATGTTAACATTTGAAAAAATTCAAACTGTAAAATATCTAAACGATTGTATTTGATAAATTTAAATTAATATTTAATAAGTAAATAACCGAAGATATTTTTTTGTGATTCAATTTTGAAGAAAATCGTCGACAATTTCATGTCACAGACTAACCCTTCACGCAGTATGGGTTAGCTTCCTTTAATTTTATATCGTGTAATATTTATTATTGTTGTTACTATTATTATGTTATAAAAATTGCAATGTTCCTGCAATACACAATTAAAAATGCCGACGGAAACTTCATTTTTAGTGCATTGGATTTTAATCTGTTGAGAAAAAATTAGTAAATCGGCACAAATAAATAATTTAATATTATTGTTTAAATATTAAAATTGGAAAACTATGAAGCAAGTAAATATCGTGAAATCGCGTATTCGTTAGTAGTTTTTTGTAGGTAAATTAAGTTAATGTAAAGCCTGCGACTAGAATAAATAATTTGCAAATACTCTATGACCAAATATTCTCTATCGTAAGTCCCAGTTAACAATTTCAATATTTGTTGAACAGCATTACACAGCACAGGTACAATACTTGCGTGTACAGTTGCAAGAGTTTTACTTATATATTTATCTAACGGATACATAATTTACTTTACCATAACTTTTTTAAATCAAACAATTAATTTGTAAATCTATAAAAAAAATGCGAATTAAAAAAATGTCACAGTTTTAACTGAAAAATTCACGTTTGCTAGTAATGAATCCAACTGCACATTGAAAAATAAATTTTTTGCGAACTATGAAAATAATTTAAATATATATTCAAAAATTTCAAGTGACTAAAATAACAAAATTATTGTGTGCCTTTGCTCTTTTCTTACCACAAGTTAGTTATAGCATCAAGTTTAATTTTAATTGATCAACCCTAACACACTTCTTCTTTTAATGGCTCTTGAAATCGATACAAAGGTTGTTAACGAGTCCTAGACTTAAAATCAAAATGCTTAAAGCAATACTTAACCAGGATTTTAATGCTCCCTTCATTTCTGCAAGGACTTATGACGTACGTTTTGTAATGTGTTGTTGCAACCGCAAAAAGCTTTACAAATATTGACCGTTTTGAAATGCAAGTTATTTAATACCGAAAATAAAAATGAAGCCACAAAGTATAAAAAGAAATATAAAATTTTCATTTTTTCTTAATGAGTTTAATATTTTTATGGTTTTCATTAGCTCGAAGGTTGCAGAAAAATTCGTTATTATTTTACTGAAATACGTAGCACTTATAATTAATAACCATTTATTTGCTATCAACTTGATATTTTGGTTTCTTCGTTTATAAATATTTGCGTTTAGTGAAACTTTAGTTACCAATTAAAGAAATTACTAATATGTTAAGGTAAATAAATCACAGTTAACAAGCATGTAATACTTAATTGTTTTTCATAAATTAGAAAATAACGTGGTAAAATAATCACCAAATTTTATTAAAATTAATAAAATTTCAAAGTTAAAACAGACATACAGAGTCAATCAAAAGCTTCCGCTATGCTGACAAAATATAATAATTTTATTAGTAAATACCAAAAAATTACGCAGTCAACTAATTATTTTACATTACTTGTAACTTGTAATTTATAAATGATTAGTATAATATTAATTACATTAATATCTGAATATTAAGGTAATAGAAAATTATTTTCAAATTGGTTGGTAATAAACTTGACTTAAGATTTCTAATACATTTCCTGCAACTGTTACATGTATATATGGTTAAACTTATTTTAAATGGCTAACATTTACAAAGATAATGCTTTTACAAACAATGACTTCACGAGCAATTTATTTATTTAATTAATATGACGATTATATGGAAACTTTTAACTAACTAAACAAGTTATTTTTGTGTTAAGTGTGCATATTGTGTTTGCTACTTATTTACTAAATGATGCTTATTTAATAATTTAAATTTGACACAAATATTCCAAGTATTTACCACCTTAAAATTTAAGTTATACATCAAATTATCTCACTATTATCAATAAAATAATTTCAATAAAAAAATTTAAATATTTGTTTAAACAATGATACAGTGAATTTTAAATTAAATAAAATGTTATATCAAACAATATTCAAATCAACGCAATTTGTAGAAAATTATTTTGTAATTATTATTATAATTATTGTATATTATAAAAAATTATTATAATAATTATTATAGAGTATTGGGTATCTTCAGAGGTGGAAAAAAATTATTTTTGATTGATATTCCTAGAGCCAGCAGCTTATAAAACCTAACAGATACATTTTATTGAGTTAAATATTTTTTATAAAATTTAAAAAGCATTAGCTTTGGTATACGTAACCAATTCTAAATTTTACATATTATTTAGTTGGCTACATCAAAATATTATAAGAAATTAGGTCTTGGTAGTAATTTTGTAGTCTGAAAGTTTTTCTGTAGTTCTAACGAAAACTTAACATTTTTCCTGCTACTTCTTCCCAAGCAGTACTACAATATAAGAATTATTTATCTATCTTTCTTTTTATATTACAATATTTTAAATAAATATCGATTATTAAATTTATATTAATAAATTTCGGTTTGGCTTAAGTGGCGCATTTAAATATTTCAAAAAGAACTACAAATTTTCCCATAAAAGTATAATATTATTATTATTTATTTTTAAAAGTTACAGTAGAGTATACGAGTAAAACTTGGTTTCAACGTTACGAAATTTATAGCCACCCTCTCGCAATACTGGCGCTTTCTATTGTTTGAGTATATGTTGGCGGTATTGTCTTACATAATATATTAGAATATATTGCATATCTGTTAGCGACATTATAACACTAGGACAATACAAGTTCTATGTTTGGCACGGTTTCAAAAATATTGTAACAGAGAAGTAATCTCTTTACAATAGAGAAATAATTTCAATGAAAATTGTTTCTCTTCTTTTGCAATACAGATTTCGTGACAGTAATATGAAACTTGGAAACAATTCAGAAAAAGCGTTTGAAAACAGATACTTTAACGTTTAAGTTCCTGTTGCTCCTCAAAAAAGAATCTTATTTTAAACTTAGCAGTTTCTTTCTTAGTTTATTATTTGGTAATTTTACACCCAACATGGGAAATAAAACGAAATTGCCAAAATTTTGTTAGCTATTTATGTGCAACTTACAAATTGTGGACAATCTTATTTAATTAAAATAAAGTTGTGAGATTGAAACTTAAATATAAGGTATGAAAGCTATGTGGCACATCATTATAGACAATGATACTTGGGGAATTCGCAATAACGTAAGAATGCCGTCGATGGTGTTATAAATAGTAGTATCCATTTAATAAAGACCGTCATTAAGGCGCCGTTTATGGGTCATTGCAAGAAGTAATACGGACACAAAACATCGATAAATATATGAAAAAGACGCTCAAACTTCTAAATTACTCAATTAAGTTTATGATTGAACTCTAAGCACAATTTTTTTTATTTCAGTTACAAAGAGGCCTAGATTAAGTACCGAAGATTGTACATTAGATGAATCCGATTCCGAACCAGAGGACATAAAGCGTAGTAATCGACAATTATCGCCTCTGAGTACTCAACCGCACACCACATCCGTACCTAGTCCATCACCTCCAGAAACAACAACGAGTCCGGATCCCGATTTAGATGTAGAAGAATCTCATACTGAAGCTCCCGAGAACCTCTCTCTAAAGAAACCTGCAAGCCCCGAAACACCTATACAACAATCACCAGCATACTCGCCTTATAGCCACTTTCCACAATTTCCATCATACATGCCCCAATTTCAAATGCAGCGATCGCCTGTTGACATTCTTTTGAGGGTATTTCCTGGAAGAAGAAGATCTGACGTTGAAGCTATATTACAAAGGTTGTCTCTCCGTTTATTATACAATTGAATTGTGCTTTATATAAAATTATCTTTTTAGATGCAAAGGTGATGTACTGCAAGCTATGGAAATGATGGTAAGCGGTTATCAAGAAGAAGTAGCCGCTTCGTCTGCATTTTCACCTTTAGGACCTCCTCCTAATTTTCATCGATTTAGTCCATCACGAAGATTTTTATCGGCACCATATGCAGGGACGGGATATTTACCAACGGTTATCCGTCCTCCATCAGATTACGGACTTCCTCTTGTAGGACAAGTTCACGATATATACGCCAACGAAAAAACGACGACTTCTTCACCTGGTTCGAATACGGGTTCCGATAAAACTTCCTATTCGGAATAACATCTATGGACATTGTGTGATCAATAATTTGTGACCCTCTTAAAATTTAATTTTATACTATGAAAAATGGGACGTGTTTACATAGTGACAATTTAAATGTGCTGTGAATTAAATTAAATCTTAATAAAAAAAACAATAATTTTCTTCTACTATAATGCATTAGAATTTGTATTTGTGTTAAGTATGCGGAAGCTATAAAGTAAGTAAATTTAAATTAAATTTAAATGTGTATATAAACAAACAATAAAAATTCTTTTACAATAAGAGAGAAGTTATGCCGAACAGAATTATAATTTTTGTTCGAAATGAAACTTGAAGATTTAATAAATAGGAAAACTTAATTAAAAAATTTTGCGCGCTACAGTTTAGGTTTTAAAACTAAAATACCTATCTGTAAAACAATTAACAATAAGCTATTGAAATTTTCAGGCGAACAATCACATCAAAATTTAATTATAAAATACATATGAATCAACTTCGATCCCTTGTATTTCATATTATGAAGTCCCCCATTACTGGCGAATACTACGCAAAGCCAGTTATTAGGCTTCTATTGTTAGCCTGTAGCGACCAGATCATATAAATTATTTTGTAAACAGTGGCGTGTGTTTGAATTTATTGTTTTCCATTAGTGAGGCTATTTTCACTTTGTTTTGCTAAATTGCAGGTAAAATATCATTTGATAAGTACCTGAACTTCAGATTTTGTAAAAGGAAAAAATAAATTAACTACTTCACAATAACTTATTGATTTTAAAAAGGATTATTTGTATTTTAATTTAAATTTTTACTTCTCTACCCCATGCAGAGGTGGTTAAAAAATTTAATAAAATTAAACTTTTGTGATTTGATCAAAAGAAAATAAAAACAGTTGTATCGTTCAATAATGCTATATTAAAAATCAGAAAAATGTTTAATACCTAATGCATTTTTTGTTATTTACTTTAGTAAAATCTTTCTTGAAACTTATTGATATATATTTTTGTATGTACATACTTGCCTATTATTATATGATTATTTCGTTCAAATTAAATCACTTGAATTAACAGTGTCATGAGTTACTAGAGGCAGAGTAGTAAATTTTAAAATGGAAACACATACGCATAAGAAAAGCTATTAAAATTAAAAAATTTTAAAAATATAATATTTGATTTTCTAACCTTTTGAAGAACTTTTCAGAAGGTTCAACAATTCCACCGTATGTAATATTATATTACTTTCTAACCGATTACTTTTTAACCAAGTTTATTATAGAATTATATGCATAATAAATTAAGTAGGTACATCACAAACTAAAACAATAAATTAATACTTCCCACTCATAAAACTTCTTTTTTTTAAATATAAATTTATGACTATACGTAATTGAAGTAGTTATTTATAGATGAACCACCCTATATATGTAATTTTGTATAGAATTAGATAATATATTTGTACATAACTTTGTATAGAAACTATTTTAAAGTCATTACTTCTATATTTGTATGTAGTAGATATTTAAAAATTAATAATAATTAATAATGTTCTATAGTCACTAGAATTTTAATAATGTATACTATTATTGTGTACAATAAAAATAATTATTAAAAATTTTAAAAATGATTGGGTTTTATTTCATTTCTCAAAAGATTGAATATATTTAAAAAACTGTACTTAATGATAATATGTGTATATCGGCACTCAGGTAAGTTGCACGCAAAATTGTTATCATAATATTCAAGCTAAATTTTTACATATTATAGGACCGTATAGCATTTGTACCAAAAGTCGACGAAAGGTTGCTACATTGAACAAATGAAAAATAATTTTTATTTTCACATAAGGGAAGGCTGTGCTTCTAAAGTACTATGGTAAACTATTTTTAAAATAATTTACCAAGTAAAGTATGATAAATGCACAGTACAGTCCGGTATGTAATGAGATTTTCCGTCGCACTTATTCAAAAATAAATTTTAATTTAGATGTCCTTTAAATAGGATGTTTGTAAAACTTTCACACATCATAGTTTCACACATTGTATGTACATGAGCACATAATGGTAAGTGAGGTTATGTTAGAAGTTGGTGGTTGGTTTTTAAATTTTCAGCCAATCACCAAACTTGATCGACGGCTCAACGTGATCTTAAGTTTAACTTTGTTGGTACAACTGGTCCTAAGTAATACTTCACATAAACTGTTCATCAAGATATTTTTCTTTAAATAAACCAATCAAAAAATGGATTCCAAACTAAATTCGCTTACCTAGAATTGATGTTAAAAATTACTACAAAATTGATAAGCTTGTTAATAAATAATCGGTAAAACAAAAAGAACTAAATTAATAACGTACATTAGGTATGTATTATATTTATATTGTAGTGTACTTTTTAGAATTTATGAAAATGTGAAGCTAAATAAAAATATAAACTTCTCCTCGTTGGTGAAGCCAAATTGTTGTGAACGTTTACAAAAATGTTGTCAATAATAAAAAAATCTTGAATATGTGAACAAATATTTAATGTATGAAACAAAAACTTTATAAAAATTGATCCTTGTACATAAAAATCGTACTCTAATGGTACAAAACCACAAATTTTTAGTTACAATTTCTAACCTGTAAATTTGAAAAATGAAATCTCACAAGTTGATTTAAGTTTTACTAATAAAATAACTATAATGGCCTGATAAAGACAATAATTGTTTTGAGTTAATTGACTTGAGCACCATCAAATCAACTTCGCTTAAATAAAGTTAATGGTAAGTATATTCAACATACATTTAGACTCATCACCTGCAGGATGATTCATAATAAGTATAATAATAAAACAACTAATAATAAAATTTTTTACAACTTAAAATTTAATTAAGGGTAATAACATTCTACTGATCAAAAACAGCATAATTTTAACAATTTTTTATAGCCTTATAGTAAATGCAATAGAAAATCTGTTTAAAGAGATATATTGTACATTTTTTAAAGAACAGTTTATAATTTTTATTTCAAGTTTTTTACAAAATTGCAAATGCAAATCTCAGCAAAAAAAACCTCTCTTTATAAATAGCATTCCACGGCCGGCAAGTTTTCTTCTTCAATTTTTGACCTTAAACCAAAAACAAAAATTTTTTTTAGTTCTTAGTAAGATTATCTCGAAAGATACGTAGGAAAATTAAAAAATATTGGTTTTTGTAAGAATATTGCACGATTGTTTTCAAATTTCCATTTTTGTTGAAAAAATAGGTGAAAAATCGTTTATAACAAGAAAAGCTTCAGCTAAAATTTTAAGCAAATCGGTTAAGATCTGTTAAAATTATGTTGCCGGCCAATTTAGAAATTGTAGTTTTGAGATAAAACGTTTTCAAGTTTTACAAAGCATTATTTGATGAAAATTTTTTGCTTACCTCTAATCTGCATTACCTGCACCACACAATTGACTTTCTATATTAATGTACTGCTCTTTTTTTTTCTCTTTGACTGATTTTAACGACAGCCGAGCCTCTTTTGCAACGTCACACAGCAATTGTTCCGAGAACTTATTGCGGCGTGCATCAGCTTCCGTACAGATAAAAATTTTTTTAATACTACACATACTACAGTTAAATGTACTTACGGCAATTTTTGTTGCTATATCGTGAAACTTTAATTTTTCCAAAAATTTTAATTATTTGATTATTGTTATTTCTTTTAATTGATGATTTTATTGCTAAATTATCGTCTACTCTGATGTTTTCAGGCATAAATGCGTTGTTACTCGATTTGTTGACCATTACACTTTTTCACCAATCACGATCGCCAAAAATGTTTGAAACAAGTCGCGGCACTTTGATTAACCCGAAATATTGTTTATCTACCTGTGGCACTAATCGTCTTTGCAAACTCAACTTACTTATATCTAAATTAAGACTACATATTTATCAAAACTTACAATTAAGAACTTGAATTTTCATATTTTTTCTAACAATGGATATTTTGTGATGTGAGAGTCCATTTACTGCTTTGCGGATACAAATCCACAATACAATTTTGGCCGTCCATTAATAAATTAAACTGTATCTGCTAAAAATCTCATAATGGAATTGACCTGACATCAATTCCTGGTAAGTTACGTTGCCTTGTGATTTCAAAAAAACTGAATTTTAATTTTACAGGCTTTTCCGATTCTTGCTGAAGGCTTACTTAATACAAAAAATTGTCATGAAGTGACTAAATCTGGAATTCATGTAATTGTGGCATTACAATATGTTCTTAAAGGTCAACTACAAAATAGAATAACTGTTCCACAATTTCAAAAAATGAATTGTGAATAAAATTGTGTTAACTAAAGTAAAACTACGCAACCACAATCAAACCAGTTTTAAAAATTTTGTTTTTTATCAAAGAATTTACGCTAAACAAAATTTATAACAGCCTTCAGTGTTAGTAATCAGGTCTACCTCCTATCATAACCATGTCTGCTGTAATTCAAAATTGTTTATAAATTGATATTGGGTGTGGAAAAAAATTTAATTTTTTTTACATTTTGTAACATAATCAGAGAAAAACTAAACAAATGGAAATCAAAACCAATTCAATTTGACATACAGTTCCCATGTATAAATACTACATACAGGGTATTTGTACATATGGCAAAAGTTAAGAGTTCCTTAGGTTATTTTATGAATAAATTTTGATAATTTTTTAAAAATTATTTGTTTCAAGATTCAAAGTTATAAAGATTTTCAAAAAACCCAATTATTTATTATATGAATAACATGTAGAGTGTTAATCTGTAATACAAAAATTGATGAAAATGACCACCATCGGCTAGTATGCACAAATCTAAAATCTTCTCCTTGTTGACTGACGGACTCTTTCGGAAAAGCCAAGAATGTTCCTCATTGCATTACATTTTACATTTATGGACTATCCGATTTCTATAGTCATCTTCAGTTTGGAATTGAGTGGTGTAACGATTCATGATGAAGACTTCACAGACTATTAGTGATAATACTATGTTTATAAATTTTATTAATGTTTCTCCTTCTTTTCTTCTTACGTAAAGTCTGCGACCTGTGTTTTCCAGCAGCAGGCTCGGATAAGATTCAAGTCACTGCTAGTACTCTGAGCATATTATTTGTTTTATATCTGAAGTAGTTTGCTAGACTGGCTTCAGATGTGCCTGTTACTCTATATTATTGTTAATGATGGCAATTCATCAACATAGGAGGACCACTGACTTTACGTGCCTTCCGAAGCACGGGGACGGTCATAGATATAAAGAGAGTCAGAAAGAAAACTTTCCTTTGTATACTCCTCCCGGGTTCGAACCGGGTGCCTTAGCATTAGTAGTCGATCGCTCTAACTACTAGGCCAGTGACCGTCCCTGCAAAATGACCTTAATGCAAAATTAATAATTTGACAGGTATCCATCAATTACCTTCACATTGCATTATTTCTTACTTGACTGATAACTCTGTATCTTTGAAACAAAGCAATTATTTAAAAAATCATTTAAGATATATCCACAAAGTAACCCAATAAACTTTCTTAAACTTTTCTGGATATTTAACAAACACCTTGTATGATAAGTGCTATAAAAAAAAAGCATTTTAATACACTTCCAATTATCCAATAAAGCTAAAATTTAAATTTTACTTACACATCAATATAAATAAAAAACTTAAAGCCTGAAAATAAAAAGTAAACATAAAATAAGTTTTTCAACTCAAAACTTGATAAAAGTGAACATAGAAATAGAAAAATTTTTATTTACAACTTTCAAGTTATAACGATTTTTCTCCTTGTCCTGCCATTTTGATCATTGAGAAGATAATAATTGTTAACCAAGAGGTGGGCCTTATTGTTTCATAAATACGCTTCATTTCCTGCATTGGCTAGACTTCGACAATATGCTAAGACCGTGAGTTACTACAGGTAATCTAGAGGGGCAAATAATAAAACAATCGAAAAACTAAATAGTTTCAATTTATTTTACCTCAAAATAACAAGCGATAGACGTGTGTATAAATACCAGAATATGCGTCAACACAAAACACTAAACAATTAACAAAATCAAATTAAAGTAAACCCGGGTTGAGGACCTGAAGCTCACATGTTCAAACAATCATCGTTGCTTACCATTAAAGATGAAAAGCCACCTAAACTCAAAATACAGTTTGGCTTCCCTTAAGTGGAAAAACCGAGGGGTTAACCGCTGGTGAAGTTTTTTGTACACATCTAATGAAGTACATGAAGTACTGGGGAGGGGTGTAGAACACCTTCTAGTGCACAAATTTTGGAATGAAGAACATTGCAGACATGCAGAACCCACACCGAGTAGTTTACTTTTTATCAGAAGTAAACTGAAGATCTCCGTTGCAAAAGCACTGGAGGGTGTTCCACACCCCAGACCCCGATTTAAATAATTTATTTTTATTAAAAGTGAATTAAATATTTAAGCATATCTCAAGTTTATTAAAATTAGCTATGGCCAAGTAAATGTGTTTAATTCGTAATCTGACAATTAATTATAAACTACCTAATTATAAATTCCGTACTCCCTGGGAGGTAGATCTCTGCAACAGGAGAGTTCAGTTTACTTCTGATAAAAAATAAACTACTTGATCCGGGGGCTGGGGAGTGAAACACCCTCAGTGCCTCTGCAACGGGAGATCTTTAGTTTACTTCTGATAAAAATAATCTACTCAATCCGGGGGGTCTGGGGGGTGTGGAACACCCTCCAGTGCTCAAATTTTGGTATTTCTGTAAGTCTCTTCTGTAAGAAGTATGGAGAATTATGATGAAGTACGTGAAGTGTGAAGTTAATTGTACACGATTTCCTAGCGGTTGACCCTAGGGAAAAACACAACCAAACTAAGCTACACTTCAACAATAAACGCTCGTCGACATTGTTACAGTCGATACAAATATACAGTCAATACAAAAATGAATAGCAAACTACTTACCGGATCTCATCAGTAAATAAAAAGCATTGTACATTCTTAACGTTTTAAAACTTACCCAACTCCGCACAGAAAAATAACTTTCATCTCGTCAAAAATAACTTCGCTGTAACTCATGAACTATTCATCCGGGAGGAAAAGGTTTTAGATAAAAGTGTAGAAATTTTGTTTCCTATAATTTTTTAATAGCTATTTTTAGCCTCTATAACTGCAGAGCTAAGATATATATAAAAGCTGTTTTGATATCTTTTGGCAAGGTGGCGGCGCGAGCAACACCTGTTCAAGGTCGCAAACTTAGTATAATGATCAGAACATGCGACTTGACGAGCTTGCCAAATTAAAACTTTTGCTGACCTTTTGCAAGGTAAGCTCTAATTTATATCTCCATTGACGAACTATATTATGTATAGGCTCAGTTTTGTTTTGGATTAAATTAGAATAAATATAGTAATAATTAGGTTAATTTAAAAATTGAATGATGTGTCAAAACAATATTTATAAACTGGAAATAACAATATATTGATAAAACAAAACTAAAAAGTCGTCAATAAAACAATAAATTAAAAAAATCAAAAAGCCCGACTCCGTAAAAAGCGAACTAAAATGATGGAAACAAGAAGACGTTTATCCTGGATCCTTAAATTAAAATAGGTGTTACGGTCCTGTTTTGTCAACAAATATATTTTTATTTAATTGAAGATTCTTTCCAACTAATTTAATAAAACTCCCATGTGCGGAAACACAATTTGAAATTTATAATTCATTTTCTATATTATATTAGTTATCACCAAGTGATAGATTAAAAAATTCAGCTGTTGATTTCCAATTCTAAAAGTTTTACGTATTGCAATTTTTGCACAAAAATCTAGTTTTTTGGACGTTGCAATTATCCAAATGTTAATTGAATTTGAGTTTTTTTAATCCAAGTATGTTTAAGATTTGTATTGATTTGGATAGCCTTGAATATATGTATTTTCTGTACCGGCTTTTGTAAGCAATTGTAAGAAAATTATCCGAATTTTGTTTGAAGAGCTTATTTGTCCTAGTTTTAACATCCTGGAAGAATTGGTTATTACTGAAATTGTTGAAACCCTTCAATAACATCGTTGAGGTATGTTTGATAACTACTTATACCGCAATATATTAATTACGAGTTTTAGGGATTTTTTATGTTAGCGTTCTTATGGTTCTTTTTATGTATGTATGTAACGATACCGCCTTTTGGATCAGTATTTGGTTAGATTTTGGGGATTCAACATTTTAAGCGCTGCTTCTGCACTAAAATAGATATTATATTTTTGAACATTCTGAATTTTTGATATATTTTCTATATCGACTTTTTATAAGTAATTTTGAGAAAATTATCTTATCTTCATACTAAGGATTATCCGTCCGTTTTCTGTTACACCTCCTTGAAGTACTATCATAAACGTTCCGTCGACATCCAAGGCATTATTTGGCTTACCTTAACCATCTTTTTTGGATCACCAGTATCATCCTTGTCCATGGCGAACGTAACGCTGCCGCTCGTCTCCCTCAAGAAAGAAGACATCTATTTAAGCTAAGATCTTTGTTTGTGCCATCTCAGATTTTATTTGTTGATGTTCATATTAACCTTTAGTTTTTTATTTTGCGCAAAGTATCTTATGGGCCGTTCTTCTAAATGCTATACCGATAAGATCAATAATTATTTGTAAATTTGTTTATTTTGAGAACTGTAACTTTGTTACACCCAATAGCTATACACGGTATTACATTGACAATTAGTAACTTTGTAATTTTATTGAGTATTTAAGAGAAAGTAAACAAATATTGGGCCTAACTGTCTTTTCTCAACTCAATTATTTAATCTGAAATTTTACGAATCAACCTTCTCGATACTTGCGGCATTAAACCCGCTTGGTTTCTTTTTTCAGTAGATACATTTTCGCAGTTTTTTTGGTGTTTGCTGCTTTTTTGGTATACAGGGTAGTTTCAAATTGCGTGGCGCCCAAACCTCATTGTTATCGCTTGCTCTTTGAAGCGTATCACTTAACATCCCCTGTATAATTCTACACCATCGGAAAGAAGAATCGGCTCTGTGCTCTATCGTTAGCGTCTTCTGCCTCTACGATCTAGCAAAGGGCAGTCTTTTTTTGCCAGCCGTCCCCGAGATTAGCGGCTGCAAGGTTTTAATCTATCGGAACATCTTGGCATTCCACCTCCGATTAAAGACCATAACATAGGGATTGTTATTATCCGTCTTGAGCTTGCCAATTAAAAGATGATTTGAAAGGTGAATTTGATAATTAATTTAAGTCGGAGGCATAGGACATTTGGCAGGAGTCGCAGCAAGTAAAATATGAATCTAATGCCTCCGCCTAAAATTAATTATCATAATATTCACCTTTCACATCACCTTTTAATTAATAGGCTTAAAATGGATAATTACAAATTGAAGAATAAAAGATTTCTACTTTGTTTTTTACGGAGCCGGGTTTTCTGATTTTTTTATTTTGAATTCTTTAAATAGTTGGTAAATGCGTTACTATAACGATATTTTTTTAAAATGTCAAATGAATTTGTCAAATTATTACATTATTTCTATTGAGTACAATAGAATATGAATTCGGAAGCGGCAAGTTCATCTCGTCGTGATGAATGTTGGAATAACAGAACAAAAAAAGAACGTATTCTTATAGGCATGATAATCTTTAATACTGTTGCGATTATAATTTTGATATTTGTTCTGATATGGCTCAGTGTAAAGTATCAGGGATGTTCAAACTAACAACCAGTACAGTTTATGGTAAATTTTTGGAAATAAAAATGTTATTTTCAGAATTATGAAATAGTACTACATTTTTTATAGTTTTTTTTACAGTATGTATATTAAAATAACTTATATTTGTAGTAGTATTTGTGACAAAAGTTGTAATTAATTTTAGAGTGGTTGTGGATCCGTTAACCATGAAACGTATGTCACAACAGTGTAACAATTGCCCACGACGTCAGGGTAAAGGACACCCTCTATAAATGTAATTTAGTTATAAGTGTGACCGCTATTGGGGTAGTAAGAGTGATTTCCGAAGATAGGGTTGGAGACAATGTCTGTCATATGCAGTTCTAGTCTAGTCCTGTTCTATATTAGCTATTTATACTTCAAATAAAATATGAGAATGTGATTTACATTGCATTATGTGTACTTTTTTCTGATTCCTTTTACAATAATTTTTAGTATTTAATCAAATATCGGAAAAAAACAATAGTATTATAGTAGAATTATCGAATCGAATTTTCGTAACGAACACAATAAAACATATGTGTAGTTAAACTAAACCTATTGAAACGTATGCAGTGTATAATATTATACAGAAAAATAAAATGTACCTACAATTTTAATTAACTATTTTTTTAATTTTTAATACTTTGCACCACAGATAAATTAAAAAATTAAATCCATCGCACACTCCTTTTGTTGCAGTGTTAATACGCTGAAGCTGACAAATAAAAATATAAATGAAATTTGAATTTAAAGTTCTGTTGGTGACATTAAATAGTTTCAATTAATCCGTGGTTAGTACGGACAGCATTAATTCTATTGTGGAGTTAAAGTTTATGAAAGTTTAGCCCTTGAAGTTGATGATTGGGGCGATTTTGTTTGTGTCACTCTTGTATTAATTGCGTGTAGGTACCCTATGCTGTGCTAACCACATATTAATAAACTTACGTTAAGTATTACATAAACGTCGTTTTAGAAAATTATTTTAGCACTAAATTTTGTAAATCCGATAGATCATAATAAGTAAAGCTTTTATGTAAGTACCTGGATCATCTGCTTCGTATTACTACAAATTTAACCAATGTAAAGAGTAAAGAATAAATTATTATTCACTAGCTTTTTTACATGGTACTTTTTATCAATTACTTTTTAAAAGCTTGATGAGATAAATTTGTTTTTAGGGCTGCAAAAATCTCTACAACAAATCTAAATAAAACCAACGATTGCTTTAGCAACCTGTGTGTAAATATAATAAAAGGTAGAATATAACATCCTCCTCGAACCATATCAGATACGATTTATTAAGGGCGAATTGTATAAGCACATTCATATTCAATAATGATAAACATATATGATCCACAATATAACTCGATAATATCACATAAATATAATTTCTATGAACTCATTTATCCGTATTTGCGCGCCTGAGCGAATTCTTATATTATTAAATAAAGCCCAATGACGAGCTTTTTATTCATCTTTTTTGTTATTTATACTGAGGATTTGTTTTTGTACTACAAGCTATCGCTGTTTACTAAAGTATGGTAGTATGGTAATTTTTTATAAAATTTGTTAGCATCTATTTTACTTTTTTAAATTCTTTGTTATATTTTGTTAATTGTTCGTTCGCTGACAAAATAAATAAAAACCAGGCAAAGCGTTTAACAGGAATAAGATTACATAAAAGCATATAACGTCGGTTTAACTTGAGTCGAGCCGCTAGGTATAAGTGTTGATTTTGGTAACAAAAAGTTATAATGTCCAAAAGTTTATTCAAGCCATAATGTTTTACTTTGCTTAAGTTAATATTAATTTAGAGACTGTTTAGAATTTGACTTAAATAGCAAATGTTTTTAACTGTGCAAACATTTACAAATAAAAATTATATTACTAAAATAGAATTTTACACATCATCATAACGTACACATTATAATAATAAAATAATGTTATTTTGTAATATGGTTCGCTTGTTATGTTCATGGGGAATATTGAAGCAATGTTAATAATTAAAAATACAGAATTAATGTAATTTATTATTATGTACGATAATTATATAATATAACAAAAACCGTAAACCAAAAAAAAATTGATTTGGTGACAGCAACATCTCAGTTGAGTAGCGAAAATGCTAAGTTTGGATCTCAATGACAGTTTGTTATCTTGGTCTTTGCTTTTTCCAACATAATCTTTTCCTTTACCCATTTAATTTTACCCATTAGAGCTATTCAAACCTCTCGGAAGTAGAAACTCGAAGAAAACCAGAATTTTGGTTGACTAAGACTAATATATTATTACTAATCTATTTAATCGATAAATTATAGAAATATTAGAATTATTTTGTTTTGTGCGTAGAAAGAGGAAAATATTTCCAACACCATCAGGCCGTGCTAAATGGTAGAGGAAACAACCCCACTTTCTGAATGGAATTCATATTATATCATGACTACACCTGGTATCGTGCTAGCATTTCTTCAATTGTTGGTTAGAATTAGCATGTAATAATCGTACCGAGTTATTACTGTTTTTCAAGTTTGATTGTTTGATGACTTTTTTATAGTATTTCCTTTTTAGCTTAGTTTTCTAACAGGAGTGTCATGGTTGTTTCTTGAACCAGAAGATCTTCATTATTTCGAAACCTTTTTCCTTATTGCCTTTCTTCTTCCTTCGGTGCCTATCCGTATTCGGATATTAGAGTTAACTTAACTGAAGCTAAGCTGACTTTACTAAAGAATATGAAAGAATGGGGTGGTTTCTCTTTTGTCTTCCCCATGGTCCACAGATTGATATTGGACCTTTGATCACACCATTATATTCGACTCGACTAGGACTCGAACCGCGGTCTACCACTTTCCAGTCGGCCGGTGTACGCTTTACGCTATGCTGCTGGTCTTTTCCTTATTGTAAGATAGCATATTCGTGTTTTTTTATCAGAGCGCGTTCGCATCTTGGTCGCGCTTATCCATTTTTCTACATTACGATTTTCCATATTTTTAGCTTTTCATCAAGTTCTGAAGGCTTAGTGTAATGGAAAACTCTCTTGTATTTCTAAAACCATATATTTCTTTGGATAAATATAATATTATTTAAAAATTTTAATTGGATAAGGGAGTACTTTATTGCGACTTTATTATGGTAAAGTAAAAGTGCCGTTTTGACTAATTTAGAGTCGATATCACTCGATTATTACCGAGCATTGCTCGGCAGTGGTACCCGGGCATTTCATATTATTCATATGAATCGACTTATACTTGCATTCCGCCCATATGGAAAATGAAATATGTAATTTTTACCTTGGAAAACCTTTTGTTCAAATTCAAAAATAATTTTTGAGAGTTTGCAAAATAATAGGAGTATCAAGTTCGGTAACACAATTTTGTAAAATTTGAAAAAATTGGTCCATTATCATCTCTGATCTGAAAGACATATCTCTTCCAAATTTTTTTTCTTTAAAATCAATTATCAGTCCAGATTTATCTACTTAGAATGAATAAATTCGAAATATACATACATATAAACATACATATTATGTACACATGTTCATCTCATATATCATAAATTAAAAAATTTCCTTTAAAATAAGTATATCAAGTATTATGTAAGAGAGAAAAATTTACTAATTTATAAATTGAATTCAAAATTTACTTAACTTGAAATCATTAAATTTATTCTTAAAATATAATATATCTACCATTAAACGGGGTTAACTAACTGTAACGGTTGGAAATGTACGTATTTTCGGATACTACTTTTTACTACTACTTTTGCACTATTGTTTAAAATAAAATAGAAGGAAGATTTTAATCAGAAAAACCTTACGTGGTGATGAAGAGACGAGTTTTTCCTGAAATAACCAACTTTATTCTTGAAAATTAGAAGTACCTACAGGTAGCCCGCGGTTTATGTCGCAGTTCCGTTTCTACAAAAGCCGGTAAAAAACGAATCAGCTTAAAATGAACCAATATTTACAATGAAGTGTAGGGTAGTTTGATAAGTTGATGACTTTTAGAATAAAAAAATTTTTTTCGCCAAAAAAACGTTTTATTTTTCAACATAGTCGCCATTTAGCTCGATACACTTAGTCCAACGGTTTTCCAATTTTTTATGGTTTCTAAATAATTCGATTTCTCAAAGCCCTCAAAATAGGCGTTTGTTGCAGTGATGACCTCTTCATTTGACCCAAATCACTTACCGCCGAGCCATTTCTTCAGGTTTGGAAACAAGAAGTAGTCGCAAAGGGCTAAATCTGGAGAATATGCTGGATGAGGAAGCAATTCGTAGCCCAATTTATGAAATTTTGCCATGGCGATGACATACGTGTGCACCCGTGTATTGACCTGGTAAAAGAGCACTTTTTTATTTGTCAAATGCGGTCGTTTTTACTTCAAATCAATGTCGAATCTGTCCAACAGCTTTGAATAATATTTGCCGGAGATCGTTTTACCCTTTTCAATATAATCTATGTAAATGACTCCAGATGCATTCCAAAAAAACTGTCACCATAACCTTGATGGCCGACAGACCCACCTTGGCCATCTTTGATGCACGTTCACCCCGAGAAGTCTACTGGTTTGACTGTTCCTTTGCCTCTGGTATGTTGTGATGGAGCCTTGTTTCGTTCTCGATTACGAAACGGCGCAAGAACTCGTTTAAATTGCGGCTGAACATCGCCAAACTCTCCTTTGAAGTAGTTACACGGTTGCGCTTATGGTCGAGTGTAAGCAATCACGGCACACACCGCGCGAATAGCTTTTTCATGTTCAAATATTTATGTAAAATGTTATGTACCCACTCAAATGAGATGCCTACAGTGTTAGCCATCTCACGCACCTTTACTCTCCGATCGTCCAATATCTTTTCATGGATTTTATCGACAATTTCTGGCGTGACAACTTCTTTTGGGCGACCTAAACGTTCTGATACGGCCACAACGGAATTCAGTAAACCACTTCTTAACCATTGAATTTGATTGAGTCGCCATAGTATTTATCCAGCTTTTCCTTGGTTTCAGTGATAATTTTTAGGAAAAAATAATGCTTAATGAACACACGAAATTTAATTTTTTCTATTGTCCAAATTCACAAGGTTGTCTACTTTCTTCTTCTT
This sequence comes from Lycocerus yunnanus, assembly GCA_036346125.1. NCBI lineage: Eukaryota > Metazoa > Arthropoda > Insecta > Coleoptera > Cantharidae > Lycocerus > Lycocerus yunnanus. The sequence goes on from JARFIX010000008.1 coordinate 4,660,686, forward strand.
AGTCGTTAACTCGATTCCAAGTATCGTAACCCTAGAACAGGAAATTGCGACTTTAACAATTCCTGTTATGAATAATCCCCTTGGGTTTTATTAAGTTACGTGTAAGGTGAGAGGAAAGGGAATTTTGATCATCTAAGTTGGCACTATGTTTTTGTACTTAGATATCTTGCTTTCTGATAAACGCAGTGCTCAACCAACATCTCAAGGGCACGCATGTATTTTTATTTTGGTGCAAATTTTCATCTGTTTTAAACCTACTGTGATTTATTCCATCCTTAATATCACAGGTAAATTTCATTTAATTTTATTTTACCGATTCTGACCACTTATTTTTAGTGGGTTTTAATGCCAGGGTACAATCTAATTAATTGCGATTCATTGCATATTTTGGTGCTGCGTAATATTGTTGCAATGGCATCAAGTCGTTATCTTTTTGGAAATCTTTACACCTGTACTGATATGAAAATTTAGCCCGCAAGAAAAAGTTGACCTTCGTCCATTTAACTTTTACATTGAAGCGGTTCGAAAAATTAGTTTTCATATTTTCTTGGATTTTGGACTGTTGTGTTTAGTAGATGATGGGGATCCTTGCATTTTTTGACGATGGTATTCTTGAAGATTTGAGAGAGCTTCTATGCTTCTGATCAAGATGCCAGTTGTTCCTTGGCGAGCTACCAAACACAAACTAAATGACGCAGCTTACTCAAAATTTGACAGTACCTAGTCTATTGACAGATGGTAGTTCACAAGAGCAGTGCTGAATATGAAGTACAACACGGAAATTTTAAAAATTCACTGTCTTATCAAACCGCCCTTGTACATAAGTGAAAAATAAGCAAATAATTTTGTTTATTAGATAATATAATAATACAAAATAGATATATACTATTATTGTGGAACGAAATAAGTAATCCCTTATTAAATATCGTTAATAGTTCGATGGAAGAAGGAAGGTTTCCAGATATACTCAAAGTAGCGACTATTGTTCCCATAATGAAGGTGTCCAATACAATCAATTGCGAAGAATTTAGGCCCGTGAGTTTGTTGAGTTCGATTAGTAAAATAGTGGAACGAGTGGTTAGTATACAAATAAGAGAATACATTGAATGTAATAAATTACTGACAGTGTACCAATCGGGTTTCAGAGAGGGGCATAGTTGCGAAACAGCGATACAAGGTCTGGTACAGGAATGGAAAGGAAGTGTTGATGAAGGACTGGTGACGATCGTAGTTTTCCTCGACCTGAAGAGGGCATTCGAAACAATAGACAAGGAAGTGTTGGTGGAAAAGCTGAAGGCATATTATGGTGTGAGGGGAAATGTGATTAAATGGATTGTCAGTTATTTAACGAATAGAGGACAGAAAGTGAAATATGGAACAGGGAGGTCAAACGAGAGAAAAGTAATATATGGAATTCCGCAAGGAAGTGTGCTAGGGCCGCTATTATTTATATTGTTCATAAATGATATAAGTAGATTATTCAAGTGGGCAAAATTTCACCTGTTTGCAGATGATACCATCGTTTATGTGTCAGGCAAAGATTGTAGAAGTACGATCAAAAGTATGAACCAAGAAATGGAAAAATTGTATAAATGGCTCAATGGTAGTAGGTTGAAAATTAATGTAGCAAAGACAAAGGCTATGATGTTGGGAAAAAAAGAAATTTAGAGAAGAGCTAACATTGTTGAAAGAGGGTATATCAATTGGTGGCAGTGAAATAGAAATGGTAAATGAAATTAAATATTTGGGGTTGAACGTGGATTGTCACCTAAATTTTAAAAGTCATTTGAATTGGATGTGCAAGAAGATTTCGAGTAAATTAGGAGTACTGGGAAGGTGCAGTGATTTTATTTCGAAAAGAACAAGGCTGACGATTTTTAATACTATAGTGTTGCCTCACTTTACATATATCGGAACAGTACTATACATGGCGAGCAAAACTGACATCGATAGGTTGCAGATCTTACAAAACAGGGCCATGCGAATAATATTAAAAAAGGGACAGGTACTGCAAGATCAGTGTGATGCTTAATGAGCTGCAATGGTTGGATGTAATGGCATTAGCGGAATATCAGGCCTTGGTATTCATACACAAGACTGTTTTAGGTTTAATGCCAGTATATTTGAGACGGAACGTGTCGACATTTGCCAGTAGTCACAACTATGAAACAAGGGGCAGAGAAAGTTTAAGATTGCAAGGATCGAGTACGGCTTTTGCTCACAACTCTGTTTTTGTCAAAGGTGCTGTGGCTTATAATCAATTGCCTAGGATGCTGAAGAGTCAGGATCTCGGACGGTTTAAGAAGGAACTAAAGAGCTATCTAGCAAGACTAAATGAGTGATATTGGTTGGCTCCAGAATTATTGCGACTTCTATTACAAGTGGTTATGTTTATTGATTGTATGGCTATTTGTTCTTCTTTGTTCTTATGTTAAAATGTAGTTTGTGTATAAATTGTAAATTGTATAGTCTACTATGACTAAATAAACGTATATTATTATTATATTATAAATTTAATTTTTACAATGTATTTTATGATAAAATAAAGTGAAATATTTTTATTAAAAAATCTGAAGAAAAGCAAATTAGATTTTATATATTCGGATCTGCGCAGCGGCGTTATTGTGAATTGGTGTCAGCGTAAACCGAGGGCTACCTGTGTAGTTCTTCAATTTACTGTTAACTCGATTGAAAAATATTGTTTTGAAACATGCAGATTTTAATGACGAATGAAATAATTCATAATTTGTTATAATTAAATTGATTTATACTTAAACTAATTAAATTAAATTTTTATATCAGTTTTTTAAATAATTACAATGTAAATTGTGTTTTAACGTACCCATGTCTCTGTCGTGTATAAAATAAAACACCGTTGTACTGTGCTGTTATTTTTAATATACTTAAAATAGGTTGAATAAAATATTTAAAAAATTACAAGTTGAAAAAAATTTGAAAATGTTCATTAATTTTATTTAAAAAAATTTCTAATATAGTTTTTGATTTCAATTTTAATGGATTTTAATTCATTTTAATTCATTTAGGGTTAGTTTATATAATTACTTCTTGAAAAGACGAGACCACTTTATGCGCAACGGGGTCCTAGACTAAAATGTAAGTTGGAAAATTTTCAAATTTTATTCAACTTGTAATTTTTAAAATATTTTATTCAACATATAATTTCACAAGTTAATAAACATTTAATTAATATGTAATAATTTGAAGATATAATTGTAGTAAATTAAAATTAAAACATCAATAACTTTTGAAACGTGTTTAATATTTTAGTAAAATTTAATACAAACGCTTGTTAAAATACCTTTAATTTTCAACTTTTAAAAATACGTTAAATCAATAATACTAAGAGCAAAATTCAAATATGACGTGAACGGTTTTTAATTTTCCACAACCACACACCCCAAGTTTTAGATTTAAAACAAAACTGTGATGTGTTGATATAATTTAATATTATTTATTATATAACTTGAGAATTAATCATTTTAAATTTTGGGTAAATCAGTAAGGTTAAATTACAAGTCAGCAGTAGTTACTTACTAACTAAATGTAAACGAAGCCCCTTTAACCTTTATTTTGAAATTTAAACCACGGCCCAAATAATTTAGCAGCAACTGGGAATCGAGCTTATAACTTGTGTCATAAGCTCTACTCCTTATATAGCTTATATAAACAAATATAGATCTAAAGTATTAAATTTGTTTTGTTTTTTTATGTTATTGGTGAAATTTATATTATTTTTAAATAAAAGATCTATAATTGCAATGTCGATTACTTACATCCAGTTTGTCTTTGTTAGCAATAATAATAAAATTAGTTCCCAAACTAAACCAACATGTAACACATGGGGTAGGTACTCCATTTGTATGGGGTCATCATCATTAGCCGATAGAAACCTTTTAACCAAAGGGATGCAGCAGACGATAAAAAGTATCAAAAAATGCTATACATACAGAAAACTAAAAGAATAGTGGACACTAAACAGCAATGTTGACGTAGCCATTAGTCAGTTGCCTCAATTTAAAGATGGTTTGAAGTAACCAAATATTGTACAAATGTTCATATACCTACACTATTATTTTTATTAAATTCTAGTTACACATTGTAGATACCTATTGTTTGAATAAACTTGAAATTGGTACCTACCTAAAGAGAACGAGAATATTTTCCTTTGCATACACTATTTGTATATTCGGTAATAGTATTACTTCAAATAGAAATTAAATTTGATTTAGAGCAATTTGGAGAGATTAAATGCAGTATAAACTTGGTACTTCATTCATTCAGCTGTATTTGTTCTTAATGTTAGTATGCGATTGTGTGGGATAAAAGACGTAGATCGTCTTTATACAAGTAGATAACCAATTATTTTTGTGCGACATTTCCATATCCGTTCTGCACTTGAAATGCGTTTAGAGCTGAGATTTCCGCTATATCGTATCATCATCTAAAACCAGAGACGTACTTTTTATTATATCATGTAAAACTTTTTGATATTAAAACATTTTATTTGGTACTTGATTTTCTGTCGATATAGCATTTGATTATAACAAAATATATTTCAATGACAATATTTTAAATAAAAACCAACTAATTTTTATTAAGAAATATTTAAAATCATAAAAATATTGTAATTACTGAAATTGTTATTCCCATTGCCAATTGCCACAGGTATGTAATGAATTTTCAATAAATTTGTGTAAATTAAAAAACTATTATCAGCTTAGTGTCGGTCACCAACCACTATTCAATGTGAATTTAACTTTTACACGCCCCTATTTTAATTTTTCACACTATTTAATTTTTAAATTTTTCTCATGAGCACTATCATGCATTCGGTATCTGTTAATATATTTTTTCAAAGCAATATAGATATTAAAATTATCACTTGTTGCGTAAAATACATCGATTAAGCTATACAAGAAATGGGAAAATGGCGGCCAGCGGGCCAAATCTGGCCCGCGACATTATACAAACCGACCCGCGATCGACACAATAAACGATGAAAATTTCATTTTTCTACATAAACCTAGCACGTCTATACAATAAATTAATAAATTTGATTATTTCGGTGTTATAATAAATTCTATTTGGCCTGCCTAAATGTTATTATTATGTTATGCAGCCCACTTCTAAATCTATTTCCTTGTTTCTTATTTATACCTACCGTTCGATTATTGAGATGACTTTCTAATGCCCGATTTCTTCACTCATAGTTATCATCAAGTTAGCCAACTTCAGGTTAAATAGACGAAATAACCAATCAGATGACAACAAAACAAATAAATCAATCATCTAATTGGTTATTTCGTGAATTTAACCTGTAGTTTGCTAACTTCAAGATAACTACGAGTGAAGAAATCGGGCATAAATCATCATATTTCTGTATTTCAAATTTTATTCTTTATCGTTTACTCATACATTATAATAATATAAATCATAATAGGCTCCACAATTTAATTGTTATTCAAAAACAATTTGGAAAATACAAGTGAAAATAATCTGCTTATTAAATATTACTTTAGTTTGACTATTATAAAAATTTATATTTAAAATATAACAATATCTTTTTCTCAGTCCGTTTACCCTCGAGAGGGTTTTGTGACTCTATTTTATAGTTCTCTGGCACTCTATCTCGGTGATTTGCCATTGCCTACCGAAGGAAAAAACGGTCAAAGAAATTCTGACTCCGTCCAGATTTAAACCAGGGGATTTTGGTTAGTACTTAAACGCTAGGGCGTGACTATCTTCAATGTTGAAGGTATAATAATAATTCTCATCTATAACTGTCATTCCAAGTGTTTGTAGTAGATACGTAGGAGACCTACTGTTTAACAAAAGCTTTAACGTACGATAAAAATACATTTTATTCGAGAAGAATTATCATAACATGACACAGATCACATTTTTATTTCAAAATACTTCATAATTAGCCATTGATTTTCAAGATTAAGATGCGACGGTCGCACTACGGTTGAAAAGCTTATGAAATAATTAAATTTAAATAGGTTTTCTCGTACTTCCAGTGATCCCTAATGATAGATTTACAAATATCTTGACGTATTGTAACTTCCTATGTTTGGTAAATAATAATGTAGTTTGAAAAATAAATATGTGTATATACGACTAGATGATATTATACGTAGGTTATAATTAAAATTATAATCCATGTTTTTAAAAATCCCGTTGCTTAAATTTACGATATAAATTTAAATTTATGATAAATTTATTTTAATTAAAATATATTTGAAAGTCGGAGATAGCGTTACATCATTTAAATTGCATTAAAAATATAAAACGTTTTTCCATTACTGTATTGAATACTACGCCACTGGTAACCGGTTTCTATTTATATAAGGGTTGCCGATGGTGTTGAGACTTTATTGAATCACGGGTATAAAATTGGAAATGATATCTTGGCCACGGATGTCAGTCGCACACCAGACACTCTTTCACAACTTCTTCAGACTCAAGAAAACTTAATTGAAATACTATTAGTATTCTCTTTTCAAACAGTCGCGCAGATATACCGCTTCAGATTTTTCATAATTAAATTCTTAATTTGAAAAACCAACATCAGAACATGAAAAAGAGTATTATCATAATAATTGTAAATGGACAATCAAAAATTATATTCAAGTTTTAAGAGCTTCAAATCGTTAGAAATTTAAAAATTAATCTTCAAGTTTTGACTTACACACACAACCTTTACAAAATCTTTTTTGACGTTTGATGGGGTAGCTTATTTAATAACTCGAACTTGTCTTTCTTTAATTAACTCCTTAGCACATACTTTATAATATCGAATATTAATTAAGCTGTGATAAACCGTTTGATGATTCGGGGTCAACCACATCGCTCCCCTACATGCTACACAAAATTACTGTAGGTACCACTCGGTGCTGGACATTCATTAACGAGTCGAACTAATTATCTTGTTATATTTTTTTCAAATATGTTTTTTAATTATTCTATGAATATTTCATTACAAGGCAATCGCTGTTATAGGCATCGGTGTTTTTTCCAAATTTAACGTCACATATTGGGTAGGTACTTCTGTAAGTTTTGCATTCGATAGCTACGTAGCGTTAAAGGAATACGTGGCTAAAAGAATTTACAGTGTAGTACTATCTCCGGTATGTCATTCGCAATTTTGATGGATGACCGTTGGTTATCACTTATCACACACATGATAACAAAGGGTATATTGAGCTGACAAGCCATGCAGGTCGACTTGACACGTCACAGACTGTCAATGTTGTTATACACGTCACTTCACAGTGCTATTGTGCCATTGTTTCACCACTCAGTAGTCAGTATGCAATGATTTATGTAGTGTTCCATGTGTTATATCAACATGTTGGATAGAACTTTGGAGTATTAGCTATTTTCTAATGTGCTTAATTATTTATTTATCATCCACACTTGCATAATCTTGCTAAAAAGTAAAAAATGACTTTTTTGGCAAGATTTTGAAATAAAATTGGATGGACGTATTTAAATGTTAAACTCGATGACTGATGACTTCGTTCTTAAACTTTTCGATAGCACTAAGTTTCAGAAGCAGCTATGAAGTGGGTGGATATAAAACCAACAATTCATATTTTATATCTCCCTTAAAAACTTAACCCTGGATCTTTTGTCTTCCTTTCAACTAGAGGTATAAAGTTTTGAAAACTGTTTAAAAGAATTTGCAAATGGGCTGGTCGAGATTATTAACGTAATGGTGAATTAAGAGAGTGGAAAACTCAAATTCGTTTAAAGTTATGTTCAATCTAAAATTTATGAAAATAACGTACACGATCACCTTTCTTCTGAAATTGCTTTTGTGCGCTGCAACTATATTATAAAGCACAAAGTTTACCTTGGTAACTTTTAATTTTCAATATACCCAGATCGATTAAATTTGATATCTGAGTTTTTCAAAATGCATTATTGAAAACATGTACGTACGTAGGTATACGAATGTTAACAAAACGAAAATGTAATAAATAAAATTAGAGTTTCCGAAAGATGTTTATAAATACAATAAAGCCAAGTAGGTATCATGTTAAAAGACCGGAAAACAAACGTTAAAATGCAATTACTTAAGTTTCTTCCAGTTTCTTTTATTCGAAATTTTTTTCTGTTAGAAATATTTAAGTCGAGTGTACCTTTTCAGTAGCAATCGCTTGATATAGTGATCCCTATTGAATAATAATGGCATAATGGGAGCTGTATATTGTCACAGCATGCACGCTCAACCTCCCACTGGTTTGTTCTTTGTCTAAAATATTCTAAAAGCACTCGCAATCTGCCCACCTCCTGATTAAATTCAAACGTATAATATGTGGTAGATTTGCGCAAACCGTTTTTCATTATTGTAGTATGTCCAAATTGTGATGTTATATTGTTTAGACTCCATTGTACTCCTATTTGCTATAGATTAGTAGTAAATTATACTGAGTTCACTTAAAACAATGTTAGAATCTCGGGGTTTTGATGAGGCTACACCCCATATAAAGTTAATCCACTTGATTTCGACTTGTATTAATAACAATGGAATAATAACAAAACAATTTATTGATTCCATATCAAACTACATACGATGTGTGTTTTGCAAATTTTATTTTACAAATGGAGGTTTAAAAAACTCAAGTGGTTTCATCCATCAAAACGATTTTTTTTTTGAAATATTACTAAACGTTTCCCGAGTACAAATGAATAATAAAAGTTTTATAGCAGAAACTTGAACGGTGGTGATTCTATGTAAAAGATATTACGTTAAGGGATAACGAGATACTTGTATAGGTTTCGGGATGCTGCCTATTCAAAGTTTCGGTGATCTACTTCATGCCAGAATAGCTCTTCAATGACCAAAAAACATACGGACCATCAAGGAAAAGATCAGAAATACTTTTAGTTGTACTATTTTGATGTCTGTATTCAAATACAACAAAGAACAGGTTAAATTGAACAAAATTGCCTATATGTAACCCAAAAAATTACGACCATACTTTCTTCCAAGCTAAGTTTAATTTTACATAATTAATAAACAGTTGTATAATTTTTATTTTGTAATGAAATCAAAGACATTATTTATAACAAAAGTGGTGTGCAACAAATGGAACCATTTGAATGGTATAGTAAAGTGGAAACTTCCTCGGTATACAATTTTATTTACAAATTAATATAAAGGTACCGAATTAAATATAGCGGAAAATATGTCATCCTAATATTTTGGTGACACAATATTAAATGAAATATCAGGTAAAATATTTACTAGGTTCCTCGTTTCATATTTTTGGACTTGTACAAAATTTATCGAGACATTTTCATAAAAATAAAATTATTCACAAATTTTATTCAATTATAATGCAATTATAGCATTCCGAGGACAATTTAAATACAAATTGCATTTTTAAAGTTGGAGTAGTAATAAAAAAGTCGGCGCAATATGACAATAAGAAACTCAAAGCGGATATTTACATTTCATATTGTTCCTCGAAATATAAAAGTGTCGAGAAACACGCCCAACGTTTGTCACTGTTCTTATATATATCAGAACTCTTGTCAACAGGGGTGAAATTTTAAAAAATGGTTTCGACTTTTATAATAGTAATATAATTTATTTTTTCATTTCTTATACAAATACAAAAATTTATTATTTATTAAAATTTTTGCAACTTACAATTATTAAAATTCTTTAAAATCGAAATACCATTCGATTAGGAAACGGTTATTTCACTATAATTAATTAATTTAATATGCATAACAACATTATGTTTAATGAATATTATTGTCGGTTATATAATGATCTGATGGAAAGTTCTAATAAGAAACAACTATTTTAAGAATTTTTAATACATGATGATGGCTACAGATTGGTAAATCGATTTTTATTATTGTCACATATTTCTAATAATAAATATCATCAATACGAACTCTTCTAATGTGACGCAACTTTAAAAATAAATTGAAATCTTTATTATTTTACAAAATTACAAGATTAAAAAGTACGTTTCTGCTTTTTCTTCTTTTTATTTCAAATGTAAGTTATAAAAGATATTCGATTAGAAGTATGGTGCGGTAATAAAACGCAGTCAGACACAAGAATGTCGACAATTTGTAACACCCTCTTAGGGAAAGGGTATAATAGACTATAAAAGGGGTTGTTCAATTTGCCTCATTTTTCTCAAAGTTAAACTTGCATTTTATACCATTTTATCACAACTTAATGCACTAATAAACCATTTAATTTGGAATGAATTATTTGATCATATAACCTATTTTCAAAAACCGAATTTTTGAACAACAGTAGTAACTGAAACCGTCTACAGATTACAAAAAATAAAACAGTTTGTATGTGCCATTGAAATCCTTTACATATAACAACAGTCGTAACATTATCCTTAATTTGTTTTCTCTACATTTAATTCTTAATAATACAACCTATCACAATTTTCTATTGACTACCAAGACGTTTCAATAAAGTATTAAATAACATTTAAACTACACGTGGTTTACCATGCATTCAAAATACCACCAGCTTCGTTATTTCATTGTGCCATTGCAAAATACAGTTAAGAAAACAAATCTCACAATTAAGAGAATGTAAAAAACTTAAGGCTATATTTCAATGGAATTGTATAGTTTTTTATATGAAGCCAAATTATGCTCTTTATTTTTCTACATTTTAATTATCACGTATTACTTATTAACCTCTGAAATTAATATTAATTTTATTTTCTTTCTGAAAGCTAAAAGCTCACAATTAATTTCGTTTTATTGTACAATTAACCTGTTCATTTTTAAAAGTTTACTTCGTATTACTTAACTAATGTAAATATTGCATAATGTAAATATTTGCACCTGAAAAATTTCTTTAATTTAACTTAAATAAATACTTTCCAAAATTGTTAAATTTACAAAAAAAATCTATGCAATTTATAGATTCCGTTCTTCTAAAGTAGCGTCGGTAGTGCTAAAATTAATGCACATTAAACAAGCCAAAAGTTACTTCATTGTGGTTAAAAGTTCTTTTTTTAAATTAAATTTAGCTATAGTGATTTTATATAGAAAATGATCCAATTTCCTACTCGATATAATATAATATATTAAAAACAAGTAGGTACAAAAAGCTATCAAATTGCTAACGGCAACCGAAAAACACTGCCGTTGAATTAGTTGGTAAAAAGGTAGGTACAAAAGGAATTACTATACTTTTTTTACAATCTTTTGTATATGCGTGGGAATATATTTTTAAAAACTACCGAGTTTATTTAATTAGTTAATTAGTCTGACAAAACAAAAAAGAATGATTTTGTTTAAATAAGAATAATATATAGGTATAACAGAATATACAAAATTTAAAAACTGAAAATAAAAAATACATGAAAGAAAATTAAACTCGTATTTAAATAATATGAAATATTATACTCGGTGGCGAGCGGATCTCTTCTTGAAAACTTTGTAATTGCTCTAGAATTGTAAGTTCTCAACTTCAAACGGTTTGTTTCAGACGTCTTTTGCAGATAGCTGTTGAAATAAGCGTTACTAAGCAACTTGTATAAAAGTTCACATGCTTGAAAAATTCTATCGGAATCACATTTTAACAGAACACGAAATAGTTTCCATAACAGTACTTTCGAATCAATAATAATAATTGCAACATTTTAGTACCTATATTATATAAATTCATTATATAGGTAAATACGGTGTATTTTATTTGTGAAAAGTGTTTAGTGCAGTTTTAATGATTTTAAATTTACTATTTTCTAAGTACAAAATAGTACCAATCCTCTTTTCTTAAGCGAAAATAATATACAAAATAATAAACTCGCTTATTATGAACTTTCAGTTATAATAAACTAACATCGTTAACTCTGGCTAAACCGTAAAATGTAATATTGTAATTTTAAATGTAATTCACAAAGAAAGATTGTAATTAAACATTCACAGTATTATAATTTTGTATAAAAACTGTGCTAACGAGATTATTAAAACCGATCTAACAAAAGTCTAAAAATTTGTTAAAAAGAAGTTTTCTTCAAAATAATTAAAAAGTAATTGATTAATCGTTTTCAGCAAATTTAATTTTGGTAAAAACTCAACATTTTACAATAGAAACGACGACGGCGACGCTGTGAAAACGAGAAAGAAACACAGAATTTAACAAGGGGTAAGAAACAAAGTCTGCAATAAATATTCAGCCAAGTAGAAGAGTCGGAAGGGCGCGTGTTAAAACAATTTCCAAGCCACCTTTGATGCGGGAAAATAATTTGCCTCAAGTTACAGAACATTTCACGGTAAGTGGACGTCGCTTTTCGCCGTTAACTGTGCGGAAACCAGCGCGCTGCGTACAGTAATGATGTTACTGATAGTTGAGTACTTCTCAATTTTAAGACTTATTTTAATGAAAAAGTTAAATTAAATTGGGTGAAGAATATTCTTATAATTAAAAATGGTGTTTACTGATTTTTTGTAATTAACATAACTACTTTAACCACTCATTATTATACAATACTTTTGTTAATAATATAAATGTATGTTATACAATAATTAATATACCGAGTGCTGAATTGTTCGGTAGTATTTATACGAATGTAACACATAAAATCGTCTGTGGACAATTTTCTACTTCTCTGATTATTTTAGAAAAAAAACAGAATATAAGTAAAATAATTAGGCAAAAATATCTACGTAATAATCTAATTACTTCTTATAAAATATTTTTTGTTTATTCTAAAAATTAAAATTATTAGTAAGAATAAATTTTTAATTTGAAAAATAAGTTTTGAACTTAAACTTTACTGATTGAAAATATAAAATAAAAAGCTTAAGTACAATCTGACCAGTTATTTTGCGTAGAAATCCAACTTTTGGTTTAAAACTATTCATTTGGCATCCAAAAACCCTGATTTGAATATCCGGCTTCAACTACAAAATAATCAAGTTTATTAAAGAAGGTTCTAAACAACACCAAGTGTAGCTTGTTTGCTTCCAATGCATAATATATTCAAAATCTGTTTTAGTTAAACTAATTTTCCAATGGATTTTGCTTGACTTGCTTACATGATTATGATTAGTGCTTATGAACTGACTAATGGTAGATCTTAGGTTATTAACGGATCAGAAGAGAGAAACGTGGAAGTTTAAAATTTACGTGATTTTGCAAAAGTCTTAATCGGAAAGGTAAAGGGCGCCATCACAAGTGCGAATGTTTAAGCCGAGATCTTCGCCAAAGTCAAATTAATTTAAAAGATAAATAAAGTTCAAATTCGTTCTACTGCCGAGCAATTAACATGTTTTGCTGTTACTGCATATGATGGTTTTTGACCAATTCACTGTTTTTAACCACACACAAAATTGTAACAATCTTAAATATATTAAAACTACAGTAACCTCCCGGTTAAGTACGCATATTGAATCAAAGGGTATTGTGCGTACTTAACCGGGAGGTGCGTACTACTATTTTAAGGCTCGCCCCTTTCTTTTCTGCACCTCTCCCACTTACATTAAAAAATATGGTGCAATATGGTAAATATGATGCAATAAGGTATAAATATTGCGGCTTACGGCTACCACTAGTTACTTCTTGTCTGCACATAATTATCATCGTTAACACAAGTGAATCATCTCAACGTAAGTTTACACATGTCATTATTATAAATATTTTTTATCTTTATTTATTTGGACCATCATTTTTTTTAGATGAAACGTCTAAATGAAGCAGAACGAAATGAAATTATTTTTAAGCTCAGTATGGAAAAACCTCAAAGCAAACGATCTCTGGCAAGAAATTATGGTGTTACTGAAGGTGCTATCAGAAAAATTTGGCTAAACAAAGATAATATACAAAGCCGTTCAGCTCTGATGTCTGAAAATACTAAAAAGAAAACATTTCGCTCTTCAGTCGGTCATCACCCAGAACTTGAAGACAAGTTGTTTCTATGGATAGAAGGGATGCGAAGAGTTCCGCTTCCAGTTCCACCCATATTGGTAATTGCAAAAGCCAAATCTATTGCAGCTGATATGTCCATTGAATCATTCAAGGCATCTTGGCAGTGGTTGAAAAAATTTCGTCAAAGAAAAGGGATACAATCAATGATGTTACACGGAGAAGGTGCAGAAGTTGATAAAGAAAATCCTGAACTGTTTTCCATTTTATAAAATAATTGTGTTCAGTTTTCTTTAATTTTTTGCATAATAAATATTGATACAAGTTTTTTGCCATTTATCATGCGTACTTATCCGGGATGCGTACCACATTTTTTGCGTACTTAAGCGGGAGGCTACTGTAATCTACAAAATTTTAAAGCGTATAGTGTGCGCACATGTTATTTAACACGCAAAAGAATATTAAAAAAGGTTAAACAAAGTGTTCAAAAGATTTAAAATTATATAAAGATTGAGTTAAATTAAATCAATATAAGAACAACTTAATTTAGGAAGAATATTCTTTTTCTCATCATTCTTTCGTCCACTGTTGAATATTAGCCTATCTTTTTTAAAAGAAATGTTTTAAGCATTAAAACCCCACGGCTGCTTAAATCGGATTGGGGAATGCGCCTGTAACAGTGTTTTTATTGTTTACGATGACAATCCATATCAACATAGGAAGACCGTTCGCATTAGCATTACCAATTGGTCGCGCTAACTACCAAGTTATTATTAAACCACAAATTGCATTTGAAAACTAAAATAATTATTAATACATTATGCATTACAAGCTTGCCTATTAATTGTGATTAACAAAAATAATTTGCTTTTGCTTTAATTGCTTCCAAATTTGGGTAAGATGCGTGGTCAGTAACATGCAAATAATTATAGAATATTATCCAGCATTTCGAGTATTTATTAAATCATTCTTAATGCTATGCAAAAAGTTAGAAAAAGACAAAATGTGATGATCAAATTTGTAACAAAAATGAGAAAAATTAATTACAGAAAAAAAGGTGAAAATCAGTTTTAAAAAAATATATACGAAATAGTCAGTATAGTGGAAAATAGGTCAAATTTTAAGGAATAAATTAAGTGTATTATTAAAAATTGGATGTGATAATACCTATGACTTTATTATTAATAATTACTAATAATTTTATTAAAAATAAAAAAAAAATTTTAAGTAAAGAGAAAAAAAATAGTTTCTACCTCAGTATGTAATATACTACTATTCTATTAATCAATTTCAACAAAAATCAAATCAGCTCTAATTGTAAGTCTTAATATAAAAATTCGAAAAGATATGAAATTTGGTTTTGAAAGTCCTATAGAATTTTGAAATGTTAAAAATACAAATATTAAATAAAAAAGATAGTTTTTATGAACCAATTTCATCAGCTCTAAGTCTCAATATAAATACTAATACGAATTTGGAATACGAAATTTCAAATTCTTCTTCTTTTTCGCTTCACGCATTAGGCTTATGTAGCCTGTTCCGGCACCCATATTTTTCTCGGTCGACCTATGTTTCTCTTTTCTTGAGGTTT
Source organism: Lycocerus yunnanus (assembly GCA_036346125.1). Classification (NCBI taxonomy): domain Eukaryota; kingdom Metazoa; phylum Arthropoda; class Insecta; order Coleoptera; family Cantharidae; genus Lycocerus; species Lycocerus yunnanus. Next base: position 4,676,171 of record JARFIX010000008.1, read on the forward strand.
GTATTTTCGGACTGCCAACGGCAGTCTTTCTTCTGCCATTCGCTCTAGGTGTTCATTCCATCTTTTATTGTTATTTCTAATTTGATCCTGTATTCTATAGACATTTCTTCTCTAATATGTTCATTTCTGATTCTGTCCTCCTTTGTACAGCCCTTCGTTGCTCTTAAGAATTTCATTTCATTTGCTGGTATTTTACTTATACATCTTTGGATATCGGTACCCAGGTTTCACTTCCATATACAGTAGTGAGAAATGAAATCCAAACACTACCTAATTTAAGATATTACTAAGAAAAATTATTTTTTGCTAATCTTTCAGGTTTTTCTATACCTGTACGGTTTAACGCAACCCATAGGTACAAATCTCAACATAAGTAGGTTTTCAAAAAGACGTAACTTTTGAGGTTTGGTATTTTTTCAAATTATTACAATTTTAGTAAGTATTTCAAATAGGAATTTATTTTTTAATTAAATAAAATTTCAACAGTAAAATTTTATTATGGTCTGCAATTACAATTTTACAATTTGTAGTGTGTTGTAATATTTGGTAGAATCCCCCCGTGCTTTAATAACAGCTTCTATTTGCCTCGGCATTGAATGAATTAAATTTCTTAGATAATTATTATCCAAGTCTTCTTTCCACACTTTTTTTAAAACTTTTACCAACTCCTCTTTATATTTTGGATGTTTTTTGGCTATTTTGTTTGAAATCATATACCAGCAATTCTCAATTGGGTTTAAATCTAGAGAATTTCCGGGCCAGGGCAAAGGTTTTATGTGTTTTAGTTCTATAAACTCCTTAACCTGTAACAAAAACGGTAATATTTTTAAAAGCTATTTATAGAAAAACCAGCTAGAACATTATATGATTATAAAAAAAATTCTATGTTACCTTTTTGCACGGTGGCACGGAGCATAGTCGTCTTGAAATATGCAATTCTTAGTTGATTTAAATTGCTTTTTAATAAATGGCAGTAAATGCTCATTTAAAATTTTTAAATAACCAACTGCGTTAAGAGTCTTCTCTATAAAGTACAAGAGACTAACGTTGTTACTTGTAATGCATCCCCATACCATTACACTTGTAGGAAATTTAACAGTACTTCTTAAACACCGATTCTTACGATTACAATTGATCGTTAAAATCTCCTCTAGGACCCTAAAACGTCGCCTCAAAGAATTAAAAAACCACTATCCTACGGTGAAACAAAAACTTGTCAACGGTATGATGAAGAAACTACTTGTATAGGGATAGCAACATAAGCAATTTTCTATCACAGATTGGGAAAATGTGAGTAACAGTTTTTACTTTCCCTCTTATAATCATTTCATAACATTGAAGTTATTTACTACAGCTTTGCTTTTCGAACGAATCTCAGATTCAAATCACTCTAGAACAAAATTTACAGTCATCACCCAATGTATAAAATATCTAGCATCTATCATGATTTGGAGATGCATTGGGGATAATATTTCTTTTTTTTTATATTTGTTATAATATTAAATAAATTATTTCAGTTAATTAACATAAGAACAAAAGTGTAAAATTTTATAAAAACCTAAATATTTAAAAAGTGTATAATTTTTTGGCCAGGTACTGTAAGTGTGAATCAATAAATTACACCCATTTAATCTTTTTATATTTTGTTTTAAATATGTTATAAAAGTAATTCACATCGATGATGGAACACGCTATATACACAATTATATAGATGTATACTATTGTTTATGAAAGCAGTATTCATTATTGAGAATAATTCTAACATGTATATCTCGTTAAAATGGTAAATAAAATTTCTACCTACTATTCATTGCAACCACAATTTACAAATAATAATGAGATCAATTAAGAGGTTTCCGAGCTGGTATCGTTTAGAGCAAATAACAACTTGCACATTCGACTGCATTTGTAATTATGTGCTGATGACGGATTTCTTATTCAAAATTAATTTTATGAATAGAAATACTAATACTTTTTTAACGCCTTAAAATATGTACTTATTTGTTCAGTTCGACAAGACTTGATTATGCTTTATTCCATAATGAATATATATGTATATGCACCACGTAAATGTATGAAATCGTGATTTGGTTGCTTTCCTCGTCAATGCATCTTAAGAGGCATTCCATAAATTGAATCTGAATTCGCTAAACCTACTACTTAGATACGCTGCAATTATTTCACTAATTATGTTATGAAAATCTGTTTATATCTACTACATAATTTTTATTATTTAATGATAAAACTAGCATTTTGTCTTTTTGGACTTTCATTATGCATTAAAGCTCCGATAACTAATGACGCGCTAAATTTTGTAAATTAAAAACAAATTTTGTAATGACATCTGCTTACAAATTTTGAATACGATTAGTAGATGCATTTAAAAAAAACTGCAAGCGAGACCGCCCAAAGCGAAACTAGTTTTATATTTGGTTGCAACAGAAACGGTACTAATGGTGTAATGTTTCTGTCATTGTTGTGAATAGGTACCAATGATGGCTTGTCATTCAATGTAATTTTCCAGTGAGCTAATCCCATAATTGTACAGGCCGTCACAAGTATCACTGCCATATTAGCATTTAGTTACTTTTATATTTGGAATACCCAAACCCATTGTTACTTTCCGGTACCCATATTATTACATAAATTTCAATTCAAAGTTTATGATATTGGCCATTCACATTTACTTTTATTCTCTGCAGATATTAAATATACAGCCTTTTTCAATTGCATTTAATTATAGAAAAAAATCATTGGTGCACTATTTATTACTTTTAGTCTTTTAATTAACGAAATGACGTTAGTTTAATACAACAGTTTATACAAAAGTTTATGCAACACTTTCAACAAATAAACATCAAAATAATATATTTAATAAAATATACAAAATTAATATTTTTTATATATGTATTATTATTTAATATTATATATTAGAAAAAAATTGTATTAGAATAAAATAAAGAATGGGCGAGTATAAATAATATTATGTCAAAAGAGAAATAATCAAGAAAATTGAGAAAAATCGTTGTTTATTAAATAGGTAAATGATAAATTGTCAATAGTGAAAATTTTAAATGGCACGTATCTGTCATTCGGTTATTGGCGTGAATGTTCAATGTAAGGAATGTCAGGGTATGGATAGGGTGGTTTACAATTTTCAATTCAATTCAAAGACGCCAACATCTTCAGATATTGCAATATGAAAAGGACTGTTCGGGAATTTCAAGAATTACAACAATGGCTTGAGTATTCGATTTTAACTAGTCCTCTCACTTTATTTTAAGTTAAACTAAAAACTTAGTATACCTATCCCTAAGCGTATTAAAATTAAAATTCATAAATTGATAAAGCAATAACTTTCTTAGGTATTTGTATTTTCGCACAGAATTATTTATTTGAAATGCTTTAGGTGAAATCCAGAATGAAAATATAAAACAATAAATAAAATATTAAAATGCTAACACTAAACATCTAAAATTTCTTATTAAGGCTACTACTATAGGAAAGCATTTGGTTTCTTTTTAATATTGTAGACCTTGTCGTTGTTGGGTTGTTCTAGAGATTGGTACTATTCTGCAAATTAAAAATATTTCCATATGATCCTATATCTGTAACAAAATTTATAATGAAAACATTTCACGTAATAAATACTTCTATTATGACCATTATATTCTGGTAAAAAATATTACTTTTTTTTAAATGAAAACTGTATACTCAATGTAAGGTATTTTTTATAATAAGGGTTTGGATTAGAGGTATATCCTTACAAAAACTACAAATTCTAATTTGTCAACCGGTTTCGGCTTTATGCCATCTTCAGGACAATGCGTCAAATACTTAAGATACAGTTAAAAAACATAAATATGTAAAATCATTTATCAATTATCACACATCATTATCACACTAAAATGCTCAAAATCATAAATAATAGTATATTAAACAATAAGTTTAGAAAAGCTAAGTTTTACTAAACGAATATAGCTTTTGAGTACGAGCGAGCGCAGCGAGCGAGTAACTTAAAGCTATATGAGTTTAGTGAAACTGCTTTTCTTACGAGTTTTGTTTATACAATTTTATCGCATTTTGTAAAAATCTAATCTAAAATACAAATTTTGACGTTTATGAGTAAATTTTTTTTGCACGCAATCGATCTAAATTTTGCATATGCCTTCCTACCGATAAATCACCGGGGAGGGTCTGGGGCGAGGGGGGAGAATTTTTTGCTCAGTTTTTCGATATCTATCGCCGTTTTCGAGTTATTGCTAATTCAAAATATTACATAATAGGTACTTGCGAATAATTTCCGTAATCTAGTAACCTGACAAGTTCAGTATAGCATATTAAAATTTGTAAGACATTGGTTTAACTTAAGCTTAAAACAAATTGATTTTTCAGTTATTTTTTATAATTATTGACACTCGTTCATCACGATGTCAGAAGTCACAAAAATTGAGTTATTAGCTGTTATTTAATTCTTTACTCAAGAACGTCCCTATCTAGTCCAGATGACTACTATCTGTTTAGAAATTTGAAACAAGCTTCTGTCAAACTGTTTTACTGACAGTGACGTATCTATGTGGTAAAGTAAAGTGACGTATCTATGCGGTAAAACGGCACTTTAATGTATAATTTTGAATTTAGTAAAATAGCATATTACCTGTCAAAATGCGATAAAATTAGTTAGTTAATTAACAGAAAAATCAGAACTTTCTGATAATGATGTGTGATAAATTATTTTATCACAATTTTATTTATGTTTTTTAACGCACGTATTTGACGCATTGTCCTGAAGATGGCATAAACTCGAAACCGGTTGACAAATTAGAATTTGTAGTTTTTGTAAGGATATACATACCTCTAATCCAAACCCTTATTATTTAAAAAAATATTATTGTAATAATTATATTATACCTATTGTAAATATTGAATTATTGAACAATTCTTAAAAGCACGCCAAATCAAAACTCAAATTATCAAGGTTCAAGTACCCAAGGTATGTATATCAAATAATTGTATGAATGAATGAATTTGAATGAATTCAAACAATATTATAAATTAATGTTCTAATGTTTATAACAATCATATTGTCTGTATATCGACAGATGTCGAGATTAATTATAAATTTGTAACAAGCAAATATAATTAAAACAAATTACAAAGAAAAAAACATAAAATTTTGGAAAAAGTATCACCGGGCATAGCAGTTTGTTTATACACATAAAATTAACCTTCCAAGTTGTATTACGAGTACTTCAAAATATTGTTAAAGTGATCTGAATCTAAATGCAATTATTTGTAATTCTTGAGAGTAGTTCTATACAAAATTACTTTAAAAACTTTAAAAATTCAACAGTAATATTTTTGAAGTTACTTGAAAGTGTATCTGATATATTTTAAAAATTACTTTTTAAATTACAAAATATATTAATTTTAATAAAATGATAGGGAGCAATGGTTTCAGTACTTCAAAATGTTTTTTAATTATAGACATTTTGAAAAATATTACTATGGGCTGCAAGTGCTTTACAGTCGACGAAAAAATTTTCTATTAATGTTTAAATAAATTAAATTTAAAAAATTCTTTGTTAATTCTGTTTATCGTTCATTTTTCACATTTTTTAACAACATTTTTCCGAAAATTAATTGTTGATTAATATATGATGTATTCCAACAAAATCAGTTTGGATTAATAAATATGACATTTTTAAATCATCTATCTATATATTTTGAGCTTCCTTATGTAAGGATACAACCAAGGTCGTTTACCCGTCCCCTCAAGAGGGTACTCTAGCAATTAATATCTCAAAGATGTTGCAAGCATCTTGTGAGAGGACCACCGTCTTTACGTGCCTTCCGAAGCACGGAGACGGCATTACAAAGTGAACTCTACCCGGATGCGAACCGGGGAGTCCTACCTTAGCAGTTCACTGCGCTAACAACCATGCCAATGACCGTCTCTTTTTTTATATTTTTTAAATCATCATAATATTAAAAATTTGAGATTAAAAAAAACATTTTTTTGAAACAATGTAATTTAACACAATGTCAAAACTATTACTCGTTTTACTAAATATTAAAAATTAAAATAATTCTTTTTTATAAAAAAAAAAAATTTTCATTAATCAATTTGAACCAAAATCTAATCAGCTCTAAGTCTTAATATAAAAGTACGATATCCCAAATTTTATTTCAAAATTTCTATTAGGTTTTGAAGTAGAACGTAGCCAAAATTTGACCACACACCCAAAACAATTTTTTGGAATGGTCTTATTTAGCTCATGAAACCTCAAAAAGTTAAAATCCAGCATGCGTGAAGTTGAGAACCCCCCATTTTTTAAATTCTTTAGTTTTGATGGTTGTGCTGAGTTGTGCTAGTGTTGTGCCAACTTGTGCCAATCGAAGAAAAAACATTTAAATATTCGTTTAGGCTTAAAATAAAAGAAATCGTTTTTACATTAGCTCCTATTTTTGGAAAAATTAAATTATTTTTAATGTGCAAAAATTGTGCTAGTTGTTCTAAACATTGTGCTAAAATTTTAGTTAATTTTTGAGAATGTGTGCATAAGGAAAGCATCTCTTTTGCCATTCAATGGAATACATCAAAAAATTTGAGGACCGTAATTTATAAACTTTTTTTGAATTGCATCACAACATTATTATATTCTTGGTTTGACAACTACTTTTTATATTTTGCAAATTGTATATAGGCGGGGAGTGAATTTCCACCCAGCGCCAAAAAGTGGTGATAATTTAAATCAGCGGTGGGCTTATTTAAATTATCTATATTATCGACACCGATCAGCTGTCAGCTACGTTACGATGAACGTTGAATGTAAATAGTGACATAATAATAGTGTTTTATCATTCATACAGGGTCAATTATTGCAACACAACATTAACGTAAATATTATGTCGAAAGTGAAAGGACCACGAGTGATGTTCAAGGTGTCCGCATAGGGTCGCGGTTTTATCATATTCTCTCGGCATCTATACCGGCAGATGAAAAATCTTGCCAATTGATCGTAATAGATTCAGAAGTGCGGTTTGTACTTTTATTGCAGATTAAACAAACTCTAGTTTATTAATAGATTGAAAAATCTATCTATACATATTGAGAACATTACAAGTAGCATTTATTACTTTCGCTGTTGAATTTTTGTTATCTACATGGAATTCTTTAATGCGCTCAAGTACTACTTCCGCACCCTGCGCTCCGCTTTGGGCGCTACAAGCGGTTTTAATAAACGCTTTAGTTGCTCTAAGTTTATATATTGCTGTGCATGAACCAAGTTGCAAAAAAAACTGTTAATAAATTGAAAATCTGTACTTTCTGAGGCCGTAATAATTTCTTTATAATTATTTTCTGCACAACCTTCAGAGAGTAATTATACTAGGAAATTAAAAGCACAAGTATTTTTTACCAAGAAAGTACCGGTATCAGTGTTCACATACATATTTATTTACATAGATTTACATTTTTTTAAATTCCAACAGAATGTTGTTTTCTTTGTTTTGAATGTTCTATTTCCCAATATATTTGGTTTATTGTTAGTTAAACACTAGGAAAATGTATTAAAAAGGATTGCCAACTTAATAAATGCTTTACAAATTATTTAAAATAAAATTTGATTATTTGATCAAATTATCTTCTTCTTCTTCTTTAGCTTTAATTAGGACAAGTCCTGTTTTATTCTAACAGCAGCATCGAAGATATCCGAAGCCACTGCTAGTACTGTGATCATATTATTTGTTTTACATCTGAAGTAGTTTGCTAGGCTGGCTTCAGATGTGCCTGTTACCCTATATTATTGTTAATGATGGCAATTCATTAACATAGGAGGACCACCGGCTTTACGTGCCTTCCGAAGCACGGGGACGGTCATAGATAGAAAGAGAGTCAGAGAGAAAATTTTCCTTTCTAGACTCCTCCCGGGATCGAACCGGGTGCCTTAGCATTAGTAGTCGTTCGCTCTAACTACTAGGCCAGTGACCGTCCTGATCAAATTATGACGGTATTAAATAGTCAATCCTATTAGACTATAATTTTAATACAATGTTTAAAAAAACTCGCACAATTTAGCAATTTTTCATAACAGCAGTATATCTAACGCGAGCAGGATTCGAACCGCTACCTTACACTTCTTAGTTCTTACGCTTCTATACTGCTGGTTTTAATGAGAATAAGTTTGAAAATGAGAAAATGCAATACTACACACCCATTTTTCCAGGTTTTAGATTTTTTATTCTCTTTCAATTATATATAATATGTGGAGTCTATTATTTCAGTTTCATCCCGTTATATTAAAAATGTTAAATTAAAATAGATAAAGATCGGAAAATTAAAAGTTGGCTATGTCAGAACAAAACACTATACAAAATAATTATTGACATCTAAAACGATGTTCTTCAATTGTTTTTATGTGTGTTTTGGTACCTATTTCTGTTTTGAACCTATTTTATTTTAATTTAACATTTTTAATATAACGGGATGAAACTGAAATAATAGACTCCACATATGAAAAGAGAATAAAAAACTCTATTTAAATATGTCATAGCCAACTATGGTTTCTATTTAAAAAAACACAACTTTATATTATAACTCAGAAACAAATGAAGATATTTAAAATCCCTTCAGCCCAGTTTATTCTCCTTAAAAAAGTGTCTGAAGAAGGTATAAATATTTTTTCTATAACTTTACAAACAACCGAGATATCGACATTTAACGAAAAGTCGAAAAAGCGAACTTTTGGCCATAACTCGAAAACGAAAAAAGATATCGATATCCGCTTTTCACCATTAAGCTTTTCTCAAAAAAAGAGATCGAGGATGGGCCATCCATTTTTCCATATCTCCTATGGTTACCGAATTTCCCATAAGGAACTTCGAATTTGAACCACCCTGTACAATGTAGTATATGTAGGTATTTATATAGAAAAAAAAATTTTATTTAAATTTGAAATAAAAGCACTTGCTTGTACTTTATTCATACCATCTATTATATATGCAACCTAACAGCACCATAGTAAATTGGTTTGGAATCTGCACAAATTACAAGAAAAAAAAACAAGCCCAATAACATAGAAAGTTGCGCACCATAGGTGCGCACCAAAAAAGTAACGAGGTCATTCATCAGTAGATTTTACTTCTCATATTTTCTCATACCGAGCGCTTATATATGAAAATCGATTCTTAAGGAGTAAACTCCAAAAATTTGACGCATGTTTGGTTAAATCAAAGTAATTGATAGTTTCAAAATGTGATTTAAGCTGACCGTTAGGGCCAGTTATGCAACGTAAGTTAATTCTCGGATTATGCTCATCCGTGGTTCAAGTTCGGTGATCGGTTGGTTATTAAATTATCAACCAACCGCCGAACTTTAACTACAAATCAGCGTAATCTGAGGATAAAAGTTACTGGCCTTTAATAATATAATAATATATAAAAAATAGTTAAAATCGGGACTTTCCCTGTGAACCGTTACTGAATTCTAATAATCTAGGTCCAACGATAATATTTTCAAATAATAAAGAGAGGCAGTAGAGCAATATTGGTGTCCCATTTTGTCAATTCCCATTTTCCCGATGCACGAGAAAAAGCAAATTGTTTGACGACCACCGTTATGTTTGTATAATTTCAATATGGCGGTTGCGAATTTGACATTAATGTTATCAAATAATTAAGTTGAAAATGATTAATTAATTATTAATAATGATAAGCGATAATGCAACATTGGATGGCCAAGGGTCAACTTTTAAATACGATTCCATTAACCTAATAAATATCAAACAACAGGTTAGAATATAACCTCAAAATATATTTTGTTTTTGGGATCCCTTTGTTTTTTAAATTACATTTTAGTTTAAAAATGCGTTCGATTTAGTTAAATATTGTAATGTGCAAGAACAAAAGGAAATTTTCCAATATATTCAACAATGCATCAATACCAACAATTTCTTGGTGAAAACCAATCAAAATGAAAATGTAAAAAAACGGAACAGGAAGGAATTAAATAGTAATCAAGTGGTTAAGAAATTCTACAGCTGCGGAAAATGCAATAAACGTAGAAGGACCAAATTAGGTTTACTGAAACACTTGCAGAATCATGAGGGAATTTCTACAACGTGCATTGTTTGTAACACAACATTTAAAAATAAATTGTCATATTATTGGCATCGGAAACATTTATGTAAAAAAAGGAAGTTAAAAACTGAAAATATTCAAAGATGTATATATCATTTGCAGGTAGGTTTCATATATAGTTATTGAAATAAGGATAAACAAATATGCCTTTTTAGAAACGTGACATTTATAAATGCTCAACTTGTAATAAGTTTCTCCTAACTAAAACTCGTGCTTATTTTCATTACAAGTCTGTCCATTTGATGAAAAACATGGTGCCACAACTTCGTTGCCATAAATGTTTACATACTTTTCATCGCATACGTCAATTTAACAAGCATATTTGTCACCAGCAAGGTTAGTTTTCGTCTAATAAAAATTTGTAACAAAATATAACTTACCATACTGGTTATAGATCAATCAGCAGTGGTATCTCGAACAATCTATGATAAAAAATCTTCAAATCAGTATTATGAACAGTCCAAGCCCAAAAGTATTTTATGTAAGGAAAAAAAGATCAGTAAAAATTATAAGTGTTCTACCTGTGATAAAACTTTTTTACAAAAGTATACACTAAAACGGCATATCAGCAGATCTCATACAGACAAAACCACCATATTATCATGTAAATACTGCAATTATAAATCTCGTCTGAAACCTAACATGGAAAGGCACAAAAATTTACACTTCAGTAATGAGAAAATTTGTATGTGCGATCATTGTGGAAAAACTTTTACTAATAATGCAAGTCTTATGGATCACATCAAGTATTTACATATACAAGTAAATAAAATTCTGTAATATGTAGTTTGAGTTAGTTATTTTTAATAATAAACGTAATTAAGTGGTATATTCTTGTCAAACTAAATGAAATCTTTACATTGACCAGTTTCAGTACCAATATAAAGTTTGCTAAAATCGGTCGATGTAGAGATTTCATTTTATTTGGCAAGAATATACTACATAATTGAGTTTATTTATTATACAACTACCTTGCATCGACAGTTAAGCCATGTATTCACTAGGCAACAATTGACGCGCAACATGTTGCTCAATATGATGCGTGACGTTGCAGCACATTTTTTTAACAATGTTGTCATTGTTGTGTGGACAGACAACATTGTTAAACAAATGTGCCACAACTTTCGCATCATGTTGAGCAACATGTTGCTCGTCAATTGTTGCCTAGTGAATACATTGCTTTAATGTATTATTAATTATTTTGTTTTATTTTAGGAAAAACAATTTAAGTGTGAAATGTGCGACAAGAGTTTTAAAAGGAAATTTGAGTTGGTGCGTCATCGGTCCTGTCATTCTGAAGTACGTCCTTATGTTTGTGAATTGTGCCAACAAACATACAAACGTTTAAATCATTTGAGTCGACATCAGAAAACTGCTCATCAAGTGGTTGTAAAAAGTAAAATTGTACAACGTTTGAATGTTAGTGAAACTGGTGATGTTGTTCCAATTCCGAAAGAACAACGCTTGCATTTAAAAGCCCAGCCTAGTGTTTCTACATCGAATATAAACAGTTCACTTAAAAATGTTATGTATCTCTTTGATTCAAATGTAAATCAACATTCTACATACACCGATGCATGCATCTTATTAGATCAGCCTGGAATAAAAATTGCTAATTTGGTTAATAACATTCAATTGCCTAATCATATATTTAGTAGAAATTTACAGTCTACAGAAAATAGTTTTGGCAGTGTTGTCTATCAAATTGAATAATGTGTTTTGTTGAATTTCAAAATTGTTTAGATAATAATTTAAATAAAACAATAATTTTTAACAAACTTTTATTTTGTAAACATAATTAATTACTTGACCAAAAATGCAATAACTCAGTAGTAGAAACAATTAACTAAAATATAAAAACACAGTAATAAACATGCAATACAATACATATAACTTAAGTTGTTTCGAACGGGAATGCCACTTATACCAGTAAAAGCTTTGATTGTTTCCATATTACTTCAAACGATAAGCAATAATTCCTCCTATGATAATAGCAAGTACAGAACCTACCGCCATAATCATCTTCTAAAAATAAGACGACATTAATTTAAATTATCTGAAATAAATTTTGAAGAAAAAACTTACTTGTGAATAATTCTTGGTAGCAGTGTTCTTAGGTTTAGGTGCAGGAAACGGTAACTGGCCAAGCATTCTACGAGCCAAATCTTTTTCTTTAACCTTCTGTTTTTCCAATAATCCTTCTAGATAGGTTATTTCTGTTTTAATTCCCTGTTCTGAAGGGTAGTCCTGCAAAACTTCTTTCAAAATATTTAAAGCACCTTCAACATCGTTTTGTTCCCTATAAACTTTAGCTTTTCGATACTGTGCTTTCAAATTCTTTGGTTGGCATTGCAAAACTGTCTCTAATGATTTTAAACAGCATCCATATAGTTTTAATTTTAATTGTGCAGCAGCCATGTTATTGTTCATAACTATTCTATCTTCCAATATTTTTTGTAGCATCTCATCGGTAGTACTTGCATGTCCATGACCAGTTTCTACTTGATCTAAGTAATCTAAACCTCTTCTGTAACATTGAATAGCTAATTGATATTCTCCACGTTCGTACCACCAATTTCCAATTTCACGTTTTTTATGTCTGCAATAACATTATTAATTTAAAACTATGAAAATGTTTTTAAATGTGAGTACAATTACCCTTCTTTTCGCCTTTCAGTAATCGAACGATCTTCGATTTCCACCATGGGCTTAACTTTTTTTAAATGCACTATAAACAAGACGGTTGCATTACTGGGAATGAAAGATTTATATCCCATATGTCCATAAGCTAGTCTAGGTATAATTTTTAGCTGACAAATCTCTCCAACATTCATTAATCCTAATGCTAGGTCTAGCCCTGACACAACCTAAAATAAATGTGCCAATCAGTTGTAATCATGTAATAATTGCATTAATATTAATTTTAAGACTCAAAAAATCTTTAGTACTCGGCATTTCCCAAATATTCCTATACCAAAATTTCATACCCAACCTGTTAAAATGTACCCTCCACCATAGCACTTAGCAAATATTTTTTTAACCAACTCTTTTATTATTAAGCATTATGCTAACATTTTAAAAAAGACAAAATTTGGGTGGAATCTATCACTAGAAGGAGAAGTAAATTCATTTCATTGTCCCTGGGTACCACATAGCTTTGTAATGCCTTCAGTTCTATCTTGCTCATAATAAACAAATACAGCAACTGCATGCCACACATGGATGCCGATAGCCAAGCTTTTAACGGCAAAACAAAACTTTCTAGAGTGCATTTATTTCTTCATCATTGTATTTCCAAACTCACACAAGAAATATCATTTTAGCAGTAATATTTCGTTTATCTAATAATTTTATTTTCTCTTTTACCACCTTTGAATCCGCCCTTGATATAAACATATTATATCGTCACACGTACATCACATATCGCACACCCAATATAATACCAACATAACAGATGACAATAAATTAATATTAATAAATCTATTAAAATAAATTTAAACAAAAGGAACACTCTTCTGCAGGAGATTTTTATTAGCGCCTACCGGTTTCGTACGCAATTACTAGCGTACATCATCGGGGCAGGTATGTCAAAAATAGGGAAATTATGAAGTAATTATAAGTAAGTAGATTTAAGTATTTCATAATTTCCTCTTTTTGACATATACCTGCCCTGATAATGTATGCTAGTAATTGCGTACGAGACCGATAGGCGCTGGTAAAAATAACCTCCTGCAGAAGACTATTTATTTTATTTGAATTTATTAAATTCAGTCATTTGCGAATTTTTTGGCCGACAATCATTTGGCCGACAGTTTTGGCCGACACATCATTTGGCCGACACATCATTTGGCCGACAGATTATTTGGCCGACTAGTTTTTGGCCGACAGATTATTTGGCCGACAAGTTTTTGGCCGATAGTCATTTGGCCGACAGTTATTTAGCGGCAATCATTTATACCAATATCTCATGTACTTAGGGGCCGTTCATATATTACGGAAGACATTTTATCCTACTTTTAGACTCCCCCTCAATCCGTAATAAGAATATATTACAAAATGGATGTCATTACTAATTTTCTCCCCCATTTGCAGATGGCGTTACTAATTTGCGGTTACTATTTTTTAAATATTGTGAATTTATTTGTTAATTTACCCCAAATTAATAGCGCCATCTGCAAATGGAAACAAAATTAGTAACGCCATCTATTTATAAAGGGAAAAAGCATAAGTTCTTATATATTATTTGCTCTAAACTACCAACTTAAAATAATATACCAAATATTATTATATAGGTACCAATATAAATATTATATACCAAGTAATATACCAAGTATTATAATACAGAAAATAAGATAATAGAAGAATAATATAGGAGATATAGAATAGAATAGAACAATACATAATAGAACAGAAGGAAGAATATTACTTTTTCGAAAATTTGAAATTAAAATTAAATCGTAATTACATCAAATATGCCTTTGGAATATGTTGAAAGTAGTCGTGGAGTTAAGCAGCTTTTGCATAATGGATTTCTGTTTACTCGCGATAAACAAGGTGGTGCAAAAGTTTATTGGAAATGCATCAAATACAACACTTCAAAGTGCAAAGCAAGAGCAATCACTGAAGGCGATGAACTTGTTGGACTTAGTGGCACCCATATTGGTCATACGGTGGAGAGTGGTGAAGTCGCAGCAAAACTGTGCTTGCCGATATCAAACAAGTGGCGAAAACTTCCAAGGAAAACCCTCAACAGATTCTGGCAGATGCTACTCTTAATCTTGATATAGCAGTGGCCCCGCATCTTCCTTCCACCACATTGTTGAAACAGATCATTCGCAGAACTCGCAATACAAATGGACCTGCTGTTCCAACATCTCCTACCAGCCTGACCGATTTAGCGATTGAAGGAGATTACCGAAAAACTGGTAAAGGAGAACCTTTCCTCCTTTATGATAGCGGACCCAGTGAGAATAGGATCCTTATATTTAGTACCGCAGAAAATTTACAGTTATTGGCTGATTGCGATCATTGGTTCGCCGATGGGACGTTCAAGTCGGCTCCATCACTGTTCTTTCAACTGTACACGATCCATTCCATTAAGTACAAAGTGGTCATTCCGTCTGTGTTTGCTCTTCTTCCGAATAAGAGAGAGACACTTACATTCGAGTTTTAGAAGCTATGCTAAACTTGAAACCCGAGTTAAA
The DNA here is from genome assembly GCA_036346125.1 of Lycocerus yunnanus. NCBI lineage: Eukaryota > Metazoa > Arthropoda > Insecta > Coleoptera > Cantharidae > Lycocerus > Lycocerus yunnanus. Next base: position 4,691,515 of record JARFIX010000008.1, read on the forward strand.
ACCCGTAAGTGTTATGACCGACTTCGAAATTGCGCAGAAGAAAGCGTATCAAAGTGTTTTCCCTGGTATCGCTCACCATGGATGCTTTTTCCACTTTAATCAATGTATTTGGCGTGTAATACAGGCTAACCATCCAATTAGAATTCGTTACGAAAATTTGGCTGAGCCATTGTTTTCCCTAAATATAAGAAAATTAGCGGCTCTGGCCTTTGCTCCGGAAGAGAATGTGGAGCTTATGTTCGAAAACTTGATGCAAACTGAGTTCTTTTTGGAAAATGAAGAAGTATTGAAACCATTACTTGATTACTTTGAAAACACTTGGATTGGTGCGATTCGAAGTAGGAACAATCCAGTGCGAAAACCCGTAAATTTCGGGATTTCGATCTGGAACTGTCACGATGCCTGCCTCGGGATCTTCCTAAAACAAATAATTCCATTGAAGGGTGGAATAATAAATTCAGTCGTCTTCTCGGAGCCAATCACCCCACAATTTGGAAATTCATCGATGGACTCAAACGTGAGCAAGGTAATATTGAATTCAGCCTTGCTCAGTATATTGCAGGCCACGAGCCCAATCCTCCTAAGAAAGCGTACGTCAAACTGGCGGACAGGCTCAAACGACTTGCCCTGGATTTCCCCAACAAAACTCCCGACGATTTCCTTCGTGGCATTGCTCATAATCTCCAGTTTAAACCCAACGGATCTTAGAAATATTCGTTGATTTGAATTGAATATTTCATATTTGTTTTGTTTTTTAGTTTTGTGTTTTAGTAAATAAAATAATATAATTTATTTATTATTAAAGAATATTTTTAATTTTCGGCTAAATGACTATCGGCCAAAAACTGGTCGGCCAAATAATCTGTCGGCCAAATGATGTGTCGGCCAAATGATGTGTCGGCCAAATGATGTGTCGGCCAAATGATTTATCGGCCAAAACTGTCGGCCAATAGAATTCGGCCAAATAATTTTCGGCCAAATGACAGTGAATCATTAAATTCACCTGCAATTTTTTACATTTGTATTTATTAAAATTATGGTAGGTAAATAATATCTTTTATTTAGCACTTCACAAGGTGCTAGCAACATCTTTGCGGTATTAAATGCTAGGATACCCTCTTGAAAATAGAGGAATCAGAAGACATCGTAGAACATTAAAAAGACCAATAGTTAAATAGAAATAATATTGTAATCTTAAAACTGTACTGCTATTATCAAAATTGATAATTGAAAATCCAAACTATATTATTCAAGTGTTGGCACAAAATATTTTAAATTATTCGATTTATTTCAATATGTAGTAATTTGTCTTTAAATGTAACAAAATATTTATACACACCTCACATTCGCCTAATACTATTTCAGAATTCCGGTTTTCCTCTACAACTGTTCCATCTAACAAACAACATTTGACATCAATTACACAAGTTTGGGTTCGTATTGGCCTCGTATCTGGTTTTCCTTTTTTGACTATTAATTTCATAATTGCGCCACTGCTAAGCATATCTTCCCAGACTTCCTCTTTTTGTTCAGCTTCGACATCATTACCATTTTGATTGCCAGAACCCGCAGTGACTTCTTCAACATCTACAGCAAGCACATCCTGAACGGCGTCGTCAATATTGACATTTAAATTATCAGAAGTATTTATATCCTTATTGATGCTGGTCTGTTCGTCATCCAACCCTGTGGTGCTAACACTTACATTACTATCGCTCATTGGCGGTGGTAGAGATGGTTCATTAGATATCTTATTTACTTCTTCTGGAAGTGAATCATTTACAGGCACGGGACTCATTATTCTAAAATAATATTAAGCACATTGTGATTTCCTTTTTGACATGTTTTTCTTTAAAACTGAATAATTTTGATTACAAATATTTACTAACCCGATTTTTAAAGTTTCAAATAAAACAATTGAATTAAATTTTGACTAACCAAAAATAGTAAAAATTATGTTTCCAGTGATTAATTGCGAAAAAGGCACAAAACGGATAAATGAACCACTAGAAATAATTGTCAAAGAAAAACTATGTAATGTCAAACTGTAAGCGCGAAATTTAACTAGTTTAATAAAAAAATTGATAAATATCACAAAATGTGGTTGAAATATCACCAAGAAAGCAATAAATTATCCGAAAATCTGAAACTGATAAGAGATAAGGGGAACTACACAATTAGATAAGTTTGAAAAGAAAATAATTTAAAACTTGTCTAAAATATTTTGAAATAAAAATCAGTTGTTTGTGAACACGACTTTAAGTTACAATTTTTAACCTCACTTTTATAAATTTAATTTGTTGATTCCATTTAAAGAAGTGGAAAGTGTTGTGCTTAGTAGTGATTCGTATTAATTAAGGAATGAAATGGAATCGCAAAAGATTTGTAATCCAGAAACGAAATGCAGTTTAAAAACTCTAATAGAAAACCGTACCGCAATAGAATTGCCTGGTTTTTGGCAATTCAGTTATAATGCTAGCAGCACGATATTGGTTTGCGCTGTATTAGAGTCAGACAAAAATAAAGTTAAATCTACTAAATCCGTGTTATTATCGCAAGGTCAAGATTCTACGATCCAAGTTAATGTCTTATTGAACAGTCAAATCGTCAAAATACCTTTTGTTTCAAAATTCATCTCTAATATTGAAGAATTAACGATGGTTTTAAAGGTGGTAGATTCTTTGAAATTATGCAAATGTTTTCATAGAAATACGTATGGAACTTGCCTACTATATAGCTTAGAATTTGAAATTTGTTTAGAGAAAAAAACCTTAAATAGAAAACGCATTTAAAATGGTTGAAATTTTAAATAATTGGTGTATTTGTGAAAAAGACAAGGGATTTAATAAAATAACAGAACACCAAATAAACAACAAAATTTTGTTACTATTTGAAAGTATCATTTAAGAAAAATATCTTTAACATTATAAAACTATCGTTGAATTTATTTGTCATTACCGGCAAATTTGAGTTCAAAAAAAGGAACAGAGGTTTTTTTTTAAAATAAGACACTTATTTTTTAAAAAAGTTTGTTTGGTTCCAGAAATTCAGAAATATTTGCAAGATTTATCAAAAAAAAATTTATTTAAAATAACTAAGGTAAAAACCGAGAAGAAAAAATTTTTCTTTGTAAATATGCAATGTGAAATTTTCCAAAATTTGTTAACACAAAAGAAAAAAAGCCCAAACAAAGATTTTGCTAAAAATTTTATTAAAGGAAACAGCCTAAAAACTTGCAAATTAAAAATTTTTTTTAAATAGAACACGTTTTCTTGTTTTTAAAAACAACCAAGTCGGCACAAAAATGAATTGTAATTTCTATTGAAATTTTAAAATTTAATTGTTTAGATTACTTTTAACAATTTAATTTTTAAAATAAATTTAACTAATTCTTTTTTTTTTTAAAAAATAAATTTTTTAGCCACCCAAACTGAGTTTTAAAAAATTTTGGGTTTTGGGTGAAATTTTTTTAAAAAAATAAATTTAAGATAATAAATTAAGTTTTTTAAAAAATTTTACATATCTTAAATTTAATTAATTTATTGGTTTAAATTTTTAACTTTTTAAATTTCCAAAAAACTCATTTTCCTGGCCAAAAAAAATTTATACAACCTTATATTAATTGGGAAACCCAAAGGGGAAAAAAGGTCGTATCAATTTAAGGAAAAAATTTTAAATAATATTAAAACTTTAAATTATATTTTCCCTTTAATAAGATTTTTAATTTAACATTTAGATAAATTAACGAACCACTTTTTGTTTTTTGTTTTTGGTGCCGGGTTTTAAAATGATTTATTCTTTTTATTTTAATGGTTCCTATTAAAAAAGGAAAAGTGGCATGTAAATTTTTTCCAAAAAAAAAAATGGTAAATAAAATTTTAAAAGATCCGTTTTAAGAAATCTAAAATTTGTTTCCTAACCGATTTAAGGGAAAAAAATTTTAACGAAATGTTTTCTAGAAGCAGCTTTTTTGTTTGAACAGGGTTAAGACATGGAAAATTTTACATTATTTGGAAAAGTTTTCTGTATAGGCCCTCATAGAAAATAAATGGGGTTTTCGAAAAATTTTGGAATTGGAAACGGGAAAATTAAATTAAAGATTTATAAATTGGTCTTTTTAAATATTTTTATTTATAAAAAAAGGTGATATAAATAATAAAATGGACGGAAAAGAGAATTAAACATTAATTTTACATTTTTTAACAAAAAAAATTTAATTTTAAAACATTTTAATTTGTTATATCTAAACATTACCAAAGAAAAAGGGGGCATGGGTTTTGGAGGGTTTTTAACTAACTATTTCTTTTTCAAAAAAATGAATTTAAAATCATTAAACCAAAAGAAAAACTCAGGGTCAACCCACCCATCGGGAAAATATGGCCCAAAAAATTTTTCAAAAAAAGAAAAAAAAACAGGTTAAGCAAATTAGAACACCTAAACCCCTGCTTTAAAATTAACTGGGGGAAGGTTTTACATCCTTTTAACCAGAGGGACAACGTGAGTTGCCGGAAAATGGGGTTAATTTAAGGTTGCGTTCAATATCCTCCCCAATTTTCCTTTTTATACTTTTAGTACGGGTTACTGTTTTGGGTTTTGGTAAATTTGAATTTTCTTTTTTAACTTCTTAATAATTAACTTCATAATTACAATTGAAAATTTTCTCCAAAAATTCATAAATATTAATATAAAGGCCGCTTAAAACGGCTTTTCAATTTAAGGAAAATTATGTAATTATTTGACTTTGTCATTTTTCCCTAAAATTTTAAATAATCTATTGATAAATTAAAATAAATCTTTTCATTGTTTTTTTTCTGCTTTGATTATTCTTCAATTTATTTAGGATTCTCAGGGAATAAATCACATTTTGGCATGGGATACTTCCTTGTTTAAGGTAAACCGAGGTTCCGGGGTTACACCAATTATTTTTATTTTTACATGCCATTTTATCCCTTGCCTTCCAAAAAGTTACGCAAGAAAAATTGTTGAAAATTTTTCATAAGCACGCTTTTCTTGTTGAACGGTGGCACTGCAAAAGTTTTTTCTTTTTTGAAAGTTCTTTTTGTTTTCATGTTTTTAATTTTTTTTAATTTTACTTTCAACTTAAAATTAAAAAATATTAATTTGCATTGGTTTTTTAGTTTAATTTTTTTTTGGTTTTATGTAGCGGTGAATTTTAAAATTTTAATTTTTAAATTTTCCCAAAGTTAACCAAAACCAAGTAGTTTAATTTATTTTTTTATTTTTATTATATTTATTTTTAAAAAAATTGTTTTTATTATTTTTAATAATTACATGAAATCGCCTAAGAATTCCCCAACCCTGAACTTTCCCCAAACAAGACGAAAACTTTTCGAATTAAGTAAAATAAAGTTACAAACAGAATCCCATCTTTCAAGAACTTAGGGTTGAAAAAACCAACCATGGCACTTTGGAGGTAAGAAAAGTAAATTTTGGTATTCCCTCTTTTACCTTATATTTAATGTGGTCGTATTTTGGCCAACTTTGGATTTTCCCTTTTTTTAAAGGTCGGTTTTCCATGCTAAAAGGGTAAAGAACACCTTAAGATTCTAAATTTATTATACCAAGCAAACCTTTCCAATGGGTTATGGTAAAGGACCCCGTTTTTTTTTTAAAAAAAAAAATTTTAAATAAGCCATTGTTTTTAAAAAATTGGCAATTCTTTGCGAAATTAAATTCTTAAAATAAGGTTATTTAGGATTTTTCAGAAATAAAGAACCTTTTTTCTTTGTTAATGCTTGATTTAATTTTGTTCCTAAAAATTTTTTTAAAAAAATTATTTTACTCCGTTTTATTTAAATTAGTATCCAAAAGTTTTTTTAAATTTTGCATTTAAAAGCTATTTGTGAATATTTATTTTGTTTTCTTTTAGTTGATTAACCTTTTTTAGCTGTTTTTAATTTTTATTTTCCTCAATATAATTAAACAAAAATTCACTTTGATTTTTGGGGTTTTTTGAAGGTTTGGATTGGGGAAAATTTTAAAAAAGTAAGAAAAGTGAGTTGTAATTAAATTTTTTTTTAAAATTTAAACACAACACGTTTTTAGGTTATTTTTATATTAATTAATGGTCCGGTAGAATCGTAATTCCTTTTGGAAAAATGTTTAAAACAAGTAATTTGGAATTACCAAAACCTCGGAAATTCAAAGGGCAAAACGGTAAAAAATTTATGATTGGGGTGTTTTCCGGGATGGCAATAAAATCAATTTTTTTATTCACTTCTTTAAACTAAATTTAATGTGGTGGGTTTTTTGGCAATTTTGAAGATGAAAACTTCAAAAACATTATTTTTTCTTCTAAGGGTTTATCCAATTTTCTTTAAAGCGTTTGGTTATGGAAACGTATTTTGGTAAAATTAAGTAATGGAATTGTTAAAAAAATTTGGGAAGGACCACAATGTGATTCTTAAAATTATTATTGAATTTTAAAAAGTGAAGAATTTGCGTTGTAAAAAAAGGTTTTTTAAGTTCTCAAATTAAATTTTTTCTTTTTTAATTTTAAAAAAATTTGGGAGATCCAAAATTTCCCATTTACTTTGCCCATTTTAAAAAATAATTTGTCACATTTAAAACATTTTTATTTTTTACTGATTATTTTTCCTTTATAATTTACTTTTTTCATTGAATTTTTAGCAAAATTGAATTAAATTTTTAATTGAAAATTGAATTTGGAATTTTTTTTTAAAATAAACAATAGCAAAATTTAACTTGAACAAATTTGTTTAAAATGTTTCCCCGTAAAACCGTTTTAATTCCCAATTTTTCTTTAAAATTTGTTTTGAAAAAAATTTTTTGAATTTACCTTTGAATTTTTTGGGGCTTTTTTAATTGTTTTTGGTACAAAATTTTCTTGTTACTTTCAAAGGTTTTTCTGAAACTAAATTTAATTTTTCCAAAGAATTTTGTTGGGTATTTAAAAAAATTTAAAATTTAATAAAAAATTTTTTTGGTTTTTTTTTTCTTTTAAACTTTTGTTGGAAAATCCCAAAAATTTTAAAAAAGTTAAACTTTAAAGGATTTTTAAAATTTTTTCCCCAAAAAGGGGCCCTTAATTTAAAAAAAAAGTGTCAGACATAATGATTAAAGGGAAAGATTCCCATTTCGCCAATAACCCTTAAAAAATAATGGAAAATTTTAAAGTTGTTTTAATTTTTATTCCTAAATTTTAAATTTGTTTAAAAATGGGGAAGACTTTGAGAAAATTTGGTAAATTTTACCGTTTTCTTGAAATACAAAAAAAATAAAAATTTGGGAAACTTCTTTACAAAAAGGGAAGTTTTTTTTTTTGGGGTCTTTAAAAATCTAAATTTACTTCCCCAAAGGGAATTTTTTTTGGAAAAGGGCCGAACCACCAGCTTATTAATAAATTAGAAAAAACAATTCCCACCCTTTAATAAAAAAGGGGTTTTTTGTTCTCTAATAAATTTTAAAAATACGAAAAAACTGGGAAAATTTAAACAAAAGTTCCCAAAAACCGGGCCAAAATAAAAAATAAAAAGGAAGGGATTTGTATGGAAATGCAAAGGTAGGAAAATAAAATAGATAAAAATAAAATCAGTTTAATCACATATCAGTATTATTATTAATTATTATTGTTTGAATTATTTGGTTTAAAATATTTAATAATTTTTTCTTGCTTTACCGCCTTTAAAAGACCTTTTAATTCCGCATGGTATTCAGCTGTGGCAACTTCAATTTTCCTTTTAAAAGCAAGGCTTCTTTCCAAAAACGGGTCAATTTTAACCCGTTTTTAAGTACTTTAAGTGGTAACACATTTTTTTTCCGTTTGGGAACCAATTTTTCTTTGTTTATATTCGACATTGTAATCAAACCAGGTGAAGATGACACATGCTATTTACTCAAAGATCATGCGACATTTAGCAATTTTAATCAGTCGAATGAGCACAGTTGCAACAACGGTGGCACATATCAAATCTTATTGTTAGACGGGATGTCTAGTCTAGACTATATGTAGACGTATAGATATTATAGTCTAGACTATAATATAGAATGCATATACGTAAACCAAATACATATTTAAGGTGTACTAGTCCATATATGGACTGCAACCTATTTTTAAATTATATTCAAAATCGTGAATTATTAATCCGCGAATACTAAAATTTTCGGCCGTGATTACAGAAAGTGGTCTCAATTTTTTCTTCCGCGAATACTGAAACCGCGAATAAGAAGCTTTTACTGTAATTTGATGTTTCGTCCATTCTATCATCTCTAGATAAATTACATTTATAAAAGATATAATAGAAATACAATAACAAACCCACCTTTAACTAAAAACACAAACTAAAAAACAGCCACAGAAATCAATCCACAGGAGTGTATCTAGCTTTTACATAGGGCTCTAAAAATTTCAACCTAGCGAACTATCACATGGTTAGCTGATAAATATCCTCGCTTCCGGCACCAAGTCTTTAACAAATCTATCTTTAACTACGAACACATTAATTTTAAAAATTGCCTTCGAGTAGGACTCTACAGAGACCACTCTATATTCTAAGGAAATAACTATGGAAAACAATCCACAGGCGTGCGTCATTTATAGTATATAGGAATCTGAACTAATTCATAATTCTGCCGTCTGAGAAGAAGTTAAACTTATTAAAAACATCCCTGAGCGCGACAAAATTCGAAATGATGCATGCTTGAGCCGTCGGATCCTAGACAGATATCAAAATAAATAGAATTAAGACGCAATAATACGCTCCCATATGTATGTTTCTTATAGTAATTTCGAGAACTTTAAATTGAATTATGAGCTTAATATAAACCTGTCAAATTCTACTTCAGGTTAAAAGTCTTGTTTTAATGTCCTCTTTCGTTTGGTAAAGCTATTTTTTGTGTGAAAATGTGTCTAATATGAATAATTTAAGCTACAAGATATTACTACAATATCTATTAGCTGCAGTTATTCATATTTGACAATACAATGACAACTTATTTACAAAATATTAGATTATTTACATCAATAACAAGTTGTTCCAAAAGTGTTTGTCGGATGTTGCTCTGAACAGCTGTCCGTGTGACGTAATCAGAAACAACTGTTTAGAACAGTTCGGAGTAAGTTCAACAAATAAACCTATTGTTTAGCCATATAACAATATTCGCATGGCTATAAATGAAATTTTTAACAATTTTAAAGACCTTTTTTGCTCATTGAGTAAAAGCTAAATGAAATCGAATACTCTCATCAACCGTAATTAATATTTCTTCATAATTTGTATCTTTTCTATTTTTTCTCTGAATTAATTAAGGAAGCAGGAATTTAGAAAAATGTATTTTTACATGCAATTTCTCTATGGGTAAGCCATTCAACACTCAGTATACTATATTCTTTGACGAAATAAAAATTTAAATTTTTCCGATTTTATTGTAAATCATGCATTTTGTAGGTTTTTAAAAGCTAAATACAAAAATTTAAGTTCTGTTTCGGTTTCTTTTAAGAGGTTTAGTAACATTTTCAAGTTGACATTTGCCGTAAGTTTTTGACGTTTCCCTGTATGAGCCTACCTTTGTGTCGCGTCGGAAGCGCTCCTATAATTTTCTACTGCATTCTTGTTTCAAATGGATCATAGTATAAAACAGTTTAACTCCTTCCCTAACCACAAGGTAGTTCCGGTGAAAAATGTTTAACCAAGAGGTAAGGCCTCTTGTTTACAAAAAAAACGTTAAACCCCTGCTCTTGCATTGGCTAAGCTCCGACGGTATGCGAGGGCCGCGAATCCGTACAGGTAACCTATAGGAAGAATAATAAAACACAGATCTAATAGTTTAAATTTATTCTCCCCCAAAAAAATGGAAGGCGTGTGTACTTATCAGAATGTGAGACATACAAACATAAAGCATAAAATAAAGAAAGTAAAAGTAAACTCAGATTGAGGACCTAAAGTTCGCATGTTCAAACAACAATAAAATATATAGTAGTTTAGTTTTCCTGAAGGAAAAACAAACAATAAAAGTAAGCTACCCTGCAACAATGTAATGCTACGCTGACGTAACAATACAATCGACCCAAAAATTGAATGACAAAATGCCTACAGGATTTCATCAGTAAATAACAAACATAGTACATCCCTTAAAGTTTCAAAACTCACCCAGCATTCCACAAGAGAATCGTATTTATCTCGTCAAAAATATCCTTCGTCATTGGGAATCCTTCTAACTTCGTATATTCCTGGTCGATGTCATTAAACACATCAAAAATACCTGTAACCTGTCTTATGGGAAAATATTCGTGAAATCAGAGCAAATCATTATTGCAGGCAGCAACAAACATAATTAAATTACGATGGCCACATCTGGTATTGGTCAACCTAACGACCATCCGGAAAACCAAAAACTATTTCCGGGTCTTAAATAAGGCGGTAGCACCAACCATGGAGTCCAGTAACAAAAAGAAACTGGAAGCACACATCGCCGGGATAGTATCCAAAAAACCAAAAATAAATCCGTCAATATGTACGACGATGGTCCAACTTTCACACAAGCAACGGCTAACCATCAGTTCCATCGAACTAACTCGAACTTCCAAAATCAATGCACCCCTGACATCACATATGTCGACCTCTACCAATACCGCCTTTCGTAACCAATCACGCCATATCAATATGGCGTCAAAACAAAACTTGCTGGCACAAAATAAAATTTCCATATCCGATAAGCGCGATACCACGCGCCAATATGAAAACCAACAAGCGTCCAAAAATTACAATAAATGAATCCATAAAATCCAAAATGAGATCCACATTTTCCCATTATTCATAAAAAAACTAATTACGAGAACGACACAGGACAAACTTGTGCAAACTAAAGTTATTCAATCCATATCACGTAAAACAATTCTTACCCATTAAAAATCCTTTAATTGGAAAGGTAAAATTAAAATTATTATAAATTGGCTTGCACGAGTGTAACGTAGAAAATGGCAATCTGCTTACGATATGAAAATAATAATTTAAAAATTCAAAATTCCACGTGCTATGGTTCGTACTAGCACAAAGAGCAAAAATACGAATCATAAATACGGAATTTAACAAAATTCTGAAACAAGTAGCAATTTACATTTTAGGAACCACTGATTTTATCACTTCGACAGTATTCCGACATTTGACATGTTTGTAAACAATTAAACGTGGTTGTAATCAAGTCAATTTTTGAAAAGTGTATTTTTAAATTAGTAATTTGTAAAATAAATAACAATGGAAAAGACACGTTTGCTTGATCTTGCATCGGCAGACGATGAGGCGACCAGTATAGTCCCAGTGGTGGTGCATACTTGTAATAATTTATTAGAAAATATATGGTTGAAAAATTATAAAACGCTGATGGATTTGGACAAAAACTATTCTGAAGTACTAATGCCGCAATATTCTTTAAGCGATTTCTATGTTCATTTTAAAATGGAGCGTTCGACAATGGAGGTAATGTAGACAAAGTAAATTGTTCAGAATTTTGCATGTGCACAGATTTATGGCTTTGTGTAGTGTGGGCACTGTCAGCATTCATGGAATATAATTTATGTTATAAATACTTTCTAATTGGTTATTTGTAGCAACTTATAAATATTGTCGGGAAACACATGGATCCCAAGAATTATTATACCACTCCGTTACAAACGCAAGTGTTGTTGACTGTATGCAAATTGGTAAAAGGGGAGTCGTTTGTAGCAATAGGTGATACATATGGTTTGTCGGCATACACAGCGCAATATTGTTTTGTAAATGTAGTAACAATATTGGCTACTTTAATAAGTGCATATATCAATTGGCCCAGTGCAGCAAGTTTAGAAAATGTTAGATGTGTAAGTAATATCAAGAGTATTTATATTATTTTTAAAATTTTACATTCTTTAGGATTTCGATCGTTCCTATGGAGTACCAGGAATAATTGGTGTCATCGATAGTTGTCACATCCCGATAATGGAGCCAAATAATAACGGAAACGATTTTTACAATAAAAAATGCTATCACAGTGTAATCTTACAGGCTGTGTGTGATAATAAAAACAGATTTACGGACGTGTTTATAGGCGCACCAGGAGGAGTTAGTAATTCATGTGCTTTTCGAAACTCTCCTCTGTTTAAAAATGCTATGTTTCATAGTTTGATTCCAACAGCAAATCATTTAGTTAGCAATACTAGTTTTCCTATAAGTAAATTTTTGATGGTGCCATTTAAAAATAATATTATAAAAAATAATAATGACCTACGATATAATCAAAAATTATGCACAGTTCAGTCTGTAATAGAAAATACTTTTAGTTTGTTGAGAAACAAATTTAGTATATTAAAATACTTGGAAATGAGTAATATTAATCTAATTAAAAATACAATTGTCTCTGCTTGCATTCTTCATAATTTTATTTTAGTAGAAGAAGGTCATTGCAGTGATTACGGTAATGACTATGTAGATGTAAAACCCAACAATACTTCGAACTTTATTGACTATGAACGTAGAATGCAAAATGTTGAAAGTGGTAGACAAAAAGAAATTGTATTGTCCAAATGTTACAACAATAAAGAAAATAAGGAAAAATTGCATTGCAAACCTATTGTCAAACCATGAAGTAAATTTTAATTTTTATATTATGGGTAATGTTATTCAAACATTTTATAATTTTTCAGGAAACATTTTTCCTTTGAATTTAAGAAATTTATTATGAATATAAATATTTGATTTGGCACGAATTTATTGCTTAGTTTTCAAAGAAACTTAAATTTCAACTTATACTTTTTTGTTAGGGCTTATTTCGTCTATTTACATCTGATGAACTGTTAATGTAAGTTGCTCCGGTTCGAGTCCGGGTAGAGCTCACTTTGCAATGCTATCTCCGTGCTTCGGAAGGCACGTAAAAACGGTGGGTCTCCTATGTTAATGAATTGCCATCATTAACAATATAAAAATTAGATAACAGGCACATCTGAGGCCAACCTAGCAAGCTACTTCAGATGTAAAACAAATTATATGTTCAGAGTACTAGCAGCGACTTTGGAACTTATCCGGGGTTGCTGCTGGAAAACACAGGTCGTAGACCTCATGTAAGAAAAAATCTTTATTAAATTAGTTCCTTGTTAGCCTTGTCGATATTTTGAAGATTGTCAGTTCTTTTGGCTTTAGCGAAGACTCTCGTGTATTTTTATTAATATAAGACTAAACTTCCTTACCTTGGTATTGAAATACATTGCCTTTAATTTTGTAAATACATTTGTGATTGCTTGAATAATTACTTTGAGTTATAGATAATATACAATTATTGTTTTATTTCTAATCTATGATTAGCTTCCGTTTGGTGTATTGTGAATCACTAGACCAACATCCATTGACAGTGAGTATTTGTTTACAGATACCATTGCACATCTAATAAACATGTAGGATATAGTCCAGTGATACCTTCACAAATAGCTTACTAAAATAATTCACCAAAAACAAAACGATGTTGCGGTCAAAAAACGAAATCTTTAATTTGATTGAAAGAAACAAAGAGAACCTTTCAACTGAAGCTCAAGCTTGAATCTTTTCACAGAATCAAATTACACTAAAATTAAGTAAACATTTTCTTTAGACAGCTATGACCAACCATTTCAGAGAAAATTAAAAATTTATACCACATACTTCTGATACTTTTGCAATTTAAATGTTAAGGGTCCTCGCAGTTTAGTCCTGGTGTCGGCAACCTTTTCGTACTAGAAAGCACATTTCAAAATTTTGGAAGCACTGGGGGGTATCCTCAAGTATGTGGGGGTCCGAGGAAAAATTAGAAATATTTTCTAGGTTTTGAGCACCTTATAAATGCATCAGTTAGCAGATTTAAATTACCTAGGAACTAAATTTTCAATGCACATTTTTTTCCATGTTCATTGTACCCAAGTGATTTACAAGTAAGTCAAGTTATGGCACAATAATTATCTGTAAATCCTCGCGTATAACATCTTTCTATTAGAGTCTAGACCTAAGGCAAGAGTTAATTAACCCTGATTGCGATTTTCACCATGTTTTTTGTAAATTATGCAAGATAACGATGCGATATCTATACACAAAAAAATTTGCGGACGATCTACAAATTTGGTTAAAAAACGACTTTAAGAATTAATTTGAAATGCAATTTTGTCACTGGCTCTTTTGAACTGTATCGAAATGAAAATAGGTTGTTGTGACAGTTAAGATACCTGAATCTCGATTTTTACAACGAATTATGAAAGATAAGGGTCTAATTAACAAATAAAAAAATAAAATTTGTGGTTAGTTCACAGATTTTGGAAAAATACACTTTTAGGTTGAATCTGAGATTTACCGTAGTTGCGTTTGTCAAAATCGATTTTTCACTACGCTACGGCCGCTTTAAACCGTTTTGACAATCGCTTTACTCATTAAAATATCCCCCTAAAACGGTCCAACTCGACAAAATGTGAATGTTGATCCGACGAATCTCAGGGAGCGACTGGTAGCTCCCCACGGCTTGCGCCTGTCTACCCACGTACAGTGCATGGACGGATGGTAGAATGTTTACCATATTTGGAATAATATTACGCAATAATACATTTACATGTTTTTCTTATGGGATAATCGTAATTTTCAAAATTGCAATGTGGTCTTATTAGAAGTCCCACTAAATTCATCCTCACCCTAAAGAGATTATATTTTTATGTTCTTTCGTTTAGTGAACCAATTTTTATAGGAAAAAGTGTACTTTCGAGTCAGGGTTAACTCAGAGTTAACTCTTGGCTAAAGTGGATAATAACGCAACAACCAAAATATGGGCGCCGCCAAGAGAAGGCATTTTACTCCCCCTAAAATAGTCAACATCTTATGAATTAGATCTAAATCAAAATTAATCTAATTATTTTTTTATAAAAATAATAAAGAAAATTAATAATATCTTGAACCGTAATACTGTAAAAACCTAGATATGATAGAGGGGGGGGGGTCGATTTCGATCAGTCGACAATCGATTAATTCTTTGACTTAGATCTGAAGGGACTAATATTATAAAACATTAATTATAAAATTAGCCTTAATCGGTACTACAATAATGATTATAAAAGATATTCAAATTTACCCCAATACTAAATTAATTCAATTTTAAATTTATATAATTTAGTTGTCCAGCCCACTATATTAAAAAGTGAAAATGGTAACGCTATCTACGTTTAGTAACAGGTGGCGGAATAGTGAGTTGGATGCGCGTTGGCAAGTCAGAAGAAGTGGTAATCAGAATCAATCTGAAGAAGTACACACGTAAAGCACATGTCATATAGGCTGGTACCAGTCTCTGGCAACGTCACATTGTCGGCTGCTACTCGTCAGTTCTAGTAGCACAGTTTTTAATGTGTTTTAATAATAAAAAATCTTTACTTTTATTAAAAGCTTCAACGAACTCTTCTAAGCCACAAGTAATCGGAAAGTTTTCCATCTTGAGCTTACTGAGACATCAGATTGATTTAATTAATTTTCATTTAAAAATTTTTCCATACATTATATAGTAATTTTTTTGCTATAATTACCAGCATAACTGAAGTTAATTAGGGAATTAAACTGGTTAACTTTTTTAAATCATGAAAAAAACCAAGATTATGTTTAGTGTTTAATTTTCGAAAATTGTGAATTATTTAATGGCCGGAATTATCATCATCCAAAACGGTTGCTTGAGCTAAAACGGTGTTTTAGCAGTAGGAAAAAATCGAATTATCACCGAAACTTATGGGTAGGCTCCATGATTCCCCCCTGACTTTCTTTAAAATTGATTATTCGCATAAAATTCTTTTGTAAGCTCTAAAGTTTTTGTTAATTTTTTAAAATTATTATTTAAATTAATTAAAAAGTTTTCAAGAAAAAAATTCCTAAATTATAAGCTATTTACACTGAGGTGCCCCCTTCGGTAAACTTTTTTGTTAAGGTTGTTCTCGAACAAATTTTAGTATTAAAATTATAAGTACTACCTATATTTTTGTCTACAAAATTTTGAACCGTGGTTTATTAATCATAAATACTTAATTTAAAATAGGTTTGAAAACAATGAAAATAAATATCAATAAGTTTTTAATCATTATGGGCAAATAAATTTTAAAGTTTCGGTGATCTAAACTAAAAATCGTTTACCATTACCTTCCTGTCTACGAGTAAAATGAGTGCTTAAGGAGCATAATTCAAAATTCTTGAGAAATTACAGCATTTTAAGAAATGATTTTTAAATATTTTAAAAATTTACCAAATAAATTTAGTCTAAAATTTAGAAAACTTGGTTAAGTTTGGAAATATTTAGGAGTAAAAAAGTGTTTTATAATGAAGAATTTCTTTATTCTGAAAAAATCCAGATTTAACTTAGGAAATAAAGACTGCCACTATAGCAGCCAATCACACTTTTTACTTTCTGAAAGGATAGGTTTACTTATTGTCCTTTTCAAATTTGCGCAAGTTTTTGTGCTATTTTGAATCATTTCTGGCACTTGAAATGATATTTCAGTAATAAAAAGCTTGGCACATACCATAGAACACTGTTTTATAAACAACAGGTATTTTGAAATTTTGAATATTTAACATTTCTACTCTCAATTTAATTAATAAAGTATAAGAAACAATGTAATTGTGTCAAAAATAGTTAATTTATAGCAATAGAAAAATAATTTCTAAAGTACTTTTTTATCAAAATTTTGCATAATGGAATGCTTAAATTTAGTCCTTTACAACCTAAAGCTGCATAAATCTATTTTGATTTTTTCGATTCCCAAACCAAGGAATTTTTATGATTAAAAACGTCTTCGTCCATTTCTAAACCAGGTTTACATAGGTATTTTAAATTTTGAATTTTATGCTCTATCTACTCTATCTTTAATTATTTAAATTTTTAGACTTGTTTAAATTTTGGGGAGCAACAAAAATTATGTGAGCTTTATCCAAAACATTTCTGGTTTGTTCACACTCTAATAAACCTATTTTATTTGTTTTACTGATCTCTTTTCCTAAAGGTAACATAGCAGGACACATTCCCAAACCTGGTTTACAAGCACAACAATATTTGATATTTATACCGAGTCTTAAGCCGATTCAAAAATAAGTATTAATTATCGAATTTGGATTTCCGACCCATCCTAATATTAAATTATTTAAATATCCATATCTTTCTTTTAATTTCTTAATTTGTTCATTAAAATAGCAAAGAAACTTCTTACATTGACTACAGGAACAGATAATCCATCTAATTTTTGTATTTTATTTGTTTTAGTTTGACAAAATCACTAAAGCAACATACAGAAAAATTTTCCCCCCTGGTTTACAACATTACAATTGTCCGATACTGGATCAATCATAACATTTAAATAAGTATTAATTATGTTTGCTGCACCATTCCGTAATATTAAAAGGCTTGGTCAATTTAAACATATTTTTTATGCTGAGACATGTAGCTTTAATTTAAAATATTATTTACAAACTTGTTTCAATTCTACTACTGTCACAAAATCCATTTTTTTTTCTTCACGTAAAATTTTGGAATATTTATGTAAAAAAACCAAATTTAAATTTGTAAAAGTTAACTCAAATGTTAAATTACGCTTGTCCCACACTGGATCAATAATAACATTTAAATGAGTGTTAATTGTGTTTGCTGCAGACATTGCCGGGATTTGTATTTCCAAACAAGGCTTGGTCATTAATAAGATATTTTTATGCTGAGACATGTAGTTAAGTTTAAAACTATTATTTTTACAAACTTGTTTCAATTCTAATGCTGTCCACAAAATCGATTTTATTTCTTCGGACGTCAAACTTTTTGGAATGACGCAATGTCGCCCAACCAAATTTAAATTTGTACATGAAGTTAAACTAAAGTGTTTTATATTGAAAACTATTTCTATTTTTAATAAGCTACTCATAATCGTATGTCAATAATTTATTTATTAAGTTTCACTGCCTATTTGATAAAATTTATATTCAAATAAGAGTTTCATTTAAATTAATGAAATAATAATTTATTATAAAGGATAACTGCTTTCAAAACAAAATTATGGAATTGTATTTTAAACACTTTAAAAAAAAAACTTAAATATAAAAATATACAAATCAGTTCTTTTATATACATACAACTATATAAATATTAATCGATTAGGATAACAGAATCTGAAAATAAAATAAAATTGAACAAGGAAAATAAAGTACAAATGGTTCTATTTACCTGTGTTTGAATTCACATTAGGAGTGTTTGGTCTAGGGTCTCCAATTGTTGATATTGTAATTTCTGAATTGCCATGTATTGAAGTCAATAATCTATGTTGCTCTTCTTTTTTTGATAAAATTATTTTTTTTGCATTTATTTTTTCAACAGATACTGAATTTTGTTCTGGTCTTGCTGTTGTTTGTTTCCCTTATCGTAAATTGCCCTAGCTAAAGTATTCAATAAAGGTCTTTCTCTTGCTATATTATTCTCATCAGAGTTACTAATTTGAGCATTCATAACTTGTTTATTTAAATGAAAGGGATTGATATTGGTAAGAGGATTATTCAGTAGAGAAGCATTTGTTTTAGCAGAAATAATTTTCGCTGTTCCTGCAGGATAAGATTGGTTCATTCGAATGTTATTTGCATTACGTCGAAAATTATTGACAAGGGTAGAATTTAAATTAGGGCGAAAATTAGGAACTTGGGAAGAATTGGCCAAATGACCATTTTTGTTCACAGCTAGAGTTGCTATGTTTCCAGGTGGCATCCAAACATTTGGAGTTATTATTGTAGAGTTGTTGTTGGCTTTGTTATTTAACACACAAAAATTTTTAAATTGTTGATCAGTTACTTTAGCATTAGGTAAATTTGAAATTCCACTGGGACCTGCTGCAGAGGCATTTTTTACTTGCTTTTTACTTTGCTCCGTTTCTTTTTAAAAAATTAATTCAAAATTATTAAATATTATTAAAACATAAATATCATCGACTTACTTTCTTCGTCTTCCTTGTAATATTCTTCCCAAGCTGATTTCATGTCATCAGCATTTAGCCCCTCGTCAGGTCTATCTTCCAACAAAGATTGATGTTCGTGATATTTAAATACACAATCAGGGTACTTTTCAATGATCTTCATTAATATTGCATCTTTAGCTACGTGAAGCATTGGTCTAGGCTGGTTAGCTTTAAAATTAAACCTAACAGGATATTATAAAATATTAAAATTGAATAAAAAATGTTGAAGTTACAAATTTACCGATACATTAGTTGCAAATCTGAACTGCTGTAATGTCTGGAAACTTGCGTTTCATCTATCACACGCCGAGCCACTGCTAACTTAGTTATTTGACGTTCATATAAAACTTCTTCCATAGCTCCCTAAAGTAATAAGTGTTTTAAAAAAGAAACAAGCTATTGTAATCACAATAATTTGAAGACATATTACACTGGGGAACAGCCATTTTGTTGTCTTAGATCTGCAACTTGTTCTTAACTAATTTTTGGTCTCTGAATTCAAAACTGTTAGCAGTTTTTCTCTATCACGTCAAGTTTTAAAAACTACAAACTTAAAAACTACAGGATACTCTCTCTTTACCCTAAAAGTCATACAAACTGGGCATACAAAGGAAAATAAAGTGGGTTCTAACCAAACGTATTAGAATAATTTATTCATTCAAAGGTTATTATAATATTCAAAGTTACATTGTGTTTATACAAATAATAAAAACAAAGATATTAGGGTACAAATTTTCGCTTATAACTTTTCCTACAATGTTCAATCTGGGGACATTCGCTTGATGCTCAAACAGTAGTCAGCCATCATACTGACATCCCATCTACCTTGCCTCCATGACCTTCAAATCTTGGTGGAATCGCTCACCCTGTTCATCGCTAACAGCACCAAGATTTTTTGGAAAGTTAGCAAGATGGCTATGTAAGAAATGCAGTTTGATACTCATGTTACAGCAAGCTTTCTAAAGCTCTCTAAGAGTAGTTGAACAATTTCTACGTAATTCTGGGCTCGTGTATTTCCTAGAAAGTCCTTGACAATACTTTTGAATGCCAACCAAGCATTCTTTTCAAGTTCGGTCATTGTTTCTATGAAACGTTCATACTTTTGACTGTTTTACTGTTACTGCTATTGTTTTACTGTTATACTGTTTTATATACTTAAAACAGTCCCCTTCAGTTGACAAAGCTCTAACAAGTTGCTTTATTAAACCAGGTATGTTGTGGAAATACACAAAATAGGCTTCCCTGACAAAATTACTGATGTTTGTCCGTTGACTGGGAATGGTAAAACTGCCACATATATAAAAAAAAACGAATCGGGCTGTTTAAGCACTTACGACGCAAACTACCAGCGGCAGACATAAAGAAACTTTTTCGTTAATATATAAATAAGAAGTAAATACTGCTAATCTTGTGTAAATACAAATTCTTGCACTACGCTAGAAACCGGCTTCACTATATCAGAGCGTCAGAAGCGTAATCGCATTCACAACTGTAGAAAAAAAAACTTGACGTGATAGGAAAAAACTAATTACAGTTTTGAAATCAGCATGTGAATTTACCTCTAAAACAGCCTAAAAATCGAAGTCAACAGAAATTAAGTTACAAATTGTTCCCCAGTGTTATCAGTATGAGATACATTGCCTCAAATTTGAAATCGTAAATTTAATTAAAGTAACTTGATATAAAAACGCAACTTTAAAATTTATTTAAAATAGTTATATGAAAATGGTAGTTGCCTAGCTCAAGTGGCACAGACTTGTTGGTAAAGAGAAAAAGTGCTTCAATTCTTCCCACAAAGGAGGAAAAAACATTTTACTTCAAAATAATATACACAATCTTTTCTACCACCCCGAGCGTTTCTTATTAATTATTAAAAATTTGCATTAATTTCTCATACTTACCATTGCAACTAATCTATAAACAAAACATTCTTTCACTTGACCAAAACGATACATCCTAAAAATACTCTGGCTATCAACTGCTGGATTCCAACTGACGTTCATAAGGATTACTCTATTGGCAGCCATCAAATTAATTCCAAGACAAGCCACTCGATAGGATAGTAAAAACACCCTTGAAATAAAAACAATTAAAACATGTGCAAAATAGTTCAGTCAAATTGTGAATTATTAAAGATGTAGTTGATATAATTCTATACAAATTGTAATTATGATATTCCAAGTATAGAAAGTTTACTTACAACACCAAATTCATTAACAAGTACTAAGCATTAAGTAAAATAAAAGGCGAGAAAACTTGGCAAAACACAAGTTTTTGCTAAATGTTCTTGATTTTCCTGCCCCCTAAGTATTAAATTTGTTACTAAAATATTATATGAATTCTACCCAGTACAGTAGAACCCCGATTATTCGTGGGCGGATTATCCGTGAAGCGGTTTATCCGTGGGCGCATTATACATCGATTACCGTCAGATTATTATGCGTGCGGCCTCTTGTCCGTGCGGCGTCAGCGGTTTATCCGTGGACATTCGCAACTTTAGTAGTATACTATGTGAAATCAAATGTATAGAATTTATGCTTACTTCAGAGCTGCACTTGGATTACATACAAAGCTATTTAGTGTATTTTTTTTGTAATAATTTAACAAAAAACGTCAATTATTATTATCTGTGCTTTTCAATTATCCGTGCAGAGCACCGTCCCGGTCGGCCCGGATAATCGAGGTTCTACTGTACTTGTCTATGCAACCAGGCGTTAGGTTTCTTAAGAGAGATATAGTCCTCATTTGCACCACAGTTAAGCAATATTAAATTAGAAAGTGTCTGTATTGCATATTGGTTGGAATAAGATTAAATAAAGCTTAAATTTTAAGTGTAGATGATATAAACAAACATAAGACAAATATATTGTCACATATGTCCACCCTGTATTTAAATAAATTAAAGTAAACTCAATAATGTAATGAACAGGAACACCGTCATCAAATAGCTTAAGGTGGTACCATCAAGTAAGGACAGAAATGGAAAATTTCCATGAGAAAATGTGTGGTTGAGAACGAATTGTTTAATGTAAAAGTAAGTTAGTCGACAATGGGTAGTCGTAAGTGGAAATTGGAAGGTGCAAGTGACTCGTAAGGCTATGAAGCCCGTAAGGTTATTTGAGATGAATAACCAATTTTAATAGCATGTAAGAAAAATAATAAATTTTATAATGGAAATATTAGTTTATAGAAATTATGTAGAAAAATTGATTAATATAATAATTGTTGTCCAAACCGTATTTAACCAATAAGCTACACCCCAACCTCCTTAAATAAATCTTATTGCGACATGGTGTAAGGCTCAAATAACCATTTCCGCGACAATATTATAAGTTTGGTTGTTACTCTAAAAAACCGCAATTTTACATTTCAGAGAATAACGGCTCTAACAAGTCTTTTAGTTACAGACGGTGGTGATGCAACGCCCCACTCTTTGGGCAACTTTAACGAAATGGTTACTATGGTTTTTATGTAATATAAGCTCATAATAAAACATATTCAATATTTTTTTATTGACTCCATCTTTATATTACAATTTGTCCAAGAACAATAAGCAATATTGACTCGAAGATCATCCCAATGCATTTGCGAGTGATCTACTCACTACGCTACAGGTGAGGAAACTTAAGCGGTATGATGTGATGAACTTACCATACATTAAATTAGAATGAAATTATTTTTAACTTATGTATTGTTAAAAACTTAGTAATAAAAACTTATTCAATACAGTAGAGCGACGATAATCCAAACTAATTGGGGCCAAAGGTGGTTCGGATTTTCAAATATGCTAAATACACAAAAATACAAGTATTGGATACAAGAAATAAAATACCTCCATACCAGAACTCAAAAACAGTATATTTCTTTAAACTTAAAACTCTATTTGATTGCACAAAATTCAATTTTGCACCGCGACTACGTTTTTGCACACTTATTCTTCTAAACCCTTGAATTCTCTTTGTTTTGATTTTTTGACGTTCGGATTACCGGACGCTCTACTATAATAATAATAGGGATGTTGCATGATTTTGGAAGTATTTTTTTTTATAAACTTTAGGTGCTGGTTTTTACAGTTTTTTCAACAAAAAAAATTATAAAAAATGATTTTTGAAACCGTGTTTTTAGTGCGATGACGTCACAAACTATTTTGTTTAACAACTGGCAACACAGCAAATGCAGTTTGTCTTGATAATGTAATTTTCAAAGGTATTTTTTTTTTCTTTAAATTTTTTTTTTTTGATTTTTAGTTGGATTAGGCGCTCCTAAATAATAATAGGGATGTTGCTGATTTTGGGATTTTTTTTAAACTTTAGGGGGTTTTACAGTTTTTCAAAAAAAATTAAAAAATGATTTTTTAAACCGGTTTTTAGGCGAGCGTACAAATATTTTGTTTAAAATGGAACACAGAAATGCATTTTCTTATAATGTCCACCCTTAATTAAAATAATTTTTAAAATAAAATTAAATAAACGGGAATGTTTTACCGATTTCCCAAATTTATTTCCAGAGCGATTTCAAATTTACAAAATAAATAAAAAAAAAGGTTAATTTTATCAACCTAAAAAAAGAAAATAAAAGGCAATTTTGATTAAATCCGATTACCCGATGTTTTAATTGGATTTTGGTTTTATTTTTTATTAAAAGAAATTTGGATAGTCGGGTAAAGAATTATTTTCAAAGAAAGAAATTAAAAATTGTAAAGGAAAGAATTTTTAAAACTAAGGTTTTTTTTTAAATTACCCAACCAAAACCGGGCTCAACGGAAATTCCAAAAGGGATTTCCCAACGGAGGGGGGCAAGGGCCAAAAACCCTTTGAACCAATAGGGTTTTAAAAAAAAATAAATTTTAAATAAAAACCCAAAAAAACCGAATTAAAACCCAAAGCGGATTTTTTTAAAAAATAAAAAAAACCCAAATTTTTAAATTTTTGTTTTTTTTCTTAAATTTTTTTTTAATTTTTTAAAGGAAAATTTCAAAAAAAGGGTTAAAGGGCCCGTAAACTAAGGGAGTTTGGCGAATATTTATTTAAAATTTCAAAAATTTTGAAGGAAAAAAAACAAGAATTTTTAAAGGGTTTCATTTTCCGCACAAAAACCTTAAAAAGGAAAATTAAAAAAATTTTAATAAAAACAAAATGGAATAAAATTTTTCCAAATTTTTCTTTGGAAAATTTAAAATTTTATTTAAAATTTAAAATTTTTTAAAAAAAAAATTTAAATTAAACTTGAAATTTTTTAAATTAAATAAAGGTTTTTAAAATTTTTTATGTGGCTAATTTAAAATTATAAACCGTATTAGCGAAAAAAATTTAAAAGGGTAAAAGAAATTGAAACCAAAACATGAATAAATTTTCTTTTATAAAGTTTCAAATTTAATTGGAAAAGAAGAAACAAATGTTTTATTTTTCCCAAAATTTTTTGCTTTCCCAAATTGAAACTTTTACAAAAAAAATAAAAGGAAATTTCTAAAATTTTGGGAAGGCTAACTTAATTTTTCCAAATTATTTTTTTAAATTTAAAATTTGAAATTTTTAAAGTTGAAAATTTAAAAATTTTTTTGGTTTAAATTAATTTGATTTATTTTCAAAAAATTAATAGGGAAAAGTTATTTTTAAAAAAATCAATGGCAAAACCCAAATTATAATTTTTTTTTAAAATAAATTTTTTTTCAATTTATAAAATCTAAATTTTTCCAGATTATTTACCAGATACCCCAAAAACATAATTGGTAAAAAGGGAAAGTTTGATTTAATTTCTTTTGAATTCAAAAATTTTTTTATAAAAAATGAAAAAAACCATATTTTTCCCAAAAAAAGAAATACAATTTTTTAAAAAAATTTAAAAAATAAAAAGATGTATTAATTTATTTTAAAATTAGTTTTTTGGCCCTTTTAAAACCCTTTAAATTTAAAATTACAAAAAAAATCATTAAACAGGAAATTTTTTAAGTTATTTGTAACTTTAATAAATTTTAAATGTTTTTTAAATTTTTTTTCCTTTAACTGTTGATTATAAATAATGATATTTTTAAAGTTAAAAAAAGTTTAAAAAAATTAATTTAAATATTTGAAAAAAACCAAAGTAAAAATTTTAAAATTTCACATTTTAAAATTTTTTTAAAATTTAAGGAAAACCGAATTTAACTCCCTTTTTTTGTTTTTGATTTTAAAAAAAATCGGTTTTAAACTTTTATGTTAAAAATTTACCTTTACAAAAAAATTAATTTGTCTCAATTTATTTTTAAACAAATTAATAAAATTATGAAAAAAAGGGTTCTAAATTTTAAAAAATTTTTAATAAATTACAAATACAATTTTAAATTTTAAAACCAAACTTTTGGCCTTATGTATTCAAAAAACAAAAAAGTACAACCCTTTTTTAAAAATATTCTGGCCCAAAACCTAAAATTAACCCTTAAAAATGATTTAATTTTTCCCTTTAAAAAAAAATTATAATAAAAAACTTTAACCAAATTCATTAAAATTTAAAATTTTTCTTTGGGCCATAAATGTTATTTTGAAAACATTAAAAAAATTGGGAAATTAACTTTAATAAAATTATCAAGTTTGTTTATTATTTGGTTTTTGGGCCTTTTTTTTAAAAAATTTAATAACAAAAAACAAAATTTTTTTAAATTTAAAAAAGTTTATAAAGGCCCTTTAAATTTTAAAAAAAAAAAAAAAACAAATAAATTTTTTAAAATTTTCAAAAAAAATTTCCAAAAAATTTTTTAAAATTTTAATGTGTAACTGATGAAAAAAATTATTTTCAATTCTTTGAAATCTAATAAAAATAGCTGTAGTTGACAGCATAAAACTGCAAATGAATCTCTTACTTTTAAAGCCAAACACAATCAAAAAGTCTTATAACGCCAAGCTTTAACAGTCCAAGCATTTACGATCGGTAACTTACACTACGTATATTTTTTCGCCCTTTATTCATAGAAAGATTAACTTCTTCTTCGCTGTCAGACTCACAATCTGAAGAAAAATTTAGATGAATTGGAGACCTTTTACGGTTTTTATTCTTGAATTCTTTCACGCTAAAAAAAAAAATAAGATAAACAGGAAATTTAACATAAATTCATATTACAATTCTATGCTGCTGTCAGAGTCGCTCGAAAAGATATTTATGAAATTTGAAACATGTTCTCCATCTGAAGCACTGTCGCTGTTACTTTGTGGTTTTGTTTCTGATATGTGATTTTTGTTTTGTGGTTCACTGTATAACAAAAGAATTAAATAAAAATATTACCTCAACATTTTTTAATGTACGAGGTTAATTTACTAACAAGTCATGTCGGAATGTATAGCAACTTAAATTGCTTTTTTGCTAATAGGTTCATGAAAACTTAATTATTGAAATGAAACATTAAGATATTAAATATCAAAATATTTTATCAAGAAACCCCAATCGCTGTTATCTGCAATTAAATATGGGTTTTTACAATGCATCATAAGAAAAAAGAGAGTAAACAGTAATTTAAAAAGAATGATAATATTACTATTAAACCTTATTCACATTAACTTCTATTCCTCGCATCGCATTGTATTGTATTACAAGAGCTTTCATGAACCAATCAAATTAAAGTATCTATCATTTTCAGAAATATAGAACTATAGTCCATTTGAAACAAGAATGCAGTAGAAATTTGTACTAGAAATGTGACCTTACAACGTGATAGGTTAAAATTTATTCAAGTTTACACTGTTGAAATTTCATTTGCGATTGTTAATTCACAAATCGAATATTATTATTATTATTATTATTTAGCGTTACATTCATTGCTGAATTATGCTGACCCTTTCGGCCTTACAAAATCCTTTTGAGAGGTGGATTAGTCCTCGTCAAATTACATTTCATTTCACAGTCTGGGATGTGTTTTCATTTCTTAACGATCAATCTCCAAGTACTGCGAGCACCATAAGCTTGTCGCCAGTTTGTCGCGCCGGTTTGTCTCAAGTCTCCATTACACTGTCCCACCATCGCAATCTCGGTCTTCCTCTGGCTCTAACTCCGTCCGGTTCCCATAACATCACCCTCCTTGTTACTTCCTCATCGTTCCTCCTCATGACGTGTCCCAGCCATTTGACTGTTGCGCCTTTACATATTTTACCACGTTTTCCCATTCATCTCCGTTGATTTCATGGTTCATTCTAGGTCTATATTCACCGTTCTCCTGTATTGGGCCCAGAATGGTCCTCATAATCTTTCTTTCAAGGACCCTAAGGTCCTCTTCATCTCTTTGTGATAGGCTCAATGTTTCCGACGCATATGTCATTACCGGTCTTATCATAGACTTGTAAACTTGGATTTTCGTTCGGCGCGATATCTGTTTGTCTCTTAGTATTTGCCTATTTGCGCAATATGCTCGGTTAGCAGCCTGGATCTTCGCTCTGACCTCCGTTGTTCTAGTGTTATTGCTGTTCAACTGTACTCCTAGGTAATTAAAACTTGTTACTTGCTCGAAACTGCTGTCGTTTATTTTTAGCTTATGTCTGCTATTGTCGTTAGTTCGCTGACACTTCATAAATTTAGTTTTACCCTCATTCACTACGAGGCCTGCTGCCTCCGCTGGTTCTTTTATGGCGTTGTAGATCCTTTTTATTCCATTTACTGTTCGCGATATAATTACTATGTCATCCGCATATGCGACTATTTGGCTTTCTTTGTTTATTATCGTCCCACTGCATCCAGCTTTTCTAATTATTGTTTCGAGCAGGATGTTAAATAAAGTAGCCGACAGTCCGTCGCCCTGCCTAACGCCGCAGTTTACCACGAATTCCTCTGTTTCACCTGCTGGAGTTTTTATTTTTGCTGTTGTTTTCTCCAGTGTCATCTCAACCAATTTAATCATCTTGGTTGGTATTTTTAGTTTTTCCATGGCTTCCAGTAGTTCTCTTCTGCTCACTCTGTCAAAAGCTTGCTTAAAATCCACGAAGAGCAGGTACATGTTCATCCCAAATTCTCTGGTCTTCTCTATTATTTGTTTCAGCACGTGTATGGCACCGACCGTGGACCTCCCTTTTCTGAAACCGAACTGATATTCGCCGATCATTTTCTCAGAGTATTTCACCAGTCTGTTGTTTATTATCGACAACAATACTTTATATGCCACGTTAAGAAGTGTTATTCCTCTGTAGTTATCACAAGCCTCAGGGTCTCCTTTCTTTCTCAGCGGTATGATGATTCCGTTGTCATGTTTTGGCATCTTTCCTCGTCCATATTTTTGTAAAAGTGAACTTATTGCATCGTGCAACGTCTCGCCACCATACTTAATCATCTCCGCCATCATTTTATCGCTGCCTGGTGCTTTTCCGTTTTTAGTCTTTTATTGCTTGCTTGATTTCTTCTTTATCTGGATTTTATTTGCTTCGTCCATTGTTACTAATAATTCAATTTGTTCTCGTTCGACTCTGTCCATGTTATCATCCGTTTCAATCCACTTTAGTTTGCCGTTTCTTTTCACTCATTTTCTTTGCATTCTCTGTCGAACCATTTTTCCATTTTCGCTTTTCTTCGAACCATTTCTTGCTTAGTACTCTTTTAACGTTGTTATATTCATGTTCTTGATTTCACTGTCGTTTCATTTAATTTCTTTCTAACTCAGTGTTCAGCCTTTCTACATATCTTTTGTCTGTTGATTAGTTTTTCAGTTGCAATCTTTCATTGCTTGCTTCTTTGTTTCTCTATTGAGGTCTTTGTTGACATTTTGTTTCAAATCGAATATTAACGATATAAAAATTTTGATTTTTCTGATTTTATTGTAAATCATGCATTTTGTAGGTTTTATAGAAGTTAAATACAAAAATTTAAGTTATCTTTTAGCTTATAAGAAAACATTTCTCATATGTTTAGCAAAATTTTCAATTTTTGTTGTTTCCCTGTGTGAATCTTCCTTCTCGTTTGAAGCATGCCTACAAATTTTTACTGCATTCTTGTTTCACATCGACTATAGCTTGCAGGTTTGTTGTGTGAATAATTTAATTTTAAAAATAACTTTAAAACTCACCCTATAAGTTTTTGATAAATATGACATATTAACTTACATTTTTTTTCTTTTTTTTCTGATTTGGTCCTCAGAATTTACACTTTTGTCATCGTCACTATCTGTAATTTCATTTATTTTTCCTTTTAATAAAGGATCATTGCGCCATTTAGGTCTTTTCGATTTTGTTGATTCCTAAACATATTAGTTACTTAGTAAATTATTTACAAAGCACTTAAAACATTAAACATGGAGTTTTATAGAATTAAACCAAGTAATTATTATTTAAAGGAATTCTTTTTCTTTGTAGTTTTACGCCAAGCATAAACTAATCAGAGCAAGTCAATTTTTTAATTAAAAAAAAACAATCAAGCTTAATTTCAGGAGATTGAATAACAAAAATATTCTTTGATTCAAGAAATATCTGATTCAATTTCTATTCTTATTACATCAAAATGTCTCCTGTTTAGTAAATTATATTTTTTACTCATAACAAATTAAATTTACCTCTATTTTAGGTTCTTCTTTTATTGGTGCATTCTCCTTATTTTCACTCTGTTCCAATTTCTTCTTTTCTTTGACTTAATTTCATTTTCTTCTTCACTATCTTTAATAATATCACTATCAAAATCTGAATCTATTGGATTTATTGCTTCTATAGGTTCGATACAATCCAATGGATTAGGTTCAAAAGGAATGGGTTCAAATTCTAAGTTATTTTCTTCCACTGCTAAATCTGTCTTATTGTTTTCAGTAGTTTCATCAAGTGAATATGAAAAAGACTTAGTAGAATCAGAATCATTATCTTTGTCGTCCACTTTTGATTTTTTCAAATCAGATTTAACAACTTCTTCGGTGCTACTACTAGGTTTTCTTTTCCGTTTTGTTCCTATAGAATTTAAATTTTCCAGTCTAAAAGCAAAAAATACTTAAATTAAAAAATTAAAATAAAAATTTAAAAAAGTACCTTTCAACTTCAGATTTTTCTGTATCGTCTGATGAACATAACTTTTCATTAACCACATTTAATATATTTGCAACTGTATTGTCCAATTTGTTTAATTTAACTATTGGAGTTTTTTCCATTGTGATATTGTTTGCTATTGAGTTTTCAGCATGATTACTTAAATCATTTTGTTCGTCGTCAGATGGAAGCTGTGGTAAATTTTTCGTAATGTGTCCAACCTTTCTTAATTCCTCTGGTGTAGAGTATGAAGAACCTTTTTCACTACTATAAAACTTTTGGTACAGAAAGAAAAATTATTGAGAGAAATATCTTACCTTAAGGAGTTTAAATCTTCTTCATCTGATTCAGATATCTCAACATCTTCATACTTTTTGAACATCTCCACGTATCGATCAACAATTTCTTTCGTACTACACAATCCTACAGCGAATAAAAAGTTAGTTTGAGATGTTTTTGAAGCATCTAGGAAGGAGAAATTTTAGCAACTAGATATTTCATCGAGATAGATTCTAGATATCCAAAATAAACTGACCTGGATCAGACGATACAACCTCTTCTTTATCTTGATCTTGGCCAAGTTCGTCATTTGAACAATTATTTAGAGTAGGTTCTGTAAGTTCTTCTAAAATAGAATGATTATCAATACCATTAACATCGCTTTTCGAATTTTCTTTATGTATTATTGGGACTTCTGCATCATTTGGCAACAAAATTGTACTAGTATAAGAATTCGTATTTGCTTCACTGATAATCGTATCATTTTCGTCATTTAAAAGAATCTTATCTAAAATAAAAATTAAATGTAATTATCAATAAAGCAATAAATTTCATTAGGTAAATCTAACTCACCAACAGTTGGTGGTGCAAAATTACAATTATTCGTTTTCTCATCTGCACAATCTACCGATTCTTTGAGAAGTTCATCATTATTCAAGACAACTGTCTCCTGTGAAAATAAACTTGGTTTTTCACTATTGGAATCACCATTGGAAGATTTATTTAATTTTTCAGTGCTGTTACCCAAAATTTCTAGACAATAATTAAATTTATTTGACGGATTTAAATTTTTTGTTGTTGCTTACCAGGATTGGATAATGGTACTTCTTCCTCAGTATCCTCATTTTCGTTGATTTTATCAGTATCACTAACGTCTGAAGTATTTGCCATGTTCGAAGTCAGACTAAGTTTATTTTTATGTTTCTGTTTTCTAACTTTATTTTCTTTGTTACCAGAACTTAAGGCATTACTTGTACCGCTCGTCAATTCGGGTTCTTGCGATACTTCTTCATTTAGATTTTCCAACTTTTTTTTCAGATTATTAATTTCGGCATTAAAAATGTTACTCATTTCGCTTACAGATAGCGTCACCTGTTCTTGGTAATTCAAAGCTTTTAGAATATTAAGGGAAGTGACGTCCCCCTCTTCAAATATGGCATTGTGAGAACTACATCGTGTTATGAGTTGAAAACCCATTTCGCACAGTTGTGTAGATTTTTCAATCACTGCTTTATGTATTTCACTAAGATCTGTGTCGTGTTTATTCATACTTTTGTAGTTGTATGACTCTTTATTTAAATTTTTAGAAGAAAATTCGTTATTTGACAGCCTAGCAAAACAAAGAATTAAAATTTTGATAAAACATTTCAAACCCTTTACCAATTTAAAACTTTCTTGCAAGAATCCCTTCGGTTTCTTAACAGTATTGGATCACACGCAAAACACAGCCACTGTTTCTTTCTTAAAATTATAATTAAGTTGTCTTCATCAAAATTTTGCTTGAGACATTTCTAAAAAAAAATTATTAATTTTTATTAATTTAATAATAAAACATTTCCATGTGCTGGTAATGCAGTGGAACAGGATCGTCATGAAGATATTGATAAATTGGTCAGTAAATGGGCAATTAAATACCAATGTGATGTAGTTCCCTCGCTGAGGAATGGTCCTTCTCTACTGCATTGTATAAATGATTTAATTACAATTTAAATTAAAAATTCACCAAACTTGAAATCATTAAATTCTTTCTTATAGTAATAATAAATAATAAAAATAATAATGTTTTAATGATCATTCTAATAATCCTATATGTTGTTCTCAAAATTTCGATTTTCGAGTTATAGCTTTCATAATGTGAGACTTATGTAGAATATTATATAAAATTGAGATCAATTTACAACAAAAATTTAATAAAATCCACCTTTCTCGTATAATAATTACTATACAAGAGTTTATTAAAGTTTATATTTTTACTATGATTAAATTTATCTTGATATATGCACCGCCTAAAGGGTTTTTAATCCTCCAAGACTTTCACTAAATGCGAACGGCAGCTCAATGGTGTCGTAGCGAGTCGTGGATTATCTCAAAAAAGGAATAATGTAGGGCGCCAGAAGTTTTTTTTAGTAACGTAAATTATCAAATTGACTAGTCTTTAATAAACGTAAAAACAACAAAAGTTTACTAAACAAATTTCTACAGTCAAATTTGTTTGTCTTGTTATAAAAATCGAAGATTAACGGTGTTACAAGTTTAACCATGTAAATAATTACAATATTAATTATTTACCCACGCGTATATAGCTATATACCTGTTCACAAAATATTGTATATAAACTCAAAAAAAATTGGCTCAAGTTTCGTTTCTTCTTAAACTTGAACAAATCTGACTGGTGGATCTGTAGGTGATTGATAATTTAATGTTGATCAGTATACGACGCTTCGGTGTGTAATCGGCGCAAGAATTCGGCGTCGCAAATAAAATAAGCAAATAATTGTCTGACCTTATCGTAAGTGTTGGTGATATTCTACAACTTGATATGACTTCCAAAGACATCCAAAATTTCATGAAGGTTTCGGTAACATTCAATTATGGTCCAAGCATAATCCAAAAGAAAATTTCTCAACAAATGGTTTTAACTCAAAAAGGAACAGATTCCGTGAAGCTGGATAAAAGGGCGCTAATTTTCATTTGACCCAAAAATCAAAATCGGATTGAAGCCAAATTGAATTCCAAATTTAACCATTAAGTAAACAAATTGAATGCATATTAGAATACGAATTTAACTCAAATTGAATCACAGATTGAAGTCCAAATTGAAACAAATTAATTTAGTTCGTTTCTAAATTGTTGATTTGATTTGAGACTAATATAAAATAAAAGTCTTAATACCATATGGAAGGCATATCTATTAGAACAAATTATTTAGTTCAAAATTAATGTCAATAAATATTTTAGAATACGTGTTTCAAACTATATTATTGAAAATTAAAATCGCTCTTAATACCATAGATGGAAATATATCCTTTAAATACTTATGCTGATATCACAAATTAATTTTCAATTCGAGAAATATAATTAATGTTTTCTATTTCAAAGTTAGTGGGTTAAAACTATTTTTAAAACTTTAAAATATTTAATCAATAATAGGAATTTGAATCTGTTACTTATTTGATTAAAAAGGTGCATTTAGTAAAATTTTTAATATATGTTTTTTATTTTCAAAATTAATTGGGTTATGAAATTTTAGAAGACTGAATAATTTATGATTCCCAAACAGCGACCCTTTTACAAACACTACACTTTATGATATTATTACCGTATTCTCAAGGACTTTAAAAATTTTAATTGAATATTTTAGCTGATTCCAAATTTTGGTCATGGAAATATTAGAAGACCGAATGAATTTAATCGATTCCATTTCAACTACCTTTTTACAAACACTACATTGATGATATTATCACCGCTATTCTCAAGGACTTCAAAGATTTTGTTATTGAACATTTGAATAGGTTCCATCCTAGATTACAATTTACCATTTAAAAAAAACAAAACAGAATAACCTTTCTTGACAACTGATTCACGAGGGTATTTTCTTAAAGTACAAATGAACCCAAAAACCAACGTGGTCAGGAAGATATTAAAACTATAATTCCTATCACCACAAAAGTCAAATAATAGAAATAGCTGTAGGATTAATCGATAGATCCTTAAAATTAACTCACAACGATTACAGAAAGAAAACTTTAAAAACAGTGAAAGAAACTTTAAGCAAAAACGGTTACCCAGAGTCACTGGCAAATGAAATTTTAAAAGATTGTGTAAACAAACTATACTAAATATCACATACACAAAGTATCATCGAAACGTTACAAGTTCATCCATAAATGAACGCTTTGACTTGCAAGTGAAAATACTTTTACATAAAAAATAATTAGCAAAGTTTGCAAGTACTTAAAAGATTTTACACCGATCACAATAATGTTTTAGCTTTTTGCTCCGCTGGCAGGCGTTGGTTCTTATTAAATACTTCTTATTTTTATTGTTTTCCCGATTGATTATTTAAAATCAATCTCTAATTACTGAATTGTAAAATATAATTCAATCATATATCGAACTTGACCATCGAGATACAATATTTCTAATATGCAATGGTGCATCAGATAAAAATTGTCAAATTTTCTACCTCCTTTTGCACCTCCAACTTCAATTATTACTGGGCAATAGCTTTTTGAACCAAGATTAGCCATTCTGAATCTTATTTGAAAAACAATTTGCAGAGACGCCGAGTCATTGATGAGTTGTATAAAAATGGTAAACCATTTTACCTTTTCACTGATGTATTCAGAAAACTTTGAATAATAACAATTCTTCAAAAAGTGATTTCATGTAAATAAATATTTTGACGTGTTTGTTAGTAATGTGTTGTAACTACATTATTATTTGGACACCCTCAACGAAGAAGGGCGTAACTCACATTTACCAATTTTTCAGGAGAGTGATTTGAAAGTTTGAAAAATTCTAGAAAATTATTTTAAGCGTTTGATCGCTGTCTGTTTGATATGGTTCGCCCGATATGAATAGTAGTTTATTAGCAAAAAGTTAGATTTAATTAAAATACTCACCTTACAGTATACAGAAGAACATTTGATACATTTTATTATCGTTTCCTCCGATATTTTACACCAAGAACACAAAATATTGTTGTCAGCCATATTAAAATTCTCGAAACAGTTTTGGCATATGAGTATTTTTAATAGTGGATGCTCTTGCACTTTCTTTTTCAATAATAAATTAAAATTTAACGTTGTTAGACAAATACCACATGTAGGAATATCTGTAAAAGTTTTGTAAAAGTAGTGACACAATGATAATACGATATCAGTACACCTATCCCCCGATTTACACGGTAGATACGTTCCTAAGAAAAACGTGAAATCGAAAATTAAAAATTTTCAAGTCAAAACCGTGTAAATCGAAAAGCTTGCAGAAAATGCATAAGCCTATAATTTTTTTAATTTATGTTAATTTATAATAATCTAAATTATGCACTCACTTGTAATTTACGAATATGGAAAATTAAATCTTTCTGAAACTGTGAAACTTTCACTCAAATACAATTTTCCGTAGATAAAACTTTAATTTTATGCGAAGAAATACAGACACAGTGTGCATGTGCAGCAAGTCAGCACATAAGCTCGGGATTCCCCGTGAGATGTGTACACAGCGCACGTGTTCAAACACAGTAGCATTTAGTAGAGTGCGATAAAAACAAAAAAAAACTTATTTGGAAAACCGTGTAAAAGCGAAAACGTGTAAAACAAGTACCGTGTAAATCGGGGGATAGGTGTACTATGATATCAACATATAATAAAAAATTTAATATAATGTATAATCGTTTAAGAAAAAATACATGACATAAACAATTGCAGCATATCAATCCAATACCCTAACTATTAATCTACAACCCTACTCTTTTTTTCCAAAGCATCTAATAGTTCTAGATGTCAGTCAATACACTTTAAAAACAAAAACTTTTTTGTAGTTTTTGGCACCTTGTAGCTTTTGGCTCTTTTGTAAAATATTTTTACTTTGTGCAGTTCAAAGATTAACTTGAATACCCATTATTCAACAAAGATGAGCAACCCATAGAATGAATGAATTTTCCAATAAGTTAACTGCTGTGTTTATCTCAACTACTTTGTTAACTACAATACAAACTATTTCAAATTGAATTGTTGTGAACACTTCATGTTTACAGATGTATCTAGATTACGACTTAAAATAATGGTTACCGGTTGTATAAAACTCAGGTAAAAGTTTACCTAGAGTTGATTCATTCTTTATTTAATCAGTGAGGCCACAGACAAAGTTAACGCTGGGTGTGCCCTGGGTTAACTCTGATTCGAACTTTATACAACTGGTCCTGACTGGATAAAGAATAAGGTAACTCTGGGTAAACTTTTACCTGTGTTTATACAACCTGCTTTTGGTAGTTAAACCAAGTAAGAGTTAATTCACTGTTTGATGAGTTAACTGTAGAACTTGGTTGAACTAACTCATCAAACAGTGAATTAACTCTTGAACTTGGTTTAACCACGATTGTATAATTATTGTGCTTTAAAGTTTCTCGTACATTGTAATGCAAAAATTCAATGCAAAATTACACATCTTAAGGAATTCTTAAGTAACTTGTATGATAAAACGTAGGGAAAATCTTATAACGAAATTGGTTTCTAGTGGTGAGTTTCACAAGTGATAAATTTAACTTATAATTAAAATTATAACCATAGTTAAGAGAAGCAAAATGCATTGTTGTTAAATTGCTTAGTAATTCTGCCGCCATAAGGAAGAAGGCAGTAAGTACTTTTTTTGCAAATTGGATTATTTGCAATTTTGAAGTCGTCCGAAAAAAACTAGTACATCTAAAAATACCAAAAGCTCAATTTCCAAAAAACATGTACTTACTGCCTTCTTCCTTATGACGGCAGAATTTTTATACACTCTCAAGATTTAAACTGGAATTTAATTTATTGACCCTATCTCTATCTAACTATCGGTCTTTTTAACATTCTACAACGTCTTCTGATTCCTCTATTTTCAAGAGGTATCCTAGCATTTAATACCTCAAAGATGTTGCTAACACCTTGTAAGAAAACCACGGCTGACATGCCTTCCAAAGCATGGAGACGGCCATGCAAAGTGAGCCCCTTTCCGGATTCAAACTGGACGCCTTACGTTAGCAGTTGATCGTGTTAACAACCAGGCCAATAACCTCCTCATTGACATTTCATATTGACCCATTTTAATAATTTCCTCTATAACTAGATAAACTTTATGCCTCTACCTTTAATCGATGCAACTTAAACAATGCTTGAGTGCATCTCAAGTACAAAATCAACTATTTTGATTGGCCGTTCTCAAGATTTAGTTGTTCTGAAGTATGCGATCAAGCAAATTTTTGACTACAGAGACACAGGCATTATAGAACTATAAGCATTTTTCTATATAAGCAATTATTAGATAAGCTTTGTAAACTTGGTAAATTCTATTCAAGTATTTGTTACATTATTTATCTCATTAATGTCCTTACCTATCGTTAATGCATTGCTTGATCTCGTACTTAAGAACAACTCGAATATGAAATAGACCAATCAATGTAGTTAATTTTGTATTTGAAATATAGTCAAGCATTACTCAAGCTAAGTATCAACTACAAGTATGGGTATAACTGTCATGAATTATTTCATTCAACAATGCACACTTTCCATTGAAATTTAAATAAAAATTGACTTCACAAGTAATGCACAATTTTTGTGGCAGAATTAAAACTTGAATTGAAGTTGGTGGTGGTCAATTAAAAGTTGAATAAACGTGTATAACTTAAAACAATAAAGGAATAAAAGTTTGTTTTCTTAACTAAACCGTGCAATGGTCACGTATAGACTCACAAACCGAACAATTTTAGTTTCTTTAAATATCTTTTCTAAATACTTTCTTTAAAATAAGCACATTTGAAGGTTTTCATCGATAAAAACCAGTGAAACCATTATAATTGTAATAAAGATACCTTAAAAAATAAGTGTTGCAAAATTTTCAATTTTAGGCAGTGCATACTCCTTTGCGAAGAAGTTAATTTATGCCGTCTGTGACACCACAAAATTTATAGGACTACTAGAAGGTTAGATAAGTTTACTTAAGTTATCGTCGAGTATGAGTTGGTTGTCCTATTTTATATAATAATAATCGTGGATTTAGTTTTAAATCACTTTTGTGAAACTCACCATAAGGTTTTCTGGTTTATTCCGTATGCAAAGAGTTATTCATAATACGATATTCAATTATAACACTTTGAATACTGATTAGACCAGAATATTTTGTTATAAAAGTTCATTGAGGTTAGGTTTCATAACAATTCAATTAGAAGAAGTCTAAAATAAACTTAATATATTTATACATAAACACTTAATATAAATTAATAAATTCACAATACATACCGATATTTTTACATTCAGACTGCATATTATAATAAGTAAATAACTTCTTCATAAAAACATTACCGACACATGATAATTTTCTTCTTTTTTATTGAAGTGGGGACAATTTTTAATTAATACTAAAACCAACTTACAAAATCTGCATTCAATTTAAAAACTAAAATATGCACGGTTTTGCAAATAGTTTATTTAAACCACTCTGACACTTGTCGTTCGTTCCGTAAGCTTTATTCACGCAACATTCACGCTTTATTGAAAAAATAAATTCTATTGGTCAACGAAAAAATAAAGCACAGTTTACGTTAGAAACTAATGGACGAGTTTTCCGACATCAAATTATTGAAATAACACGAATATGAAAGTCAGATAAAAATGCAGGATACTGATGCAATTGGTTGATCTCAAAACCATCCTTTAAATTTATAAATTGTTTTGAATATTATAACTAAAATTAAACATAATTAAATCGATTTGCAAACATTTGACGGCAATTACGAAATTAACATGGAATTTATTTGCATTATTAACAATTATTTAAAAATCGTTTGGCAGCATGGCATCTTTCCTTAATTCTAATTGGTTTTTAAAACTCCTCTTATTTAAGGCAACTACGTCATAACCCTGACTCTTTGAATTTCAATAATTTTTTTCTCATGCTAAATTCAATCTAAAATCGCTGGTGTCTCATTGTTAGTTTGATCTCTACTTTCAAATAATAAAATTAAAAAAAAAACAGCGAAACTCGTTCATTCTGAATAGTTTTATGTACTAAAAAATTTAAATTTCATGTGGTTAAATACAATATATAATTCTTATGGTTAATAAAAATTCTTAAATTCTAGCGAAAGTACGAGAAAAATTCTAAATTTATCAAAATTTAGGGTCGAGGTAATAAACCTGAACTCAAAAGTATACTTTTTCATATCAAAATGGCTTTACCAAACGAAAGAGCATAAAAATGCAAATCATTTAAGGTGAGAATGAATTTAGTCGGACTTCTAATAAGGCTACAATTCAAATTTGAAAATTACGATTTTCTCATAAGAAATACATGTAAGTATATTATTGCAAGATATTCAGGTTTATTATGTGTAAGTTATCAGTCCTTACCATCTAAGTCCATGTTCGACAGTGATTAGCGGTGGGGAGCTACCCATAATACTACATGTAGCATCATTTACTAGCTTTGAGGGAACTACCCAAGCTCCAATTTACCTTGGGAGCTCCCAGTCATGTTGGTTTGGTTTTGTTGGTTTGTTTGCAAACCAACAAAACAAACCAATATTGCATTAATAAACAAAATAATTTGCTTATTTTTCACTTATGTAGAACCTAACCGTATACCTTACTGTAAATATGGGTTCAGTTTGCGCTGATTCGATTTTCACCGGCTTTTGGAGGAACGGAACTGCGGCATTAACCGAAGCCTACCAGTACATACTTTTGGTAGCGTAACCACCAATCCTGTATTTTTAACTATTGACAGTTGTGAACGCACCATACCTCCAGACTTTCAAGGGCGTGCTTGTCAAACCTTAACCTAAAATTTGACTTCGTTTTATTGATCTCTTGTATTGTTTATATTTAAATATTATTAAAAATATTTGAAATTCTAAAGGAAATTAAAAATAATAAAGCATCTCATCAATGTCTCGTGAAGATGGTAATAAAGTTAGTCCTGTGGAAACAGTTGAAAGTTTGGTGAAAGAAGCAGAACAATTGAAAATTAAATTGGATGATGAGCGACAAAAACTTAACGATGTAACTCGTAAGTTACAACATTACCTTGCGTTTTAATATTTCATATTTGTAATGTTATGTTACCCTTTTTCAATTATTGTCTATCTACTTGTAACCTATTTCCTTCGTTAGCCATTAATATTTTCTATAAACTTTTTTGTTCTCTTTCCAGTTTTTTGTTATTTAATTTGTATCTTGATTTAGGTAAGTTAGGTTTTTGTGCTAAAATAATTTTTTTATTTCCGAGTAAAATTAATAATAGAAATTGTATTTTTCTTTATGTAATTAGTATCTGCAGTAGCTGACAAATTGTTAATAATAAATTATATGAATGTGAAACCAAGACGAACTTTGAAAGGTCATCAAGCTAAAGTTTTATGTTTGGATTGGTCGCCAGATAAACGACACATTGTATCATCTTCACAGGTAAAATAGCAGTAATAATATCATTGGGATTATTTTATCATCTTGTTCTGTATTTAAATAGGATGGTAAGATGATTATTTGGGATGCATTTACAACTAATAAAGAACATGCAGTTACCATGCCTACTACTTGGGTGATGGCTTGTGCTTATGCACCTTCAGGAAATTTGGTTGCTTGCGGGTAACTGCTACATTAGTTTCTTTCAAATCTGCATGTACGCTAGTTTTATGTATACCTATTCCTCGACCTATTCATTATTGTATTAATGTTTAAATTTGTCACTATAATCTTTGTTTTTGGGAATCTCTAATATGTATTGGATACCTACTTACTTTTGTTTTTTCATTTAATTTCTTTTATATAATTGTGACATTCAGTTATTATTAAATAAATAAAATGTTTTAAATTTTACCAGGGGATTGGACAATAAGGTAACTGTTTATCCTTTGAGTTTGGACGAAGACGTATCGACAAAAAAGAAGACTGTAGGAACACACACAAGTTACACCAGCTGTTGCACCTTCCCAAATTCAGATCAGCAGGTACTAATTTTTGGTTAATATTAGAAAATTTAAGGTTTCCACTATTTGGAAGCCAGTGTAATTTGGTTACGGAACTATGACCTCAGAATCATACCATTTTTGAAAGGACAAAACAATATTTTTTTAAAAACTTATTTAAAATTTTATTTTTGTATTTTTAGTAATAATTATAATTAAAAAAATAAATAAAACTGACTTAAAAAAAATAAATGCAAGAATTAAAAAAATGTAAAAATTCACTACAAAGTATAAAATAATAATTTTGTTACAACACAACACATATCAAATTACTTATTTATACGAAAGCACTTTTTGAAGTCGGTGCCAAACATACATTTTATGAATCGCACTCGACTGATTGTACTTACTACGTTTGCCGGGTAATGAAAACGACATCACGTAAGCCTTCCTGCAAAAGTTTTGTTTGTAGTACATTTAAGAATAAATATCCATGTTCCTATTTTTAATGATTTTGCAGCTCGATTCTACACTATTTAGCTCTTATGAACGAACCGCGCCTGATTCACGTGTACCATTAGGTTTAGTTATTGTAATTTTTAAATTGTACAGTTTGTAAGACATTCACATAGCATTTAATTTAGGTATGTATTGTCTTTTATATTAAATTGTATATTTTAATGTACGACATTTTATATTAAAAATGTATGTTCGGCACTGACTTCAAAAAGTGATTTTGTATAAATAAGTAATTTGATATGTGTTGTGTTGTAACTAAATTATTATTTTATACTTGGTAGTGAATTTTTACATTTTTTAATTCATGCGTTTATTTTTTTGAAGTTTTTTTGAAGTAATTAAGTTCCACTACCACGTTTACTTCACCATAAGAACATCATGGTAACTCAAATATCCCGATACCCTAAGAGATTTGCCCGAGTATCGTTTATGTGCTCATAAGAATTGAAGAATTTCGTTATTTTGTCATTAACCCAGATATGCCTAATGTCCTACATGTAGGATAGCTTTAAAAAAGCGACATAACTAGAAAACACAGAATTACTTTAGGTTAGGGATTTCTTAACACCTTACGGAATTCTTAGCGCTTGGTGAAAACCAAATTTGACATAAAAGTTTCTTATGTCAAAGTTAGGGAATTCCTAACGTTAGGAATCTGTTGGTGAAAACGGGCATAAGTTATTTATCAACATTTAATTAATGGATGAGCCTGCTTATTACTGATTGAATCTAAAACGAAAACAATTATTATGAAGCTTTTTGCGGTGCACACTTTGGGAACCACTGCTTTAGAAAAATTCTACTTACTACAGGACCTGCAATGGTAAAAGGGGTTAACTACAGTGAACAGTAGTTTTTAAGCTGATTTTTAGGAATTAAGTTTGGAAAACTTATTGAGTTAGAGTTATTGAGCTGAAATTTAGGATTCTTTTTTTTTTATTAATGTTTAAACTAACATTTAAAATTTTTGCAAAGCATTTTATTGAAAATTATACAAGTAACAGATGGACGCGTAACTCATGTTTCGAAATGACTCCAATTGGGTGCAATGTTCTGACTGTATTAGTTATCTGAAGTAAACGAATCCTTTTACATTTTGTTCTCTATAAATGTGGCTATCGCCAGAACCTTGAAAAACTAATTCTGAAAGAAAAGTGACAAAATGGCGATGATTGAGAAAATAACTTTGATTTTAAAATAACGTTTTCAAATTAGCCAGTATTATACGCCCCTAACTATACATACATGTCGTCGATCTGTGAATAACTCCAATGTGACAATTTTTGCAAAAATATATTTTGGTTGATTGTGATTCTACATTGAACGCTGCATAGCTGGTAATAGCCCCAATGTCGAAACCTAGGTAACCAGAATGCCTAAAAAAATTATAAATATAAATTAAATATTTTTATAAAAAGCAGTTTTTTGCGTCTCTAGGAAGATTTAACTTTTGCAACATTTGAGTTATTCACAGATCGACGACGATATGCAGATCAGAGAAAATATTATGTTTAACAAACAATTATTATGCATACCAATTAGAAAATGATGTGCAAGACAAAAATAGCAACAAATTTCAGCTCCAGTGGCCAACAATTTTTTTTTATTGAAACACAAAGCTCTAAATAGAAGCAATATAAAACAATTGATAACATTAAATATAAAATTTCATATAATTTATTATAATAACTGCTGCAAGCGTTTGTTATCATAACGTTTTGATAAAATGCGAATATGACATCCGTGATTCAGGGTCAAATTAAAAAAAATAATGAACTTGGTGTTTTCATACTTTTTCTTTATAAAATAGGAAAAAACGAGTACAAGATAAAGTAAAGGACATTTTTTAATTTTTCTTACTAATTTTTTCCTTAAATTTAAACCATTGCTATATTTGAAAATTACCCATATTTTATTTTCCTCAATTATTATCATTGCATCAAAACGTTTTAAACTACTGCAAGTAGTACCTGTTGGATTATACCACAATCTTGAAATAATTTGAGATTTCAAAAAGAGGATTTCAATAAACCGGAAAATGTGTGTGGAGGATGAGTGTGTACCCTCGCACGTTATTAATAAAGTTGCGTTTGAATTGGATAATGAAACTTTTTATTATTATAAATATTATTATCTTATATTACATGAAATATTATTTATTTTAAACGAAACGTAAAACACCACTAATCACCCGTATGTTGTTTATTGTACTGTCTGATATAGTAAACAATAACTCTATGGTTACTGGTTACCATTTCAATTTCTACATTTATTGATCTCTACATTTATTCCCAAACAGGTTGTGGCATTGACCGCCACAAGTGTTACTTGAATTATTTACATATGAAGAATAAAAAGCACGTTTTATTCATAGAACTTTTTTTTTGTTTATGATATTTGATGATAACAACAAACCCTTACCAAAAATTTATTAAATTACATTACAACTTATTAAATTATATTTTAATTACAGTAGAACCTCGATTATCCGGGCCGACCGGAACTGTGTTCGCACGGATAATAATAATTGACGTTTTTTTTAAATTATTACAAAAAAAATACACTAAACAACTTTGTATGTAATCTAAGTGCAGCTCTGAAGCAAGCATAAATTCTATACATTTGATTTCACATAGTATACCACTAAAGTTGCGAATGTCCACGGATAAACCGCTGGCGCCGCACGGATAAGCCGTCGCACGCATAATAATCTGACCGTAATCGATGTATAATAGGCCCACGGATAAACCGCTTTACGGATAATCCGCGCACGGATAATCGGGGTTCTACTGTATATTAAATTATATTTTAATTTAATAATAAAATAAATGTGTCTACAAAATCTATAAGTAAAATATAAAATAATATTTCAAAGTAAAAGAAAAATGGTTTATTCAATTCTCAGATACCGTAAACCGGGGCTACTTTGCTCCACTTTTTGGCTCTTTTTGAACAAAATCATAATTGTTACGACAGTTGTCAGAGAGAAATGATCGGGAACGTTTTTAATCAACTAAAAACTATCTAAAGAACACGTTTAAGTACCTTAATGACCAGTTTACAATGTTTTCTATTTATTTTTTATTTTCTGAAAGTGGAGCAAAGTTACCCGGGGGTTCGGGTAACTTTGCCCCACGTGGAAAAATAGATGATTTCTCATAGTAAAAATGAACTGGAGTAAAGTAACACACTTGATTTGAGTAGTACAACTCTTTAGAAGTGTATTCTTTCAATAAATGCATTTTGGGAAGAAAAACAAAATCATAGGTGGTATCTGTAGAAATGTCTATATTAAACCTCATGAAAAGAATACAAAAACATGTTATTAAATCATGAATTATATTTGTTAAGAACATCAAAGGTTAGTTAATGTCATTTATAAGTTCTGGGATGCTGAACATGCCCCTTTTGTTGATTTTTTTTGGCGGATTTATACTACCAACAATCTCTTCCCAAGAGTAATGGATTGAGTCCTTTTTTTCTGGCCATTTCCAATTTCCTTTCGCAGTCTTAAACATAGCACTCACTACAGCACCTTCTTCATTCAGACTTTCAATGACGCCAG
Source organism: Lycocerus yunnanus (assembly GCA_036346125.1). NCBI lineage: Eukaryota > Metazoa > Arthropoda > Insecta > Coleoptera > Cantharidae > Lycocerus > Lycocerus yunnanus. Next base: position 4,736,472 of record JARFIX010000008.1, read on the forward strand.
GATAGTATTCATCTTGATAAATCACGACAACGAAGGTGTCCACTTCCTTTTTTATTGATTGAATGGTTGGTTTATTTGGTTCCTTGTTTTCTTTTGCCATCATTTCAATTTGTTTTCTACTGAACGATTCCCAGTCTTCATCTGAACTTTCATTGAGATTTAATTCCATTTCACTTAAAATGTCATCGCTGTCATCATAACATCTGCGGCTTTTCTTTCTGAGGGCTTCTTAATCTTAGATTTGACACTTTCATTAGAGGTTTTACTTGTGCTAGCGAGAGAAATCAGAGTGTTATCTAGCATTTCTTCATTGGACAGGCTTTTACCTGCTGGAAGTTGTACTTTCTTCCTTCTTGTAGGGTTTGTGGGCTTATCGCCTATTAGAGATTTGGTTGTTTGCACAAGCTCTAAAATGCTGAGCTCACAGCTGAGGGTTCAACTGCTTTTGGCCTATTCTGTCTAGTAGAGGCTGTATGTCACATGGAAGTATCCCAGTTTTTCTAAATCCGCTTTCAAGATTTTTTCATATTGGGCTCCAAGTCTTCCAGAAGTTTTTTAAGCAATGAGGGGACTTTTGTGGCTGGGGCAAAGTTACCTCATTTTCACCAGAAACCTAACCTATGAAACTAAAAAATTTATAAGTTGTGAAAAACACTTAATAGGTTGATCTTAGCAATGTAATTTTGTTAACAAATAGTTGTACTCCATAAATAAACACTTTTGCTTACCTTTAGATGTCTGCAAACGGGTTGAAAATACCACTTTTTTTAAAGTAAAATATCACCAAAATGTGACTCAACTTTACAAGCCATACAAATCAACTGTCCAATATGGCGGAATGGCTTGAAAATGATGTGTCACCCTCCTAGTGGTGCTACCTATCGAATAAACTCAAAACAAGGCGTTTGCAGTTCATTGGTTTGCTGTCATGTTGCGCGGAAACATTTTTCGTCTTTGGGGCAAAGTAACCACCTGTGGTGCAAAGTAGCCCCGGTTTACGGTAACCTAAATGTTTGAGTAAAATAATGAAATTCTTTCTACGTATTGGTGCTTGTTGAAAATTAAAAGAACTACATATTACATACTACTACATAAAGAACTACATGTATGTACTACATACATACAGAACAACCTAAAAGAATTACATATTTTTTTTATAAACAAGCATTTATAACCATTAGCGTGTAGACATTAAAATGAAACTAGTGAAATGGTTAGCTGTACTTATAGAATTTTGTAAATGCATATTGTTAGCACAAGCGTTGTTTGTCTTGTTTTACTCTTCTAAATTTTCTCTCTCTTGAGCTGATTGTTCTCATCAAGAAGCTGTTAATCTCTAACAACTGAAAGAAAATAAAGAACTATAATTTTATAACATTTTATGTGTTTGTAGAATTGTAACTGTAGAAATTAATGTGTTACACAAGGATAATAAATATCTTCAAACATTGCCATAACACTATTATCTGCTTCTTCAGCTGAACTTGCTAAATTATTTTTATTTGAATTCATAGTAGCAGCATTGAGCACTCCTTTTTATAAGGGATCAACACCTTTTGTTACTTGCACCGTTAGATCCAGTCCTTCCTTTCCCCCAGTAGATGCATTATCTAAATTTATTTGTTGTCTTCTGCTGTTTTCATTATACAGGATGGTTTCAAACTGTGTGGCGCCCAAACTACATCTTTCTGGCTTGCTCTTCAGAGCCTGTCACTTAGCGCCCCCATATAACTTTCCACCATTATTTATCGATATTACTGGATTGTATGTTAGAATATATTTGCCTTATCAATCATTTTTAACTGACTTAAAAAAAGGTTATATTAGTTTAATTTTAATGGAAACAGTTTCTCTGACAACAAACTATGAAAGTCACTAAAACAAATTTGTGGTGGCAAGTTTTGTATTATCTGCCGCCTATCTTTTGAACTAAACGAAAAAGTTTCAACTCATCCAATCTGTGAATAGTAAATCCTATTTGTCTTTGAAATTTCCCCCAAAGTTTGACTATAAATTAAAATTATGAATTTTTTTCTCAAAATAAAACCAAATGGTTCCACTTGAAAGTTTACAAACTGGCGTTTAATACATTTTGCCTTTCCACCGTCACAACAAGGTAGAACTCAGCACTGTGATGTGCTGGAAAACACAAGCGACTACGAATTAGTATTCATGGGTTTGAATGCCTTACCCCTAAGAGTCAGTACACTAACCCAACAGATAAGTTACTTGAAAAATCAGGTGGGCCAAACGATATGATTCTGGGCTTGCAGTGGTATGCTTTTTGTTTAATCAAATCACATTTAATATTATGTTTTCCTTTAATTTTATGAAAACCTGAAATTATTAAAATACCATTTTTTTAGATACTTACTGGAAGTGGAGATTCGACATGTGCATTATGGGATGTCGAATCAGGACAGTTACTGCAAAGTTTTCATGGTCATACAGCTGATGTGATGTCTATCAATTTAGCACCATCAGAAATTGGAAATACATTTGTATCAGGAGTAAGTATTTTTAAAAGTCTCATTTATGATTCAAAATTTTATGCTTTTAGGGCTGCGACAAAATGGTATTTATATGGGATATGCGAACAGGTCAATGCATACAGTCATTTGAAGGGCACGACTCAGATGTTAATAGTGTTAAATTTCATCCCAGTGGTGATGCTATTGCAACAGGAAGCGACGATGCAACAGTAAATAATACACAGAATTGAGTTAATAAAAATAATTCATTAAATTTTTTATTTAGTGTCGTTTATTCGATTTAAGAGCCGACAGAGAAGTTGCAGTATATAGTAAAGAGAGCATTATATTTGGTGTAAATGCTGTTGATTTTTCGGTGTCTGGTATGTGTTATTTAATCCCTGTTGGCAATAATTATTTAAGGTATTGTTTGTCAGGCCGACTTTTGTTTGCTGGTTATAACGATTTTACGGTGAATGTTTGGGATACTTTAAAATGTTCACGTGTATGTCTGTTATATGGACACGAAAATAGAGTATCCTGTGTGCAAGTTTCTCCCGATGGTACAGCACTTGCCACGGGATCGTGGGATTGTACACTACGTGTAAGTTTTAAATACAAAAAGGTGACATTACATAATATTAAAATATTATTTTGTAGATTTGGGCTTAATGCTATCAAGTGGATTATTATTCTGTAGATTATGTTTCTAATGGCGTCATAAAATATATCCTATGGAATATTTCGTTGTCAACATCTGTTGGACATCTTCTCGTTGTATTTGTAAGTTGTGTTATTATTTATAAAATAATGTATTAGGTCTACTAATGTTATTAAGTGTATGCTTAATATAATAAATTATATGGGTAATTAAATAAAATATGCAGAAACTGTTAATATTTATTGAAAACATGGCAGCCAACTAAAATTTTATCTATCTAACAGTAAATGGATTGAGACAATGTCGATCCATTTTATTTCAATCTAAAACAAATCAATCATTTTATAATAACTGGTGGCTTTTTATTAAACCGTTTACGATTCATTACAGTGGTAACTGTCAACAATAAATTTGTGCAAGCACCAATAATCTTACAAACTACTCGAAGGAAATAAGTAACTAGATAAAAGATTATAAAGTAAATTGTGGAAATCAAAAAAACCTAATTGACCGGACGAAAATGTCCTAAGCACAAGAAAATTTACATTGAAATTTTGATATTTCTTTTATTTTACCACGTAGGAATGTGTTTAAAATTTTCTTTAATGTGCTGCACTTCTAATTTGATTCCCACTTTATATATTTAATTTAATAACTTTAAGTATCGTTATCATTATTAGTATTAAGATAATTACTTCTTTAAAATAACGTACTGTTCACATAATAATTACAAACAAAAATAAAATTGGTGATTTGAAAGTACGGTATTTTAAAGTCAATTTCAAAAGGCTAAACAGTACATATTATGTAGTTAAGTTATGAATATGAATTTATAGTAGAAAGGATGCGCTACAGATTAGAGATACCTCACATTTACAACTTTTTACAAAGTAATTATGAAATTGTGAAAAATTAAAAATGAATTGGATGGGATGGGGTGTAGGATAATTTTTTTTTTTATACGAGACAACCCGGTTTGGTGATTGGTTGTACAAAAGCAATAATAATAATTATATTTTACATCTGTAATATGGGATGTATTGTATTATTATTTACTAAAGGCAAATCACATACAGCTTCAATTTTCTGAGCAGTTGAAAAGCATAAGCATATAATAATTTGTTGTAGATTTGATTTTTTAAACCACATTCAAGTTGTTAATACTAAGTGCAAGGATTAAATTTGAAGTGTCGAGAATAATTAATTAATTGTCTTTAGAACTTTAAAAGCACTTTACAAAATAAACAAATATTATCACAAAGAAAAACGTTACAACAGTCCATAGGCATTTTAAACACAATTTTATAAATAACAATATAATAGGTAATATGAACAGGAGTGTATAATTTATTTTTATGTACATAAGTGACAGCTTAGCTACCTATATGAGTTCTTTATAATATAAACAGCAATGTGATAATTGTGGATGTTAACAATAAAATTCGCAATACTAAAATACATACTAAGTAACTTGTATTAAGTACACGATTAAAAATTTAATTCGATTTAAGGAAATAACATTATTGGCTAAATATATTATAAAGTAACTGCACCAGCAGCTAAGGCATGTCCGAGCAGGAAGGCAACAATAATTATAGCATAACTGTACAGCGCCAGTCTCGGACATAATGACGGTGAATTTAAAGTCTTTTCCTACAAAATGACGATGATGAACAGAACCTATCTTCTTATCTATATACGTTTTCAATTTCAATATAAACAACAAGCTATTATTCACTGTCTGTGCCTCAAATTTGATTCCTTTCCACCATTGTCTGCGTTTTTCCTATAAAAATTATTAAATTATTATCATTTTTTTATCACTACACTTTTAGAGATAAGAAAAATTAGTGTTTCAAGCTGGAGCAAATTCAGCAGATTGGCTAAAATGTAACTCACTAATATACAGTACTATTATCTCGATAATCCAAACTAGTTAGTAATATGGAGATTTCTGATTTTAGAGTATAAAATTCTATTAAAATAGAGTATGCAATAATTCGTATTGGCTAATGTATTTTTTAGAACGAAATCATGAAAATGTCCAAAATAATAAAATAAATTAAAATAAACTGAAATTAAACGTCATCAAGTCAAGACAACTTTGTAGGTAGGTATAATGTTTAAATACATCCAATTATAATGTTTAAAGCATAGTTAAAGTTCTTGTGAGCTGTTTATTATTTTAATAATTAACATATTAATCCCATTTTGCTAGTCACACAAAACTCAACAATTTATTTGGTATTACATCCTTGAAAATTAGTTTGGTTTATTGAGATTGTAGTGTTCTACATACAAAATTATAGTTGACTACAGAATCTTTTATTATAAAAGCGGCTAAAACGGATAAAAGTTTATTCGTCAAATATCACGAAACTAATTTTTGTAAGCATAAAATAATATTACTTCTGATGATGTTGCACCCTTATTCAGAAAACATATGAACACAAATATTTACCCTATCTGGAGTGGAAGTTGCAAGTAATAATATGCATAGGAATTTTAACGCAACATGTCATGTCATGATTAAGCAAAATAATACTGAAATTAACTTACAGTAGAAGTTTAAATTTTCCTGAACGAGTGCAAAATCAAAATTTTTATTTTCACATTAAAAGTAAACTTAAAAAAATAAATTAACACTTAATAAATTGGTAAGCAAATCAAAGAAATAAGTGAAAAATAAACGAGAATGATTGTAATTTGTAATTGGAAAGATGTAAAATCACTTGAAGGAATATTGCAACATCTATTAATTGAATTTGATTCAAGCTTTTGCTCTTCTTGATGCTATACACAGTGACGTCATTGTTAAAAGTCTTATTTTCTTGTTCTTCATGACTAGAGCTTTGTTTGTTGTTATTATTAAAAAAATTTAGGAAATCTATTCAGGATAATCGAAAATATGTAAATGTTTTATTTTAATACAAAACAACAACAATAAGTAACTAGATAATCATTAATCAACTTTTGATTACCCAAATACTTCATAAGTACGTTGCCCCCACAGCACTTCTTTAAGTAGTAAAATTAAGAAAGGATTTTGTAATTGCAATTATGTATGTATATAAATTAGTTATGGTATGTTGGAATTAAAAAATTCCCGAGTATCAAAAGTGCAACTTATTCAACATACTTAACATAACATCAATAAAGATTCAAGAAAAACAACAAGTCACCTATGCAATAGAAAATGTTTTTAAATTAAGTTTGTTGTTTTTCCCAGTAAAACATAATAAACCAGAAAACAAAATAAACAAATTAATGTATATTTCAACTTATCCTACCTTATTTGCTCCGCTTTATCAATATGCTATAAATAAATACATTGTGAAAGTTGTGCGTATAAAACAGTATTAAAATAAAAACGCCACGAAAAGCAATTAAAAAACCAAAACGAACAATAATACTTACTGCTCGGGACTTTGATCTGTATCACTTTCTTCAAGTTCTGTTTTATTGCGTTTCTTTTCGTATATAAGAATTATAGCACAAAGAACAATCACTTCTGCACAAATTCCCAAGAAAGGCCATAGTGCAGCATATTTATCTAGTAAAAATTAAGAAATTTTATAAAATGAATCAAATTACAACATTTATTATACCTTTTACTCTAAGGGTACCTGATGACGGTTTACTACTTTCTCCTGTGTGTTTTGAAATAGCTACACAGGTTAAATCTTTTTGATCCTCAGGTACAGCATTTTCTACGACAAAAACTGCACCCGGTATATCGTTTTCTTTGTCATCTTCTACACGTATTCTTCCCTCTGTGCTTTCAAATGTTTGGTTATCTGAAAATCAAACATATCAATGGTATTTTTAGGACTTTAAACATATGAAACTTACTGTAAGTCCACTGAATTCTTGGAATTGGTTTTCCATAAACTTGACATACAATTTTAATAGTTTCTCCTTCTATTACACTAATATCTTTAGGTATTTTAACATAAATTATACCTAGAATGATAATAGAACATTAGTCAAAATTTTAAAATCATACCGGTTACTTACTTTCTAATGATATACTAGCTCGATTTTTTTCGATACCATTAACTAAAGCTATACATGAATAATTTCCACTATCTGTTTCATTGCCATGAGACACTTGGGAGTTTGTAAGTATCACCATTGTGAGACAACGATAAGCGTTTCTTCATTGATTCATATTGTGCTATTGGTTTACCATCTTTCTCCCTTGAAAGAACAAAAAAAAATTAATTATTTCATTTAATAAATATAGTAAATTGGACCATGGTCAATTAGGGCTGTTTTTTATTTAGAAAATACTTGAAGAACCATAAATATATCGAAGATTTAACATAAATTTATTTGTGTAGTGGGTCACCAAGAATTGTTTATTTGCAATCTCCAAAGAGAACAAATCCGAGTTCCTACCCTTGATACATTTTTCCAAAAATATTTTTGTTAAGCAGGTGTCAATTCAATACACGTTGACTATTATAATGTTCAAGTGTAATTTGTTGATCATTAAATGGTAGTTGAACTTTTGCTTCAAAGTTTAAACCATTTGTGAAACAAAAAAAACCTGTGTGTATGTTTTAGCTACGGATGAAGCTTGAAACAATTGGAGCAGTCGCTTAATTGGGCCTAAATTTCTTCGCTCAATGTGTGATAACCGAAATTTAATGTAAGTATATGTATTATATGGAGACGGTCGTTGGCTTGGGTGTAAGTTCGAATCTGGGAGAGGTTCACTTTGCAATGCCGTCTCCGTGCTTCGGAAGTCACGTAAAGACGGTGGTCCTCCTGTATTAATGAATTGTCGTCATTAACAATTTAAAATAGGGTAACAGGCACATCTGAAGCCAGCCTAGCAAGCTACTTTAAAACAAATAATATGCTCACAGTACTAGCAGTGGCTTAGGAACTTCGCCGAGGTTACTGTTGGAAATTACAGCACGTAGTCCTATGTTAAGAGGAAGAAGAAGAAAGAAGAAGATATGTATTATACCTGAATTAAAATAACTTAAATAATTTTGTTTCGATTCAATATTTGTCCATAAATAATTCAATTCATAAAAAGTGATCCACAATTCAATCAATAAAGAGATTCAGACTGATGGGAAGTTATTAATAATTAATAACCCTTCATGATACTATCAATAACTAAACGGTATTTTTAAATTTTGAATAAGTATCCCAGTACCGATATGAAAATTTAACTTTTAATACAGCTAATATATTGAACTTGACATTTATTTTTTTTTTAAGTAGAATTTTCCCTTAATTATAATTTTTTGGAAGTAAATCTTAGCAAACTGTAAGAATTTAGGTACGAAGTAAACAGTGGTTTTGAATTTCTTAATTGACGGCACTCCTCAAATTCTTAAAATATTAATATTGAAATTTTTCAATTTTGCAACACCACCCAGAGTGGCAGTCCAGAGGGTACTTACACTCTCGTATGGTATAAAGGTATAAAAAAATACATAGGAAGTTTGTTATAAATAACTCAGGTAAAAGATTACGAACACGATGATTGTTTGTTGATATTGTCCTTCATACAAAACTGCAATAAATTTATCAGGTATTTTTCCTTTCAACTTTTAGTTTATCTACCAGTACATTACAAACAATATGACAGACACTTCTTCGTAATAAAAATATTTGCATTCAACTAATTAATTTAATTTTGTTCATGTAAATATGTAATAATAATAATATAATCAATTTTCCCACAGCAACAACGTGGCAATTAGGTATCTGGTTATAAATAATGCTAATTAAATTTAGATAATGTTAATTATATTTCGTTATGCAAAACATTAGATGTAGTATATATATTATGAATCTTGTTTTTGAAAATAGTTTATTCAAACAGCACAATCTATATTTAGTAAAAAATTTTAAATTTAAATAAATACAACTTACCACGTCACTTCTAATTTATCATTTGAATCTAACGCTTCCGTCGTCGACACATTACAGAATAATTGTATTGCCTGTCTAATTTCAAATCTTTTTGTAAACGAGTGTGGATCATCGTATTTTGCACTTATAAGAACTGCAACAAAAAATCAATAAATTTATATTATAAACAACAGCAATTTGTGTACTATAAAAATAGAAGCGAGGAGGGGTTCTTACAACTCTTGTACAGTGGCGGAGCGTGTTCCCAAAGGCAGAGGGGACAACCTCATTTCTCGGGGTGTTTCTTTATACTTTTGCTCCTTATTCGAAACTATATTTTATAACAATGGATAAGAATGGACGACAAAAGTCTTAGGGACGAACGCTACGCCACTGCTTCAGTACAGGTTAGAGTAATAAAAAGCAATAAATTTGGTGAGGTAAATATCCTCACCACAGCATGTTCATGTTCGCTGAAAGGCCAAGCTAAGAAATTCGACATTCAAATTTGGATTTTTGCTCTGCAACTCAATCAGTCATCACACCAAGTCAGTACAAGGGCAAATATAACAACAGATATTGAAAAATAAAAATTTATTAAATCAAAACGATGTAACTGTAATGTGGTTGTATAATTTGTATTTTAATAGGGTGTTTCTGGTGTATAAAAATTCGAATTACACATCAATATGTATTACATAATACATAAAATATACACTGAAACCGTTGGTTGTGAAATGTTGAAAATAAAAAATTCGCCGATCAGCTGTGACCAAAATCATAACGAAAGGTCAGCCTTGATTTTTAAACACGCATCTTTTCTGATAATTGTCAATTTTTTTACCATCACTCCTTTCCACAATGACGTTAGCACCATTTTTTTGTTAAAATAGCACACCCCAACTTTTTAGGATTCCTATTCTTTTTGAAATTCTGCATTACAGCGCAATTATTGGTTGTGTGATGTTCATTTGATTAGTGACTTGATTGGTCTTAATAAAAAAAAATGTATTATGCAAAACTAAAAAAATCCACGTAACTGTCGATAAATAAGTTAAATAATTTAATAAATTAAACTAAATTTAATAAATAAAAAGTAAAAATATTTTTTATTGGAAAGCAATATTTTGAAATATAATAACAAAGAATTATCTTCTACTGCATCGAATTACTTAAATTTAAGCCGTAATTAAAACGCCATTTCCGCCAGTGGGTAAACGATAAATGACATTTTAACTATGGTTTAAACTTAACTAACAAGGTTGCGAAGGTTTTCGACCAAAGCGATTTAAGTGCACAATCTCTAAAAATGTTCAAAAAAATCAGCAAAAAACTGCATCAATAAAATAATATGGTTCCTTTTAATATGTAGATTAATATACAGTAATATTTTGTAATAAGATAATGCTTATTTTATTATTGTGATATTATTAATAAGATAGGCGTGTAGCATGTACCCAGAAATAATAAATTATTAAAATATCAATTTTTCTTTATAATTCAAAAACAAAAGACGATAAATAATTTTGATTTTCTTAATAATTTTCTTTCTAAAAAAAAGTTAAATTTATTGTTTATGTTTATTATTTGTTATTTAATTTTTTTTATAATATCTTATAGTTATCGAGTTTCCCAAAATCACATAAATATTTGTCTACCCTACATGGTTGTAGCAGGTTCGAAAAGTGATGCCGATGGCCAAAACACAGATGTTTTCATTAATTAATAATTTTTATTCAAAATAACAGAATAGAGGGGCAAAATATTCACAGATAAGAATATGTAAAGATTCTTTACATCTCGTACATGTATAATGTCGTCCCTTTCGGGGCATGTCATATTTATTCCCGGTTTCACAAAGGTTAGTTAAAATTTAATCTGAATTAAAAACGTCTTATACGTCTATTCGCTGAAGCATCAATAAACAAACGACCAATTCTTCTGCATCGCTTCTCCAAGAGCGAATGGTCTCGGCAACAAAACCTGAGAAATCATGGCAAGAGATCGTCAAATATTTTGTTCAGAGCATCATGCTCTGGTTATTTTCGGCTTAACTCGATTTTAGAGTTACACTTGAAACGTTCCCCTCGCAATTCTATATTTTTAATGCAGTCGGATTCGATTCAAATTAAAGGCAATCTGTTTTTCCCAAAATCACAATTTTGGGTGTGCGTGTGTTAAGAGCATCACGGATTTCATAAACATCCGGCACCGGAAATTTCAAAAGTTAAAAAAACATGCAAAAAGTTGAGAATATCAGTCAATAGGCATATTAAAATTAGTGATCACTCCATAGCGAAAGAAGGATTTGTCCTCCAACAGTGCGCATGAGTAGGGCGAATTAATGAGATTCCCATTAATTTTAAGCTTACCGAGTGAACTGTCGAGATTCCCACACTAAACTAAACAAAACATTTCAAAGAACGGACATGTGTGAATTAATAAACGACGGAAACCAAGTATTTTTCTTCGGCCGCCAGGACGACAATACGAATAAGGCTGGGGGCTTGAACTTCCGTGGGCACGCCACCGTAGCCCATCATTCATTTTACTAAATATTACAAGGAGTCCATGCAAATGCGAAGCGCCGTCAGAGCTTACTTTCCTTGCAAGAATTTTCAAAATATAAATAAATGCGTTTAATAATAAATTCAAACTTAAATTTGCTAGGTGGTGTCTTTTGAATTGTTAGAATACTTATAGATAAGCAAATCGATTCTCTATTGCATATTTGTTTTATAAAACATAAATACCTACACGAGAGAAACTTTTATTCACTATGATCCTATTTTAGATTTATAACAGAAACAAAAACTATAGACACGATTTAATGAAAATAGGTTGGCAGCGATCCTTGTAATGTTTACTTATTTAATCTAGTGTAAATTTAGTATTATGTAGTATGTAAAATACATCTAGATAATTTTATTTTAAATTAACTGCTAGATAATTATTTACCAATAAGATGATGATAATTATATTATACATATTTATTGATTGATGAAATATCTATTTAGGCAATATAAACGGGCAGGCTAGAGAGCGGGTAACTGCGGTATAAATTCTTGTCGTGCCGGGATACATTGCTGTGATCATGTTGCAATTTGTTATTTGTTGAGTTTATAGGATAATGCTAACTCTCTTAGCATTGAATAATACAGATGATATTCGGTTTTCAGAGACATCTAGCACCAGAGATTTCCGTGTAAAAAGTTGACCCCGAACCCAGCATGTAACATAGGCATTTTAAAATTTGTAATTATCCCATAGGGGAAGGATTTATCCTTTATCATTGCGCATTGTTAACGAGATTCCCTTATTAAACTTAAACATTCGGATGGCCGCAGTTCTTAAGCTTCTATACAGCTACTTTTCTGGTTTGCAATTCATATCATAATCGCATAATAAACAATTAATCTCGTAACTAAAAAAAAGTGTACGACCAATAAAATAATCTCATAAACATTTGAAAAGCGTCCATAACTCTGGCTGATCGATTTCAATAATTTTTTTTTGAATATTGATAATCCATTCACGCGCCCGTCCGTTCAGCCACATCATTAAACTAAAAACCATTCAACCTGTTGTATAACAAAACCCTTAATTGAAATATACGGAGAACACGGAGCCAGATCAAAAGGTTTCTTCTTCTTAATTTAGAACTAGGTCCTATAATATCCAGCAGTAACCTCGGCGAAGTTTCGAAGCCACTGCTAGTACTGTGAGCATGACTTGTTTTACATCTGAAGTAGCTTGCTAGGCTGACCTCAGATGTACCCGTTACCCTGTATTAGTTAATGATGGCAATTCATTAACATAGGAGGACCATCGGCTTTACGTGCCTTCCGAAGCACGGAGATGGTCATAGGTAGAAAGAGAGCCAAAAGAAAACTTTCTTTGTATACTCCCTTCCGGGTTCGAATCGGGCGCCTTAGTGTCAGTAGTCGATTGCTCTAACTATTTAACTATTAGACCAGTGACTGCCTCTCAAGGCTTCTTTGTATAGTTAGTGCATTTATAGTGCGTATAGAAGCTTAGCAAAAAAATGGGCTTACCCTTTTGTTAGTAAGAAATTTTAAAACAATCTCTAAGTCGTTTTTTAATTGAGCTCGAAAAGCTTCGACTGTAAAAATAAACATCCCCTGAATATTGAGCAAAAAATGTGATTATACGCGAATAAAAATATGAAGTTCTTACCGTGTAGTTTTTGACTATTTTTTCGTTGTTATATGGACGTCGTAATTATACAACTGTCACTGTATATTATGTTTTCTACGATATTTATTGTACATACAACGTACCAATATATTTTACATGCCAATTATAATATAATATAAATTTCAAGCAATTAAAAATTATTCATCACATATTCGCACATTAATGCCGTTAAGTACCCAATTTATTGAACTAAAATGATGTTCGAAACTAAAATTAACAAGAATTAAGTTAGATTAATTATAGAGCCTCAAAATTTAGTAAGTTACTTAGGTGTACGGAAAATTTGATACAAAGAAGCCTCTGTTTTTATAAAAGAGTAAATAAAGAATAAATTAATTCTAAGTAAATATCAGGAGCTCTAATTAGTAAATATTGGGAATTTTAATAGCAATTTACGTCATATCTGATGACAAAAACAAGTAACATTCCTAACCACTAATATTTTTAAAACGAAAAAACTTGATTGTGAGATTTAAAATTTAGCATTTGCCCCGACGCCGAATGGTATTGTTGACTACAAACAAGTATTGTTTGAGTTCGCATCCCTTATTTTTCTTAATAACAATTAATTTTATTACTTTTGACTAACATTTAAATAATATACCAGAATTTATATTCATGACACTTATGAACTGAAATAATCTCTAATGAATTTTACATGCAGGTAATACCTATATGGGCACCACCTATATTATGTAATTAGGTATACGGTCAATAATAACATTTGCATTTAGAAATGTACGATACTTCCGAATTATGGATCAAATAATTCAATTGTAAAGCCAACAATAAAATCCAATTTCAAAACAATTTCAAGTTGACGGAGTGTATACAAACTTGTGGATAATTCAAATAAATTGAGAAAGGTATAAAATAATAAAAGAACATAATGCAATTTAATTTAAAAAAAAGGAATGTACAAGTACCTACCCGTAAACGACCAATTAAATACCAAATATCTATACTAAATTTGACATAAAAGTTTCTTATGTCAAAGTTAGGGAATTCCTAACGTTAGGAATTGATTGGTGAAAACGGACATATGACGTCTAATATTATAACTATAAGTAATTTTATATTTTTATTATAGTTATGTCGAGGTGAATTTTACATATTATAACTAATTAAAGATTGAAAAATAAATGCAGTTGAGGTGATAGGCCAGCGTAATCTGCCAAGTAGATATCTTTCACAACACACATATTACCAACGAAAACATTCCAACGCTAGAGCCGCATTCAGCAACATCGTCGAATGAAAAAAAAATAGCAAGCAGAAATTATAATTTTTACAAATATCCCACTAGATGACCGTGGTTTTGATCTTGCTCACGATCAACAAGGTATTGATCTCCTCAGACCCAGATTGATAAAGAAAAATCAAGTATCATTCTATCAACTATGGTGGAGGAACCAGGTGGGAGAGCCTTTTAGGCCCAAATCATGACCGAATATTGTGGTTTCCATTTGAACAAAAAATGTAAATGCCTAACTCCATAATAAAATATTAAAAGAAAGTTTGAGTCGATCATTTAATTCTAATTGCAATGCGCTTTAAAACCACAATCCAAATGATTGTTACTATTAAAAAATCGACATTTTTGTTTTCCCCGTATCCTAGAAATAAAATCAGATCGATGGTTTTGCACCTTAAAGAGACAAATAAAACTGCACTCGTTTCGCAAATGTATCTACCCTTACAGGTTACGAGTTTTTGGTTTGCAAAATATAAAAAAAATTTGACTTTAAGATCTGAGGACGGTTGCATGTGACCAAAACGAGGTAACCAAAGAATAAATACAAGAAGGCTGCAGTTTATTACACTTACCTAACCCTGAAAATATTTTGAAAAATAACTCAAAATGGATTACGTATTATAAACCCATTCAGAAAGATGTTTTTCCATTTTACGTAGTATACATGCATATTTAGAGCTTATTGATGTCTAAAATTCGCAGACTTAATATGGGAGATTTGTATAGTAATTTACATAATATTCAATTATCTACATTTCATTTTAATACAAATATTATAGTAAATCTAATTAATTTACTTACAACCATCAAATTAAAATTCCGATTTAGTATATATAATATATTGTAAATCTAATATTTACTGATATTTTTTTATAACGATGTCTTTAGATTTTACCACAGTCGTGGCTTGGTGTCATCACTAACCGATTTAATTACAGAGCGGACATTTCGGTTTCAAATCGCGGACGTCCCGGAATTTTTTATAACTGGGCCCTCCCCGGAGAACATCGACCTCGCTGGTAGATTTAAAAATTGTTTCTATATTTGTATAAGTCTCAATTAACTCAACATTACAGTAAAAAAAAGATTTTAGTATATAAAATTCATAATGTGCGTGAGAATATTTGTAATTCTACAGTATACTTGTTTTCGACTGATAATGAAGATCTCTTGATGATCGATCGTCTCTACACTAGATTACTGTGCAGTTTTCACTTTTTTTGTCATATTTAATTGTCCTTTCCCAAAAGCCATATCGCAATACATTGGCAGATAGTAACCTTACTTTAGTTTCAAAATGATAATACGCTTTCGGTTGGCGTCTTGTTAAGAAAAGTATAATTACGTAAATGTTCCAATATCAACTGATAATAATAGATTGGAATTGGAATACAAAATAAACTTGTTACACGCTTTTCAAAGATTAAAATTTTGAATTTAATAAATAGATAACAAAAAAAATGATATTATACTTGTACATATTATATGTATACCAAATGGCTACAAAGATAATATAGCTCAATTTAACAGAAGTTAAATTGATTTTACTTTCTAGTTGGTTTGTGTTGTTGTTTTAAATTGCCCTATGAACTTTTAAATATTAACAAAGGACTATAAACTATGACTAAGAGATATGATACCACAATATATTTCTACATTAATCAGGAAATACATATACAGTTTAATTTATCATTTGTAGATTACTTCTATTTAAAATCCTAAAATTTTTATTTTCATATACATTCGTACTTACAATGTTAGATTTACAGATAATTATGCTGTTTTCTAAATTATTTGTGAACCTATGTATATAAATTACAAGATTAAAAACGTTGCAACAATTAAATTTAAATTGCCAAGCCAATTAACCAATTGCTACCTTATGTGTTTATTATTTGGTGCATACAACTAGTAATTACTGTTAGATATTTATAGATGTTTGAACAGTGAGATCGACCGTTGTCATTATTTCTTTGCAATGCTAAATTGTTCTTTAAATGTAATATGTGTGAATATATACCAAACTTAAAAAATTTAAGTAGGTACAGTGAAAGATCTCCTGGTTCTACATCACTCCAGTGAGTTGGAGAAATCTTAAGTAACAATGAGGATGTACGAAAGAGACGCCCGTAGCGGGCGAGGATATTTATTGGCGAATTAGAGAGAAATCTATCGCCGACAGAGTGCGTCGCAAGAAATCTCGTTAAGCCATTCGTGCGAGTCGCCAATTTCGCAACTATCTGAAGGAAACTGTGACGTGTTTTCCTCGGCGAAATTGCGTTAATTCCTTCATGCGAATGCAAGTCCTGCACTCGATCCTTATTATCCAGCAAAAATATTTGCTTTATTTGTTTATTAAATGAAAATCGTTACATACGCCCTCTTTTTAAATATTATTGTGTGAAGCATTGAACATTTTTGATTGGAACGATTTCTAATTCGACAGAGCACTGTAAATATATTAAAAAAGCATGACAATTAAACTTAGCTAATTATTGTATTTCGAAATAGTACGTGTTCCGTCTGTAAATTAACCGAAATGGGAATTTTTAAATATTATGTATTAGTTCTAACCCCTGACCTTAACGGGATGATATTATGTGTTGTGTAATTGTCAAATTCTTTCTTAGTGGAAAAAGTCATACAAACATAATGGTTATCCTAACTTCGATATTCATTATGTATGTAAGAAAAACAAAATTATTTTTTGACAGAAAATTCAAATTAAATTTGTTGAAAAATTCAATTGGAGTTACATAGCACCACCTTAACGGATTAAACCGGGTGATAGTATGGTATTACCTAAATTGTTTTTACGGAGAGAACTCACTTACACATTCGACCGATAGTTTGGGTAATAATAGTTTATGTAATGAGTGAGAAAAGAAGCAGATTACCGAACGGGTAAATATATTTAAGCTAGAGCCATCAGGCGTCTGTGAGAAGTAATCCTTTCGCTTTCCAGTCTAATAAGAGTTCAGTAACCTATCTCATTTTTACAAAAATCGTTATGTAATAGAAATTACTTTGAAAAGAGTCAGTTTGCACACGACTTTTCATATCCGAAAAAACGTGTTTCCCCACTAAAGTAGATAAAATGTTTAAAAATATATTCAAAATTAACCTTTGAGAGAATTGTTAAAGAAACCGTATTATTTGTGTTTATTTCTTGTACATATTGTATATGTAAAAAATACCAAAATTACAGGAATACCTCGATTAGTGCAAATTACTTCCATTATTACGATAATAATTCGAATTATGTGGTATTACTGCCATCGCACCAACCAAACACGACGAAGTAAACAAGTTTGTTCAAATATTTCTCTTGAAATAAAAACATTTCTTATTTTAATGGGGTTTACCCGACTGCATTAATGGGGCATTCCTACATTAGCTTTGGTTTATTTTAAAAATTTGCATAAAATCATTTTGTCAACAGAAAGGCGTAAGTGGGAATACCTGTGAAAAATTTAATTTAAAAATTACACTTCGAAACTGACCTTCTTTATAAGAAGAAAGGAGATTTTCAAAGATGTTGAAGTCCTCAACTGGATAACTTGTTCATAATTTTGAAGTTGTAGATTAATAATTTCGATTTTATTGTTTTGCGTTATAATAAATTGTTTTAATTTATTGTATTATTATTATTTTGAATATTAACTATGTTAATTGATGGAATTTCCTTCGTTTTTACCGTTCACTTTTTACATCAAGTCACAAACTGGGTAATTTTGTTACGTCATCGGTTTAGTTGATGCAGAAGAAAAATAACAACGCTTAGTTATGTTCAAGTAGTATCTAGTTACATCGAGGAAGAAAATAAGTTCATAAGAATATGGAAATTCCATTATAACCTGTAATTTATTATAATTGTATCTGCTACAGAAAGAATAAAAAATGACTCTACTTTATTGACTTCGATTACAACCTCTTAGTGCATTTAGCACCTTTAATTTATATTTCAAGACTTTTAGTTTCGCTTATCTTTTTATCTTATGGATGAAGCCTTGACCAAAAATAGCTTATCATTCAGATTTTCAGAATTACAATCGATTACCCGAGCGTTTTTATAAATAAAGTGTATCTAATATTAAATCGTTTTCTGTTTAATTTTCGAGTGTCAATAATCAATATCAAATTGTCAGTTCACATTTTCAGCTTCAAATTAGAACAATTAGTTAACTGCAATGTTAAGGAAATTACCCATTAACAAGAATTTGAGGTACTGTTGTAGCACTAGTATACCGGTTAAACGAGGCGAACTGGATCGCTATTTCTAAAATATTGCAGTTAAACTAAAACAATTTAAAATTTGATTAGGCAAAATTTACCTAGAAATTAGACAAATCTATAAAAAAACAAGCTGTAAGATCGTCGCAGATTTAAACATATCTTAATATATTTTTCCTCAAACTTCATGAAAAGGTAACTTTTTGATTGTCATTTTAATTTCGAAATGGCCTTTTATGAATTACTTTGTGCTTAAAAGTAAATGTGTGGTACAATCATGTAAAGGTCAATATTAGCTGAAATATGCAAGATAAATTTATTGGGTCATTCATTGCCATTATTGAAGCTGGTAAAACTGCCAAGAAGTCAACATTGTTAGCTTAAACCTTGTCCTATGCCGGTACCTACCAGCGGAAGTGACCTGGTAGGTATACTTTGCACGGCGAAATTTTGTTTCAAACTTTTCAAACGTGATCTAAAAGTTTTAGTTGCAATCTAGGATCATAGATAACTTATCTATGCTAGCCTCAAGATTTTTTTTTAAATGCGCTGAATTCTGAAAGCCAATTAAACTGTTTCTTTTAGGCATCTTCATCCCAGCATAAAAATAACACTAACAGAATTGATTTGAAAGAAAAAATCAAACAAACGAAAGGGTAAAAATGCTAAATATAGTATTTTTCAAATTAGGATATAAACAATTTCCTGAAGATTATTTAAGTAAAGTTTACGTTATTTGTTCTTAACTATAACAACAATGGTAAAAAATTAGTCGAACTACGTAACACACCCATTATTTTTTATTTTTCCTAGCCATTTTAAAAAACCCCTTAAGATGTTATGAAATTCAGAGGTGGTAATACTTTTGAATTTATTTAGAAAAACACCTGCTATTTTGGAAAAGTTGTTTGTTTAAATTTACAAGTATAATATCAATTTTTAAGAAAGGTGCGGGATTCATGGAGCTACCCTTAAAGACTTATATGCCCGTTTTCACCAACCAATTCCTAACGTTAGAGTTCCTAACTTTGAGATAAGAAACTCTTATGTTAAATTTGGTTTTCACCAAGCGCCAAGAATTCCTTAAGGTGTTAAGAAATACTAAGGTTAGGGATTTCCTTAACAACTGCGCTATATTCAATAACAATCGTATGTTCCGAGTTTTTGAATAGATTGCATCGTAAAATGTAAATCGGCATTTAATACCTCAAATAGTACATGATAGCACCTTATGAGAGAAACAGTCAGAAAAATCCGATCAAACCCACGATTCCAATCCAACATTCTAATTACTACCCTATAACTATGCTCTCTTATTGTATTATTTGGAATACATATTATTATTAATAACAGCACCCAATTTTAATTTAAAAATTCAAAAATCGATCAAATATAGTTTAGTTTTCATTCGACAATTTTGTTGAAAACGGCCCTGCTAGCACCGTCTTGTTGACAATCAGTGCTTCACGACGATATTGCCTATAAGTAATATTGCTAATTTGACGTATAAATGACATTTGACAGCCTTAGCAAGTTTTCTTTATTCTACATTAAGCCATGTATTCACTAGGCAACAATTGACGCTCAACATGATACGCGACGTTGCGGCTCATTTGTTTAAGAATGTTGTCTGTCCACACGTTGCAGTCGTTGACAAGATGTCGCCTGAGCAGCTAGTGTTGATTTCAGCTGCGATTTTTATAATTCATCTTTCATTTTTGGGTACTTCCAATATTTTTGACATGGAATCCTATGCGTCACGCTACACATGTCAGAATTTGATGAGTAACTACATGTTGATAGCTGGTTGACAGATACAACCAACAAGACGCGCGTTATGTTGCGCGGTATCTGACAACGTCCCGCGCTGTTGTGCAACGTTGATCAACATGTTGCGCGTCACATTTTCGCGTTAATTGGTGCCTAGTGAATACATGGCTTTATTCTCTAAAAGTCGATAGCAATTGCTAAGCTAACAAGCTTGCTAAGTTTAATAAAACCGTGAATAGCACCGATAAACTTAGCAAGCTTGCTAGGTTAACAATTCCTATCGATCTTGACAAAATAAGAAAATTTGCCAAGTCTGTCAAATGTAATTTAAACGTCAAATGAGCAATATTTGATAAATAGCACTGAATGTGTTGAAAAAACAAGGGTGATTAAGATGATCTATAAGTACCTCAACTAAAATTCTTTGTCAATATTATTATATTGATAAATATACATACAGAGTGAATGTGCTTAGGCGCGGCCTGTGCCGATCTTTTTTGTCTAGTTAACAAAATATAAACGAACAGATAATCTTACACTATGACGACGTTAAGAAGAAATGGCTGGAGAAATGGACCTAAGATTTACGCACTTATTTTTAGAAATTCTTGTATTGGATGTTAGTGCACAGTGGTTTCTTATGACAAAGACCGAGGATACAGTGATGAACTTTTTGTGCGTTGTCCGAGTTTTTTTGATGAAACATTTAAATGCCAGAATATTTGTAAAAAGTAAAGTCATGGTGCAGTAGTAAACATTCTAACTTATGTCCGGTATAAATTTTACAAATACAAAGAAAAAAAAATTACTAGGTATTTCTCGACATGCCCAACATGAGATTTTCTGTTAAAAAATGACTGAGACCAAACTAATTTGGAACAGGATTAATGATTTAATATCATAATCGGTCGCCAACTTTTTTTTTATTAAAAAAAATTGATTTGTCAAAGAAGGGTTACAGAAATCAGATAATTTATTCGGAGATTTAAATCCCCCCCCCGGCCTTAGTGTTTAACCAATTATAACGAATTCGTTTGCACAAAAACTTCAAATTAAGTTCTTCATGAATTGAAAAAAAAAGAATTTTTTAAAAAAGCTTTTAACCAAATGAAAAACTTAATTTTGGACATCGAATTTACTAAGCTCGGATAAAATCAGTCAAGGCAGTAATTTGCTATGAATTAATTAAAATTAAGTATTTTGAATTTTACCGCGCCCGCCACAAAAATTTGGGCCGATGAGATAAAGGTACATTTATGTCAGGCAGGACACTTTGATTAGATCATTTTAGTAAAAGTAATATAAAAAAAATCGGATGTGGCCATGCCCATGACTTGACCATACTTTTATTAAATATTAAAAATAATTTTTAATAATAAAAAGGAAAAAATATTTTCTATCAATCAATTTGACCAAAAATCTAATCAGCTCTAAATCTCAATACAAAGATATTAAATACCAAATTTGGTTTTGAAATTCGTATTAGTTTTTGAAATATTTAATAAAAACTAATATTAAATAAATAGATTAAAACAAAATTGTTTCCATGAACCATAATTTCAAGCAAAATTTAATCAGCTTTAATTCCAACCATAGAGATATGAAATCTCAAATTTGGTTTTGAAACTCTTATTAGTTTTTAAAATATTAAATAAAGACTAATATTAAATAATAAAATTAAAAAACAACAGTTTTCATAAAGCAATTTTAACTAAAATTTAATAAGTTCTAAATCTCGATATAAGTAGGGTAAGATGGGGTCAAACGGACATGGGGCAAACGGACATTTTTGAGAAAAAATTCGTAAGTTTTTCAGAAAAGGCGCCGCGTTATTATTGCAGTATTACTAGTGTCGTTGACATTTGAGGTAATTAATAAGAAAGTAATTTGTTAAAATTTTTCCAATCTAAGGCTATTATTGCATGTTAAAAGTGAGGAGTGATAGGAAATGTAAGTAAAATTAACGTGTTGTTATATTTTTGTTAGAAATTATTTAGAATCTAAGTATTTTAGTAAAAATTTAAAACTTATAGTTAGGTCAATTAAAACCAAGTGTCTTTGGAATTACTGCCACGTAATTTCATTGTCCTAATATTAATATTTATTTAGATTTTGAATTTAAAAAAATTCCGATGCGGGGCAAACGGACATATTGATTGAAATTGATATTGATTGATTGATATTGATTGAACCGGATAGTACAGTATTTATGCTTTTTTTTAAAAAATGTTTACAGAAAATGGTACAGATCCGGATTAGAACTACAGAGAGGAGCTCGTGGAAGCTCGTGGAATCAAGAAAATATGAATCTTGTCATAATTGCTGTAAATAAAGATAAAATGGCTCTTAATTCAGCTGATAAGTTGAATAGCGTTCTTATCATCATTCATTGCGACTAAAAGTGCGAATTTAACTATTTATAACGTATATTAAACCTTATGTCCGTTTGCCCAGGAGTGTGGGGCAGACGGACATTTTCACTATGTTTGTTTTAGGTTAAGTTCTCAAAACTGTTTCTATTTTTCAACTTTAATCTCATCATTTGTTAGCTTAATAATTGAGATATCAAACCAAATAATTAGTTCTTAAATATTATGTTGCTTTTATTAAATATAACTATAAAACCCCTTAGAGTGTCCGTTTGACCCACTCTTACCCTATGCGAAATTCTAAATTTGGTTTGGAAATTCCAATTAGTTTTTGAAATATTAAATAATAACTAATATTAAATAATAATACTTAAAAAAATAGTTCCCATGAACCAATTTCAACCAAAAACTAATCAGCTCTAAGTCTCAATATAAGGATACAAAATCCAAAATTTTTTTGAAAATTCCTATTAGTTTTTGCTGTAGGTCGCACACAAAATTTGACCACAGACACACATACACACTGACATTTTTTGGAAATCGTCTTATTTTCATGGGGACATCAAAAAGTGTAAATCCATCAAAATCTCAATTTTTTTTGCACGAAAACAATACTTTCTCATATTACATATATGATAAAGTAATAATTTCCCTCATAACATGAGAAAAACTTCGAAAAGCACCCACTGCACGTTTTACGGCATTAATAAAAAATTTGTAATTTTTTTTTGATTTGGAGATCTGATGCTGGTAGTGAAATGTTGGTGCAATGTCAATGGGGGACGTTTCAAAATTATTTCGAAGAATTATTGATAAGGGTAGGTGTACGTGAAATACAATAGTTCAGGAATATATTTGCGTCAAAACAATTAGGTTAAATAAAACAAAACGATTTCGTAGCCTATGGTACCTACCATCGCTGCGTTAATCGTCATTCAAGTAAAATACAGGTCATCCATTTATGAATTATGGAAGGGTATCTAATTAAGATTAAAAAATACACGATATTTCTAAATAGAAAACTTTGTTAATGAAAACAATTTTATAATTAAAATAAAATGAAAGGTAAACGAAACAGGGGTGAAAAAATTTACTTTTCAAACTACTTTAGAAAATAAATAAGCGGATGGTAAGTGTTGATAAAAGGGCAAGTTGAATTAATTTGTTTCGAGTTACAATAACGAGTTTTAAAAAGTTGATCAGAAAATAACGTGAACAGTAGGTATTTCCTGAAATATTAAATTGCCTTGATAGGTATTTTTGTCTACTTATTAGATATTCAATTTGAATGCAAAGTTCTTGAAAGTTTGTAATGTGTTAAAAATTAAAGACCAAATTTGAAAGTGAATCGATTGAAAAATAAAATTCCATTTCAGCAGTTGAACAATTCGGTTTAAATGTAATTTTAATTTTTGATGGATGGATGGATCGTTGATTAAACCTCTGTTATAAAAAACAATTGATTAAATCGTAACACGAAATCGTTTATGCATATCAGGAACATCAATAGTCTCGAGCAAAATTAATTATAAAACTTTACACATTTAGGTGGAGAACTAAAACTTGATGGGCATTCGATCATTTGTCAAATTAGAGTTTCCTTTAGTCAAGAATTAACTTTCTTATTGCAATAAATGATTGAAAATTCGCAAAGCGTAAAACATGGATAAAATAATAATGTACCAAGTTGTAAGATTCTGGATGTACCTAGTTTTCTGCTACAAACGGAAAAAACGAAGGTGAATCATGGAATTTTCTAAAAAACTATCGGCAAGGTTTTTCTTTATTATTAGTTCTTACTAATGACGTCAGACTGTTAATTTTTGCACTTCAGCACATTTTTAAGGTTTTTGTTTAATAAACTATGCTTAATGTAAAAAACGTTTAATAAAAATTGGGAGCAACGTAGCAATTCAAAACGAGGACAATTGGGTACTCGATACCTATTATCTCGACTTGATTAGGTGCAAGTATTTTCGAAGGTGGATAACGACAGGTATTATTTAGCAATTGTCGGGTAAAATTAGCGGCCTAATATTAAAAAAAGAATAAACAAATGAGTGTGGTTTTAATACTTGGTTGTATCGATTGTGTGAAATCTGAGCCCCGTAAAATTATCATAACATGTGTAGTACTGCTCTAACTTAAAATATACACAGAAATTCAATAACCAACACCCCGAAAATTCTAATAGGCAAAGGAATTTAGCTTACCTTCCGACGAAATACAATTAGTAAAATATAGTATAACCAAGGCAACAGAACACACTAAATATTTCATTTCTAAACGATGAAAGTGCAATTATACATCAACTAAATACACCTGACACTAAACATCAACCGTACAGCCCTCTCACGGCATTCACACTGTCGCCATCCGTGTACACATTTAATCCACTCACAAAAGATAATATAAAATGGCGACGACTATCGGCTAAAGAAAGTCACGAGCCCGACGTTTACGTAACTTGGAACCTATGGCGTCATTCGACATGCGCTCAATGATTTAGGACACTATTTGAACAAATCTTGGAGATTTTATAACATTTTTACAAATAAAAATACAATTTACTTGATTAAATCTATATTATATACTTATCTACGTGCATTTTTGATAAACCAATCCTTATTTCAATTTTATTCTTACGTGTTACCTACGGTTCAATTAATATTAAAAAAATATATAACATAAACAAATTTATTTAAAATATTTAAGAATGTAATAATGCATAATTTATTTCACTTAATTAATGACATATACGTTTAACGATGCATCTAGGAATTTTTTATACACAAGAAAACTAATATGATGTGTTTCCTCGAGTTTTAATATGCCGCAATCTCGTTACCGCTTCGATGGCATGTTAAGCATGTGCCATGTCACTAAATATTTTTTACCAGATCCATGGCACAAACATCAAAATGAGCAAAGTCTTACTAGTTACTACATAATTCAATTTGCTTGCAGTTCTGATATTTGAATTTCCGTTAAAAAATATGAAGTACTAGCAGCCGTAGACAAGAGAGTATTATTATATTATGTGTAACGGCATTTCAACAAGGGTCCAGACCAGTCCAGACTAATCCAGACCTCTGGGTCTGTAATGGTAACCACTTTATGTAGTATAAGGAAGTTAATCTACATTTAGGGTAAGGTAAGATAAATTGGTGATATGGGTTATTTGGTGATAGTTTTTATAAAATTAACCACATAATATCCTATTGCTAAAATGGACTCAATTTTTTCCAGTAGATAGAGTAAATTGTCTACATTCATAATTAAATGTGTGGCAATCAGATGATGCGCTTATTTACTCAAAACAAAACATAAACCCCCTAACCTTCATTATTAAATGACATTTTTTGAGTTAATCGCAGTATCTAAATTCCGAATTTTGTTGTCAAGTTTGTACAAATAAAATTACGTATAATTTGATATGAGTGTATTCGCCATAGATTTGGTATTATAATTCACATTTGTTTTTAAAAATACTTTAGATTTGTAGTTGTAATAATCTTAACCAAGTGGGAACTTGAAGTTCACATTTGCTGGGATTTTTATTTATTATTAAATTGTTCGAGCGCTTACTTTGAAATATACTTTTGAGGTATAATATTAACTATTTAAATAGTTTTTTTATGTAAGTATACGTGGTGGATTATGAAAAATAATAAACTGTCTCTGATTATAAAATTACAGGTATCACCAAATAACCTGTACTATTTTGAAACTAAATCATGACACGTAATAAAAAGAACAAATACGTTGATACAGTTGGAAGAAAAAAGAAAAAATCGTTTTTGTATTATATACATCTATTATAGCCTTTGGACGTAGGTGTATATAAATCTTTAAAATCTCATTGGGCTAAAGCAATGACTGATTATATAAATGAACATCCATATGATAAACCAAATCGTTTTAATTTTTTTTCTATCTTTAACATCACATTTGTAAATGCTTAGTCTACATCGAATATCCAGATTGCTTTTAAAAAACAGGAATTTTTCCGTTCAATGACAATATAATTCTGAAAGAAGCTACTGCTCCGGCTCTGCTAACGGAAAAATCGATCTAAATCAACTCTTCCGGCAACCTAACAGTTAATAATTCAAATTCTGCAACTATCCCAAGCCATTCCTATCAATCAAGTAGTTCTTCATTAACACCATCAAAAAATAGTCGAGTAGAACAACTGTTGACGGCGATAAGTGCCCCGAAAAGGAATACCAAGAATGGCAAGAGAAAATCAAATCCACCAACAAAAAAATATAACATCGCCAACTTATATGGCTAAAATGAAAGAAAATGTAAAGTTTCCAAAACCTACACAAGTAAAAAAAAATTGTTTTCAAACAAGATAAAGTTAAAAGCTGGTACAAAGCAGTCCGCTCAGTTTAAAAAAGTATTGACACACACTAATGCTAATAACTAAGAAAATTTAAAAAAATAACAATAATTGGAAATGTGGATCATCCAATGGATTTTACACTGATGACGTCCAAATTAAAAACGGTGCGGAATGGATTGAATGTTCTTTTTGCAGGATAATCTTCTATGAAAAATGCCAAACAGAAGAGCCTGATGAGACTGATATTTTCATGTGTGATTTATGTTGTGAAGATGTTTGAAAATGTAAATACTTTACTAAAGTACATCTTAAATAAACATTTTGTTATTTTTGTACTGAAAACAATGGTTTTTTTAATATCATCAAATAAACCTACCACTATCACCAAATAACCTAACCTGTCACCAAATAACCTAGATAGGTAAGACATTTTTCAAGTTTTTGTTGTAGCAAGCCCGATAAATTACATTTAAAATAAATTCCAAAGGGGTGTCCGAGATGTCTATCAAAGATATCTGATAACTTAAAATAATTTAAAATACCTTAGAAGTTTATAAAAATGCAGTTTTAAGAATTATCACCAAATTACCTTACCCTATATAGTACGGTCAGCTTCGGTTCGTACCTGAAATATATGAATTCGAATCTTTGTCATCTGATGTCGTATGGTAACCACATATTTCAGTGCGGTCGACTCCCACACCTAGTTCGATGCAGCCATTTCACACCTTTTGAATTGAAATTTGGAAAAGGACCTGTTTAAAGAGGTGAGGGTAAACTGGGCCAATGGTAAACTGAGACAAATTTAGAAAATAGTAAACTGGGTCAAAGGTACTTTCAACGAAAATTATGAAAGTGGTAAACTGGGCCAAAAGGTAAACTAGGCCAAAAGGTAAACTGAGCCAATGGTAAACTGGGCCAATGGTAAACTGGACCAAAAGCAAATTTCAGGTAAAGAAAGAGGTGTAGGGTTTTTGGTATCATTTCTAAAATAATATCTAATACCTTATCGCGCAGATTCCACCTATTTGGTATCAACTCTAAAAAACTATCAAAAACCCTAACCTTCAGCCCGATCTAATTTTTAGTGTAGATTTATTTCTTTTTAGTTTATTTAGTTTAATTTCCTATAGAAATTCTGGTTTATGTTTGTACTACACAATTTCCCAAATTTTTTTTTAAATACCAATAAAAAAACTAAATAAAAGGAATACTTTTTTAATGACCAACAAAAAAATTCATTTCATAAAATTTTGTTTTTGACCCAGTTTGCCATTTTCAAAATTTTATTCAAATTTGCATTTGACCCAGTTTACCATTTTCAGGTAATTTTTTGGCCCAGTTTACCTTACCCCGTTTAAAGGATACTATAATTTATTATTTATAGCACCAATCATTTTAACAAAAAATATATTCATCGTAAATCATCTTGGTGCAAAAACAATTATAATGATCGAAAACCTGTTTTTTATTAACTTGATTCATGATTTTTAGGAATAGGAATGTTGCATGTAGTGGTATTTTCATTCACAAATTTACTCCACTCTCCTCTATCTATTTCCAATTGTTTTGCCTCTCCTTTTTCCCATTAGGTTTTTTCTATCTCTTTCGGGACCTGTCTGATATTATCGTCCCACGATTTTGTTGGTCTACCTCTCGTTCTTTCTCCCGCTGTTTTTGCCTGCCACATATTCTTCACTGGCATATCACTCTCCATCCAGTTCAGGTGGCCAAACCATCCCAGTTGAGTACCTTTTACTTTTTCCATTACTAGTTTTATTGCGAGTCTATTTCTAATTTCTTCATTTTTTATTCTCATCTATTTTGGTTAATTCTACTCTTTTTAAATATTTAATTTCCGCCGCTTGTATTTTGCGTTTCCATTCTCTGGATTAGGTTCCATGTGTATCTAAATAGTGAGCATGTCGACATTTGAATCTAAAAACATGCAAAAACAAGTACATTCAAACTTATTTTTGAGCGAGGGATAGGAAAAAATCGCAAATAAACAATTCTACAAATAAAAATCGAACAAAAAAACACCTCATAAAAACAGTTTTGACTGTACACTAAGAAAAAATAATAATAATTTTAATTTGAAAATGTAACAGAAATATCTTAAAACAATTTTTGTTACTATTTTTAGTAACATCCTCTTTTGGAACGTCCTGTATTACTCTTAATACTAATACACTCCTTACTAATATAATAATATATTATTTTACATTTATTTGTTTAAGGGCAATATCAGTGTAAAGTTAAAAAACATCGATTTCTTTTTGTTGCTTAAATAGATAGTTTTGGCCTTTAAGAATATGCCTACAAATTTTCAAAACAATATTAGCTTAGAAGTATTCGAAATTGGCGCAAAGCGTCGACGCTCTTAGAGCCTCTTATAGGCCAGACGCTTTTCTCGAAACCACGTTTTTGACCTGGTTGACAGCATAACTCTGTCAAATTTTGTCCGATCGACTTTATTCAAAAGGATTCTCTTCAGAAAACTTATCACTATCGCAGCATCGTAGGTTTCAAAATTTTGATTAGAACCAAAATGGCGGCCCTTTGAAAAGTCAAATTTTACAAAAAATTTTGCAAATGTTTTGTTCTTTAATCTATGCTGCGATAGTGATAAGTTTTCTGAAGGATTGAATAAAGTCGATCGGACAAAATTTGACAGAGTTATGCTGTCAACCAGGTCAAAAAACGTGGTTTCGAGAAAAGCGTCTGGCCGTATAAGAGGCTCTAAGAGCGTCGACGCTTTGCGCCAATTTCGAATACTTCTAAGCTGAATATTGTTTTGAAAATTTGTAGGCATATTCTTAAAGGCCAAAACTATCTATTTAAGCAACAAAAAGAAATCGATGTTTTTTTTAACTTTACACTGATATTGCCCTTAACTACGTTGAAAGTTATTCGAATTTTACAGTATTATCTGCAAGGTTGAAACAAATTTTGATAACGTTTAGTCGGTGTTGTACTTGATGATTTAGCGATTCTTTCTAATAACTTCCACGAGGACAATACATAACTTTGACGAAGATAGCAATATTAATTCAAATGAATTAAATATTATTTGATACCGACTATTATTATATTTTAAATACTGGTTAATTTGTTTATGTGGTGGCTTCATAAATTTGGAGTTGCTTATCGTTTTTGGATTGGAAAATTTTAGCCAGCTTGTTTGTACGTCATGTGTTCTATGTGTGAGGTTTTTGATTTTTTTAATGGTCGATTGGATCCTATAGTGGAAGTCGATAGCTATATTTTTTTGGAAGAGAGGTGCTTCTGTTCTGGATGTTTAGATGCCTGTGGTGGATATGAGCACTTACTGTGCCCATCGTCGTTTACGGGTTAATTATAATATGGTTTCACCAATTTTCCCAGTTAAGGTGTGCTCCTAAGTTTTCCGTTAGGCCGATTATGGCATGGATTGGAGCTACCGATTTTCTTTTGATTACCCGGAGTGTGTTCTTTCGTCCGATTCGTTGGTTTCGTACAATTTCGTCCGAGGGTTTTCTTGTCTTGGATAGACCGATACCTAATGTGACCATCGCCACCTTTTTATGGGATAATGTATGATATTATGTGTGATAATTAATTGCTCCGCGCTCAATGATTTTAATTAATAATGCTTGTTATTCAATGATGAAATCCTGTAGCCATTTGCTATCATTTTTTGGTCGACTGTTTAGTCGAGAGACAGTTCTTTGTTACATCGCAGCGTGTTTTATTTGTTAGTTTTTCTCCTTTAAGGAATTCAAACTGTACGTTTGGTTTTGGTCGCTTTTCCATTCTCAATGGAAAGCGACATTGATTGTTTGATTTCGTGAACTCCACTCTGAATCGGTCAATCCGGGATTTCAAAAACTACCGATGGAAATTATTATACTGAAAGACAAAAATGGTTCATTTGAGAAGTGGAAAAGTTTCATCACACGCTGTAATCAAAGTAGCTAGACCATTCTCACAGGGATCGGCGGGAATTTCTACAGAAAGTTCGGTTTCAAACATTTTATTAAAACCCTATATTATCTTGGGTTTTTAATTTCCTACTGTAAAGCTAATAATTACACTTAAATTCCTTATTTCGATATGTGTTTTTGTATTTAATTTCTCCTAACCGAATCACATTTTTAAATGATTTTTTAATAATACTACAGCAAGAATAACTGTAAGATAAATATACCAGTACTGTTGAAGTGTTGTAACTTATACATAGTACATCAGGTTATCGAGTTGGCCAATTTCGAGATATGTACTTGACCGAATTTAAAAATTTTGGTACTCAGTCAAAAATTTAATGCTCTACAACTTTTATTTTATGAGTTTTTTCTTAGAGTGCTTATTTCCAAGAAGTAGACTCATATATAGTCTATATCTCTGTTTTTGACAAAGTTGAAAAAAATTGTCGTTTTTTGACCGTGGTTTTCGATCATATCACTTGACCATCTTATTAAGTTGTGGTACTTATTCGACGCAGAATTTAATGTTCTTTAATTTGTAATATCATAACCCTATCAGTAGGACATACCATTTAGGAGGTATAGGCAAAAAAACAAAAAGAAAACCATAAAATTACGAGTTTTTTTGGCCACGAAAAGTTCTCCCAAGGTCGTCCCTGTTAGCAGTTTTGGTTTTTACATGTTAATCATCATCATCATCATCATCATCATCAGCTATCATGGATTAAACCAATTTGTCTGTTCCGATTCTCATATGATAACCTTGTCATCCTTTCAGAATTGGTCGCTCCATCTCTTTCGCGGCCGCCCCACTGATCTTTTTCCTGTCGGTCGGTATTCCAGGATTTGTTTTGGTATACGGCTGTTATCCATTCTTATAAGATGTTGCTTCCAATTATTCCTGTATGTGACTATTTTTTCAGTAATTGGAAAGATTCCCAGTTCATGCCGTATATCTTCACTTCTCTTTCGGTCTAAAAGTGTGTAGCCCGCTACGTGCCTCAGAAATCTCATTTCTGCCGCTTCGATTCTTCTGGTGTCTTCTTTAGTTAGAACCCAATTTTCGCTTCCATAAAGCAGGACAGGTACAGCCATCACTTTATAAAATTTTAATTTTGTTTCTTTACTTGTATCTTTGAGATACCTCTTAATTGTTCCGCACATATGATTATATCTTCCCATTTTAATCACGTAGTCATTTTGCTTGTTGTAGGAGATATCGTAGCTCAAGTACCTAAAATGGTTGACTTGTTCAATAGTTCTGTTGTTGATGACAATTTTGGCTCTAATTGGATCGATTCCTTTGAAAGCTATTACCTTAGTTTTTACATGTTAGCACCTATATATACATAGGTATATATAAGTTAAAAAAATTAAAAAAATTGATTGATATCGGACCTTTGATCACAGCAGCATATCCAACGCGACCAGGACCAGGACCGCGGTTTCCGCTTTCTAGTTGGCCGGTGTATACTTTTACGCTATACTGCTGGTTTTGCAGCATACAATACCTCTACTGGCTGGCCTAGTACAGAAAAATGCACTTGTTAGTCTGGAAATTTAGGCAACGGCATTTTTTTTACAATCAACAGAGAACATGATAATCTCAGGTTCATCGTTTTTCAACATCTAATAGAAACTTTTAGCCTGCAATTTATGCAGTTTATGATTAGTTATGAATTAGTTTTTTGCAGTGCGATGAGTAGAGTTTCTCATTTTTTTTTAAATTGTAAGCATTTGAAGCACTAAACGGTCTGAAAGGGGGGGTTCAAAATTCACATTAAATGTCTGTTAAAATAAGTTTTAAAATAACAATAACCTTTGGACTGTTTTGGCCGGCCTGGTGATTATACATAAATCAAAATTTTTTCACATTTAATTCACAGGATAAATAAACTCGACAATAATGGCTTTTTTACCAATTTTATATCTTTTCATGTATTTTCTTTATATCTAATACACCCAAAAATGCCTCTGGGCAAACTAGAATTTTTAGTCCGTTTACAGTTTTAATTGTATATGCAACTAAGATGGTATGGGCCTTAGATTTTGCTCGATTATTAACCTTAAGTCTTTTTCTTTTAGATGGAGCTTCAGTGCAAAATGTAAGTATGAATGTGTCTTGAGTGGCTTTGCCTTTCTTATCATAGAATTTCGCGTGGAACTTTTTTATATCGGTCATGTTAGGATCTTCTTCTTCTTCTTCTTCTTACGTGAGGTCTACGACCTGTGTTTTCCAGCAGCAACCCCGGATAAGTTCTGAAGTCACTGCTAGTACTATGAGCATATTATTTGTTTTACATCTGAAGTAGCTTGCTAGGCTGGCTTCAGATGTGCCTGTTATCCTATTTTTATATTGTTAATGATGGCAATTCATTAACATAGGAAGATCACCGGCTTTACGTGCCTTCCGAAGCACGGGGACGGTCATAGATATAAAGAGAGTCAGAAAGAAAATTTTCTTAATTGTATATGCAACTAAGATGGTATGGCTTAGATTTTGCTCGATTATTAACCCTAAGTCTTTTTCTTTTAGATGGAGCTTCAGTGCAAAATGTAAGTATGAATGTGTCTTGAGTGGCTTTGCTTTCTTTTCATAAATTTCGCGTGGAACTTTTTATATTGGTCATGTTGGGTCTCTTCTTCTTCTTCTTACGTGAGGTCTACGACCTGTGTTTTCCAGAGAACCCCCGGGTAAGTTGTGACTATTTTCTCAGTAATTGGGAGGATTCTAGTTCATGCCGTATATCTTCACTTCTCATCTGGCTTCAGATGTGCCTGTTATCCTATTTTTATATTGTTAATGATGGCAATTCATTAACATAGGAAGATCACCGGCTTTACGTGCCTTCCGAAGCACGGGGACGGTCATAGATATAAAGAGAGTCAGAAAGAAAATTTTCTTTTGTAGACTCCTCCCGGGTTCGAACCGGGTGCCTTAGCATTAGTAGTCGATCGCTCTAACTATTAGGCCAGTGACCGTCTCTAGGTTATGTTAGGATGTGAAGTCTATTCATAAGGCTGGTATGGTTTTCCTTTATGGCTGGATTGACAAAATATGGGCAAAAATTTACTGACATACCTTCAAATAATAAAATGTCATTGTATAATAAACGTAAATTACGTACTGTTATGCTTACCTTGCACGTTTTGATTTTCTTAGCTTCTAGTCCTCTGGGTAGTAATGTCTTTTTCTCGCTCGATTTTATTTATTTTCCACTATTATTGAACATTCCGTTTCCATCTCGTAGTTTTTGAAAATTTACTTCACTTTTATTCTAATAACACCATCATAGAGTTTTTTTGAAGTAAAAATAGTAAACAAAGGTTCGAAATCTAAATCGAACTGTTTGCTGAGTATGTGTTGGTTTTTGATATAGTTGGTATGTCTACTAATTTCCAAGGTTTCGTCAAGAAGAAGCCTCGCACCCTTCTCAAACTTGTGTAATATTATAGATAAATAGGTGCTCACCCAACTTATAGTGTAGCTTGTCTCCTTTACTTTCATAGAAAGACCTAACACTTTCTCCAATATATGTATGTTCCATTACAATCACCACAATATAATTTGGATGCACCGTTGTTGTTTATGATAATTGTTCTTCTTCCAAAATTTTTTAAGCATGTTAATCATCATATTTTCGGTTTTTTCAGTTAAAGGAATGTTAGTATTTGAGAATTTACATCCTCATACGTGTGCTGATATGTCCCGATAAGTATTTTGTCAATGTATTTTCTCTATTGTTACTATCATGAAAACAGGTGTATTTCATTTTCAGTCCCTTTCTTTTTAGGAACTCATCTACAATATTTGTTTTGTAACGATTAACCATGGCGAGTTGTTTTATGATTTTTATTTCATTTAAGAAATTATGTTCCGACAGAGATATCATTTTTGCTCTATGTATCAGAGCGTGAAATGCCGCATATTTGTGCTTGAAATTGTGATGGGAGAAACTATGAATAAGTGCGTCGCATCGTGTAGGTTTATGATATATCATGTTGAATTCGATTTTGTTATTTTGCATGATCAAAATCATCGACATATCGATGTCATCTCATGATGTTCGAGGCTAATTCCAATTCATATATCCGCTTCTTCACATCTTTCATATACATATATCGGACAGTAAAAAAGCAATTGGTATTCATTTTTGGAACATTGGAACATTGGTATTCATATCCTTTACGTCAAAGGATATCATTATAACATTTATAGGGAAGTGATAATATCGTTAAATATTCTCGATATGTTTGTCGTAGGTGAGTTCTTATAAGATATTATGACAGGTCTGATAGGAACATTTATTTTATACAATTTTCCAGCCTTGGGATTGTAGGGTTTATATTAGGGACTAAATGTTGGGGTTTGTAACCAAAGAATTGAAAGGTGTCTTTGTGGTCATTTATTATTGTCTGTGTTATAAATCTATCGGTAGGATCCGATTTTAATTTTTCACAGACACTGTTTTTTATGAAATCATAGTTTTTTCGAGATATGCATGGTTATGCATGATAACTATACCAGCTCTCTTATCTGCGGTTGTCACTATGATGTTAGCTTCATTAAATCTGTTATTCAGATCAATTAGAATACGTGTTTCGTCTATTATGAGTCGTTTTTTACGTTGATATGCGTTACTCATTCTGTATGCGGTCAGTGTATCCTTTTCTTTATTCATAAATTATGTTGTTTTCCTTCGTAAGTGTCTGTCATCGGGTCTATATCTGATTGATTATATGATCGATATATATAGCGGTCCTTATATGAGCTTTGTTTCATCGAGCATACTTTGAACAGTTCTAGAACTACCGAGTTTTAATTCAGAATTTTCAAAGCGCACGCGTGAGCAATAACTGTTTTGAACTAGTAGTCAAAAAATAATCGTGATGAAACGCTTTCGGTACAGTTATAATTTTTCGAGATTGCTCGGACTCATTCGTGATTTAACGAATTATTTTATTAAAACCAAGGTAAATATGGGTATGATCTAATGGTGAACTAAATCTCGTCATGTACTGCGCATTCAAATATGGCCGTCTTAGTAATTTAGTATAAAAACCGTAATATACTTATTAAAAGGTCTTCCAAAAAACCACGTAACTTAAAATAAAACACTGTTTGCTAAGCAAGAACACTGTAGGTAGTAAATTATAAAAAAAACAGTTATTTTTATAACTGTAATTTTTATTACAGTTATAAAATTTTAGTACAAATCGAAAGAACATACAAAATGTACTTAATTTCAATAGCTAACAAAATTTTCCAATTTTGGCTTAAGCCCTTCTTACTAATCACCGGAGAATTTCTTCTTGTGCATTTTTTGAAAAATTTACTTATTCAAATACGATGCTAAAATTCGTACGAGTTCGTCTTCAGTCGAGATATTATGGGCGGTCACCTTTTCAAGAACTTAGTAGTTCTTGCCAGTTCTTGCTCACGAGCAAGTACTGATTTGAACCGTTCAGAACGACTCTAGAACTCCCAAGAAGGGTGATGAAACAACGGACTAGTAGTTCATAGAATTAGTAGTTCTTCTTTAACGTTTGATGAAACAGATTTTAGTTAAAGCGCATGCGTATAGCACTAGAACTAACGAGAACTGCTTGATGAAACAAACCTAATAGGTTTGTTTCATCAAGCAGTTTTATCTGGTTTGATCGAAGGTAGCTATTGCATATTTCTGTCCCTTATCTAATATTAGGGTTTTCC
The DNA here is from genome assembly GCA_036346125.1 of Lycocerus yunnanus. Classification (NCBI taxonomy): domain Eukaryota; kingdom Metazoa; phylum Arthropoda; class Insecta; order Coleoptera; family Cantharidae; genus Lycocerus; species Lycocerus yunnanus. The sequence continues at coordinate 4,773,355 of JARFIX010000008.1, forward strand.
TTGTTATTCAGTACCAAAATCAGTCAGGTTAGTTACACGTCGGTAAAATTTATAATTTACCATGGTTAGAAGGTTGTTTTATTTGTGCTTGTAAAGGGTCTACCAATCAGGGTTTGTTTTAAATTTGGTTGAAATAGGTCAAGTAGGCAGTTCTGTTATTCAGTTTTTATCATATGTATAATAAAGGTCAACATTTAATATAATGCCTTTGATTTCGCTCGAAAATCGTGTTAAGATAATTCAAATCCATTATGAAAATGGTCGATCCGTGAAGACTACATTTCGCAAAATTCGCGATATTTTTATTTGTAACGATCGTCCATCTGAGACTACAATTGCGAATTTAGTGCGAAAATTTGAGTCCACCGGTTCAGTAGTAAACGTAAGCACAAAAACAAAAACAAATATCGAAGCCGTCATCCGAGAAATAAGTTCGCAATTATGCAAAATGTATTCGAAAATTTTGTTAAAAGAATCGACGTCTGCAAACGTAGTCGTGGAGGACATTTACCGGATATTGTTTTCCATTCCTAAATGTTCAAGCCCCTACAACATATTTCAGTAGAGAATTAGAAAATTTTCATACAAAATATGTGTTTCTTTTAAAATTTAAAACAAACCCTGATTGGTAGACCCTTTATTATACTCAATGCTTGTAATTTCTTCTTTTTTCTCATTCTAATCTGTTGCAATATGTAGTACATTTCTCATTATACATACATAACATGAATTCAACCATAAAAATATTATTAAATAATGTTTTGAAAAACAACAAAGACATATACAACAACAAAAAATAGTTGTGTAGAGTTTAAACCACCTCATAAAAAGAGGGAGATATCATCTGCCACTACAGCCCTCATTGTGTCAAATACACAGAAAAACATCTTACATCTGATTGCAACAGAAAAGATAGGCCAAATCTGGTAAAATGCGTGCTCTGTGATGGAAATCATCCAGCCAACTACAAGAGATGTATAATATACAAAAAACTACAAGATAAAAAATTTTCACTTCTTCGAAGCAAGCAAACCAGTAATACTGCTTCTTCTTCTTCTTAAATTAGGACTAGATCCTGTTATATCCAACAGTAACCTCGACAAAGATCCGAAGCTACTGCTGGTACTTTGAGCATATTATTTGTTTTCATCTGAAGTAGTTTGCTAGACTTGCTTCAGATGTGCCAGTTACCCTATATTATTGTTAATGATGGCAATTCATTAACATAGAAAACTCACCAGCTTTACGTACCTTCCGAAGCACTGGGACGGTCATAGAAGAAAGCTTTTCCTTTGTAGACTCCTCCCGGGTTCGAACCGGGTGCCTCACCATTAGTAGTGGATCGCTCTAACTACTAGCCCAGTGACTGTCTCCTGTAATACTGCTTCAGCAAACAAAATTCAAAGCACAAAGATCTTCCCGGTAAACCAAACACATAGACAACCAATCTATGACATTTCATACTCACAAGCGTTACTCGGAAACGTACACACGTACACTCATAGAGCAAATAGGATCCATGCTGAACTCACTAACAACCCTCGTCTCTAAAATGGCCTAATGGGAAGATTCCTAAGAATTGCTATCTGGAACTCAAACGGCTTAGCTCAACATACCGAACATATAAAAATGTCCCTACTTAAAGAAAATTAAACAGAAGCAAATGCGAGAACTACAGGGGAATCAGCTTGCTAGAAACCCATATAAATTGTATGCAAAAATACTAAATAATAGGCTTAGAACAATAGCCGAACAAATACTAAGAGAAGAACAGGTGGGATTTAGAAAAGGCCGTTCTACTTCGGATGCCGTTTTATTATCTGCCAAATTATAGAAAAACACCGTGAGTTCAACCGTCCGACCTTTATCGCTTTCATAGATTTCGAAAAGGCTTTCGACAATGTTAAAAGAGAAAAATTATGGAATATAATGATAAAAAAAGGTTACCCGTACCACATAATAACAGCTATCAAATCCTTATACACTGATACGACTATAGTTTTAGATATAAACGGTAAAATGACAGACGAAATTCCAACAAATAAAGGACTAAGACAAGGTTGTAGCTTATCGCCGACACTCTTCAACATCTACATTGACGACATTGTCAACGAATGGAAACTTGGAATTTCGGCTGGAATACAGGTCAGTGCGAATACGATAGTCAATTCACTTCTATACGCAGACGATATGGCAATTATCTTCGAAACCGAAACCGATTTACAAAAAGCAATTTATGCGCTTGGAGAGATCTGCAAACCGTATAATATGAAGATATCCACAAATAAAACAAAAGTCATGGCGTTCACGGGAAACGACCCGACAAGAGCAAAAATCGTAATCGATAATAAGACGATTGAACAAGTTAGCCATTTCAACTACTTAGGCTGCGACATAACCTACGGATACGATAAAGATATCGAAAATAAAATCGGAAAATTCGGACAGATTTGTGGAACAATAAATAGATATCTAAGGAACAAAACAAGAAAGCATACTCGGTTAAAATTTTATAAAACCATGGCGGTGCCAGTACTAATGTATGGAAGTGAATGCTGGGTAACAACCAAAAGACAGGAAAGTCAGATTCAAGCGGCGGAGATGAGATTTTGAGAGCGATTAAAGGATGTACGCGAGAAGATAAAATAAGGAACGTCGAAATTAGAGAAGAACTAGGAATCTTCAGTATTGGAGAAAAACTAAAGGAAAACAAAAATAAATGGACACAACATCTGGACAGAATGGAACAAGAAAGAATACCAGCACAAGTCAGAAAATATAAGCCAGAAGGAAAAGAAATGTCGGACGACCTAGAAAGAGGTGGGCACCGTGACAGGCCTCAGAGCGTAATGCGAAAAGTGTAGAAGAAGAAGAAGACTTAAAGAAAATATAGATCTTATGCTAATTTCATAAACGCACTTCACGAAAATGAGCTGTTTAAGAATACCAAACTCCACCATTTATGACACTAAACACCCAGTTTGTACAGCACACGGTGGTACACCATCATTATCAAAAATTCCATAAAACACTATCTAATTGAAGAATACAAACAAGCCACTTACGTTTCTGTAAAGGACTGGAAAGGTCCTAGTATAACTATAGTAGCGATCTACCGTCCACCGAGACACGCGATCAAAAAGGTATAGTTTGAGCACTTTTATAACACCCTTAGTTTAAGATTTGTTGCCGGTGAAGTCTACAATGCAAAGCATACACGATGGGGCTCTAGACTTAACTTCCAAAGGCCATGAACTCTCCAAAACTACGGTCGATAACAATCTAAACCATATATAAATATATCACCGTAACTATTGATTTTATGGTATTAATAGATTAGTGATTTAAAAAAAATCGTTTACTTATCTACAAACTAAATTATAACTTCTTATCATCTAGAATCAACTGATTTCGATTTATGAATTAAATTAAAAGAAGAAATGTCAAAAAGATTGCTAGTTTTATTTTTCATTTTTCTTGCAAACTCGGTATCTTTTAAACAAAACTACTTACAAAAAGCTAACGGTCTAATTAGGATAGAAAATTTAACGGGCTATAACTTTAGTTTATTTTTTTAGTAATTTAGTAAAATTTTTTGGAAAAGCAATCCGTTGCACAGAATATCCCAAAATAATAAACAAGATTGGTACAAAAAGCGGTTAGTTAGTTATAAAATTTAGTACCGGACATTGGCCAGCAGTAAAGTGAAGCATATGTAGACGGGTCGCCTAAGAAGCGTAAGTTTGCGGTTCGAACCCTGCTCGCGTTAGATACACTGTTGTGATTAAAAAATACAATATCGATCTGTAGACTATGGGGAAGGCAACGGGAAATATCCCATGAATTGTATTTTCTAGAAAATTTAAAATCCGGTAATGGATAGGCACGTGAAGAAGAAAATTGTATCATAATATCTGTGTCTTTAAGGGTCAGTTGTATATAGAAGTTCATTCTCGGCTCACGCTAATCCGTGGTTTAAGTTCAAGTCTTAGTTTTTGCTTAAGGCTTTACCCGGCGAAACTTAAAAGCGAGACTCCCGCTTCCAATGCAAAACTTTTTTCTTATTAATTTCCTTTGACCTTTTCTTTCAGTTCACTCAACAAGCCTGTTTCATATTTGTTAGTGCAATGAATTATCGATTTTCGTTTTCCTTTGCAAACTTGCGCTTAATAATTGCAATCGCTTGCATTAAAAAAATAAATGTCAGTCCATATTTATCCATTCCTGGAGATAAGCCTCTCCCATTCCCCCCAAACCTCTCTCTAAAGGATTGGTTTGGTTCTCTTGAGAGGTTTTTGGTAGTTACACACCGGGCTTACAGAGCGTTTTGGCGCGGAAGATGGTCAGAATATAATTTTCATGCTCATACCATACTACTCGGATTCGAACCGGGGTGCTCGACTTAGTAATTAACGCACTTTAGTGCGTTAATTTTTATATATACAGGGTACTACATTACAAAGAAAGAAGCTAGGGACTCCAGATCTTATCGGTATTAGGTTGGTATAAGCTTCGCGGTACCTGATCAGACAATGTCTGTCGGTCAGATAAGACTCTAAAATGCGGTAGAAGGGATGTGGGACTATTTTCTTAATCTTGAATAGCAGTCCCTCATGCCAAACCTTGTCGAAGGCCTGTGAGACATCAAGGAAGGCAGCCGAGCAGTATCTCTTACATTCTAAATCTGTTCTGATCTTTTTGCGACGCGATGCACCTGTTCAATCGTTCCATGACCTTGGCGAAATCCGAACTGATGATCTGGGATTATTTTTTTGTCTTCAAGAATTGGTTCCAGCCTATTTAAAAATAGCTTTTCGAAGACTTTGGAGAGAATAGGAAGAAGACTGATAGGTCTGTAGGACTGGGTCAAAGTGAGATCTTTGCCTGGTTTTGGTATTAGGATCACCTGTGCAGTCTTCCATTGACTTGGAAAGTAGCCTAATCTAAGGACAGCGTTGTAAATCGTCGTTATGAATTTAAACCCCTCCGCTGGTAGTTCTTTCAGAAGTCTGCCCGTTATTAGGTCGTACCCTGGCGCTTTTTTAGGATTTGTTCTTTTGAGGATAGCAGTTTTGATTGCAGTGGTTTTGAAGTTCTTGATGGGTAAGTCCAGTTGGTATGGAGCCGCTAATAGTTCGTGGATAGGAAGTTCTTCTTCGTCGGAGATTTCTTTTGGTAGTGGTTTAAACACATTTGCAGGTGCTCAGCGAAAGTCTGGGCCTTCTCTTCGTCACTTCTGGCCCACCTTCCCGTGTTTGTTCTGATAGGGTGTTCTATTTGATTAGGTTTTCTTATTTTTTTTGCAATTTTCCATAACGAGTACTCCGTTGCTTCAGTAGCAGAGAGGCCCTCCAAGAATATTCCTATGCTTCTATTTTTATCTGTTTCAAGAATCTTCTTAGTTCCTTAGTAGCTTTATTTAATTGCGTTTTATCGCTGGGTGCATGAGTAGTTTGCCAACGCTTCCTCAACCTCCTTTTTTCTATAATCTTATTTTTAATATTTTCCGGGCATTGGTCTGGTTTTTCGGACTGGGGCGTTATTGGGGTTGCATCCCATGATGCTTGTTGAATTTTGTGGTAAGATGTTCGACCGCCGCATCTATTTCCTGTTCACTTTTTAATGAAATGTTAAAGTTCAAATTCTTGGACAGGTTGTCTCTAAAAATATTCCAATTCGTCTTATTATTATACAATGTGGGTGGTTTATTAATGCAACAAACGCAGGAGTCCAGGGTGACTAGGAGAGGGGTATGGTCAGACGATAAGTCCAGGCTAGATGTAATCTTGGTATAATTGTGTGAGATACCTTTTGTAACGCAGAAGTCCAACACGTCTGGGATTTTTTCTGTATCCGTTGGCCAATATGTTGGTTGACCAGCTGAAAGAGAGTGTAGATTGCAACTTTGTATTGCTTTATAAAGCTGCCTGCCTCTGCTTGTTGTTAATCTAGACCCCAATGAACGTGTTTGGGGTTGTAGTCACCTCCAGAAAGGAATCGCTGCCCCAAAGAGTTGAAGAATGTTTCAAAGTTTTCCTTCCTTATAGATGTATTAGGTGGACAGTAAACCGCTGAGAGTGTAATTGGGCCACTCCAGTCCTCTATTAACACCGATGTGGCTTGTAGGTTGCTTTCGCTTGTTTTATGTAGTTCGTGGTGTTTAATTTTGTTCCTAACAATAACAGCCGTTCCCCCTCGTGCCGCACCGCTTGGGTGGCGAGTGTGATAAATGGAAAAATTTGGAATTTTTATGAAGCTTCGGTCCGTCATATGAGTCTCGGAGATTAGCATGACATCTAGGTTTTGATTTTTTATAAAGATTTTATTTCTAGTCCATGTTTTACTAGACCATTGGCGTTCCATATGGCGATGTTTAATTTATTTAGTTTGTTGTTTAGTTCGTTTAGCTTGTTACTTGACATTAGATTTTACCGATCATGGTAATAAGGAGATCGAGGATTTTATCCATCTTCTCCATCATCTTTGTCATCATGTGCTCAAGGTTGTATTGCGTTTGCTGTTGAATATATGTTGGCAATTGGTTGTGTAGTGGTTGGAATTGGATGTCTTCGTTTGCAGTTTGTTGGGCATATGTGAGCCCTTGCCGAGATTGATCTCTATTTCTTGGTAGAGGTGGGAAGGAATCCATGTTAATCTCCTGGTTATTGTTAATAGAATTAATGGTCGGTGGATTGGGTGTTTGTCTAATTCGGGGTGTTGGGTACATTCTTTTTTGTATCTCCTTGTAGACTGCACAGCCTCTGTAGTTGGCTGGATGACTTTCGTTACAATTTGTACATTTGACTCTATCATCCTTCTCCTTTCGGGGGCAAGCCCCTGTTGCGTGGTCGCCAGTGCACTTCACACATCTTGGTCTGTGCTGGCAGTATGTTTTTGTGTGTCCGAAGCCCTGGCAACGAGTGCACTGGGGGACTTCGCGTTTAGGATGTGGAGGCTCCACTTTGACTATGGTGTTCATCAGCTTTGTGATTTTATAAATATCCTTGTTATTCAGTTTTCTTTAGTTCGACGTTGAAATAAGGGAGCAAAGTTTTGTGCCTCTTTGTCTAATTGCAGTGATATGTACTACCTCATGCCCTCTGGCTTGTAGTTCTGTTGAAGGATTTATACCAATAAATAATATCCAAAATTTCATGGAAACATTTGAAAAAGGTTGTGTCTGACCAGTCGGTGGAGTTTGTTGGTTGATAAATTTCTAACACAATTCTAATCTGGATTTAAAAAACACAGCTGTGATACGACAATTCAGGTTTTTATGAGTGATATTGGAAGAGCTGAATTGATGAATGGTAACAGTGGTGGTTTTCTTAGATCTAAAAAGAGCTTTTGAAACAATTAATAGGAATGTTTATAAAAAAAAATTAAAAAAATAGTTTGGGTTAGTAGAAAATGAACTGAAATTGCTGGAAAGCTACATGTAGGATGAATATCAACAAGTATTATAAGTAGTGCGCAAGAGTCCGTCAACCCTGATTGCGATTTTTACCATTGTTTTTGTAAATTATGAAAGGTAACAATTCCAGATTCACATAAAAATAAAATTTGCGGACGGTCCACAAATTTGGTTAAAAACGGCTTTAAAAATTAATTTGGAATGCAATTTTATCATTGGCTCTTTTGAACTGTAACCCCGCTCCTTAAAATTGAAATAGATTGTGGCGATAGTAAAGATGTCATAATCTCGTTTTCTACTACGAATTATGAAGGACAAGGGCCTAATTAACTAAAAAAAATTAAATTTGTGATCAGACAACAAATTTCGGAAAAAATTCACTTTTTGTGTGAATTCGAGTCTTGACGTATTTTGTTACATGTAAGGTTTTTAAAATTCTGCCACATGGTTCATCCATTTCTTCTTTACTAAGTTCGGACTGTAGTGCATTTGGGCCATAATCTAAGTTTTTTAAATTTGGATTATTTTTGGATTTAATTGTATTGAAGCTTTTTGATGAATTTTGATGAATAATCGAGTTTTTTAGAAGTTTTTGTTTGAACTTTTATATATTTTTATGGCGTTTTCTAAGACTTGGTTGTGAAGGTGGTTTCCAAGCATCAGTATGCCAATTAAAACCTACATTATACCGCATACTTGTTGCTTCTGATTTTGTAGAAAACGATCTTCTTTGAATGAGATTTAATCTTTTCTTCATGTTGTATCGTGACAGTATGCTCATGAAAAGATTCACGCAGTTGCTAGTCTCATTGTAAATTAGAGAATTTGCTTTACTTATTACTAGACCAGCAGTATAGCGTAAAGCATACACCGGTCGACTGGAAAATGGTAGACCGCGGTTCGACTCCTAGTCGAGTCGGATACACTGCTGTGATTAAAGGTCCAATATCAATCTGTGGACCATGGGGAAGGCAACGAAAAACCACCCCATTAATTATATTCCCTAGTAAAGTCAGCTTGACTTTCAGCTAAGTTGACTCCAACATCCGAATACGGATAGGGACCGATAGAAGAAGAAGATTACTAGATTAAGTGTACCTCGAATTTATGTAAAAAGATCTGATGAGTCCGCAGCTGCCATTTGGCTAATGATGTCATCTCCTACGTGGCTGCAAAGATAATCTTTTAAATTTAAATGTTTTCCGAATACATGGTAAGGTACAATTTTAAGATCTTCTGAAAGTGTTGTTACGTCACCATGCGGATTGTACAATTTTTTCTATTTTTATATTTTATTGCCATTAAGAATTTTTCCTGAATGTTGTGAAACAGTTTGTGCACTGTTTTTAATATCATAATTACAAATGTTTTCCATAATTCTTTTTATATGGTTTGTACGTACATTCAAGTTTAGTAACTTCTCTTCCATAACGGACTTTTTTCCATATCCATAACTGGATTTTTGCATATACACAAGAGTCTCTATCTGCTATAAACTGATTGAATCGTAATCCATAAATCTTTTCGCTTTTTAAAAATCCCTTTACAATAATATCAGCTTCCATAGCGAATGATGAGCCGGTCCAATTTTTAAAACAATTATGTCGCTCAGGAATGGTATTTTTGCTTTCAGCAGGTACACAAATTATACAATACTTATTTCGTACTTCCAAGTAAGCAACTTCTTTGGTAACTTTACCTATAATCACACTCATTCTAGACGTAGCCGAATAATTGTGACCATAGATTTGTTTAGACCACCTTCATCTAAATAAACACATATCCAAAGAGTTCCATCTTTATCAATCTGCTCATTTTCTATAGCTAAGCGGCGTTCTTCTTTACCTGCATTTTTCATATTTTACCAATTTGATTTTGTCGTCGTTTGATGAGGATTTGAATAAAACATGAAAATGTTTAAGAAAATGTCTAAAATGTGATGTACACCAGGTAAAGTTGATTCTGAACTACAACTTCAATAGAAATACCAATTTTCGAACAAATTAGCAAATTTTGGGGCAAAGTTCGACGGTTTTATGGTATCATTAATGATAGATACTAAATTTTGTTCATCAAAATACAGTAAGTAACAGTTTTGATTAACTTTTAGATAATCCAATGTTCTGGAGAACGTTATTTTAGATAATATGGGTTTTTATATAAATATAGAAAAACCATTTTATAAACTGAAGATTTATTTTACTAATTTTTTCGTAAATGTTGTTGTTCGAGTCCTCTTTTCATTAATCAGTAAAGTAGTGAAATTTCCTTCTTAAAAATTTAATGTAAACGTTAATATTGTTAATGCACTATTTGAAGCATATTGCTATTTGCTAAGGGAGGGCGCCACGTATATCGTTCCAAAATACTAAGAGCAACGTTAAAGTTTAGATACTAAAATTAGAATTTTAGTTTAATTGTTCATAATTTATTATAACCAATAGCAGATTCTATTGATTGTAAAAAGGTTTGGATATAACTTTTAATTATGGTGAGGCATATTTATTCTTGCATTCCGTTTTGCAGCATTATTTTATAATAGGACAATCTACATTATAATATGTAGTTGAAATCCTTCATTTCTTTTTTTTTTTTTTGATATGTTAACTTATTTGTTCTTATGGTAAGATTGGAATTAAAAACAAACTTCCAAAAAATGTATGCGTTATTGCTTTGACTTGAAATTTCAATATGAATTTTAAGGCATACCGAAATGACATAATTCCTTTTTTAATCTATATTTTTGTTAAATAAACTTATTTTATAAATTCTTTTGCAGATAACAAATAAATGTATATTAAATACATGTCAACTCGACCAATCTGCGATCCTGACCATCTTCGATATAGTTCATTATCTTTTTGGTTATTTTAAAATTAGCTATGTAACAAACTTTAAGTTTAGTTTCATGAGGGTATACAAAAAAAAATTTAATTCTTTTATTCTACTTTCTAGAAACTTCAACTCAAAAACTAAAACTAAAAAAAATTAAAAATAAAGCATTCGAGTTAAGTTAGTGGGTTTAAAAACATTGTTAGGGATAAACAAGGATTCAAAAACTATTTTATTTTTAAAAGTAATTGCCTTATTGACTAGAAATTTCTTTACGTCTATCATTGAAGTAAATAGTGTCTAAAAATTCAAAAATTAAAAAACTTAGTTCTAATTTTATAAAAATCTCTGACTATAGACAGAGTTTTATATTATGTAATCGCAATATATCGCTATATTATGTAAATCTTTTGTGTTTTAAATGCCATCATTAACTTTTAATTATTGGCAAAAGGTGCTTTATATGAAGGGATCCGAAGTTTAAAAATCACTTATCTAGTTATACTTTTCTTCATACAATTTTTTTTAAAGCTTCGTTTTTTTACTTTGAAATAATAAATTTCTAAATCGGACGATTTGTGGTAAACTGAGCCAAGGGAAATTATTATTTGTTTTTTGTTTTATTCGTAACTGGTTAATTTATAAACCACAAAATCTGTTTGATTAAAATCTACCCTACTTGAAAAGTGCTTGTTTGTAGATATAATTAAAATTATAATATTTTACTGTTTGAATTGTTAAGCTGGTTAGATTGTTATTAGTATGGGATTTATAATTTAATACAATAGTTTTACCTAATGCTACCTTGCAATAAGTTTAAATGCATACAATTTTTATGTAGATACACACAAAAAAACACGTTTTTACCAACTAAAATAATGTATAATTGAAATTGACCCAATAATCCAATGTTCTTAGGTTAAAACAAAATTTAAGAATGTCGTACTTAATTAATACTGCAGAAACCAATTAGTAATGTGATATCCTAAGTTGAGCATGCTTTGTTTGACTTTAAGAATGTTGCTATGAGTGTATGTAATAGTTTATTTGAGTTTACTCATCAACTAAGTACATTCTGTTTAATCTACATTATTAAATTTATTATCTTTTAAATTTTCTTGCTTGCACAATAACAGTATATTATTATTGTAGTATTATCAGGAGGAAAAATTAGACTTTTTACAATGAGGTTTTAGTATTAACCAGCGAAATTTTTGCTAGTGAAGATTTTAATAGCTTTAAATTTTGTATTTTTCAAACTTGGAGAGGGGTGGCTCAATCCCCTTGTTGGAGTGTTCCTTAGCGTTGATGGACAAATGGATAATTGCAGATCGACCAAAAAAGTCAATTTTACTCTTTACAAAGTATGTTGTATAAAATATTTTAAAAGGTTTCAAGTTAAAAGAAATTAAAAAATTTTTTTTATTATTTTTTACAATTCTAATGAAATTTGAAAATTTTTCAACTTTCATTTTAGTCTAGGACCCCTTATATAAAGTTTCGTCTTTTCAAGATATCATCAGCTAAACTATCCCTAAATGAATGAAATGGATTAAAATCCATTAAAATTAAAATCAAAAACTATATTGGAAAATTTTTTATAATAAAATTAATTGACATGTTTTGACAAATTTTATTAAACTTGAAACCTTTTAAAATATTTTATACAACATATAATTTCAACAAGTAAAGCTCGCCTCACACGATGCTTGTTTTGCTGATGGATTGCTTGCTGGCCGCTGTGATGGCCGGCCGTGCTGGGAAAGTGACGTCGCGTGCTGGGTTTTCGTGCTTGTTTTGTGATAAAACGGGTGCTATTTTTCTTGTTGGTTTTTTTGCTGGTTGTAAGCGCTAACCAATGACAAAGTCGCGTCGTCTTCGTAAATACGGGCGCTACTAGGTTACGACAAGGCTAACCTGTTGTTGTTTGCTGTCAAGTGAATTTATATTATAACCGCGTCCATTTCTACAAACTGTCACTATGACAATGAAATCACTAAACCGCGTGCGCGTTAAAACTACCTTGCATTAAAACTACCGTGTGAAGCCAACGCACTGAAAACCATCCCGAATATCCAGCCGCTTGAAAGCCAGCAGAAAACCCAGCAAGCAAATCAAGCCTCGTGTGAGGCGAGCTTAATAATAAACATTTACAATTTCTTTACAAAGTAGGCTATGTTTTATTAATAAATAATTATCTATAAAATTAATATTAATTTAATATTTTAAAAATTAATAGGTTAAATTGAACAATAAAACAAATATTTTATGAGCCTAGCAAAAGTGGTTTGCTATCATTAGATGAATATTAAAACATAACAATAATGCTGATAGCTTAAAAAAATTCCATAAATTAAACCAGAAAATAACGGGATATTGGACAATGTAAATCAAACTAAGTCTTTATCTTCGTCAATGTTTCGCCACCTCTAATGGCTGCCTCAGTACTAAAAAGTTGTTTTATCAGTCAAAAAACAATACAATTGCTAAAAATTATCCCACCACGATAATATGCATTACCAGCAGAAAAATATAGAAGAAGCATAAGAATCTGTCATCAGTCAAAATTTGAATTACAAATCATAAAATCTCGTGTAAAGGCATTAAAACAAGTCAAACATTAAACTTGCTCACAATTAACATACATAAGATAACAATCCAATTTACGTATAATACAATATTATAACACCTAAAAGCTGCATGTCATCCACTCTCACTCTAAAACCACACACACGTCTGTAATCTGCTAGATTTAACCAATTCACTATAAATCAAGCTAAGATTTTGTGCATCTTCTGTAAAGTTTACACAATTAATTATTTTTGTATGAAACTTTGCTTATATTTCTTTTGATTCTGTTTACTTCATGATCAAAAATTTTTATGTTGTCAAAATCAAATTGATGTCCATTTTTCGCGTGGTGGACCACTAGTGCCGTGGTGTTATCTACTTTATTTATCGTCATTGTTTCTTTAATATTTTCGTTGTTTACTTTTATTATTTAGATTTTATAATCTTAACACTATCCCTTACATGCTGTTTTATTCCATCTGCAAGGAGCTGACGGGTCTGCTATATGTAGCAAATATCACACCCAATAGGTACATGGAATCCTGTATACCAATTCAGATCATGTTCTCGGTTCTACTGCAACTTTGATTGTTGTGTAAATTTTAGCATTGTAAAAACTAAAATAACGCATTTGTGGTAATGCTTTAATTAAATTCAAAAAGATTGCCAAAATTATGGTAAGCTATAAAAAATATTAAATATTATTTCTGCCTTACGAAGGCATCAGTATAGCAAAAAACACATGGAAAACCCCGAAAAAATTGCAAACCATTTGCGCTTACACCCGGTTTTAGTCTTCATGCAGCGCAGAATAAAACTATATCCTTACACCATAATCGACAACACCACGCGCTCACGAGTTTTATCTCTATCAAAAACGACTGATAACATATTAAAACTAAAGTAACTATACTATATAAAGTACTACCGTGTTATACACGTGGCTACACGGTGTTTCCCGAGTGTTAAAATACCACAGTAACACCAGTAATGCACCATATTTCTGAACTATAAAATAGTGTATACTCAGTGTCACCACGTTGTTTTCCTGGTGTTGCTGTGGCGTTTTAACAGAGGGGAAACTACACTGAGCAACGTGTATAACTAGTGTCAGCTAGGCGTTTAATACCAGATTTACACTTTATACAAATAAACACTGTAGTGTTAGCAAAGTGTTAACACTGTATTAACTCTTCAAAATGTTACTTGTGTAGATACCCAAGTTACAGTGAGACCCCGCCATATAATGAAATCTAATGTATCTCGTTATCGGAGCTTCTTCCTCTCCATTTACACTACTTATTCAGGTAACTTTTCGGATGGGAATTTGAATTGCCTCTCTCCATAATTTATCAACTAGCTACGTTGGATATCCCTTACTCTTTATTCGTTTAGTAATTCTGTTGAGAATAAATAGAATACCCGACCCGATTGTATCCTACCCAAGGTAACAGGTTTCATATACTAATCCGTTTTTATGCTCCCCTAAATGCTTCTTTTAATTTTCATATCTAGGACTGGCAATTCTCTCTTTTCCTCCTTTTCCATTGTGAAGACGATATCTTTATGGTACTTGTTAAATGCTATTTACGTATCATATTCGGAAAAGTAATTTGTGGTTTAGAAATATTTGATACCTTTTACTGTTTCATATTAACATTTTCTTTAAAAAAAATGTTAATTTTCTTCTTTAAAAAAAATGTTAATTTGATGGAAAAACTCGACATTTGCCTTGTCGTGCAAACATGCGTTCGATAAATATACAATGTAAAATATGCAATATTATTTTTTAAATAAAATTTATGAGATACGTAATTGAATTGAATTATTAATTATTGTTGTCGGATTACTATTGAATAGGAAAAGAAATGAAGAAGTAAGAAATAATACTAAAAACAAGAAGATAATACATAAAAACGAAAAGAGGTGGTGTAAATATTTGAATGTAATATCGCAAGAGAGATTCCCCACTGAAGACCTGAAAATATAAAGCAAAAGGAAGAAGAGACTTTGACAAGCGGGAGTGATCATCCAGCCTTGAATGCAAGTGATTGTGCAGGCAGTCACATTTTCAAAGTCAGTGTAAATTATTTTAATCACTTCGATTAATAAAATAGTGCGTTATTCGCGGTTACGCTCGTACAAGCGGATTTATCGTATATCACTCGAGAAAGCAAATTTTAGTAGTTTGTTGAAACAATATCTGGCTTCAAAATTTTTCATCGATTCCATGTTTTTGGAAAAATCGCAAAGCAGCGATTTTTGAGTTTGTGCGCAGACCACGTCTTTGTGATTTTGAGAGTTGAATTATTCCTTGCGCCGTTAGAGTGGAAAAATATTTCCGAAGAAGAATTCAACATTCAGCTCTCTTATTATTTTTAACGGCCTTGATATGTCGATTAATGCAATAACTTTGAGTTAGCGAGCATTGGCTTTAAATTCAAGTGCTCTGTTTTTGATTAGTTTGTTACGCGGTAAGAACGATACAGTTCTTCACATCTGTTTGTTGCCTACTGTTAAATCCACCTCAATTATCCTCTGGAGTGCGCCGTCAAACGTCTCGAGCATCACCTCCCGTTTTGGAATCGCAACGTCTTTTGAAGGCATCAATAAAGTGGCAGAAGTTACCCAGTGTAGTTTTGTTTGTTCGATTTCAAAGTTTCATCAAGTGGATGCCAGCAACTGTTCCTCAAGTACAACCCTCTGTCGTCGTATTTATTTGTAAGACATCATCCAGCTGGTGAGTCGATATTTTTGTTACTTAAGGTGCCAGTTGCGTTATTTGTTTTAAACGTCCAGTCAATAAATTACACATTTGTGATCGATACGCACTGGGTTGATTATTTTGTATCACTAAAGTTGTTGCCTTTAGTAATTTTGCAATTTTTTTACAGCTTCTACAATTTCAATTCTGTTAAAAAACCCAAAGGGTTTCAGTAATAAATTCTGTATCTTAAGGAAACTTTCTATAAATTATGTCATTTAAACTCGTACTAACTACACGATTTGGTACGCAGTTTGCTGTATCGGGGTTAACGTCGTTTTTATTAAGGGTCTCCTATATACTCAAGGTTAAAATTTTTGCGTTTACTATTTCCGATAGTTCACTATAATGTACAGTATTCACTATTTTGCGACTCGACTGTACTCAATCAGAAATTTGCATTTCACTCTTAGTATTTGAAATATTATGTGCAATCTACGACGCAATTACAAAAATAATGATTCCAAAATTTGCAATAAAATGCAAAATTAAAAAATATAATCAAGTGGTAGCCAAAAAGTAGTTAAAATTGATATTATTAATTAAGATAATACGATATTTACTTGTGATGAAATGATTGCTATAATCTTAGTGGGTTTTAAAAACAGAAGTAAAAAATACGAAATAAAAATATGAGTTTCTGCTTCAGATGGTAAAAGCGAACTAAATCTAGAAAAGGCTCCGCGAACGTTATCACAAAGCGCAAATTTACCGACCTTGGCTGGTAATAAATCCTAGAGCGATGAAAAGTTTTGATTCAAAATTGTTAATACTGTCCAAATTCAACTCATAAATAAATAAAAATTTATTAAATATGGTACAACTTGAGAAATCGACAATCTGCAAATCATGTAACACTACAAATACATTTGAATAAAAAAAATGTTTAAGTTTAAGATTAAACAATATTGCATAGCGCTATATTGTATTGCACTTATAGCATTATATTTCATTATATTATATTACCATTATGGCAGGTTGCAAACATGACTAAGAATGAGTATGGGAAAATGATAAACGGCTCAGAATTCTTTGTTACTTGCGGCATTAGGCCCGGTCAGTCTTTCTTGCCCCCATTTCAGCAGTGTATTTGGTATCTGCTGACTTTATGGTGGTTTCAAACTGCCACTGCCACTATGAGAGCTACTAAAAGAGCAAGTCTTTTTTGGCCAACCGTCTTTGAGATTAACGGTTTTAATCTGATATTAAATCTTGGCCATTTTACCGCCGATTAAAATCGTAACAAATTACCTATTTAGATCGAATCTTCATTGAGGTTTAAGTCCCAAGTTTGGATTAATAATGGAAAAATTTCCTACACTTACAATCATAAAAGATTTAAAAAGATGTTTACAAAAATTGAGAAATAATTAAAGAACTACAAATGAATTGAGAGCGAAATGCAATAACATGGTTAGAAATTATAGAAACAGTTTAAAAATAAATGAAAGAATCCTGTATTTAAATTAATTAAGAACAACTATAACGAAACAAAGAGAGTTTTGAAGTCACATCCAGATTTAATACTGCTAAGATGCAATAAGTGAAATAACATGGTAATTATGTACAAGGAAGAATACAATTTCTAATGAAACAAATAGTAGAAAGCGAATACGTTAGGTGTTAGGAGAATATCTACAGATATATTTTAAATTCTCTCATATAATAGGATTGAGGGAGGAATTAAAGCAGATTTTAAGTCCATTTTGCACAATTGCTCCATACATTCAATGATGTAATTATCACAGCAATCTATTGCCAAGATTAAAATCTAAGACCAACAAATAGTATATGTAGTGAATCTAAATTAGTCCAGAGAATTGTGCAATAGTTTTTGAACGTTTTAGGTACTTCTAGATATCTTACCAGCAGCATTATTTCGATATTATCTGCTTTTTATTGTATTAGCTTGTATATTATTTCGAACTGTTTAACTTATTTTGATTTTAATTGTTAATTATCGACTCATACGAATTAATGTTGTTTAAAATAAGCATTTTTGTACTGTTATGTTCTATTGTGTTCACGACGAGAGAATTATTATGAAAAACTTCACACAGGATTGTTTTTAATTAGGTAATGTCCAGTTTTATAAAAACTACCCTAATATTGCGTTGACTAATGGTTTGCTAACTTTAAAAAGCTGTCAGATTTTGACGAGTTTCATAAAGCAAATCATTTGTTAAATTAGCTAACGAAATTTCACCATATTTTAATTCAATATTTTAAACTAATTTAACATGGTTTGTTTGTATTAACCTCAAATGTAAAAGACAAAATTGACATGTGAAATTAAAATTCTTTTTCCACTACTAGCCATAAACACTATCATTTCAACGTAAGTGATCGAACTGTGAACCACGCCTTCTATCACCTGAGGTGAATAATATTTATTATTCACTAGTAGTTAATAATGAACATAAATGCGTAGTCCGGAAACTTCGGGCCATTTTGAAAGAAAATTTATGTGTAAAACGAATTAGCATAACCAAGAAATTCTATCAATAGTGTTTAAATAATTAAAATCGGTCTATAAATAAGATTAATTTGATATTTAAAATGTTGATTAAATTGGAATTTTGTGACGTTTAGCAATTAGGCGAAATGAGAATTATGAACACAGATTATGACTTATATGACAGCTGAAACTAGAAACTTTATAAATCGATTATTAATAATTATTACAATCAATTATCGTTACAAATAGTACATTTTTTGACAAAATAGTTTTCGTCAACATCTATTTACTTGCATTCCACGTTCACTAGTTTTTATTCGATATAGAATTTTTTGTTTGGTAAGTGTTTTGTTACATTAATATTATTAAAAATCTGTATATTTTCAATTGTAGGATAACTGGATTGTGAAGATATTAAAGAAATTAGTGGTCGAAACAGAATCATGAAAAATTTATGCGCTTCGATGTGCAAATTTATTCTATCGTTAGAAGTAGTCGTTCGCAAACTTGTATAACCTTTACTCCATTAGAAAATTTACAATCTCCGTGCTATTGTAACTACAGTTTAAAACACTTCAAAACGCTCAAAATTTCTTATTTGATTAATTGATGTTGATTGGCTTTGGACCATACGAGCTATGCTCGTTTAACCGAGAGTGAGTCAGCTATATAGCCCTCGGCTACCGTAGATGACTTCCAACCCCCATGTTGTTTCAACTGCAGGATATTTCCACCGCTAGCAGCTAATATTGTGGCTGAAGTTCTTCGGAAGCTATGACCCGTGTAAGACGCAGGGTTTTGCAAATTTAAATACATTGCAATTTTGTTTGGTACTTGCCCTATTGTATTATGACCAATATTTTGCTTTGTAGCTTTTCCATTGCGTATACTAATAAATAATTTTTGCATGTCGGAAGTTGGTCTAATTTTTAAATATGTTTTTACAATTTTCATCCAAAGGGGTTCCATAACAACAAATTTTCTAGATGAACCATTTTTACTATTACGAATGTTTATAATAATCATATCATCTTTATGATAACATCAGAAAGAAGCAAATTGCAAAGCTCATCGCATCTGACTGAAAACGGAAGACTTCTTAGCACGGTAATTCACATTTTGGCGTTTTAAGAACGCAACTAATTTGAAAAACTTTGAAATGTCTATGTTGTCCTTTAAAGAAAGAGTTGATTTTAACATAGAATAATGTGCCCATAAAGTGGAAGCTTTTTATCATTGGCATAACTTGGTACTCAGTACATTTTCGATATTTAAAAACCCCCTTCCCCCTGTTTTTAAATGTTACATAACTTTTAATAAAAGTCTTGGATTTTTCCCGGGAGTACTTTCTGCCCCTGATTCACAATCTCTCTCATTTCGGTGGTGTACAATTTCACTCATTTTAAAAACACTCGCAAAAATTTTAAATCAAAATATTTTAAAGTAACCTTTATGTCAAAAAATCATTTTAAGCAATGTCAAGATCAAAATTATATTAAAAAATTTAAATTTAAAAAAATATTTACTTGTGATTAAATGATTGCTATAATCATAGCGGGTTTTAAAACAGAAGTAAAAATACGAAATAAAAATGTGAGTTTCTGCTTCAGATGGTAGAAGCGAACTAAATCTAGAAAAGGCTCCGCGAACGTTATCACAAAGCGCAAATTTACCAACCTTGGCTGCTAATAAATCCTAGAGCGATGAAAAGTTTTGATTCAAAATTGTTAACATTGTCTAAATTCAACTCATAAATAAATAAAAATTATTAAGTAACTATGGCACAACTTGAGAAATCGAAAATCTGCGAATCATGTAACACTACAAATACATTTGAATAAAAATAAAAATGTTTAAGTTAAAGATTAAACAATATTGCATAGCGCTATACTGTCTTGCACTTTATAGCATTATATTTCATTATATTATATTACCATTATGGTAGGTTGGTATGGTATGGTATGGTATGGTGGAACGAGTATGGGAGAATGGTAAACGGATTAGCATTCTTTCTTACTTGCGGCATTAGGCTCGGTCAGTTTTTTTTACCCCTATAGATACATTTCCGCAGTGTATTTGGTATCTGCTGACTTTATGGTGGTTTCAAACTACGTGGCGACCAAACAACATCTTTCCAGCTTGCTCCTCGGAACGCATCATTCTCGAAAAAGAAGAACCGCCTTTGTGCTTTATCGTCCCTGCCACTATGAGAGCTACTAAAAGAGCAAGTCTTTTGACCAACCGCTTTTGAGATTAACGGTTTTAATTTGCTATTAAATCTTGGCCATTCAACCGCCGATTAAAATCGTAACAAATTACCTATTTTGATTGAATTTTCATTGAGGTTTAAGACCCAAGTTTGGATAACTAATGGAAATATTTCTTACACTTACAATCATAAAAGATTTAAAAGATGTTTTCAAAATTAAGGAATAATTAAAGAACTAGAAATGAATTGAGAGCGAAATGCATTAACATGGTTACAAATTATAGAAATAGTTTAAAAATAAATGAAAGAATCCTGTATTTAAATTAATTAAGAACAACTATAACGAAACAAAGAGAGTTTTGAAGTCACATCCAGATTTAATACTGCTAAGATGCAATAAGTGAAATAACATGGTAATTATGTACAAAAAAGAATACAATTTCTAATGAAACAAATAGTAGAAAGCGAATACGTTAGGTGTTAGGAGAATATCTACAGAAATATTTTAAATTCTCGCATATAATAGGATTGAGGGAGGAATTAAAGCAGATTTTAAGTCCATGTTGCACAATTGCTCCATACATTCAATGATGTAATTATCACAGCAATCTATTGCCAAGATTAAAATCTAAGACCAACAAATAGTATATGTAGTGATTCTAAATTAGTCCAGAGAATTGTGCAATCGTTTTTGAACGTTTTAGGTACTTCTAGATATCTTACCAGCAGCAGCATTATTTCGATATTATCTGCTTTTTATTGTATTAGCTTGTATATTATTTCGAACTGTTTAACTTATTTTGATTTTAATTGTTAATTATCGACTCATACGAATTAATGTTGTTTAAAATAAGCATTTTTGTACTGTTATGTTCTATTGTGTTCACGACGAGAGAATTATTATGAAAAACTTCACACAGGATTGTCTTTTAATTAGGTAATGTCCAGTTTTATAAAAACTACCTTAATATTGCGTTGACTAATGGTTTGCTAACTTTAAAAAGCTGTCAGATTTTGACGAGTTTCACAAAGCAAATCATTTGTTAAATTAGCTAACGAAATTTCACCATATTTTAATTCAATATTTTAAACTAATTTAACATGGTTTGTTTATATTAACCTCAAATGTAAAAGACAAAAATTGACATGTGAAATTAAAATTCTTTTTTATGTTGGTGAATTGTGTCGAACGTATATATAAAAGTTTGTAGATAGTAATCACTATTAAAATAAATTTAATCATAAAACGTTCAAACCAATTTGTAAAATATATCTTGCAATATTTTAATTTAAATTAAAAATTAAATACTAATCTCACGTGTTGTTGTTAAAAATATTTTTTCAATATCTTAAATTCCAAGTTAGAAATGTCTTGTTAATTTTTTGTTAAGTACTTAATTGAAAATATTTATCTTGTTAAAAGTTAACGCCTGATTAGTCTTAATAGTTTATGAAACTTAACTTTGAACTTAACTGCGCGTTAGAGGTTTAATAGCTTGTTAAAAGTTTTATGAAACCAGGAATAAGACTATTATATAATTAATTAACAACAAGTATAATCTAAGAATTTTCTAGTCTTGAAGAAGTTCAAAATAAAGTTGAGCAAAATGTCAACAGATGAACACAGTTTTATTAATCCTTGTGCAACATTCCGAAATACTCCAAATTTACATTTTAACATTGATTTGCATTAGATTGCATTGCGCTGTATTGTATTGTATTGCATTGCATTGCACTTTATTGTATGTAACGCGGAGTACAGAAAGTTTATGGTTACATTTTGGTAAGTTAAGACAATTGACATTTTTCGTGCTACGTTTTTCCTATGTATATTATATTTTATAGTACTTATTCATTCATGCTTTGGAAGGCATGTAAAGCCGGTGGTTCTCTTACAACGTGCTAGCGTCGTCTTTGAGGTATTAAATGCTGTAATGCCCTCTTGAAAAATAGAGAAATCGGAAAACGTCGTAGAACGTTAAAAAGACCGATAGTTAGATAGATATATACTATTAACCTCTGAAATACTCCGGAAATATATTTTATTGATTTAAATATATTATAATGGTATACAGTTAAAAGGAAAATACCTACTTTATTAATTTTAAGTTAAAAATTTAATTAATATCTACTTATATATTAATATCTTATACCTATGCAGTTTTATAAAACATTGAAAATCTATTTTGATTACATAATTAGCCCCAAATATATTGCATATTACACCCTCGTGAAAATTATAATCACTTTGAGGAAATTTTGGTTTTACTATATTGAAGACGCTTAATAATATAGTTACGCAATAGTAAATAATGCAAATGAAGCTTGACAAACTTTCACCCTTTTTAGTTAAATGGTTTAAATAAGTGTTATGCAGATAGGATTAGTTGAATACCTTATGAATAATTATAGACAAACATAAATTTAAACACAAAACAATTATGAAGTTAAGAGCCTGCTTGTCAACTAATTTTTATGAAAAATTAAAATTTTAACGCTTTTGGGTTAGCGAAGACCAACGTTTTCGACGTTACATTTTACATAATTTGTTGTCGACGCGGCGGTGGCGTTTTGTACGCTGGAATGCAAAGTACATACATATACATTATGTTTAAACGAATAAGAAGACATGAAAGTAACGCGTTCTAAACGCCGCATCGCGTCAAAAACGCTTCTCTATTTAATCAACTAAGTACATATTATATTAACTTGCACGTGCATTTTCAAGAACGTTTGGGTTAATTTTGGAATAGATTTTTACACGGGTGAACTGGCCTTTTCATATGATCCCGGACTTAAATACGGACGCGAACCGGTAAAAAACTTTAATTTGTGGGAGCGGGTTGTAATTGAGTCTTTCAGATAAGGCCGGTACAAATACAAATGCATTCGCAATTATCAAAATGTTAATGTGAAATGAAATCGCCCTGTTTTCACTTTTATACTACATTGCCGGACGTAGCGAACAGTTTTCATATTTGTCATTGTTTCATATAATACGAAGCATCCTTCTTTCTCGATATGCAGTGGATCTTATTGAGTTTGTAATTATCTAACCAGAAATAAAAAATGTACTTGGTACTAATTTTAATATTCGGGAATAGGCAATTAAACTACACGTTTCAATATGTTACTCAATCCTACCTCTTTTATGCTTTCCGATTTACAAAAGACTAATATCGTAATTTTTGAATGATAAGTTTGAACTTCTTTTATTTCAGCGCCTATGACAAATAATACTTTTTAGTCTTCATATGGAAATTTTAGTTTTTAATAAAGGCAACTATAAAACTCGATAGATATTGCAATTTATAAATTACCTATAAAATTACGTCAAACTTTGAATGTGTCATATTAAGAGCAATTTTTCTACTTCTACCAAAAATTGCAATAAAATATAACTAATCTCTACATGAATGTTACTTAAGAATCTGGTTGAAGTCCAATATTCGAATGTCTTATCACATTATCGAATCTCTTTTTTACACTATATTGTGGAGACACAATCTTTAGCCTGTGCTTTCTTAAAGTAAGTATCCATCTGAGAGTAAATCTAAGTGGATATACTGCTGAGAGTGATTATCAAGCAACTGAATTAAAATCGTTTCGAGCTTCTCTGTAATTATTTTTTTTGGCTATTATAAAGTACGAAAACAAACTATACACACACCCTATATACAATTATTCACATAACGGTGCACATAATATATGTAGTTTCATTTCAGCCTTCAGTTATTAGGTTTGCAGTATTGCAGTGGTTTTAGGATTTCAACAGCTTTGAATCATCGAATTTCCTTAAAATAAAATAGTTCAATCGATGTGAAGCACAGGTAAAATTTCGCTGCGTTGTGAATTAACATTTTACAAAATGCAAAAAAAGTTCTCAAGACTTTGACTATCTGGTTTTTCTGCATTAAAGGTGATTCCATATGGAGTGGTTCAATCTGATCGCTCGACCTAAAAAAACAAATATAATTTTGTAGGTGCAATCAGCCTAACACGTGGTAGACTGTAATTTACTCGAGGTGTATTAGGGCTTCTGAGGTGGGATTTCGAGATTCTAGAAAACGGAGATTACCCATTAATTAAGGAGTACTAATTAGGCGAGATAAAAGACACATGCTGGTAAGTTGAGGTCGTTCTTTTCTTGCCTTATTTCAAATAATATGCAAGATAAATTTAATTCAATTTTTTTTGGACGTGGCAAGTTTTGAAATTTTTCATTATTTATTAAATTTATTTCTAAAAAATAAAAATATTTAAAACTTATCCCCTAAGTAAGAAGGAATGTTGGTAACATATTAACAATAAATTTAAAGATAGTGACGTGATTAATTTATACACAAGCATCTCAGTTTAGGAAATCTTAAAATTGATCTGGAATTTTCTGATTAAAAAATCAGTTGACACTATGAAAATTAAAGGTATTAAGAAATTACTAGCATAGCAACATAGAAAAATTATTTTAGGTTTTAGGGGAAGTTTTATAACATAGACAATGGTCTTCAGATGGAATCTTCGATTTCTTCCTTTCTCAACCAATTCATTTAATTCATGCTTTGCTCTGTTTCAAAGTTTTTTAAAAACTTTTATTACTGCAATGTGTTGTTTCTCAAACATTTTAGTTCTATTTTGTAGTAGTCTTGCCCTGAAGATGTGCATTGGACTAGTGCACGAAACCGATCATCTGCATTAGTAAATAAAACAAAGTTTGCAGAAGAGTGTTTTGCTTTAAAGTTTATATTTGAATGCTTGTATGCGATAGTGAAGGTATTTTTCAGATTTGTTTGTAGAAAATAAAAAAGGCTAAAGTTTTCGAAAAGTTGATTTTTATACATTTTCATTTAAAGCAAGCGCTTTAGAAGAGTTAAACTATTTTTCATTACAGCCATGTGAAAGTATAGACTTCAAGACGAAGAACTTTTATGCATTTATTTTTGCAATTCATTTTATATTTTAAGACCGATTACACCAACATCGTTAAGAACTTAACAGACAATTATAGTAAATAAGAATTTTACAATGGCATTAAAAACACAAATTTATTGATCTGATTTGATTTAATGTCGATGTTTAAATTCAGATTAATATTAAAATTTTCTAAACAAAAATATTCAATATAAAACTTTTTGAAAAGTAAATTTTTAAAACCTAGTAAGTCAGAGAAATTAGAATAAAATTAGAATAAAATAATGAAACACATGGAAGATGGTCGGAGGCTGATTGAGTAGGCACGAAATGTTCCATATACTTTTGGTGATAACATCAGCAACAAAAATTAATGTAATATCACTTAATTTTTTAAATAGAAATTAATAACAGAAGTGTTATTCAAGATTCTATAATATAAATACGGGTCAGATTTTCAATCATCGCCTGTTCCTAAGCAATAGTTGGTTTCCATGGATACTCTTGTAACAATTACTTCTAAGAAATAAGCCGTTGGCTAGGAATAACCAGTAATTGAGGAACTGAGCCTAAATCAAAGTAATGCTTTATTTGAACAGCTTTGCACTATTATAGTTAATTTTAAACTATTTTTTTTTGTATCAAAAGAGAATGCAATTTAGCGAAAAATAGTTAAATGTTAGGTAGTAAAATACTTCTTTAGTTGTTGGATTAGGAATAATCCATAAGTACGTTTTAATTTTCATCTAACTAAATATTTGGTTTGCAATTAGCGTTCCATTTGATATTAAAAATTTATTAAGAGCTTGCTTTAGTGCAGTCATGGGAAAAGTCCCATCCGATAGTGAGATAGCCACCGTTAAAACTGTTAACGTAGCATCAGAGAACGGAAACTTCTAATATCGAGAAAGAAAGTCTGCAACCTTTAGGATTATAAAGCGCAAATCAATGACGAATGAAATTAGAATTCTAGAAAATGTGAACTTTTAAAAAAAGTAAAATTGATAATCTAACTTTATCAAGTTTAATAAAACATTTGAAACATTATTTACTCTCCTTTTAATTTTTAAGTTATTAAATTAACGAATGTGAAAGTTGAAGATTGAACTTATGAAGCATTAATAATTGTGTAACATTCTGTAATATCTATTTAATCTTCGAAACAAGCTGCTACAGTTTTTAACTAAAAATCTAATTTAATGAATAAAATTCATAATTTTTAACAATAATTAGCATTAAAATGTTTAATGCAAATAGGTACATATATATATAAAATAAAGTTAAATGAATATTTTACAAAATATGGAAATACATATTGTAACTTAAATTTATTTATATTACAATTTTCGAGTTTCAGTCAATATAATTAAAATGAAAACAAATTAAATTACAAATATTAATAAAACTTACACTTATTAAGAGGAAAAATACTTTTAACATAAAATTTATCATAAATAATATAACAATGTTTACAAAGAAATTTCTATTTGTAGACCCTGGGTTCTAAAGTTAGTTTTATTCCCTCTTGAGGTCGCAGAATGAGTTCACTCATCATTTTTATGTTAGCTTGAGTTTCAAGTGAGCGAATTTTATATTTTCGTATAATTGATGCGATCACAGTTTTTTCTTCTAGCAAAGCAAACTTCTGGCCTGTAAAATTCAATTCAAAATTAATAATTATTCTTTGTGTTTAACTGATCCATATTTAAGTGTTGTGGTATTGAAATAGAGAAATTCTTAAGAGTAATAAGCAAACATTTTGTGTATTTAAACGAAACTTGTTATTTATTTCTAAAATCACATCAGCAGATAATATAAAAATATAATTTTTAAATATGTTTCTAATAACAAGTCTAGCGTTGTGACAACACTATCAATAACAAAAATGTAAACAATATAAATATATTTACATACTATGTATGTGGTTTATGAAATAATGATAATACTATTAGAAAGATACATATGTTACTATTAAAGTTATATTAAATTAAAATTTTTAAATAAAAGGTTAAATAAAGAATAAAAGGAAATATTATTCGTAAGCTTTCAGCAATGTTATATAAAATTAAACTTTTATAACATTGATATACTAAATTTGTAAAAAAATATGTTATGTTTCAGGTAATCAATTTGATATGAAAAAGCAATACTTTTTTTACGAATATTTTAAAATTTTTAATTACTTTTCTTATAGCATGAAATGAAATTTTAGAAATTCAACAAAAAGAAAAAAATTATTGATAGGTATCCCAAATAATTTTAACTTGATACAAAAAGTATAAACGTAAATTCAAATAATGTGGTTTATTTAAAAACAGCGGTCGCAATCCATAATCAAACCTTTTTTTGTGGATTCTCACAAAGGGATTCTCTTGATAAATCCTATAAAGGAACTCATTTTAAAACCGCAAGATTCTAAATATATTTACAAAAACATAAAGTTAAAAGTTGTATGCATTTCATCCAACATTAAAACATACATTATGTATGTGCTGCGGTACCATGTTCTAAGTTCTTAGAATTAATAAATATTATATACGTAACTTGGAGAAAAATGACGAAGAAAACTTTGATTAGTTGGTAAACAACGACCGCTGAAACAAATTTCCGATTCACTATTTCACCACTATGGGTCAGTTGGTGAGTACTGCAAAGGTTCTAGACATAGTCAAAGACTTCAGCTCATGAGCTAAATAGAAAATAAACTCAAATTAAGGTGATACTTTCCAACGTTTGTTAGAGCAGAGTTTGTTTAATTTAAACGTTTTTATTTTGAATTTTAGTTTTCTTCAGGTAGGTATAATAGATTACTGATGTAGATAAAAAAATCAAATTAATTTTTAGATTCTTTTATTAATTTGTTTGGCAATTACGATTTAGAGACTTTTTTGAGTATGACTGTAATTATATTTGAGATAGCATAAACAAATTAATCCAATTTTTTTTAGTTCTAGGAATGTGGTTATGTTACCTAAACTAAAGATAGGGACATCATCAAAATGTCACAATGTTATGGGTGTGTGGCATCAAGCACACGGTTTTCAGAGGCATCTGATCAAGGTAATTCTAACTCAAAAAAGTGACCCTGAATTTTAGATGTGGCTATAAGATAAAACTATTATGGAGGGTAAAGTCAAAGGCAGAAACCCCAGATAATGATATATTACATAGCACAGATTATGAAAGACACTCAAACTGATAGTTATGAAAGTATGAAGAGATTGGCTTCCAACCGGGAAGAATGAAGATCTGCTACAAATCAGTCATCCGACTGAAGACTTCGATGATGATAGACATTTTAAAATTTTTAATTATTCCATAGGAGAGGAAGGATTAACCCATCTATGTACACACAGTACGAAGTGGATAACTTGATTCAATTAATTTGATAATAAATTACCTAGGCCGTTTGCACCAGTTATACTAACTTAAATTTTAAGTGTTACTTAAATCGTTAAATATCACTTAAATTGTTAAGTTCCGTTTTCCTATTGGTCGGATAAATGATTCCCATACTAAACCTTTAACATTGCAAAACGCAGCTAACATTGCATGTTTACGGGTATATTTAATGGAGAATAACCGTCTCAAATACATTAATAAATACCTGAATATTTACGTGAGTAGAAATATTCTGTAATGGCGTCCAATGTACCCCATTGAACAAGTATTTTATTCTGAAATTTTTAAATCCTTTCCGAATTGTGGAAAAATAAAAATGTAATTTTTGTAATTATCAGTTTAAAATTTCTAATTTTAATGAATATAAATTTATGCGAGTACTAAGCAACATAAACGAATATTTGCACGAGGACAAATACACGAGTATTTTCACTTGTGCATGAATACCCGCCGATACTTCGCTGCTGTTATTTGTTATAATTACAAAAATACCGTGATTTCAATGGTAGAAATTTTCTAGTTCTAGTTGTTCTTGTTAAATTGTAGTTTTTAATTAAATCCCTAACTTATCCTGAAAATAATTTATTTTTTGGAAATAATAAAATCAATGCGAAATCCCTAAAAATTGTAGTTGTTTTTAAATTAGCATTTATTATAAAAATTGTTATCAACATTATATTTACAGCAAAGTTGCTAATACTTTTGTCAATTACAATTTCTCCAATAACATTTCAAGAGTTTGTTACAGTATAATTTTTATTATCAATGTTTTAACATTTTCAAAAACTTTCAATAACTTTGCACTAACATTGTTGGTTGTACGTGTTCCAGTAATATTATCTTTGATGTTGACGCGCTCTCTGACATAAATTGAGCTATATTGTGTTAGATGTATGAATTTGAAAAACAAAAATGGGGAAGTGGTTTCAATAAAAGATTTGCAATATGTTTAATATTATGTATCTGCTGATGAGCAAATGTAAATATTAGGATCTTCAAGATCTATTTCATAACATTAACCAGAGTGTTCATCATACATACAGTAGCTACCATAAGTAGGTAAAAAATTTTAACTTTTTAGAGAACATTGTACAAATTTAAAAATTACTTAAAAATAAATATCTCTTTTTTGTTTTATATTTACATTCTGTGGATATACTAAAGCTAGTAACTAAAACCAGCAATTTTGCTTAGTACGAGAAAAATAATTATGAATGTAATCCTAGAACTCCATTTTCATATTACAAAAGTAGATTAATTTTGTTATTGCATTAATATTCTTTTTATTGCAGAAGTTAATTTGTAATTTTAGTTATAAAGTGAATCATTGTGATATTTAGATTTAATATTTATTTGCAACCTGAAGGAAATTAACATGAAAAGGTGTTTTTAATTTATTTTCTTTTTCTTTATTTTTCACACGTTTAATTTAGAAATGTTAGGTAATATACAAGCAAAATGGTAAAATTTTACTATTTAACCACAGAAATGCGTAATTGAATGTTAAAAATGTATGAATGTGGCAACACTATGAAAAAGTTTTCAGAACTTTTTGTAAACCGGCTATTTCGATTTTCAAAATTATAAATGCATTTAAATATGAAGGAAGAGTAATCTTATAAAACAATAGAATGGCCAAAAACTACCACCATAAGGGAAGATACTAAAGCATTACCTTCTGCTAGTTCTATTATATCAGTTTCAAAAATTAAATCCAAGGTCGAAAATACTAGGTAGGCAAACGTTCCATCAATCCAACCATAAGGCGTCGCCGTAGTCTTTATGATGCAAATAAATGTACGTAAAGTACATTTAATATTAATAAAAGTAGAAGTTTTACTTGGATAATATTTTAAATATAAAATATGTATAAATTTTTGTGTTAAAATTTTAAATATAAAATGTGCAATACGGGACTGGCATTGGAGGTAAGATATAACTTGTCAGGTGTTACGTACACTCGGTCCTGCTGTATGGAATAGAGGCGTGGATGCTAAAGGTTAGCTCTATGAATCGATTGGAGGCGTTTGAAATGTGGGTCTTCCGGAGGATATAAATCAGAGTTTGATACTTATTCGTGTTTTATTCTTTAAAATTTACACTACAACATGTTTTGCTCTGTGTTGAGCATCATCAGGTAGTATAGTCAGTATATATAATAAGAAAATAATGATATCATTCTTTCGGCACCAACCTTTCACAAATCCTCTTTCCCGAGGATGTTGAGAATATCGTAGACTGAATATGTGACGAACGGCAAGGTACTGCGAAGAATGGAAGAGAAAGAGAACTACTGACCCCAAAAAAGAAAAAAAAAGCCGCATACCTGCGACACCTATTGCGCCATGGTATTTATTTCCTACTCAAACTAATAATATGTATAGGGAAAGACAGAGAGCCGAAGAGGACCGGCTCGAAGGCAATGTTCTTGGCTCAAGAACATTAGAGATTGGACAGGACTTGATTCAAACGCACTTTTACTAACAGCTCAAAGCAGAGAAGATTTTGTCATTATTGTTGCCAACTATTATTGTTGTAGGAGACGGTACCTTAAGAAGAGGAAGAATATTTTAAAGCCTATAAATTATTGAAATAAAATATTATGGAATCAATAAATTCACGAATTCACTTAAATACGGTCATGGGAAGGTGTATGTTGGAGAAAATATTGCGAAGTTTATTAAAGCTTTACTAAAATCATTAAAAAAAAGAATTATGGTTTGGGGGTGCATGGTGCTCAACAAGAGTAACTAAAATCGTAATTCTTGGGAGAAAAGTTAATAGCACCGTTTAATTAGGCACAGGAATAATTGATATTAATTTCAGCTCTAACAAAACAATGCATTTATTTACCGTACTAAAATTGTTACCAATAAATTACTCACAGAACGATCACATTCATGTTCTCGAGTGACCAACCCAAATTCTTGACCTCTTATCCATGAAAAATTTCAGATTTATTAATCGCCAAAAAATTTAATCAATCTTCAAAATTGAATTGAAGAAATCGAAAGTATTTGTACGTATAAACACTACCTTTCAGATTAGTAACCCTATCGATCGTAAACTGTAAACATTATGATTATTAAAATATTAATTTTTAAGTATTAGCTTGTTTTCGGGACATACGTTTCTGTAAAATTTTTAGGATTTATTTTTATAAGATTTAAAAATAGAATTTATACTATTTATTATTTTTAAATTCGTAGGAAATTAATTGCCTTATTAGTAAATTTTTTTTCTTTAAAAAATTCAAAAATAAGTTGGAATGATGCATTTATAACGAACATTCGTAAATATAAACCTACTTTTAGGAGATACTACATGTAATATTATTTGTCTACAAGTTGAGTTCAGTGTTTGTTCGTTTCTCTATTTATGAAAAGAAATCTAATTTAATACATCAAATCTGACAAAGGTCTGTCATCTCTTTGCCACAAACGATTTCCTATTGGTGCTTATATGTCTATTTTGTATGGTATTTACTTAATTAGAAAATTATTAGTTAAGGTTAGATGAATTGAAATTGAATCAATTTTTATCAACTATGTGGATGTCCAAGATAGTATGTTGAATATTAGTATGTTGAATATTAAGCCAAAGAGAGTTCATCACATACAATTTGTCCACAAGTTGACCTCAATGGTAGTTTAGAAGTTCACTTCTCTATTCATGAAGAGAAACCTAATTTAATAAGTCAATTCTGACAAATGTCTGTCATGGCTTTGTCGACGTTCTCATAAATGGGTTCCTATTGTTGTGTTTATGTCTATTTTGTGTGCAGTATTTACTTAATTTGAAAATTATTATTCAAGGTTCGATGAATTCAAATTTATCAATTTATGTTTCATTACTTAAACGTATTGAAGATATGTATATTATAATAACTTTTATTTAAATAAAATTATTTAGGGTTACTTACTTTAATTATTATTTTTTATTTAAAGAAGGCAATAAGAAAAAGAATTAAAGCATAAAAAATGAAAGCATTTTGAGTAAAATGCTAATTTTGGGATGATATTAATATGCAAAACGCCGTTCCAACTTTTAAATAGGGTTAATCGTCTTACCAAACAACGTACGTAGCTATTTATGAAGTGAAATACTTGACTCGAGCAGAAGAATTGTAAAAACAAACCAAATTTGCAATTACAATGAAATTTTGGTATAAGATGCTGCCGTAGAAAAACAAAATTGATTATTAAAAATAATATTATATATAAAAACTGATAGCAGTCTTATATTATTAAAAGCACTATTTTCTTTACGTTGTTTTAAATTTAAAATATTGTTTTAAAAAAGTTTACCTTATTTATATTCAAATATAAATAACTTCAAAAGAATTTATACAAATAATTGAAAAATTATCTTTGAAGTAAGTATAGGTACTCGCTTTGAAATAATAAGTAACTATTTAATAATAAATTCAGTTTTTTAAAACGAATGTTTTATCTAACTTAAACATTATTGGTTAAAAATTGTTATTAATGCTTTTTTTTATAAAAGAAGTAAAGTTTTTGGAGAAATACGGCTAGATAATATATAAAGTTTGAACTTTTAACTTAATATTGTCGTGTTACCACAAAACGTGACTATCTTGAAGCTATTAAGTTCGTATACGTATACCTTATTACTTTAAAAACTTACCAATACAGTTTCTAGGGCCAGCACTGAAAGGAACGTAAGCATAAGGATGCCTGTATTTTGAATTTTCCGGTAAAAAACGATCTGGATCAAAGTATTCTGGATTTGGAAAATTTCTTACATCGCGATGTGCATCATATATATGTAAAATTACAGAACAGCCAGCGGGTAAAACATATCCATCTAAATAGGAAACATAAAATTATGTGAAATTTTATTATTTTAGTATGTAATTTAATTAATATTATTATGCAGGTATAATAAAATTAATTTTTCAATTCAAAATTTCCCTTTCGAATAAACTTAAACATAATTATTTCAATTATATTGTATGAAAATATAATATAACATTTGTAGTTTTAGGTTTTCCCTATGTTAATACGCACAACGAACAAAATTTAATTAAAACTTGCACATAATTTGATATTATAATGGAAGTTTAATTTTAGAAATTTCCAATCATTGCTACCCTACTATACTAAAATAATTTTGCAGGATGTTCCAATTATTGTTTAACACAATAATTAGTCCTAGTTCTTATATTAAAATCCACATAACCTTGGGTTTAAATTTTGTATGTAATGTAGTAACATAGTTACCTAAGTAATTAATCATTTCTAAATGCACGGAGATAGTAATAAATTGTACGACAGCGTAAATTAGAGCTGTTTAATAAACAACGTTTTTATAAGAAATATAAAAAAGTACCTAATAGGTATGTATTAAGATAATTCTAATTGGGAAACTCAACTTTAACAACATTATTGAAATAATTAAAATAAATTAAAATATTGATTATATTTTAATAAAATGAAAAATAAACAGAATGTATTTTTTGATTGATTCAAATTATTATTAAATAGTTTGTTTCCTTACCAACTTCAATATTGTTATAAAGTGACCTGGATATAAAAGGTACGCTAGGGTAAAGTCTCAAAGATTCTTTGATCACTCTTTCCAAGTATTTCATTTCTCCCAAATCTGCCATAGTGATAGCTCTATCTTCTCCCTGAAAGATGTATTCAAGTTCTTCTGCTACTTTTTCCTAAAAAATAAAGTTTTTACGTACCATTTAATTCAATTCTGGATATTACTTAGCAATTTACTAACTTATAACAATTTCAAAGAAGCGTGAAACGTTTTGCCGTTTCCATTTATTATGCCTTTGCATATGTTAAAGTTGTTTTATGAGAGTAGTACAACTTAGATTAAAATAGCGTATGTACACTGAGGGAAATCTTTGTTTATTCCAGAACAATTTCTGTAGCTTTCATAAATATTTTAGCTGACTGTAAATTAAGTAAAAATGTTCTTGAAGTATGTACTATGTAGATATTATGTAATTTTAAATTATGTTTGTTATTTGGAGTAATAATCTAAGTTTGCAAGATTGCAAAAAAGTCTTGATATTAAAACCACGATTTAATGCATACATTAATATATTATAAATTATGTTTATGCATTAAAAAAACTTTATTTGAAAACTTTTTAAATAAAATTTAGCTAAAGGAACAATGTCTCGTTATGATGAAAATTCTGACAACACCTTAACTTTTTAGTTTATGTTTAAAACTACTTTCACTTTAAAAAGTTTTCTGTGGCATATTAAAACATTGTTTCAAAAATATTTCATTTAAAATTACTTTACTTAGTACATATCATTTTAGTTTACAGCGAGATTTTTTTTTGAAATATACTTCACGAGAAAGTGAAAAAAATTAAATATAGACAAAATGGATGTGTTCGATTACCATGTTAATCTTTAAATTCTAATTTGGCTGGCATAATGAATTCGTTACCTAACAAGTTAATGTCATTACTTAATTAAAATGATAAATATGGCTGATATGGGCAAATCCTTGTTTACATATTTTGATTAATTATTAAACAATCATCAGGATACCGATTCATGTAATATAAAAGTAAAAGAACAATTACAATTTGCGACTTCGGGTACAACTAATTAAAATTAAACTATCGACAAATCAAAATACTTCCATGTGCGTATTTGATTTGTTGGAGATTTTAATGATTTTCCAACAAAGTTGCAGATTGTGATTATCCTTTACTTTAATATTCATTGCAATATTTATTATATTGATCTGATATTAAAAGTGTTTTAATTGGGTAACTAATGTAACCAGAAAAAATAATTATTTCGATTAAATATAATTTAAACAATACAAATTCTGTATCAACTATTATTCTTATGTAAAATTTAATACAGACTACAAGAATTATAAACATTAAGTTGGCATTCAAAACATATTTGTCAGAATTTAAAATTTAGTTGAGGGATAGATTAGAAAACCCTACATCCATGTCGTTAGGAGTCTTGAATGCTTGAATAATTGGGTAAGATTTATATGGTAACCATGAGCCAATAATGCATAGAACTAACGAGATCCATGCTATTTTAGCAGAAGATATCAAAAACAGATGGTATACTTTTAAAAATTTTTATTGCTGAAATTCTTTTCAGTATTTTTAAACTTCAATTTATGAAAAACAATGTTTCTTGGGCTACTTATGATTTGTTTTAGGATTTAAAATATATGTTTAATTTTTCTTATTTACAGAATTGTTTTAAACAATTCAATTTTAAATTAAACTTTAATCTGAAATATGTAGATATTATAACATTATCAAAGAAATATAGTTGCAATATTTTTTTATAAATAATTGATTATTGTATTCTAGCAATACTGTCTTTTTTGTTTTGTTGAATAAGCAAATTAATTTTTATATATTTTCTGAATAAGTACATAATAAATTTTGATTACCTGTGTTTCGGGATAATTCCCTTAAAGGAAGAGACTCCAACATATTCCTGCCGTGGTTGTATCATGCCCCTGTAACATTAAAAAAACTATTAAACTAAATTATTTGTTTGATTTAAAATTATCAATAGCGAGATTGTGTGGAAAAAATAAGTCGTTGCTTTATAAAAGCTTGAATTCGCATTACGTATTTATTTATTTGAAAAGAAAAATATAGCGTCGATCGACTAATCTATCAAAGATAGATATTTCGTAATTATTAAAATTGATACTACAATATATTATATCCAAAGCTTAACACGAAGCTACGGCATAGGTAACGCGCCTAGTATCGAATATAAATGCAGATGGTAAACAAGAAAATTGAGATATAGTTTACTATGCATAATTTATTATTAAGGAGTTATATGGGTTTTGAAGATTAAAAAGAAAAGCATATTTTCTCTACTTTGTTTTTTTAAATATAATTAAGGAATTATTTTATTCAAACTTTTAAACATATAAAGAGCAACATTTAAAAAATTCAACCGTCGAGATCTGTCTTTTGGAGAACCCTTAAAGGTATCCTTGTAGTAGTCAGGATAACTCACGATAACTTTATCGAAAATCAAAAACAAAACATTTTCTGTTAGTAGGTGGGTATAGCTCGTGATTGATAGAGGATTTAAAAACAAATTTCAATTGGAAGTTTTAGCAGAGTTGTACCTATGCAAACAAGTACAATTTTCGGTCAAATCTACACCATGTTTTGCTTTTTAAAATAAGCTGTGATGAAAGAAAAACAACCTTTGTTCAATCACTAGACGATCCTGTATAAAAAAATGTGTAAAATTTCAATAATATCGGCTTAATAGTTTTTGAGAAATCGTGTCCACCGACTTTAAAAATGTAGTTTTAAGAAATAAGCAATTAGAGTTTTAATTCTAATAATTAATTAGATTAATTAAAAGAATTACCAACAGCTTTCTCTCTTAGAGTTTTACTCCGATTGACTTGAAGCTTTGGGATAATATTCTTGATATTAGAAAAAAGATAAAAAAAGGAATTTTTAAAATTTTCAAACCTATGTAACCTTTTAAAAGCCTTATAAAGGATCCTTTAATCCTTTACATACTGCATATCTTATGCTCGGCATATTTGTTTTGTAAGTTTACGGGGTGGTTTAGCGTCATAATAGGGATGGCGAAACTGAACATGCAATAAGACTAATGTGATTAACGTTTTTGACTCTTATTTCATTCTAAAGTAATTTTAAATATATGTGGAGAATGTAGGAAAGGATTTCAATTAAATAAGCATTTTCTTATGTTATCATTATTCGTTTAATAGATATAAATAAGTAAAATAAATTTCCGTAATTTTATGTTTGTATTTTTTGGCTTTTAATTATTTTTCTACAAATTATATAAGACGCTTTTAATTAGGATTACGCAATCCAGAACATTCGACAAAGTTCATTTATGTTTAAAGACTATGATGAAACGCAATTATTGATAGAACAGTAGTTGTTATTAGCATTAATACATAATCAACGTTGAACACATCTC
Source organism: Lycocerus yunnanus (assembly GCA_036346125.1). Taxonomy (NCBI): domain Eukaryota; kingdom Metazoa; phylum Arthropoda; class Insecta; order Coleoptera; family Cantharidae; genus Lycocerus; species Lycocerus yunnanus. The sequence continues at coordinate 4,810,884 of JARFIX010000008.1, forward strand.
TTGATTTGATTTAAACCAATTACCCATCATATTTTTCCAAGTTTTTCCAAGCACGTTTCTAAGATAAAGCATTCCAACTGCATTCACCTTGTTTAAGTTTTTTCGAAAAATTTAGGTTTCGCACCCTTACAATGATTACCCTTGTTATCAAAAGACTTTTATGTACTGCCACGTTGCTTCTATTGACGCTGTTTCATTCTTAGTTATGAACGGCATTTTTAAATCCAATCGCATTCACTCGATTTTTGGATTCTATATCTTTACAAAATATTTAATCGAGATATGGATGGTGCACAACGACTTTAATCTGCATATCCACTTTGTCAGTCGCTTTGTTTGTATTTGATCGCACAAATGATCAAACAGTTTTTGCAGCTTGTTTGGGTTTTTTGCTTTGAACACAGCATTATCAGCATATTAAAGCACACGCACATGTTCCGATTTTTATTTGTTTCCTTACTTAGCAAGCATCGATTCCATATTTATGCATAAATATATTATTAAATAAATAACCATTGAGACACGATACAATTTTGTTTGATGACCATATTTAATGTTAATCCAATTAGTAAGTATCATCTGCATTCATCCTATCACACAATAATATTATCAACCATTCATTTTTAAAGACTCACAAATGCATAATAATCTTTTTTAAGATATTCAGCTCTCCATTTATGCTCCAAAGACTTAAATTCAAACTATACGCACACCATAATTTGTCAAACAAAAATAATTTTAAAGTCGTATAAAGTTGAATGTAATTTTTTTCGTTTTGAAATTAATGATTCAAAATTTCTTGTAAAGGGGTTACTTTTTAGCCGAGTTACTTCTTGATCGACTTATTGTATTTTGCTTTTGATGCTGCAAAATCTCAGCCTCTGTAATTTTTTATTGGCTATTTAAAAAAATAAATTAAACGAGAACATCAAAAGCTTCATGTACCTATACAAAAATACCGCAAATATTTCTGTTTTCGTTGCTTTGCTTAATCAATCCATTTTTTAATTTAATGAAGCGTTTATTTAGCTATTATATTACGAAATGAACATCATTACGATACATTTTTTGTTACTTAAGTGTTCAGGTACTTTTTGACATAATTTGGCAATGTATTATTTACCTAACAGTTCCTCTGATGAGAGTCTAATTTCTACATACCACTATTACGCTAACCACTACACCACCCTGTTGACCCTAACATATAATTAATTCGTAGTAGAACCAAATGCTGTTAAAACCTTTAATTATTGCGTTAGTCAAATTTTTAAATTGCAACACTTTAATAAGATGATCGAATCATAATTTATTTTAAGTTGGTGCATAATTGAATAAATTATAATAAAGCATATAAAATTTATACTATGTGATAAAGTTTTGAAATTTAAATTGCTAATTTTATACATTTTAATTATAATGGCATCACTTTTTTGTTAAAAGGTAGCTTAATACAAAGTTAAAACTTGCAAAGCGGATTGAATTACTCAACGGGGAGGGAAGTTTAAAGTTTAATTCTTCACTTCAATTTTGATCGACATAAGAAACTTTTCTATTTGTTCTTAAATGAACCTAAGCTAAAAAGTTTTGCACAAAAGAATTTAAATAAAAAAAGAATTTATTGTAACTATTTTTTGGTTTAAAGTGGATTTTCAAGATACCAGCAAAGCTTTGTAGTATTCTGCGTCCGAGCTCTTACTGAATATTTGTACAATGGCTGCAATTCCAAAAATTATTTATTTTCGTCGAACGAAATGCTTAGTTATGCTTTCAAAAAAATTTATCTTAAAATTGAAAGCCTAAAAATAGATTACGATTACAAACAAATTAGTATTATAAAAAACTTTGCTTTTAAAATTTGCACTTAATTACAAAGTTTTCTTACTAATTCGCAGTTTAATAAAATAGATTTTAAAAATCTAGGGTAATTACTTATAGCTAAATTTTGTTGAGTTGGAATATTTTTGCAAATAGTATTACAATTTTTATTGAAAATTTTAAATTTAAAACTGAAATAAATTTTATTTTATCAGGCTTTGCTTGGAAGAAAACAAATTAATCTCAAGATAACATCAATAAGCTACGCTTGAGCGCTGTCCAAAACATTAACTTCGGTTTTAAACTATTTTGCTCGTTTTTCCATCAAAAACAAAAACCAATTTCTGTTTGTTGCTGGTTATTGACATAATTTTAAAGAAAGCTAAATAATGAAATAATATGTATGAAAGAGATTTTGTTAACAAAGCCAATTGTATTCATTAATATAAATTAAAAAATTCAACAAGAAAATTACTTTTGATGTAGATACATTATAGTAGAGACTTCTTAAAAACATTTATTTATTTCATTCACCTGGTCTAAAAATAAACTTTTAATAATGAAAATGCCATAGGACATACAAAAAAATAAATTGCCCAGGCACAATGTGTGAGGTCGATATAAATTTTTAGTTGATAAATTGAATGTCACCTCTTTTTTCAAACAATATTTGTTATTGTGTCTCTTTGAATTATTGTAATTGTTATTTTGATTTAATTTTTAGAAAATAATCTTACCATTGAAGATGATAAAATTGTATGAAACATTATATTTATATATTTAATTCAAAAACTAAAAGCGTCGGCTTAAATTTAGAAAAGTGTGAGTTTTCATTGCATATAAGGTCAAATATCGAATAAAACATGCAATATATTTGTAACAATAGTTTGTAACATCTTACGCTGTCGATAAATTAGAGTCGAAATTAAACTTGGAACTTTATTCATTAATAATCGGTTCCAATTCAAAACTTTCTTGCATTCATATCGCAACGATTATTGTGTCAAATTTATCGGCTCTGGGATAGCAAAACAATAATTTAACAATGTATTTCATTTAGGTAAGTTTGAATTGCCTATTAAAGTTATTTTAGTTTTACCTCAAACATAAATGTATCCACTTCTTCTCTAATTTCGGTGTCCGAAAGAAGTTTTCCATTTTGCGATGCGGCAATTAGAAGATCTAGAAAGGCTTTACGTGATTTCTTGCCCATGAGCGAGTCGTCTTCGGTGACCAATTTATCGCTGGAGTTGCTAACATTTATTTTAGTTTTTCGCTCTTTGATTACCTACAAATAAGCATTATTTAAACCATTTACAATGATGGTGCATGTTTCGCTATAATCTATCATGAAAATGCAATAAATCGCGATAACCATGGCGGATAATTATGTTTACAATCGCTTTGTCTGGCTTTCCGTTTAATTACGGTTTACATCAATACTACGTTTATCAAATTCAATCGACATAAAAGCTTAATCGTAAATCAACTACTGACAATTTTGAAAGCATATATACCTTGTTCGTAAAACCGTGCAAAATTGATAGATAATGGTTAAAACGTCGACCCAAAGATGACATGCTAAACGATAAATTAGGATGCATCCACGGCGTTAGGTTTCTCATGATGATAACTTCACTGATTCTAATAAAAAAAATTATTAATAGCTAATTTTATACAAAATTTATCGTATTAAAATCTATTTACCCATACACTGCTTTTACGTATTCCGAATTTGTATTGCTCATAGCATTGACAGGCACCCCCATCGCAGTTTCTGTTAAAAGATAGATGAAATTGTAGCTAAAATATATTTTTGTTAAAGGTTTGCAAATAAAACCAGCTATTGTTATATTTACTTTTGTTGCACTACATAAATTATAAAACAGTGTTGTTTTAATTTGGAAACCTCGTTATGATAAAATCTTCATACAAAATAATATATTACTTGGTTGAAATTTGAATTTTCACCGCATTTGTGGAATTGCGTAATATATTGTAATTGAACATGCAACATTTTATTTTCAAATTTGTTATTTGTGTTTAAACAGTAAATTAATGTGATGAGATTGTATGGTATATGTATATTATATACATAAATATATAGAAATACAGGGACAAACTCATGATTTAGCAATAAATCGATATCTACATTTTACTCGACGCCAGATAGTTATTAGCAACTTTGAAGAACACAATGGGAGTACTTTTATGAAAAATTATTATGCTTGAAAATAATTTTTGGATTATTATTTAAATTTTGTATCTGTTTTTCTTTGAAACAAACAACAATTAAATTTAAATATTTCTCCATATCTAGGTATTGTAACTTAAAATAAAAATTCTGATTAAAAATTGAAAGAAAAATAAAAAAAAAATATTAATTTTTAGAAACGATAAAGTGAAAAAATGTCGTCATCTAAAAATCAACAAAAATATATTGTTTATACGCTTTCTAAAACATAACAGTACATTTTCATTTTTAAATTAGTATCATGCTTTAACAACAAACATTATATTTTTCTTTGTTTATTTTACTGATAGATGCAGAATATTAAACAATAAAAACATAAAAATAAATGTTTTTCGCTCAAATTTATATAATTTTTGGTGCGTTGTAAAAAGTATACCTAATAATTGAATTTTAGACAGAAAGGTATCTTGTACCTACCATTTTTATTTTACCCAAGTCATTTTATAATAACTCAACGCCGGGTATGTTAGTGAATTATTCAATATAATAATTGAATTAAAGCGAATTATCAAAGAGATAATCTTTAGATGTGTTTCTTAATAGCGTTAGAGATCTCGATGGGTTAGATTCAGAACCGTCATATTTTCTCGTATTTTCCGGTTATGTTGAAGGTCGGAAGTAATATGCAGTAATGTTCCAAAGCGTGGAGTTTCTAAGGTCTTAAATTCTTGCTGTGAATCCGGAAATAGTGCCTACATGTCTCTTTTATATAAATATCGCACTTCGTAATACTAAAGTGTACAACTTGTATTTTGTTATTTGATGAAGATCATTATTCAGAACGTGTAAGTAAAATGCAAACAAACAAGTTCAAAATACTAAATTTTCTCGTCCAAGTATTAAAGTTTTAATGAAGATGTGCAATTACGTTTGCTATGTATTTTTGAAATTTTTATTAAAAAGTGCCACTTTGTAATTGAGTTATTAACTTGGTAAGGTTTTATTTCGTAAAATTTCACCCATGAGTTAAAAATAACATTCTTGCCGTGTTTAGTTTACCGAAAACGGAATAAAAAAGAATTATTATTATTTGAACGTCAAAGAATGGTTTTGTCGACACTAAAAATGGTTTTTATGTGCGCTTTTAGTAAATGTTTTTATTCCGATTTTTTATTCTGAAGCTTTGATAACTATTATCGATTTTTCAAATTTTTCTTAATTTGCCGCAATAAAAATTATTTCATTTCTTTCAACTTGCAGTGTAAAATGGAATGAAACAAAACAACAAAAGAAATCAGTAGGTCGACACGATCTCGCTAAACAGTTTATGGTTTTGTGGTGTTTTATATACATCGTAAATTCACGATTCACGTTCTTGAAAACGTGAATTGCAGCTCTGCAATTGCGTGAAATTTAATATATAAATAATAAAACTGGGGTTAGAAAAGATATAAAAACGAATAGAAATTTGCCGAATGAGAGAAGTTGGAGAAACGATATGATTCTATTTCGAAGCTCATAAAATGCTTTATGCGTGAGTATTTAATGCAGCATTATAATACAATAATTTATTTCAAATTATAGGTATCAGTTAATGAAGTTACAAAGTGTCCCCGTTAAATAAAACAGTTTAAACTTGACAAAATGTGAAATTTCACATGACATGAACTTGACAGTGCACATACAACAAAGGCAATACAGATAATAATTTGGTGCATGAGTGAGATAGTTCACTGCGCACATAACGGTCGTCAGTTCGACTCTCAGCTTCTTTTAAATTATTTGCACCGTAATTTGAATTTCACGTTAAACTGTAAATCTCATTATGCAAGTGTACGTATACAGACTGTAAATAAAAATTGCTAGCTAGTAATTCGTTCGTGTGGGTATATCCTTAATATAAAAAGGTTTATCCCTAAATAACGTACAAAAAAGACAAACCGTGATAAATTTATTTTCAAATGTTGCATTCACAATAATTTTACTAATGCGTACGATAACGGTATCTTTTAACTTAAGGATGTTGAATAATAGCTCATTACTCAATAATACGGGGTAATCAATTATGAGGGGGCCAACAATTGCATTACAAAAAAATGAAATGCTAATAAAACTGTTCCTCAGTTATAGAAAAACTATAGTATAAAAGTAATTACTTTTTGAATGTATTACGATACACTTTACTACTCGTAACATAAAAACATTCTATTGCTGCAGATATCAAACTCAACATTGAAATTGATTTACCCTAATAAACACGTAGTTAATAGAGAACTCAAAATTCTGCTTTGCAAGACATTGGTGCTTTCAAACTTTAATTACTGTGATGTGGTTTACCACTTCTGTCTTGATATATTGGATGTAGCCAGAGCCTAAAGGGTGGAAAATTCTTGCATGAGGATTATTTATGGTATAAATAGAAAAAGGGTGCTTCTCACAGGCAGATTGAATATTTGTCGAAGATTGCACTCTGCATGTAATTATTACAAAGTTATTACAATGAAGTCACCGCAGTACCTTTATAATGCCCATGACATAAATATAAGAAGGAGAGATGCTGTATCTACTCCTAGACATAGATTGGAGATTTTTAAGAAATCCTTTTTACCAGATCTTCCATGTATATAAGGCTATTCCCATTGATATTAGATAAAACCATTTAAAAGTTTTAAAAAAGAAATGAGAGGAAAATTACTGATGGTGTAAATTAGCATTACAAATTCTGGGTAAGCGATGGACCAGATAGTTGGGTGTACTCTATCCAATTTGAGTTTAACTCAATTGATGGCTGTTAGAAATATTTATAGCGTTTAAGCTTTGATGGGAGATTTGTACATAGTAGATATTTATTTTATTAATTTTGTAGTTCCAAAATAATTATGTAAATACATAAAAGTCAATAAACAGAATAATAATAGTAGTCGTTTGTGTGAAAACTATCTTTTTAAGCGCGGTCGTGGAATGGCTATTAGAGCATTATATTGCTATGCCGTAGTCGTGGGATCAAACTTTGATCCGTAAATGTCTACAATATAACTTACTCCTGCAGTTTGGAGTACGCGTTAAGCTATAGGAAATTTTCAAATCGCTCAATATAAATAACTATAACATTTTTGTAATGTCTCTGTAATGTTACGTTATTACATATATACCAAAATATTCAATAATTTTGAATTATTCAGGGGTTACATTACGTTTGAAATTAAAAACTCTTTGTAATGCTGCTATTCTAGGGAAAACGTTAGTAATTTAATAATATACTATTATTATATCTATATATTTAGTACGAAGTTCTTTTTTTTTAGAAATGGCCAAATTGTAAGCGTTTTCCCGAAATACAAAATACCCGCTTTTGAAACATCGCCTAGTATATTATCGCCTAGATATTTTTGTGTGAAAGTTGTAAAATTGTTTTGTAAATTAGAAATCGAATAAGTTTGTTAACGTCGATTTTAGATTTTTACTATACATATATAAAGTTTAGTAGATATTAGAGAGATATACGTGAAAGCTCTCCTTGCGGACAACTTAATAAAAGGACATCTCCGTAACCGGACAAATGCCTGGAACCAAATTTCGGTATATCATTTCCAATGTTAAATGCTTTCCGATAAGCGGACGCTCTCATAAACGGACGCGGACACTAGATTATTCCCCAATGTGACTAAAAATCTCCCATAGGCGGACGCGAAACTCTAATAGCCGGACGATATCTTAGGTCTGCTTATTATAATGTGCATTAAATTCGGTAATTCTCCTGTTATATTAAGTGATTCCCCTTTATTTTGCTTGAGAGCTTGGTTTTCGTGTTTATACATATGCATTAGTATTTTGTCTTTAGTTCAGACAGCATTATCGAAGTTAGTTTGTAAATGTAAATGTAAAATGGCATAAAAAAAAAGAATGCTTTCCTTAAAGGAAAAAAAAGAAGTTGTAAATTTGTTAGATAAAGAAAGAGTTTCAGTTCGTGATTTAGCAAAAAGATTTAATATTGGGAAAACGCAAGCAGCTGAAATAATTAAAAATAAGGAAGATATCAGAAGTAAATGGCAATCTGGAATTAATATAAATCAAAAGAAGAATTTTTTAGAAAAGGAAGGTTTTAATATAGACAAAAGATGTTTTGAATGGTTTGTGCAAGCTAGAAGTCGGAACGTTCCAATATCAGGACCGCTAGTGATAGACAAACATTTTAGATTTTTTTCCAAAACCCAAGGACTAACATTTTAAAAATTTACCTACTACTTATGTACATAATATGTATTTATAGTCATACTAAACATTTGAATAAAATAAATATGTACTTTAAAAGGTGGCGTATTAACTGTTTTTTTCGCCGTATAACAAAAATCGTATTTTTCAGAGTGTAGCATGAGTATTATGTATATTACTTATGTACATATTGGGTATGTGTACATCATATGATCATCATCATCATCAGCGGCTTTCCATTGCTGTCGGAATATAACCACTTCCATTCTGGAAGTCTTCACAATCCGTTTTACGAGGTGGATTACTCTCTGTTTTACTTTAGACAACAGGCGCGTATGGAATTCGAACCTGACTACTTATTCGTAGTCACATACGTCTCCCAACACGCCACTCTGCTGCTTACATCATATGATACCTATTTATATTTCTTATTAGTCCTTGTACTCTCCTTTAAACGGACACCTCCTATAAGCGGACAAAATTAGTGGAACCGTGAGTGTCCGCTTATGGAGCTTTCACTGTATATCTCTGTAGAGATATTGTCAAGTCATTAGTTTTGTTTCTTTTGTTGTTAAATAAAATTGTAGAAATTAATCTAAGCAATCATGTATTTTTTAATTTTTCATATAAAATAATTGAAATAGTAAGTTTGTGTATGCTGTGTTATATAACATGGTGTTATACACTACGAATATAGAAAAGATGACACCAGACAATGACGCAATGTGGTCCAAAATTTGTATACAGCCAAAAATGTTTTTAGGCGAGTGATAGTGACTGCATTAATGACATTGCATGGAAAAATATCCTGAAACTTCACAAGTAGCTATAAAATATATTGTTTGCAACACATTTAAAAAAAACCTTTTATTAGCGGCAAATAGGGAATACTTAAAAAAATTCCAACGTAGAAAATAATGTTCAACTTTTTGCAATCAAGAAATTCTTTATGCTTCAAGGGAGCACACTATGCAGAATTAGCATTAACAATGAGAGATACAAGTCTGTTATCGGGATAGACGTAATAAAATTTATGGTAATATGATGTTATCAGGTAGATCATATTACGTTGGATTATTTTAAATTTTTTACATAGATCCACTATTGCACCAGAAACAAAACAACAATCGAAACAGAAAGAAAAAGCAGTTTAATCTGCTGGAAAGGTAATGGCAGCTGTTTTTGGGATAATTTTGGTGTAATATTCATCGACTTTTTAGAAAAAGGAAAAACAATAACAGGAAGTTATTTGGCAAAGGAAAAAGTGCCGTCTCATCAGGATAATGCACCAGCTTACACATTATCAATTGCATTGGCAAAATTACGAGAATTAATTTTCTTAAAAATTTAAAATTAAAAACAAAAGAAAAAATGTTATTTTTCCTATTTCATAATTTAAAAAAATGGCTTGAAGAAAAACGAATTTCATCAAATAATGAAATGATAAGTGAAACTAATGCTATTTTGAAGCTTTCGATACATTATATTATGTCAAAGGTCTGAAAAACCTCTGAAACGTTGAAACAAGTAAATAGAGCTAGAGGTATATTATGTTGAAAAATAAATAAAATAGTTTCAAAAAAATTAATTCCTAGGAATGTTTTTTGCTGATTTATCAATTTTTCTCTCAGATGTTCAAAGTTAACCGGAAAGTTTTTGTAGTAAATGGTTTGTTAAGTAGAAACGATCACAGTTTAATAGCTAAGTATAGTAAATGTAAATTCTAAAATATCCAGTTGAAGCCCGAGAATAGTATGAACTTAATTGTGATTATCCCGTCCACAGAAGGCAATGGCAATTTAATCCACCAAAGTAACTTTCAACAAGCACTCTTCTAGAAATAAAATTTAAAGTCCAAGTCAAATAGTGGATCCCTTATTATTGTAAAATCATTATGAAGCGCATTACAGATACCTTGGAGAAGGTGTTCCGATGTAAGAACCAGACTCTTGATACAAAGAGAAGCATAGTGGTCCAGAGCTCGCTAAGTGCCGCTCGAACATGCAAGTTTTCTTATAGAAATAAAAGCAAATTATGAAAAGCATTAAATAATTATAAGGTGAGAATGAATCAAAAATTTAAAAGTTTAAGCGTTAAATAATCAAAAATTGTAATACGTTTCTGTGATAGGCTAAATTCGTACTTCAAACCCTACCCATTTTGAATTTTGTTTGAAATTTTACTAAAAATCATGTATTTTATTACTTTTTTGATGCAGCCGCCACGTATATAAACTGTTATTTGAATAAAACATTGAACACCGTCGATTGAAGAAGTATTTTTACGAAAATAATTTTTAGGGTGAATCCAAGTTTTGGCGTGGTTGCGTTTGTCAAAATCCACTTTCTGCAGCCTTCGCTACAAGCGGTTTTAACAAGCACTTTACTTATTAAAAATATTTCTCTAGAACGGTCCAAATCGAAAAAGTGTGGATGTTGACCTGACGAATCTCAGGGAGCGACTGACTCCCTCCTAACGCTGTTTTAGTTTAGTTAGTTTAGGCCTGTCTTATGATTGATTCGTGCATATCGAAACACACGCACCGTTAATACAATACAAAATTTGGCCGTTTTCATGACTTTCAAAATCGATTTTAGCGTTGTTATTGGAAATATCGACTTTATCCTTACTTTAATAAACTCAATTTTATACTTTCTAACTAACTGTAAAGAAATTTTTGTAAAATCTCCACAAACGGCGAGCGAACCCTAGCCGCATAGTGAAGTGCTATAACTTACTGAGCTATTCGTATATTGTTGTTGTTTGGTAATCGCTGCAGTTATGCTGCCCAGAAAAGTTTGCTTAATTTAGCTCCAAGTTTTAACATTCCTACGTTAAATAAAAAAATTAGTAATTTATTTGGATGTGCCGTGAAATTGCTGCTCGAGGGTGTTTTTTTGGAATTGCTGATACCAAACGCGAAGTTATAAATAATGTATGATTGTAATTAGAAAGTTAATCCAAAATGATGGCTTCAAAGTTAAAAAACAACAAAAATTTCAAATTAAACTTGAAAAAATTTCGATTTATAGGGTTTGAAAATAGTTGTATTTGTCGGCAATAAATAAAAATCGGTCAAGATCTAAATTCTAACTAATATATTAAATTCTTAAAATTATTGCGATAGCGATTAAGTATAAATAATCTCATTCTTAGATGGATTGACAACATTATTTCTCCGTTTTAAATCTGTTAAAAATGTATTTTATATCTAAATGACAAAAATATTCAATTAAGTACGTATACAACTCTCTCTACCAAACTTGAAAATTGTAATTTAGAAAAATTATTGAATTTTTGTCATTTCACGTATTCAACATGTAATGGAATAATTTCTTGTTTCGTATATGTTGAATATTCTTAAATGGGGTTTATATGTTGGCATTTATTTGAACCGGATTCCATTTAAATATTCTGCTTATATTGCGTTTTGTAAAGATTAGATTGTTGGAACTTACCGCAGATAATATCTAGAGCACAATGTGTTATGAAAGGGTAGATATCGAACACTTTTCCGTCAGCTTTATGGCTAAGCTGGCTTACAAGCATCTGGCTCTTCTCGACGAATACCTCGACAAAATTTTCTAGAATTTGAAAATGAAACGCTGGTGTTATTAGTTTTCGATTTTTGTGCCATTTTGCCCCTGGAAGAAATTCAGTTATTAGTAATTTTCTTGACAACATGTACTTTGAAAAATAGCATATATATTTATCTTAAAAATTGTTATCAACAGCTATCGTATGTGAACTTTTAAGTAAGTTACTTTCAGAAAATGTAAATGAAAATACATCCATAATATGTATCGTATGTACATTATGTACAAAAGGTGACAATGGGGGCAGTGAAAATCATGGTATAACTTCCGTACCTACCAATTTTCTCACTGTAATATAAATGCTTAAACAAGTATTTGAGTATATTAAAAAAGTTAAATTCAATTTTAAATTAAATTTTTATAAAAGGAAATAATAATCTGTTCATAAATTTTTTTACTTTTAAAAGTCAAACGTAGCGTATTAACTCATCAATGTTTTTCAAGCACATTCTTGTTATTTATAATTTCATCAAAATTTATTTAAAAGTAATTTTAAGGTAGGGTTAGATTAATATTAAATTATTTTGCAATTATTAAAATTTTTTTAACAATTATTATTGCGTACAAATGACCATTAAAATCTATTGAGAACCTCATTTACTCCGTAATTTACATCGTGAGCAATTTTAAACTTAATAATAAATTATTTCTAAGTTATAAATTTGACAAAACAAATTAAAAAAGAAGCGTTGCAATATTTTGATAAAAATTACTTTAAATTTAAATTTAAAAATAGATTTCGCGACTTTTGTGGATGAAAAATGTCTTTTCGTAGAAATGAATAATTAAAACAATTAGAAACATTACAGTTAATAGAATTTTGTACATGCTAATACCTTTTTCGTACTTATGCAATGCGTATTACTTATAAATATTAAACCTGCTTATGTGCGGGTGATAAGGACCGCATAAAAAGAAACATAAAAAATATTTCAATTTTTATTCATATTTAATGAAATTTTTTGATATATTGTAAAAAAAGCAGAAAAAATTGCACATAAATAATGCCCCATATAAAACGGTAAAAAAAACCGCATAAAAACAGGTTTGACTGTATATTATAACATTTTTATGGGTCTATATAAGTAGAACCTCGATTATGGCCGACCGGGACCGTGCTCGGTACGGATAATTGAAAACACGGATAATAATAATTGACGTTTTTGTTAAATTATTACAAAAAATACACTAAACAGCATTGTATGTAATCAAGTGTAGCTCTGAAGTAACATAAATTCTATACATTTGAGTTCACATAGTATAGTACTAAAGTTGCGAATGTCCACGGATAAACCGCTGGCGCCGCACGGATAAGCCGCCGCACATAATAATCTGACGGTAATCGATGTATAATGAGCCCACGGATAAACCGCTTCAGGATAATCCGCGCACGGATAATCGGGGTTCTACTGTAATATAATCTTTTGAAATAGAAATACCAATCTCATTTAAATACAATCTATCATATTAAACACATTTTGTTTTTCATCTTGAGAAAAAATTGAAATTATGGTAGATGAGGTTCTTAAACTTCGTTTAGATAAACTATAGGAGAACTTGTTGAAACAAGTCAATCGTTAAAGCAAGTGATAAGTAAAACCTTGTCTATTAATCCGAGCGTAAATATAAAAGTCGAAAACTAAAAGTGCAATGCAAAGTTGTAGGAAATGTCACAATCAGGTATTGTGGAATTCAATGCTGACAAGTAAACTAAAACAAACTACATATAAAGTTGTTGGAAAAATTCAATTTGTCCTGTGTGCTATTTTATTCTAATTTACATACGTCGTCGTCCCATTTCACCTGCATACATAAGATCGCAATCCTTGTAAAAAATCTTATTGGAGTTTATTGCAAGTGATTTTGGTTTTGCAAGTTAGGCAAATTGGTTAGCATTTTTTTTTCTTTTCTGACTCTCTTACTTCTTACTGATTCCTTTTATCTTACTGAATATTCGATCCTGGTATGTAACTGATTATGGTATTATATGGTTTAGGTGCAGAAGCAATTATATTTCTTACTTCTTATATTTCGGGCTGAAAACGAAAAACACTAACCAAAGCAAATTGTTTCATAATATTTTTTTTCTATTGTGTAAGCTCTGCCAATGAATGAATAACTTTTGACTACAATTGTATTTGGGAAAGTATGTTAATAAAGCTTCAGTCATTGATGGTTTTCTATAAATGGAGAAGTGAATTAACCGACATTATTATTTTTATTAATTCTCCTCATTAACTTTCCAAATTTAGGAAGTTAATGATCTGTGGGCGTTGACTAATTCTAATGTGAATCTGTCAAATTTGGAAATTTTCAGACAAAGTTTAAAACAATTAAAGTTATATTTAGACGGAAAATTCTACATTTTTATGCTGTTACAATATTACATAATGATATTGTGGAATGATTTAAAATAAGATGATAAGAACATTGAGGTTGTAAGATAATAACGATTTTAAGATAATTGGAATAAAAACTAATAAATAAAATAATAAAAGCGTACAGTAACAATAACAAGTGAAGTGAAGAGTGATATAATATGTAAGATAATGCCTTAATAAACAAATAAGTCAAACGCGCAATAATGATTGATGTTACAGTGCCTGTAGTAAGGACTGTTTTAACAACTAAGAATAAAAAAATAAGCAATTACGAGAGATTGATAATAGCTGTTTTGCAACTAATAAAGTTATATTAGTGGGATATCTGACAAATTTAAAACCTACTTGACACGCTTAGATATTACTTCCAAATGATGTAGTGCAATGCAGCAAAAAGCTATTATTTTAAAAATGTGTTCCATTATCAGAAATTTTTAAATAATAAAATTACATAGTCAAGTTAAATACCAATTGCATATTATGTACATATGTACATAGTATATGGTATAATAAAAATGTTTTTCTGGGTGCCGGCCTAGGGGTTATGGCGATCCGATGAAAATATTAATTTAATTTATGGGCACAACATAATTTTATAAGAAACTATAAAACAGGAAATAAGAAAATACGGTTCTGTTGAATAAGTACCGCAACCGGCAACATAATACTTTGTAGTATACCTGTACACATAGAGTACACTTGTGTCTTCTCTGTGGTGTGTTGTCAAATTTTTGCATTATTAAAGTGTTCTGAAAGGTAATTTCGGCGCCCAAAGCGTATGACGCTCCGATGCGAGGTATTTTTTTTATTCTGTTTTACATTTAAAATGTTAGGCATTTTTGTTTTTAAAAATTTGTTGGCTTTTTTAGATTATTCCGCAGTAAGTATTGCTATTATATCGAAAATATGAAATTAAAATTTAAAAAAATAACAAGTTAACTGAACAATTGAACGAATTTTTTTATGAACTTTCAATAATGGGCAATTGCGGTCATGAGATGTACTTTTGAATATAGAATAAAACATCTAAAAAGTAAAATTCGTTTAACTGTTATGTTAACCAGTTAATTTTTTAAAATTTTAATTTAATATTTATTTCACATTAGTTAGTTCAAGATAATTATTATTAATTGATAATACCTCCTCCAGTAAGTAGTCCTTCTCCTAACCATGGTCTTATAAATTCGTACATGAATGTTTTCGAAATGTGTTGGGAATTGTTCATAATGACCTAAAAAATAAAATTGTTAATTATTTAATTGCGATAATTATTGACAAATTTAATTTTTAAACTTTTGTTAAAGTTTAAAGTTTGTCTAAAACTAATATTTACTTCCTAACGGTATAATAGACATCACCTAAAACTTTGTGGTAAATAATAAGACTTGGTAGCTATGCATTATAATTTGTAACAACAAACTTTAAGGTTCAATTTTCACAAAATTCACGCAGTTTCCCATATTAAAATATTAACTAAAGCATACATATATCAACTTGGGAAAGTGTACATAAGAGAATTTAAGTATATAAAACTTTCAAATTGTATATTCCATCGTGGCTAATATAATAATTTTATGTTGCATAAATTTTTAAGACAATTTAATTTCGCGTCATTGTAACGTTTGCAAGAAAGTGGAAATTATTTTTATATTATATAATAAACTTTTTGCTAATAATAGGTAGCAGTGTGGTATATCTACTTGTAAAATATAAAAATTGGACGAAATAATAATAATTATTGTATTAGGTTGCACAAATTTTACCTCTAAATGTTCCGGCTTCATAAGATGAATAACAGGAGTATTTCCATACCAAGATCGAAAAAGGGGAAAGTATGTTGTTGCTCGTTTCCTTGTAATACCAAACAAATCTAAAATATTATTATTTACTTTAAATTTAATTGATTATTTTAATTTATATGATATTATAAGATAAACTAATATTTATGTTAACTAACATCAAACATACAAATTTTTTCCGATAAAGTTCAACAATATTGTCTAAAGAAACTGTTTATCAATTAATACTCAAGAGAAATAAGTTTCAGTGCAGGTAAAAAATTTATTACTCTTTTTTTAAAACAAATCTAGGTTTTCCAATGTATTAGAACTGTTAGAAAGTCGCTAACCTTAAACTTTAGTGAATAAAATTTAACGTTATCGTGAACTGACAGTGCGGGTTGATAGATAACTGCTTCAAGCAGATATAATCCCACATTTGTTACGGATTCGCGTTTTTATAAGTTTTTCGGTTTTTCTATTTCTAAAAAATAAATTACTTACAAAGAACCAATTTCATTTTATGTTAACATTTGAATGCAGATCAAACAAATAATAAATGATGGGGCTATGGTAAAATGAAATGTTTCTTTTATTAAATATTATTATAATATGTAGTTTAACAATAATATATAATATATTTTATAATGTGGCAAAGTAATATAAAACGTGACAATACCAAAACATTTAATTAAAGTAGGTATTTCCGATAACTAACTGAAATGGTTTTTAGTCTTTAGTTGTGAGAGTATATTTTTTCATTTATCGGGAAGTTCGCTATTAAGATAATAATAACTTTTTCCAAATCAATAACAAATAATTCTTTTTTTAACAAAGCATTTTTTCTATTAATGTTTTACGTATAAAGTAAAAATTGTAATTTGGCAGAATACTAAGAAAATTTAAATATCTACGCATTTCCACAAATCAATTTCTCCCTACCTACATAATATACATATGTATATATATGTATGTACATACAAACAACGAAATTTACCTCACTTTTTAAAAAACACAAACGAAATTTTAATTATTAATAAATAATTTTAGTCTTAACTTACCTTTTCGTTCAGCTAATATTAAATCAAGAGCAGTTCCAAAAATAGGATAGCTTGGCGGTCCAGGTAATAAATTGATCATATTTGAAAATACTTTTCTTTCTTTATACGATCTAAATAAATATAATATTGGAAAAGTTAGAGCTACCAGAAGAAGTGCTGTAGTAATTATTTCCATTATTTAAAAAATTAGTACAATTATTAATAACCAACTTTTTAATTTTTCTTATATTCGAATATTTCTTAAATGTAACAACAATTTTAACGCAAACTTATTAACAAAAGCGATTCCAACATTTTCATTTATTAAATACGGTGCTTTATCTTGAATCCCCACCCTTTCATCAGATTACAACAACAAAAATTTTATTCAAATTTTTATCTGCTGCGATTGATTAAATTATTTTTAATATCCACATATCAAAAATAACGCAATTAATCATTAAGTTTTTGTTTTGATTTTATAATATTTAAAAATTTTACAATTGCAATTTCGCTTTTTAACTAAAAATGATGGATTTGGTTTTGATGAATTATACGAGTTTCAAATAAATAATTTCTCTTTGTCACATTGTTTGTTGGACATGTAAAAATGAGTTACATGTGATGCACGAATATTTGTAAATAAAAGTAGAATAATTTTTACAAAACGTGATTAATGTAAAAAATGTGAAAATATCATATTCAACTTTAAGATGAGATTTTAAATAATAATTGTTTTATATTTAATTATATCTCAATTAAATGTAAATTGGTTTTAACTTATTCATTATTGGCTTTTTTAATTTTATTTTTTACTCTTTTGAGAGAATTATTAGTACCTAACTTACTTAAGTTTTATTAGTAGTAAATAGTTTATTAACTTGTGAAATTATATGTTGAATAAAATTTTGAAAAGCTTAGTGAAATTTGAAAATTTTCCAACTTACATTTTAATGGATTTTAATCCATTTCCATTCATTTAGGGATAGTTTAACTGATGAGTCCTTGATAAGGCGAAATCACTGTGTATACATCACAAATGCAAGTTGGAAAATTTTCAAATTTCACTAAGCTTGTAAAAATTAAAAAAATTTTATTTAACAGTTTTATTAATTATACAATATATTGTGAATGACAGTTCAGGCGATTGTCAGTATATATTCGCATAAATATTATAACTCACTGAATGTGCGAAATATTTTACAAATGTTAATTTGATTTATAGTAAAGATATACATATGTACCTAACCCCTTGTTCCGCATCTTGTAATGCATTCGGCAAATGCTTGGTTAAACATAACATAATATGTAGTACTATATTGTTGCTAATATGCACCAAGCTAGGCGAGCATACCAGTCACACCAGGTCATGGCGAATGTTCAGCAATGGGTGTACTTAGCATATGAGTTGTAAAGATGGAAAATGTATTACTAAGGGTTTTTTTTTTTCTCCTACGTATGTGGTTGGCATTTAGTTGGCTAGAAAAGCAGAAAAAAATTACAAATTGTACTAAAATGTCCTGATTAGTAAGTTTTGTCATTTTCATATCGGAGTAGAAAAAAATAAAATTATTACTTGATGAAACACCTAGGAAATGCTTAAAGTATAAGTCAAATTTAGTCAAGCAACGAGCTTAACTTGACGGTATAAGCTACGTGTAGCATGCAAAAATCGTGGTGCTTTCAAATTTGGTAATTAGATTGCATGTGGTAATGCAAAGAAAGTTCTTAATTTTAGGAAAAACATTTATACATTTTTTAATAAACAATTGATAACTAAGAAAAATTAACAAAAATTTATACTGCTTGTTCTTTAAATGTTCTTCTAGGAAAGACTATCGAAGATAGAATAAAATCTTTAAATAGACCATTTAGTAGAACATAAAATTTACTAAAAAAATATTTTAGTGACATTTTTTTTTATATTTAATACATAAGAAATGGGAGACGTTAGAAAATGAGTCATATTCTTTATAGCCTTCACGGAATATTATACTTAATTAACAATTTCATTATAATAAATATGTAGCAGATGGATTAGACAGCTAAAACCCTTTTGAGGCTTACGCTGAAGTCCTAAAGTAATTTTTCTGACCTTCAAAATATTATTTTTTTTACAAAACTTAGATTTTTGACAAACGTGTAAATAAAAACATTTTTCTTTTTATTTTTAACAGACTCATAAGCTATTTAAAAAACAATATTCAATTTCATACTGTTGTTTATCACTTATTGTGAAAAAATTCAGAAAATCTAATGATACTTTTGCGCCACACCCAGTAGAGATACTTATTCCTTCATCCATTCTTTATTAAAATTGCTTTTAAAACAGTTTAGGACGTATTTATTTCACATTTACGCAGTACACTTACCCTTGATTCCATTAAATAACATTTTTATTTGCAATGATTTTAAATTTCGAAAAAACTATTTGCTCAAAAATTTTCAATCACTAAGTAAAACTTGCTGAACCATTGAGAAGTTTGTGTGGAACCTCAAGGATTTCGCGAAATACAGTTTAAATATTGCAGACCTATTTGAAATAAAAGAAGCGGTCACACATACAATTTCTACAAATTTCAGCTTATGAGCAATTTGGATACCAAGGATGATTTTTTAGCTAAAGTAAAAAACCGTATACTGTGTATATGCAAAAAGTGTGTATCTCTAAAAGTTATTCTAGCTAGGTAGTTTGGTTATTGCAAATACTTTCAGCAGATACCTCAATTATCCTTAGCAGGGAAGTTATAGTCATCTTGATTTTGGTCACCTAATTTATTTTACAAATGACAAAAGTTTAAAAGTTAAACTCATGTATATCTCATTTCTAATTATATTTTTTTCTGATAAATATACTTTTATTTTATTAACCAATCATATACCTATATAATTTATGATAAAAATGTACGATAAAGTATTTCAAAAATTAGTGACAAAAAGGTAAGTGACTTTCTCATACTGATAAAAATGGAAGGACCTTTCTGTAATGATAAAATCAAGATACAAAACTGACATTATGTACCTAGCTACTTAAAATAAATTATTTTAATACAGAATTTGGAGTTGCATATTATATGCTCAAATTTTTTGCTTATAATAGAAAATTTGATTCAAAACCGACTTATCCGATAAAAAATCTACCTTTTACCTACAATATTTACATACAACTACCATTTAATGGTGTAGTATTTAATGAACGGATAATGAATGTGATAATGAGACCAAGTAACAACAATGAAAGCTATAATAAAAACCTTGAAAAAAATAATATTAAGAAAAATGGGTGTGAGTTTAGCAAATGCTTTCTAGCAAATGACAATCGTGTAAAAGCAAACAAGGGAAATTGGGAGAAATTTTTTTAAATAATTTGAGAATCTTGAAAATCGGTGAAAATCAACATAGAATTTGTAAAAAATTGAAAAATAAAAATATTTTTGCTTTTATAATACGTCCACTCTTCAAACAATTTTATTAACCTATTAAAATTTAAAGTAAAAAAATATTAATTTTGTGGAAACATTTTTGTAAAATTAGTTTCTACGATAAAAATAAAATTAATTAAATTTAGCAATAGATAATTTTTTATAACTGGAAAGAATGTATTTCGTCAATATTTAATGCAAACAAAATTAATCAGCTTTAATAACATAATCTTTGGACTACATACGACAGTGATTCCAGAAATTGCTTAGAATTATGATACTTAAAGTGATCGAAGTCTAAATGTCAGTATACTAAGTTACAGATAAAAATATTCTCGACTTAACGTCAAAACAATTATTGCGATAATGAAATCAATTAAAAATACTAAAAGAAATTGTTTAGATTATAATGAACATTAAATATACTGTAGTAATTTAATGAAATTAGTCGGCCATATTAAGAATTACAAAGCCACTATAAAATTTTATAGGTGAGCTTTATAGCAAGACGAACATCGGTTGTTTTACACTTGGCAAGTCGTGGTTATTTCACTTCAGTAATATTATTTCCGGTGCCTTTAGTCTTACTTAAATTTTTGAAATTGCTTTATTTACCTACTTTCTACATTATCGTAACTTTTATGTAATATTTTTATTTTGTATGAAGACATTTTTTCCAATTATTATGCTTTTATTTAAAATTATTTTGAAAAATTGTTTAAACTAGAGGTGGTAAAATTTTTGGTAAAAAATCTATTATTTGTGTAAGATTTAAAAAAATAGTGTAGACGGAAATGAATATCCAAGCTTTGGTCGCAGTAAAAAGAAAAATGCATCCTTGACTAATAACTTTCTTTGTGTACCTATCGTTTAAAAACTGGATTCAAACAAATCATCTCTGAAAAACAGTTTTTACTTAAAGCAATTAAAAAATTTGTTCATTTGATTAATGAAGGAGTAAAAGTGGAAAGCAGTTAGTAGTCTATTCTACATTATATGAATAATGTGGCTTTTCACTGAAGTAGAAAAAAATTATTGAACAGATAGAAGATACATGCTAAGAAATAGATTCGGCTGAAACTTAAAATAATTTCATATTATTTTTCGATTTTGAATCATCAGCTCGCGAGAAAAAGTTTAGTTAGAACAGATTAATGGATTGGTTTGGCTTGTCATAATATTTTCCTGGCGGCTGATGAAATTTCAGGAATTATTTTTTGCATATAAAATTTAAAAGAAAATAATTTTTTATACTGTGAACTTTTGCTGGCGTGTTGTTGAGTTTTAATTTCTAGCAGGTGATTGTTATATTCCATTTTAGAAATTTCGAAATGATTAATGCTTCTGAGCTAAGAATCAGATCAGACAACTTACAGGTTAGATCTGAGAAAAATTGTACTTCCAATTAAAATAAAGCATTAAATACTGAAAAAATTAAAAGTCCTCTCCTCGAAATGTCGTAAGTTTGTTTATACTTACCATAAAAATTATTAATTCAGCTTATCGCAGAAGTTGCTTCGACGATGGTTTAAAAAGTTAAAGTTGAATTTAGTCTTCAATACTTTTTAAATTTTAGATATCATCGGCAGATTGAATAAGAACTTTTTAAGTAAGTTACACACATAGTACTGCAATTGATATTTTAAAAATAAATTTATAAACTTCATTCCGGGGAGAGTTACTTTTTTTATTTCTTTCTAACAGTTGATTTAAGTTTTTTCTCAACTATTTCTTTTTATGTTTGAATTTGTACCAAGGGAGTACTTATTTATTTAACAAACTTACGTTTCTTTTTTATAAATTGAATTTCATTTCACTGAACTGTATGTCTTCACAATACAAAATTATTGAATGATTTATTGCCTAAACAGAATCACTAGAGAAAATTATTATTTTAGAGCAAAAATTATACAATTAAAAAGTACTAATATATTTATAGCAACTTCCGACAGTTTAATGTGTAACGATTGCTGGCAAAACTTAAGATCAAGTTGTAAGAGGTTTACCATAATGGTAAATACGTACAAGTATTTTCCACTACTTAAGTGCTAAACCTAAATCACGCTAACGTAAGATAAACTTGTTAAGCCTGCTAACCATTAAACAACAAACATTAAAATTTTAAAACACGAATACCATTAGTAAATCAAAATAATTGGCCAAAATGTAGTACCATTGCATCTATTTTCTACATAAGAATTATTATAGTTTGTGGTTGTGTATATCGTAAGACATTTATTATTAAATAATTTGTTGCATTGAAAATTATACGTAATTACATAAAATGTTATGTCATAGTGCATTCTTTACGATTCTATTAATCATATTCTAAAAATTTAATTACTATTTAAAATAATCAAAAAATAATTGTTGATATTGTGAAAAATTAACAAAAAATATATAAAATTCAAATGCCTGAATGTAATTTTACAACTACCCTTTAAATTGATTATCAGTAGCTTTTCAAGTTTTAGAACTCGATGAAAATTGATTTTACTTTTCATGTGGCTCTTTCAATTTTATTTATTTTTTATTTCATTAATGTAGGTAGTACTAATTATTTTAATGTTGCTTGTAAAAGTATAAATACTGAGTCAAGGTAAAATCAATTGCTAATTTTTTAGTTGATAATAATTTAGCATACATTTTGTGGTGCGGTGCCTTATAGAAAACTTATAAAACTTTGAAATACCTACCATGTACTATGTAGATATTACTGATCAACAATTACTTAATTAGGTTATTTAGCATTTGGTGAAACTATAATATTATAAAATTATAACATAATTTTTAATTCAAATCTTAAACTATTTTCTCCTAATTATATATAATTATTATTATAACTAAATATAATTTTTCCAACATCCTGTACAACTTAACACTGAATTCAATTTTTTTAAATTATTTAAAATAATGCTTATTTATAGAATTTAATTACGAATTCAGATAACAGCAACAAAATAATAATTATTATTATTTAATGTTTTACCATAAATTTATCTGAACAGGTCAAAGTCTTATATTTTGAGATATCTTCCGGAGGCTCGTCTGCCATGTGATTAAGAATATCAATTTATTTAATATTTTTGAGTAAATAAATAAACCGTTATCGTGACTTTGAAGGATATGATGTTGCACTTTCTGTTTGTGAGACTACGATATATTATAGTAGTAGATTAAAGGTCATAAAAGCAAATTATTTAAAAATTGTAATAATAATTGCAGCAATTTATTTAATACAGTTTTAACTCAGGGAATAAACGAACCATGATTCTTTCAGCACAGTGAGGTTCTTTGAAACTGTCATTACGCTTGTTTAATTACATTAAATATTGTTAACTGTGCATTCGTCTATGTTTATTAAAGCCATCTTTTATAAATACTCTTCCTAGTTTTTTTTTGCATTGGCATAGGACTGTATTGTTGTGTTTTATAGGGTCTCTTCCTATATAACATAAATTCATATTAAATTATTCATCAACACTTTTTGAAATCTACAAAATGTAAAAAGAATATTTGACGTTATGCGTTTTCTAAGATTGCTAAAATTTTTAGTTGGGTATTGGAATCCGCGATTGAAAGTCGAAATCATGTCTAAATGCACTAAAAACATGATATCACAACTTTTTACAACTCAAGTAATTATTGCTATTTGTTTTTAATGTCATAGGGGGATCATCACGTTAGTTTTCTCGATAAGAAATTTTATTACTTTAACTTTAATTTATTATGCTACATAAATTTACTGTACGTTTTAGACTAGAACTGTAAATATTTTTAACTAGGGTTCTTTTGTTTGTGCAAAAACGGAAACTATTTTTAGTAGATGATTTCAGTGTTTCAGTTGCTTAACTTGTTTGCTTTGTTATATTTGATGCACATCAGGTAAATTTTTCCTCGCACACTTGAATTATGGACTACCTTTGCTTGTTATTTAAATATTTAACGAGGATTAATAGTTTTGCCTCAGGATTATTTCGTTTCGATATAGCTTGGATAATTTTCATAATAGTTTTAGAAAATTATCTAAAGCCTCAGGTTTTCTCATTTTATATAATATGTTTATTACACCAAACAAATGTCCATTAAAGAAATTTTCATACTTTTACCATTAGGTTTTCTTTAAAAAGTTTATATTACTTATGATAGAGATGTTAGGATTTCATTTTATTAAAGTTTCTACGGATTCAATTTTTTGTTGTCTCATATTTTGAGCAAATTATTATTCACAATATTATTTTTTAAAGGTTTCGTATTACTAATTTTTATTTTAAGTCTTCTAATATCATTTTTTTTTAATAAAGTGGTGTTGAAACTTTTGAACTTCCAATTGAAATGTACGCATCGGTAGCCGTGTTTGAAAGGTTTGTTGTTTAATGTTTATAAAACTATCTATATTTCAATAAAATTAAAGTTATAAATTTAAAAATTAATAAATAATAATAATAATTTAAAAATCTTTATAATAGCCCAATAAGCTTTTATCCACTAGCAAGACAACAATCGCACTGCATTAAACACACAACATTCCCATTCTCGCACGATCTTTAAATATAAGTAATTTCGGGGGTGGTTAGCAATGGGATGGGTGCATCTTACTACATATTATAATGAATCATTCAAGTGTTTACATTTCCAATAGTGCTGGAAGCAGTTACACTTGGTATAGTTAGAATAACAGAATCAAGTTCAAAATTAAGAAATCTAAAAGTATTAAATCAACTTCAAACAATGATAGGGTATCGGTCATTGAACTAACACTTAGAACAATCAACAGTTGGCACTACAGTATCTAATTCGTATCCGGAAAGAGACCAACTTTCTTATGACCGTCTCCATGCTTTAGGCTTCCTATTAGTAAGTTGATAATTGCCACCATTAAGAACAAGACATTTACGAACACATTCCCAATCCGGTCTAAGCAGCCGTGAAATTTAAATACTGAAAACTTTTTTCTAAAAGAAGTTTCAAGTCAAATAGATCTTTGTCTTTAATTGAAATAAAAAGCAATTAAATTGTTTTTCTAATATGTATTTTTAATTATTCTAATTACAAACAAAACTATATCGTGTTTGTTGTTTATTTCAATTCTAAGCAAAGTTTTATTAAAACTTAAAAGTTTTACAAGTAAAACGTTTTAAAAAATTTTTATTACTTACTCGTGGGAGTGATATCAAAAAATTTGAAAAAAATATAAATTTGGGTCTGGAATGGGTTTGTAATTTTAAAGGCTGATGGGTCTGGAGTCCCTTTCTTTGTTAAATTTGAAGCTTTACTATAGGTTAACATTACATTATAATGTAATATCTAATAATAAAAAATCTTTCTACCCTTCCCATTTATGTATTGTAAATTTGCAACAATTAAGTACATGTTATTTTCTGCTGGTTTGGGTAAGTACATATTTTATGCCTTGAAGAGCAATGTATTAGTGTGCTTATCAGTATATAATTTGAGAATATCTGGATTGGTATAATCTGACGTGGTTAATGTAATAAATTCTTTGTTCTAAAATGATTATGTTGCTATTTTAACTCATTAGAAGTTATGAAGATAGAAAAACAAATTAATTTATCTGATTTTACGTGTTCTATTATTTGCTTTAGAGTGCTGTGGTATAAAAAACCTATATTTAGTATGTAATCTGATAAGTAAAACTGAAACTCTGGCTACAATATTTTTATTGCATCTCTAAAATAACAACAGTTAGGTGCTATTTTAAGTAGCAGGTAATTCAGGTTTTTTAATTTTATTGTTGCACTCGTTATCATTTAGCAGATTTATAGCATATATCACGTTAGGTATCAGTGCGTGTTGGTTCTAGCGTGTGCAATGCCTATAATTGAAAATATATGTAGTAACACTAGTAACATAGGGGATATTCCATCAAGATTTAGAAGAATTTACGAACTATTAAATGAATACGGGGTTTTAAGTTAAAATTTCCTACAGCAAAATGAAACAAATATCATTTAAATTGTTTTTGGAACTTTTTACACATTACACGTATTATAACAAATAATATATTATTGAAACATTTCTTAATGAAAAACTAAACTGCACATTAGTAGAAATGGTGTGTTGATTATAAAAGCTTACTAAGAGGTGTTTTATTAAACTGAAAGAGTTAATATCACTATTGTATTTAATTTATTGTATATTCTAATTACTAAAATTAAATTAAGATTGCTATTAAAAATTTATGTTAAGCAGTTGTTATGGTTTCAATCATGTGTTGGAATGCCAATATGTTAAAATAGATTAATACCTTGCAGCCGCTAATCTTAGGAGCGGCTGGCGGAAAAAATTGCCCCTTTGCTAGCTCGTAGAGGCAGAAGACGCTAACGATAGAGCACAGAGCCGGTTCCTCTCTCCGATGGTGTAAATTATACAAAGGGTGCTAAGCAATACGCTTCAAAAAACAAGCTGTAATGATGTGGTTTGGGCGCCACGTAGTTTAAACCACCCTGTATAAAAGTAAACACAGCAGGCACTAAAGAAACTGCGAAATTAGTTTCTGAGGAAAAGGAAGGACCGAGTCTGATGCCACAAGTAACAGAATGTTTAATTATCATAAAAATTACAACTAAGCGCAATATTGAGTTATCCTTTTAGCTTCAAAATTAGATGTCGCGTTATGGTTTTTGGGGTTTTGGGGTGTAGCTAATTGTTTAAAACTCGGTTTGGGTATCAAATTAAATATTATATTAATCAATTATTTTACATTATTCCTATATCTAATATTTACATGGTAAAATTACTTTACTTACATGTCCATCACCTCACGCAACCTTAAGGGCTGCCTAGCCTTACAGGCTCACCATTGTCGACTAACTTATTTTTACCTCATTCATTCGTTCACACAACCATTTAGCTTATCCTACATTTTCGTACCACCCTAAGCTACTTGATGACGGTGTTCCTGTTCATTTGATTACTGAGTTTACTTTATTTTATATACAGGGTGGACATATGTGACAACATGTAACGCAATTATAAATCTTTGTTAAGATAGGTGCCACGTATACGTGTACTAGGCGCACACGACCTTGTGACGAAATCACAGTTTTCAAAATGATCAACTGACAATTCTTGATCTTTTAGATAAAAATAAACACGTTAAAAAGAACGACCCAACAGAAATCATTCGCGCAATAATAATTAGTAAATTTCAAAACGTAACAAATTAAATCTGACAGCACAAACAAAGATCTTATCTTGATAGAATCTTCGTTCTTGACAGAATCTTCGTTCTTGACAGATGTACGAATCTGATAGTGATGGGAGAGCAGGATTCAGGTGGACCTCGTATTGACAAATTGTGGTAGATTCAAAACTTTTGATAATATATTTTTCTCTCCTAACTAACCTACCTAACCTAATCTCAAAATATTTTATAAATAAGTTGTCATTGTGATGTCTAATATGAATAATTTAAGCTGTAAGTTATCGCAGTTTACAATATCTTGTAGCTTAAATGATTTATATTTGACAATACAACGACAACTTATTTACAAAATACTTTGAGGTTAGGTTATTTACATAAACGACAAGTTGTTCCAAAAGTATTCGTTGGATGTTGCTCTGAACAGCTGTCACTTTGGCATAATCAGATACTGTTCAGAACAGTTTGTATCAAGTCCAACGAACAAACCTAATACGTGTCGTCCGTTATCTCGTCGAAATTTTATTCATCATTAATAATTAATTGTTCATAAATATTATATTCTTAAATATTTATAATTGTAATAATGAATATTGTCTATTAAAAATTTATTTAATAATATTGCATTATTTCGGCAACAGTGTACCAATGGGCACACCTATTACATGTCTTTACTGTATATTTACGTTTATAAAATCAAATATAATTTGTTGCATTTGCAAATATTAATTTATTTTATCAGAAACATACATTTTGTATTTATTTTTTTAAATTTTAGGCACACAGAAATATTATTGTTAATTTACTAATAAGCATTACATAGGTGTCTTAACAGATATAATACGTAATGGCATCAGTATAAGTTTTCTTAAAGAGTAAACTATATTCCGAACTTTTTTTGTAGCAACATTATTGAGGTAGCGAACTATTACCTGGAATCTATGCATTTTTATTCATCGAAAACAGCAGTTTCCAGCTGAGCCGATTTACTCTCAATAAATTATTATTCTCATTTGAATGTATAAAAGTAAGAATTTCCGTAACATTTTTAAATATAAGTTTTACGCTTCCTCACAATGCTGTCGGCCTTTTATACTGGAATCTATACCGGGAGACAACCCTTACAATCGAACATAAAGACATAATATGGTAAATCATATTTTTAAGATTCCTGCTTTCCATTGTAACAAATAAGAATAAAAATAACATCATTTAACCGCTTGCTTGGTTTACCCGAGGGTAACTCGGATTTGAACAAATCTTGTTTCAAGTGTTTCATTTACTTTTTGTATATGTTACGTTACGTCATGTTACATTCATTATGTTTTAGCATTACATCATGTTAGAATAATTCTAAAATAAAATTACTTACTTAATTAGTTTAATTTTATTTTAGTTTTAGCCCAAAATGTTTGAATCAGATTACGAAAGTGATGAAGAAGTATTGATAAGTGAATCAGACAATGAAAATGATTTTTTGGAATTATCGAAGGATGATATTGCTTTGAAAACGACGATGTCGTTCTCTTCGGAGATTTTTGAAATAAATATGAAAATCCAACATCTTCCCCGTCAAGGCTTTCTTACAACATTGCAGATGGTGTAAATTTACACTTTGATGATGACAATGAGACAAAATTTTTAGACTATTTTAAATTTTTTCGGGATTAGGGTCATCCTGGACTTAATTACGACTGAAACTAACAGATACGCAGTTTAATGTCAGAGTAATAGAATTTTGCAAATACATTTGCTTATGAAGTAATGCAAACCGATAAATAGTGCAAAAATGTGGAATTTTTGCTCTTGTGATTGCAGGGTAGTTGTATTTTGTATTTTGTTGTATTTTTAGTCATAATTTAGAAACAAAATTCTAAATATTGCATATCTTTAGACGCGGAAAGAAAATATCTTTCGATTGGTATTTATGTATGTCATTTAAATCGGATATAATAGGAAGCAGGAATTTAAAAAATATTATTTTTTAAAAATTCCCCAAAAGAATTATATTATAAATCAATTACAAGTAATATAATTCTATTATATTACATTACAAATTTACTAAACATATTCCAGTTTTTTAGTGCTAATAACTGCTATGTTGAAGCACGCATTTTGTATGTATTCTAAATTGTAACTAAATAAAAAAAAAAAAAAATTTACAATACAATAGAACAATATTACAATAGAATTATATTATAAATGAATTATAAATAATATAATTTTTTTATAAATTGGTATTGAAAACGTTGAATTGATACCTGAGTAATGAACAATAATTGAAAGCTATCATATTCTATATTTATTTTTCTACGACCATCAGAGTAATCGGCAAATATCGCATTGACGACACACATAGTAACAAGTCCATTACGCACGGTGTGACGTCACCGTTACGTAATATCGTCGATCGCACGACTAGGGAATTTGATAATTTTACTATAATTGTGTTGGCTGAACTAATTCATTTTAGTTTGACAGCTATAATAATATACGTGCGTTTCTCAAGATTCATTTGTGTATTTATTTATTGCTATCGAATCAAGGTAATATTAATTTAATGAATATTATTCTAATTTTCTAACTTTTATAATTTTAGTTTTAAAATCATGTCGAGCAGCGAAGAAAGTTGTTGTACACCTCCTGATATAATTGCGCAAGCAAAAACTGCAACCACAAATTTACTACCAGCAAAATCTCGGGAGAGATATGAAGTGGTATATAAAAAATTTATGGATTGGAAACTTAACAATAAAGTTAAGTCGTTTTCCGAAAATGTCTTCTTAGCATATTTTCAAAATTTGTCGGAAGAGTTGTTACTAATGTTACCAATGATCCGTCTCTTGTTTTCAATAACTGTTCTGTTACGATTAATAATTATTACAATAAAATGTAAATATTTTAGATTAAGTCTGGGATTTATTTTTTGTTATAACTTTTAGTGTAGGTATTTTTTAATTTAATATAAACCTTTATCGATAATTTGTTTGGTGTTCCGACAGTTTTAATTTATTTCGATTACTTGTTTACTAAAATAAATCCGCACGGTCAGTTATTACATAATTATAGTCTATTTATTTCACTGAGAGACTAAATGTCAGATTCGTTAAGCATCCATCGTAGCTCGGAAGCTATTGATAATAGGGTAACATACGGAGTACGGTGAACAATTGCACTCAAGCTATGATGAGTGACGAATTTGATTTTACTCTCTCGTTGAAATTAAATGGACCATAAATTAGTATCTTAAGCAACAAGTTTAGTAAAATTGCTTTTATTACGAGGTTTATACAATTTTTCGCATTTTGTGAAAATTTAACCTAAAATATGAATTTTGACGTTTGACTAAATTTTTCTGCGCGCGATCGATCTGAATTTTGCATACGCCTTCCTACCGATAAATCACCGGGGAGGGTCTGGGGCGAGGGGAGAATTTTTGCTCAGTTTTTCGATATCTAGCGCCGTTCTCGAGTTATTGCGAATTCAAAAATACAATTAAAAATTAAAAATTTTTACATTTGTGTGGTCGTAGAAAAGTATAGTACTTAACTCGAGTTGTAAAGCCATTACACACTCGTGGAATTTACTTCACTCGCCGCTTCGCGGCTCGTGAAGTAACTTTCCACGTCGTGTGTAATAGGCTTCTTACAACTCGTTACGTAATATACTATTATACTAGATTTGACATAATATATGTAAATAAATACAAAAATATTACAGTATTACAACTCATCCACTCGGTTACAATAGCTATAATTAAAGTTTAAAGATTCCATGGCAACGAAAACACTACAAGATATCAAATAATTTTTTAGAACAAAAGTTCATGAAATATCAAGTAACTTCATGTATTACAGATTATAATAATTATTGTTGTTAGTACATTGT
The DNA here is from genome assembly GCA_036346125.1 of Lycocerus yunnanus. Classification (NCBI taxonomy): domain Eukaryota; kingdom Metazoa; phylum Arthropoda; class Insecta; order Coleoptera; family Cantharidae; genus Lycocerus; species Lycocerus yunnanus. Next base: position 4,842,375 of record JARFIX010000008.1, read on the forward strand.
TATAATAACCAATAAATGTCTTAAAAATGAATTTAAGCAAAAATACTTTAAAATTTTGCTCAAGTTACCTCAAGTTAACTTCTCGAAATATGATATCGGCAGAATTAGCGGGCGGTTTTAGTCTTATCATAATTTCTTTGGAGTTTTAAAATGGTCAGATACGGACCTCAACGCGATGAACACTTTAACAAAAAAATGTTATACAGATTTACATCCAAAATCTGCAGCTGAAATGCTATACATCAAAAGAAAGGAAGACGAGGTCTTATAAATTTATTTAATTCTTGTAAATAGTTACTCCTTAATCGTTTTCTGTTAGGCTTAGCATGTGAACAGGATAATGAATATCCAGTGTTCTTGTTTTGTAGTTTGTACTTTTTTACTAAAATTTTGTTTATCTCTGTTTTTATTAAAGAACGTTAGAAAGTACAGGTATAATCCATAAAATTCGTTTGTTTTAAAAGAACCTCTACAAAATTAGGCACCAAGATTGACATATAGAACTCTTTTTGGTACATATAAGCTGTTACCTCAAAAAATGATTGCAAATCTCATCACACTTTCAAAATTTGCATGATACAGATCCTAAACAACCTCCCATTTAAATACACCGTATTTACTTAATCATATTTCTGATTGTTTTGTTGCCCTCTGATTGGTTACTTTGTTAATTTATCTAATAAATAGATCATTTAAAAGATATCTCTAGGTGAAGAAATCGGGTATTATTCGGATTAAGAGTGAAACCTTGCTTGACAAGCAATTTTTGCATTTGCGAGGCGGAGCCAAGATTTTTTTTTTCACATAACCGCCTTATACAGGTATACTAATTAGTTTCAAATAAAAATATTTAATTTTTCAAGTTACTAACGTGTTTTATTCAAAAATTAAGTTGGGCGTTTTATTGAGACACTCATTATATAAAATATATACATATATAATTGTCGTATAAGCTCCTCGATACAATGCTTATTCTAATAAAATATTAAAAAATGTCAGCTTTATACAGTCGTACTCTTAAAATGGTTTAAAATGATTTTAGTAGCTACTAGTTAATGGCATTCTAATAGCTTCTAAAATCTTAGTATGCACAATTCTCTTAATATGAAACTTAGTAGGTATAATTTTAGTTAGTAAAATTTATTCTATTATACCATTTGTTATATATTTATTTGGCAACATCGTAAAACATCAGCTGTTCTTGTTTAATGTTACGGATTGTGGTTATGTTAGATATTTTTTGTGACGAATACTCTTGTGGGACTTACATTTATTTTATGTGGGTGTTACTACAAGTCAAATTTAATTTAAATATTGTTTGTAATATAAAAAAATAAAATTTCCAACCTACAAGAATATAAAAATCTGGCTTTACACGGTTTAGTGAAGCACTCGTTTCTAGAAATTTTATAAATTCATTGTGATGTACAGCTAGAACTTCAGTTACAAGTTTAATTATACGAAGATTAAAGTAAATACATGTACATGGCAGTAGTAACTCAAGTAACATTTGTTATAATTTTCCCAAAATTGTTTATTATATTGTTCAACATAGTATAACAACCCACACAAAATTTTTCATAATAATTATTTTTTATATTATTATATATCATATTAATTATTTAACATAATTAGGTATTTAAAATATAAACACTTCATAGAAATTTTTTTAAAAATTTTTTTTGGTTTTTTATAAGAAAAATAATTATTAATATGAAAAATGTTATTACTTATATTAAAGTTGGCTACTAAAATTTTTAGTAGTCAACTAACAATTTTAGTATTTTTCTAAGGATAGTAGCCTTTTATTAAAGGGACATATACACCTAGGAGCCGGAAAAAAAGGTCATTATTTGTGCATTTTTTTTAGGAAAACTATTTGAAATTTTGGATCGTGAGTTTAACTATCTACAAGTATACACATTAAAAAATATTTATAATTTTTTTTTATTTAAAAATATCAAAAATAAACAAGGATATTGTACGATCCTTGGAGCGCCGTAAAAAAATTTGCGTTAACGGTAACCACTGGCGTTTCTTCAAAAATCATCTGAGAAAAAAAAAAAAAAAATGCCATAGCCGAAAATATTGATTTATGAAAAATTGGGAACGTTTGAACATAAAAAATATTTTAGACCAAGAATTAGTAATTATTTTGCCTATAAAGCAAAAACTAAGTAACGAAAAGAAAAATCCTATGACAAGTACTAGATAATGGTGTGTAGAATAACCACAAAAAATTCAATGCAATCGGTTCATTGGTTTTCTTGCAATTTTGGGTACCGATTTGAAAACGTAGTTTTGAGTAAAACGCGTTTGAAAATTTGAGAATGAATAAATCATGAAATTTGTTAATTTACATGGAATCATTGATACCAGGCCCATAGTGTAAATCTTCTACGGTCGACGGAATGTTCATAACTTCTAAATTTTGTTGTCGATGACCTATTCGACCTTCCTCGACAGCCTGGTGCTGCCATCCCTTTGTTAGATAATATAGGGTTTTGAAAAAGAAGTTCAAAGAAAGGGTTTAGGGTAAATTCCAGAACCAATTAACAACTGGCCAGGCAGGCCTAATGTGGTTGAGAGCCGCATTGAATTCAACAATACCTGGTACTTTGCGCAACAGGGCAGTACTAGGTAAATTTAGGAATTGTACGTTTCGATAACGTGCAACGAGTTTCGTTACAAACTGAAACTAACAGATACGCAGTTTAATGTCAGAGTAATAGAATTTGCAAATACATTTGCTTATGAAGAAATGGAAATCGACAAATAGTGCAAAATGTGTAATTAAAAGTAAAAATATATTGCAGGAGTAGTTGTATTTTGTATTTTGTTGTTTTTAGTCATAATTTAAAACAAAATACTAAATATTGCATATATTTAGATGCGGAAAGAAAATATCTTTCGATTGGTATTTATTTCATTAAAATCGGTTATAATGGGAAGCAGGAATTTTCAAAAATGTTATTTCATATTTGAATTCCTATGCTGTTGTTGAATTGTAACCTGAGTAATGAACAATAATTGAAAGTTATCATATTCCATATTTATTTTATACTAGATTTTACATAATATATACTATGTAAATAATTACAAAAGTATTACAGTATTACAACTCATTCACTGGTTACAATAGCTATAATCAAGGTTTAAAGACTGGGGCAACGAAAATCAAAATAAGTATACACTACAAAATATCAAATAATTTTTAGAACAAAAGTTCATGAAATATCAAGTAACTTCATGTATTACAGATTATAATAATTATTGTTGTTAGTATATTATTATAATAATAATAACCAGTAAATGTCTTAAAAATGAATTTAAGCAAAAATACTTAAAAATTAAAAATTTTGCTCAAGTCACGTCAAGTTAACTTCTCGAAATATGATATCGGTAGAACTAGCGGGCGGTTTTAGTCTTACCATAATTTCTTTGGAGTTTTAAAATGATCAGATACGGACCTCAACGCGATGAACACTTTAACAAGAAAAATGTTATACAAATTTACATCCAAAATCTGCAGTTGAAAGGCGCTATACATTAAAGGAAAGGAAGAAGGGTTTTTTCTAGTAAATACGTAGTTACTTGTTAATCGTTTTCTGTTAGGCTTAGCATGTGAAAAGGATAATGAATATCCAGGGTTCTAGTTTTGTAGTTTGTACTTTTTACTAAAATTCTGTTTATCTCTGTTTTATTAAAGAATGTTAGAAAGTACAGATCTAATCCATAAAATTCGTTTGTTTTAAAAGTACCTCTACAAAATTAAGGACCAAGGTTGACAAATAGAACTCTTTTGAAACGTATAAACTGTTACCTTAAAAATGATTGCAAATCTCATCACACTTTTAAAATAATTTTTGTAGTAATTTACATACACGCTCAGACCATTTCAGGCATTTCAGAGATGATCACTCTCAAAAAAGTAGTACTACCACTTGGCTTTATTTTCTTGTTGATTTTCTTGTTTGATTTTATTTTATGTCAATTTCGTTTGGTTTATCTCTTGTAGAACGACTAGTGTCCAAAATTATCAGTATATAACAAAGTTCTTCATTGATGGGCAACTCTATCACTTTTGTTTGTGACGAACTACTCAATCTATTGAGCTTCTCTTCTAATTTCATATTACTGCAAATTACTAATTAGTTGTTCTCTATTTAAGCAATCATATGCATTTGATCCCCAAAGTAAGTTTATTCTTTTCTAAGAATTTTTTATTCTTTTAGTAAATTTACAAATTTACTACCCTTCAAATAATATAATGATTAATGTTTATTGAATAATTCACATGTTTCAAGAAACTCCAAGATTCTTATACACATAAGCTGTTCAAAATTTTGAAAAACTGGACAACAAACTAATAGGCTTGTAATAGGGATGTTGCATGGTATCAAATTTAGTGATAACTCCTATTAATTCTTGAAAATAATATCAAATGAAATTTATAACCGAAATAAAAATTTTGAAATGCGGTCTGCGCTGAGAAAATCAAATTTGAAATTCAAAAATTAATCGGTCAGCCAATTACGCCACTGACGTCATACGCGTGATCCCAAAGGTTTTATGAAAATTTCACAACGTCGCAAGGACCTGACAGTTAAATATTTGACTTGTCTGACAGTTGTAAATAATGTAACGTTTACCATTTAAATTGTATTTTATTTTTATTAATATATCCGTTCTATGTTCTACGTTCTATGACATTGTTAAAAGTAACATTGTTAGAAAAGAGCACGTATGTGTGCTGAAAATGAGGAGGCCATTTTGAAAATTTATTAAAATAAATTTTATGAATTTATTTAGTTTTTTAACCTACACCTTGTTCATTATTTTCGTAATTTATGTAAAACGATTGGTTTCCCAAAAAATTATTAGACCAACGTTCCCATGTAGCACATAATCTTGGCGCAATATTGGACCAATATTGGGCCAATATTGAATCTTGGCGCAATATTGCAAGATTTAGCCAATATTGGTCCAATATAGATTTCAATATTGCGCCAATATTGCAAATAAATATTGGACCAATATTGGCTGAATCTTGATGACCAATATTGCCTGTCGATGTTCAGCCAATATTGGTCCAATATGATTTCAATATTGCGCCAATATAGAAATCAATATTGGACCAATATTGGCTGAATCTTGATTACCAATATTGCCTGTCGATGTTCAGCCAATATTGGTGCAATATTGATTTCAATATTGCGCCAATATAGAAATTAATATTGAACCCTTATTGGCTGAATCTTGATTACCAATATTGCCTGTCGATGTTCAGCCAATATTGGTGCAATATTGATTTCAATATTGCGCCAATATAAGAAATTAATATTGGACCAATATTGGCTGAGTCTTGATTACCAATATTGCCTGTCGATGTTCAGCCAATATTGGTGCAATATTGATTTCAATATTGCGCCAATATAGAAATTAATATTGGACCAATATTGGCTGAATCTTGATTACCAATATTGCCTGTCGATGTTCAGCAATATTGGTGCAATATTGATTTCAATATTGCCTGTCGATGTTGCCAATATTGGTGCAATTTGATCTCCAATATTGCGCCATTATAGGAAATCAATATTGGACCAATATTGGCTGAATTTTGATTACCAATATTGCCTGTCGATGTTCAGCCAATATTGGTGCAATATTGATTTCCAATATTGCGCCAATATAGGAAATCAATATTGGACCAATATTGGCTGAATCTTGATGACCAATATTGCCTGTCGATGTTCAGCCAATATTGGTGCAATATTGATTTCAATATTGCGCCAATATAGAAATCAATATTGGACCAATATTGGCTGAATCTTGATTACCAATATTGCCTGTCGATGTTCAGCCAATATTGGTGCAATATTGATTTCAATATTGCGCCAATATAGAAATCAATATTGGACCAATATTGGCTGAATCTTGATTACCAATATTGCCTGTCGATGTTCAGCCAATATTGGAATATGATTCAATATTGCGCCAATATAGAAATCAATATTGGACCAATATTGGAATGACCAATATTTGATTTCACAATATTGGTGCATATGATCTCAATATTGGCAATATAAAAATATTGGACCAATATTGGCTGAATCTTGATTACCAATATTGCCTGTCGATGTTTATCCAAAATTGGAAAAATAATCCAAAATAAAGAATATCAAAGTCAAATAATCCTAATAGAAAGTATTTGTTTTATATTCGGTTTGTACTAGATCATAATAGCCTTCATAAAATTACATCACGCAATTTTAAGTATTATTATCTCACCCAATATTGGTCCAATATTGAAATAATGTTGGCCAATATTGCAAATCAATATTGCACCAATATTGGAAAATGTTACATCTCATATTGGCAATATTGCAAATAAATATTGGTTCAATATTGACAAGATTTGTGCTACATGGGTTGTAGCCTATTAAATTTCCTATCCGGTTTGGGCTTTTAGATTTTTACTAAGACGTTTCGTTTAAAAGATACGGAGTTGGCAAGAAAAGTAAAAAAATAAAACTCGGAATTTTTGACATTTTTCCTTAATTTAATTTATAACTCGAAATCTGTTGATTCTAGGCGATAAGGAGTTATAACATAATTTGTAGATATTTAAATGCTCTATAGAAAAGCTCTAATCCATTAAACCCAAAAATCAAAAATATCGGTGCAATGGCGCTTGAAATCATAAATTGAAAAAATTGCTTTAAAGTGAGGTACCCCAAGGGTTTGGACTTGGACAAAAATTTTATTTAAAATATGTCTTAGAAAAGTGTCCTCTATCACCACCTAAGAGGTTCTCCACGGTCACGGTGTAACGTTTTATTTTTATTAATGAGATATATTTTTTGACAACACCTTGTAATTGCGCTGATTAATTATATTTCGGCGCATTGACATTAATTTTGAGTATGGCGCAGCAATAATTTGTTGCTAAAGCGATATGCCTTCCATATGGTTTAGAGAGAGCGATTTCAATTTTCATATTAGTTCGAAACACATCAAAATTTCAGAAACGAACTAAATTTTTATTTAATAGAAGCCGACCATCTGGTAATTATACTTTTTTGTTAAATTCGTCTCTCTAAATCCAAACAACATTTTAGGCTTCAATAGGAATTCAATCGTGATTCAATAGTGATTCAATTTGAGTTCAATCATGATTCAATCTGGCTTCAATTTGGTTTCACTTTGGTTAAAATTGGAATTCAATTTGGCTTCAATCCGATTTTGATTTTTTTGGTCAAATGGAAATTAGCGTTCCCTTGTATCCAGTTTCACGGAATCTGTTCCTTTTGTTTAAAAACCATTTATGGAGGAATTTCTTTTTGGATTATGCTTGGACCATAATAATTGTTACCGAAACCTTCATGAAATATTTGGATGTGTTTGGAAGTCATACCAAGTTGTAGAATATCAACAACACTTACGATAAGGTCAGACAATTATTTGCTTATTTTATTTGCGACGCCGAATTCTTGCGCCGATTACACACCGAAGCGTCGTATACTGATCAACATTAAATTATCAATCACCTACAGATCCACCAGTCAGATTTGTTCAAATTTAAGAAGAAACGAAACTTTGAGACAATTTTTTTGAGTTTACATATATACAATATCTTGTAAACAGGTATATAGCTATATACGCGTGGGTAAATAATTAATATTGTAATTATTTACATGGTTAAACTTGTAACACCGTTAATCTTCGATTTTCATAACAAGACAAATGAATTTGACTGTAGAAATTTGTTTAGTAAACTTTTGTTGTTTTTACGTTTATTAAAGACTAGTCAATTTGATAATTTACGTTACTAAAAAAACTTCTGGCGCCCTACATTATTCCTTTTTTTTGAGAGTAATCCACGACTCGCTCTACGACACCATCTGAGCTGCCGTTCGCTTTTTGGTGAAGGTCTTGGAGGATTAAAAACCCTTCAGGACGGTGCACGGGACACCCTGTATATAATTTTAATATAAGATCTGGATCAAATCGAAAAGGAGACGGCTGGGAGGAGACAGCAATGAATAGAACGGAATGGAAAGGCATTATAGGAGGCTAAAGCCCTAAAAGTGCTATTTGGCCATCGGAAGTAAGTAAGTATATAAATTTCGTATAAGCTCCTCTATACAATCCTTATTCAAATAAAATATAAAAACGTCAGATTTATACAGTCGTACTCTTAAAATGGTTTTAAAATGATCTTAGTAGCTACTAGTTAACGACATTCTAATAGCTTGTAAAATCTTAGTATGCACAATCCTCTTAATATGAAATTTAGTAGGTATCATTTTAGTTAGTAAAATTTATTCCATTGTACCATTTGTTATATAATATTTATTTGGTAACACCGTAAAATATCAGCAGTTCTTGTTTAATGTTACGGATTGTGGTTATGTTAGATATTTTTGTGACGAATACTCTTGTGGGACTTACATTTATTTTATGTGGGTGTTACTACAAGTCAAATTTAATTCAAATATTGTTTGTAATATAAAAATAAAATTTCCCACCTTCAAGAATGTAAAAATCTGGCTTTACATGGTTTAGTTCAGCACCGTTTCTAGAAATTTTATAAATTCATTGTGATGTACAGCTAGAACTTCAGTTACAAGTTTAATTATACGAAGATTAAAGTAAATACATGTACATGGCAGTAGTAACTCAAGTAACATTTGTTATAATTTTCCCAAAATTGTTTATTATATTGTTCAACATAGTATAACAACTCACGTAAAATTTTTCATAATAATTATTTTTATATTATTATATATCATATTAATTATTTAACATAATTAGGTATTTAAAATATAAACACTTCATAGAAATTTTTTAAAAAATTTTTTTTGTTTTTTTCATAAGAAAAATAATTATTATTATGAAAAATGTTATTACTTATATTAAAGTTGGCTACTAAAATTTTTAGTAGTCAATTAATAATTTTAGTATTTTTCTAAGGATAGTAGCCTTTTATTAACGCAACTAATATGTATAAGCTTTATACAGTTGGCTACTAACTAACTTGTTAGTAGCGTGCTAAAAGCCAAGCTTTTAACTAAGGCTGCGTAAGTTTAAAATACTTTTTTTGAAACTTCTAATGAATGAAATTGAATATGAAAAAATCATTCTTAAGAATAAAATTTTTAATTCTTTATTTTTTAATTTTCGAGGTAAAATCATGAACGTTTTTGTTAAAATCTGGAATTTATAAAGATTACTTTTTTGTGGAAGTATTGTGGCAACTAGCCTTTCCTAAATCCGTCACTATAGCTTATACAAAACTTTTAGTAGTTAATAATAATATAATGCATGTTGTCGAAAATGTCATATAAAACCTACACAATATGAACGTAATATAATATGATTTGCATTTGAGTATAAAACAATTAAAATGAATTCGGCGGGATTGTAACAACGTCGTTGGAGAAGCAAAGTTAATGTAAGTTGTAACATAGTGCTTACATGCAATTATTCTGATGAGTGCATCGATAAGCTGACAAGAAAATGGCTTCTTCAGGCGGATTTAGTTTCATACTTCATAAAGCTTAACAAGGATTCACCTTAAATTTAACAAGCGGTTTTATATTGCATTTATTTTAAATTGTCTCAATCTCCGTGTACAATACTCAAATGCATAATATGTAAGGTACTATACCTATACTTGGTAAATAAATTTTTTAGAAATAAAAATAAACACAATTAAAATTATTTTTTATAATCTAGAATAATAAATGTATCTATTATTTTAGTTGTAGGTAATTATATTATATTAAAATGATTAACCAGATTAATTATTTTTTATTAATCCTAAATTAAACATATTAAATACAAATTTAAAAAACAATTTTTGTAGTTTTTATAGGGTGAATGTGTTTGCGGCCTGTGTCGATCTTCGGCATAGGAAGCATAAAAAGTTAAATAGTAGTAAATCCATAAAACAATAGTTGTCAAAAATCACATTAATAGTTTTGAACATCATTATTTAATTAAATTTAATTATTGCTTTGTCTAGTTAACAAAATATAAACGAATAGATAATGTTTCATTATTACGACGGCGACGTTAAGATTTATGCACGCAGTGAAGAATTTTTTATAAAAAAGTTAGTACACTGTGATATATTGTAGGGTAAGGAACGATCTTAAAATGCTTGTAGAATAAACGTTAATTGATTATACGACTAAAATAGTCTTCAAACTGTGGTTTAAAGATCAATTGAAGTAAATTTTATTTATTTCACATAAAAATTTCAATTAAAAAATAGTGGCCGGTAGAACAGAATTGAAATTAAATTTGCGTTCTACGATGGACCAACATGGCAAAAAAAATACTGTTTAATATTTTGTGGTTTTACGGTACTTGTAAGCTAAATTAAGTTTACTATATTAATTATGACATTGCTGTTTAAAAAAGAAATATTATCTAGTTTATAGCTATCAGAATTTGCAATTGTTGCAATATTTTTAATTCTATTTATGCAATCGTCAAAGAGTTTGTAATAACCAAATTTCCAATTTCTTATTTACAAAGATTACATAGTATTATGAAGCTTCCGTAAAAGACATGCCAATTTTACACTTTAAATAAAAAATTATTTGCCTTATTAAAAATGTGTCGTTTTACAATATTTAGTTTTTGACATTAATTACATCATCAGTTTGCGCAAGTAGGAATTTAATTTAAAAAAATTCTTTAATTCTTTAATTTTTTACGTGGGCGATTAAAAATTTTTTGTTATCCAAAGCTTTTATATATAGTACATTATGGACAGTAGCTACTATAAATAGATTAAAATTTAAAATCTTTTACAAAATTCCATATAAAGTTAAAAATTAGTTAAAAATTAAAATTTGGTTTTTGCTTTACACCTTTATGACTATAAAAACCGTAAAAACTGAAACCACCGATTTTTCTTATCGTGAGTTCATAACATCAATGTTCACTAATTCCGACTTCGTCGACATTGATACGTTTCCTGGACTAGATTTTCCAGCTTGATATAACGTTCTGACGTTCTGCGTACATATTCTTATTACAGACTTTACTATGTTGAGCCAGGAGATTCTACGCACCCCCACCCATTTAAGAATTTCCCGAGACTAGGAGCCGTTACTTTTGGTTTTCTCGTTAGAGTGATTTCCTAGGCTAAGAATTATCAAGGTGGTTTCCCGTTGCCTTCCATGATTTAGTTCAGCCGCCCCTAACACGGGAACAGATGCTCTTTTGCAACCATTCACTAGTGGTCCGCGGGAGTTATTTCATTTCACTCCTACCACTTATATCTGTGAAGCATTCCCCTATCTGCCACCTAAGGACGCGCCCTGTAGGGTTACAGGTTCCTCCGAGAGAACACGTATTTATTGTATTAAAATTGTTACCAATTAGTCATAGGGTAATCACATTAATATTCCCGAGTGATCACCCCAAAGTTCAGACTTGGTACCCACGAAAAATCTCTAAGCTATCTAAGTCCGTGTGTGTGAATAATCCGAAAATTCTCGCTTTTCAACGGTATCAATGCACTTTTTTCTTGCTTTATGGAAACTGCGCAGAAGCTTGTCAGCAATTCAAAGTTATGTTAGTCGTAAGAAATGCGTGATAAAGATTCTCGAGGAACTGATAATTAGTTTCTTCAAAATTACACTATGCAAACCATCAAATAATAAAAAGGAACAGGATTCATAAATAGTGGACCAAAAATAATGAAAAACAAAATTTAAAAAAAATCTCTAACAGAAAATCGTCGAAAAAAGTCTTTGAAGTCCTCATTTAATATCAATGGCAAATTTAATAAAATAATCAAGTATTTGTGCTACGACATAGGTAATGACACAACCATGTCGATTTTACAATAATAATTTCTCGCACACATTTCTTGTAAACTCTATAGATACACGCGGCGGCGGCGTAAGTAAAGAAAATGCACGGAAAAATAGTAACAGACAAGTTTTTGACACAATTTTATCTCGTATTGTAACAAAATAGTTTAGTTTTTATATTTTACTGATACAACAATAAGTAGTTTCTAGTTTCTAGATCGGCGAAACAAAATTTATTTTAGTTCTCTGTAAATTTCTACAAAGAGCAACATTCCAGTCTAAGAAGTATTTTAGTTGCTATTTTTCAAAGATTTGTTTTGCCGTTTTTGATATTTTTACTAAATTACATAAAATACAGTTATGTATAAAATTTAAAAAAAATTAAATGTTCTCCGAATAGTCCGAATAATAGTTTTCAAGCTAGGGATTTTAAAAGTAATTCTAATTTTCATTAAATACGTATTTGGCAAAAATTATAAAATTTAGTTTTATATTAATAGTGTTCTTTTGTACAAAAATCCTATAAATAAAAATAATAACGAAAATTATAGAGCACTAAATTCTGTGCAAATTATACCATTTTTACCAAAATAATTTTTTCTCTTCTACCTGGTATATCTCTAAAAGTACTACGGTTAGAATATTTTCATTTTAGTTCTACGCGGAAGTTTATTTACTATACCTAAATCTTTATTCTTACAATTTTGTCATCACATGTACGAGAAACAAAAAGATCTGCCAAAGAAGGGATAAAAAATGATCGACTTGAAAGCTTACAGCTAGGTTCCTATTAGAGCTATACGGTTGTTCTATACGGATATTTATTATTTAAGGATAATTGCGTATAGTTTTCCTCAATTTGGGTCAAACCAACAGGAGAAAGTATATATCAAAAGCAAAAGTTTACATATTTTTGAAAAAAAAAATAATAGAATATGCAGAGATTTTAAGGCGGCATCTAAAACTATGGTGGCTAAAGCAACTTTTTATTTTATTTTAAATAAAGATTTTTTTTGTACCTGTAAAACAATTGTTTTGCCAAGACCTATTTGAGTATCGAATGCATCGGAATCTGTCTCGAATAATATCTTTCTGCTCTGATCAAAGTGTGATATAGACAATTTAATGGCCTACATACATAGTATATGAGCTATTTCCAGACAGCCCACACTGTTTTGCAACATAATAACCGAATTAAATTTGTATTGCATGGATTTATTTTAAATTAAGCAATTTACTTATTGAAAAAATATATATGATTAGTTTACAACTAAAAACGGATCAATTAGATTATTGAAGTATTACTTTGTTTAATTTTAGTTTTAAAAGTAATACAAACTTTAAATTGAAACGGTTCAATAATGTGTAATTAAAATTTTGTTTGATCTGAATTTGTTAATCATTTATTTTAAAAAACACGTATTTCATTATGCTTTTTATAAAAGTTTAATCGGCACTTCTTAATTTAATTCCATTTATTTTTTTCTAAATTTTAATTAAACTGCTATTTTTACTGAGTTTTTCACCACAATACTACATTATTCTAAGATTGCTTAATGAAATTAAACTAATTAAAGTAAAAGTTTTATAAGTTTATTGTTGAGTAGACGAAAATGTAAATGTCAGTATGAATGTTCCTTTTCGTTTTAGATTTCATTCGAATTGAGTTTGTCGTTCCAATTTCATGCGGATGGACATTCCGACATTTTCGGATGAACGAAAGATGTATAGATTATTGAACCCTTTATCCTTCAAAATGACAAATTTAGCAATAAAAACGATGTTTTATTAGGTCGAGTTTAATTAATCGAATAACATCATTAAAAATTAACTTGCAAAAGTTTTATAATTGTATATATTATTTACTAAATCTGCAAAAGTAATGTCTTTTAAAAATACATCATAATCTTGAAAGTTTGGGGTTATTTATAAATATTTTATGATTAATGGTGATGTAATTGTCAGAAGTTGGCAGCAATTATGGCAACGTTATTAAGTTACTTCTATCGAAAACAAAAGTTGGTAGAAGCTTTTCCATTTTATCAGTAAGAGAAAATTACTTTATAATTTAAATTTTTTTGTTTAGTTCACCCACAGTTTATTAAAAAATATTAAATTAAGCAATATTGAATTATGAGCTATTACAAACCTGACATTTAAAATTCATTTTTCTAAATTATGTTGTTTTTTGTTATAAAAATGTAAAAGTGAAAGATATTTCTATTACTATACTGCAGGTACATTATATACTACATATATAATATGTAGTTAAGTGCATTGGCTATTAATGCGTTTTTTTACTTGTCTTAACCGCAGCTTTCCGTTTAGATACAATAATTGACTTTCCAGAATAAGTAATTTACAAAGTTAGCTGAGCTTTAACCGAGTATGGCAAACCACCGGATAATCTGAAAATGCATTTTTAAATTAAATGTATTATGTATGCTTCTCGTGGTTTGAAGTCCACGTTAAACTTTAGGTCCTATATATGTACAATATAGGAACGTGGAAACACTTTGGAATCATATCAAATATAAAATATGAGAAAGTGTTACGGCGATTCTGGGAAGATGTAAATCTGCAAAAACGAAATAATCAGTATTAACTGATTATTAAAAACCTATGCTTGGTTTTTCTTTGTTTTAGCGCAGATTATAACCAAGTTAGCTTTGATTTCGATGTGCGAAGAAGTTGAAGTAAAATTGTAATCCCGACAAATCAGGATAAATTTATATTTATTATTTGATTTGATATTTTATACAACACACACTTAGGCCGTTATTCTGTAAGTTGCAATTTATGAAAGGATACAAAACTAATAGCTAACATACGTAATATAAAATTGAAATTAGTTATTGCGCGAATTAAGGAAATGTTTAAATTACTAAAGATTAGTAAGGGGATACTAATAAGTATCTACGTAAATGGTACTGCTAAGGTGAGGCTACAAACTTGATCTATGATTGAATCTTAGATTACCTTTATATGTAAGCAATAGTCATTATAATTCTAGCTCCATGTAATTTGAATGGTTTTACTCAACGGTTTCACAGTTACCGTAGCTTAATCCTTGAATTCTCGGAACATTTTTGTGTACATCATCAGTGGGCTAATCTAAAAACTATGGCAAAAATAAAATTTTGCTTAAAATTCTTAAGCATTTTTTGTGCTTTTTACCGTTTAAATCGCGATTATGTTATTTCAGGCACTGTGGTCTGTTCTATTATAAGATTAAGAAGTTTGGTACTGTTACTGTTTTGGTTATTACAACGTATGAGTATTTATTTGACGATCACGACTACGAGGCTAGCGATATATTTAAATTTCATGATACTTATTTGAGTTGTGTAAGTTTACGAAAAATTTCAACGATATGGCCGACATGATAGCATTTTCTTCACTAAATTTTTTCGTTTTTTTTTGATTTCACTAGCTTAACTGGCACGATGTTAGAAAATAAGTATGTACTATCTATGTTATGTTACATTTACAAGTTTTTTAGTAAATCCATTTCAGTCCATAAGTTTAAATACTTTTTTTTGTAATCTAGAAACTCACCTTTTCTCTTTAGCCGTATTGTTCATTTAAAGAATGTTGTGATTTTTGTTTCTGTCAGATCAAAGTGTTCTAAACTTTGGCTCTAACAGAAATAAACTGTTTAACATAATTATTATGTACATAGGTTTCTAAAGAGAGACTGTCAGAATCAAGTTTTCACTATATCCGGGCTGGAAGCGGGTACCTCGGTATTAGCAACCGTCGCACTAACCCTTAAACTGTAACCGTCTCGCTTTCTAAAACTAGCAACAGTGGAAAGAATATACAAAATATTTATGACAAATAAAGAATTATTTTACGATTGAAAATATTTTTGACATTACTACCGCGACCTACCTTAATTGTTTTATTCTCCGCGATGAATTTAAAATAAAATTATAATTATTACAAATGTTTTTTACACCTTTTATTGAAAAGTTAAATTAGGCACGCAAGTGTATAAAAGTCAGTTTGTCACCTAAACAATGTACACATGACACAATTGAACAAGTTTAGCCTCGGGAAAATTCGAGGATTTCTGGTTTTCTGGTATTAGTGTAACATCGCGTTCACAATGCTGGAATTATTAGATTTGCTTGTCAGTGGGTAGACAAAGGAATTTTAAAGTAAATTGCCTTCGGATATTTAGGAGTTTTTATTAAATTTAAAAAAAAATTGTGCGTTACTTATGGTTAATATCATTTCGTGTTATAATTATTAAAAATATAACAAAGAATGTCAAGTCAAAAGCTTCCGGTAATCAAAATTTTTATAAAATTGACTTTTTTGTTATTATTATTAATAATACAAAAATAATGATTTTATGGATATTCGTAAAATTTTAATTTAGTAAAACAAAATAAAAAATAATAATTGAACACTTTTAAAATAGTTGTCATAATTTTTGAAAACGCAAAAGTGCTTCTTGCCATAAAATGATTATTTACAGTAAAAATTACCATTTGAATGCATGCCAGGTAATCTAAGCAGTGACTAGCACGGTCTAATTAGAGCAAAATGAATTACACTAAAGACATGTTGAAAAAGATAATTACTGCAATTTTTCTGTATGTATTATATTTAGATTTCACAGTTTTACATGGTTTGAATTAGTTTTCTGTTGTTTTAGAAAAGGTACAAATTTAAAACATTTTTTGTCATAGCATGACAAAAACGTTAACAAAATGTAATATTTTTTAGGTATTTTATTTTTGAAACTTTGTGAATTTTAGTTCAGAAAATGTTCAGTTAGTGTTAAAGTTATTACTTACTTACTATTAAGTTTTATTTACATATTACAATATTATTAACCATGAACCAATTGATTATTTTGATAAAATATCAAAAACTGACAAACTTCGATAGAGCAAACGATATCTCTTTAAATCGTTATTTACAAATTGAAGGGTCAAAGTTGATTTATAATTGAAAACGGTAAAATTCATATCGAAACTGTACATAGTATGTAGATGTAGTTTAATCGAACGTAAACTAGAAATCTACAACCACGGACAACGATTAAGATATATCAAAATATTCCGGTCGAAATAGGTATTAAATTATTCGATAAAATTCATCTGCTGCACATTGAACAAGTTCTTTCTCTATACTATTGATGACATTTTCCATTGCCAAGTAGGTTGGTATTTATTTAGTTTTTCTGTACTGCACCTTTTCTGGATGTTAAAATTTTTCCTAGCATTTAAATTATTAATAAAATAGATCAAATTTATTTAAAAAATAAATGAAATAATATTATGACCGTTCATTTATAATTTTGTGAAAGATTTTCTTGAATGTAATTTGCGCCAGTTGAAAATCTCACGAAAGCTATTTTAATTTTTTTAATTTGTATATTTTAATTTAAAGATGAATTGTTTACATAATTTTCTTTATAGCTGGAGTCTATGCATATTTAAGTGGAAGATTTCCTAAACGAAAGCAAAGCCGTCATTGGAATATATTTATTGTAGAATTTAAATTTTGAATAGATTGTAATCTGATTTCGCATTGCGGTGCTTCCTACATACCAAAACGTATCACAATGTGAATTATTATTCTGAAAAGCAATTTTTGATCGTAAAATTGAAACGATCCTCTGTCGAACTCGAAAGAATTTTGGTCAAGTAAGAAATTACATTCCATACTTAGCCACCGCTAGGTAAGTTATTCGCAAAGGAATATTTTTTTATTAAAAAGTTTTTAATTCATTTTTAAAATACGAAAAACTTGTAGAATAATTAAAAAATTTTCCGAGTCTAAACGTAAAAATAAGATAACATACAAATGCGCCAAATATAAACAAAAAGTCTGGGGAATTTCAATTCAATTGTAATGTTCATTTTTTCAGTGATAAAGTTATTCGAAGTTACCTCACAAGGAATAGTAATCTTGGCTGACTTCTTTGAGTATTCCATTTGGGAATCAATCCCAGTTATTGGAAATTCTAGCTATATCCTTCCTTTTTCTACGTTTTAAATAAAACATTTGAAAAATCTGAAGCTCTTTTGTTTTGCTTTGTTTAATTAATATTATTTACCAGTGCTTGCATAATATTATGTATGTACTTATATATTATTATATAGTATATAAATAATTATCTATTAGATTTAAAATTCAATTTAACTAAAATAAATTTTATCCTATATAAGTACCTACGCATTTGAAATTTTTTTTAGGTTACTATAAATTGGGTTTATTGTTATCCATTAGAATCGTTAACGAATTTATAGCAATGGAAGTTATTCCACCAAGACTTGAGCCTTATCGTAGTTGACGATCGTGTAACTATTAAATAAAGTAAAAGTTATTCAACAGTACCTGAAAATGAAGTAATAAACGTTAATTTAAATTAAACAAGCTTTAATTAGCATGCTGTACGTGAATCTACAGTTTTATGTATATAATTGTGGTTGGAAATTTTACGCTCTGTTACATTAAAACATGAGCCTCTTTTATAGCGTTATATTTTCTTTCTTATACTTGTTTTATTTCTTCTGGTTTTGGGTAATAAGTTAAAACTAACATTTAAAAAACATCGAGTTGCTAATAGTAAAAGGTAAGCGTTTCTTTTTCAGACGTTTATTTTTGCTAGGATGATGATTTTACCAGGTTATGTGGATAGTACCTACCTATATAATATGTACGAATAATATTACTATTATGTATTTTAGTAAATAATCTGTAAGCTACGGATGGTTTTTCTCTATAGTTTGACTTTCTCGAGCCATACGTTTTATGCTTGGTATAAAAGTATATTGTAGGTTAAATTTTATAATTCAATATTATACGGAAGTGTCGTAAACATTAGCATTAAATTGATTTACTAAAGTACTCTAAATTGTTTTCAAGAAATTTAATACCGATTTAGCTCTTTGAAGTTTTCATGTTAATATTTAAGATATGGTAATAAAAACCTTTTGGTTTCAAGCAATTCTAGCAACCTATTTGTTTAAATTTCATAAGTTGGTAAACCTAATTCGTTTCGCAGAGAATATGAAACGTTTCGTGCAAAATATATTATATCGTGTGATAGAGGTGTCTTTTTTACATATTTATAATAGAATACATGCTCGACGGTGAAGAACATCTTTTAAAATGAATATCTAAATGCTCTCGTAAAAATTTAAAATAATTGCTCGAGAAAGCAAAATTTTTTTTATTGTTTATTTACAACATCCATTTCAAATCAAAATGTAGATGGGTGTATAATTTGATTTTCAACATCCATATTTATTATTTAGAAGTATTCAATAAAATTATTTGACTACATTACGCATGTTTTTTTTATAAAATTCAATTTTTCATCGAAATATAACCCTGGGTAAATATTATTTAAAAATTATAAAAAAATATTTTACTAATTTACTTTTGAAATTGAATATTTCTAAAAACCAATTTAGGAAACATTTGAACATTATTTTACAAATAATACAGAATATTATACCCACATCTATAAAAGGTTAAAACACAAATAGCATATTTGGTGCTAATTAACTTCATGAATTATTTTTGGGATTTCTAAATGTTTTATTCTAGAAAAAGGTAAAATATTGAACAGATGCTTTTTAACATACCAAATCTAATACTTTTTAATCAAGAAAACTTGAAAAATTAATCAAAAGAGTATTTTAATTTATCACTATTCAATGACGCTAGGATGCAAAATAATTTAAATTTTAATATAGCATAGTGAATTTTACCCAGGAATCTTTCATTTTGAAAGAATTACAACTTTTCGTATATTTCCCTACTTCTAACAACAAAGTTTTGAGATATAATTAGAAAACACCCTTGTGGCAAAGTTTCAAAAAGGTTGACTAACTTTGCTCTGCCACATTTCTTAAATTTTATTAAAATATTAGTTTAGAAGTTTGCATACACCAAAAGTAATTTATGCAGTATTTGTTGTAAGTATACCATACATCCATCTTTCTTTTACTGTTAAAAATTTTGTTATTTATATATTCTTAACTCTCACATATCTAAACTTTTTTGCTAATTTTGCAACCGCGGTAAATATTAAAATTTGTTGTGTTCACATAACAAAATAATTTTAAATTTAGTTCATCTAAGATTACATTAAGTAAGTACCTTAAATAAAGAGTGATTTTAAATAAATTAAATGAATTATGTAGACAAAAAAATAAAATTTATAATTTATTGGCCGGTTTCGTTTGTATTATGTACACATCATCAGAACAATCTATGGAAAATTAAGCATTAATACATAGTACATATATTATGTATGTAGTAGGTGTGAAAACACCTTTTTACTTACACATATGAATTATAGAAGCAGTACACATATAACACTAGTAATTATTACCATTAAATAATAATATATTAAAATAAGTCAAGTAAAGTACGACAACACAAGAAAAGTACAATACACAGGTAACCCTCGGTTTATGCCGCAGTTCTGTTCCTACAAAAGACAAAGCAAATCGAACCCCTATGAAAGGGTTTTTCTACATCAGTGAAAAATAATTAAATAATTTTGTTTATTAATACAATATAACTCAAAGTTGATATACCTATTATAAATTTAATTTTTAAAATGTATTTTATGATAAAATAAAGTGGAATGTTTTTATTAACAAATCTTAAAAAAAATGAAATTTTACAAAATTTACAAATAAAATTTCCAAGTTTCGGATTTGCGCAGCGTCGTTATTGTGAATCGGTGTTGGCGTAAACCAAGGACTACCTGTATTATCATCATATTATATCGCTTCAAACAACGGGGCACCCATGAGTTAGACTTGCTTGTTTAATAACATTTTTCTCTTCTCTGTCTTTATTATTTCTAATAATTCGGGTAAATTAAATTTATAAATCTTCATTTGTTTATAAAGTAAGTTTGTTTTATTATTCTCTATTACATATTGCTATGATATTTTTGAAAAACGCAGTTTGAGTGGAAATTTTAAATTTTCTTTGAAAAACTAAACTTACCATTTGGAAACAATTCTACTAAATTTTTTTTACGTACTTATGAACTAGTTTTTCTAGTGCTGGTTTTTGCAGCTAGCTCAAATTCCTTTTTGTTTTGAAATAATTCCAACTCGATTGACAATACGAAATACAAATTTATTCAACAGAACAATAATTCTCCAAGTGTATAAGAGTACATATGTAAACACAATGCACAGCAATTTTAAATTTGCCCTGTACATTAAATAGAATTTTATGTTTCAGGAAACCCATGCAATAAACTTATTAACTTTCTATCTTATAAATAAAAACAAATATCTTTGTAATAAAAAAAATTAGTTAAACATAAATGTCATTTTTAAAATTATATTGTTTTTTTATTGTTTACCATTTTAATTTTGCGCACGTTATATTTGTTTTAATTTGTAACTGCATGTATAATTGCGATAAGTAATACATTCCTTGTATAAAACTTGGGGACGGTCAATAAACCCGAATTCGGAATTTCATGATTTTGAAGTGAATTATGAAAAATGAGAGTCTAATTAGCGTATAAAAAAATAAAATTTGCGGTCACACAATTTTGAAAAAACGGCTTTAAAGTTAATTTGAAATGCAATTTTATCATTGGGTCTTTTAAAGTGTAACCCGCCCCAAAATTGAGATAGGTTGTGGCGACTGTAAATATACCAGAATCTCGTTTTTACAACGAAATATGAAAGATAATGGTGTAATTAGCTAATAAAAAATTAAAGTTGTGATCGAACAACAAATTTTGTAAAATAAATCACTTTTGTGTGAATTCGTTTTGAGATGGTTGCGCTGTCAAAACCTATTCTCAGCAACCCTTTGAGACCCTCCGGGTTTTGAAGGGCGCTTCAAACGGTTTTGACACGCGCTTAACTTATTAAAACATCCCCAAGTAGCCCCAACTCAAAAGTGTGCAAGTTGACGCGTCGGATCTCAGGGAGCGACTGACTCCTTCCTAACGCTGCTCTACTTAGCCCCGCCTTAAGGTACATCCGCTAGCATAAATCTCGAGGGGTCAACCGCTAGAGATAGTCGTGTACAATTAACTTCACACTTCACGTACTTCATCATAATTTCATACTTCTTCGTACTTCATATAATTCAGCAGTAATTCATGGGACTTCACGTACTTCGCCGGTAATTCACCGCACTTCATCAATAATTCACGGTACTTCACCTACTTCATCGATACTTCGTTGTATTTACGTACTTCATCGGTATTTCAGAGACTTGCCAAGATTCCAATATTTGTGCTCTGCAGAGTGTTCCACCCCCAGACCCCCCGGATTGAGTAGTTTATTTTTTATCAGAGATTAACTGAAAATCTCCCGATGCACAGATCTACCCCAGGGGTACGGAATTTATAATTATGTAGTTTATAATTAATTGTCTGATTACGAATTAAACACATTTACTTGGCCATAGATAATTTTAATTAATTTGAGATATGCTTAAATATTTAATCCGCTTTTAATAAAAAATTAGTTAAACTGGGGTTTGGGGTGTGGAACACCCTCCAGTGCTTTTGAACGGAGATCTTTAGTTTATTGATAAAAATAAACTACTTCATCCGGGGCCGGGAGGGGGTCTGCAATGTTCTTCATTCTAAATATTGTTCGCTGGAGAGTGTTCCACACCCCAGACCCCGGATTGAGTAGTTTATTTTTATCATAACGTCGGTGTCTAGTGAAAACCTCGTAAGTCCTAAAAGTAAATTTTACAGGAGACTAAAAACTTTCTAATTTCACTAGTACCCTGCCAAATGACTTTTTTTAATTCGGCCTTTTTATGACCAATACACTTAATGAGATTAAATTTTTGAAAAATTACCATCCAACTTTGTAGATTAGATCTTTGTAGATAAGACTTACGAGGTTTTCAGTAGCGGTATCAGTAGAGATACGAGTTTTCATTATTCATAGTAAGAGATATAATTAATGAAAATAGAAAAATTGTTCAAATTTTTATTAAGAAAAGAATATATTTTCAAAATTAATTTAATAAATATATTTAATGCGGCAAGGAGTCATAAAATGGATGAAAATCTTTCGGAATTACCGACTTTAGTTCCTGCAGATGTTTAAATTTTGTGTTTTTGATTTTCAAGCGTTGATTGTATAGTGGTGGCGGTTCTTCGTTTTGAGTTTTTGAATTCTACGAGGTAGCTCTTCATAACACGCTGAATGAGTAAACAATTTCACTTGAACTTTCCCTCAGGATGATATTGGATTACCCTAATGTTGGTAACTGTTGGGTCTCCAGTTGCGTTGCCAGGTCTCAAAGAAGTGATAGAAATTCTCGTACCAATTCTTTGTTCTTGAAGAATTTATTCCTAATAGGATGCACAGTATTCACAGTCGATGTGTCAACATTTGATTTCTTCTTCATTTCAGTGGCCCAACTTCTTGCTGACCACTCACCGATACACAATGTGTTGAGGAAAACTTTTGCAAACTTTAACACGAATTTGAGTGCTATCCAAGTCAAAATGATAAAATAATGAAGCAGATCGTCGAGAGTTACTTGGATCGGATTTTCTTTTTTGACGTCTTTGGCATCAATTTGACCGGCCACGTACACTTTCCTCTCTTGCCATGACGACAGGTTCCAGAAGCTGTCGTAAATTTCTTGTCGACGTTCTTCAGTTCTTTTGCCCGTAGTTTTCGACCATACCACTTGACCAAATTATTAAGTTGTGGTACTTATTCGACGCAGAATTTAACGCTCTTTAATTTGTTAAACCACAAATGTTTTGATAGGATCCACGGTTTAGAGTTATATGCAAAAACTAAAAAGTCCTAAAATTTTGAAGTTTTTGGCTGCCAAAAGTTCTCCTGAGGTCGCCCGTGTTAGCATTTTGTTTTTCACATGCTTGTACTTATTTATACAAGTTAAAAAATAAAACTTCTACACCACCGTTTGCAACATACCACCTTATTTCGATTCTCTACTGACTGGCCTATTAATATTATTTAATCCTTTGCTTTATTCCAGAGACGTATTTAGTTAAATTTAAAATTTAATTTTTAAGTAAAATTTTAATAAAAAATATTTTTTTTGTAGATTTGGTATTAATGTCTCTCCAATATTATGTAGCCTTACAGATTTTAGTTTATCATATCTCTTTTTATATGGCTTCCTCAGATCATATTTAGCATTTTGTCTTTCGTTTTTTACAAAATGCTTACACCATGTTCTAGAAATATGCTATTTATTCTATTGTTGACGTGTCCTTGATATTAGTGGCCTTGATGATTAATGGCTTTGTATTGCGTAGTTTTGGGTTTTCCTTTTTTTTTAAATACGGATAGTATTTTTTCTGATAATCTTGTGTATGAGTCTTTTTATGTTTGTATTAATTAGCTATTGCAATCCGTTTAGAGCCAGAGCCATATTCCATCTGGAAAATCTATGCAAAGCTACAATGTCAAGATCTCGACTCATAAAACAAAGACCATGGCTTTTAGAGGAGGACACCCAGTTAGAACGAAAATTGTAGTAAACAACCAAAATATAGAACAAGTGATACACTTTAAATACCTGGGATGCGACGTATCTGTAGATAAAGACTACGACATAGACGACAAACTAACTAAGTTTGGACATATCTGTGGAACAATACACAGATTTTTAAAAAACAAAACAAAAACGGATACACGCATGAAATTATACAAAACAATAGCTGTCCCGATATTAACATATGGAAGCGAAATGTGGGCCACTACATCAAAAGACAAAAGTAAAATACAGGCCAGCGAAATGAGATTTTTGAGAGCAACAAAGGGATGTTCAAGGGAAGACAGGATAAGAAACGAAGACATTAGAGAGGAATTAAATATCTACAACATCCAAGATAAAATCGTCGATTATAACAGAAGATGGAACGAACACCTGGAACGAATGAGCGAAGAGAGATTGCCGATAGCGGTCCGAAGATATAAACCCGCAGGAAAAAGAAGTGTGGGACGGCCGAGGAAAAGATGGGTGCCGGAACAGGCATAATTGCCTATACCATGAAGTGAAGAAGAAGAAGCAATCCGTTTAGTGATGTTAATTTTTATGTTTTTTTTTTCGGTTCATTGAACTTTGCAGGCTTTCTGTATAAAGCACAATAGTGCGGATATCTTTTGTTTATGGTGATTGTTAAACAAGAACGAAATGATAGTATTTTATGAGATTGGTTTTCTGTACATTTGGTATTCCAGTTTATTATCTTTACGAATCAGAGACAGATCTAGGAAATAGATAGATTTATCTGCTGTTTTTTCCATGGCGATGTTCTGTACCGACAACCATATCCTTACCATCCTCCAGATTTTCCTGCTAATGGTAATTTGTAAACTTCTTTTTCAAAATACTTCATAAAAATATTTGCCAAAACAGGCAAAATGGGAGATCCCATTAGCAGACCACGGTCATTTTGTATGTTTTACGATTAAATCCAAATGTGTTCTGTGGGGTGGTGAGTTTAATTAGGTTCATGATGCTAGCAGTTTCATCTCTGATTCTTATCCTAGATGCTATTATTTATATTCTCGAATCAAGTATAGGCTTTCAGTTACGAGGATGTTAGAATAGGTACATGTTTGATAAATATTTGACTACTTGCTTGGACCAAATTACACGTCGCAGCGTCTTTAATAGAAACGATATTTGGCAACATACTAAACAGCCCTTGTATTTTAATGTAATATTATTTAATAATAATAATTTAGTGCTATTTCTATATATGTAATGTTTCCATAATTACAGACATGTAGTATGTAAGTAAAAAATGTTTTTCCAACTATATGTATTGGTGATGATATATATATTATATCTATAATACACAAACTGGTTAATAAATTATAAATTTTTTATCTGTGATAAGTGTTTTTGTCTACGTAATTCATTTAATAAATATTATAAATCACAGTTTTCCTTATTGGTTTAACTAAATAAATAAGAAATAATGAGATTAAGGTTTGAAACTTCGACGTTTGCATTAAAAATAGTATTGTGAGTGCATATTGATACTTTTGACTAAATAAACGTGTATGTGCCTACCTACGTAGTCCTATCAAATAAAATAGGTCATGTACTAGTATGTACATAGTAGATTTCACGGAATTACGAATTTACTTTACTTTGCTTATTATTATTAAACTATACTTGGTAAGAGTAAACATTACTTACATTACCTTCAATGACTTGTAATATACTAGTTTTATGATGTTGTTCTTTTGCCATAATTTCATACAAAATATTGTCCAGTTCACAAACATAAAAGTTTCTTTTGAAAGTTAAATGTTTTTGTGTTACATTGTATTCATTTTGTGTTGCACGGTATGCCGCATGTGAGGTAGTTTTTTTAATAAAGTTCGTTAGAAAGAATATTAAATTTTCTAAGTTTTCTATGTTTATTATTTCTTCTGTATCGGCAGCCATAATGCCTAAAATAGTTTTCAAAAACATAAAAGTAAACAAATTGCCGACCATAACACAATTCCTTCCCATTTAATTGATAGCAACCTGATTTTGAAACAATGTAATTAACCAGTAAAAAAGTTGTTGAATTTCCTATAAGTATCCCACGAGTCCAAATTTCATCTTTTATACGATATTTGCCTCTCGAAAAAAAAATTAATAATAGGTACTACATTTTTTATTTAACAATAAAACAATAATTAAAAAGTTTTGACTCTAACAACGAAAATGAAATTTTAAGAGATTACATTAAAATTATTCGGATAAAGAAATGGTATCCTGCTAAAAATATGGTACATGGAATGGAATAATAGAATAAAGTGTCTACTTCTTAAAAAATTGATGCGGAACCGTATTAAATAAAAATCAAGAATAGATTGACCAATGGGGAATTTTTATGTACACATAAAAAAGTATATCAAAACTTTGCGAATATACGATCTTTAGAATATGCTTTGCTATTGGATATTTCTTTATTTTTTAATTAATTAACCAATATATAATTTTCTACTGATTATTATCTGATTTATCTCTAACTCCTAACTGTTTGGTTTTTGTTTAAAAAAAACTTTTGACATTTCGGGGAAACAAAACTTACCCGGTATTCTTAAAGTGTGCATCGTAAGTTGCACCGTCCTGGGGAGGGGGTGGGGTATTAATCCCTCAAGACTTTCACCAAACAATAATATAGGGCACCAGAAGTTTTTAAGTAAACGTAAATTACCAAAATGACTAATTTTAATAAACGCAAAAAACTACAAAAGTTTACTAAACAAATTTTATAGTCAAATTTATATATGATGTTATAAGAGTCGAAGTTAAACGGTGTTACAATTGTAATCATGTAAATAATTATAACATTGACTATTTATTCACGCGTATATAGCTATATACCTGTTTACACGAAAGATATTGTATATAAACTCAAAAAAATTAGCTCAAAGCTCTTCTTAAATTAAACAAATCTGACTGATGGTTCTGGTAGATGACTGGTAATTTAATTACGATCAGTCTACGACGTTTCGTTGTGTGATAGGCGCAAAGGTTTGGCGTCGCAAAAAAATTAAACAAATAATCATCTGACCTTATCGTAGTTTGGTTAATTTCCTACAATTTGATACAACTTCCAAAAACGTCCAAAATTTAATATAGGCTTCGGGAATATCCAATTATCGTCCAAAGATAACTCAAAACACAATTTTCTAAAAACTGGCCCATAAACCCAAAAATAACAGATTCCGTGAAACTGGATGCAAAAAAAGGACGGCATCAAAACTCAATACACCATAGTTTCATTTGACGTTATGTGATTTAGCCTATACTCAAAGTTGGAATTAAAATCAAAGTTGAAGTACTATAGTTGGAATAAAATTCAAGTAAAACTTTAGTAAAATTGAAATGAAATCGGAGTGAAGCTGGATTCAAGTCCAAGTAAAATCCAAGTAAAGCATAAAATGATGTTTGGAATTAGAGACAAAATTCACAAAAAAATATATTTACCAGATGGTCGGCTTCTATTAAATTCTTCTTTAAAATTTTCTCTTTATTACATATAAAATTGTGATATATAAGAGCATAAGAAAATATTTCAGAAAAATACAAGATTTAAAATATTTATTAATTATTTTCACATATGTAGGTAGATTTTTTTGTATTACTAGGTATATTAATATGTAACGATGAGTACCTAGGGAAATGAAGATACTATATAAATTTAATAATATTAAATTGAAAATAAGTACATACATATTTAGATTTAGTATAAATCGCTACAAATGCATTTCACAAATATTTTTTGATTTGAATAGACATATCATTTTTAGTGCTATTAATCAAACTGACCCTTCAATGTGAGGTATAGCACTATTGTTGCTTCAGGGGAACTCAATGAATAAAAAATGGTAGAATAGATGGACGAGCTATTTTATTCTATAGAATGAAAACCTTAAATTTTGTATTTGTTAGCTAAGCAAATTTTAACTGCTTTGTAAACGTTGCAGTAATAGAGCTTTTATTTGCAATGTATTAAACACGTTAACATATTATGTACATAGAGTAGGTATATACGTAAACACATATACGAAACTGTTAATTGTTTCTAAAGTGACAGTTTTTAGAAAATACACAAACGACTTTATTATGCATAATATTTTATTTAAAATAATGGCCGTAAAATTAGTACGCAGTAAGTGAATGAAATTCAGCGACTGTTATTAACTTCTGGTAAAACATTTTTTCTTGTATCTTAAAAATGTAAAAGTAAACTTAATACAGTTTTTAATTAATTATAAACGTCTAACTTTTTAATGAAAACCGTTGGTCTTATTTTTAATACTTAATTTAAAAAAAATTAGAATTACAAGTTCAAGATTTTGATTTTCTTGTTAAATAAATGCTATATTCGCTAAGAAAATTTTAATTTTTATAATTAAAATGAAAAAGCACTTTCGAGCAGCTAACAATAAATGCAAATTTCTCGAAATAAAAACTACTTTCATAAAAGTATTCACAATAGAAGCAATTAGCAGCTATGTTTAACAATGCTTGCATTTGGTTATTTCTTGTGCATTTTATATTTTAACGCTTTTGTAGACAGACATCAACGGCAAAAATTTGCATTTTGTGATGTCTTGAGAATTCACTTCTAGGGTAGGTATCTTCTATTTTAATTAAATTTTTTTATTAAAAATTGAACAAGATTTTATTTATAATTAATTTTATTAAAATTAGTGTACACAGAAGCAATCATCTTGTTTCTATTTTATTTGCAAAAGTTAATATCACCAACTTCGAGACTTCGAAATGTTAACATCATAGTCTTACACGTTTACTTGTTAATTTAAAGTTAATTACACAAGTTGTTGATAATCTCATGTTAAACTTATTAACAAATTCAGTTTATAAACTTAAATAAATAAATTGTGAAGTGGATTATGCATTACATTATTAACTCGGGTAATGCGATGCACAACGCTTTGCTGTTAATTGCAGTGTACAGCAGTTGATAAATGCTGCATGTAATGCATTAATTCAAGTTTTGTAAATTAGTTCAATTCAGAGATGATTGTTTTCCATGGTTTAGATATGCTTTGTTGTAATGAAATTTACTTAATTGTTAAACCTAATTGATTTCATTATTTACCCTAACGCTACACATACGCACAATAATTTTTTTGTTTTATGTAATTATGCAGGATTTTCAATCATAGGTTCAAATCAATATAATCTAATGCTAATGCTATTTTTATAATAAAATATTAAACTCTTGTAATAAATTATGGTATAAGATATTTCGACACCGTTGCCTCAATGGTTGTTATTTATCAATTGTGTGTGTCTACGAATTGCGATAGATTGAAAGTTACCGCTGTTTTTGCAACAATATCGATCATAAAATAGTTTTCTTTTTATTTTGCCTCTATGAGAGGTGAGATTGTTAATCTTTTCGGTAACGATCGATATATACATATATATGTTACAAATTTTTCAACTGCTCATCATTGCACTGATCTAAACCTTCCTGAAACTTTTGAAGGTAAAGCACGAAAGTTTGCACAATTGTATGTTACAGAGAGCACTCAAGCAGTTGAGCAACGTGTAACTAAACGTGAAAATAAACTACTATTTCGGTCTTGATTAATTAAATTTGTTATTATTTTCGTGTGCACAAGTGACGTAAAAATTTAAAGATGAGAACTTAATAAAGCTGAGTCAGAAAATAAATCTAATTTAATTATTAATATTAGAAAGCGCGATAACCGCCAATTCGGCCAACCTGTTATATTTATGCTTCAATTACCAATAAAGTTGCTATGGTATTAATTAATTATTAATTATACATAATATAAGCTTATGTGTAATGCACATCTAATTATGTTAACTGTAAAATAAACATTGGGATGATTGAGTAACACTGTAATGAAATAAGAAAGAAAAGTTAAGAAAACTTGGAAGAAAAAGAAAAATAAATAACAATAATGTCCGAAATGTTATAAAATGAAGAATAGTCAGCAGAAGAACTAGAAACAAACATAATATGTATATAAACCTTCCATGTAGTATTTTTGACTAAAAAGCAGCAATTTCAATAGCAGCTTAGTAATTGGCAGACTGCTAGCTGCATTTTTATTACAGTAGCAATTTTACCTGTTAGTGTCAAAACTGCTATAATGGCTACTTAATACAGCCAGATGACAGGTGACAGATCTTAATAATAATTTGGTGTTCAGCTGGTACTCTTAATAATAGCTGTGCCAGGAAGCTACTGTTACGGGTGGTTTGCAGTAAACCTACGTTACTTAAATGTTAACAACCTTTCATTTTTGATAATGTAATAGTTTTGTATTTGTACGCTTTATTTTACAATCTTGGTTTTTATTTAAACGTAGTTAGTTCCAATTTAGTGGTAGGATGTAACTACTTACAATGAAAAATTTTAACAGTCGTCATTTTGTTTTTTAAGAGATATGTAATTTGTGCTTGTGATAGTTTTAAAATCGGTTTTAATTTTTTTAATGAAATGGTTAATTGTGTAAGACTTCACATGTTCTTTAAGATGCTCCAAAATTTTGTTCTACATGCTGCTAGAAATTTTAAGTTACGTTAAAACGGCTGCATTGTTTATATTAGGAAATTCTAAGTTGATTAGTTGGGGAATGGATTCAATTAGTTTATAAAAGTTATGAAGGCAAGAAGATTTATTTGTGTAAATTATAATATTTTTCCTGTAATCGATTTCTCGTGATTGATTGATCAATGAAAATTTTCAAAGCTACTGCCGTACTCCGATGTGTTGTCTACATCGATTGGTTATGTATTGTCAGCTAGCTATGCTGAATAAATTTATATGTTTACAGCCAAAAGCTAAATAAGCTGGAGAGGCAAGGCTTCAGTGATTCAGAGACTTACATCAAAGATGATGGTTCAATAAATGCATAGTTAAACTTTTATAATAGCAACAAATTTTTTAAAAAACAATTTGTACAAAAATGTTGTCCAAGTTACCATTGCGTGAATTGTTGCTTAAATTATACATACTGAAGTAGAGGTTTAATAAGCAATAGCCGTATTATTAAATCGAAATTTTAGTTGATGTATAATGTACACGACTTGAAATTGTAACCGTTGAGTTTCTTTCTTGCCGTTCGCGGTCGTTTGTATTAATAAAAAAACCTAATCTTAAACGCTTTCGTTCAAGTTGTATACAAATGGATGTATCAGCCACGCCTACAAAAGAAATATTATAATATACCCACTACCTATAATAGCTTTGAAGGTACCACTACGGTTGAAAATGTAGTATAAAGTAAATTCACGTTATTTTCTGCCTTGGTAAAGCAATGAATGCTGGAAGGCAGTTGAAGTTGATACCAGTGGGCGAGTCCGTCATTTGTAGGTTCATTGTATTCTCAAAAGCACACCATTGCAGCAGACATACTTGAATAAACTATCATATCGTCCTGGATTGAACTTCACAACAAAAACGGTTAAAACGACTACTGGCTTCAAGTTAGAAGCAACCAAGTGTGAGTAATCATCTGCACTTTATCGTCAATGGTTGCACATATACGAGTATTCTTTATCACTATTGAAAAATTAAATGCTATCCTGTGTGATAAATGAACTTTTTAAATTGGTAACTTCCTAACTTTAAAATCAACAAGTTTACTCGAAAAACAAGAGTAATACTAAATATTTTTTAGTAAAATTAAAATGAGTTAACAATTTTATACTTAAAATAATACAAAGTCAGCGAAATAAATTAACTTTATACCTAATTTAACGAAATATATAAGATTGAATTAAATAAAATAAACTGATGACAAGATGTTTAAAGCTATAAGGGCAAAGGCAAAATACAATAAAAATGTTATATACCCTTTATTTTCGTAATAACGAAACAGTAAATTTTATGATAGATGTAAAATAAACATATTGAATTGGAATATTTTCTAATTTAAGATTTTTAGAAAAAACAAGCTAAATGGGATTAAAAACAACAAGTAACATCAAATTCAGAGTTTTAGCTAGATTAGTTTTTTCTCTCGAGGGTATGTTTAGTTTGTAATTTGCTGAAGAAGGCCGCTGTTTATCTCATCCCTAGACGGTCAATTACATGCGTATCAGTGTCCTGCTGACGCAGAACTCATCTAGGAAAATCTTTAATGGTGTAACTAGCTTGAAATTTAAGCAGCTATTAAAATTTACCCTGAAAGATTTATTTCACTATTAATCAAATTAATTTGATAAAATCAACAGATGTTGCTCTAATCAAAACAATTTTAGCTCGGGACGCTTTTACTTATATTTTATATATTTAACCAAATTTTAATTTGCTCAAGGGACAATAAAAAGTAAATTTGTTTACATGATTAATTTTTAATGTTTATATTTTTGGTAGGTATATCATAGGTTTAGTAAACACAACTACCGTACCTCTTTTAAAAACGTAACATATTTTATGTTACAAAATCTAATTGGTATAACTAATTCAGCATAAGCAGCAATAGCAACATCTTAAATCACTTAAAAAAAAGTTTATTATTTAAAAGCAGTACTCTATATTTAAATAAACATAAGTTTTTAGTGTAAAGATTAAACAAAAGCAAAATTAAATATATATTTTTTGAAAATTTGATGGGCCAAGCTTTAATATGCATACTTAACTTTCACTTTAAATTAGTCACTTATTTTAAAATTTAGATGAAAGCTTATTATGTATTTGTTTAAGTCTTTTAGTAAATGTTGCCGATTAAATATTCCTTCACTTTTTGAATTATTTTGATTTTTATTAAGGTATCAAACAGGATTTCCTTTTCAGTTTTGCTGTAAGAACAAACGATAAATTCAATTTGTTTTGAACGTACGGAATAATAAAAATATATCTAATAAATAGCTAGGATAATAATAACATTTTGGTTAGTATGAATACTTAAGGTGAGCAATTTAGAAACAAATATTTTGTAAAATTTGACATTTTGTATATTTACAATAGATGTTGCAACATCAAATTGTTACATTTATATATTTAAAAAACGATATAAATTACGAAGAAAAATTAGATTATTGTCGAGAATGATTTAAAATAGCTGCTGGTTCTTTAAGTGCCAATAGATTGCTTTTAAAAGTGCTTCTTCGATTTTGAAAACAATTGTTTTTATTTTGGTATGTAATATTTCACCATTATCATTATCGCATATTTAAATTTTAAAATATGAAACTGAATATTTACATTGGTTTTTAACAAATAAGGAAATCAAATTTTGTCTTTTTCGAATGAATGCACCATCTAGAAATCTCTAAAAAAAAAAAATTCAAATAAACACTTCCAATGACGTAATAATAATAATAATAGAAACAATTTGACATTTCGTATATTTATGTAATTATTATTATTAATATTATTATTATTATAAGTAAGGTAGAATTAAAAGCTTTTTCATCTAATTCAAATGTTTTGCATTTCAGGTTTTCATATTCAAATTCGAACAACTTAAACAAGAAATAAAGTATGCATTTCAAAAAATTATATCATTTCGTAAATTTCGAAAAAATAATTTTAATTTTTATTATTTATAATTTCAATTCTCATAGGTATTATACCTAAATACTAAGATGTATTTAAAAGAGATGTAAGAAGAGAGAGAAAGAAAGATGTATTTTGCTCAAAACTAAAGTAGGACTACTAGATCCTTGATTTTATCACTTCAATTTTATTTAATATCACTTTATTAATTGGGGTTTGTGATTTAATTAATAATTTGTATGTAGAAATGTAATTAATCTTTTTTTAAGTTTGTAATTTTTTTAATACTTTATTACAAATTTGTTCAAAAGAAATCTGTTAGTTCGAATAAAGTGCATAGAAAAAAATTGCCATGTACAACGTACGCAGTAATACGAGAGGGTTTGCTGTTATTAATATAAAGGAATAAATGATCATAATTTGATATTAATTATTAAATTTAAGGAAGTAAATTAGTATGTATATAAATAAATTTTGTACTTTAACAAATTTGAATTAAAAGCTAAGTTTTTAATGTAATTTTACATTTTGTACTAAAATTTACACTTGAAAACACTTTACTCTTAAAAAGTTTCTCTTCAAGATCTCTTTTGACTTTTTATGTTTTAACTTAAACATTTTCACCTGTTAAATTTAGTAATAGCAAGCAGTTTTTAAGTTTTTTAAAATATTCGTTTAAATGAAATAAAATTAAAATCGTTGATATTTATTTTTTGAATCAGGTAGGTATCATTTTTATTCAAGAAGATTTTCAAGTCATAAAATATTTAAGCAAAGTAAGCGTTTGCTTTTAATGAAATTGTATTGTTACATAGGTAAACTTCCAATAAAATTAATTATTACAGGAACATGATCGCATCTGTTACCAAAGTAAAGGTTATATTATAGGTATAGATAGTTACAAAGTAGAAAAGTTGTTCTGGAAGCTCTCCAAATAAAGTTGGTTGATATTATCCACATTCGTGTCAAACATTGATTTTTACAAAAGCATGGCTATAATATAACCTAACGTATAAATAATTTCTTTAAATTAAATATATTGTAATATAATTTATATGTAAATATATTTTATAGAGTACTTTCAGATGTTATTGTAGGGAATAAAATACTATAAGTACATTTTAATGGCCTCAAATTTAAGAGTTCGGTTATATAATTTAAATAATAAATTAAAAACTAAAAAGAAAGCATTATCTTACAACAATCTCAAGTATAAAACACATTTTCTGATATCTACATAATATTAAAAATTAGTATTACTACTTAATGGGCATTGCTATCTTCTAAATTCATAAATAATCAGAACAAAAGAAATTTACAATAATTTGGCATATATCCAAGTGAGCTCATGGAAAAAGTAAAAATTAGTTGTGACCCAGGAAATTGCTATTGTGAGAATACAATGGATATGAAACGCAAACGTTCTTTCAAGTTAGAGCTTAAAATGCATGTGAATAGAAACGAGTTTCAGTTTCAAATATTGTAAAACATGCAATAGTATTCTGCAATATTAAGTTTAATTGCATGTATACTATATTTTAAGTTTCAACTGCACTTTATGTTGTTTTTCACCTATTAAGACAGCAGTAGTTGTTTAAATTACACAAAAGAAAAATAACGACAATACAATTAACTACAAGAAAGCATTTATTTTAAATAGACTAAGGTTTAGTTAATACATAATAATAGATACAATTTATTATGATTTAATAACTACATAATTCTGAATTTTATTTAATTAATACTGGAGAATCCATACAATAAACTAAAAGTAATATTAAATTTTGCAAAAATTTATAATTTTGTAAATTTGATCTCTTTGTTAAATTTATTTTTAGTATCATCTTGTAATCATCATCAGCGGCTTTCCATTCCTGTCGGAATATAACCACTTCCATTCTGGAAGTCTTCACAATCCGTTTTACGAGGTGGATTACTCCTCTGTTTTACTTTAGACAACAGGCGCGTATGGAATTCGAACCTGCGACTACTTATTCGTAGTCACACACGTCTCCCAACACGCCACTCTGCTGCTTTTATCATCTTGTAATAATTATTTATTTTAATAAAATATTTTATTTATAGTTAAACCTTAAATTAATTTTTTGGTTTCTTTTTTCCTTTATAATCTCAATATCAGATTTGTGAGTTTTCAATCTTAAACAGTCTCTATAATTCAAATAAATGTTAATTCTATATAATCTTAGTTTAGAAGTCAAGCTCTATGTGGAGCGTAGACAATTCCCTTTTGCTCCTATCCCTGTGTCGTAAGTTTAAAGTGTTATTACATACATAGGAGGCCTACTGTTTTATCAAATCAAGTCATTGTTGAGGCTAGGCACCATGTGAACCCCATCTTTCTTTAAAATTGATATTATACCTAAAAATTAAAAAAACAACTTTTGAAAAATAGCTGTTGCTTTTTTAAATAACTTCAAAAATAACCTCTAAATTCCTCTAAAATATTTTTAGGCCAGTCAGTAGAGAAACGAAATAAGGTGGTATGTTGCAAAAGGTGGTGTAGAAGATTTTATTTTTTTAACTTGTATAAATAGGTACAAGCATGTGAAAAACCAAAATGCTAACACGGGCGACCTCGGGAGAACTTTTGGCAGTTCTAATCTGAGCTATAAAAATCGCCAACCTTTTAAATTAATATTAAAAATGCAAGCAATACTCAATTTTATTTATGTACAGTGCATTTCAAATATTTATTGAGGAGCCGATTCCTGTTCTGTATCTAAACGACAAATTATCGGGTTACACAATCTCGGAATCTATGTTGCATTTTTACAACACATCATATTTAAAGTAAAATAAGCAAAGTAAACGAAAACCAACCCGTTATGTACACAAATATTTAAAATTTAAATTTTAAAGATTTAAAATTTTTAAATAATAATAAGCAGAATTAAATATGTGTAACATTCACGTAGCTGCAAAATTCTGCAACTAAACGCATTACATGTATGTCATGCATCTGTACGTTAAGGGGTTATACCTAATCTGTATATTACATTATATAAATCCCCTCAATAAATCTGAAATAATTTCGATCTAACTATTGCCAGACGCAGCACAGGAGCTTTGCATTTTTGTAAATTTTATGATTTACGATACATATGTATTAAAATAAAGTCTTTTGTTAAAAAATCAGTTTTTTATTAATTTTATTTTTTGAGTTATCGAGAAAAAAAAGTGTAAAAGACCGTCTCGCTATTATCGAACTGTACGAAGCTGGAAATTCAGCAAAAAACATCATTTATAGTCTTTGTCTTCCACGTTTAAACAGTCTTCAAAGCAATACAACAAAAGCTGAAGTTAGATCATTCTTCGAACCGCCCAGAAAAAAGTCGATTGCAGACCATCAACACTCTACAGTTTCGCAAAAACAATGTCGGATTCACCGAAATCGGTGTAATCGAAATAGAATGTCGGTTTGCTTTATGCAATATGCGTCCCTATTTGGAGTTTTAAGAAGTTTTTTTTTTTGAAAGAGAATTATGACAGTTTCCCATGCATAATTTTAGATACGCTTAGTAGGGAGCGATAGCTACCTTCACATTCGTACCACTACGGAGTGTGATGCATCGAAGGTCATTTTACGTTACGTTACATTGTTATTGCAAAAATAACGGTGTCCTTGAGTCTGCTTATTGTAGTACTGCTGAACCAGCGCATGTCTGAGGATGGCAAAATCTTCGAGTAATGCCGAAGCCGGTCACACGATTACGTTCATGTAGTCTATGATACGAATAAGCTACCAGAATTTGTATCCTTTGCAGGAAGCTCAGCTTAGGCTAAATGTATCATGCTACTGTTATGAATACGTAATTGTGAAGGATGTATTTGTCTAGATTTATCTACGTCAAATTACTCCATTAAAAATCAATTGAAAATGTATAAAGTTTCACAAACAAAAGTATACAATTCACATTGTTGCAACGGCAATATGTAATTGTAAATAAAATAAGTTCACAGAACAGCTGCGAAATGTCACCTTCGTTTGCTCACGTATTTTCTAAACGTCTAATCTAATAACTGTTAAAACTAAAAAAAGTTAAATGCCAATAGGTTCACATTTTGTGCGTATCACATCTGAGACCCTAAAAAAGGAAAATAGAGCAATAAAATTGATGTCTTGTACAACTAGTTTATAACACTAAAATCTATAAGATTTGCTTAAGAAAAATATGTGTACATAATTTTAGTTGCCAATGACCCTCTGTTCATAAAATGTACCGTTTAAGGAACCAGCGAGGATATATTGGTTTATTACCTTACAATTAGTTCTAACGGCTCTTCCCTTACAAATTTAATATTGTTTAAGTGCTTCACACACCCTTCTTGATTGGTCAAAAATCATTTGCAAAGAAAGACCAAAAGAAGCAAACTACAACTTTATGTGTGAAGTACTTGAACAAAAATTAGTTTAGTAGTAAAATCGAACGAGCCAACTCTGCTAAAACCAACTTTTCCTGCGGTTTAGTGAAGAGAGTGCATCACATACTACTGCTCCAAGAATATAACAACTCTGAGTTCTTGAATACATAGTACATACGATAGTTGTATATGTTGTGTAAATACAACTACCAGCAAATTATCTAATACTGTATATATTTGTAAATATAATTATTTAACATATTTACTGTGTTACTTCTTCGCACAACTGATCCTTCGATCTTAAATCAAAAGAGAATTTCGGTAGCTGTAACAAGGACGACTTTGAAGGCCCGAACATACATAATATGCATATTTTAAACAGTTAAATTATAATTTCGTAATTAATAAAATTAACAGAATAAAATGTTAATATAAATAATCATAACCCTTAAAAGGAAATTTAACGTATTGTTTTAGGGTTGCCAATAAGTCATGGGAACTGCCAGGACAAAATGTGCTTTTAAAGTGGTAATTATGCAAAGTAAACTTAAAAATTAAGAAAATAATGTACTCAATTAATTAAGTTTATAGATTACAAAAAATGTTCTAATTATATTTTATAAAAAAGCAAATAATTTCAGCCAATTTTAGTTTCAAGCGTTTTCTTTCGATAGTATCTAGAACTTTTGAAGTTAGATAGCTCAATACAATACTTAAAACTTTGGTCTTTAAAACTAAATCCTGCAGATAAACTCATCAAGCAATCGAAGTTACGAAAAGCGTTATGTACATATAATAAATTACTTACTGTTAAATGCTTTTTACTTGGTATTGAAATGCACAAAATAGTAAAGCCACAAAGAGTATGATGCGACATAAAAATATACAGATTTTTCGCTCTTTCTCACTTTCACTAATCCACACATGAATTCAACTTTGTATATACAGTGACTCGCCAAATTATTTATCTGCTACACAATAGTACTTACAAATTATTGCAATAACTTTTACAAATAAATACTTTACAATAAATGTAAACAAATAAATAATAACGAAAAACTTAATTCAAAATACTATTCTAATAAACAAAAAATAACGAAGTCAAACCATGCCGAACAATAAAATTACTCATGCAGTATCAGGAGACATACAAATTTTGCTTTTATTAATAAATTAATACTTTGTAACATTTCCTTTGAAACTATAACAACAAAACTATGTAGTACATAGTACATAGTATAATAGTGTAAGCGCTGTGGCAATGGATTCTATTAATTTCCTTGTAGATTCGGAAATTTTTTACCATTCTTGTAAAATAACGGTTTTCAATGTTTCTTCTGGGGCTCTTTTCTTTTCTCTCAAATTTCTACCACAAATTCTCAATGAAATTAAGATATGCCGACTGGGGAGGTTTTATGTTGTTTTCTCACATGATAGAACAACCATTCCTTTACGATACAAGCGGAATGTTTGGGGTCATTGTCATGCTGGAACCAATAGATGTTTTGTAAATCCAATTCGTTGACACTAGATTAAAAATTTTTATTTAAGATGTTCAGATATTGAAATTTTTGTCTATGGTAGTGTTTGTAAATTAAAGTTTTCCAACTCCATTACAGCCATGTACCTCAACACCATTACGTTGCCACGATTACACATAAATTTTCCTTATACAATTACGTATTCTGTTTTTCCCACACTATCTGTTTACCGTAAGAATGAAATAATTATTATGTTAAATTTACTTTCATTCACTAAAAATAATTCTTTTTCAGAATTCGACACTTTCATTTAGGTACATATTTTTTCGCAAATTCAAGTTGTTTAATTCTATTAACTTTTGCTACAAATGGTTTCTTGTGTGTAATTCTATTATACCCAGTTTTTTAAGGACTTTATTTATCATTATTTGCCGCTGTGACCTAAAGTGAATAAAGTAAAACTCGATTGATGTGCAATTGGATTGATTGCCATATTATATTAAGTTTAAATAGCTTTAAAACTTAATTTTCCTTTACTAAATTTTCGACGGTTTATCTTTTTGACATGGTTTTTCGGCCTTCGGCCTTACTTAAGGATACCTGACATAAATTGTAGGCCATTGTTGTTTGACCTTATTCAGCGGGTTAAGGCAGAAATTATAAAATAAATTTAATAATTCATTACCAATCTAATCAATATTCGGTCACATATTTTGGTTGCACACTTCGGTTACATATTAAAAAAGACAGACAGCGTTCATAAATATATATTACATTAAAGTAATAAAATCACTCGAATAACATAATTAAAATATAACTAACGTACCTGCAAAAATTATGTAAATACCTACGTTATCTTTGACAGTCGAAATTGAATACTGAAAAATATTGATACATTTGAATTAGCAAATTTAAAATTGCAGTTTCTTGATTGGTTATTGATTAATTAAAAATTAATTTTACTCTTGTATTTCTAACAATCGTAATGCATTTATAATGATGTTTTTCGTACAATTCGTAAGGATAAATTTTATTTAAAAGCTTACGTACAAATTGATGATGTTCCGAACAAAATTAATAAAACTCGCATACAGCTAATAAAATTTTTGAGAAATATTTTACATATTTAGTACATATTATTTTTGGTAAATATGATTTTAATATTTTTGAGATGACAAAATATTGTTTAATAAAACACATTCTACTGGTTGGTGTCTGAAAATTATTTCATTGGCAATTAATAGCTAACCGTTTGAGACAACTGCTTAGACGTGACTAAGGATACTAATTTACCGGTTCAAATACCTACCAAGAAAACTAGTCAAAATTTGTTTTCAGTTTTGTTGCAAGTTGAGAATCTTAATTGCTCAGACCAAGTTTGAAAAGTTTACAAACTACCTTAATTTTAACGTGCATATGCTGGCAACTACTATACAAACTGATTGAATTTCCTAATTTCACCTAACTTACTCAACTTTAGATTTAAGCCACCCGGATTAGGTTAGAAAAGTTTAAAAAATTTAAAATTATGAAGGCTGTTCAATAAATTTAAAAAGCCTTAAATTATCTTAACATCGCTTTAGAGAATAGGTACATACCAAAATTGAAATTTATTATTTGCCCTTTTCCTTATTACTAAATATTATAAATTGTTGCTGTTGGTTTGATATTATAAAATTTTAATATTTCTAAAAATAAAACTTTACGTCCTTTTGATACATTTGCTATATACAATTTTAATATTAGTTGTAGCTTTGGGTTCTAAAGTTAGACCACATTGCAATAAATTTTCGAGAAAATGTATACATAATTTTGGTTGGAATCTGTATATGACATTATTTGTTATACTCCAGTCATTGTAGAATTATTTCCAGTAGACTGCCACAACAAAGCACTCTGAGTAATGACAACCCGCACGGAAGCATCAACACTTATCATTTAACGTGATAGCCACCTTAAATAAACTATTACTTTGTAGATTAGATTAATGTGTAATTAGTTTAATACACAAAAATAGCATTTATTAAAACAGAATAACAAGTTCTAAATTACTTGCTATATCACTTTTACTCCAATTTAATTAAATATTCGTCTGCTAAATAAGAAAATCTTAATTTAATTTATTTAAGACGTTTAACATTGTGTATATTGCATATTTTAAGGAAACTCCAGCGATGTCGAAATGGTTGTGGTTCGACAAAGACTTTCCTCAAACCCACTGACTCCTTAATTAAAATAATATCATATTAAACGACAAAAGTTTAAATTAGTGGATTATTGTTGTTAAGTATAATGTAATTCAAAACCGGTGTTAAAATTAAAATAGTGGCAATGACTTTAATCGAACATTTATTAGTTTAATTTAATACAATTTAGTTTAAAAAATGTAACACATAATAATTACAGAAAATACATTTAAATATTAAAAATTGTAAATTGTATTTATTGAGTTACAAAGAAATAATCATGTTCTTTACAAACGACAAATAATTTTGACTGCCATTCAAATGTCGAACTTCAAGTTTGATGTTTTGTGAATTCAATTGTTTCACTTTACTGTCAACCGCTGTCTTTCCACTAATTAAATATAAGAATTTTTTGCGTTTTAAGAAAAATAGCATGTCTTTTAATCAGGGAAAAAGTTCTTTTTATAAACTCGGCAGAAATATTTGTACTTTTACTCCTTGTAAAACAATATTTTATTTTGCATTATAATATATTATGATATAGCTAATAGTTGATATTAATATTATGCTTATTTACAGTTCATCAATATGCATAATATGTTTTCGGAAGATTTTAGCTGCTTAGATCTCTATAATTTAGAGAAAAAAGAATATAACAAAAATTATTGATGCTGTAAATAAAACCGCGAATTTTTTCAATCTGCCAGGACCAAATCAACAGAATAAAATGCAACTTAAAGGATTAGGATGATCGAATCGAAAGGATCGATGATCGAAAGGAGAATTACGATAATCCTTATGGGGGGAACTTGATAACTAACAGAGATGTGGAAAAATGGATGGCGCATCTTCTATCTTTTTTTTTGGGAGAATTTCAATGACGTAAATCAAGGTAAATAGAATACATTTCACTTATAGAAACATTAGAATTAGACACAAACATTAGAAACTATAGAAAAAAGTTTGATTTTCCAACTTATCGATAAATGTCGATAACTTGGTTGTTTCTGAAGTTACAGAAACAATATTAATACTTTCTTCCGACACTTTTTAAGGGTAAAATAAACAATAAAATAAAATTATTTGTGAGCTTTCAGCAATGGTTACTGCTGCCATCAGACGTTAATAACAAATTCTTATTTAATTGTTATATTTAACCTATTAATTTTGAAAATTTTTATTTTAAAATTAATTTCAGAGGTTAAAAATATATATAATTTCTAAACGTAATATATTATAATATTACAATAACATACATAATAATAACATATTATGTACATATAATAATAATAATAACATATTATGTATGTTATAATAATAACATATTATATAAGTATACACGCAAATACATCACTACACTAAAGAAACACGTTGATAAAAAAATTTAGAAATATAATAAAAACTTTAAAATTGTATAAAGTTTGTAACTAACAGATTTTATTTCACGAAATGATGTTACCTACCACAAGTTCCGCATGTGAGCATTAATCTATTTATTTAAGTTTTCTTATTCGCACATAATATAATTTAGTGGTTTTTGAAAACGTGCTCAAGTTTTTAGAAATATAATAAATGCGATTGTTTATTTCCAGCATATTATTATTATAACACAAAATATGAAATTTAAAACATTACATATTAGAGTTTTATATTTACATTTTTCTTATTTTTGACAACCCGATGTTTTCTAAATTATATAATTTTTTACTCAGTCGTTTTTGTTTATAGCAGCCCGTATCTTAAAACGTTATTGCAAAAATATATCATGTTTTTTATAACGCAAGATATTAAGTAGTCGTTATTTCTTGTCTCTTACCGAAAACAATAGTTGATCATTATTTTTAATCTTTATAATAAATCTTTTAACTGATAATATTATGTTTTCGTACATTTAACAACTTATTTTTTATACGTCTTTGCAGATAATAATATGATTTAAATATTTGTAATGTTTATTTCAATAATTAGAAGGCAAAAGTCTTTTCGAGATGTCCCGATATATTTTATTCAAGCACTTAAGACTGAACAGTATCGAAACTTCAAATAAATAGCAGGAGAGCTCGATTTTTAAGGTATCAAGCACAAGGATAGCAAATAGAGTTTAATCAAATGTACCAAAACAGGACAAAAGTTTAGTTTGTTTGTTTTACTAAGACGTCGTTTATTTGTAGATTTTCAACGTTAATAGAATATATTTAAAACGAAATGTTTGGTAAGCAGAGGCGGTTATAGCTTAGCAGTTAAGTGCGGTGACTGTTATTGGCGACGTACCCTGTTGACTTTATTCGGATCGTCTCTCTTCGGAAGGCAATTACAAATTACTAAGATAATCTGCTATGACAACGCTTTTGAAAATTAAGTGTATTAACTCTTCCTGTAGTGTAAAGCCCAAATTAGTAGTTCAGTAGGTCCTCTACATATGTATGTGAAAACGCTTTGAACATTCATAACAGCCATAGTAGAGAAAATGTGGCAATATTTCTGTCATGAAGCATGGTGTTGGAGAGAG
The DNA here is from genome assembly GCA_036346125.1 of Lycocerus yunnanus. NCBI lineage: Eukaryota > Metazoa > Arthropoda > Insecta > Coleoptera > Cantharidae > Lycocerus > Lycocerus yunnanus. The sequence goes on from JARFIX010000008.1 coordinate 4,886,765, forward strand.
AAAATCGTAATGAAGTGCTATAAATTCTTTCGTTTATTGTTGTAACTACGCAACAAGAAATAGCCGGTTTAATTGAAGAACAAAAGTTTAGCATACCTATTGTAATATGTTATGATAAACTACAGAACACTTCGCTTGCTTTAGAATCAATTATTGTTGTAATTAAAATTGTTTTTATTATAAAAAAGTTTTTAACAATAAGATCATTGCGGATGTTTATATCTATTGCATGTGTTGCTTACAACACGGTTATATTTTTCTTGATTATACAAAAGTCAAATTACATATTATTTTTATCTTATATTTTTATATTTTAAAAATTTATTACTCTAATGATTAACTCTCGTGGCATATTCAAAGCAGTTTGCAAATTATATAATTTTTATCTAACAAGATGTAATATTTTTTATGGCTTGAATTAAGTTATTATTTTGAGAAGTTGTAATTTTTTTATTGTATATTATGTTTGTCCACATTCATTTAGAAGGGGTGTTAGGATTTATTGATATAACGAGTATGAAGTTCTTCCAGAATGTATTTCTTCTTTCTTTACTACCAAACGAGCTTTGGCACAATATTTTTATGTTATAAGTTCTTAAACCTTTCCATGCCGTTTATATTTTTTCATGTGATTTTTTTTTGAGTTGGATTATTTGCAATATTTCGTCGGTTCATCAAGGAATCTTTTTGGGTATTTATGTTGTAGTTTGTTTTGGAATTGCTTTGTCTATTGCATGTTTGAGTATAGTCCAATATTTTTCTTTAATGAACTGAAAGATAATAGCCACGACATTAGTCTTTCTCTGTTAGATTTTCCAATTTGATAGTTTGTAATTGTACTGTGTTACTGATTAATTTAAGGTCATAGCTTCTTAGTGCTTGATTATTATTGGAAAATGATCAAAGGTACTATATGGATTCCGATGAGTTGTCCAATCAAGTTTTAGATCAAATGAGAACGTAGAAAGGTTAAGGTGGAGTTTTTGTTGTTGTATTATGTGTGGGATTACCATTATGTAATATGTTGTGTAGGTTGTGATTATTAAGAAAGTGGTTTTCTATTTATTTTCTTAGTGGGCAGTTGAGTGCTACCCTAATATTAGATATGTGTAGTAAAATCATTACATGCTCACGTAAACAAACATACCTATCATTCAAATGACGATCCTCATTAGAGAGAGAACTATAACCATTCTCGGAATCTATGCACCAAACGATGACGCCGCAGTCCAAGTAAAGGAAAACTTCGAAGAGGTTCTATGAAATTCTATGGATAATATTCCAAATGATCACGAAATCGTCATTGCCAGAGATTCAAACGGTAGAGTAGGTAAGCAAAAGAATAGCAAAGTAGTAGGTATTCACGGAAAAGAGAGAATAAATGATAACGGCCAGCGATTAATAAACTTTTGTGAACAATATGCCCTGAAGATTACAAACACATTTTTTGCGCACAAAGATATACACAAATTCACATGGTACCAACACACTAGAGGACTGAGATCAATAATTGACTATCTTATTACAAGACAACAATCCGGTATAAAGATAGAGAAAAGAGGTGCCGACTGCGGATCAGACCACTGCTTGCTGATTTCAAAATATACATACCATTCATAGCTTTTTATGCTCTGAAAGATGAAAAAGTAAAGGAACAAGAAACGGAAAATAAAAACAAAAAATATTATATCGAGAGCTTCGCACACGACAGCACAAAATACTTGTTCAGCAGAAGATTGGAAGAAAAACTAACAATAAGAGAATATCAACATATAACAGCATGTATATTGCAATCTGCACTGGAATCTTTAGGAACACAAAATCCTAAGAGAAATAAACCCTACTGGTGGGACAAAGATATAGAGGAACAAATTATAGCCAAGAAGTAACTATATCGAAAATTTCTTTAAAAGAACGATACCAAATCTAAAGCAGAATATAAACGAGCCAATAGAGAGGTGAAAAAACAAGTAATAGGTAAGAAAAACTTAAGCTGGACAAAAAAATGTGACAATATTGAACAATATATTGGGGGAACTCGACGCCCGGAAGCTTGGAAAACAATTAAGTCTGTAAGAACGTCTGGTAAACCGGGAATTTACCTGGAAAGCATAAGAAAAGAGGAATGAGTACAACACTTTGAAAAGCTACTGCAAGAAAAAATAACGATATTCACGCAACATCAGGGGCAAGGGATAGCACAAGTAGATCAAATACATCTAGAAGTTGAACAGATCCAAGAAGCAATAGCCTTTACTAAACAAAAAATCACTGGGACCAGGAGGACTAATATATTCAGAATTTTTAAGAAATAAACCAAAAAGCTGATAGAAATGCTAAGATCGTTATTTGAAAGATGCCTAAATGGATAGGAGGTCCCGAAACAGTGGTAAACCTCATTTATAAGTACAATACATAAAAAAGGTCTCAAAGACAACCCAAGCAACTATCGGGGTATAGCGGTTATTCCAACAATTGGTAGAATATACGCACGAATTCTTAGGAATTCAGTGGAAGAAGATATCAAAAATGATCAACCCGAGGAACAAGCAGGGTTCAGAGCCGGGAGATCCACGATTGACAACTTGTTCACAGTAAAAATCGCCCTAGAAAAGCGAATGCAGCGAAGTCGGGAAACACACCTAGCCCTAATCGACTTGGAAAAAGCGTAGACAACGTTCCTATATCACAGCTATGGACGGAAATGCGGAAGCAAAAAATAAGACCAACTTTAATTAGAGCTATTCGGGATTATTATAAAGAAAACTATGCCGCGGTAAAAGTTGGAAACAGTGTCACAGAGATGTTTGAGACGACCAAGGGCTAAGACAGGGATGTCCATTATCACCCACTCTATTCAAAATTTATCTGAACGAAATCTTATAGGGATGAAGGAAGAAATGTAGAAATATGGGACTAAGAATGGGGGACGACATTCTTTACACCCTTTTTTGCGCGGACGACCAGGTTGTGATAGCGGAAGATGAACAAGACCTTAGCTATATGATCAGAAAACTCCATGAAGAGTACGCAAAAGCCGGACTCACCATGAACTTAACTAAGTGCGAATATATCATTGTTGGAAGTAAGGAATGCAATGACCTGCCACTTGAAACGAATACTATAAAAGGAGTAACCAAATGTAGATATTTGGGAGTCATAATAAATAAAGAAGTTAATAGTAACGACGAGATAAAAGAACGAATCAACAAGGTCAGAAAGGCAATAGGGGCACTGAATTCAGTTTTGTGGGAAAAAAAATAAGGAAAAAAAAAGAATGTACAAAACTATAGTCCGAAGTGTGATGATGTATAGCGCAGAAGTGTGGGATGTGAGTGCAAGTATGTAATAGATAAAAATTATTGGTCATAGAAATGGACTGCTTAAGAAGAAGTTGCAGAATATCCAGAATGGAAAGGATAAGATATAGAATTATAAGAAGAACCATGAATATGGAAACTGACATAGCGGAAGAAATTGAAAAGCGACAACTGCTATGGTTCGGACACACAAAAAATGGAAGAAAGTAGATAAATATTTATTAGAATACCATCTGAGATACGTTTGATATTAGTAATTTTTCAGAAGGGGTTATTAATAACATTCTATTATTTCCACACTGTTGATATTAATTTGTTTATTATTTTTTATAAATTTATTTACGATATAATTTCTTAACCCTTTTTGGGGGTGTAGAAATTGCATTAGTTTTGTAAAATTTTTGCATATGTTAGAGTAAGTAGTATTTAAATGATTAAACAGATTTAGTTATTAATTTGTTAATTTTTAAAGATGCCGATCTGATTTGATTTTGTGAAGTATTATCACTTTAAAAAATTTTGAATTAAAAAAAAAGATGCACATTGTTTATTAAAAACTTCGTGTTGATTCACCTATTAAAATTGCTCCTTACAGGTCAAATATCTTAGTTAAATGCGCCAAATGAGATTTAATAAAATTATTTCAATAAATTATATCATACATACCCTCTTTTTAAAATGTATGCCTTTTGAATGTTCAATAATTATTATTTTTAAATAAATTTCAAAATTTGTGTCAGTAATAATAAAGCGTATTCTATTAATAAACATATTAATAATAACTTTCAAAATACAGTCCACAAATTTTGTAACTTGCATTCAAGACTAAATTCAAGACTTTGGTACGTTTTAGTAGGTATATTAAAGTCACCATGTGTGAACTTTCCTAACTTTTTCAATTAATTTCTCAATTCGTTAAATTTAAACTAATTTCAACAGGGTCAGTATGATGAATTGTTTTTATTTAGAAATTTGAATAACCCTTTACTAATGTAAAAGTTAGAAAGTGCTTTTTATTTATTAAGTAATCTACATAATACCCAATATTTTTACAGTTTTGTTAATTACATTAATAAAACGTGGTAATTTATCAATAGATTTTCAACGCAACAAATTTAATAATAAATTTCTTGCAAGTTATAAATAACGGAATCAAATTTTATATAAATGAAACTAGGAATATTGTTAGCTCACTATTTCTGCTACAGTTTAAATTACTTTTTAGACCTTTTTTATGGAAGTTCATAAATAACAAAATAAAGGGGAGTTTTTGATTGCCATTATACTATATAAGAAGCAAATGTCGTAATACATTCCTTATGCTTCCTTCGAGTATATCTGTAAGCGAAATCGCCATATACTTTATGTCGAGCATTGGAAATGAAAGATATTCTATTCTTCTTCCAACCTCCCATGTAAACTTTTGTATTTATTTATAATGACATATTACCATATTTATCAAATGTGTAAAAATATAAAAGCGTATATAAATTTTACTCATGCTACATTGATTAAGGGTGCTATTTTAAGAACTGTTTCAAAATGTTTCATTGCTGACACAAAATTGGCTAAAGATTTTTCGATAACTTTTTTTAATTAATCGAAAGAAAATCATGAAATAATTTTCAATGCATTTTGATTACATGTACATAGTTATTTGTTTATGAGAGTATCTAGAATTTTAGATTAAATATAATATCAAATAAGATTATATAAGAAAAAAAAATATAATAAACAAAAGTAATATAAGATCAAATTAAATATAAATAAATAATTAATTAATATTTAAGAATGAATTTATGATTATCAAATTAAGGGGAAGTCCATATAAAAAGCACGAGCATAGTTAACTTTTAGAATCTTTTAGCTAAATAATAAAACAAATCATTCTGAAATTTGTATTGAACAATTATTTAACCATCGTTTGAAAACACAAAAACTTTTGTTTTGGATGCTATAACTCTTATATCTACCCGGTAATAATAACAACTGTCAAAGACCGCGGTATCGGACCTGGAAATTGGTGGGCACGATTGTACAACCAATCGTCGATTGAAACATAAATATACATTTTGTTTACTCAGAGATAACAAAATTTAGTATACATATTTGTGTACAATAGCAGGTCTTGATGAGTAAATACAGTGAAACTCAATTGATGTGCAATATAAGTGGTGAAGAATTCAATTGATTGCCATATTTTATTAAGTTGATAAAAAGGCAATCAGAGCTTTGTTAGGACCAGTAAAATTTTTTTAGGGAGATAAAGACACGAAGTTATGTACGTAATTTATATTACACTAGCAGGATAGCCGGTTAACTCGGGGTTTCTTCTTGACGTGAAAAACCCTAGATTTCGAACATACGATTTCATTTCTGAAAATTTTGAAAGTTTTATTTATTAAGTGCATTGAATTGATAGATTCTTTTAATTTTTCTATTCAGTACAAGCGGAGTTTTTAAGAAACTATAAACTTGATAGTAGAAAGTCATTAAGGATGACCTTGATTATTTTTTAAGATACGTAACTCATATAGCTATTTAGTTCAGGGGTTTTCAATTAGCCAATAAAAAGAAGATTTTAAAATAGAATTTCTTTAGTTTTCGGAAGAAATGTATATAATAAATTGTTTATATTTTTATTTTTGTAAGATGGTATGGTACCGGGGGTAATTTCCTCAAATACTGAACATTGTGAATTTACGTTCAATTACAATTCTTTTGTATCTTAACAAAAACAATCATGTACATGTATGTTTCAGAAGTAATTATCGCAGTTTCTTCACTCGGTTACATCAATTAAGTGTTACATAATCAAATAAAAAGGAGCGCACACACCGTGGTTTAAAAGTTAGTATTGGTTAGGGGTTGAGAAACTGGAAGGTCTCGTACCTTCAAGCAAGTAAAACGGTCCCGAGTCGGTGGTGATTTGAAGATAATAACCCAGAGATTTAAATTATAAAATCAAATTATTTTGTTCTAATGGTGAGCTGCTCAACAGCGTGAATGTAGTTATCTGCAAGAGTTGCAACATTGGCTTTAGGAAATACCGCTAATTAATGAAACTTGAATATAATATGTTAGTTTAGTTGATTAGTGTCTCTGAGTGGATTTCGATAATCACTCCATAATGAACAGAAATGTATACAATGAGTGGGCGTAATTAGGTAAATTTAGCTTATATGGTAATCATTTACTGTAACAACTATTACTAGGTTTAGCATAATAACACAAAATTACTTGTATCAAAATAACCAAATTTAATTTAAAAATATTTGTACTTGTTTTACCAAGGGAGCTTATATTTTTTAAATAAAAAATGACCTAATGTTTGCATTTTAATAATAATTAAGGAGCAAAAAATCAAGTCTTGGGTATCTGCACATGCAGAAAGCAATTTTTTCCGATTGATAACGTTTTCATTCTTATCCGTTACAATGGAAAGAATTATCATACCTTGACAATATTCGTATACAGACAAACCTAATACACTTGATAGCTACAGTTGGTAGCCATCGAATTAGAAACTTGCTGAATTTCTACAATTTCTAATTATTTTTCAATTTTCTTTAAACTTGATAAAATTTTTAACGATTAGATGGTCACATTTATATACCTGTATATTAAACAAGAACTACCTTAGCAATTTATAACAATAAACCTCTCTAAACAGGTATAGAAAAATTTATTTCTTCAAGCACACAATTAGTTTCTGTAAAAACATGGTGTTTAGTTGTTTTTGTTTCTTGTGTTGTAGCCTATTAGTGTTTTAATAACAATTAGTAAAAGTGAACATTTTAGTGAAAAATTGTGCTATAAATTTAAATTTTGAATTGAATTAAATTCAAAATTTTATTGTTATGAGACATCAGTGGGAAAAAACTAATGATTTCAAATTTACTCACTCAGGGTAAATTAAGTCAAAAGGAAATAGTGAAAACTGCCAGTGTTTCTACTGCTACAATTTCAAAAATTGAGAGAAACATAAGGAGAACATTCCACCTGATAGCTCAAATAGACAACATTGTCGTGGGAAAAGGATAACGACTCCAAGGACAGACCAAAAATAATATCTACAGCGATATTACATCGTAGAGCACCTCACAGGGTCGTTAATTCAATTCTACAAGAAGAGGGAATCAATTTATCTACAAGAACGCTACGTCGCCGTCAGGACGAAGTAAATTTGAAATGCAGGAGACCATTAAAAAAACCCAAGTTGACAGAAAAAATGAAGAAAGCAAGACTTTTATGGGCAAAACAGCACAAGCATTTTACAGTTGATGATTGGAAAAGAGTTTGTAGTATATTTCATTAAAGTTAAAGATTTTTGAAAAATTTTAATTTTCAACAAATTAATACTTTTGCTTAGGTAATTTTAGTGACGAATGTCGTTTAGAGGCAGTGACAGAAATAGCTCAATACGTTAGAGAAGACCTTCTGAAAAATACAAAAGGAGTGTTTATTAACAAGAGTAAAAATCTACCCTTAGTTATATGAGCTGCATATCCAGAAGGGTGTTGATCCGTTTATTTTGTTAACAGAACTATGCGCCAAGATCAATATAAAATGGTACTAGAAAATTATTTAAGACCATATTTGGAAACAATAAGTACAGACAACACTTCTTTTACGTTTTTGCAAGATGGGGCACCATGTCATACCGCTAAATCTGTAAAGAAGTACCTGACCGAACAAAATATCCTTTGTTACCCTGGTGCGGTAATTCTCCGGATGTAAACCCTATTGAAAACTGTTGGGCTCTTTTAAAATCGAAAGTTTATAGTTTTAAGAACCCAACGGTATCTATTTTTAAAGAATAGTATTAAGGAAATTTGGGAGAATGACCAGCATTTAAAACAAACTATTACCAATTGCATAGCAAGTATTCCTGAAAGGTAAAAGAAGTGGTAAAATTAAAGGAGGTATTATCAAATATTAAAAAAATATACGAATTTTATATAATCTGTTTAATATTATTACTTAAAAACATTTATAATCAAAAAATTTTTTTTTTTGTAAAACTTTTCAATTTTACAATAAGTTTCTAATTCGATGGTCACCGTCTGTACATAAAGCTCAGATCTATTTCTCTTTATTCTAAAGTTGCTTATAATAACGTTATTCATGTCACTTCGTAAATTCATCGATATGTGTAAATTTCTTAAGCTTCGTAAAATCTAATAGTTTTTGATTTTCAATAAGCATTTTGACGATTCTTTTGTACTTATTTATTTTAATTATTTTAAGCAAAAACAGTTAAATTTTATAAAGGTTACAATGTTTTTAATGAATTTATGAAGTGACATGAATACCCTTAATATTTTGTAAGCAAAAGTGAGATGATTAGTTTTGTATGTATTGTGAAAGGTTATGACCCGATAAAGTCAATGCTTACATTTACCGAATAGTAAATTTCAATTTTTTTCATACCTTTTTGGTACTCTTTTTCACCACAATAATGCGGCGTACTACATAATGTAAGTATAACGTGTGTGTACCCATTTCATATGGCTATGTTATATTAATTTAATAAACAGGTATTAATGATTATGAATATCGATTATCAAGTTTTACTACATGAACCACGAGTCATTCAATTATTACCTATACAAATTTAAGTGAGTTAACATTAATTATTTAGTTACATTAAATCAGCTTTAATTGATCATGTTGATTACAATTATTATTGTGGTTAAATCAATACCTTTAGCAAACGTAATTGTATTGCACTAATCTATTTTTGATTAATAATTATGAAATATGCCTATTAAATAGATAAAGCGTTTTACCTAATTTCAGTTATTTGATTGAAAATTCTACAGGGTGAGTCAGGCTACCCGTATTAGGCATTTCTTTCAAAAACGGTTATTCAAGCAAAGCTGGAAATAAAATTTTGATCACAAAGTCCACATAATAATCGAATAGTGATATTGGCATTTTTCGGAAATGTTGGCATCCCGAATTGTTTGCTCCAAATTCTCGAAAACTTAGATTTTCAAATAGCACGGAGGGTCGAAAATAGTATCATTGAAAAGGTCTTTCAAAAATAAGTAAGTTCTCTAAGAAAATATTTTTTTAATTTTTGAGAAATTATTCAGACAATATCAACTGCCTTCTATTTAATTCTAAACACTTTCGAGCTTTCCTGATTTAATTTTTTTAAATTTATCTGTAATTTTTACAACAACACTTTTTTAATACGATTAACATATCAAAATAAGCCTTTAAATTCAAAATTGTCGTTGTTTTAATTTCTGATTTACTCAAAAATTTTCACAATTAACTGGATTAATGAAATAAAGCAGAAGTTCAATTTAACTTTAATGGAATAATTCCCTGAAAGATGTGATAACAATATAAACTTTTTCTAATTCTTTTTGCTTATTTTTGAGAGACTTTTTTAACGATATCATTTGTGACTCCCGTGCTATTTGTAAATCTGGAATTTTTGATCTTTTGTAACAAACTTTTCAGGATGCCAACATTTTTTATAAATGTCGGTATTACTATTCGATTCTTTACGTAAGCTCTTATAATCAGAAATTTTTTTCGACGCTTTAAAACTAACCGCTTTTGAAAAACATGCTTCATACGGATGGCCTGCCTCACCCCGTATAAATGTATTTCCTTTTTTTTATTAATTAATTATTTTATTTAATTAATTATTTGACGTTCTTACAAAACTTTTTACCGATCTGCTTGATATCTTATTGTTAAACTTCAAAATGATTTTTAAACCATAAAGTGTACCATTAAGAAAGATAAAATTTTTCCAATTCCACGCCCGTGAAGGTTGTGGGCCTAATGAAACGTAGTTAGATTTTGTTTTTTTAAAAATATTGAAAAGATGTTAGTGTAGATGTAAAAACAGAGTTGCAAATAAAGAGATTAAACAATAACATTTTTAATGTATTTTTAGAAGTATTACTTTCAAAAGTAAATTAAAGAAAAAACTTGCAAGAAAAGGAATCACCTCGAGAATAACTGAAGTAATTTATAAAAAATTGAAAAACTTAATTAGCTAATGAAGTTAAGAAGTGAACATTATGGGCACATTACCTCACATTCTTCTACCTGTTTTAGTATTAAAACAAACAAGCCTTGATAAAATCAAACCATTCATGCTAAAAGTTCAAAGAAACCATTTAATAAGTAGGTATATATTTTATTGAATTTACTTTCATTTGTTTATTTATTATTAATTTTTTCATAACATTTGCTTTCCTTTTAATTACCTAATAAGTTACCTACGCACATTAAAAACTAATTTAAAAACTTGACTAATTTATTCAATTCATATTAGCTGTAAAGGATGCACACAAAGAAGAGAAATTTAATAAATTTATCTTATGACTTTCGTTTTACAGCGGTTTCCTTATCGAGTATTCCCCAATTTCACCACAAAGAGGATTTTTCTACAACATTAAGAACATCTTATGAAGTAGCTACAGTAATAAAATTAACTTACCAATTTTTGTTGTGCGTAATAAAAGCTTTTCATTAATTAATAAAGCAAGAATATTTTAGTTTGCTAACTGCTACTACTATGTATTTACTAATTAAGTTTTGTGCTGTTTCACTTTTTTTTCACTTAATTTAATGTTGAAATTATAAGTTAAATCTTGAAAAATGTATTTCAATCTGCAGAAGTCTAATAAAAAATTAAACAGTTTTATTAAACTACCCCAGTTTATTCCTTAAAATATACGCCTTCAGCATAATTTTATAAATAAGTGATAATAAAGAAGTGCTATAGCCATCAATATCATTATAAAAACTACCTCGCTCAGCACATGTTCAACAGTATAAAAGTTTTATTTTATAGGCAACCTTAGAAAATTTTCCTAAGTGTAAAGTAGCCTCTGTACAAGTAACCTTAATTAAAAGTTTACTTGAAATTTTAATTACATTCACAAGTAAAATTTAAATTAACTTGTAAGAATGTATACAGATTTTACGAGAATAATTTAATTAATTTAAAATGTTTAATAAGAGTTAAAATCTTCGATGCTTTTTGCATGATTGTACGTATAATGCCGGCTTACATCAGCGGTTCTTGATATTATAACTTTTTCGAACAACAAACAAAACTTAATTAATTTTTTTAACTAGCGTAAGACTGTTTCAAAATAATCTATCACATGGCGGTTAATATATTATGCGTATGTACATACCAATAAGAAGTACTTACGTTGAACGTACTAAAGCGTTGAACAGGCGACGATTAAACTTCACTGTCGAGTCAAACTTATTTATTATAACGAAACGTTTTGAAATACTTACTTTTAAATAATCCCTTTCTAGATTTAAATCTTACTGAAACATAAGTTTAAATATTTTATTTAAGTAAACTTTTGTGAAAGGGTTATAACGGATTAGTTATCTTCGAGGTAGGCAAGGAAATTAAAGATTATATTTTTGTGTGACTCTTAAGTTCGTATTTTAGAATTACATTTACTAAAGGGAAAACATTCAGATGCAATGCAATGTTGAAATTACAGAAATAAAGTTAAATATAATTAACCCATAATTCTAAAACTTTGTTATGAAGAAAAGCACAATAAACGAAATCTCTGTTAAGACCATTACAATTCAGATCATGCGCTTCACAAAAAAGATAACTACTCGATATTAATTTAAGATTTGTATCAGTTTAGTTAGATTTCATAATGAACTTAAAAGAAATTTAAATTTTTAAGTCTTTTTTAAGGTGCGGTAAGGGTTTTATATTTCATACTACTTTAAATTAAAAACTCTCTTAAATGGCACTTCAACTTAAAGCTCCGATTTTCGTCCTTTTAAGGTTAAAGTAACTTGAAAGCGAAACATAACCTCTTAGATTAAAATGCATAGGTAATTAGGCTAAAATTTGAAGAAAAACATTTTTAAGAACACCAAAAATATTTAAATTATGAAATTATATGAAGATCTATGACGAATTTAATTTTTAAATAAATTGTTTTCATGAAGCAGAGTATAGAGCTATTGCAGTATAGCGGACATTTTATTTTCTAACGCCAACCAAGGAATTACTATAAAAAGATAGTATTATAAATATAAGATAATTTAAACACTGATTAATTAATAAATATTTTCAGTGACTCCTACTTTCCTAATTACGTAGTAAAGGAAGGCATTGTAATCGAGTAAAAAAAAAGGGGTCGAGGTAATAAACCTGAACTTAAAAGTACACTTTTTCCTATAAAAATGGGTATACCAAACGAAAGAGCATAAAAATACAAGCTCTTTAAGGTGAGGATCATTGTTGTCAGACTTGTAATAAGGCCACAATTTAATTTTGAAAATTGCAATTTTCCCATAAGAAATACATGTAAGTGTATTTTGTGTAGTAAAATTCCCAAAAATGGCGTTCATTCTGTTGGTGGTACGTGTGCTGTGCCTGGGTCGACAGTGACTAGTGGTGGGAGATACCAGTCGCTCTCTGAGATCCGTCGCGTCAACTTTCAAACTTTTCGAGTTGGAGCCGCTTAAGGAATGTTTTTAATGAGTTTAGAACGTGTCAAAACCGTTCGGAGCGCCGTCCGAGCCCCGGAGGGGCAAGGGCGGCTGCGGTGAATAGGTTTTGACAGTGCAACCACCTCAGAAACGAATTCACACAAAAAGTGATTTTTTTCGAAATTTTTTTGTCCGATCACAAATTTAATTTTTTTATTAGCTAATTACACCATTATCATTCATAATTAGTTGTAAAAAACAAGATTCTGGTATTTTAAATGTTGCCACAGCCCATTTTAATTTTGGTGGGCGGGGTTACAGTGCAATAGAGCCAATGAGTAAATGAGTAAATTGCATTGTTAATAAATTTTTAAAGCCGTTTTTTTCAAAATTGTGTGAATAATCCGCAAATTTTATTTTTTTTATGCCCTAATTAGACCATTATCTTTCATAATCCACTTCAAAAATGGTCAAAATCGGAGTTCGGTTTCATTACCGTCCCAATGATTCACAAACCAATGGTTTATGAGTCCAGAGAAGTCGTTTAAGACAATTTTTGGAATGATGTTCGGATGTGCGCTTGGAAGCGCAATCTTAGAAGAAAAGCACCTTATCATCAGTTCGGGTTCAGACTTGAACATGCAACCATAAAATAGGTACATAGGTTGGCTACATAAATTAAAAATTTTGAACAGCAGAACTACTGCTCGGCTGCGTTTATCGATATAAGTCAGGCATTTGATAAAGTTTGGCACACGTGACTTCTGTATAAGTTGAAAAATGTATCACCTGATAACATATTTTTAGTACTAAAATCATATATTTCATATGATATATTCAATCCAGGCTGGAGTTCCTCAAGGAAGTGTGCTGGGTCCACTCTTTACTTGCTGTACACGATTGACTTGCCTGTCAACGAAAATACCACCAAAGCAAAATTTGCAGACGACACAGTCATACTTACAGCACATCGGATACCTGCAGTGGCGTCGGAAATGTTGCAGAAGGGCTTAAGCAAACTGGAACAATGGTTTAAAAAGTGGAGGATTAAAGTTAACGAAAACAAATTAGTGCAAGTGACATTTGCATTAAGAAGAGAAACATGTCCGCCGGTTTGATTAAATAATCAGCAACTGTACTAAATGTACAATCCAACGATACTAAATATTTGGGCATCCACCTGGATGAACGTTTGACTTGGAGAAAGCATATTTTTACTAAAAAAAAAAATTAATAGTCGGCACTCCACTCCATGCGGAATTTCGCCACGTCGTTAGACGTTTGCCAATCCATTTTCTAGGGTGGATGAATTCCTTTTTTTTCACTTTTCCATTTTTTCTTTTTCGCTGACAATTCTCTGTGGTCTTTTGCATCTATAACTATCTTTCTCTAATTTTTTTTATTCAGCGCAGTCTGCTTCCATTTTTCAACTCCCATCGCTCTTAGCTCGTTGCAAATCTCATTTTCCCATCTTGCTCTAAGTCTACCTCTCGGTCTTTCGATGTTCGACTTCCAGTTTAAAACACTTCTTAACCACCATATTCCCCGGACTTACACCCAAATGAATTTTTCCATATTGTCCATTCTGGAGGCCAAAGTATTAACTAAAAAATATAAGACGGTCGACGCCTTAAAGATTGCTATTCGCCGAGAATGGGACAAAATACAATCAGACCCCATTCGGGCAGCGTGTGAAGCATTCTCGGACAGACTCGATGCTATTATCCGCGCTAAAGGTTGCTACATCGAACAATAACATATTTTTATTAAGTTTAAAATTTTTTTACGATATACTGAAGTTTATAAATAAATAAAAAAGTTAAAATTGAGAAAATTACAGCAATTTTAATTGGTAACATTTCGGGTGCCGACTTCGTAATAGTAAAGTCTTAATGATTATCGTAAAGGATTAATTCCCGTGAAAACTTTAAATGTCTCTAAATACCACAACCGCAAATATTTTCACATTATTTTTATTCTGAGATATAAAGAATAACCTCTTCTGTGAAGATTAAAATTAACTTTAAAATTTTAACTAACTTTAAAATTAAATAGATTAACTTTGAGAATCGTAATAATAACAGTGATAATTCTTACAGGATGAGTTGGTAAGTTATTATTTAAACGGAGACAGGTACGCTGTGAATAGTTAGTATTCATCTGCATGTTGTTCAGAGAAATACAGATATGTAAATACTTTCCATCTTAATGTAGTTTAATTTTTCCTGTACAATTGTTTGATTTAAATAGATTAAATATTATAATATAAATAATAGAAAATAAGGTATAATATTCATTTAGACTTTGTTCATTTAGAAGTTGGGAGGAAAACTTCTAGAGATATGAAACATAAAAAGATTGAAAGAACAGAAAATGAAAAAAACAGTAGCAAGATTGATTGCTGGCAATCCAGATAATATAAATTAAGAAAGCATTGGAAGATCTCTTAAAGATTTAAATTAGAAAAAAGAACTATCACTAGGTATAGTTGTAAAATTAAAGCATGGGAGATATATTATTAAAGTGTTTCTAGTATGGGAATTTAAGCAGAGGTAGGTTCTTGTCTTTCATTATGGTAAGTATGGTCTTCACTTTATTTTACATCTGCGATATTAAGAATGTGAAAAAAGTTGCAGACGACGGAATTTAAACAATTTATTTAGTTGTTGGGTTGATTTTTTAGTGAAGAACGTTATTGCGATTAGAGGTCGAAGGTTGAACGAGAACGGATTATTCTCTTGAAAACTTCTTCTTCTCTTACAAAGAATCCCAATTGCTTTGTATTTAAATTAACCCTCATCTTTCTTGGAGAGTCAATCATTATTGTTAATCTTATAATAATATTGCTCAAATGATGTTACTCGGAATGTTTTTCAGAAATAACTTGAAATCATCATCATATTTCTTGGGGCTACTACAGATCACTTTTGTACTCTGTCGAGGTTAATATATTATGTACTATACATATAGGAAATAATAGATCGGGCAAAGGACACCGTAACTGGAGGAGATTGTGCTCGTGCTGCACAACACTGCACAATGCACCACGCAAAAGCCTTAGCAATGGAAGATATGGAAGTCGGTCGCTAAAAATGTGATTTAAGATATGGCTATGAACAATAACAATTTATGCTGTATTTGTTATATAATATCAATAAATAAATAAAATTAAAATGTTGCTTTAAAACAAAGTATATTAAAAATTTATAATATGCTTTCCGAATTACAATTGAGGTTTTCTCATCTTCATTTGACGCTTTCTCATTTTCATTTGACGACTTCTCAATATCAATTGGAAAATCTTAATTACAATTGAGGACTTCTCAATATCAATTGAGAAATATTAATTACAATTGAGTTTTCTCAATAGCAGTTGAGCTTTTCTCAATTACTGTTGGAAAAGATGTAGAAAGCGGAAGACCGCGGTTCAAGTCCTGGTCGTGTCGGATACACTGCTGTGATCAAAGGTTTGATATCAATCGTTGAACTGTAAGAAAGACAACGGAAAACTACCCCATTAATTATATTCCTTAGTAATGTCAGCTTGGCTTCGGCTAAGTTGATCGCCTACGCACTATAAAGTGTTTGAAACTCGAAGAAGATGATTAAAATAATAACTGAATTATGAAAATTATCGTGTTTATGCAATACACTTTGCATATGACTTTGTAAACCTCCTGTATATACCTTAAGATTAAATAAAACAAGCAAAATATTTTTATGATGAACTGCAATAATTACAGGGGATAGCCCTACAGAGTGTTGTTTACAAAATTTTAGCCATATGGATTAAAGAAAAACTATCCCAACATTCCGAAGGAATTATTGGCGAATACCAGTGCGGTTTTAGAAGGAGCAGATCAGTGATAGATCAAGTGTTCACACTCAAGCTAATCCAAGCAAAAAGCCATCTATTGAAGCTGCCTACGCACGTACTTTTCATCGATTTTAAACAAGCTTATGACACAATTAAGAGAAGCAAACTATATGAAGCACTGTATCAACTAGGTATACCAACTAAATTGATAAGGTTGATAAGAATGACTTTGAAAGGCACCGAGAACAAAGTAAAAGTTAACGGCCTGATATCGAGAAAATTCGAGGTGAGAAATGGTCTGAGACAGGGAGACCCTCTCTCGGCAGCACTATTCAACCTGGCGCTGGAAAAGATCATGAGAGAGGGTCAATTAAACAGAACAGGAACTATATTTAGTAAAGCCCATCAGTGCCTGGCGTTTGCTGACGATATAACCTTAATAACAAGAACAAAAGGTGAGCTGAGGGACTGTGTTTCAAGACTGATTGAGCAGCTCGCAATATGGGACTTGAAATAAATGAGAATAAATCGAAATACATGACATGGGAAGATAAACAAAATACAGAGAACTACCACTTGCGAATTCCAATAAACGCACAAAATCATATTGAGGTAGAAGAAATACCGAGATTTACCTACCTGGGCACGGTGATAACGAGAAAACCAGAAAGTAGCACTGAGATATGTGCTAGAATTGCAACTGGAAATAGAAGCCTGTCAGCACTGAACGCTGTCATCACAGGAAAGATGCTGTCTAGAGCGGTAAAGATACGAGTATATAAGACTATAATACGACCTGTGGTGACTTATGCAAGCGAACTCTGGACCCTGACAAAGAGAGACCAACTTATGCTCGAGGTGTGGGAGAGGAAGGTGCTTAGAAGAATATATGGTGGAATTCTAGAAACAACAGGGTGGAGAAGAAGATCGAACAGCGAAATTCAGGAACTGTATGGAGGACCAATAATATCAAGTTTCGTAAGAGCACAAAGATTGCGATGGCTGGGTCATCTAATGAGGATGAGTGAAGATAGAGTACCATGGAAGATGTGGAATAGTGAGATTGATGGGAGAAGAAGACGTGGAAGACCACTAGCAGAATGGAAAGAGAACGTATTGGGGGACTTGCGACTTCTGAACGTTGCGGATTGGCAAGAAAAAGCCAGGCATAGAGATGAATGGAGGCGGATTGTAAATGAAGCTATGGGCCTACAGGGCCTCTAACGCTATGTATATATATATAATTTAATAATGTTTTTCTTTGTAATAACGCGATTGTCTTTAATACTCTTGAATTTATAATAATTGTTTTATTGTTAAGTTCATTCACCGTTCGGGTTTTTTCTTCGTCGACCGATTTGTATATCAAAAAAGCTCTCCCGTTGCCTTCCCTTTAGTCTAAAGATTGATATCGGACCTTTGATCGCCGCAGCATATCCGACGCGATCAGGACTTGAACCACGGTCTCCCGCTTTCTAGTCGGCCGGTTATACTTTATACTATGCTGCTGGTTAATTATTGGAGGAAGGTGGAGTTGCTCGATGAAGAAAAGATTAATTGCCGGAAGGGCCAAGAACCTTTCTTTCACAAATTTATTTTTGTGAAAAGCCTCGATGTTAAAACTAACTGTTATTCCAGCGGTAGCCAGAGTCTTAGGTTCTGGGGATTCTCCAAAATAAAACCCAGTCGAACAATCAATTAAAGTTTTAATAACAAAAATCAACAGTTGATCGTTGAGATCAAATAAATTTACAACACCAACCCTTGCAAATTGGCAGGATTGGAAATCGACAGTATCACGCAGTGCGTACTTAGTACTATCGATCCGATTCTTTCGGATCCTCAAAACAACTGAAGCGGAGGCAATGCAGTTAACAAAGGTGATTAAAAATGACTTACCCGTTTGCACAAACGTAAGTTTACAGTAGTTGACTTCGACAGGTTGGACCCTTGAAAACTGCTTACTAATCCTTATGGATCTGAACCCCGCACAAATTGATGCACTACACACTACGCAAGACACTTGAAGAGCACTTCCAATCGAGATGGTACCAGCTGCCAGACGATCTCCTCCAGACGAAGGTGCACTTGAATGTTCTTCCTTGGAACCTCGGTGAAAACAAAGGAAAGATCGAGTGTACTGATGGCAAACACCCATCAATAGCCGTCGTGGTAAAATCCAAATAAAATTTACTACCGCGATCGTAACAGGAAAACTTGGTGTAAATAATTTACTATTACTGTGACGTAGATCGTAAACATGCTGCGCAAACACGAACAGGGTTTCGCAGCGATTTGCGCACGACGAGACAATCAGCTGTCAAATATGGCGCGTTAAACCAGATCAAAATTTTCACCATAGAATTCGTTTCCACTTTCCATATGGAAATGATCCGCCCACGCGATCGGAAACCAAAATGCGTCCAACGATTATTTACCCACTACCGTAGGTTGTGACACTCTCATCTAGCGACTGTTAAAAAATTGTCTTCACAATTTTTCAAAACACGTCTTTCCTACTTGAAGACCCGCGCTAGACTTTTTACTTGGACTCGCCCGACGTTCTTATCTCTCTACTACGCCTGCGCTCGGGCTCCAGCGCACCGCATGTGGTGGTAATATCAAAAATTTCTCAAGGTTCGACGATAAAAATCCTAAATATTCAATTTAAACTCAAATAATTTTTGTAAAATTATTGAATGCAAAATTATTAAAAATAATTTTAAATTTAGGGATAAGAAATTTGTCGAAAGCGTTAGATTTTCGTAACACTACCCTCCCCTCACAGGTTTAACTGCGGTGCACAGGCCGCGTAGCAACGAGCTAAGTCAAGGAACTAATCTAAATGGTTACTATGGATACTTAGTGGTGGAGCTTCGTGGAATCAAGACTGCAGTTAAAACCAAAATAATTCTACCTTAAAAAAATATAAGGAGCGTACTAGAAAAATAAAAATCTCAATCGAGATAATGTACAAAAATTTTGAAAAAATAAAAATCTGTGAGTATTCTAAACTAAGTAATGAAGCATTACTCTTTTATCCGCATAAGCGAGAATCTCAATAATTGCTGAGCGCGTAGCGCTTCGAATAGCAAAAATATTTACAAACCGCGCAACTAATGTGCAGCGGTGAATCAAAAGCTAGGTACAGCACCACATTGGACCTGTACCAAAAATTTACAAAATAAATCAACTCCGTGGTTAATAAACCAACATAAAGGAGGATTTTTAAATTTGTGATGGATCACATAGGACCCATCACCGCGGCTCGAAAGCAAATCCTAAATTTGCCCAGCAGCAAAACACGTCTCGGACCAAGGCAATCAGCGTCCTTGGGACATGGAGACTAAAAAATCATTCGAGTCTAGCAGAATGATTCATAACAAAAATCCGATCAAAATATGATCAGTATAACCCACTACAGTCTTAATTATCACAAAGTCCAAAGTAAAAGTTGGTGCAACTAGGGACCCAAGATGTTATCATCCCCAGTTGAGAATAAATGAAAACCCAGGAAGAAAAATAAAAACCCCTTATACCACCCACGGAGAATTTAAAATTAAGGAACCCAATGTGAAAAAAATGTGAAAGGAATGTTGGTAGGAAAAAGGTTGTAGGACAATGGATTAAATTGGATATGGGTAGGATACCTTATGCAATGGCCACCAGTCCAGCAAAAATAATGATGAGTCAATGGCCCAATCCTCGCGTATGGATGGAAATAACGCGCCGTGGAATGCTAGCCAATACAACTCACCACCATTCCGCCAAAGCGATGGGCACTGAACTCGATTTGAGGATGGGAAGAAAGGTGACCCCGGGCATGACCATCTGTCATGGAGAACCTAACAGACTCCCGCAATCCGTCCTCAAAATTGCGTTCACGGTCAGGGCTAGTGACGTTAAACATCTGTCTCGGAGACTGTACGGCGAACGACCCCCACTACCCCAGCAAGGGTAGCACGCTGGTGATTTACAACCCGCTCGAACCAACCAACCCTACCGCAGACCGGTATTTACGGAGCCTAACCTAAGCAGGGACACCAGGTCTAGTTGGCCTCGCTAAGATGCAACCCCAAAACGCACTATGAATGAAAGAAATAAAATCAAAAAAACCCAAGTGCGGCAGCGAGTCCGCCCGCCCCCACAATCCCCAAGACAGGAAGCAAAAAAAAACGAGTCGGGGACTTATATGACTCCACGGAAATATACGTTCCAACATAAAACGAACCCACAGATGTACTACATATTTGTCCAAGATGTTGTTGGATCAAAAATCTAAGATGGAATTTGATTATTGAGGATGTTTGATCTGAGATGTAAATAGATCAAAAAGTGACAACATAACCCATCCAACCGCCCTAGTTATGTATGCAATACTCATCCACTCCGTCGTATGTCAGCGTCGTCTTTAGGATGCAACTTCAGATCTTTGACGTGATATACGCCGACGTCCTTGCCTTTCTCATTGGTCAAGCGGTATGTTAATGGACCGGTCACCTCACGAACCTTGCACTTAATGTACTTTGGTGCTAGCTTGCTATTGAAATGTTTGGCTGCGCAGGACAAACTAAAATTTCTGCGCCACACTGTATCGCCCACTTTAAATTTAATGGAGCGTTTTCGCAAATTATAATGTGACGCACCCTTCCTATACGCATCTTCCAAACGCTTACTAACATCCTTAAAAAGTTCGTTCAACCGGTTCATTTCACCCGCGACCTTCTCGCGACTATCAAGAGCTAAGTCCTCCTCCCCTAAATCTGAAACACGACCGTAATAGTCTCCCCTCGCGGGTACAGTACGCCCAAGATTCAGGAAGGATGGAGTAAAACCCGTCACGTCATGAGTGGCCGAACGAATTGCGTGCGCTATCTTGTGGATTTGATCATCCCATGTTCTATGGTCATCCAGGACATATGACCGCATGGCGGTCCCTAAGACACGGTTCACACGCTCAACAAAATTTACCTGCGGATGGTAGGCCGCGTTATACCACAGGTGCTGAACATTGTAGCTGGTCATGAGTCCTCGAAATTCCTTGCTGGCAAATTGTGGACCATTATCCACCATACAAATTTGGGGAACCCCAAAATAAGAAAACTTGGTTTTCTAAAAACTCACAAATTTTCTTAGAAGTAGCCTTTCGCATAGGCTGAACCAGCACAAATTTCGAGAACCAGTCACAGACTACAAGCAGCATGGTATTACCCTGTTTGGAGCGTGGAAACGGACCCATCAAGTCAACTGAGAGGCATTGAAAAGGAAACCGTACCTTCTTCGCTTTTCCCATTAGACCGTATCGCCCCCCCTGGCAAGCTTTCGATGATAAGCAAACTGCGCACCGACGCACGTATCTAGCGATATCTGACCGCATTTTTGGCCAGTAATACAGTTCGCAGGCCTTGTTGTAGGTTTTTAAAATTCCCAGATGCGCGGACGTGGGATCATCATGGCATCGATTAAGAATGTCATTTCGACGTGATTTAGGAATTACTTGCTTCCATTCGACGAGATTGGAAGTGATACCATGATGATTTGTAACAAGCTTGTACAACAAGCCTGCCTCTACGCGCCAATCAGGAAACTTGTTCGGCGAACTTTGTACCTTGGCCAGTGTACGCCGGTACCAAGTATCGAAATCGCCTTCGACTAGTTCGAGGGACGACACCTCCAAAGGAGCACGGGATAACGCGTCAGGCACGACATGAAGGTTACCCTTCCGGTGTTGAATTTTAAAAGAGTGCTGGGCAAGCCGAACACTCCAACGAGCCAGTCGGCCCGTGGGATCTTTCATGCCCATTAACCAAAGTAACGAATAATGGTCCGTTATGACCGTAAACTCGGTCCCCTCAACATAAGGCCTAAAACGCTCGATGCCAAAAATTACGGCTAAACACTCCCTCTCAGTGACTGAATAGTTCCTCTCTGCTTTATTCATTGTCCTGGATGCATAGGCTATTACGTGCTCGCTATCACCCTCGCCTTGCGTCAAGACACAACCTAACCCATAGTTGGATGCATCACATTGTATGTAAAATTTCTCGTCAAAGTTGGGACAAGCTAAAATTGGTGCTGACACCAAAAGTTCCTTCAAACGAGTAAACGACGACTCGGCCTCCGGAGTCCAAGCGATGGACTGGCGTTTGACTCTACCTTTTATCAACTCCGTAATTGGAGCCGAAAGGGTGGAAAAATCAGGTATAAAACGTCGGTACCAACTAACCATACCGATAAAACGCCTCACCGCCGTTACCGTATTGGGTTTTTCAAATTTCGTAATCGCCTCAACTTTGACAGGGTCTGTGTGCAATCCCGATTTATCGACAACATGTCCCAAAAACGTCAAACTGGGACAGCAAAATTTACATTTTCGAAATTGACTGTTAGGTTGGCATCCTGTAAACGCAAAAAAACTTGTTCGAGTAGTCGAATATGGTCGTCAAACGTGCCACTAATCACCACTATGTCGTCAACGTATATGAATATGTTTTCACCCAATAGGGGGCCAAAAAGGCGATCCAAAAGACGAACGAGCGTAGATGGGGCGTTTGATATCCCAAAAGGCATGACTTTATACTCGAACAACCCACGGCCAGGGACCGTAAAGGCCGTCTTTTCGCAAGACGAGTCCGAAAGAAGTATTTGCCAAAAGGCCTTCTTGAGGTCTATAGTGCTGATGTAGCGAGCATTTCGTAG
Source organism: Lycocerus yunnanus (assembly GCA_036346125.1). Classification (NCBI taxonomy): domain Eukaryota; kingdom Metazoa; phylum Arthropoda; class Insecta; order Coleoptera; family Cantharidae; genus Lycocerus; species Lycocerus yunnanus. Next base: position 4,910,060 of record JARFIX010000008.1, read on the forward strand.
CCGAGTTAGGATGTCCTCAAGACGAGGTAGGGGGTACGCATCCTTCTTGGTCACAGAATTGAGTTTCCGACCATCAAAACAAAGGCGATGCGTCCCGTCCCCCTTCTTGACTAATAACATGGGGGATGACCAAGGAGAGTTCGACTCGCGCACCAAATCCATCTCCAACATTTTATCAAGCTCTGCGTGAGCTATTTTAAGCATTGCTGGAGACAGCGGATAGTAACGTTGTTTAATGGGGCGGCGTCGCCCGTATCAATATGATGCGTTACTTTATTGTGCGAGTCAAACCTTTGATAGCCAAAATCTTAAATTTATCCTTAATAGCGGAAAGCGCAACTTGTTGTTCTATACTGAGGTCACTGACCTCCTAACGGCGTCCAAGGAATTAACTTCCTTAATAAAAATTGGTCGCCGCTAAAATCAGCCCGAATTCCAAAAGCTTACAGAAATCTACCCCTAATGTTAGGCATGTATGGATGCTGCGGCAAACTAAAACATTTAAAGATCGGTCGACCCCGCTAATCGTGATAGGCAATACCGCACTTCCGATTATATCTTGGGACGTACCGTCTGCAGACCGCAAGGATAAACTAGTACCCCTCACATACTGAAGATCTAACTGATTAATGAGGTAGTGTCCTTCTGTACCCAGTATGGATACATTAGCTCCGGAATCTAATAAGGCTGTAAGTTGCACCCCCTTGATGTTCAATTTGACATATGGACGTTCGTCCGACTTGGGATGAGTAAAGAGGATAGAAGTAGTGGTGGCTGATCCGCAAAACGCGTTAATTTTACCCAACCAATCCTTCCACCCCAATGCATCGGCTTTAATGGCTTTTAGTAGCGACGAGCCGGAGCGCCGCCACGCCGGGGCACGTTTTTTGAATGATTCTTGGGACATTCTGGTGTTTTGACACCCTTCTTACCACATAGAAAGCAAAAAATGCGCATGGGTTTAAGGCAAAACTGAAAATCGTGTTCAGTCGAGTCACAATTCCAACATAAGAACGCTTTTCGGTTGGAAGAAGGCTCGAGTTTCTTAGGTTGACTAACAGGTGGTTTGACTGGAGGAGGATCGCTTACTGATGGTACGACTGCGGAAGCAGAACAAGGCATAGCCGCTGAAGCAACGCTGGCTGCGGCACCGAGCGCAGTCCATTCAACGATACGTTCCGCCGATTGCGCCTCAGCGATAAATCTTTCTTTGTCGTCGAATTTCCCACACCCCATAACGAGTGAAACATTTGGTAACATATTTTTACGAATCACCCTGAGTTGTTCGGCCTCAGGGGGACGAGGATCACTACGCGAGAAACGTGCTAACATGTCTTCTATGTAGCTACAAACTGACTCCCCGGAAGACTGCCTATGAGCGCGCACCTGATCTAAATACTCGCTATTAAAATCGAGTGGTAAAAACCGAAGCTTTAGAGCTTCAATCAGTTGCCGCCAACTAGTAATTTGTGGTCCTAACCCACGATACCAAGTTAAAGCTCTCCACGGAAAAATTCTATAGCTCGCCGAAACATTTGATCCTCCGAAACCCCTCGAGATAAGGCTAACTCGTTTGTACGCTCGACAAAATCAAAACAGAATTAAAATCCTTTTGCCTTCAAATGTTATATTCCACTTCGTTATGGGAATATAGTCACGATTGCGATCGTTACTGACGATCAGAGATGATAATAAAGTCGAAAGATCGGGAGATCTATCAGCTGTTGGGAAAACCGATGACTTCCTGAGGGAGTCCCAATTTCGTCGAATTCGTCAGCCGCTTCCAGCGGTTGATTCGCAGCAGCTTCGCCCGCTTCCTCAGCCGAGCTAATCAGCTTTTCGACTCGATCGCTAAGAGAAATTATTTGGGACATCAAAGTGTCCTTACCCTCTAAAAATCCTGCGCCTAGAACAGCGTTAACCCGATTACTGTAGTGTGAAAGTCGGTGGGAGACCACCGCAGAAACTTTGGATCATAAGTATGTTCCAACTGTTCTACCTGACTTCCTAACTCTAAAATTGCTTTCCTGCACAAATCAAGTTCGGCAGGTACATTTACGGGGGTGTATTTATACACTCGCAGCTTCGAATCGTACCGCTCGCGACGCATCAGGTTTCGTAATAATTTCTTTCGAGAAGAAAGGTGAGCAGGCTCACGCGATAAATCAACGTCCCTCATCAGGAGGTCAACGTCGATCTCCCCTCTTAACAACGCATCGACATAGTCCCCCATATTCAAAAGAATTTTTAAAAATTAAAATTTAAAAAAATTCGACTTATAAAAATAAAATTTAAGTGTAAAATTTTTAAAGCCGGCCCTGTTTAAATCAACCTGCTAAAAATGTAAATAAACAAACGCAGGTGTCCCAAGAATAAAATTTAACTTTTATAGCGATAAAAGATAAGGTTGTTTGTAAACAACTTATCGCACTCGAATAAACAGCTGCAGTAAAGTTGATAACGATTAACCCCGTTTGAAATTCAACGAAAATATTTCGTCTTAAATAAAAATAAATTTTGCAATTTATTCTTACGTTATGGTGATTTGATTTAAAAGCCGTCACAGTAATACACCAAGTAATTGTTACGAATTTAATATTGAACTGCAGTGCAAAACTAATACACTGTAAAATTTAATTCGAACAATTTGAAAACTCGTATTAGGGTGTCACTTGTTCACTTGATCTTTTGAAAATTGTTGTTTTGACAAAAAATGCACACCTTCGTCGCAGAAAACAAGCAACTAAAACCCCGGAACCAATTGCAAGGGTTAGTAAACAAAAACACATCCAAAACAAAATTTTTGGATTTCCTTTATGTTGTTCAACGCTACTGGTATTTTTTTCTAGAGATATTACCCTATCAAATCGGCCCACACGTATAAGGGCGCCAGTGAAGAAAAGATTAATTGCCGGAAGGGCCAAGAACCTTTCTTTCACAAATTTATTTTTGTGAAAAGCCTCGATGTTAAAACTAACTGTTATTCCAGCGGTAGCCAGAGTCTTAGGTTCTGGGGATTCTCCAAAATAAAACCCAGTCGAACAATCAATTAAAGTTTTAATAACAAAAATCAACAGTTGATCGTTGAGATCAAATAATTTTACAACACCAACCCTTGCAAATTGGCAGGATTGGAAATCGACAGTATCACGCAGTGCGTACTTAGTACTATCGATCCGATTCTTTCGGATCCTCAAAACAACTGAAGCGGAGGCAATGCAGTTAACAAAGGTGATTAAAAATGACTTACCCGTTTGCACAAACGTAAGTTTACAGTAGTTGACTTCGACAGGTTGGACCCTTGAAAACTGCTTACTAATCCTTATGGATCTGAACCCCGCACAAATTGATGCACTACACACTACGCAAGACACTTGAAGAGCACTTCCAATCGAGATGGTACCAGCTGCCAGACGATCTCCTCCAGACGAAGGTGCACTTGAATGTTCTTCCTTGGAACCTCGGTGAAAACAAAGGAAAGATCGAGTGTACTGATGGCAAACACCCATCAATAGCCGTCGTGGTAAAATCCAAATAAAATTTACTACCGCGATCGTAACAGGAAAACTTGGTGTAAATAATTTACTATTACTGTGACGTAGATCGTAAACATGCTGCGCAAACACGAACAGGGTTTCGCAGCGATTTGCGCACGACGAGACAATCAGCTGTCAAATATGGCGCGTTAAACCAGATCAAAATTTTCACCATAGAATTCGTTTCCACTTTCCATATGGAAATGATCCGCCCACGCGATCGGAAACCAAAATGCGTCCAACGATTATTTACCCACTACCGTAGGTTGTGACACTCTCATCTAGCGACTGTTAAAAATTGTCTTCACAATTTTTCAAAACACGTCTTTCCTACTTGAAGACCCGCGCTAGACTTTTTACTTGGACTCGCCCGACGTTCTTATCTCTACTACGCCTGCGCTCGGGCTCCAGCGCACCGCATGTGGTGGTAATATCAAAATTTCTCAAGGTTCGACGATAAAAATCCTAAATATTCAATTTAAACTCAAATAATTTTTTTAAAATTATTGAATGCAAAATTATTAAAAATAATTTTAAATTTAGGAATAAGAATTTTGTCGAAAGCGTTAGATTTTCGTAACATCGAGTTTAGTAAAACAGTTACAAACTTTTTTTAGATAAAATTGTTTTCTGTATTGTATTATAAATAAGTAATAATATATTTAGTTTTAGTACTTACCATTGAAATTAAACCTTAAACTTATAATAATATTGCACATACATACATAAATTTAAAAATATATTTTATATTGCTAAAAACGACATTCAATCAATTTCCTAAAGAATGAACAACAAACAAAAAATAAATAACATGGTTAGAACTCCGGTATCTTGATTTGATTTAGAAAATATCTACAGGAACGAAAATTAAGTTATATTAATTTTGTCTTTCTTTTGAAACAAAAGCGGTATACGAAAAAAGTATTTTTAGTTCTATATATGAAATCCACTCAGAATAGATAAAGCGAGTTAAATAAAAAAAAATTGGGTTAACTCAACATACATATAAAACGAATTACTTAAAATCTTTAGCAGATTTGATAAAAGAAAATTTTATTCCTTTTGTTGGATTACTTGAATATTTTGATTGTTATGTTCATACTTAACATTCGCAAAGGAACAGGGTATGTTGATATAGGTATATGATTTCCTACCTGGTTATCTCTGCAGAACCTGCATGTGAGGCCACATTAAATAGAACATTATACGATTAGCTCACAGCTTTGAAAATTGCTATCAGGGTGTAAAGGTGTAATGTCATGGAGTTCAAGTACACAACTCCTACTTTCCAGGTAAAAATTCTTAATGGAACTGTATTGAAGTTATCACACCACTACTGCAAAGTAACTGCAAAAATTTAAAGGAGCGCAATCGATAGCCAGAAATTAATGATTACCTTGCTTTAGTATGTATGTGCTTCTAATATATAATTATGTATATTATTTTTTACAAATTATTTTAACCAATAAATAATTTAATACATTTTATGAATTAATTCCATTAAAATTCGTATTGTGTATTTAATACAAAGTTGTTTTGATCTTAAATTTACATTTCATTTAGTTTTTGTGTGTTTCGTTTTGTAATGCTGCCAAAAACAATACGGTACCGTAGTTATTCACTTTCCGAAAATAAAACAAATTAATTATTAACATTGTAGGTATTATTAGTGTAATAATTCATTATAATTTTACATAATTAAAAAATAAAAATATTAAATGGGAATTCTATTTTAGTTATTTAAATTTATTTTACATTAATGTGTGATATAATTATATTTAGATATTAATTTAAATCTTATATACAATTATCATTTACTAAATACGGTAATTTACATCAAATTAACAATAAAATTTAAATTTAAATTATTTAGATATTTACACAAGATAGTAACAGTGTATTGCACATAATGGAATTAATATTATTTTTTATAGTTCACAATAACAAAATAATTTTTCAAGTTACATAAGTATTTGAGATAAGTACAATGTACATTCTTAGATGTAAATAATATTTTTACAGATCATTTCTTATTTATTATTTAAACGTTTTCCTTGGAAATATTGATGAGGTTCACAAAATATTATTAACGCTGGAATGATTACTGAAACAAAATCGATTGTTAGTACATTTTATTCACATTAACATGAAATAACAGTTATCACATACATAATTGAAAATGGTAAACTGAATTAGCTCATTAACAGGAAATGTAAGCCACATCTGTTAATTTTTAAAAAATTTGTTTTAATAATTTATTATTACAGAAAAGTGTGGGGCTGTAAATTAATCAGTGCTATGTTTTAAGTTTAAATACAACTTTGAAGAGTATAATATTTGTTGATACACTTTCGAATTAATTTTGTAAAACCGCAAATATTTTCATTTTGTCATATAATTTCTTGAAAAGCAAATATTTGTAATTACACCTTGAAATCTGTGCTGTATATCTAATTTTACTTTGGTAAATACAAGTTTATAAAATTCAAAGCTCAGCTGTGTAATTTTCGCGAGAGCTTTATTGTACAAAAAGAAGATCTTGCTCAATGTTTTGGAATATAAGATTATATGCATGAAACAGCTTTAGTTCAGTGTATTATTTAAGGCTACCTTAAAGAATATCATCGAGAATTCATTCAAAAAAACTTGTAGGTTAAATACTTAAATTTTTATAATTCTTAAAACTTCCTCAGCACTTTTTAATTGTTTTTTCATCTGATTGGTATTATGTACATATGTGTCGAAATCAAATTAGATTTTCTGTTATTTTCAAACATTATTAAATTATTTATCATATTATTATCATAAAATTTATTCAAGCTAATATAATATTCTTATATTAATACATCGATTATAGAATCGTTAGATTGATACTCCTATAATAATACATACGAAAATAATTTTTTAATATTAACATAAAGATTAGCTAGTACTGTGTTTAGAATGAAATACAACATACATCAAGTAAGTACTACACCAAGTAAACTAAGTTCATTAAGTACATTTTTGACCAAAATGAGTTTTTAATAATTTTAAAATCAGTGTATCCAAACTCTATAATAACTCTATCTTCATACGGGGTTTTAAGTATATTCAGAGTTGTACAGTGTGAAAAATCACTAATTACTGATTTCTAGAAAACATCTTAGAGGTCAAACTTAGTAAGTACTTTTCCGAATTTTAAATTTAATCTAGAGATTTTAACAGGCGATCTTATTATATTTTGTACCAAAAAACCTGTTATGTATTTAATGTTAGGTAATTTATTTTCCAATAAAAGATTACAGTCAAACCTGGGTAAGCGAGAATTGGATAAGTGAGAAAACTCGACAATTGAGAGTAATTGCCACGTCCCATCCTTTTAACCCTCGAAAACCTCTATAAGTGAGAAACAGAAACCTCTATATGAGATAGTCGGTTTTTACGCCTAAATCTCTATAACTGACAATGAGACTGCTACTATACACAGGTATACCTTGTATCTTATAAGCGAGAGTCGAGCAAAAAAACATTGTCTAACACACTACTACTGCTACTCCATAGCACTATAACCCGTTATGAGTTTTGGCTGTCTTGGGGTATCATAGCATTTAATACCTCAAAGATGTTGCTAGCACCTTGTAAGAGGACCACCGGCTTTACATGCCTTCCAAAGCATGAAAACGGCTATATAAAGTGAGCCTCTGTCCGGATTCGAACTGAACGTCTTACATTAGCAGTTGATCATGATAACAACCAAGCCAATGACCGGTTCTACAAACACCTACAGTAACAATAATTCAAGCGTATTTATATCGCATATCATTGTTTTTTATGCCGCATTCTTTTAGAACTGACAACTATGCGTCTTTATCGATCTATTAGCTGAACTTATAACAGTTGATAAAAATCAATTGCAAAGAAAGGTTTTTCACGTCTTTGAAATGTCAAAATAAAACATTTAAAAAAAAATTAAAATGAGAAATCTTCATAAGCAAAAAAATGTATTCCGGTCGTTTTACTTTTCGCTTATCTAGGTTTGACTGTATTAAAAAAATTGTAGTAGAGATAATTGATATATTTGCACTGAGTACTTAATGATGTCAATTATAGTATGAGAGGTAAAACTAACAATTTTCCCATTTATACCTAAACTAAAGAAAATAAGTGGGGGATATTTCACAGTGTTTAAAGAAAAATAACGGGTTTTTAAAAAAATCAGATCAATTCCCTGTAAAAGTAATATTTAATATAAAAAAACATCTTAAAACTCAATTATCTCCAAACTTACATTTTGTTACTTAGTGAGTTTAATTTAATAAATCTAATAAATATAATAAAAATCTAATCTGACGGTATTCAGTGAGTCAATGCAAACATAATTATAATTATAAAAAATTATGTAATTAATTATATATTCTGGAGTAGCTTCCCAAGCTGCTTCTTGAATATTTTTAGTTACTAAGGCAACTAGCAACTAGGCAAGATATTTTAGCAACTAAAGCAACTGATTACTCGCGGTAGAAAGCAACAAAAAAACATCAAAAGACCTCATAAGACAATTTCACCTATCAAAGCCACCCATTAATGGGTAAGATGCAGCAAAGAAAAAGCTAACATATTTTCCGCCTACTTAGCTGAAGATTTTAAACCTTTTTAAACAGAAGTTATCCACGAAGATGCTTCAATCAACGACTTTCTCGACGCTCCATTTCAATTAGAAATGCCAATTAGGAAAATCAAAAAGAGCGAACTTTTAACACACTTTGAAAGAGAACTAAATGTCAAAAAGTCTCTAAGAGCTGATCTGATAATTGCAAAAGTCCTAAAAAACTACCCGAAAATGGTATAAAACTTACTCGTATTACCCAGATTTACAATTCGATTCTGAGATTGAAATACTTTTCTTTGCAATGAAAAGCTGCTCAAATTATTTTAATCTCTAAACCGGGAAAACCTCCAAAGGAGCCCGGTTCATACAGACCTATCAGCTTGCTACCTATTCTATGTACGGTATTCCAAAAATTATCTTTGAGAAAACTGATGCCAATAGTAGAATTTAGCAAACAACATTCAACAATAAAACTGGTTTATGAAATTGCTACCAAAATCAGACAGGACCTGGAAACAAAAGTTATTGTACCGCTGTACTTATTGATACAATCCCAATATAACCAGGCCTTTGACAAAATTTGGAACACTGGTCTCTAGTGCAAAATTAAAAAAATACCTGCCGCGCATCTACTACGAAGTTCTCGAGTCGTACCTTACCAATAGGCATTTCTTCGTGAAATTCCAGGAATAAATTTTTTTGTTTTTGTCCGTCAAATTTTCTTTCGTCAAGAGTTCTTCAGAGCAGTGTTCTTGGTCAGATTCTCTACCTAATGTACACAGCCGACTTACAAACAACCAGAAATACAGTTGTGGTGACTTTTGCAGATAATACCGCAATGTTGGCTTCTCATCCCGATCCATCAACTGCATTCGTACTGTTAGAAATCTACCTTGCCAAGTTCAAAAATTGGTTTAAAAACTTGTTCCCTATAAGGCTTCATGGAAATTTATTACCTCAAAAAGAAGAAGTCAAATACATGGGTATGCACCTGGACAAAGAATTGACATGAATTAAGCACATCTGAAGCAAATGACTACAATTGAGTTACATTTTTAGGAAAATATTATTTGCTGCTACATCGTCACTCTCAATTATCACTCGAAAACAAAGTTCTGATATACAAAATTATCATAAAAGCCAATATGAACGTACGACATTCTACTCTGGAGAGCTGCAAGTAACTCCAATATAGCTAAAATTCAGCAATTCCAATGAAAGAGAAGAACTCTAAGAACCATTACCGATGGTCGTACCCAATTAAGTAATCCATCGTAACCTGGATATTCCCACCATCGAAGAATGCATCAAATCACACAGCTTCAGGTACAACTGTGATTGTGTTAAGAATTATCTCAACCCTCTTGCGGCGGACCTTCTGACTGCCCATGGATCCAGCAGGCTGAAACGTAGCGACCCAATGGACCTGCCCCATCGCTTCTGAACTTCCGGAAAACATCGAAGATCTGACATAGCATTCTCGGGTGTTAAATTATAAAGGAAGCGAGCCACCGAGTAAACTTCTTCTATGTCTTATTATTTCACCGTCACTGTCATATCTTTTACTTATTGTCATTATAGAAATTCTAATATAAGAGGAAGTCATTAAGACTGGCGAAATCTATTTTAGTTCTGCCAGATGGCGACACAATCAAAAAAACATACAAATTTCTAGGATCGTTTTCACTTTACTAAGATAGAATTCTTATAAATTGAAATAGCCATTTTAATAAGCGATAATCAACTTGACGCTTGATATATTTTAAAGCTTTCAATATTGAATACTTTCGAAACTACGAGCTTGTAAATAATCAAAATTTAAAAAAAAATTCACAGAAATTAACCAAACTAACTAGATTTGAGCTTCACTCTATTTCAAATTTTATTTGAAAATTTCAGATGAATCGCACGTCCCGAATAGCTAAAATCAATCTTTTCGTAATCTAAATATTTACAATAAGTTTATTTGTAAACCAAATTTTTGAATTCCTAAAAGTAGCTGTTATTTAAGTTGTAGGAAACAACCGTGAGATGACACTATTTACGTATACATCATCGACGTACGTACGTACCTAGTAATTTTATAACGTATGTCGAATACGACCTGTCATCTGTCGATTTCGTAACCTATAACTTTGTCTTTCAAAGAATCAATTTTGTAAAATGTATGTGTTGTGTAATTAATAATTAATTGTAATAATTTATGTAATTAATTTGTGTGTTGACAATCAAAATGCAAGAACCGAGATGAAGTGAAATTTTCTCTTGTTTTACATAAGTAGAAGTATGGATAACAATGTTTGTTTACAATTTATCTCCGACTTTTGTACATACATTATAGTTTAAATAGAAACACTAATTAAATATATGTAGTAAGTATAATACTTTTGTTTTTGAAGTTACACGTTTTAAATTCTTTGTGTTTTCACAGCTATTTCGATAACCCAGAAGATGTCAAACGGAGCGATTTGTACACAAAATTAACTAAGAAAATCTTAAAGTTGATCAAAAAATTGTCAAGTAATTAGTAAAATAATTGCTGACCCACTAAAAGTGCAGTGTTTTCGACTTTCGTGTCAAGTGAATAACCATGTTTGTAATGTTCTTCAAAATTCTTTTGTTTTATATTATCACAAAATTTTATTTTTAGTAAGTCGTTGTATCTGTGTTTGGATATTTATTAAAACAGTAGTATATTGTCATGTTTATATTGAACTGTCCAGTAAGGCAACCTCCATTAATTACATGAGGTGTTTTAAGGGAATCAATAATTTTTGCAGTAAATTTGTTATAATAATGTAATTCTCTGAATTGCAAAGTTGATGTGAGATTTTAATTGACCCCCTCCCCCTTAAAGTAGTTGCATCATTTTCATTTGATAGTATTTTCAAGAATTAATAGGAGTTATCACTAAATTCGATACCATGCAACATCCCTATTCACAAATTTCAAATCCGATTATTTCGGAAGGTACACGGTCAATCTTTTCAAATTTGTTTTACAATTATAATAAATCATTAACTTTATATTTTGTAATTTTCATATATTTAAGCAAAAAGCAAGTTGGAGACCAAGCTATTTTTCTTCCGTAGGCGCCTTTGTGACGCCGTGTAGTTGCACTTTTTATAATCAGCATAGTAGTAGTATAATACTTTTGCTTTATGAAGTTACACGTTTTAAATTCTTTGTGTTTTCACAGCTATTTCAATACCCCAGAACCATCGATTTGTGAACTCATGGAGAAAATGTCAAATCGAGCGATTTGTACACAAAATTAACTAAGAAAATCTTAAAGTTGATCAAAAAATCGTCAAGTAATTAGTAAAATAATTGCTGTAATGTTTTTCATAATTCTTTTGTTTTATATTATCACAAAATTTTATTTTCATTATTCTCGACTAAGATGATTGAATGGTTTTGGAACCATTCGACAAAGTTCTCTGAAAGAAGAATCCAAAATTTTTTCCAAAATTTTCGAAATTAAAATTTATTTCCTTTCTACTGATCGTGCCCTCCACGCAATTCGAAAAGCTCGTCAGAGTTTTGTCCAAAAATGCGCTCCTTCACCTCCAAATTTGACGATTTCAATTTTTTTTCAGTTTTAAATCAAATAAATATCTATATAAAAACGGTTTCTAAATTAATAGGTTAATTATTTATACAAATTATATATACCTGTATGTTATACATTTATGTATATTACATGTACAATGGAATAAAATTTTATAACACAAGCAAATTAATGCTAATCAATAATGATCAAGTAAATTTTTTGGTTATGAACACAAAAAGTTATGAAATGACAGTTTATTATTAGCAAATATTGGTATATCAACAGCGCCATCTTATCGCAATTTCTTTAAATTAGACGAGATCGACAAGTTCAGACAAGATTTAAACCACGAAATCACAAAATACAAATATTACGATATTACGTGAATTTGACGCACTGAGCACCATCTACAAAACCAAGAAAATTTTTGTCGAACCTCAGATAAGAAACAACTACTCCCACCACAATTTCTCCCGCCTTAAATAAAATTAATTGAATTTTATAAAATTCGAGAAAATTTTAATATTTAAATTTTTTTAAATCTTTATATTTCATAATAAATTGCATATAAAGGGTCTACCAATCAGGGGGTTTTTTTTAAATTTGGTTGAAATAGGTCAAGTAGGCAGTTCTGTTATTCAGTTTTTTATCATATGTATAATAAAAGGTCAACATTTAATATAATGCCTTTGATTTCGCTCGAAAATCGTGTTAAGATAATTCAAATCCATTATGAAAATGGTCGATCCGTGAAGACTACATTTCGCAAAATTCGCGATATTTTTATTTGTAACGATCGTCCATCTGAGACTACAATTGCGAATTTAGTGCGAAAATTTGAGTCCACCGGTTCAGTAGTAAACGTAAGCACAAAAATATGTGCTCGTCCATGTCGTTCAATCGAAAATATTGCTGCAGTACGTGAAAGTGTCACAGAGGACCCAAATTTATCGGTTTCACGACGTTCTCAACAATTAGGCCTGTCCACAATGACCACATGGCGAATTTTACGGAAGGATTTAGCTCTAAAGCCTTATAAGATACAACTGGTACAAGAATTAAAGCCAGCAGATCATTCTCAACGTCTTAGATTTGCTGATTGGATCATTGAACGTGGTGCTTGTTTTCAGAAAAATCATCTTTTCGGACGAAGCACATTTTCACTTAAACGGGTATGTTAACAAGCAAAATTGTCGAATTTGGGCTTCTGAAAATCCAAAAGCAGTTGTTGAACAACCACTACATCCATCTCGTGTCACTGTATGGTGTGGTTTATGGGTAGGGGCATCATTGGTCCCTATTTTTTCGAAAATGAGGCTGGTGCTTTCGTTACTGTCAATGGAGTTCGCTATAGGGATATGGTAACCAATTTTTTATGGCCTATTTTGGATGATATGGGTGTGGAAGACTTGTGGTTTCAACAGGATGGAGCTACGTGCCATACAGCGCGAGAAACAATCCAACTATTGAAAACTAAATTTAACGGGCGTTTAATTTCGCGAAAAGGTGACGTCAACTGGCCAGCAAGATCCTGTGATTTAACGCCATTGGACTTCTTTTTGTGGGGCTATGTGAAAGATAATGTTTACGCGAATAATCCACAAACAATTTCAGAACTAAAAACAAATATCGAAGCCGTCATCCGAGAAATAAGTTCGCAATTATGCAAAAATGTATTCGAAAATTTTGTTAAAAGAATCGACGTCTGCAAACGTAGTCGTGGAGGACATTTACCGGATATTGTTTTCCATTCATAAATGTTCAAGCCCCTACAACATATTTCAGTAGAGAATTAGAAAATTTTCATACAAAATATGTGTTTCTTTTAAAATTTAAAAACAAACCCCTGATTGGTAGACCCTTTATTACATTTAAAAAAATAATTTCTATATAAAAATTAATTTGATTAGCAAAAAACAGCATTATTTTGGGTTATAAATAAATATTTTTTAATTACTCTACTACTGCGGAAATCTATTAAAACATTATTATATCACAATACATAACTGAAAGTTTTCATATCAAAATATTTTAAAAGTATTTTCCCAAACAAACAAAACAAGAACAAGTTTATAATAGAAAGCTTAAAATTTTTAAAACTGAACAATTATTATGTAGTGGTATCAGTGGTAATATAAGTATAATCAATTTGGCATCTCGACATTCTTTAGGTCTTTTTAAATTTTATTGTCAAATTAATAATTATGATAAAGGAATGTTATTTAATTACTCTCCTACTGCTTAAATTAATTAAAACTGATATCACCACATAGGTTAAAGTTTTCACATTAAAATGTTTAAAAAATTTGAAATAAAAAACTTTGAATTATGTAGTAAAATGAAAATTAAACTGAAGTAAACTTTGTGTTTATACATTTTTTAACTTTTTCTAATTTCCTACTCGAATTAATATACATAGTTATGTGCCTGTGAAAATAATATGTCACCAATATCTCTTCAAGAAAAATTTGAAGCCTAAGAGGTTAACAGACAAAAATGTTTAATTGGCATCACAAAATGGTGCGAAATAGTTCAAAATTTTTACCAAGTCATTGCAATCGCAATTTTTTTATATTGGTAATATCGTTGATTGTTGTTACAATAATTAAAAAAATTTGTAGTTTAAATATTTTAAACCTTAGAAACGAGAAAATTTGTATTTGCTTATTCAAAATTGAAAACCTAAATTAAAAGTTGATAACAACTTTTAGATTGGAGAACTGAAAACGAAACTTGGTAAGTTATGGGAAAAGCTAGTTTAAATAATTGATAGAAAAAGAAATAGAGAATATTATATGTATTTACTTTTGGGTATTAAGAGTGTAAAACAGTATCTACATAGTATTACATCGTCATTCTTACAATTTTATTGTTCTCAATATTTAGTTTGTTACTTTTTACTGTTAAACTAATAGTAAAATTTTCGGCGAGAGTCGATTAACCCTGATTACAATGTTCAACATTCTTTTTGTAAATTATGAAAGATAACAATGTCAGAGACCAGCAGTATAGCGCGAAGCATACACGGGTCGACTGCGAAGCGTAAGCTCGTGGTTCGAACCCTGTTCGCGTTAGATGTAGATAGATGTCCACATTAATCGACTAATATATAAGTTGAAGAAGCTTGGAATCGGTGACAATTTGGTCAAGTGGTTTGCATCCTATCTATCAAATCGTCAGCAAAGGGTATTGATTGGCAACGTTAGTTCACATGAAATCACAGTGAAATCTGGAATTCCTCAAGGTTCCCATCTTGGACCGTTGTTGTTCACTTTGTACATCAACGACATTAAATCGGTATTTAAGGACTGTCAATTTTTATTGTTTGCTGATGACCTCAAGATTTTCAAGGCTGTGAAATCCGCACAAGATTGCAACCTTATATCCGATGAACTCCGCTCCTTTGAATCATGGTGCAGTACCAACTTTTTGAATTTGAATATTTCCAAATGCAAATTTCTACGATTTTCAAAGACAACTCATCCAGCAGAGCACACCTATAGCCTCCAAGGAAGTGAAATTGAAACCGTTTCATGCTTTAAAGATTTAGGAGTTATTATGGAATCCAATTTCAGGTTCACATCTCATATCAATAGCATAATTAACAAGAGCAACAGCATGTTGGGTTTTATCTTAAGGAATGCTCAAGAATTTTCAAGTCTAAGAGTTCTAATCTTGTTGTTTGCCGCATACGTCAGATCACATTTGGAATACTGTTCTATCGTTTGGCATCCCTATCATTCGACTTCTATAGCCCGAATTGAAAAAATCCAGCGTAAATTTGTGAAGTTCTTATGTTTCAAGTTTGGCATCAGCTTTGACACAGATTACAATCTTCTGCTGGGATACCTGGGATTATCAACCTTGGACAATAGAAGAAAGTATCTTGACCTTTGCTTCTTTTTTAAAATTTGCAATGGCTTGATAGATAGCCCAGCTTTGTTATCCAAAGTTAACTTCTGGACTCATCGTCACTCTGTTCGAAATCCGCACTTGTTCCGGTCGGACTTTCATCGAACTGACTATGGATTTAATTCACCAGTTGCAAGACTACAGAACCTCGCTAATAAAAATCAACTTGATTTTTGTTAGCTCTTTGGCGAAATTTAAATCGCAACTAAGGCTAGTGTTTACACCCTAGTTTGTTTTACATATTGTTGTTTTCTTTTGTTTGGATTTTGTTAATCTTTGTACACCTATCCCCCGATTTACACGGTACTTGTTTTACACGTTTTCGCTTTTACACGGTTTTCCAAATAAGTTTTTTTTTGTTTTTATCGCACTCTACTAAATGCTACTGTGTTTGAACACGTGCGCTGTGTACACATCTCACGGGGAATCCCGAGCTTATGTGCTGACTTGCTGCACATGCACACTGTGTCTGTATTTATTCGCATAAAATTAAAGTTTTATCTACGGAAAATTGTATTTGAGTGAAAGTTTCACAGTTTCAGAAAGATTTAATTTTCCATATTCGTAAATTACAAGTGAGTGCATAATTTAGATTATTATAAATTAACATAAATTAAAAAAAAATTATAGGCTTATGCATTTTCTGCAAGCTTTTCGATTTACACGGTTTTCTCAGGAACGTATCTACCGTGTAAATCGGGGATAGGTGTATTATGTATAGGTAAAGGATAATTCCGTTAAATAAATATTATTATTATTATTATTATAATAGAAACACTGCTGCGATCAAAAACTCTAATATCGATCTGTGGACTATGGGAAGGCAACGAAACCACCCCATGAATTATAATACTCCCGGTAAATTCATCTTGGCTTCGGCCAAGTTGAATCACCAACGTCCGAGAGACCGGATATGGCACTGAAAGAAGAAGAAAATGCCAGATACACAAAAAAATGTTCCATCTTTTAAAAAATTTGAATTATTTGCATCGATAGCATTTTGTAAATATCTGATAACTATGTGTTCCAAAATTTACAAGTCAACGTGTATTTATATGTGGCATCAGAATTAACAAATGTGAATTTAATTTAACTTTCATTTGATGGTCCATAATTGAGAGGAGATACATTTTTAAATTCCGGTAAGTTATTGAGATTAAGGACCGATTGTGCCAACCTCATTTAGAATTTAACAGACATTTAGCTTAATTGGGATTTTAAAATGGCATTAAATACATAAATTCATTGATTTCATTTTACTTAATGATAATGTTGGTAACGCCAATTCACCGTACTAAACATTTTTAACGCTAATTTCAAATCTCAATTATTATACAATATATAAAGCTACTTGCCATCACTCACTCATCATCGAAATTCACATCCTAAACCGCTAGAAATTTTGGGTGCACCCATAATTGATTTCAAAGAGTCAGAAAAATTCCAAAACTTAAAAAGGGCCCTTACAAGGAAATTTGATCAATTTCAAAAGGCATGCGGCACATTATTTAATTATAACGTAGTAGATTTGAGGCGCTGCAAATATAAAACGTACAGCTGCCACAAAAACTATTCATTTTTAAATTTTGTCAGCTTCAATTAAAATTTTTAAATAGGTAATAACAATTTGCGTCAATTTTTATACATTTGTAGATACATTTTAAGAAAAAGAAATTGCGTAATTATTGACAAAGTGACGATGCAGATATTTGCAAGTTGATATCATTTTTGCACAAAACCAGTAAAATTAATTTTGGTAGTTTTCTGAATATGATAAAATATTGAAAATTTATAACAAAAACCTATAGTTCAGTCATTTGGTGTTCAAAAGGAGTTACCTGGAAAGTTTTCCGGAAGTTTCAAAATTTGTATTTTTATAGATTTCGACGTGCTCTTTTCGAATTTTACTTTGCCACCTCGTATTGTTGCCGCTCGAGCCGCCATATTGGAAAAATGGCGGCCAAAAACAGTTTTTGACAATATCTCCTTTTCCATTCATTTTATGATGAAAATAGCTATTAATAAATTAAACTAGAGAAAATTCCTATAATTTTTGTCCTGACCTTTTTTTTGTAAAATGAATAGTTTTAGCGTACGAACGCCTCAAAGTCGACTCCTACACACCTTTTTGGCAAAAAACTCATTTTCACGCCACCGATGAGGTAGAGTAAATGGCGCGTTTTTTTTGGTGGTATCCCCAGTAGGCCTAATCCACGTGTAATGCAATATTACAAAATTTAGCGCATTCTCATTCGCTTCCCTATCCTTGATGGACCAGGTTTTGCAAGTTCATCGTCTTCAGTACCGGACAAAACGCCACAGATAAAATTTTTTTCTACGTTATTTATTTTATTCCCGCCTTTCTACATTCACAGGCTCTCCGACATCCTTTTTTACATTTGCAAGAAATAAGCCTTAACAAGGTTTTCGAAGCTAGGGGCTCGAGTGTGGTGACAAGAATTAGCCCATTCTTGCTTTTTTTTTCCATCCCCATCCAGGTTTTGCGAGTTCATTGTCTTTAGTACCAGTCGAAAATAATTTAAGTGCTAACCTTTTTTTTGTAAAATGAATAGTTTTTGCGTACGAGCGCCGTAAAGCAATATTTCAAAAATCATCGGTGGGTATTTTTATACCCTAAAATTCAAACGGAATGACAGAGTAAAAGCACTTGGCATTATGAATGCAGGCATCCGTATAGAAGACGACATTATCCCCATTAATCCTTTGTTAATTTTTCAAAGAATGTGCATTGCTAAAGAATCTGATAAAAAACTTGAAAAGTTTCTTATGTACGAACTTGCTCCGTTTCCGTTATCTATTTTCAATGACGAAGGCATGCGCAAGAGCGTTAAATCTTCTATGTATAAGGCATTTGAACAGTATTCTGGAGATATAAATTTTGGAGACGCTATATATGTCATCGACGGAGGATACTTATTGCACCGAGTCGTTTGAATTCTCGGTGAATCGTTTTCATCCATTTGCAATAACTACGTCACATTCGTTCAATCAAACTATACATCCAATGCCATCATCGTATTTGATGGATATCCGGAAGATGTGGCAGACTGTAGTACCAAACATGCGGAGCGATCCCGACGATCACGAAAACATTCTTTGGTAGACATACTGTTTCATGAGACAATGATCCCAACTGTGTCACAACATAAATTCCTGGGCAATAATGCCAACAAAAACCGCCTCATTGGAATGTTAAAGACAAAATTTGAAGCTGCGAACTTCTGGTCAAGCAAGCCATTGAAGATGCGGATACGCTAATAATCAATACGGCAATCAGCATTTCGTCTACATTTGATTCCGTAATAGTTGTCAGCGAAGATGTAGATTTTCTTATTCTTTTGACGGCTCTATCTACGCGTTTAAACATATATATTCTCAAACCAAGAAAACCCACAAAACCCAGATTTAAACAAGTTTGTCTAGGTATTCAAAAACTAAAATGTTGACCCACAGATCATTGCTGAAGCTGGAGAACGATTCCTCCTTGCATTATACGGTTGTAGTAGCGCAAAAAGTATTATATCATAAACAACTATAGATATACATGCTTTACAAAATCAGCATATAAAAATAAATTTAATATTGCATCGTTACCACCAACAGAAGCAGCAGCACGACAACATTCGTTTCGAACCTGTCACCAGGTTCAGCAGTGGTATGGAATTGAACAAAATGCAGAGCGATGGGGATAGAAAAAGATATTTTACATTAGATATTAAACATATTTAAACTGTTTGGATATTCATTCTATTCGAAATACAAAGAAATGAAATTGTACTATATAAATGACATTTGTAGCTGTTCAAAATTTACAAAATGGTGGATAAATAAGAACTCTGTATTCGAGGAAGAATTTTTAATGTTCATCTTAGATACTGCTCTGACTCGAACACTAGATATAATAAAATTTTAGGTTAGACTTAAATATTTTTCTGTGACTTTTTCGGTACTGAAGACGATGAACTTGCAAAACCTGGATCAAGGATAGGAAGCAAAGAATGGGCTAAAATTTTGTAATATTGGCATTACACGTGGATTAAAGGGCTACTGGGGATAACCACAAAAACGCGATTTACTCTACCTCATCGGTGGCGTGGAAATGAGATTTTGCAAAAGGTTGGTAGGAAATCGATTTGAGGTTGCGCTAAAACTATTGCATTTTACAAGAAGGTTAGGACAAAATTAAGGAATTTTCTCTAGTTTAATTTATTATATAGCTATTTTTCATCATAAAATGAATTTTGAAAAGGAAATTGCAAAAATGTTTTTGGCCCATTTTTCCAATATGGCAGGCTCACAAATGAAATGGCAAAGTGAAAATTCGAAAAGAGGGCCCTCGAAATCTAGAAAGATACAATTGCAAACTCCCGGAAAACTTTCCGGGAAAACTACCAAATGATAATACTTTACTAAATTGAAGTTTTTGAAGATTCATAATCGTATTATTATGCGTCAAGATTGTAGAACTTCAATAATTGTTTTAGCATTTTTAGGTAAAAGCTCGCCTTGGAATCTTTTTTTACTATTCTAAATTTCTGCCAGAATAAAAAACATAAACATTTTTCGAGTTCAAAATAAATTCCAATTAAAATTTAACAAGGCAAATATACATAAAAACCATATTTTAAATCTGTTTTGGATATTCATTCCTATTCGAAATACAAAGAAATGAAATTGTACTATATAATTTTATGACATTTGTAGCTGTTCCAAAATTTAAAAAAAATGGTGGATAAATAAGAACTCTGTATTCGACGGAAGAATTTTTTAATTTTCTATCTTAGATACTGCTCTGACTCGAACACTAGATATAATAAAATTTTATAAACCATTAGAAGTTATGTATAGAATTTTAATTGTTCTTCTTTTTGAATTCTTTATTTTTTTTTTAATAGGTGTCAATTAAGACCACTTTTTGAAAATTACAAATTATTCAAGATTTTTAATTCGGTTTCTTTTTCGTCGAAAGTTACATTGACTGCTTTTAGAGAAACAAAACACATTTTAAAAAATGTTATAGAATTTTTGCGTTAGTTTAATCACCTTATTTAAATTTTTTTTTTAATTTTAAAGTTTCAAAAATAATCTTATTAAAATTTAGCAAAGCGGATATGCATGAAAATAGTTTTTTAATTTTGTATTGCGTATTAAGGCTTTCTTATTGGAGATACGTTAAAATAAAATAATACTAAATATTTTATGAAGTGTCCCTAAATACATTCGTAGTTTTGAAAATTTAAAATCGGTTGATAAATAAGAACTGTGCCGTCGACGAAAGAATATTTTAATGATCCACCTAGATATTGCTCTGACTTGGATACTATAATAACGTTTTATAATCTAATCTAGGTTACGGATAGAGATTTTAGTAGTCTATCTTTTTGGTAATAACTAAGGTAATAACTTTGAAATTCACAAATTTTTCAAGATTTTTAATTGAAATTCGGTATCTTTAATGTCGAAAGTTACAGAGGTAATTTTAGAAAAATCAAATACAAGTATGTAGGTCATCAAAAAATATTACTTAATAAAAAAATTTAAATTTTTAAACCTTTGAAGAAAATTAATTTCAATTAAAAAAAAGCAAAGATATCTAAAAGTTTCTCTTCGGCGTGAGGCATACGTAGTCGCTTTGAAGTAGAATATTTGTCAGTAAATATGAACGCTAAGGCACTCAGAATGATTTTCAAAATTTTGACAAAAATGCGTGCTTTCCGTTAAGTATTCTAAAATGTGATAGCGGTATCAGATAGCATTGCGAGAGGCACAAATTTTTTTTGTATTACACTTTGAGTTACAAAACGTTTAATAACAGCGCAATTTAATACAAACCACAGATGTAAAAATATTTTTAATTCCTGAAAGTTTAAAAAAAGGCTTTTTTCTTAAGAAATCTATAAAGAATTTTTGTAGGAATTTAAGGAAATAAACAATTGCCAATTCGTTGAATGAATTCTGCAAAATGTCGCTGCGTTGTCGAGAATCTTTATCATTGCGTTTGGTAGCAGAGAAGTACAGCAAATATTGCATTATTGAAAAGTTAATTACACGACACATCAACGTCATACAAGTGTTCTCCAATACTACATCACGTTCTGCTACTATGGAGAAATTTTATTAAAATGCAACCACCTAATACAAAAACAAAAGTCTGTCTCAAATAAAGAGATATGTCTAGAGAAAACCCGCGGCCTTAGGCCGCGAGTTGCACTAGTTTAATCTAAATGTCATTTAAATTATTAATGTTCAATTTCTTCACTCATAGTTATCTTCAAGTTAATAGCACAACATAGAAGTTAAAAATAAATAGGTAATGTATGTACGAATGTGTAGCTGTCATTCTTTAATGCATATAGCTAAACTTACATTGTTACAATAATTTTGCAATAATTCAAGCAATGTACGAAAACGACCTATTTTAATATTATAATAATCAAGTTAGCTTATGTTTACATTTTCATTCGAGTTAAAAATTAAATTCAATCTACATAATATATTCAAGTTTATGTAATTTATTCTAATTTTTTTGTTTAACTTTCAAGCAGTTTAGCTCATTTTTGCGCCCCACAATGATTGCGCCTAGAGCAAATAATATTTTTCTTAAGTAAATTAACCTTGTTAAATATAATTTAATTATAAAAATAATAATAATTATCCAGTGATATAATAATTTTGTTAATAAATCCCCCGATTTGTTATTTCAAGCTATCATTTCCACAACTTATTATGCCTGTATAAACTTATGGTAATCTTGCCTTGACTTTCTAGAAAATAAACCAATCACGAGTGGGGTCAAATTTTTTTACAATATTTGTTAGAATAAACATAACTGAAGTAACTAGAGAGACTTACAAATTAAAAATAAACATTTCAACCTCAATTGTTAGTTATCAATTTTTGGATTTTTGAAACAAATTGAAACAAATATAAATCAGAGTTTGGTACTTATGTTAATGTTTCAACAAACTTTTGAACAATGGCTAGCTTTGTTAGGTTTGTTAGGTATGTACCTACTAGATATCTCTTATAGATAGTATTTATAAAATGTTGTGCACTTTACATACATTGAAATATTATATTGTTGTACATTTAAATTTAATTACTTAAATTTAAATAGTTTAGTTTTAAACATATCAAATTAAAATTGTGATTTTGTGTTGCACTATAACACATCTTATAGAGGGTGTTTCTAAAAATATGTAACTGTTTATGAAAAGTGCGGTTAATTTTTCAGAGAAAACTCGTTAGTGAAACTTGAACAAAACTTGAAACTTATACATACTATGTCGCAAATGGCATACGTTTCTAAGTATTTCTCAGTTGAATTGTTAACAAACAAACGTCGTAATCCTTCTCTGCTTTCTTATGCGTATTTTCATATACACAATAAACTTAATATTTAATGTAGGCTCCGAACCACAGAAAGTTCAACGCACTTGGTTTTGAGGAGGGTAAAAAAATGATTTTATTGGCGTATTATAAAATCATAAAATTATAGAAAAATGAGGAGATTTCTTCTAAACCTATGAGGGAACAAACAAACAAATAAATACATAAACGATCACACCCTAAACGCATATCTGCTTTGTTAATAACTATAATATAATATTTAGGAATGAGTACTTTAACTTGCATAATTTATGTTTTAAAAATATATAAAATCAATCTTAGCATTTAATTAATATCACAAGCCATAGA
The DNA here is from genome assembly GCA_036346125.1 of Lycocerus yunnanus. NCBI lineage: Eukaryota > Metazoa > Arthropoda > Insecta > Coleoptera > Cantharidae > Lycocerus > Lycocerus yunnanus. The sequence goes on from JARFIX010000008.1 coordinate 4,933,371, forward strand.
ATTATGGAATTGGTTGATTTAATCATTCTTTGCCATTTTTGTTTTGGTCGGTTTTTCAATTTAATAATTATGTATTCGATTCGATAATCAAAGAAGTTGGTGAACATTCCCACAGCTGGTATATTTTTTTCCCCCGATCATTTTTGCTCCAGTTGGCGACCCACTTATCAAGATTTGCAAAAACGACTTTGCCGACATTATATACCATCTGTTGTCAGATAGACCGTTGGTGGACGGATTAGCAAATTTAGTAGTTTATTTTTTAGATCCCTCATTAGAGCTCTCAGAAAGCGCCAAACAGGTAATCGATAATTTTTTCGGTTTCACCGATTGTTTTAGATCATACTACGTCCCAGGAAGCCGACTCTGGCGGATAGTTCAAACTACGCTGTTGGAGCCACCCTGTTATTTAAAGAAACGTTTGCCTCCTGTACCAACTAAGGGTGGGTCAATCGGTGCGATTGAATTTTTTATCAAAATTATTTGTTTGCGGTATTTTTTTATTCTTGTTCTGTGCAAAATTGGCACAGCACTGCTAAATTTGTTGGATTCGATTCCACCAATAACGGAAGCGACAGAGCAGTCAATTTGCCGCATCTTCGCTTATTGTTAAATTTAAGTATTTTCTTTGAACGCCTTTAGCGCAAATCTTTTGTTTGGGGCTGCGGCCTGTATTAGCTGTGTGAAAATTCTGGTTTTGTGCTCTACCACCATTAACTTAAAATTTTTTCCTTTAATACTTCGTTTTGGTAATAGAGCGTTATTTAATTATATTTTTTTGCGTTTTATTACCGGACTGGCGCCCGATTCTTTTTCTATTTTCAGTTTGTGCCATATAAGCATAATTGAGCCATCGTCGCAGGTAAGGTGCCACTACAGTTTGCTAAAAACTTACGAATCGCGAACGCGCAATCCAAGCATCTCGGAGCTGTGTATGAAAAATACTTAGCTAGCTTCTCACCAAAACATCGAGAGCAAGAGGCAGTGTAAGCGGTTAAACTCGCAAATAGCGCTACATAATTTTCATAGGTTGTTACTTACTAATCAATAAAGTTAATAAGTTATAACAAAAGAAGCACACATGTTAAAAACACAACTGAAACAAAATTGCAAACTGAATATGTTTTGAGATGCAGATCTTCAACTTCCTTCTAGTTCCTACTATAAAGATGCAATCAGAATCTTCACAGATTACCTTATTTACTTTGCTTATGGCTCAGTCGGGAGTCTGCGTTGCACAATGCTACTACAATGTGTTATCAAGTAATATTTTTGTAATACAACTGCTAAAGATAAACGGACCTACGCGAAAATAGTCCAGGTTTGTAAATAAATCTTGACTTAATTTGCAAAAATGTAATCCTTTCCAAAATCTTAATAAATAAAAATCCAGAAAGCTGCTGCTACAGCGTGTCATTTTTTGATTTGTTTTGGTTGGTTATCATAAAATTGACTCGTTGTAGAAGCAGCAGGAGCAATTTCCTGGCGTGAGACAAGAAATCCAATCATCACCATCATCTTACTTCTACTCCTATAGCATGTAATTTTTTTATTAAAAGAAAACTTCACTTAATTGGTGTAGCAAAAACTAAACTCTGAAATGGGAGTATTTCGAGCAACCACAGATATGAGAGAAGAGATGGTTTCAAAAAAATATAGATGAAATAAAGAAAGTAAAAGACGAAATGGAGGTAAGCAGAAAGAAATTGAGCAGAAAGAAGAAATTTGGACAAGCAAGCAATATTGTATAACACAATACAATTGTATAGAGTGTAACCTCGGGATAACGAATTTAATTTTTTTTTCGCTACAAAAGTTATAGTTAAGATTATTTATTTTATTATGGGCGTTGTCACTGTACAATCAATTCAGATAATATGCGATTTGTGAGGTTACGCTTTAGTGTTGTGTTTATATAATTTAATTTTAAGAAAATTAATTTTATTACGAACATAACAGTTAAAATTATTAATTTATTAAAAATTTTGCTACGCAATATTATACAACTTTTTTATTTAGATAAATAAGAACATTATATCGTATGAATTATGAAATATTATCCGATAACGTTAGATTTCAGAAAATCTTTGCCAAATACCCGAAAACGGTGTTTACCTACGTAGGAAAATATAAGGTTTTTGCATTTCTTGCACTTTTTCGTCGTCGTTGAAGAAAACGTTAATATCAATCAAGTATTAGCAAATGATCTTATTAATTGTAAATAGCTATTTCTATGTTTTCACTTGACAAATTAAAATTCCAACCTCATATTACAAATGAGCATAACCTGCAGTTTTAATAGTTATCTCGCAGTTCAACCTCGGTAACACTTTAATTGCTAGATAACCCAAAAGTAAAGTTTTATCTTCGAGTTATCTGAAGGTTATAGTTAACCTCGAGTGGAAAATTTGACATAATCGGAGAATAATTCAAAACCAATGGTTAAAAAAACATGAAGAAAACAAAATTTTTTATATATCCTCAGGTTATCTCGAAGTAACCTCAAGTTAGCTATAACCTCAAGATAACCATGAGTGAAGAAATCGAGGATTAGTAGTAAAGAAGATATAGTCAATAATTCTAGTGTAAATTTTAATTGCATAATTTATATTGCTTACCATACACAGAAAAACTTCTCATTTAATATCATCCACTACTTTTCCATTTACATTTTATAAAAATAAAAAAAAATTTAATTGGAAAGCCTATTATAATAATGATAAAAATATACCTATTTTGAATTAATGAGTCTCCTTAGGTACACCAAGAATTAAATATTATATAATTGAAATCAAAGATATCGTTTTAAAAATAATCTGTAACAATATTTATCGGACAACTGAAAAACAGAATTTTGCGTATAACTCAAAAACAAAAAAAAATAGCGAATTTCGGATTATGCCGTTGAGTTTTTCTCAAAAAAAAAAGATTAACCTTCTATTAATCTAATGAAAATGATTGCATTGCATAAAGTAATCTAACCAATGTATAAGGTTTAAACATTCAAAATTGATTTGGTGAGCAATGCTTGTATCAAGTTTAGTTACCTCTATGCTGTTGTCATTCCTGACTACTTTATAAATTTGTGGAACAATACAAACGTGATGCTTTAACCCACATTACTCTGAACATCCGTTTCTCTAGCAGTATTCTACGATGGGGATATAGCATCAATCTCTTTTAATTACCTACTGCCTGTATGTTTATTGAAAAAACATTGCATTATATAAAAAAATATGCGTTTGCTTGTTTTAAAAAATTAAAATCGAGTAATAAAATGAAATGTTCATTAATGTTCATGCCTACGTATTTATTTTTTATGCGGCAAGTGTATAGATATTTTACTATTTGAGCGTATATTGAAAAAACGCTTTGTATCAACAAAGTTTGATTAAAAATTAGATTGATTAGGAACATATTAATCACTTTGTGAATTTGTAGAAGTAAATTTGAAATACTATAAAACAGTTTGCTTAATTAAATTTAAAGTTAATTTATTGATAAATTGATTTAAATTTCAGCCAAGTTAAAATGAGAAATATCTAACTGCTTTATTCAAGTTAAAACAGCAAGATGTGTAAAGAAACTAATTTAAAATTTAAATCCATTTTTTAACTTATTCTTTCCTAGACTGAACGTGTAAAGCACTTCAAGTCTTCTTGTTGAAATCGATTGAATTAAACGAATTCAATTACAGACCTAAAAATCCAAGCAATTTAACGTTAAATTCAATCTTTTGTAAGTAGTAAAATAACAAAATAATTATTTTACTTTGTATTTCGCACTTATACAATAAACTACTGTAAATTTACCTGAAATTAATTTATATATTTGATATTGTTCATGTTCGCACGATAGTTGTATTGTTCGCGCGCTGTTCTTAAAAACAAAATATTTTTAAAAAGTTTAATACATTTTAACCACTAATATTCACAGTTATTAAATTTAAAGACGTAGTGTCAAAAATAATTTTAAAATGTGTTCCACATTGGTTTTAGTTCTAATTAATATTTACACTCAATAATTAAAACGTTTAACAAGTTCCTTGTTCCGAATGTCAACTGTAATTCAACACTAAGGTGTTATCACTAATATCACGTTATAACAATAACTTTTGTAAGTGTTCACTTTTGTGTTTAAATATTAACGCTTACTTAGTATTAAGTTTCCTTATTATGGTCCCACAAGAGCAACAAAAACACTAAGAAAGCAGGCCGATATGGGATACTCCAGTCGCAATTGCCCCCCATGTTGCATTGCAGCAGGATGTTCTCCTGAAACAAACATGAAAATGTAATTACAAAAATTGCACACAATAATACACAATATCATAATAATATGTTTTGGTAGGGTGTTTAACTACTGTTACTATAGACTTTCAAGATTGTTTCGAATTAAACTTAAAATATTCACCCTTTTTATTTTATTTTTAAGAATTTTCAGCATAATTATTATAATGTGAAATTATAACTGCCTATATGGAATTGTACAATTAAAAGTTAAAAATATTTTATAAGTATATGTATATTTTTATTTTATGTTAAATCATATCAAGTCCATTTTTGCAATTGTCACAAAAGTCACGGTCATAATATACGAGATTAAACTAAGAGTATATCGAGCTGATGCTTCAATGCTTAAGTATACAAGTATAAGATCGAGCAAAGTATCGACTATAAGTATCAGCATGAGCTTTTCTTCTAAGCCGGATTAATTAGAAAACATTAGTTTTTAAACACAAAGATATTCAATAAACGAACTGCACTTTTCAAATTTAAGAATTGACTACCGTCATTGGTTAATGCTCACAAGAAATAAAAAAGGAAAAGGTAGACTAGCTAGGGAAGACGTTTTCACTTTGAGAATTATTATATCTATGGTTTATAATTGAAAACCTAAAGGATACATAATAATGACAGCCGTTTGTTTATCATCTGACTTGCCTGTCAACTATTATAATATCAAAGAAATATTAATATTTCTCATGTCTTATGTCCACTATTAATTTGACACTTGAGAATCTGTCACATACACACACAGTCTTTACGATTTGTTTTTAAGGAATATTAACGAAAGTTCTATTTTAATAGTATATTATGCAATAAGTACGCAAAATTAGGTTTTAGCGGATAAGTCATTTATGTACGTATTGCACACAACGGTTTTTTGTATTAGCTCTGCGAAAAGCATTTCCTTGCATTAAAATATTAGATTAGCATTAAACGTTACAATTAGTCCGCTAAAACTTTATTTTGAGAAATTATAACGTTAAGTACTATAAGACGCTAAAATAACACTTTTTTGGACTTTTGTTTTAATTAACCTTCTCATGAGATTGTAGCATGACAAAATATACTACTTACAGTGTATTTAATTTGTAACTAGTGAATTTCGGTAGTAAAAGTTGAAATACTTAATGTATTACTTTTCTTAAGTACCTAACGTTGTATTTGAAAACAAAGCTGGTGATTTCCAAGCCTTATGGTTACTATCAATCTTCACTACATGAATTTCAAATGAAACAGTAAAGGAACATCAAATCAATTAATTATATCAAGAATAAGTTCTTTTGCTTTCAAATAGGTGAGGGAGTTATTAAAATTTCGAATGAAATTTCTAAAATTTTATTCTAATTTCAAGTCATTATTAACTATGCTATTAAGGAAGATATTATAGATATATATTTTCAATACAGGGTCACATAATTAATTGTAAATGTTTATTAACTTGTAAAATTATATGATGAATAAAATATTTTAAAAATTACAAGTTTAATAAAATTTGCAAATTTTCCAACTTACATTTTAGTCTATGATTTATTTTATTTATTTATTTTCTAGCTGATGAGTTCTTGAAAAGACAAAACCACTTATGCGCAACGGGGTCCTAGACTAAAATGTAAGTAGGAAAATTTTCAAATTTTATTAATTTTGTAATTTTTAAAATATTTTATTCAACAGGTAACTTAATTGTTTGAATTCTCATTTACCGTTTATTTTTGTCTTATTTTGTAACATTACAATTTAACTTGTATTGCTACATTAATTTTATTTTCAAGTTATACCAGGGTTTTTAATTATCTAAGTTGGCACTATGTTTTCATACTTAGATATCCTTCTGATACAATTATAAACTCATCAGTGCTCAAATAACACCGAATGAGCACGCACATATTTTTATTTTGGTGCAAATTTTCATTTTTTAAACCTACTGTGATAAATTATTCCATCGTTAATATCACAGGTAATTACATTATTTGATCGATTCTGACCACTTATTTTGGTGGTTTGTAATGCCAGGGTACAATCAGTTAGATTTCAATTTATTGCGTAGTGTAAAATTACTATATAGTTTTGTCATGGCGCAGGCCGTTATCTTTGGAAATTATTATATCTGGACTGGTAATAAAAATTTAGCCCGCAACGAAGTTGACCTTCGTCCATTTAACTTTTGATGGATTTATTTGGACATTTGTTTTCTGGGTTTTTACAACTGTTGTGTTTCGGAGATAATGGGGTTTTTGCATTTTTAGACGATGGTATTCTTAAAGTTTTGAGAGAGCTGTTATGCTCCGGATCAAGATACCAGTCGTTCCTTGGCAGGCCTATTATTCTACCACGAGGGCAATGGTTTCTTTTTTTGAAACATCGCATTGAATTTGGACAAAGCGTTTATAACGAGCCATTACTATAAATTGGTGACTGACTTTGTCGGTCCGAAGCTATGTTTAACTCATTATTGTGTTCTTTATTTGATTTTAGCAAACTTTCGGAGATAACCTGATGTGGAACAATGACATAATTTACTGGAAATTGAAGTAACCCAAAATGGAAGGTATTTAAAAAAAAATTTCCATCATTTTGGAAATACCTGGGTAAGTGAGCTATGTCAGTATATAGTAATAGGAATCGATTAGAACCATCATCTAGCCTTCAGCTAGTGAGGTTGCATTTTGCTCTGGGAAGTTTATCCATCAGGTAAACTTAATCATTTAACCTTTGTTTTTAACAATTTTGTTTGGTTACTTGTTTGGTTTAACAACCAAAAGACAGGAAAGTCAGATCCAGGCGACAGAGATGAGATTTTTGAGAGCGATTAAAGGATGTACTCGAGAAGATAGAATAAGGAACGTCAAAATTAGAGAAGAACTAGAAATTTTCAGTATTGGAGAAAACTAAAGCAAAACAAAACAAATGGTCAGAACATCTGGACAGAATGAGACAAGAAAAAATACCAGCCGAGAGGAAAAGAAATGTCGGACGACTTAGAAAGAGATGAGCACCGTGACAGGCCTTAGAGCCTAATGCGAAAAGTGTAGAAGAAGAAGAAAACCTTTGTTTTTTTATATTATTTTCGCCTGTAGCGTTCAGTTACTTGCTTTGTTTTTTTATTTTTCATTCTGTGTTTGTTCTGATAAGGAATTAGGAATACATGTCACAACATCTTTTATAATATCTTTGCTTTTGTCAAATTAAACAACTCTTTCTTTCTCGACTGTTTTATTTGCTTTAGCTGGCGCCCCTTTTACATCATTTTTTACTCATACTGAGCAGTGCATTTTACGGTTTTTGAACCACCCTCGCCCTTCGACTAAATACTTAAATGTACAAAAGTTAGCTGATCGTATAATAACAGCTACAATCAAGCAAGTGGCTAGCGTGGCAAAATTATTTATTTATGCAGTTATTACTATAATTTCTTTTTAAATCATAAATATAAAAAAGCAAATATATGGTAATTAATGTTCAAATAATCGATAACTTTGCAGTAAACGTTTTGTATCTTTCAACAATCAAAACAATTTTTAACATTAATTTGAGAATTAACATTTAATATAATATAGTTAAGTGGTTAATTTAAATAACGTATTAATCAACAACACTGAATTATACTGTCATGTTTGTTTCGCATAATGTGTTCATATGATTTAATAATATATTCATGTTATATGAAATTGAAAATTTATGAGTACTATCTCACACTACCCCACTAAATAGACAAATTAGTGATAATGATATCAATCATAATAATTAATAAAATTAATATAGTTAGTAAACAACAATAAAGTTTTACACCGTTATACAATAAATTATATTGTTAATACTAAGAAAATTTATTTTTAATGGTCCACTTTAGATTGTTAGACAACTTCCAAGTGTTACCTATTTACTTGCTTGTGATAAATCAGTGAAAGTTTTGTTTTGTTAAAAAATTATTGTGTCTATAGGTAAATATAAATACATTTGTTTATGTATTTTTTTGTATAGCTTATGTATAGCATGAACATTTGTACAACACTGATGGCAAATACTTAAGGGTAAGATTTTGAATAATCGAATTTTCCATCTTTGCATTTTGTGAATGTTTGAAAATGTGTTGAAAATATTATGCTTTTAAAATATTGTATCAAAATTCGCAATATTAATTTGGTTCTCGTATATCAGTTTTATTGGTGTAGCGCGAAGTCGATCGCATCTAACCGCACGTTAACTGAAAGAAATATTCATCGCTCCAAATTATCTAGTTCTAACCGATAGTTCTAACTGATGGTAATTTTCTGACCTTTGCTTATATCAAAATCATACTAAATTGAAGTTCAATTAGTAATAAAAATCTTATAGTAATAAGAAGATGGATCGCAGTTGGCTGCACGTTACCTGGAAATACTGGGTACTGTAAGTAATCGGTTTCTAATCTACAATTTTTAGTAGTTTGGTATTTAAAAAGGATTAGTCAATCTTTCTCAAACTTTTGAAACACATAGTTCATTACATTTATATCTTTGCAAACAGTGTTAGAAGTAATTGTTTTCAATTTTTCATAAATAAAAATTTAATAAAACGTACGAGAAAATTGTCTATTTGGAAGCCAGCTATAGGTAGAAGAAAATTTAAACTCCCGCATCCTCTTAACCGTTACAAAGTTAAGCAAAATGCAGGCATCACCGGAAACGCAAATCTTCTTTTTGCAAAAGCTGCTCTCGATGAAAAAGTCGACGTGACATTGTAGAATACGAGGAATAATTAAAATGGTCATCAAGAGTTATCCGAAAAAATGAAAGTCGATGGAATTCGCAAAATCCTCTGATCAGAAGATTTTCACAGTGTGAAATTTGTCAATATATCAGATAGGGGTGGCAAATCAATCGTAGATTTGGTATCGTATAGCGTAACAAAAAAGAGTGCATGAACTAGCACATTTAAAGCTAATAGAGTTTGTGGGAATAAAGACAAAACAAAAAATTAGGAAACCGATGATAATAAACTGTAAAGCTAATCGGCGAAGTTTATTTATGTATTATGGTTTTGCTTTTACAAACATCAAAATTCTGTAGATAAAATAATTATAAAATGCAATTTGATGAATTTTGAAATTTGATGAATTGATGAAGTAGTATTCATTTATGATCGTCGTCAGTAAAATTCTGAGGTTTAACCGTACTGCCCATTTTATATGTCGCATTGGGCAAAATTCGGTCAAGTGCAGACTTGTATTTTTAGCTTATTTTATAATATGTTATCCGTGCTTTTATAAATCAAAATTGCTTTAATAGATACATAGTTAAAAGTACAAGCAATGCGTAATTTCATATCCACTATTTCTGGTCTTTCATTTTTTAAACTATAATTAGGCTCTTAAAGCTTAGTACCACGTTTTGCCCGTCCTTATTCTATATTAAAAACATAATTGTTGGTTTACGCAATTTCGTCAAATATTCACTTCATCGCTCATATTATGTATGATACATTTTCAATTAACTTCCATATTTTTTTCAAATAAAGATAACTTTCACCTTTCACCTCAAAATAACTTTGCCCTTTCATAACAAACTAAGTTTCATCTCTGTATCCACAAACCCGGAGGCACTTGCAAAACTACTACCTTTTCCTAATATCTTCAATTCCAATTATTAATTAGTTGAATCAAGTACAAACCATATATCAAAGTTCAAGTTGAAGATTATAAATAAATATTTATATTCTCGAGTTTTGAATAAAATGCAACAACTTATCTATTAAAAGAATTTATAAAAAAAACTACAGAAAGTTTTAGAAAAAAATCTCAAACTATTTGTTACAAGTAAACTTTATAACAAAGGATCATTAGGTTTGGCGCAATGCCTACTTAAGTCCGTATTCTGTAATTCGTTCCCTATAAATGGCTTCTTTTAAAAAGGTATAGGCGTTTCAATTTAAGATCGCAGCGCCATAGCGACTGTTAGTGGTATTAACATTGTTGGTATGTTTTTGATAGTTCTCTGTCGTGTTTATAATTATAATAAATATATTTTTAATATTTACAATATATTAAATATATTTTTAACATATTACGGTACTTTGTGATTCTTTATTATAATATTTGAAATAATTATTTGCTACTTATCTAAAAGGATTAGCAAAAGTGACATACCCTTGGACCATATTCGAGCTTAAAACTGTTTTAGAGTGTGTGAAATATTTAATATTTAGAAGAATTTGTTTTAGAAGCAATGTCTGGCTTGATTGAGTCATCGTTTTAGCGTTCTCCATTACTTGGAATACATGGGTGGAGATTTAAATTTAAGGTGTATTAACGAAGGTGAAGCAGCTCAACACGCAGGACATGTAGTTTTGTGCTGTCAAAGTACTGGACCACCTGATATAATGAATTTGTTTGCTATATATTTGCTCTTATTTAAAAAAATACGTTTATCCCTGCCTTTGCATTGGTTAGCTCCGAAGTTATTCAAGGGCTATGGGTTCCATCAGGTAATCATGGAGAACAAGAAATAAAACAAAAAAATAAGAGTCTTAATTTATTCTTCCCCCCCCCTAAAAAAATTGTTAACGTGTATATGTATGTCAAGATATAAGACAATTACAAAACATACGTATTTACAAAACAATAACATTAAACAAAAACAAGTAAAAGTAAACTTAAGTTGAAAACCTAAAGTTCACAAGTTTAAACAAGTAATCGTCGCTGTCCATTAAAGATAAAAAGCGGCCCAAATTCTAAAAATACAGTTTGGTTTTCCTGAAGGAAAACAAACAATCAAAGTAAGCTAAACTGCAACAATGAAATGCTATAACGATGACAAAATTGACAAAATTTCTTGACAAAACCAAATTCTGTAACATGTTAAATTTGTTATTTATGTACACTTTTATTGTCCTTTTGGGAAAAGGCATTAAAACTAATTTTGGGATTTCTTTTATTTTTAGAATTACACTCGAAAACTGAACAAAACAATCTACTCATTATTAAAATTTTGTTAGGAAAACTCACAACTTTACACGATGGCCTATTTCATTAACCTACATCGTTAGTTTAAAATTTGCTACTAGGTAGCGCATCGCTTATCTTGAAACGCCTATAGCTTAGTTTCTGTGCGAAATTATGTATACCAAATCTGTTTTTGTAGGGATTTTTACTTACAATGAAAGAATGAGTTATAGAATACCAACTAGCCTTTGCATGTATTGTAATTTTACTAAGTAAACTTTTTACTATTTTAATTTACTTTTTACTTTTTACTTTTAATTTTACTAAGTAAAATAAGTAATGTTACATGAAATTATAATTTTGTAGTTTTTTCAACTTACATTTTTATTTATGACAAAAAAAAAATTTGTGAGGTTTGTTTAGTTATTTTTCGATCCAATTTTGTTATTTAATTATAATAATATAAATATGTAATAACAAAATTTTACTAAAAAATATAATAACAATGTTCTCAAACACATATTGTCGTAAAAGCGTTTTAATAATAATTATCACTATTACTTTAACATATGTAATATGAGAGTAATATTGTTTTCGTGCAGAAAAGAAATTGAGATTTTGATAGATTTACACTTTTGAGGTCCCTGAGTAAAATAAGACCCTTTTCAAAAAATGTCTGTATGTGCGTGTGTGTTTCGGTCAAATTTTGTGTGCGACCTACAGCAAAAACTAATAAGAATTTTCAAACGAAATTTTAGATTTTGTATCTTTGATTTAGTTATTATTTAATATTTCTAAAACTAATAGGAATTTCAAAACCAAATTTAGGATTTTGCATATTTATATTGATATTTAAAACTTATTAAATTTTAGTTAAAATTGGTTTATGAAAACTATTGTTTTTTTTATTTTATTATTTAATATTAGTATTTATGTAATATTTTAAAAACTAATAAGAGTTTCAAAACAAAATTTGAGATTTTGCATCTATATGGTAGTAATTAGTTAATTAAATTTTGATTAAAATTGGTTAATGGAAACAAGTTTTTTTAATCTATTTAGTTAATATTAATTTTTATTAAATATTTCAAAAACTAATACGAATTTCAAAACTAAATTTGCTATTTTGTATCCTTGTATTGAGACTTAGAACTAATTAAATTTTTGGTCAAATTGGTTTATAGAAAATATTTTTTTCTTTTTATTATAAAAATTATCTTTTTATTTAATATTTAATAAAAGTATGATAAAGTCATGGGTATGTCCATATCCGAATTTTTTTACTTTTACCATTAACTTCTTTTCATTACTTTCTTATTTTTCAAATTGTTCATCGTTGATAGAGTCTATGACATCTAAGTAGGAAGAAAAAAGAAGCTGTTTTTATGCAGTCGTATTTTATCGACTGCATATCGGTATCGACGGATAGTTCTGTGTAATATCTCGAATTGTATTTACTAGATTAAAATTTGTTGCATTTAAAATTGCTCCCAATAAAATTTATTTAAACATTTCAATAAATGCTGATTTCTTAATATTAACGAAAATGTCTGATTAGCTAATTGCTCTGTTTGAGTAATGACAAATTTATAAGTCACATTAATGTATTGCATTTTATAACAACTTTTAACCAAAAATTGAAGTGTTAGAACTAAAACTGTAAAAATATCTATAATAAATGTTTATTAAATTGTAAAACTGTGAATAATGACATAATTTATATTGTTCAGTGTCATATTTTGTATGTCTTCACATAAAAAATGATAAAATAAATAAAATACCAAAATAATTTTTTTGTTAGCTTTAATTGGATATTAAAAATTTAATGAACAAAAATCCATACAAGAAAAATCTTAACAAGAAGTTCCATTAAAAATGTTTTTATGAAATGTATTTTTATATTAATTTTCCCATTAAACTTTAATGTCAGTTTAAATTTTGTTATTAAATCGGCCCTTAAGTTCCATATTATATTAATCGATTTAAAGTACTGGTAAGTTCTTTTTGCACTCTCATTAGTTATTTTACGCACGAGTATGACGAAATTCGCATTGCCACCACATAAAATTATGCTGAATTTAATTAATTAATATACGAATAACAACATTTGAATTATAAATTATCCCATTTGGATTTTTAGATAAAATTTAGTGTTGTAATAAAGCTCGCGTTCAAATATTTTATATTATATGTATTGAATCCTGTTTAAAAGTTTTAACTGTATCAAAATTATCATGAAAAGTAGGAGACCTACTGTGTCTGAGCTCTGTATTACAAGAAGTGGATGTATTTTATTTCAAATAACTAGGTTACTATAAACTTTAGAGCTATCACACTCTTATTTTTTAGTTTCCATCAATTATATACTTGTTTTAAATCAAAAATAAAAAGAAATACTTGTAAAAATATACTAATTAGGTTATGTTTTTTAAAAAAATTCTGAAACACGATAAAACTGTTATAATTACTTTCAGTAAGAAATAAATAATTAAAAAACTATCCAATTCAAGTTAAAAGCTTAAACATTAGATATACATATATATTTATAATAAACATTCATTAGAAATTTTTTATCCTAACTTTCAAGTTTATGATTAATAGCAGTTAAAAAAATGGCTGAAAGTATTTCTAATACATTTTAATGATTAATAGATGTTTACTTGCTTTATAATACTTGAATTGCTATAAATTAAAAAAATTTGTGGTATAAAATACAAACAAAAAATTGTAAGTCAAAACTATTAACTGTACTGAAATTATCAGAATATAATTAAATTCTGCGTATGAAAAAAATTTAAAAGAAAGTGACGTGTTTAAATATTTTGATTTATTAAGGGTTTAAATATTTAAAATGAACTGGGTATATAACATGCACCGTATATAATATTTATAGGTTTTGCTAGTTTAAAATGTAGCTACAAGTGTAGTCATTTCAACTCTAAAAGGATTATAAAAAATTTATATAACGCAAAACTTTACGCAGTGCTGAATTTGGTGAAATTTTCATAAAAATCTAAATAAAAGCAACGCTATTTTGGTTTTACTGGTAACTAAATTTATAAAACATAATATGTATGTACGTACATCCATACTATAATGATAAGCACAGAACATTTTTTGTTACATTTCGATGTAAGACTTTTGAGGTTAGTACGTTTGTTTCTTCCGCATATTTTGAAATTGTCACCACCATATTGGTTTTGTACATACTCGTCAATTATTTGCAACGAAGAATACATCACTTCTGGTATGATAATGAAATCAGTTTGCATTCTTTTTGATTATTGTATAAAGTTAACTGCAAGGCAACTACTAAGAGTAAAGTATCGACAAAAGCCGATTCAAAAACAGGAAATAAAGGCTAGCCGCACCTCTTATCAAGTTCTAGAGTAAAGCAAAGGGTTGATCTACTCAATGTTAATACAAATCATATCTTATGTTTAATTAATTTATGTTTATTTAATTAAATAATTAATGTACCTTATGTTTTCAGAGACAACATTTAAATATTCAGATTACGTAATTGGCGAATGTGGCAAGATCAATGATTAGTGGACACCTTCAAACTGGCAAATCAAGACACTTTGGGTACAAAATAAATTAGTCAAAATGCTTACAGTTGAAGTTGTCTACAATTTATTACGAGTAGGTATAATATTAAATACATCAATTCTACTCAAAATCTATTTATCCCTGTAAATCGTAATAAATGTTAATTTTTGTTACACTTTTATCCACCGATTAGTGCTTTTATTGCAAAACAAGCTCACCAATTGAACAAATCTGTATAAAAGCTTTTATAATCAGTACAATCTCTACATCAGCCCACTTAAATAAAACATAATATATTGTATTTATATGAATTTGCGAATTAGAGAATGAATCTAATGGAAATTTTCAATAAGCGCTGAAAACGTTAGACATTTTAAAGTAAAATGGAAACCTTGTTGTATTATTATATAAGGTAATACTACATATAAGGTTAACATTCCATTAGTAGATATTTGAGCGTGCTTGATGATCATTGTTCTTGGTCTTGTAATGAAAATGAATAAAAATTATGAAACATGTAAGCTAGAAACAAAGGACTGAAATCTAAAACAAATTTATAAGTGCGGTCTAAGTTTGAGTTACGCACAAACTCACACAAACAAGTAATGATTAAAAATCTATCTGCATTGCTTGCATAAGTAAAGTTATCAAAGTCGCTCAAACTATAATGCTACTATTAAACCTTGACATTAGGTTTGGACATTAGGAGACGGTCTTGGCCTAGTAGTTAGAGCGATCAACTACTGATGCAAAGGCACCCGGTTCGTTCCCGGAGGAGTCTAGTAAGGAAAATTTTCTTTCTGACTTTCTTTCTATCTAGGACCGTTTCCCGTGCTTTGGAGGGCACGTAAAGCCGGCGGTTCCCTTAGTTGATGACTGCCAGCATCAACTATGAAAAGGGTTACAGGCACATTTCCCAACCCGGATTTAGCAACCGTGGGGTCTTAATGCTAAAACCTTTCTCTTAGAAAAGAGGCTATGGCCCAGCAGTGGGCTAAAAAGGCTGAAAAGAAGAAGAAGAAGAAGAAAACCTTGACATTCAAAACCGATCAATAATTTATCGCATACGATAAATGTTACTCTACGTTAGTAGTATATATCAAAATAGACTATTTTCCAGAAATGTGTTACATAGGTAGTACATATTTTATAACGTATTACTGTATTTACCGTATATAAGTAAATTGTTAAACATAGTGGGAGATAAAAACCGCTCTAAAAAAACGTCGTGATGCGTAAAATAAAAATAAACGCCGCAATAATAAATTATGTCGAAGCCAATAGACTTTTAGGAAGGAAGCATTAAGTAGAAATGGAATTCTACGTAGGAAATGTAAACAAAAACAGGCAGACAAAGCCAGGTATCTGTCGGAATTTCTGAATATATGTATTATCACCTAAGCCATTTGCACCTAAGTATTTGACGATGATGAATATTGAATTAAATTTCAATTTCAATAAAGCGTCAGCAAGATAAAAATTAAATTTACAAAAATGTTATCTTTACTTTTTTCTTAAACTGTACGGTTTTGGCATAATCGCAATTTACAAATTTGAAAATTTGCATATTAATTTTGAGACGACATATTATTTAAATTACAATGTTCGTAGGTTCATCGAGTTTTGGTTACATAAAACGCTTGGCCCTCACAAACTTTGAAAATAATTTATAATTTTTAAATTTAAACTGCGATTTCGGCTTAAATTTAGACTTAAACAGCATAGACTCAAATAATATAATCGCAGTTTAAGTGTTTGTGAAACCAGGCATAAGTTGTAAAGTAGCCCTTACATGCTTTCTAATAAACTAAAATTTAATAAAATTTCTCTAATTATAACAATTATATAACGATTTTGATAGGAGTACATTTGAAATTATTTAAAAAAAACAATTGCGTAATAGGCAAAATGACGATGCAGTAATTTAAAGTTGATGTAATTCTTTACCCAAAATTCTTTACCAAATATAATACAATATTGAAATATGGTAAAAAATTAGTCTTTCTTTTATTATTTGTTTACATTCATGAAAATTGTAGACCTTCAATTGTTTCAGCACTTTTTATGTTGCTGCTACTAAGAGGTAATTGTTATTTCTGAGATTAAAACATTTCTACACCGTGCATTAAAATTGTCACATGTTTGTTCATCTGTACATACGCGGCACTCATCTATGTGATAGTTTTCCGGCATCAAAACAATCGTGCAATTAAACCTATTAATTAAATTATTGATTCACTCATTTCAACGATGTTTTTTAGAGTAGTGACATCACTTGGTCTAACTGAACATTGAGCATCTTTTGAACTTGGACGATTACAACGAAATTCAGTAAACCACTTATGAATCAGTTTAATCAAGCATTTATTTAATCGTTTGGATACATTGCGCAAAGCATAACAATACATAATGCAACGAAATACAAAATACAGAACACAAAATCACAAAGACAACAGGAAAAACAAAAGAAATCAAAACAAGGAAAACGTCGTCTCAGATGATGAGGCTCGCCAGATAGTCGGTGTTTCCGAAAAAATTCGCTATTAATTGACCATGAAGAGTTCAGATAAAATTTACCTAATGTTGCTATTGTAATTAGAATTTAAAATTTAACGATATTTAACATCTAAAGCAATGGGAAACCGCCCTATCAATTTTATTTCCTGATAAGACAGATTGGATTCGGCCAACTTGATCGCCTACGCACTCACAGTGTATGATACTCGAAGAAGAATAAAAACTAATTGATATAACTGTCTGAAAGTTTGTGTGTAAACTTTGTGACAGATTGAAGCCGCAAAAAGTTATTTAATTTGTGTGTTATTTGTGTCGCCATTTGTTAAATTTCACCGAAGTTATTGAACCCTCTTTTATATTATGCAAATTATCAGTTGTTAAAAAAGCAATGCTTGTAAGTACTACATTTATCCTACCAAAATCATTAAAATTGTAATAATTACAACAATTTAAATACCTATTATATTAAAAATAATTGAATATACGTTCTGTTAAGAGCAAAAAATCTCACACTCTTTTCGTGAGTGTTTACTACCGACATAATTATACATATTTATGCGAAATTAACAGTAATGTTTACTTACCATCTCTTAAAAAGAGGGTAAAATTTAATTCAAACTTTATGAATGTTAATTTAGTTTAATAATTTTTTAAAATACCTATTGTATTATAATTTTAATTTGTTCAATTTAAAACGGATTGTTACAGGCTGTACACCTTGCAAGCATTGTTATCAAATTAACCTTTTAATTAGATCTATTGAAACAAAAAATTCTATTGATTTTAAAAGAGATTATAAATTTAATTAAATTTAAATGCAGAGGTTCTGAATTGTTCAATTAAATCAATTGGTTCAGTACTGTGTTTTGTTTAGGCGTAAGAATTATCTAGCTACCTGATGCACAAATAAAATTTTAATTAAAAGTCAATTTACGGATTGCTATATACTTTGTAAATTAAAAAACAATAATTATGTTTTTAATAAGATTTAAAAATTGGAAAACTAATGCAATAAAATTAATTACTTTCAGTTACTATCTAACAGCGTTTAAATTTTAAAGTTTCTCAAGTTACCGTATTCGTCACTGAAATTTTAAATTTGGTTCAAATGGTGCGTTGACGACTTTCTCTTATTTTATATACACGTGACCGCAATATAAGAATTTGAGAGCTACAAGAAAAATTGCAACTGAATCCATATTGTTATAGACCAAAAATCATTATTTTGAGGATAGGTTTATGTAATATTTTACAGTATTACAAACTATAAAAATAAGTTTGATTTTATATACTTGTGCCAAGAAGAATTAGTGAAAGTGTGTTACCAATCTCAGAAAATTCTGATTTAACCTAGGTTTTTCTATTTTTAAAGTCTACATAGGGAAAAGTTTTGAAACAAATTTTACATAACTTCAAAATATTAACCTAAACCTAAATTAATTTTCTTTAACTCCAGCATGAAAAATCTACAAATAGGTACAAATTGATTATTTAACGTTGTTTTATTAAAAAAAACCTAAACTAATTCAAATTCCCGTTTCATAAAACTTTTAACAAAGCGTTAAATTGAACTATCCAATTGAAAATGTTTGTTAGTACTAACAAACCG
Source organism: Lycocerus yunnanus (assembly GCA_036346125.1). Classification (NCBI taxonomy): domain Eukaryota; kingdom Metazoa; phylum Arthropoda; class Insecta; order Coleoptera; family Cantharidae; genus Lycocerus; species Lycocerus yunnanus. Next base: position 4,952,254 of record JARFIX010000008.1, read on the forward strand.
ACCTGTTATAAGTTTTATGGAACAGGATTTTCAGAAAACTAAAAGAAAACCAGGATTTATTATCTACCATTACCAGATGAGTTTTCTTTTACTTGCGGAATCCCGCATAATTAAAAAATTTTTAATTTTTAATTTGTGTTACCACAATTATTGTATTATTCTGTTTGTTTAAAATTTTGTTTCTGAAAATCTTTAGTTTTGCTTCTTAAATGTGTTCTTCCAATTTCTCTATTCAACGCAATTAAAGTTTTTAATAAACCGTCAGCTATATGTTAAAAATTTATTAAAATTTACATTTGTTATTGTCATAAGATGGATAGTGTCTGGTTGTTTAGTTAGCTCCGGCTATTTTCGATCATTTAAAGAATTATTAAGTTTTCGGAGAACGTTTTTTCAAGAGAGTATTGAATGATGAAACGCAAGGAAACAAAGGAAATTTTAAGACAAAATGATTTTTGTGAGACCAGTATAAGCTAGCTAAGTTTTAATTTAAGAATTAGTTGTATCATTATTGTTACTTACGATAAATATACTGCTATGTATTTTTTTGTCATCTATGTTATGGGTGTTAGTGTAAGCTGCACAACAAATTCGTAAGAATTAGTTCCGAGATATTCTCCATAGCATTTGTTGTCTTAATTGTAATTTTTTTCTATTGGTACAATTCATTATATTATTATGCCCTATTCAATCGTTTTATTGTTATTTTATTGCAGGGTCAGTTTTATTTGATTTGCAGCCAATGGAAGGTTAAGTGTGGATAATTTAAAGTAGTCATCCAAGAATTTCGATGTTCCACTTGGTTGCAATATACTAATATTTAATTTAGGAACACTGTGGTATCCTATCTTTCTTATTTTCCCTTTGCGAGTAGCTAAAGTTGACTGCAACGAACTCCTCTCCCCTACTAAACCTAGTAGGAATAATCCTCGGCAGGTAATTCCCGATTTGTTCGGTTTCGATTTTACGGAAGTTAAAAGTGTAACATGTTTTGTTGCTATATAAATATTTTCAAAGTGTTTTATCTAATATTTTAGAACACAATGATTTTAATTTAGTAACGGCACAAGAGCGGTAGGAAATTAAACGACAAAACGTCCCCGATGGTAGAATACCCTAGCGGTGGAGTTATCTTCTGGAAAAACGTGGGAAGAATTATCGGGCCATTAAAAGCTTCCTCTTTTTTATAATTTCAGTTATTGATTGTCTATTTTGCGGATTCTACCGTTTTACAGAAAATTCACCATTAACCCAAGAGTTATGGTTGTAACTTTTTAATACTATTTTGCAACTGTAATTGTAAATATCTTTAAAATATTTGTATATTATGCCCTTCAAAATAGTCGCTTTATTTGAAAGCCGTGCACTTGGATAACTGAAGCAGTGGCGGCGGTACAAACCAATGTTCAAGTTTATTTTATGGCGGCTGAACAAAAATTATTTAGATAACTTAATGGTGTTTACTGTATTTTTTTAAAAGAAATTATTTCGCCTTTTTATTTCTTTCTGTGTTGCAGCCTAATGAAATTGCTTAGAATTGTGTGTCTTGATGACTTGTTCAATAAAGTCTTGTTAACGTCTCCGGAATCGTTCTTTTGTCATTTGCAGCAGTCATTAAGTCTTGTACTTTTTGCAAGATTTATAAGAGTATAAATGAAATTTTTAACGAGATTTTTTTAGCAAAACTTTATTAAAGTAACAGAATGTCATAATTATTGTTAATGTTTAGAATTATTAATAACCAGATTAATTTGTTATGGAATACCAACTTGAATTTAATATATAAAATTTAAATTACTGACTGCTTTTGAAATGACAAAGAAGAAGATAATACATAATAGTAAGTTTATATTGACAAGAGAGGCATAGATTTAATTAACGTTAATCAAGTCGCAATGTAACTTTATGCAATAAATAAGCTTTAATTAAAGTCGACAGAATATTTAATGTTTATTTCTAAATTCCATGAATTAACAGAGTCTATTATCTAATTTTATATCATATACTAAATTTTGCTGCTCTTATAACATAAAAAGTTATACTGAAAAGCGAGTAGACATTTTCAAAAGTATTTCAAATGCGTTTGGTTGCTGAATAATGAACTTGAGCTACACAGCTATTTTTAATATGCCCAATAAGACGATCAATAATTTTTGCTGATTTTGTTATATTTCTCTATATGTAACAAAAAATTGCCTTATAGACCAAAATTTTAGATAGCCAATGAAAACAGAATAAAAATTCAATTATTTATAATGAATTCAAAAGTGGGTACATTATAATAAAAAACATAATTATAAAAGCTACAGTATAATTTTATTTTTTATAAATACAAACTTATGAATACCTATTATTTTTGGCGCGTCGCTAACTAAATTAAAATCGACTCTTTTGCATGTTAAAAATTATGAGTTTTAAATTTTATTCGCGAATAAACCTTTGTGAAACTTCCATAATTAATTTTTAAATTTGAAGTAGTTGAAGACTTACTTTTAATATTTGGAAGGCTGTTATTTCCGTAGCGAATATCATAAATGTGATTTTATTTTTTAAAGAAATTTAGTTAGTGATTTTCATTATTTGGAATTTAATTTTGTACTACTTTCATAAAAAATTTGTTAAAAGCTTTTTTGAATAATTAAGACTTGATAAAGTAACTCTTCATATAAAAATCAATGATTCTGTTAGATAGGCAATATATGAAGATTTCATGCCGTGAATAGAATTAGGGTGTGTAAGCGAATGATAATCCACCGCGTTATCGTCACATTTTGTTTACACAAAAGACCTTTTACTTTAAAAATAAAATTCAATTTCAGGTTTTTTCTTACATTAAAGTTATTTTAGTAGTTCAAAAAAATGGCTAGTGTTAATACCACATATTGGGTGAGAAACAACGAAATACTTACGAGGGGAACATTAAATACAGTATCTATGTGGCACTATTATTATTATTATTATAATACAATATTTAATTAATAGGTTCTTGTTTTATATAGTGAAATTTTATATTAGGATTTTAGAATTACTTTGAAAGGTTTCAAAGACAGTAATTAAGTATCGATTCTTCAACTCGATTAATGTTTGTGTAAAAATAAATAGGTATAATAAAAGATAATATGGATAAACGGATGATTTTATATTTTTGATAAGAACAAAAAGGTCAAGTATAAGCCAAAACAATAAGTTAGATTTTCCCATTTTGTTTTGTTTGTAAAATTAGAAAATTTGTGAAAATCAAATAGTATGTATATTTATTTATTTTCAAGTTATATTTATCATATAGAGACAATCGCTTTGCACTTTCCAGATGAAGTAATATTTATAACAAAATAAGAAGATTAACAATGAAAATAGTCCTAGTCAATAAATACCAAACAATGTTTTAAGAAAATCCAAATACCATAATATGCAGTATCTAGTAGCAATTTATTAAAACTTGAATTTTTCAACATACTTTTACATTTGAATTTCCAACATTTTTTTAGTAATACTGAAAATTACTGATGGGTATGTGTATTAAAAAATGTTGTTTTTGCTGTGAGAATATCATTAATAATTAAAATAAATAAAGTAGTCCTTTAGCAAGTTTTAAATAACTTAATAATTAATTAAAATATGCAGAAAATCGACCTCTTACTGAGAAGCTACTGCTTTAAATGTTCATATTAGATTCGCAATTTATAAATATGTAATGAGGAGATTTGAGATGCAAACAGCTTAAATTAAAGTTTTTTTTTCAAGTTTGTGATGCAGACACCCTTAAAATTCTTTGTGACTCTCAGATGACTAAAATTTAATTGAAAAAATTTTACTAATTATAAGAAAGCTTTAATGTTTATTAATTACACAATAAATAAAAACCAACAGCTTTACACATACAAGCATAATTAAATTTTAATCAGAAAAATTTTAAAAATTAATTTGTACTATTATTGTTCAGATTAACGTAAAAGCTCAACTTGTTTGGTATTTGTTAATATCACTTTTTGCTTCACAAAAACTTTTGATCAATATTTACTTCCTTTAGAGCAAGCAACTACAAAAAATCGAAGCCTCACAAATAAGATGTTGCAAACCGGATCAACACGGTTCATCCATGGTGTTTAATTTCTAACAATTTTTATTCATAATATTCATATAAAAAATTCTAGCAAAAGTAAATAATTTATTTTATAAATCATGTGTTAATTTATATTTTCTCGATAGCGTTAAATAAATGTAACAAAATTGTTAGTTTTTTTCCTATTATGGGAATATTATCAACGAAATAATACCACTGAAGTTTATTTTAAGAACATTTTGAAACAGGAACGTTTCCTAATATAGGTAGGTATTTGCTTTTGTCGTTTAGAAAATAATATTACTGAGACATTTCAGTTTTGAGCTTTGTTACTCCTGCGCTCTAAAAACTATATGCAAGAAATAAATAAGCTTAGAAAACATATTTAAGGAACCAGTTGAAGTTTACACTACAAAATCAAAATTTGTGAATAACCAATATGGTTCTGGTCATGGAGTGATTGCGTTGCCCTGACAGATTAAATTGTCTAATTTCAAATTATTATATTTATTATTTTACACACATTTCCACGTATACACAGCACATTATGCTACATGAAATTGTTCTTATATCCATTTTACATACTATTTAATTGTAAAAATTTAAAAAAATTCTAAGATGTTTCCCTGAAAGTTGCGAAAGGCTAAAGGTGTTTATAGGAGAGAAAATGTACTTAAAAATATATGTAGGATTTTCATGTTAAAATTTTAAATCCATTATTTCGAGAGTATTTTAACGGTACCACTCTATACGATCGTGTTAGAGTATTACGAGAATAGCTAACCAAGTCTTTCAAAAAATGTTAAAACGGTTTATCTTTCATCAATATACTAAGAACTTGAAACATAACAACATATAAGATGTGATATACATTATAACATAATTAAAAACAAATTGATTTTCTTTAATATTGGACATCTTTATTAAAGAGGCAATCAAATTATTTTCAAAATAAAAATTTATCCGCTTGAACACCGTCTTAAGTGTTCCAACACTATGTGAACTCAGAGTCATTACTTAAGTTCTAATGAAAGTTTGCAAAAGAGCGTAAGTAATGAGAGAACGGTTAGTCAATTAAAACGGCTTCTTTATTACGTTAATACTGATATTACTTTTTTAAATAAAATTGACGAAGCTATAGTGGTTATTTCTTCTTGTCTTTTGTGCTGTATAAAAATTGATTCATTTTCAGATGCTCATAAATTTATATTTAAAGTAAATTATTGTTTTACTAGCAAAATAAAAGTACAACAAATATTAATAACTATGTCTCGTCTTTTTTTTAAAGCAGATTCTTGTGAATTTAGAAAGTTCTTAATCTAGCACCTATAAAAATTATGCATAATTATTATCAATTTATTGATTAGCGGCTCAGGCTATCGAATTTAAATATCGCTAATTTTAGAACTACGAATAAAAAAATGTTCGGATTAGTGTTTGCACATTTTTGGTTTCTCTAAATTAATGATTTCAGATTCTGGTAGGTTACAAAATATTTTTAAAAATTATATTTATTTACATTATATAATAATTATATACCTAATAATAAATAATATTAACATTTAATTAAAATTATATAAAGGACTAATTTTGAAAAAATTATACAGGTTTTGGGTAGGCTATTGTATTAAATTTAGCATAAAAATTCATTGCAATATTGATTTATAATCAATACTGTTGTACTAAATTGATAATTTATGCAGGGTGGTCTTGAAATAGTTTATCAAAATTTAGAATCTGATGCAACTTATCGTAAGAACGAAAAGTTCCCAATTTATTTTGAGAGCAAGTTTATTAAATAAACTGTCACATTTTCTATTTAAAATCAATTTGAAGATAATGCCAATAAAACTTGCTCTTATTATTCATATTGAAGTTTGCAAATTCTAAAATGTGCTTTACTTATTTTTCTACATAATTTGAGTCTTCTTGGGTTTTCTATTTTTATCCAAACTTTTCTGTTATTAACTCGTCATCAACATTTTCACATTTTTATCTATGTATACAGGATGTCCCCGTGACCGTAGAGTACTTTTGAGCTGATGATAAAGAACACTTTTCTAAGACAAATTTTTAAATAAAATGTTTGTTCAAGTCCAAACTCTTGGAGATACCCCTCTTTAAAGCCATTTTTAGATTTCTGCCTTCAAACGGCAATATCACTGTAACCATTGATTTTATGGTATTAATAGATTAAAACCTAATAAAAAAAATTAATAATTTTTTAAAGATAATTTACTTATCTACAAATTAGTTTATAACCTCTTATTGACTAAGATAAACGGATTCTGAGTTATGAATTAAATTAAGAGAAGAAATGTAAAAAAATTCCAAGTTTTATTGTTTTTCGCTTTTATTGCAAACCCTTTACTTTTTAAACAAAACGACTTAGAAAAAAACTAATGGGCCAATTCGAGTAGCAAAACGGGCTAAAACTTCAGTCTACTAAAATTTTTTGGAGAATTAATCCATTTCACAGAAAATCCCAAAATAATGAACAAGATCGGTACAAAAAATATAATAGTCATACAGGGTGTCTCCGTGTACATGGTAAATCTTTGAGGTTGTGATAAAAGACACTTTTTAAGTTATATTTTTAAATAAAATTTTTGTCCTAGTACAAACGCTTGGGAGGTGCCTCTCTCTAAAGCAAGATTTTGACCTTGTTCATTATTTTGGAATTTTTTGTAAAATGGGTTAATTTTCCAAAAAATGTTATATGACTAAAATTATAGCCCGTTAAATTTGATATCCAAATTAGGCCATTAGTTTTTTGTAAGTAGTTTTTTCATTTAAAAGATACAGAATTCGTATGAAAATCAAAAATAAAACTTGCAATTTTTTAACATTTCTTTTCTTAATTTAATTCATAACTCAAAATAAGTTGTTCCTAGAGGATAACAATTATTAAACAGTTTGTAGATAAATAAATGATCTTTAAAAAATTACTAATGCATTAATACTATAAAATTAATGGTTACGGTGCTATGGCCGTTTGAATGCAGAAATTTAAAACATTGCTTTAAAGAGGGGTACCTCCCAAGGGTTTGAACTAGAACAAAAATTTTATTTAAAAATATATCTTATAAAAGTGTCTTCTATCATTAGCTTAAAGGTTTACCGTGGACACGGAGATACCCTGTATGACTATTAAATTTTTTCTACCGATCTTGTTCATTATTTTGGATTTTCTGTGAAATGGGTTGGTTTTCCAAAAAATTTCAGTAGACTAAAGTTATAGCCCGTTAAATTTTCTATCGGAATAAGTGTATTAGTTTTTTTGCAATCAGTTTTGTTTAAAAGATACAGGATTCGCAAGAAAAATTAAAAAATAAAACTTGCAATTTTTTTGACATTTCTTCTCTTAATTTAATTCATAACTCGAAATGTGTTCATCCTAGACAATAGAAAGTAATATCCTAATTTGTAGATAAAATAATGATCTTTAAAAAAGTTTTAATCTATTAATCTAAAAAATCAATAATATTGGAGCTATATCCGTTTGACATCAGAAATTCTAAAAATTGCTTTAAAAGAACCTCCTCCCCAAGGGTTTGGACTTGGACAAAAATTTTATTTGATAATTTGTTTTAAAAAAGTGTCCTTTATCACCATCTTAAAGGTCCTCTACGGTCTCGGGACACCCTGTATATCTCACAGATATATTATACTGCTGCTAATTTTTTATTGTTCTTCGGCGACTAGGATTAATATCCTGTTTGTCTGGCCTCTTCATATTTTTGTTAAAAAACTGTTAAAAAAATTTAGCTTTTTTTACATTATCCTCCCTGCTGTATTGTATGCCTTTTCTTCAATGTTACAATTGTAGTAAAAGTTCTTTTTCCACTACTAGCCATAAACACTATCATTTCAACGTAAGTAATCGAACTGTGAACCACGCCTTCTATCACCTGAGGTGAATAATATTTCATTATTCACTAGTAGTTAATAATGAACATAAATGCGTAGTCCGGAAACTTCGGGCCATTTTGAAAGAAAATTTATGTGTAAAACGAATTAGCATAACCAAGAAATTCTATCAATAGTGTTTAAATAATTAAAATCGGTCTATAAATAAGATTAATTTGATATTTAAAATGTTGATTAAATTGGAATTTTGTGACGTTTAGCAATTAGGCGAAATGAGAATTATGAATTATGACAGCTCATGCCAGCATGAAGTGACAACTGAAAACTTTATAAATCGATTATTAATAATTATTACAATCAATTATCGTTACAAATAGTACATTTTCGACAAAATAATTTTCGTCAACATCTATTTACTTGCATTCCACGTTCACTAGTTTTTATTCGATATAGAATTTTTTGTTTGGTAAGTGTTTTTGTTACATTAATATTATTAAAAATCTGTATATTTTCAATTGTAGGATAACTGGATTGTGAAGATATTAAAGAAATTAGTGGTCGAAACAGAATCATGAAAAAATTTATGCGATTCGAAGTAGTCGTTAGTTAGCAAACTTGTATAACCTTTACTCCATTAGAAAATTTACAATCTCCGTGCTATTGCAACTACAGTTTAAAACACTTCAAAACGCTCAAAATTTCTTATTTGATTAATTGATGTTGATTGGCTTTGGACCATACGAGCTATGCTCGTTTTAACCGAGAGTGAGTCAGCTATATAGCCCTCGGCTACCGTAGATGACTTCCAACCCCCATGTTGTTTCAACTGTAGGATATTTCCACCGCTAGCAGCTAATATTGTGGCTGAAGTTCTTCGGAAGCTATGACCCGTGTAAGACGCAGGGTTTTGCAAATTTAAATACATTGCAATTTTGTTTGGTACTTGCCCTATTGTATTATGACCAATATTTTGCTTTGTAGCTTTTCCATTGCGTATACTAATAAATAATTTTGCATGTCGGAAGTTGGTCTAATTTTTAAATATGTTTTACAATTTTCATCCAAAGGGTTCCATAACAACAAATTTTCTAGATGAACCATTTTACTATTACGAATGTTTATAATAATCATATCATCTTTTATGATAACATCAGAAAGAAGCAAATTGCAAAGCTCATCGCATCTGACTGAAAACGGAAGACTTCTTAGCACGGTAATTCACATTTTGGCGTTTTAAGAACGCAACTAATTTGAAAAACTTTGAAATGTCTATGTTGTCCTTTAAAGAAAGAGTTGATTTTAACATAGAATAATGTGCCCATAAAGTGGAAGCTTTTTATCATTGGCATAACTTTGGAAATATGCTAACAGTACATTTTCAGATATAACCACACTTCGCGCACTGCACCAATTTTAAATGTTACATAAGCTTTCATATAAAGAGTCTTGGATTTTTCCGGCAGTAGCTTGTCTGCCACTGATTCAGCAATCTCTCTCATTTCGGGTGGTGTACAACTTTCACTCATTTTTAAAAACACTCGCAAAACTTATAAATATCAAAATATTTAATGTAACCTTTATGTCAAAATTAATTAAACATTTTCAAGCAAGTGTCAACATCAAAACAAAAACTATCATTTGTTTTATAATTTGAAATAAATAATTAAAACGATTTACTTTATTCATTAACAATTATTATTATAAGAGTAAACAATCCTAGTAGTGGAAAAATTGTATATAAACCACGGTAGTGAAGCGTGTTATAACTAGCGCCAGATTAAATCCCAGGTGCGTAGCACCGGGATTTAATCTGGCGCTAGTTATAACACTATGCTTCACTACCTTGGTGTATAATATACTATTATTATGTTATTTCTAGGATTGTTTCAGGGCATAAATTAATAGGAATGTCAACAAAATATTATTAAGAAAATAGCATAAACATTGTTTTTTTTAGGAATTAATGCCCGGTTGCACTGCTTTTGACTTAAATAAATCTTAAGTTTTTTTGGCAGCGCCAAATTTACTATTACAGAAATTTAAAACTTGTAATTAATTTTCCCGTTTACATCGCGCTATTTAAGAAAAAATAAAGTTTTACAAAGCCGCACTCGCTAATAGAAACATTTGAATTATATAGTACAATATAAAAGCAAAAATTAATTATTCTTAAAATAAATTAATTATTTTTACGTCAAAATATACTCGTAGTCGTTCGTAAAGACAAACAAACTGCGAGCGCTAAAAGATCTTATATTTGAGCACAATACTTAAGTTGCATGCGAAACAAACTTGAAAAACTTCTTAAATCTAAAATTTTTAGCGATCATAATATATGTTGTTCGTGTTTACAAACGAATACGAGTATTGTTTTGACGGAAGAATTATAAATTATTGATACAAAATAGTTAATTTTTTGCTTTTATGTTGTATAATTCAAACATTTTTATTAGCTTTGTGAAACTTCAACTTTTCTAAAATAGTGCGATACAAACAGGAAAATTAATTAAAAGTTTTTAAATTTTCGTAATATTAAATTTGACATGAGAGATTTTCATAAATTTAAGTTTTTCTTAAATAGTGCGGTGCAACCGGGCATCAGAGACTCAATCCAAGTCATCCATGTGGTGGGTGGGTAATTGCCCATTACCTCTACTCTAAATACGCCACTGACCAGTATACCTGAATTAGAAAACATTCAGCATGTGAAAATTTATTAAATCTCTTAAGAAAGAGTAAATAAATTGAACAATATATCGCAGGAGATGTCCCACTAAGCAAGAAGATAATTCAAAAAGAATTAAACAAATTGTTACCGATTACCCAAACAGGCTAATTTTGGATTATCTACGAGGAATCGCGCACAATTTTTGTTTAGAAGATTTAAAAGCAGACTAATTATTTGTTTGGTGTAATAAAATTTTTTAACATTATGCCAAAATTTTGTTAAAAATGATATTAATGAAGGAAGGAATCCAAGAAAATTTCAATAATTTTCACAATTTAAAATTATAAAACAATCAATGCGGTTATGCAGGCGCGTTGGGTTTATTTTATAATTTATATAGGTAATAAAAATTAAAACAGCTCTTCAATAAAGCATTTCCGGAGGCACACTTATAAAGATTTTATCATTTTAAATCTGAATTTTCGAATGCATGATGGTTAAAAAAGAAAGTGTTTTAATAAATTTGATGATTTAATACCTCTTGGCAGATATGATAAAAAGTAATTTTTGTATTTAGCTTTCAAGACGCGTCACAATAAATTAGATTTATCTCAACCGCGATGCAAGGTTTAAAATGAAAATTTATGTATGCTGCTTGCGTATTTACGGGTAGATGCAGGTGTAATTTCCCATGTGCACAATCTCTAACTGAAATAGTATGGTTTTACAACAAATGCGATTATACATATTTATTCATGACGACCAGTTTCATACGCTTGATAACTAAAATCATTAAAAAGGGCCAAACAATCTTCCATAGAAAATGAACTGGGTACAATAACGTCGTTACTTCTATAGCAAAACGTAGGTACCATAGTACCCAACTATTTTATTAATAGTAGCAAACGTTTTACAAGCACGAAAGCTAAAAGTGACATCTTTAGAAATACCAATCGTGTATTATTGTAACTTTCGAAAGCAGTTTCATAAAAATAATAATCAAAAATGTGCGTATAAAAAATAACACGATGTAACATGATGTAATTATTTTAATGTTACGTACGTAAAATTAAAAATAAACATTACCAAGGATGTGCATATTAAATTATTCATGTAATGAATAAATTATGGAAAAATTGTTCCTTTAATAAACTTTTAAATAATTGTAACTTTAAAAAAGAGCTATGTACAATTTTAATTAATAAATTTCACTTTAAGTTACATTTATATTTTATGATTTAATGAATATTTTGTGTAAATTAAAATAACTGAAGTTTATTTAAGTATAATTACGGTAGGGACTTCTACAATACATAAAAATGAAAGAATAAAAGTAAATATTAAAAAAGTAGGCAGTAAAAATCAAAGATTTGTTTTATGAAGCTGAAATAATGTAACACAAACACGTAGATGTTATTTTAAAATCTGAAGTACAAAAGGACAAATTTTATACTTGGAAGGTGCATGATAAAACTTGATTTTTATTAAATAAAAGTTGAAAATCTGAATTATATTTGTTTATTTTAATTTATTAATTTACAAATTCTTTCGTAATTATTAAAAGCTAAAATTTGATATAAATTGGGTAATTGAAGTACCCACATACATAATTATTCCGGTAAAGTAATATTTCATGCAGAATATTAAATTTCAGAATAACAACAATTTTTTTCTCTTACGGTAATAATTTTGTAAACACATTAGGTTTTGCGTAACTCATAAACAATATATATTATTACACTTCACTTATTACGTTTTATTTTATAAAAAGAAATTTAAAAAAAATCTTTTTCTCATTTACAAAAACTACGTGACTATAAATTAAGTTTTTACGATTGGCTTCCTAGTAATTTTGCATTTGTTATACAAAATACAACGCGCTTTTAGCAACGTACAATAAAAGCGTTATCAGACGCGCTTTTAGATAAAAGTTCAATTAACCTAAATATATATAAAAATGTGTGAAGGAAATGCTGCACAAAAGACTTTATCGATATATATTTTTGGTAATGTACTGGAAATGATATTTTTATTGCAGATTGATTGAAATTGCTGATGGTTGCTTTTAGAAGTTATTTTGTACTTATTTATTATTGCAAGACTGAAAAACACAAACAGCGTGGGCAAAGAAAATTTAGAAAGCCGAAGTAATTAGTTCTGAGAAGATTAAGCTGGAAATTATTTAGTGTACGTGTCTTATCTTCAGTTATTTATTATGTCTTGTCAATTAAAATCTGATTTACTTTTTATTAAATACATTTTTAAGATAAAATCATCAAATTAACAAAATTGTAGATATTTTATCGATAATGGATATTCCACTTTTTAACAATAAACTGTTAAATATTTAATTGCATTTTATACCATGATTACATTAAAATAAAATTTTAGAAATAGAATGGATTCACATAGTAAAATCGCAGTAAGTTACCTACATGTTAGTTGTATTTTGACAAAAGTAACCTAATTTTCTTTCAATTACTTAGCGAATTGCTTCTGACTTATATTTTTATTTCATTATTCGTAATAAAAAATGGCCGTGTGATCAAATGGCCGAGTGGTTAGCGTGTTAGCTTCTCGTGTCAATATTCACGGGTTCGACACTAGTCCGTGATGTACTATCTATAAAAAGAATTTTTTCGTTTACTGATTCGACTGGCTTTAATGGACGATGAAAGGTTGTCTATTTGCGTGGTTCAGAATTTATTGTAAAGCTGTAGGTCTCCTGTGTCCGTTAAATAAACTAAAAACTTAAAATAATGGTAAGAATGATATCTAATTATAACTCCTTGTTCTATTTTATTTCCAAGTATACAAATCAAGGATATATCTAAGCTTGCAATGTATCGCGATATCCTTATTCATAAAATAAGAGTTCCTGATATGAACGTGAATTTGAAGATCTTGATATCATTAAATTCAATATGTTGGATATGTAGGAATGATTATCACAAAATAGAACAATGTTTAGTTGTCCAAACATGGATAATACTTCGATGCGGTTAACCTATTTTCCAATGAAGATTCTAGAGATATTAATTTCTGATATAATATTGCAATGTGCATTTGGTAACGCTGGTGCCAAAACAGAGCATTATCAGCAGATTATTATTAGATAGATACTAAAGGTTTTGGCAATGTCCATGTAAATCTTTAAATTCACTGGTAAAATTTCAAAAATTTGGAAAGCTAGTAAAATGGATCGCATAAGAGTAGCTTATAGTTTCTAATATGATCATACAACTTTACACTCATTTTTTACTTGACTTGCATTGCTGGTCGTGCAAACCTACAAAGCATAGCAGAAGTCGCCACTGGCTAAAGACATTTAGTTTATTTAAAAACAAATTGATACACAAAATTTTTCATAATGTTTGGTCTTTGGATTTTACAAATTTATAATCAGTGGAATAACTTATAACATTTACACTACATAATAATAACATAGTAATATTTTTTAAGTAACAATTATTTCATTATTACGAGTAGTACAAACAAAATAATATGCAATCTGATAACTAAAATGAATTATGAATTTCATACAGTCATACAGTAACTGAAACTGAAATGTTGTGAATTATTCAATTTCACAGGGAAATTACTATGTTCAAGTTCAAAAGCTTTTTCCTACAATAGCAATAATACATTATTCTACCGTGTAAACTAACTACATATTATATTATCTACATATGTACGTAATGCAGTGTAATAATTATATATTTATTGCAATTGTATAAATGTAAAGTTTAGTAAATTACTGACTACTAGACGATGGAAAGTAGTTCAAGTAAAGTCTTAATTATTTAACAATGATGACTATTTTCAGTAATGTACTATTTGGCTTATTTTCAGATAGAACAAAGTGAGAAAGGCAAAAGTGTCCGTTTTAAATATTTCCTAAACCAAAAAAAAAACAGTAGGTAATAATTTACCAATGGAAAAAATATAAAATAATCTTAGCTTTCTAATTTTAAAATATTTACTTTTTTATCAGCATATTCCCGTTTTATTACATAGTATGCTGCATTGGATTGCATGGAGCTGGAGAAATGCACCCGGAACTAACATAAACGTCACAAAGTGGGTGGAAAGTTTGGGTCTGCTTAAGAAGTACAATGTTTACAAAGTAAGTTAAGCAAATTAGCAATGCTCTCCATCGAAAAGACATGCCCGAAATTTAGATATTAGCAAAACAATCGATGGATTTGACCAGGCAAAAGCAGGAAAAAAGCTTTAACCAATAATTTAATAGTCTTATTACTGTATTGTGTTTTCTGTAAATAAAATTTTGCAGTATGTTTATCTTAAAATTATGGGTAATACACATTATTTGTTATTTTCTTTTGTTTTTGTCTTATTACAAAAACAAGGATCCCAGTAACTATGGATTACTACTCTACTACTCTTACTACTCGACTACTTGTTACGCCACTGATTATAGTATAATAATTTTACATAATTTAAAAATAAATTAAAATTGTATAAAAACAACGAAAACCTTTCACAAAATCCCAATTACCACATTTTTGAAAATTTAGGCGATTTTTTTTTTAAATGTGTTGACTAGATAGTCTTGTAATTTTTCTATTTAACACAAGCAAACACATTAAATTTTTTTTGTAAGATTGATTGCATTCGTTTATTTAACTTGGAAGTTTTAAACAATGTAACAAAAGAAGAAGATGTAAAAATTTTTATATTTTTGGAAAACGGTTTTTTAAGAAGGGAAGGAGAAAAGTTTTAATGATTAAAGAGAAAGAAGCCTTTAACCAGTATTTTAGGAGTTAGTTCTACAGAGATTGAACCGGTAGGTCGTGTTTTGAGCTAAGGAACGGTCCGAGCCTGTGGTGGCTTGAGCAAAGATTACTCAGGAAAGTCGTTAAAAGATACCTTACTTCTTTTAAACGACAATTGATTGTATCTATTAGTTAAATAATAAAATTCGGAAACTTGAATTGAAACGGAAGAGTTTTGTCGTAATGGTGCTAATATAGGAGTTATTTAAATAAAATAATATTTGACCGATAAGAAATTAAGAAAAACAATGCAAAAGAATATCTGTATAAGGTTAAAAGCAAATGTGCAAAGATTAGTTGTTATTAGCTAAATTATAATTTTTAATCGCCTAAAAAAGCCTTAATACTTTATAAAAATCACGTGATAGATTTGAATTTATAATTTATTAATGGAATTCCTAACGTTACATAAATGAGGATAATTTCATTAATTTAGCAATCATATCCAAATCAATACAAATTACGTATGTATAATTTAAATAAAACTAATTGGTGGTAATATAGCAAAATAATTACGGTCGGAAATATAATGCGATCCTAATGATTCTAATTTGAATGTTACATATTTATAATTATATGTAATACATTCAATTAAAAAAATTCTATACAAAATACGATTGTATCGTATTTTCGCAGGTATTTCTAAAAAAATGTCCGCTCAAAGTTTTGGCATATATTCCTCACCAAAAAGTAAAATACGTGTATTCTGAGTTTTTTAAATTCTGAATGTACCCCATCTTAAGGATTTAGTTTTTCTGTCATAGATTTCTTATTCAAAACGCGTCACTAATTTGCACTTCAAATTTCGATGTAAGAAATAACAATTTATTGACCGTGCAAAGGCGAGTATTGTATTATATTAATTTCTTGTACAGCTCAAAATTGATAAGAACGTTTTAAAAACTGAATCATTTGGACAAATTGTTATTGTAACTTTTGATAGACAATCTCACAACCAAACTAATGCGTGTTATCCTATTTTCTTGCTAAGGACGTGATTAAAAATTGCAGTGCTCACTATAACGAATATAAATCAAAATATTTAGAAAAACTTAACACAACATGTTGTGTTATTGTTGCCGATACTATCACAATTATTAATATTTTTTTTCTCCTTTTAAAACATTAAATGCCAAATTCGTGCATCCAAACTAATCAAATTGATTTGAAAATTAGGTGTTATTGTAAAATAATTTTAATAAAGACACTATAGTTTATCCTCTATGTTGTTAAAATTGGAAAGTTACCTACGAAGTTCCCAATTTTTTTCCATCTCCTGAATTAATTACTCAAGCATTAAAACATACTAAGACAAGTAAGATTCTTCGATGGATGAAATCATGTGTTTTGAACACGCAAGTGAAGCTTCGCTGTTAAGTTTGATAGTTCTGCTTAGAGTTTATTTATTTATTAAAGCTGTCTGTTATCGTGTCAATACATTACAAACAACTTTATAATATGTGCTTATGTTTTCAGTTGTACAATCACCTTTAACCAGCTTCAATACTTTAATGTTTACTGCGCCTAAAAATTATTAACAAAATAATGAGATTGAGAATCGAGTGAAAATCATCAAGGCTTACATGTTGTTCAAATATTTAATCGGGTTATTTAAAAGTTTTTAATGTTTTAAAGACAATTAATTTAAACATAACATGTATATATTTTTGAAATATTCAGCAGCAAGTTAATTGATTACAATTTAACAGAACCAAAAGGATTTAATTTACAATTTTGCTTAAAATGCAAGTAGGTTTTCTCTTTTCTATTTCAAATAAATTACTTAAGTCAATTATAGAATATACAAAAAACATATTAGTACTGGAGAACAAAAGTTTGTTTTAAATAGAATGAATATTTAAAATTAATCAACAAAGTGGAAAATAAACAATTTTATATTGCAGGGTTTTTCATCCCAACAGTTGTAATTTAATATGAATTTTATGCTTTGAATATTAAAATAAATTGAAACTGTTTTTCACAAAATAATAAAATAACTGATTTTAAAAATACATTACAATTTAAATTTTTAACAGTATAAATTTATTTGATTTTTGTAACAAAGTTTAACTTTAAATATACGCATATGTATTATTTCACATCGATGTAGATTTTTGTTTAAATAATATTTTATTTTATGTAGCTATATTTAATTTTCATAAAAAATTTAAACTTTTAAAGAAGTTATTTTTTATTTTAACTTTCAAGCTTTCATACAACCTTTATAACTAGTTCTGAAGCGAATAGGCTTTCCTCAATAGTCTTTTGAGAAAATGTGTTGTCAAGAAACTGAAAGAGTGATAGATTAACAAGTAGATTTTCTTTTACTTTTTTTTTTAGAAATTTTTGACAACAAATGTTATTAGAAAACATAATTCATAAACACATTAGCGACGCAGCAAAATTTTAACAATTATTTAGGAAAGTGAAGTCTTATAACTTGCAACTTGCAAATACACGAAGTTTTATTAAAATATCTTATTTTGTCATCTAGAAAACTTAGCGAAATATATCTTAATATAAAATTTATTGCTTCCACTTTTACTATATAAAATCGCAAATGCAACTGCTATATTCATTCAATTCTCACTGAAACATTTTAACGTAGCACTTAAAGTCTGTACAAAAAATTGTCTTTCTATAGGTTGATTTATAGGTTGATATAATTGAATGTGACGCTACAAATTTTACTTTTTTATATTTTTAAATAAGTGCAAGTTATGAAAATAAAATCTCATTCTTTGCATTACTTTATGGCATAAAAAAATTAAAACAGAAACTTTTGAATCATTTATTAGCTAATGAATTTAGCGGTTGAGGTCTGCAAGATTTACTTAACTAATTGAGATTTCGAAAATCTGTTTAAGTAATATCAATTAAATCGTTAGCTTAGTTACCTTTAGTAATTGGTTAATTAGTATTTTAAAGGCAATGTTACTCATAAATAAATACAACCTGTTTATTTTTAAATGTAGTAGGTATTTAATATGAGAAATTACAATAATATACGCATATCTAAATTTACAATATAATATTAATATAGAACATAAAAATTAATGGATCTCTAATCAACTCCAATTAGAGAAACGTAAAGGACAGTGGGTTGTTAAAATCATTAAAATCCTGAGAAGTTCAAGCTATAGAGTAACCGTTCAACTATGACCTAACCAACTAGAATATTAAAACAGTTCATCTAAAGGAAATTAGACATAATAATCAAAATGACACTTAATTTAAAAAAGAATAAATTCTAGTTCAATTTTAATTTGATTGGAAAGGGCACGGGAATCTTAATTATCAGAGAAAGCGACAAATTTGACCAAGATAGAAAAATAATTTGTAATCAATTGAAGAAATTTACAAAAAAAAAATGTAATTATTATGATTTAATTAGGATATATACGTAGGTACATTGTTTTAATAAAATATTATATAATCTATGTTTAACTTAACACTCGAGTGAAGGCATCAACAATGTATTTTCATCAAAACGTTTCTATCACGGCATTGTTTCTCTGATTTAGCAACTAACGGCTGACTATGTACTAAATTTCTCCTATTCTGTCTGGCCTATGTCAATACGGAAACGATTCATGTCTTTTGGAATAATATAAATCTATCCCAACAATTGAGATTGAGACTTTTAAACGTCAAAACTGAATATTAATTATGCAGAGAAAATGTTGTACATTTAAGTAAATATTATATTTCAATTAATTCTTTAAAATTTCAGTCATTAGAGACGGTTGTAAGGAATCACTGTTACGTTTATATTTTATATTATTAGCTTTTATTAATTTTTGACTCAAATGTGAGGTGTGAAACGTGAGTTAACTTAAACTTTATACTTGAGAGTTCTAAAAAGGTAAAATTTTATTTATCTAATTAAGAATTCCGCGGAATAAAACAAGTTTTTCAACTAAAAAACTGTAAGGAAATATTTTTTGGTTATAAATATTCTATGAAATTCTAAATTATACATAACTTTACCACTTTAAATATTAAATTTTAACAAGAAGTTAACAAAACTTAACTGTTAATGAAGATATATATACGTATATACTATACAGACATTTTATTAAATAAAACACACACAAACACTTTTAAAAGATTTGTTTACCACTGTGGGGGCAGAGTAAGACTACAGATATTTATTTTGAAAAAGATAATAATAAAAGAGTGGGCGAATGAAAATTGTATTTATTGCAAAACTTTCAAATGCAGTTAATAAATAAATTATGGACGATAGATAATCTTAGAGCTATTTCATGGTTATCAATAAGAAGTTGAATTTTTAAATAAGAACACCTGGTTCTTAAGGTAATTCTTTACTTTGTCATATGTAATATGAAAAGGTTCCTAAGGTCCCCTGAGCTAAATAAGACCATTTTCAAAGAATGTCTGTGTCTGTGCGTGTCTGCGTGTGTGTGGTCAAATTTTGTGTGTGCTCTACAGCAAAAACTATTAAAATTTTAAAACAAAATTTGAGATTTCGTATTCTTTATACTGAAATTTACGTAGAGCTGATTAGATTTTCATTAAAATTGATTCATGGGAACTAGTTTTTTTAATTGTTTTAATTTTTTTATTTATTACTAGTTTTTATTAAATATTTTAAAAATTAATAAGAATATCATAATTGATATTCCCAAATTTGGGATTTCATATTTTATAGTAAAACTTAGAGCTGATTAAATTTTGGTTGAAATTGGTTCATTAATTATTTTTAAATTTAAAGTTTTTATATTACCAATTGCAATAAATCGAGAATTTTTATTTCTAAATTTTACATTCAAGTCGAAAATTTAAACATCGTCTTATTCAGATATAAATTCACTAAAATTATACCCCTCGTTAAAAATGACAATATGTCATTTTACTAACCAATAGGTGATATTTTAAACGTTGTAGCAATGTCGTTACTGCAATTTTTATTCCTAGAGTTATACAAAAATATTGAAACTCATATAAATGAACTAAAGATATAATATAGTGCATATTATTATGCACACTCCACATGACGCAATATGCACCAATTTTCAGATTAGACCTTGCACTTATCATATCATTGGTGTACGATATGCTATTGTACAGACTATAAATCCGATGTAACGTAATCAAGAAATTACCAAAATTTTATTAAATATGCATGTATTATATATGGTATTTTCTCGATATCCTTGCGTTTACGTTCTAAATTGTTTCATTCAAACGCGTCGCCATCTAAAAATTACTCTTGCACTTAGTAGTTATGCCTTAAACATTGAAGTTTGTCGTTGTTTACAAATGTTGATCGATGACCACTCAGCAACAGTTGACCACTTACCGTTATTACGTAAACGCAAAGTTAATACCTAATGTAATAAAATTCACTAAAATTAAGATAAACATTTAATACTTCTTTAGATTTATAAATAAAAAATAGTTCAAGTGGACTTTGCATAACAATTTTATGCTTTAAAAATGTACCTATACGTATAACGATGAAATTCCATGGGTTTCCAGTGGAAAGAAACTAATGTGGTATACCCTTACAGATATATCTTAAACAGTGCTGTAACTAAGCATATGCAATAGATGCATCTGCAGAAAGTCTTGGATGACGGGAGCCCAGAAATGGGACCGACAAGAAATGTTATTTTTAAAACAAAAATCGGCATTATACGTAAAAATTAGATATTGAAACAATTTCTTAAATAATATGCACGTGACTAAGTTTAAAAAAATATTTTTATTGTTTTTTTTAAATAAAACTAGAAAACAATTAAGCAACATTCGCTCGTAATAAAAACAATTTTGTGATATATATTATTCAATTACCGTAATTTATTCCAACAATAAAGTGTTCAATTATTTTCCTAATAAATTAATTGTTTGATTTTTAAAAGTTAAATGAGATCATAAAATAATATCTTTCACGGCGCCCACGCAAAACTAATTACAGCACTAATCTTATAATTTTTGACCAAAACCTAATAGGTAAGTTGTTTTATCGACAATGTCGTTTTAGGATACTTTTTTGTATTCGAAAACTTTTATATTTATAAAATTTAATTAAAAGGCTATAAAACTTGTGCCTACTGTTATATATATTAAAAAATCCTAGCAACCTTTTTTGTAATTTCCATTAAAATCAACATTTGTGTTTAATATTCTTTAGCAAATCATCATGGAAAGATACACAGTTGAACTGCCTACGGAAATTGTTAAAATTTATTACAAAAATAGTAAAGCTATTTGAATTACGTTTTATGCATGATGTGAAATTTACGGTCAACGTAATCGATCTACAGAGCTTACTATTCGTAATTTAATTCGAAAATTTGAGTCAAATAGTAGTGTTTGTCTTATTAAAAATCTAATCAATCAGAAACGTAAACGTACTATGGAACACGAATAAAATAAATCAGAACAATTAATTTCATGTTCTAAAGAACTTGGATTTTCCTATGATACTACATGGAATATTTTGACATGGATTTCTAAACTAAACGATATGTGGTTACAACAAGATGGTGCAACAAACATACACAATTAATTTAATGATTGAAAGTTGAGTAACCGTGTAATTTTAAGAAATGCTAATATGAACTGGCTACCTAGATCATGCGATGTAGTAACTCCATTGAACTTTTTTCTCTGGAGTTATATTAAATCATTAGTTTACTCGAACAAACTACAAATACTTAATAATCTTAAAACCAATGTTATTCGTGCCATTGGTAAAATAAGCGATGATTTATGTCCATAAATTACCAAAAATTAGTGCAAAATCCACAAAAGGCATCTTGAAAAATTTAAATAAACAAACTTGAAGACCCTTAATCTATGTGTGTAAGCACTAACAATTACACTTGATACACCATCAATTATGTTTATTGCATAATTATTCTATTTTATGTTGTAGATAATACACTGTATTCCTTGATAATGATTTTTCTTTCTTGACAACCAAAATGTTTGGCATTTAACCGAATTGCATTTCTTATAATATCTTTATTGCATATGAAATATACGAGTACTTAGGTACTTTCATAAAGTAAAAAGCTTTATATTAAAGATAAAAGGCAAATACTTTTATTTTTATTGGTTTGGGTAAGTAATGAATAATATTTTAATATGTACATGCGATGAACGAAAGCAGGTTCATACTATTACTTGTTACTTCTGGATTATGTATCACGATAACGGAATATCCATTGCATAAATAAATGTATAATTAAAGCCAGCTATATATCAAAAGACGTTTATATTTACTAATTGCAATCAAAACATCTTATGGTAACCCTTGAGGTTAACCAAATTATAATAAAATAGTACTAGAAAGCCAATTAACTTACCGTTTAATACGTGTACGATGAGGGTTTTAGGGTTTGCATTTGAAGGGTTACACGTGTATTTTCCGGAGTCCGAAGCTTTTGCTCTTTGGACTAGGAGATAACTCACTGTAATATCTCCCTTTTCGGTGATTACACTCACACCCCCTCGAGGTGAATCGTAATTAATCTCCTATAACAAAAATACAACATTTTAGAAGCGATAATATAAGAAAGTTTACAATCAGCACATAATTTAAAGTTTATCTGAAATAAGCTAATGAGTGGGGAACTTCGTTACACTACTGCGTTGATGATAATTTAAATGAAAACATGTTTTATTATTTTTCAAGCAAATTATTACAGAAATTATAAACGAGCCTTTTTACTTTTGTTAATTAAAAATTACGTTTCAAACTTATCTTTTAAAGCAAAGAATCAAAAGATAAAGCGATATTTGTAGCTTTCCTAATGCGTCTTATATTTCCGTAGAATATAAGTTGGTAAGGCTCTCCTTCGTTGAGAGGCAATTCATATCTCTGATTTATTAGCTAGCTACAACATGAAACGTTGCTTTATATCCCAAAGGGGCCCTCGTGTTTTACATCAAATGAGAAATTTACCGTAGAATGCAGTTTTAACCGTCTTTTTAGTCGATTTGTTTCAACTTCTTTTGAAGTGCAACATTTTAGTAGTATTAAATTAAAAGTAAAGAGAAGTACTTTCTGTTTCACAAAATATTAGCACTTTTAAGAAATTACTTTATTATTTACTACGAGTACAGCAAATTTTAAATAGCAGTATGAGCGCAGTTATTGTATGGCATTAGTACGGTACAGTTGACATATCATGACAGTAATCGCATTTAGTATAATAATATATTTATTTACCAAATAAATTACTTAAAATTACTGCCTTCAATATAAGTTCCAATACAACACTGCTCTGTGGGTACGTAAGTTACCCATACAACACAATTCGGGTCATGGGGTTTTGTTGATTTGCACAAAACGCAATTTGTGGGTAGAACGTTTTGCTCAGTGGGCAAAATAATGCAAATAAATTTATCCACAATGCGTTTTGAGCATATTACAAAATCTACAACGTGTTGTGGGTATAAATTTAGGTCATGGGCCCAATTTATGTTACATATTTTGATAAATTTGCTAAATCGACTCACTATTAAAATCATAATTTGAAATTATTAAATTATGAGGCTTTATAAGTTAAAATACAAAATTATATATTATCACCAAAAGTCAAGAAGTTTAGAAATGTGCTGTATATATTTTAAAAATTAAAGCATATAAAACTTAAACAAACATAGTCTGTTATAGATACACCCGAACTAAACCAAAAAAATCTAGAAATCTGTAATTGGACTCATTTATAATTGTGAAATTATCAGATAGATTTCAAGATTTTAACTTGAAGCATTTATTTAATTATTGTACGATAAGTAGTTATTTTACTTGCAAACGCGTTCAAGATTATCCTTTTATATTTTTTTGTATCAATTTCAATAAGTTTTGCCCATAATACAATAAACTCGTAACTTGAAAATTCTAACCTCAAAATTACGTTTCCATTCCACAATTTCAGATCAATTATTCAATGTCATTTTAAATATTATTATAATCATCATTACATCTAAATACTATTTCTCAAAATTGAATTCATCATCTATGTGTACCAACTATTGAATATTTTACAGGTATAAATACCAAAAAGACTTTAATTAGCATTCTTGGTTGGTTCTTCTGAAGTGGACTTGTTACTTCGATCTGTACAGCAGAAACTTAGCATTCAAATTTAATAAATACATCGTGTAAGGCCTTTTAAGGAAGAAGAGTCACTTTATTAATATCTAAACAAGTCATGTTGTTGATAAATAGAAGAAAGAAAATTGGGAATATACAAAACTTTGAGAAACGCCCAACCCTATTGCTTTCCATTTCGAAGAAATCTGATTCACGCTTATAACCAGTCGTTTGTTTTGGAGCTAGGGCTTGAACCATGTTATAGAAAATATTTCATTAAGATTTGACAATCCTTATGATTTAAAACTGAAAAAACGACAACAATAATTATTGAAGTTTTATTAATCTTTCGATTATTTCAGATAATGTAGAAATTTATGCAATTGGTCGATAATTACAGGTATTGTCTTTGTCACCTCCTTTATATATTGGTGTTATTATTGCCATTTTTAGGCAACGAGGAATGTTGCCAACTCTGAAATTGCTCTTTGTATGCATTATGTTGTATAAATTTCCGGTTTCTGATAACTAAATTCTGTTTTCTACAGTTAAAATTATTAAACAACAACGAAATGTACTTGTTGTAGTAATTGTTTTGAATATTAATCTTATAATTATTATATTAAATTATTTTCGTGAAACCCATCACGTCATGAAAATTTCTAGCTACCATAAACATATTATTGTTATTGACGTGTATTGAAGTTTTATTTTTATTTACTTTACTCGTTAAAGTCGTTATAAAATATTGTAAAGCTTTACTAAGCTGGAAAACACAAATAACGTATCAAATAAATGCCACGGACATGCAGAACTTGACTAAACAATACTTTTTGTTTAATTTATCAATAAGTAAATAATGCGAAACCGTAACTTTCAAATCAGAAATACAAAATAGTTTTTTGTGAGCTTCAAAATACTGCTAAATGCTTGCAAAAGTAATTTTTAGTTTAATTAAATTTTCTTGTTTTTATTGTAACGAATATAATTTAAATATTTTAATGTGATTTACATTCAATTAAAACAAATTAAAATTATTTGCGATAATATGCAAATAATGCATTTCCTACATTATTTATGTTCTGTAACTCATAAATTGTTGTATCTCGTCGTACCTTGGTAACAAATCTTTATGGAAATTAATTTCAAGTTTTTCATGACTTGGTAATACGTTATTTCAATTATTAATGTTGTAACTCTTAACTAACGAGACTACATAGTAGAACTGTTGAATCGATTTGGAATGTCAGAATCCAAACCAGTAAGTACCCCTTATAGATCCAAATATAAATATTGTTTGGCTTTGTTTAGCTTTGTTTTTAGCCAGGAAAACGAGCGTTGACGCTATCTAATAGTAATTGTTGATTTGAGAATTATTTATAAATCTGATGGTCAAGAATAGGGATGTTGCATGATATCGAATTTAGTGATAGCTCCTATTAATTCTTGAAAATAATATCAAATGAAATTTATAACCGAAATAAATATTTTTAAAATGCTGTCTGCGCTGAGCAAATTAAATTTGAAATTCAAAAATGAATCGGTCAGCCGATTACGCCTCTGACGTCATACGCGTGATCCCGAACGTTTTTATGGAAATTTTACAACGTCGCAAAGACCTGACAGTTAAATATTTGACTTGTATTTGACAGTTGCAAACAATATAACGTTTACCATTTAAATTGTATTTTTTATTAATATAATATTTATTTTAATACAAACTGTAGTCACAAACAATTATAGGAAAAATGGTTTATTCCGAGTTTTCTGTGTTTTTATTAAAATTCATTTTTCAATTTTACACAAACTATTTATAGGTTACATTATCAACACAAACTGCATTTGCTGTGTTGCCAGTTGTTAAAAAAATAGTTTGTGACGTCATTCGCGCTAAAAACACGGTTTCAAAAATCATTTTTTATAATTTTTTTTGAGAAAACTGAAGGTCTCCTGAACTTTTTATCTATGCAGTGTTGTTTACCAGCACCTAAAGTTTATAAAAAAAATTACTTCAAAAATCATGCAACATCCCTATTGAAAAGCTACGTTGATGCTGATTGCGTTAATTGCCAAAATAATAGTCGATCGTATACTGGTTATGCTTTTATCTTATTTGGAAGTTCCATACCATGATAATCTAAAAATCAAATAACCGTAGTTCTTTCGTCAAATGAAGCCAAATGCATGGGCATGACTGAAATTGCCAGGGGAACTATACATAATATAGGGGTGCAGTTAAGATTCTCGGATCGCGATTTTTACCATTTTGAAATAATTTATGAAAAATGAAGGTCATTTTGAAAAAATGGCTTTAAAAATTAATTTGGAATGCAATTTTGTCATTGGCTCTTTTGAACTGTAACCCCGCCCACCGAAATTAAAATAGGTCGTGAGGACAGTAAAGATACCAGAATCTTGTTTTTACAACGACTTATGAAGGATGAGGGTCTAATCAACCAGTAAAAAATTTAAATTTGTGATCGGACAACAAAGTTCGGAAAAAATTCACTTATTGTGTGACTCCGACTCTTGGCGTAGTTGCGTTTATCAAAACCGCTTGTAGCGCCCGGAGAGATGTAAAGCTCTTTACTTACTAAAAACATCCCCCAACTACCTCCAAGTCGAAAAAGTATGGATGTTGACGCGACGGATCTCTGGGAGCGACTGACTCTTTTCTCTTATGTTAGTTAGCCCCCTCCCTCTAGCTCTTTAAGTTAGGCCCGCCCTATGGTTGATTTATATATATTAAAGAACACGCACCGTTTATACAATGCATAAAATTATTGCGTAATACTGCGCAATAATACATTTACATGATTGAATTTCTTGAGGGGAGAGTTATAATTTTCAAAATGAAATTGTGGCCTTATTACAACTCCGACAAGATTGATCCTCACTTTACAGAGCTTGTATTTTTGTGTTCTTTCGTCTAGTAAAGCCATTTTTATAGGAAAAAAGTGTATTTTCGATTCCGGCAATCTTAACTCTACCCATAATATAGCATACTTTTGGAGATTTACGTTGAAATTGGATTTTGGTAATACTCAAGATGTTCAAGTTTTTACAGACAGCATGAGAAATTATGAACAATAGATCGATGAAACTAAATTACCTGAGTATTATGATATCTGATGTATTGACAAAAGTATTACCTAAACGGAAGCACAATGAGTGTGTTAAAATGTTTGGAACTTGGTTCTAACATTGAACCTAAGCAACGATGACCCATTATGTATCGAGAGGAAGTGTTGGATGTGAAATGTCTAGCAACGATATTTATTTATGTACAAATAAGAGCTTTTTAATATCTTACAAAACACGAGTTTCGATCAATCCCGTTTTGACATTACTATATTATGAAATATTTACTTTAGTTATATTAATTAAATGTGTTATAATAATGATTATTGTGTTTTAACTTACTAATAATTCATAATCATTTTATAATAATTAATTTATCGATTTTCCTATTGAGTAATTTTTATTTATAGGTTTTTCATTCACTTAATAGTGAATATATTATATTTTTTTTTAAATTAAAAGTTAACTAATATTGATATTACATAAAGTGTTTTGTTCCTTCCGGGTTAATTAATTTGTAGTTTTCAGTTTATTAACTATTCTTTATTAAGCTGTTTACAAATAGTAATTCTTGACTTTGAAAACTTAATCCCTTAAATCATATTAGCCTTCCGGCTTTATAAATAATTGTGTACGGAGAATTATAAAATAACAGTTGATAATTCACATTAATATGACAAGGCGTTTTAAATGCTGCTTCTAGACGATATTATTATACAATTTTATAGTAATTTGAAATTATAGATATGAAAAATCCTAGTAAAATATTTCATACTTAAAAGAAATTGCAATCTTAATCTCTCTAGCTGACATTTACTATTACCATTTTCTCAATAAAGTTACATAAAATTTAAAGAAAAATTCAAAAGGCATAAAGAGATTCGAAAGGTTTTATAATGTTACAAGCAGTAAAAGTATAATATAATAGTCAAAGGCGATGTATATTTTATTCGTATTTTGATAGTATTGTCTTTGCTAGAATACTAACATTTATTCCTTCCTTGAAGATTTTTTATCTTACTCGTATAACGACATATCCATAAAAATTTTCATAAAAACACCGAAACACTGATTTACGTAAATCTCTACACTAGTTTTAAAAATTATTTCGGATTTGTTTTTCAGTCATAAAATTTTTATCGGGATCGGAAATTGTGTGATTAGAAAACATATGTACATACGTTATAATATTATCAAGAGAACATTATCTATACGTTAGTCTCTTTTGAACTAACTTCCAGTTTCATAGAACATTTAACACGACGTTACAAAATGTCAGTTAGTACTGATAAGCCAATAGACATCAGTGGTTAGTTTTAAAGGCTTGTTAAAAGCTTTATGAAACTATCTATAAATATGAAGACCTATATAGTACCGACATCATTCGGGTGTTGGAAAACTAAAAAGCTTAAAATAAAGCAGTATTATCACGAGTTGGAATAATACCTACATAATACTTTAAGTATGAATTTAATAATTTCAAGTTTAGTGAACTTTTAACTTAATTTGTAACTTAATTTTTTGATATCTACAAAATAATATAGTACAGAATACTCAAATCTTTTCCAGAACCAAAATTTACTATTTAATTCATTTGTTAAACAATTTTATCGTAATCATTAATAATAATTGGTTGTTTTCCCGCTTGTTACAATTTTGCACAAAAATGAATATTAATTGGGGATACAAGTAAAATACTGTTTTTAAATATTTTAACTCTTGCCATATTGAAACCGAGTCTACTCTGTCTAAGAACTTACATTTTTATAAATATAATCTACAGGACATCTTTTTGGAATTTTAATATTTTTAAATAACAAATAATATTCATGTGTTGTTTCAAAATATAAATTTTTTCATCAAGGTATTCATTTTTCGTTATCACGGGTCATTACTGACCCGATTGTGGTATAATATGTTTATGTTTATATTGTTTGTGTTTAAAATAAACATAAATTAATTATTAGTCTTTTAAATTGTGGGTCAATAATGACCCAGTATTTGTAATATATTACTAGTACTACTTAATTAGTATTAGTAAAATAGTAATTATAGTACGGCAAGTATTACATTATTTTATAATTTAATTAATTTTTATTGGCGTTTAAAATAAAGAATTTTTACTTTTCTTGTATTAAAACCTTTTTGAAATAAATATAATAGATAAAATATCTAATTACTAAAACCAAAAAATTATTAAAATAAACCTAAATTAGTCAGTTAAACTGTGGGTCAATTATGACAAAGGTTGAAAATTATTACAGTACGACAAGCATTATTTACATCTAATTGTAAAATCTCATGAGTAATGTAAGAGATTTCGTAAAACTGCATCTACTAGCAATATTAAAATTTTGATTAGTATTTTAGGTACTCGTATAGCTTAAAAATTTTAAGTAACACATTTTCTTTTATTTACTCTACTTGACCCTATAAAACATTCTGGGTACAGTTTCTTGTTTTGTACGACCTACATCCAATAAATATCGGTAAATTACTACTACACAACCCAGTTTCTAATGAAGTAAAATCGAGCACAGATGCCCTTTTAATGTGTATAATAAGAACTCATTCATTCATTTGATCGTAGTTGTTGAAACAAAATCGCTCTGTGTTATAAGATGTAAGTAAATAAACCGGCACTATAGCAACATTATACTCGCTTTTGTATTATGCAATAACACAAAGTACCTGGTAATGTGCAAAGCTTTTAAAAATTAAATTAAAAGTTAACACAGTTTTAAAAAAAATTGCTTTGTTGACTTACTTGAGAATTATGAGTCCACGAAATAGATGGTGGAGGTTCTGGACTATGTTGAACTATACATGTGAGGTTCATTGTGCTTTCTTTATCGATATATAACTCTGGGGATCCCAAAAGCGTTGTGATTGGTTCTGTAAAAAATTATTCCATCAATATGTTGTTTTACATAATTAAAACTTAATTTTTTAACTCAGAGGTATTTAAACTTTTTAGCCAAGTTTATTGTTAATAAATAAGTGTACTTTAAAGATATAAAAGTGCTGATAGAAACAGTTTTATCTAACTTAGTTTGATTTATTAGTAAAAGTTTCAAAAATCTTTTTATCCAAGTCATTATTATCCTTTCGAAAACTTGAAATGGTTTAAACATAGCAATATTTCACAAAATTCTTAATACAACTCTAAATTCATTTTTTGCTAAATTTGATAAATATTGGTGTCTAAAAATGAAGGCAAAAATATAGCTTTCTAATAATTAAAGTCCAAAATGATTTAGGAATACATTAAAATCCTTGGTTTAATAAATTACAAATTATTTGTCTGAAGAAATTAAACGCTTGGGAAAACTTAAATTTGTAATAAGACATTTTAGGTTTTGAATTAAAATTCATTACATTAATTTCGTTATTGTGTTTTGCGGGTATCATTCTCTAGCCATTTAAACTTCATTCTTCATTAACAAATAAAAATAGCCAACTAAATATCTATATTCTTAAAATAATATGGTGGTGGATATCTTTTACATAGGAAAACTTTAACATTACTTTGTCTGAGTATTTTTATGTTTTAATTTATATATTTGATTTATGTATGTAAGTTAATATGTATTCGACTTTATTAAGTAAACTTTATCTATTATTCCAATTACTGTTGAAAATACTTTATAAGATTATTTCATCATATTTTTATGTGTAAAATTAAGATTGATCCTAGGAATGTTTTTATATAACACTTATAAAATTTACTAATTAATGTGGATTAACATCAAAATTAACGTTTGATCCTCAGTTCAAATGCCCATTACTAGACGCAATTATTTTACTTCCATATTTGCACAGTTATTATAAAAAAATGTTCAGTATGTTGATCTTGGTTTGTTGGTTTCAACATTTCAAGTTAAGAAATAGCTAATGGCGATTCTGCCTCAAAATTCAAATTTAAAACCACAAAACTAATAATTCACAAAATTCCAATACCTTAAAACTTACAACATTAAAAACCACAGCCGATATACATAATATCTTATAAGTTATGTTTAACACTTCACCGGTTGCGTCCATTTCTATAACACGAGCAGTCGCGTATGTGTAAAATTTATACAATGGGATGTTCTCAGCACTAGCTTTTTAACAGAACGACCTATGTCGTATAACATAGGAATGTCGGGATGTAGTATGTATTCCTGCATATATTCCTTTATTTTCTTTTAGGAAAAATCTCTCTTACTAAGCGTATTGCATAGTAGAAAATGTTTTTACCTCGTCAGTATGCTATAGGCCCTGGTAGGATGAAAAATACAAACTTTTTTTGAACTACCGCTACAGTGATCAAAAATTTGCAAAATGTGGTACTTTTAAAATATAACTTGCAGGAGGCACGCAATTGTTGGTAAAATAATTAAAAAACTTATAGTTTTAAACGAAATAACACGTTTCACCGCCTATAATTTATTAATTATTTTGACAATATTATTTGTTAACTCAAGTTAAACTTATTATTTTAAAAGTTTAAAATTTTGTGCAATTTATTTTTATTTCAATAACGCACCCCTTTTTAATATTTAAATTTTTAACTATTTTTTCAATGAATGTTTACTATAATTAAACATATCTCCAAAGTTATAATTTTTTTACTGAACTAATTAGTATAGTTATTTCACTTTTAAAACACAACGTACACTCTTACTTTTACCTACTTTTCCAACAATTGTTTGACTCCAACGTGTGACATTTCAATTTTCATAATTCTGGCTTGACATGCTGTGGTGCCTTTCGATAAATTTTGTATTTTTACCGTATCAAGCCCTATTTGTATCTAAAGAGGCACTTAAAAATTTCTACTATGCAATAGTTAGTAAGAAAGGTTGTTGGTAAGAGAATACACTTGGATCCGGGAATTATGAGTCGCTTTTCTAAAAAGTTGGGACAGAAAGATTTTTAATTGTGTAAATATTACGTATACAATTTTCAGATGTTTAATACTGTAAAATTAAAATTTTTACTCTTACTGAAACTCATGGTAGAAAATTACTTTTAAAAATTTTAATTATATTTAAGTATTAATTTAATAATTACAAGTTAGTGAAATTTAAATTGAATTTGTAAATTGGTGAATGTTTTCCATATTAATAAATTATCATGTGTATTAATAATTTAAATTTAATTATTAATCTGGGTCTATCTGACAAGTTTCTAATAGAACGAAATATAAATGATCATATTTATTATAGACTGAAAGAATTAGGAAGCATGGAAAAAATTCACTAATTTATATATTTAATTAAAATTTTACTAAACTTCTAATTATTAAATTCGTATTTAAACTATATTTTTATAAATAATTAAGAAATAATTTATATAAATTTTAATTATACAATACGGAAAATACAAGTAAAAATTACTGAATAAATAGTGGAAAAGTCAGGAGTGACGTTTTCAATAATAAAACCTCTGGACACCCTGTAAAAAGATCTTATGTGGTGCTTATCCAGAATAGGACAGACATTTTCTATTTGTTTAAAATAAACGACACATATTATCATTTGTTTGCGAAGACATCCTATTTTTCTTCCTTGAGACCGATTTACAGCTGTGTCTGTAATACAAGTTCTTTAATGTTGTAAATAACTTCATAAAAATTCAAGTCTTCTTTCTCTATGTTCTATGGTCTATGGTTGATAGAAATACGGTCAACTTCAATTTAAGTTTTTTACGCTTCGGAGAAGTTATTTTGCTCGAATTTTTCATTGCGATTGAATTAATTTCAACATAAATATTGTAAACTAAAAATACAAAGATTATGACATCAATCTTAAAATATTAACAAATATGCATACAGTGCAATTTTTGTATATAGAAAGGTTCAAGACCCTTATTTAAAAAACGTTGTACAAGTAAATAACCTAGTACAAAGGTACCAGCAATTGTGCGGTGTGCGGAATTTGCAGAAAAAATACAATTAAAAAATTAGGCTGAAGACAAACAACTTCCACATTAAAATGTGGGAAATGAATCCGGAAACTTTTAACAAACTCCTGCATGCAAATACTTTTGTCCACATCTTTCGGTAAAAATGTAATTTATTGTTTTTACGTTTAAATTTATTATGATGTATTTTATCGTTTCCTAATTGTTTCATTTTGAAAAAGTATGTTGTAGTTACGATCCAAAAGTTAAGAAATTTATAAAAATTAAGTTAATGTTAATGTTAAACACGAGTTCGGGGATAAACACCATGAAAAATTGCTATATATTTGCATCAATTTTCTAAAAAATTCAAATCGGAAACAGCTCTTTTAATGGTCGCACTTCCTATATAACCACTTTGTATGGTCGAAGTAACAACTGTGCCAAACGGTATCCAGCAGCTTTATTAAAGTCTGATCACCATCAGTTGATATATGAGCCATATCCATGAAGTTCAAGGATTAAAAAGAAACGAAAACATTACAAAAATTAAAAATTCTATTAAATTTCTTCTTAAATACAACAAATATGATTAATTTTTAAGAATTTGTAGCACGAATGTGGGATAAAGCCTGAATGATTGTTTTCATTCGTTTCTACAGCTGACGCATTTGCAGCATTTCTTATTTAATGTCACAACGCCCAAGATTTATTACTATATGAACTGTATGTGACCAAAAACTTTTATTGTGCATTCTATCTATCCAATGAAAGTCGCCATTATCAAATCTGCCATCATTTTCAAGCGTAAACAACTTTTCTTGTTTCCAATCTTGAGAACTAAATAATTGTAATTAGTGATTAATTAATAGTTTCGTAAAAAAAATTTTATGTTTCAAATTTTCCTTTAGTACATGGTAAACAAATAAAAATGATTTATGAAAAATATTAAATTTCCATATCCCTCATTACTTTTCATTATATTATGTTGATACCCATGTATGTATAGTTTTTTGTTAAATACTTTTAATTTGCAATGTGATTGATGTGTAAAATTCGTATAAAAGTAAAATTTATTAAAACAAACAAAAACGACAATTAAAATTACTGCCATACTAAAATTTTATAGAAAGTATCTGCGTTGGGTTTCAGTAAGATAAAATGTAAATTACTCAATTTTAAATTTTGCAAGTTTTAATTGGTAGATCATAAACTACATAGAAACTGACAACTCAGACTGAAAGCTCTAATTATTTCGACGCTGTATGTGCCGCTTTTCTTTATTGCCTTACATGGCGTAGGTAGCTCTCCAAATAGTATAATACATAAAATTATCAATAATTGAACCATGTAAAATTTAAATATTTTTGATTACCTTTGTGGCTTATTATAAATTTATCACAAGGATTGGAAAACTAAATTTAGTACGCATTGATTTTGTTATAATATATCAAGAGAAATAAATATAAAGCGGTTCTTGAAGCAAAGTACACTACTTGTCCTAGATAAACCTAATAAAATCTAGTCTTTATATGAAATTCAATAAACGTAAATTTCATTATGAGTGAGTACTACCTAAGAGTTACAAATTACACTCTTATACGTATTATATCTAGAGATAAACTGTTACGGTGTTAATGCCTGAATACATATTACAAGTGTTTTTATTCGCAATCGGTCGGTAATTGCTCGTTTCCCGACTTTTAAAAGTTTGAAAGTGCCAAATTGTCAACTACTAATATCAACCGGTGTGTAATGAAAATTATTCACTCGTTATATCACGTGGCGGTCAGTAATGAACAAATGGGCGTGGTTTTAACGTAAATAGAAGCGCTAATACAAATGTCAAATATAGTTAGGTTATAACAATAATTAGAAATCATAATTGGGCGTGCAAATTATAAAACATTTTAATTAGAATAATTGCTTATTGCAAGTGATAGCCCTTTTTTAAATTTTCGCTAAGATTTATTTGTTGCTAGTTTAAAAAATATTTGGATGATCCGATAAGTTTAAGCTTCGACATCGAAAAGTTTTGTTAACAATTCCTGGCATTTTATCGTTCAAATTATTGATGTATAAGTACATATTGTGACATTTGAATACTTATTTATGGTAAGTCCTATAATACTTTCTCATTTTCTTGTTAAAATTTATTTGTTACAGTCAGGGTTCGCAGTTTGGAACCGTAGAAGTCTTCTGACGATTGGCTACACCGTCACACTTTATTTGCTACATGACACCAGAAGTGCAACCTAGATTAGCCTAGCTTATCATAAAAACCAACCTAGAAAGTTTAAATAATTTTATTATGGAATATTATGCAATTTTTGAAAATTATTGAAAATATAAGAAGATTACTTAAGAGTAACTAATGTTTACAAGTTTTCTGAACAATTAGAAGGCTCTGTTTTGTTCTGTAAATTATTGATATTGACATTTATTGTGACATTAGAATTTGAATGATTATTTATCGTGAGCGTTAATGCTCTTTTAATTTCTTCAGTAAAATTTATTTGATGTGTCGAAGTTGTAGAATGCTGCGATGTCGAGCATGGAGCTGTAGCAGTAGAACATAATGGCATAGCAGTTGAACATGAAGGCATTGAAGTAGAACAGGAAGCTGCAAATGTTCCTTCACCATCTATGTTTGTATTTCTAGATAACATCTCCGATATTTTAATTTGGCCATCTATTGAACTATCCACATAACCTTCTGCGACGCTGCTGGATTTCCAACCACCTAATCTTTTAATTCCAATGTATTTGCTCCAGTATTGGCTAATAGAGTAGCCGATGTTCGTCTAAAACAATGTCCAGTGTATGTTTCGACATTTTTAATTTTAAGAATTCTGCAATTTTTAGGAATTGCGCAATCGAATTGTGCCCATATGGTTGGTTTGTTACTTTTCCAAACCTGTACTGTAAAAACCTATCATTTTCAATATCCTTCCGAAGATTTACGTATTCTTTAACAATTACAATCCATTCCGGGCGCGTTATTAAGAATGATCGAGAATGATAGGTTTTGTATCACGAATGTGGATACTTATTTTATTTTCTAAAAGTTTACATCTTCTATTTTCATTTTATATAATTCATCACTTCGGCATGCACCGCTAACGCCGATTATTAAAGCAACCTAGAAAGTTTAAACAATTATGTTCATTGTATGTGAGTACAAAATTTATAATTTTACCTTTTGTAGAAGAAATTCTATAGGCGCATCACTTAAAAATCTATCAATTTCAGTTTTATGTAAAACACCTGATTTTTTGGCTTGAACCCAACATTTTGCTTCTTCAAAAAAGCTCTCAATTTCGCAAATTTTGAAATATCTGTATTATCTTTAATATTGAATGTTGTTCGTAGCATTGAATAAGTTGCCCATAACGTAGAAGGTTTTTTGTCTTTCGACAATTCACTAAAATAAGCAAGCACCACACTTTCTGAATTATTCCGTGCTTGTTTATTGCAACGCCAATCCATGTAAGCTTTGTAGGCTTTTTCATACCTTGCCTTACTTTTGTTGGGTAACAAATCACCTACTGCATTTTCTGCAACTTCGAAGCTCTGGTGGAGTACAAGATAATTCACTCATAATCACAAAGCGACAAAAACAATAATACTAATTATTGTCAAAAAAAAAACGCACGGTAATTTTTGCTTTGACGCCTACTAAAAAAATAATTATCACTAACGTGATATGAGCTATTAAAAGTAGAGGCGCTGATACAAATGTCAAATATGACATAACTTAATATAAATTTGAAAACGCATTATTTCCATTAAACCAACCCCAACTTCACGATTGCGAATAAAATAGTATACATGCTTCGGCGTAAGCGTCATTACTAACTTCGGCCAATTGCTGACCTCAGTTAGTAATGACTTGCTTTCCGCCTCGCTATGTAATATACTATTAATTTAGGCGTTTATTAATGTTATTAAATATTTGTGTTTAGTGAATATTTTAAATTATACAAATCTGGTTTATATTTTGACAAGAAATAACTTAAATTTATGTTGGTATGTAACAGTTTCCATCGATATCTGCGTTTAGATGCGGTATTTGTAATAATGCCACTTCAAATCATTGCACGAATCAATCGGATAAGTTAATACGATATTATATAAACAACGTTGTGACGTGTATACGATTCAAGACTATTTGTGCGTTGTTTGATAATTTAAATATTGTATAATATGACTACTAACAACATCCGAAGTTTGAATTATTGATTTGCAGAAAAACCGTAGCAGGGCATATTGAAGAACGTAAAAGAAATATTGACAACCGCTTGACAAATTTTGAAATAATTCAAAAGCTGGCGATAAAAAAGATCGAAATGAAAATGTTTCTCGAATGAGCAATACGGAAATAATTTAACTTTTTTAATAAAATAATATGAAATCCCATAATACATTCAAGCAGTCAAGTGTAGTAAGCGATAAACTTGCTTACCAAGTTGATTTTTCAAGTTAGAATCGTTTTTCAACAAATATAGCAAATGGAATGTTTTACTGCAAAATTTCTCACCGAAACGAAGTCGAAAAAGCATTAATCGGATGCATTGTTCCAGTAACATGTTTATTGTGCAAATTAACAATGTGAATATAATAATACAATTTATTTAGTGTTGGTCGTGTATTTTATATAAATGATCTCACTAATAATTATTAACAACATCACTACGTAATTAATTAGTAATCTCTAATGAGCAAAACAATTAACAAAATACGTACCATGTACGGTGTTATTAAAGAAAATAAAAGCAAATTAGGTTTTTTTGTATAATCATTTAAAAGCGTTATTGCAAGAAAAGCTCTTTTGGAAAGTCCATGCCGCTAATATAAGCACATGTGCTTCATTTGCATCGTTACTATCTATTCCACATGAAGTATTTTTGATGGTCGCTTCATTAAGCTTCTACTGCACAATTAACCATAAAAACCATAAAATTCGTATTAAATTGTTTTGTGTGCTGTGCAACTTATTCACTTTAGTGCTTTGTAACACATTTATTATAATGAATAAATTACTAAAACCGTCGTTTAAAATACGTCAAGATTTGCCACCAACAAGCATTATTTTGTTGTATTAGAAAATTATACGTGCCTACCATGTAATAATATGTTTTTACATATGTACATAGTCTATAAATGTTAAATCCAATTATGGTCTGAACCCACATTTATTAAAATTGAGTTAATGTTGCATTTAAATTTTATATTTTACAGATATTTACAAGAATAATTAATGTTAAAATCGGACAATAGTAATTTTAATTATACATCATCATAATCGCATTAAGTAATATTTATGAGTTTCTCTATTATAAACGATTTTAGGCTATTATAAATTATTACTCCTTCATTATTATATTTATTGTAATTAATGAGTTTACTGCAAATAAAACACGTAAAGTTTAAATTGTTACAAATTACCAAGTTAAAGACTTACATTAAAGAATAAATTAATTTAGTAAAGCACCTATTATGGCACTTGCGTTAATAATGTATAAAGATGCACAAACAGTATTACTATACTCTTTTATGATTAATAATAATTTTGTGTTAAACTAAAACAATAATTATAAATAAGTAAAAATTAATTTGTATACTCGGTTACTCAAAAAAAGTTTCAACTTTAAATGCACAGCTAATTTGTAATACTAGAAGTAGCTTTAAGAAAATTCTATAGCGTAATTATCAGAGTTGGGCACTAAAGCTTTTTAATTAGAAGACTTTGCAGTACAATTATATTAATGAGGCAAAACCGCCAAGAGTTGAACAGAGCTTCTCTACCTTTGCACCCACTTTAATTGCTATACGAATCCAAAGTAAAGCCGCAACCGATTATTGATTTTAAATTGGTAAGAACAAGGTTACGCTTAAAACTTTTTAATTTAAACCCTTGAGAGGTAGATTTATTAATTATGTAAAATTAATTTAATTGTTTTAACTTCATAAATTAAAAAGAAAAAAATTGTATTGGTTTGTTTTAAACTTAATACATAACATTAAAATGGAATGCTACAACTTGGCTCTGCAGGTTTAAAAGTAAAATATCTAACTATTTCTAACTTCACTATAACTTTTTAATAATGTGTCATTAGCATTACATTCTCATTGTTTCCAACACTTGTGACTAAAAAGTTAAAAGTGGTGCTTGAAATTGCATTTCGTAAGTGCTAATTTCTTACTATAATATTAAATTTTAAATCTTTAGTAATATAAAGCAAAACGAAAAAACATCGTTATATTTCATTTCAAGTTATGTATAATGCATTTTGAAATTTAAATTTTATTTTAAAACGCGTAAAAATTAAACATCTTTTGAAAATTCAAAAATTAAGCCCTCATAACGATACTAATAGTGCACCCTCTGCATCAGATGAACCTAATATGTATATTATGCTATATTAATGAAGAATTAAACTTCGCAAGAGATAAATATGTATGTATTATTTATACATAATATAATTATGTTGCTTATGAATTTCGATATATTTTTATTTGGGTATTTTAACAATAAGTTGTAAAACTTGTGGTTGTTTCGTTGTTGTACCTTGAAGTACAGCTTTTATAGCTTTCTTCAATTTTAAGTATTTACATAGGTGTATTAACGGACCCGGACAATTAGGCGCAGCCAAATAGGCGGCCGAATAGGCGCAGCCGAATAGGCGCAGGACATATAGGCGCAGAGCCATTTAGGCGTGGGACATATAGGCGCAAAACCGTTTAGACGCGGGACATATAGGCGCAGAGCCATTTAGGCGCGATGCCATTTAGGCGCAACCCATATAGGCGCGACCCATTTAGGCGCGACCCATTTAGGCGCCGAGACATATAGGCGCGATCCGTTTAGTTGCAAAGCTTTATAGTATTTTTTTACTTATTGTGTAATAAAATGCCAAATATGGAAAACATTCTGTAGACGGTACTTGTGCTGTGCCTGGGTTGACAGTGACTAGTGGTGGGAGATACCAGTCGCTCTCTGAGATCCGTTGCATCAACTTCCAAACTTTTCGAGTTGGGGCTACTTCAGGGATGTTTTTAGTAGTAAAGCGCGTGTCAAAACCGCTCGAAGCCCCCGGAGCTACCCGGAGGGTCGCGCAGGGGTGCGGAGAGTAGGTTTTGACAGCGCAACCACCTCAGAAACGAATTCACACAAAAAGGTTTTTTTTATTTATAATATTTTTTATTGCGCCTAAATGACTTTGCGCCTAAACGGATCGCGCCTATATGTCTTGGCGCCTATATGTCTCGGCGCCTAAATGGGTCGCCCTAAATGGGTTGCGCCTAAATGGCATCGCGCCTAAATGGCTCTGCGCCTATGTGTTCCGCGCCTAAATGGCTCCGCGCCTATGTCCTGCGCCTATTTGGCTGCGCCTATTTGGCTGCGCCTATTCGGC
Source organism: Lycocerus yunnanus (assembly GCA_036346125.1). Classification (NCBI taxonomy): domain Eukaryota; kingdom Metazoa; phylum Arthropoda; class Insecta; order Coleoptera; family Cantharidae; genus Lycocerus; species Lycocerus yunnanus. The sequence continues at coordinate 4,993,115 of JARFIX010000008.1, forward strand.
TGCGCCTAATTGTCCTAGACCGGTGTATTAATAACTAGGCTATTAGCACATTTATTGGTATCGTATAATTTTTAGTTGGTTTAAATAGTTTGTATAGCCTTATTTGGTAAGGTTTTTATGTGGTTGATCCACATTAGCATATTGATGTTTTAATGTTTATATAATTTAATCAAAATTTTGTTAAATTTAAAAATCGTTATGTTATACTCCTAGTAATTATATTATATAGGTATACATATTGTTACAATTTTTACTGTTGGTTCTATTTTAATTTGCCTGTAGGCATAATATTCATTAAAATATTAGTAGTAATATAATACAAAATTTTATGAACTGAACGATTTTCAAGTCTAATGTAACTAATTTGACTTTTGTGTATTTATATTACATATATTAGAATAGATAGTTTATTGAATGCAATATTATATTTTTGCCAATTATCACATATTTAAGTAAGTGATAAAACATTAGGTACTACTTAGTGATTTTTTTGTAATTGTATTAGAAAAGTTTTTTTAATGTTTTGATTTAGTTTAGCAGTAATTTTTTATTTGAATTGTGCCAAATAGTTAGTGTCTTTAAATGTTTTGAAATAATATACCCCATGCTTTTGTGTTGGGGAATTTCCAGAGATTACGGTTTGTTATAAAGTTAATTTCTGCAGCCTGTCTTAGCAATTTGAAATTTTATATTTTTCGTAATTAGAAAACGTACATTTTGAAACAGAAAAATTGTATCACTACACTTTTCTAAAAACTACATTTATTTTCTAGAAATTTAAAATTTATTAACTATTACACTTTAGTTAACGTAATTTTTGTAACTGACCATTGACTAAAAGAACCCAGAAACTAAAGAAGGTCTTTTAATACCGCGGATCAGGGATAAAATTGAACAACGAATTAAAAGACACCTTAGTCTTGTGGAATAAGCAAAAAAACTAATGCTTATTCGACTTAATTTATGATTTCGTGCTATTGTTACCATTACTGTACCAAGTTGGTACAATTGGTAATTGGCACCTTTGATTCTATGGCACTTCAAAATTATTTTCTATTATAGTGCTAACCTTGCTATTTATGAAGTTCATTAATGTAAAATGACTTCTTATTAGACAATGCAATTATAAACAGCACGAATTCTGACGGTTCATCGTGCATGCATTAATCGGCCTAAAACCTTTTGTATTTTACCAAATAAATTAGAAATTAAAAAGTCTATCCACTTTTTGCACTTTTTGTAACTTTAGGCATGCAACAATTCGATAAATTTTATGTTTATTGTAAATAGCTATAGTTATAAACTTAGATATTTAATGCGTAATACTGAAAAAATTTTTATCACAAAATATAATTAACAAAAATTGTAATAAACTTTTTATAATATTAAATTTATTGCAGAAATTATAATACCAAAATTATATTCACAAGTTAATAAACTACTATTTACAGAATTATATTATAGCGCCAGCGGTTTTTGAAATCGTTAATTATTATTTCACTGATATTCAAAAGAATAAAATATCATACGTGCCGGCCGTAATTTTGGGTCACCGAAAAAAAAAGTTAAGAAGCACTGCTTTAAGTCAAGAAGCCTTTTAAAAATAAATGTACTGTACAACATTTAATGGGTTGTTAGGTATAACTAACAAGCTTATAAATTTCTTTTTGATATCTGAATTGAAAAATATAAATATTTTTATTCAAAAATAGACAATTTTTGTCGATTTAAAAATAACATGTTTTAATTGAATTCTTAAGCACCTGTAATTTCATGCAAAGCTTGACAACAGAAGTTTTACACCTTGTATTTGTTTTAAGATTATTCTTTATATTTATATTATATATTTTATTTTGTATTATATATTTTAGGCTTCCTTATGTAAGGACACAAACAAAGTCGTTTACTAGTTCCCTCAAGAGAGCACTCCAGCAATTAATACCTCAGAGAAGTTGCCAACACCTTGTGAGAGGACCACCGTCTTTACTTGCCTTTTAAAGCACGGAGACGGAAAATGAATCTTTTTAATACATGTATTCTATATTTTATATCTTCTCAAATTATATAAATACTACAATTTTTTATGTTGCAACGCAATTTAAATAGCTACATCAATTCAAACTTAAATTATAAATTTCGATTTTGACTAAAGTCTGCCATTTCTTTTCGACCATTTTTTATTAATTTATTCAGAAATTATACAAGAAATTATTTTTAAGTAAAGATTTATGCAAAATATACAATCTTTTTAGGCTGAGTATGAGTAAAATTAAAGCACAGAAAAGAAGCGGGTATGCCATTTCGTTTACCTTATATTTAATAAAATTTAGGGTGTTTTAGATCATTAATACACGACCATAATTCTGGGCCATAACCTATATTTGGAATATAAATTTTTATTTACTGATACTATAATTATTATTATGATGTTAAGGTTATTACTATTTTAATTTCTCTAAATCAAACTAAAGGCAAATCAGTCGTTGCATTATACCTACGAGTACTATGTGGGAAGAGGGCGCAAAGAAAAATTTTGGTGCCTAAAGCTTACTAAAATGATAACTTAATGTTTTTGTAGTAAGGCAAGCTGCAGTGGCAATCAACCACCATAATTATTTTCTCGTCAATCGCAAATGAAAACGCCCCAGCATCCAAAGATTTACAAACAAAGAATAATTACTTGAGAAGCCAAATCTTCAGCTCGTCCAAAGACCTAAAAACCAAAAATTGCACAAACTAGGAATAAGACCAGATTTCACCGAAGTTAATGTCAGACCATTGAATAGAAGCCACAAACATAGTATATATTGAAATTACAAGTCAATGTTTAAAAAACTTATTAGAACACAACTTCCGGAGAGAAACGATTATAGATGATGATTTTAGTATACGAAGAAAAAGATGATAAACAAGATAATCATATCGAATAACTTGTACGAATCGACCACTACATCACCAGATCGATCGGTTGCATATACAATAAGCAGTACTAAGGAGAACACCTCAACATATTAATTCTGAATGAAATATAATGTTTCTATTTTTATTTATATTTAAAATGAAATGTTATGTACATTTCTAATCAATGTGTAATTTAACATAACACTTCAGTATTATTGTTCATTTGTACAAAATTATTCTATTTTAAATAAAATTATCAAAAAGGTTTTCTCAAGAATTTTCAAAAATAAATGACGTTTATGTTTACATTATTAGATTTAATTAGGTAACCGGTTTCGCTTTAGAGCATCTTCAGACCTAACAAATCAAATTTTTTAAAGTTAAATTAGCATAAACTGATCAAGAGACATCGCTCAATATATTATAGATAAAGAAGATAATTACGATTGAAATTTTTAAATGTACAATGTACCTTTACGATAAACATATATTTGTTTAAAAAATTGATAGAGTTAACACTGGTTCTTATATAGGATCGAGTCTTTCTCCAATATTTTTAAGAAACACTGGCTGCCGGAATAGTGCAATATGTGAAAGAAGTCGACGAATATCTCACAAGAAATACTTTAAATTTCTTCATAACAAACGTTGAAAAGAGAAAACTCAAAAGTCATTGTTTTTGGGATACAAATTTATAATAAGTATTGCAAAATTAAATGTTACAAGATTTGAATAATAACATTATTATGTTAGGTATATTGTTACTCATTGCTTTATTATAAGCGCAATTAGTAATTTATCAAAAATGGAAAGAAAAGCAAACCCTTACGCTATATTATAACATATTTGGAGGGAAAATTCTCACAATGAATAGTATAAATAACTTGTTTCCTTAGTGTAATTTACCGAAGAACTTAAATTCCGAAATTGGTTGAAATGATGAGCAAAATATAAATCGAGTTTCATTTCAAGTTAAATTAATTAAAAGAGATTAAAATGTTTCAGTTTCTAGAATACATTTTTGCATACTTTTTATAATTAAAAAATAATGAATATTAAGATAAAATTTTGCCAAAATACGTAAACCGAACACTTTCTAAAAAAGTGCTAATTGTTCCACAAGAACGTGTTTATTATCACGACAGTTTTACAGCATTACCAATTCATTTTAAATTTCCTTTTGTGCTTCTTAATTAAGAATTCATTTGTTTCAAAGAAAATACTTTTGTCTTTGATATTCATTTCTAAAGAAATAATCATTAAAGCAATAAATTTGATAATGTAAATCAAATTTTAATTATAGTAAGTTTTTTTTAATCATTTATGAAAACAAATGTGGCATTGAAAAATTATTTTGTTAGCATTACCTAGAAATATTAATTAATATTGTTTAAGTTGTAAATTACAAAAAGTTTGAAGTAAATTGATTATTGTATTATTTAAATTAGTAATTGTCTAATTTAAAAATAACAAAAAAATATATAAAGTAAGATTAAAAATTAAAAATATAATATGTAGTTTGTGAAAGCCATGATGTAAACCCGAAGTTATCTTTAGGTAACTCAGTGATCACACACAGCTACTGCTTTGGACTAACTATTGATTTAAACTTCATTTGTAACAATTACTATAAAAATAAGGCAAATGAATGCTCACATGATATTAAACATGTTGTAATTTTTATTTTCCAAAAAGGTCTACAGTATACAAATATGACTTGCAGTCGTCGTTACAGAAGCCTGTTACAAAGATTACAGAAGTTTAAATACTGAGTTTTACTGACCCATGCTTTGTGTTTCTTAATTCCACCACGGCAGAACGTTGAAAATACTCCCTAAGCTAATGGAATCGAAGGAATAGTATTATTAAATTTTACTGATACATTACAAAGAGGTGCAAAAGTATAGAATTGTAATCGAAGCGTAATCGAATCTTGGTGGGTGTAATTTTACAGAAAAGCTTTTAATTATTTATAAGGAGACTTCCTGTAAAATTTTTTTTAGTTGTCATATATATATTTGCCAAGAATTTCAATTTGGTGAATAATCTATTTTCTTTATATAAACAACATTTTGATTTATTGAAAGTTTTCCTTCAGAGACACTAATTAGAAACTACAACTGCATACTTTTTTTGCTTATTTGTATTATTTTTCTTTATAAATTTATTATTATTGTATTTGTGTTATTTTTTTTTGTTTCTTAAGTGGAAGTCTGTTTAATCTCTTTAAAACTGTACTTGTTTCAATGTTGATACAATAAAGCTGCTCTTATCTTCTTTATTAATGTAAGTAATGTTGCGTGGTGTCCAGAATTACATTGTAACTTCTTTATATTTTATTGAATAGCATCTGAGGTTATCACAATCTATTTTTAGAAATCCACGAATATTTATAAATACCTCAGTTGTTCGAGAACTGCTCTTGAGAAAGGTAAAGCATAGTTGTTTCGTGTAATAGGAGTACTACCTACGCCATACAAGTGACTATCGCTGGAGAAAATTGAATAGTTTTTGTTACAAGATTAAGGCTTAGCTGGTCGTTAACCCAACGAGAACTTACGTAGGAAGTAGAAAACAATGGAATTATATCTTTGGAATTATTAATGCAAAATGAAAAAGTATTCAGTTCATTTAAAAAACGTACTGAAAAGTTAGTAACGTGCTTTATCTTTTTGCCTAAAATTTATATCTATTATAATTTTTATAATAATCTAAAATTAACCGTTTTTGCATATGCATATAGTACTAACAGCCTTCTCTATTTACTGCTAAATTTCATAATATTTGATTTATAAAATCTAATTATTACAAATAACGTTTTATTGACTTTTTTATGAACTTATTCTAATTTTATGAAACACAATTCGGAACTAACCTTGTACTCAACATGCTAGAAATAATGTTACTTTTAACAAAAAAATTAAAGCACAATTCTTGTTTTCCGAAATTTTTATTGTAAACAATTAGAAGTTTTAATGGTTTTAATTACACAAAGGACACCTAATTAACTCCTTTAGAAAAAGTTATTGATTGAGGTTTTTCTCCGAACCGCAGGAAAACGCTTTTATAATTTGCTCTATTTTCTCGCCAACTAAGATGTTGTAAAGGATAATTAGAGAACTTTTCTTCATTAAAAGATTTCTATCGAAATATTTTTCAAGTTTGAAAGTTTTTCTGAGAAAGAATGCATCGATAATATTGTGAAGTTCAAATAGTTTAAATTAATTTAAAAGGGTTCGTAATGAAAGAGTTTTGTGCAACAGATTGAAGCTTTGTTATTTATTTTTTATTATTATTTAACGTAATAAATAACGAAAGCATACTACTTTTTTATTTTTAGCCTATATATGTAAACAATTTACTAAATATTCTCCATATACACAAATATGAGTAGACACTTTTTATATCAACTTAATCTGAATTTAAAAATTTAAGAAGACTGTCCCAATGGTATATTTATTTGTCATAATATAACGGCCATTAATTGTCAGTCTCTACCATAAAGAAAAAGTATTGCAAACTTACAAAAATGTTGAAAATGACGAACATATGAACATATGAATTTTCAGATCTTGTAAGACGATTTAGATCACTTCCACTTCACTCTTTTCCTGTTTGTAATCTTCCACAAAATCTCCCGGAGGGTCCATCCAATTAAATTCAAATTAAGTGTGCATGTTTCTTTTAGTTATAAGATGACTTCATTAGATTTTAAATGTAACTTTTTACCAAATGCTTACTATTCTGCTTTTGTCTTTATTTCTCTATATTTTGCACTTTTTCTAATCTCTTTCTATACTTTAAGTTCTTTTTAATCTCTTCCTTCTTGTTATAAGACGTTATTTTGTTCAAATGTCACTTATAAGGTTCAGTGAGATGACAGATTCGATATCGAAAAACCTTTCGTAGTCTGTCAAGTCCTTTAATACATTAGCTTTATCTTATCTGGTCGTACAGTACCTATATGCGTTGTCTTTCGAATTTTGTCCGTCAGATTTAGACGAATAGGTGCGATGCTTACTATATTCGATATCACTGCAATATGTTTATAGCTTTTACGTTTGCAGAAAGCATCTTCTATAAAATATAATGTGCTAGTTGTGTTATACATTTGGCATGCTGAGTAAACGCCATGCTTCGTGCTTAAAAGAGTATTATTTCACAACTAGTAGTATGAGTTGCTATTAAACATACACTTATCTGTCGGAGCGTGGGTAAAAGTGTTGAGAAACGCTGTCGTATACTGCACTGTAATGAATATTATATTGTTCCTAGACTACAATTAATAGATATAATGAATATTACAATCATAGCCTAGTTATTCATGAATAACCACTGAAAATGCATTTAAATATCATACTGTAAATATAAATATAATACGAGCGTTGGCATTGTACATTGTAAGTAGGTACTTAAAAATTTATTTTAAACAAGTTTTGCAAAAATGTTTTATCTTTAAATACATTACTTTCGTGCAATAACTAGATCAATTAAAACATTGAATTTCAAGATGTGATGTCACCGACAAGGAAAGATATGTTTTTTCAATTCAATAAAAAGAGGTCGAAATTGATTACAATTTCATGATGTTAACAAAATATGTAATAAATTCAAGAACAAATAAAGCAGAAATATAAAATACTAGCTTAGATCTTTATCCTAAAATGACTTTTATTACACAATTTCATTCAGAAATTTTATTTTTATGCCATACAAAATAATGTACAATTCATACAATTTATTAAATGCACGTTTTGACACTACATATTTTTATATTTTGACATCCTATTGGAATAATATTTTTAATATTAAGGCATCCTTATAATTCAATGCTTCTGAGATAGAAAATCTACAGCATAATCTGTAGGTAATTTTTTCGTATGTACTAGCAGGCAAAGCATATCTATAGTGCGGGAAAAAATTGCATTTTTCTTTTGGTATGAAGTAAATTTACCGAATACAGTGAATAATATATAATAAATTGTAGTTTTCGAGTTCCATCTGCATTTACTTACATTGTCATCATTCTCTACTGACTTAAGATATTCTATTAAAGATTCAAACTGAGAATCATTCTGTAACTCAACATACGATCACAACAAGATAAGTTTTGCCTTCTATTTAAAATACTTTTAATATTAAGCATTCTTAGAACTCAATCAAATCAAAAATAATAATTTTCAAAAAAATTGTTAAAGTGCTAAAAATTCGTAAGCAGTTGAATTTACAGCTGTAATGTTATGAAAATTTTGTTCTAAAATGTCAAGTCTGCAGTTTTTTTTTTCCAAAAACCGAGAAATTTTAATTATGTTATAATTCAACAGCGGTACGTTTCTGATCAATTTTTTTCAAGCATTTTTTGTCTCTAATTATTAGTGCGACATAATTTTAATAAAATTTACCGGCTATGTTTGCGTATAAAAGAGGTAGAATAAGCTAGAATTTCATTAAAGTCGTAATGCTCTTAACATTTAGTATTTTTGCTTTAATAAAATAGTAAAACAAATCAATTTCTTACTAGAAAAGTTGTGCTATGGTTGTTTTCAAAATATCTTTAACAGTTTTCATAATAGCGATATTTTAAAGGGTGCCTAAGACTTTGCACAAGACTCTATATAAAAGAATATATTATAATGTCACGATTACATGAATTCCAGATTTAGTCACTTCATGACAATTTTTGTCTTAAGTAAGTCTTTGGCAAGAATCGGAAAAGCCTGTAAAATTAAAATTCAATTTTTTTGAAATCAAAAAGGGAACATAAATTACCAGGAATTGTTGTAAGGTCAATCCCATTACGGCATTTTTACGAAATACAATTTACTTTATCAATCGACGGCTAAAATTGCATTGTTGGTTTGTTTCCGCAAAGCAGTAAATGGACTCTCACATCACAAAATTTCCATTGTTAGGAAAATATGAAAATTCAAGTGTTTAATTGCAAATTATTGTAAATATTAAGTTTTAATTTAGATAAGTAAGTTGAGTCTGTTAAGACGATTAGTGCTACAGATAGATTAACAATATTTCGGGTTAATCAAAGTGCCGCGACTCGTTTCAAACAATTTTGACAATCATGATTTATGAAAAGTGTAACGGTCAGAGAATCGAGTAACAACGCATTAATGACTAAAATATCCAAGTAGATAATAATTTAGCAATAAAATCATCAATTAAAAGAAATAACAATAATTAAAAATAATTACAATTTTCGGAAAAATTAGAGTTTCACGAAATATTAATGTGAAAAGATGAATCTGCAAGAAAATAACAACCGTTATTGTTGGCTGCATTCGCATTGGCTATTCATATTATGGCGTGTTTCGAAGATCCAATAGAAAGAAAGAGACAAGAAATCCGCTGGAAGAAAATACCGTTAAATGATGACTTGGCCGGATGACCAAAAATATAAAAAGGACCAAAAACATAAAAATAACCGTTGGTTGGTAAGTTGGAGAAAATAACGACTTTTATTGTTGAGTTAGATCTCTTTGGTCACTCATATAGTAGCGTGAGAATTTGAACGAATAAAAAGCCAAAGAAAAGAAGCGCGAAATACATATAACGGTTAATATCGCGTGTCAGTAGTAGGAGGCCGACAGAAATTGATATAAAAAGAGAACTTTTGCAAAAATTAAAAAAAAAGTGAATTTCAACAACTCAACGCACAAAGACGCGGAATACACACAATGAACAGTAATTGTGAATAAAAAGTGCAATATAACTTAACTTAAAAGTTGAACAAATACTATAATAAGTGCAAATAATCTTGAGTAAAGAATATTAATAAGCATTTAATAAAAACCTAAACGCGTCGGCGAGCTCAACAAACAAGATTTTTTTAGTTTTAATTAATTTTTAAGCTGTAAACATATTTTTTTACAAAAAGGTAAGAAAATCGTTTTAGAAAGTACACTTTTTCCTGTAAAAATGGTTCAACCAAACAAAAGATCATAAAAATACGAGTCATTTAATGTGAGAATGAATTTAGTCAGACTTCTAATAAGGCCATAATTCAAATTTGAAAATTACAATTTTTCCATAAGAAATACATGTAAGTGAATTATTCCGAGGTATTACATCATAGAGACGGTCATTGGCATTAGAGACGGTCATTGGCATGGTTGTTAGGGCGACGAACTGCTAAGGTTGGACTCCCGGTTCGCATCCGGGTAGAGTTCACTTTGTAATGCCGTCTCCGTGCTTCGGAAGGCACGTAAAGACGGTGGTCCTCTCACAAGATGCTTGCAACATCTTTGAGATATTAATTGCTAGAGTACCCTCTTGAGGGACGGGTAAACGACCTTGGTTGTATCCTTACATAAGGAAGCCCGAAAGATATAGATATTACATCATTAAGCGGCCATTTTATCACCAGTCCGTGTGCTGCGCCTGGGTTGACAATGATTAGTGGTGGGGAGAGACTAGTCGCTTCCTGAGATCCGTCGCATCAACATCCATACTTTTTCGAGTTGGGGGTACTTGGAGGATGTTTTTAGTAAGTAAAGCAACTTCCGGGTCGCTCCGGGCGCTACAAGCGGTTTTGACAGACGCAACTAAGTCTGATTCACACAAAAAGTGATTTTTTTCCAAAAGTTGTTGTCTGAACATAAATTTAATTTTTGTATTAGTTAATTAGATCCTCACGTTCATAATTCGTTGTAAAAAACGAGATTCTATATTTACTGTCGCCACAACCTATTTTAATTTTGGTGGGCGGGATTAAAGTTCAAAAGAGCCAATGAGTAAATTTTATTTTTAATAAATTTTAAAGCCGTTTTTTTCAAAAATGTGTGAGGCGTCCGCAAATTTTAATTTTTTTATACGCTAATTAGAATTAATTAGTTTATATTTTCATTTAGCTTTACGTTTTTATAAATTTTAAAAAGTTCACTACAATATATTATAAAAGGGTTTTAAATTGGACATTAAATTCATTCAGAATAATAGTAAGTTAATTTACACATTTTAAACATTTTGTAGTGTAATAAATTAAAATACCTTTTTTGGCGTATTATTAAAGGTCACTGAATTCAAGTCTGCCGCCAACAAAAATCTATCAGATTAAATTTTCTATAAATTTGTAAAAGGGTTGCAAATAAATAGTGCTGATTTAAATATTTTATTACAGGTTTTTTAAAATTAGATTTATAGTCCATTTGGTGTAAATAGGCATAAATTGATACGAATAACAATTGATGAGATTATTATTAGATAAATACCAAAATTGAACAAAAAACTTGCCATTTTATTATGCTATTGTAGGCAATTAGTAGTAGTGATGATCTTAAACTTTTGGTGTTATAATTGTAAAAATTTTAATTAATTGTGTAAAAGTTAGTTATTTGGTGTTCAGTGTGTTTTCTTCAGTCGACTTAAATCAGATGCAGTACAGGCAAACGCAAATAATAAATATTTAAATCAACTATTTTAAATATTGTCTTCTTAACATTTTTTAGTATTGCTTTTAATTAAAAAAATAAAATACTATTATTAAATATTTTTACTTAGTAAAAGATAGTATGACAATAATTTATTTAAATTTTATTGTTTAATTAAATTGTTACCTTTTATAAGTATTAAAATTTATATTTTTATAGATACTATATTTTATGAATTTGTTTACATATTTTTAAATTACGAGTCAATAAGTCGGGCAAAAATGAAAATAGGAATAAATTTTTTCGTAAATTCTTGATTATTTCTCTAGATAGTCCTTTTTAACTAGATATACCCATCCCAACGATCTTAGTTTTTTTATACTGTCTGTATAGTAGTATTTCTTAAATCTTTCAAAATATGCTTCAGTTTCAACGATTACTTCATAATTTGTTTAAAATCCTCTTCCAGCAAGCCATTTTTTCAAATTTCACAACAAACAATAATAACAAGGTGCCAAATCTGCAGAATGGCGTGGATAAAAGAGTACTTCGTAGCGTAATTCTGCAAGTTTTTCTGTTACAATTTTCGAAAAATGAGCTGGTGCGCGATCGTGATAAAAAAACATTCTATTCTTTAATAAATGTGGTTGTTTTTGTTTGATTTCATCAACAAGTCGATCTAATAATGTTGTATAGTATAGTCTTATAATCGTTTTTTCTCTTCTAGGTAATCTAAAAAGATTTTGCAATGTGCATCCCAGAGTACAGACACTATAACCTTTCTAGCTGATGGTATTGTTTTTGCCTATTTTGGAGCACTTCCACCGGCTTTTATTACCTTGAAACATGATTACTTTCAATTTGAGATCACCCACAACCATGTCACGAATTTTATCGATGTTTACTTGAGTAGTGACCTCATTTGGTCTTTCTGAACGTTGAGAATCTTTGTTTCTGATTCGACCACAACAAAATTCAAAAAACGACTTTGTATCGTTTTAAGCGACGGTGCGAAATCCTGGTAGTATTTATCTAATATTTTTTTGCTTATGTAATTGATTTACCATGCAAAAAATAATCCATTTTTCAATAAATCTCAATTTGTGTTATTTAAATATCTCTCACAATAAAACTAATTCATTTTACTGTCTCAAATTTTGTGTATAGACTAGTAACAGATTGGAGCTGTCAAATGTTATTTATATTATGAATTTATGGCACCATTTATTCGATTTTTACCTAATTTATTGGACGCCCTTCGTAATCAGAGGAAACAGTACAAAATAACATTGTACCTACACTTTAAATCGGCATGGTATAATATACTATAGGTACCATAAGGAACTATGAAAAATAGCCAATCTTTTTTTTCGAACTGAAAAATTAACTATCTGGTTAGCAATGAAATGTTATACCCAAAGTTTTATCTATAAAATATTCTAATAAAAATCTTCTTTTTCTTCTGCATGTACTAGGTAAGTATACCCTAAGTTACGTCACCATTAATCACTAGTCTCTCCACCTTTAAAAAACAAAAATCTTTTTCTGCGAAACAATAGAATAAAAATTTAATTTGGTGGGTAAAATGGGTTTTTCAGAATCCAAACTCGTGTGCAAATCTACTCATTATTATGGAATTTTCATTATGCAACGATTTCTGTAAAATTCATCATGCTTTAGTAATTCTATTAGAGCCTAAAAAGTGTATACATTTGCATTGATTTTTTTATTACCTTAATAAACTACTTTCACACACAAAATAGGCACAACGGGAAAGTCAGATAATTGAATTCTTAGACCTCAAATTTTTCTACTTGTTCAATAATCTGTCTTTTTTACCACTCATTATGTAAACTACTATTATTTATACATACATACATCCATATTCCGTAATTGCTTCGTTATCAGAAATAATTTGAAAAGTGCGTAAAATTTGGTGCAAATCCAAAATTAACTTTAAAAATTGAAATAAAAGTTTAACGAATTCGATAGGATAACGAAACAGTTACAGAATAGAGGTGTTATTCTTTATTGTGCATTTAAGTATTAATTTTTATAGTTACTACATATCAAAATCTATGCCTAACGTAGAGTTTTTTAATTAGCGGTAAAATATTTTTTTTATTTAATTAACACATTATTAATTAACATTAAGTGTGGTTTATTATTTTTAAATTATTTCATTATTTGTAAAGTATTGGCTAATATTAAGTAGGTACTTTATAATTTTAGTCTCTTTTTTTGCAAGTTGTTTTAATACTTAATTATCAATCCTGTGAATACAAAATAATACTCCTATTATTTATAGAAACTCGAAAATAAAAAATTTATAGAAGGCTGGCTTAAAGAACTATTTTTAAGTAGCTTTTATAATAAATTATTTTAATTTAAATATTTTGTTATTATTCGAGTGGGTAAAAAATCAATTGTAAAAAGTGTGTAAACTACAATTTATTACAAAAACAAATTTCAAGCTTATCTTGATAACTGTAGTCCACTCCATCGTTAACAATGTAATGTATATTATTATTGTTCTAGTAACACTTCTATAACAAAATTATTTACTATTTTGTAAACAATATAAGTAAACATTTGTTCTTTCTAATCATAGCTATATGAAAGTGGGGACCTACTTATAATACGTGAAATAAACACATGATGATTATGCTATAAATATAGCATAATAGATGAAAGCTCTTTCGGTGTTTTCTTAAAAAATTTGTTTACTTTATTATAATAGATGCTTTTCATGAATGAACTCAATTACATTTTGTGCTAAGAATCTCGAAGCTATCTCAAGTTTTCCTAAAGAAGTGTGACTTTTATTGTGAAAAATTGGGAACGTCATTGGAAATTTAAATATTTTTTTTACTATTACTACATTAACTTCAGCAATTTTGAATTATGGTATAAAGTATGTATATAACGTGTTTTTAAATGATTTATTGTGGAGAAATATTACCTCTTGCGCTCTAGTTCTCACACATCATATACCGAGTTGTCAAGAGGGATAGTATCGTAGACACAAATCGACGAATTTTAGTGTACAGGGTTGCTCTGCATAAATTATATATCATACGTATAAGCAACTATAGTTTATTATAATAACCTGTAATAAACTGGTATATTTAGTTTTTTCTGTTCTTGAATAATGTAAAGGAAATACAATTACATTACATACATATTTAAGTGCAATAATAATTATCATTACGTTATTCAATGTTTTTGTGGGCGCCCCTAGTACTTGGTAAATATGAATACAAGTTCTCTTAATACATACCTAATAATAAAAATATAATTAAAGGAATAACTTACCTACGACTGATAAATGCATGGAAATTCCGATTGGAGGTGTAGTTCCTACTTGACATTCGTAAACTCCCGAATCCCTGCGCTGTGGATAGCGCACCTGTAGTGTCCAATCTTCCGTTAATGGATTGTGTATGCTGGAAAACCTTTGATCTGAGGTATAAGTCATCCGTCCTACTGTTAGTAAATGCAGATCACGATGTCTGATCCAGGATACCTGTAAAATTACCATAAGTAATTTCAATTGTTTAATAACAAACGTGCTTTTAAATTTAAGGATTAAGTGTTATTCATAATAATCTGACTTAATATTTCTCTATTTTCTTCGACAATTATTTGATGTTAGTATAAACTGTAATTAATGGATTGTAATTGTAAAAAGCGTTGATGAGTAGGGTAATTCAAACTTTGGTAGTAGGAATACTATACCTATTCTAATTTCGATTATTAATTTTCAAATACCGGTGTAATGGTGTTCAAGTTTAAGTGTGCTATTGAGGAAGCTTTCGGTAATTAAAATTTTAAAGTCAATATAATTCGAAAATTGCTTCTAGTGACAAAGTTAGAACACATACGTAGAACGCAAAATTTGCTAACTATAATGCGTTACGAACTTATAACGACCGGACTTTAATTAGAGAATAATTAAAGGGAATAGTAAGAGTGAAATTGTGGATGTTCTAGATGACGTGCATTAATTTATTGCATTAGTTGTGAATTAATCTTTAAGTACACGGTGTATCTATTTTAAAAGTATCCTCTCAAAATAAGTCCTTCGCCACAAAATGTATATAAACGTACCGCAACTAATTTGCAGAGGGGCGAAAAAAATAATACACAATATTCGATAATTAAAAGTTTACCAGTTTAATTTTAAAATCTTAAATGGGAACCTACCCTTGTTAAAAATATATAATACGAAAAGATATTTAAATTAGTAGATTTACTTTTGTGTAATTCAAAAAGCATTTGAACATATTTTTATAATTATGATCTCGCGTGATTCAGAAAATATTTAAAATAATAAAAATTTATCTATTTTTACAGAATAGACTGCTTTTAATTTTTCGAAGTTGAAATTATAGCTTTTTAACAGCTAAGGTATAAATATATAATGTTTTATAAATATCTTATGGCACTAGCAAAGGTTTGTTTTTTAAAAAAACATCATGACGGAATAAACAAGCATTAGTGATTGATAGTAATAAATACAAAATAATATATCGCTAGCGTTGTTAGAATATTAAAAGATTTCAGTTAGAAACGTAATTAAAATCGTTTGTGAAAATAAAATTTGCTATTTTGTGCGATCGTGACTCACGTATTAGTTATATCATTTGCATAATTTAAAGCTTGATATAGGTATCAACGATGCATTTTATATACCCTCGAAGGTAAAATATGATAGTAGATAAAGAGGATATAGGCAGCGCCAGATATGTAGTTCAAGTTATATTTTTAATGTATAAAATCAATATACGAATTAGAGATATTAAAGCATAATATATTGAACTAATTAATCGTAGCTAATCGTAAATAAAAAAAATCGTTACTTAAACTTGTCGATACTCCAACCACTCGCAAGGTGGAATAAAATCAACAGAAGACTGCGTGATCGCATGTGTTACAACAGCAAATTAGAATAAGACTGACAGAATATTTCAAATTGACTCAATTTGAATCGCACACTAATGCTGGCCTTACAGAAGGCAAGTCAAAATTACACGCTGTATAATTATCCAATCCTTGTGGTCGCCGTATTATTTGTTTTCGAATATTATTATTAACATTCAAATTTTGGTTTTTAAATTAGCATTGGTAAACAGAATTGGTTTTGTAGTAAGTAATACAATACTTTGGCAATTAATTCGGTTGTTTAATCGATTCAAACGGTTGATTATTTTATTTTTAAATTAAGCCGTTTTTAAAACGCTGATGTACCTAGTTGAAGCGATTTTATGTATAATATTTAAATTGCAAATTCAAAATTACATTTTCCGGAATAAAAAGACTGTACTAAAAACCACATAGTTTAAGAAAGCTATTTTCGCATTAAAAGGGTAGGAACGTATTTTATGCTTATGCAATCGATGTGCTTCGAAACACTAAGCGGTGTCATAAATTTTC
Organism: Lycocerus yunnanus; assembly: GCA_036346125.1. Lineage (NCBI taxonomy): Eukaryota > Metazoa > Arthropoda > Insecta > Coleoptera > Cantharidae > Lycocerus > Lycocerus yunnanus. The sequence continues at coordinate 5,009,833 of JARFIX010000008.1, forward strand.
TTTAGGTACCTATCGATGTGGCCCATCAAGGACAAAGAAGAAAAAACGTGAGTACAAGATAGAAGTAAAATGAAGTAAAAGAGCGTGCCGTAAACGTATTTCACAGCTATTTGCAATCCATAAAGTAACTTAACAGTCACATCAATAGGATTTCCCTTGCGTCTACAATTTAAACACTTATTTTGCTTCTGTGTGATAGTAATTTTGTAACTAAACAATAAAATAATTTTAGATTGTAATGAAAAGCTATCATTTTTCCCTATTAATTATGTGAGATGACGTCTAACAGAAAACTGATAAAATTCAATTTAGTTTACTAAGATGAATTGACTTGATTGTTTAAGTTAAATAAGCCATTCTATGAGACGTAGGTTAAGTTATAGGGTTGCTTCTGACAGTTTATCAAGTGGTATTGTGTTGTATTTTCCAATCTAAAATCAGTAGTAACAAGGTCATAAGCTTGGAGGACTGGGGCAGTATCCTTATCATTTTATGATAAGGGTTTGGCATGAGAGGTGTGATAGAGAATAACAATAAGTAGAGTTAAAACGAAAAAGAGTCGAGAATTGAGAAAATGCGCCAACAAGATTTTCATGTATTCACTAGGGATTTTTGGATAACGTTTTCCATGACAGAGTAGTGATAACTGAACTCAGAATATCATTTCTTTTTATTTTCTTGTCTTTGCATTTCTTTCCAAACGTGTAGGTGTTTAAAGTTCCAAACAATCTTTTATATTAGCATCCTACCTGAATATAAATTACCAATGTTTTGAAATATGCAACTTATTTTACAAAATGTTTTCTTTAAGCTTCTGTATAGAACGTTTTGTCGTAACCATTAACATTTCATGAATTTTTGTATTTACATGCCAACAGTATTACAGACGAAAAGTAAATTTATAATCAGTTTTGTAGCAATGAATTGGAATAAAAATCATTTGGTTTTAAAAGTAGACCAATACAGATTTTAACATATAAAATTTTATATTAGTAATAACGTCAAGAATATAAAAGCAAATTATATTTTATTCCGAGTCAAAAAGTAAATTGCGCTTTTTATAAAAAAATAAATAATTGTAAATATATTTATGTAGTTTTTTAAACGAATAACAAAATATTAAAAAGCTTAAAAATATCCAATTTTTCAGTAATCGAATGATGAAATTACAATAAAATAAAAAAAGCAGTTTTGAATACCACGTCAAGCAATAAGTTTCTGGTATCGCAAACGAAAATAATATGAATTAGTGAACACACGATTAAGAATAATTTATATTCAGATAAGAAATTTGATTGTACTTTGTACATAATTTTCATTATGAAGAAAAACGTAATTTTTTGTATAGAGTTAATTAAATTTGCCAAGACTGATAAACTAATAATTTCTTTGCTATTAAATTAATTCTTTACAAAAAAATACTGCTTTTTTATAATAAAATATGTACTGATAAAGTACAATAATTAATTGTTCTTTTAGAGCATAAAACATTCTGAAATATCTTTTAGTTTGAGCAATTAATTAAAAATTTAATTTATGTTTTGAATATGAATTGTCTCTTAATAATTAAGAACAAAATGATTAACAAGTATTTCGTATAATAAGTAGTTCTATAATAATATTGTTATAAATTCACCTTACTAAATACTCCAAGGGATCAGATTCCTTCCGTGTTACTTATCATGTTAACATATCAAAAAACTATAAAATAAAATTATAGTTAGATATATAGATTTAAAAGATTGATTATTTAATAATATATTTATGGAAAACAAATAAAGAAATACGTAGTTCAAATCGGCAAAGTTTCGATTTTTGGAAATATTCCAAAATTGGATTTAAAAAATGTATTCGATTATAAAATTTTATTATATTTCAAAATTCCCAAATACAAATAAAGTGAACTCAAAAAATATTTATTGGTCCTAGTAAGTTAAAAATTTTATAGCGTTATATTCTTCATAGCGGGTTTCTAACTTTGTTTCTCCATCACTGGAACTTGAAAGAATCAAATTATTATAATGCCTGGCAATATGTAGCTTTTCTGTAGTAATTGAAATAAATACAATAAATTTTTACTGACCGGCGCGGTCTCATGATATCTTAACAAAATCAATCGATGTACTATATTCTAAGTTCTTCTTCTTGAGGTGACGTATTCGCTAGATCAACGTTAGCTATCAATTAGGCAAAACCCAAGATGACTTACTAAGGAAATATTTAATAACTAGGGTGGTTTCTCGTTGCCTTCCCTACAGCCCACAAATCGATCTTGTACTTTGGATGTGTAGTGTAGTAGTCGGCACGACAAGGAATAGCACCGTACTGTCCAGCACCTTATAATCCATAGAAGTGTGCTTTATACCATATCGCTGGTAATTTTAAATTAAACAATGAAAATTTTTATCAAATATTGATTTTACAGCTTGTTAAAATAGACTAAATGACGAGCAAACACACGATAATTATTCTGCGTATTTCACCCTTACCCTGTGCTATTCATGTGCTATTATACCAATCAATAAAATGTTTTAATTTTAAATTATAATTTAGCTAAGTATGTACTTCAGAATTTGGGTGGTTCTCATAAATTATAGAAAAAATGAAAATTTATTGACTACAAAAGTTGATTTTATATCTTTAAGTCAATATTATTTGTGTAAGGTCATTCTAAAATATCGCTTTAGTATTTTATGATCTATAAATCATCATATATATTTGATATTACATTACATCAATAAAAATAACTCTCAAAACAGCATCTTTATTCTATTTGAATACAACTGGCAAGTTTTAACAAACAACCTACATAATATGTACATACGTACACATGTACATAAGTGTGCAATTTTTTATGATTATTAAAATAAAATCAAAAGTTTAAATTAAATAATTTCATGATTATTATAAAATATAGTCTGGGTTTGATCGTGTAGACAAAATTTGGTTAAAAATTTTAGTGTCAGGAAATACATTCAAAAAGTGTTGTTTCTATGATAATGCTACATTTTCTATATCTTGAACATGAATTTTGGAATATTTTTTCATGAGAAAATATGAGAATATTATTTGTAATATATTTTGCTGGCTGATTGCCAGAACATTATTCAAGAAGAACGCTTACTGAACCCAAACAAACACGCCGTTGTCAGCTCCTCTTGGAAAACTTCCTGCTACCTCAGAAAGAACAAATTTGTATTGTATCGAGTTTCTTACACTTATCGTGTATGAAACAGAGAAGCTTTTAGTAAAAAAGAGAATATATAGCACTTGAATTTGTTACAATTTTTATATAATATTATTTTGATGCTCGACTTTTAGTGGTGACGCTTTTCAGCATTAAGATAAAAATTTTATCAAATAGTGGTTTAAAATCAAATTGTGGTGTCGTTTTTAAGAATAAATAATATAATAAAGTAAAATTAACTTTTAGATTTTAAAATGGAATTTGCTACTCTTGCTTTCATTTTAAGCGATACTTACTTTTACAACTTTAAATTTTAAATAACTTACTTCAATGTTCACAATTAAAGGAAAAATAGATTATAGAATTTAAAATTTATGGACAATAGAACATTTAAACTTCTTAAACTAAATGGTTTATGATAATAAACCTTTAACCTCTCTCTATTATAATAAACTTTGATTTTAATAATAAATTTAATATTTTTTAAATTGTTAAAATTAGATAAATTGAATAACAATTTAAAGTTATTTAAAGTCTTATATGCTCTATGTTTATTTTAAAAATATAACACTCTTACTCATATTTTAAATTTATGACAATGTTTTAAAATATCATTCAACTTTATGTATATCAATAAAAGTTATCTGTAGATATAATAATTACTGTGACAATTCATAAAGATTACCTCAGAAATTGTTAGAAATGGTCTAATTTAAGTAAAGCCATATGCATTTAAATAAGCATAATATAAATTAATATTTGTTACAAGATTACGATTTAAATGTCTTTAGGATACGATATGCTGCGTCTAACTTTCTTATTTATATTTTTCTGCATATAAAGTACTATAAGTATCATTGCATTTTTGGAATAAAATTATATCTGCAAATGTTTATGAAATGTTATTGGGTAATTAAAAAAAAATTACAATGAAATGAAAGTTTTTCCAATTTTATTTTGATGTCTGATTATTCAACTTTGTGAGGTTAACCTTTGCACTGTTAAGTTGGGCCGAGAGCCGTATAATTCTTGCTTAATTTATAACTCTCAAAAATGAAGAACTTAATTCTAGGCTTAGAATACGACCCAAAAAGTTTTAAACTTTAAAATAAAATTAAATTTGTTTGCAATGATGGTATTCAAATAATAAATTTTGAATAGAAAAGTTCTGAATTTTGCTTTTAGATTTTTAATGGAAATATGAACAAAATATAAATAGGTATTCTGAATGTTTGTAAATAAAGCTTCTAAAAAGGTATTATATATATATTTAGTGATATCAAAGGTTTCTCTTACAAAGAACTCAAACCTTGCAGTAGGTATGCACATTTCTTATATTGACATACAGCGATTACAATAAATAATTGTAGGACTTCTTATAGAGAACATTGCTAAAACTATTGCATTTTAAAGACCTTAATTGACTCCTGCGATCTGATGCGAAAAGCTGTAAAGCGCTGTAATTATTGAAATATGTAAGCATTTTGTTCTACTTGCATATTTTGAAGAGCTTTGATTTTAAACAAATTCTTTCAGTAATTTATCTTTGGCCAAAAAACTTTAATAAAATACAATAAAACATTTCATATCAATTCACGTTTTAATTTATTTCTCTATGATCAAATATTACCTACATTAATTATTATATTGTAATATTCAGAAATGAAATTCTTTGCTAATTATATTTAAATAATTGTGTTCTTTTATATTATATTTTGAATTTTAATTTTAAATTAAAAGATCAAAATTATTTTTCGCCTTCATGCGTCACTTTGACATTCATTTTTTGAATCGTGCTCATAGCATTGTGCAGAAACCCCCCCCTAAAATTGAATTAAAATTCTAGCTACCATACTAAAGCACTGCATATGTTGTACTGCTTATCTATTTTTTAACTATTTAGAGTGGAGTTACTGGGGCAGGGATTGAAAAAGTTTTGATAAATATTTACTTGTTTTTGTCGATGGCGCTCTGTACGTAAAATTAAATCTGAATTTTTGTTATCATTGCTCTATTTGAGCCGAGAAATACAACGTAGTTATAAGTAGGTAATACTATATGGCACTGCTGCAACTCGACTAAAAGCCACTATAAAATTTTATAATCTATAAATTTGATTCCGTACGTTATTATTCGATGTAAACATTGGTTTTCTGTGTTATAAAATCTTATTCCATTATACAATCATGTAATACAAATATATAACATAACGTAAAGGTAAATAAAACTAAAATAACTATTAGTAATGTAATTTCCATCTCAATTTTGTAATGGTCGCCAAATGTTTGCAAATAAAATTATTTGGTTATGTCTAAAATGTTATTGCACCAAGCATATATAATAAGAAATTGAAAAATTTAGCTGTATACTGGTTTAAAGAGAACTTTTAACTACTCCGGAAAAAATTTTATTGATATCGATAATTTAATAATTGCGTAATTTATAAAATAATGCAAGTAATTTTTAAAACAAACCTTAAAAATATCAAATATGCGACATTTTTTGTTTGCAGTAAAATCAGTATAACTGTGAATTTCGAGCTGCTTTCAAGTAATAAAGTGCATTTTTAACAATGCAGAAATATGTGGAAACATTGCAAAAATAAAACAAATTTATTTTTCGTGAATATTTTAGTGATTTATTTTGTGTAAAAATTATGGATATAATACTTTGAAAACATAATAAGACCAAATTAATTGAAATTTAAAATGGGTAAACGAAAAAATATCCCAAGTGACATAAAGGCATATATTGCTGGTCTTTTTAAAGCTGGCCTATATCAGCGTCAAATAGCAAAAAATGAAGGCATTTCTGATCAAACAGTAATGCGAATTGCCAAAAGTGTGAAAGAAAATGTAGTATTATTTTCTAAAAAACGATCATCTTGTCGCCGTAAACGGCAAACAACACCACGAACAGATTGCAAAATTGTGTAAGTCGCATTGGAAAACCGTCGTTTAACTGAGAGCACTCAGGGAAACCATGAATTAACGTGGAGTGGAAATATCAGAGCAAATATTAAGGAGACGACTTGACGAAGCCAACGTTAAATGCAGACGGCCGGTAAAAATCCAAATTAACCCCAACTATGAAGAAATCTCGTTTGGAATGGATAAGGTCTTATAGAAATCTCACCATAGAATATTGTGAAAAGATAATTTACAATAATGTATGTCTTAAAGTCAACATTTTATGACATTAATGGCATTCTTAAATACTAACAAATTTCTTTAGATTCAATAGATGATCTTTAGCGACGAAGCACGGTTAGAGGCGGTTACGAAAAGAGCTCAATTTTTAAGGAAAAAGCCTCGCGAGCGTTTCAATCAAGATTGTGTAGTGCAAACTATAAAACATCCTTCAGAAGTAACAATTTGGTTCTGTATTACGAATGAAGAGCCAGGGCCAGTCTACTTGTCGAAAAAACTATGAACGCAATCCAATATAAAGATGAATTAAATACTGCTTTTTTTCAAATTACGCATCTCTAGGAACCTGAAGATTAAGATGTACATTTATTCATGATGGAGCACTATGCCATCGGGCTAAATCTATACAAGTTCTCCTGTCGTCAAAGAATATCCCTATACTTTCATAGCCTGGGAATGGAAATTTATCTGTTTGTGGTAGTTTGTGAACGTACCTGTGCAAAGCGTGTTTTTTCTTTTATCGCAAAGTTTTCAATAACATTATTTTGTACATATAATTTTAAATATATTCCATTTTAATTTTATTGTCGTATTAATTACTTAATTGTAATCAATCTAGAAAACGTCCGTAGATTTTTCCGAAAACTAGCCGGAGTATCTTTGTCTTTTCAGCTTGTTTAAAGTTATAACCTTATTTTTAATCTTTTACTATTTTTGGTAATGTAAATTTTGACAAAAGTACAGGTTATATCAACCATTCTATCAACTAATTTACTTCTACATAAATTAGCCAAATTTTGTTATCTAACGAAATTGCTTCAAGATTAAGTAAATGTGAAAGTCAATAATGCATAACATAATTAAGTATCTCATTTTAAACAAAAAGCTCATGTGAAAAATTTTCAGATTAATTATGGATATACGTTATTGACTATTTATTTCCATCAAAAATTTTTAAATTGTAAAAATTATAAAATGTATAATAATTATGTAAATTCGTGAGAATATAACGGTAATTTGATTTAAAATTTTGTTAAAAATAAAATTTTAATAAATTAAAATAAAATTGTATCAATAAACTCCTATTCTTTAATGGAATTAAATGCGCGACACAAAATTACTGCGTACATACGTCGATTTTCTATTATGTACATATGTACTATGTACATAATGTCCTCGAATGGGTGATACTTGAACACTTTTCAATAGCAAAACCAAGAGCGTATCAGATTCATGATTTACAATTTATAAATTTGAATCTTAGATTCTGCATTTAAAGCAATTTATTGCTCTGATTTATCTGAAATTTTGAAATTAAATTTCATATTTAGTGAAGTAAAATTAGTAGTTTTGAAAATATTCCATATTAAAAGTTTTAAAAATGCCAAGAGTCAAATTGATTAGCGCTCATTAATAAGACTTTATCAATTTATAAGAATTCCATCTTGGTAAAGACGTACCATAGAAATTTGCATGTTCTTCTATTGTGTCGCCATCAGTAAATTTAAAACTGCTGGACGCTTTTATTAATATTTATTAAAATTTGCAATATTAGAAATTATAATGAAATGAAAATTAAATTTGGCAATTCTAAATTTGTAAACTCGATTGAGAACATGTTTTAGTCTAAATATTTAGGATCCTTCCTACTGTACAAACTTATCAAAATGAAATCTACAGATTGTTAAAATTGATAATAGGAATTTCACATCAAAATGTTAAAGTATCACAAGCAATGGAAAGTTTAAAATTTTTATATTTGTAAAATAAACAACTAAGTTAGGAAGTTGACAGGGAAGACAGTAAATTAAATTTATATGACTTATTCTCACTTTGCCGAAGAAATACATACTCATTTTAATAAATTAGTTATACATGTTCATATTATGAAATACACAATAAAAACAATTTTGAAAGATGTTGAAAGTATTTGAGTTATAAAAATATCTTTTAGAAGAATTACATATTCTATAGATAGGTTGTACTCCTCAGCCGACTTCGGCCTTCGACCAAAATTTGTTAAAATATTGGAACCTAATAATATTAAATCTATAGCTGTAGATTGGCGTGATCGTTAGTTGTGTTATAAAAGCGAACGTTTCGAGTTCGAATAACGAACTTGACGGAATTTCTTACCTCTACCTTCCTGCGAACATAATACTATGTATTGACATGCTGATGTTAATCAACCACATAAAATCTCTTCAAACAAAACTGCATTATATAAATTAAATAAAAAAACCAAAAACCATACCCAATAAAAGTGTTAAATTGCTAGTGTACTTAGTTGTTGGTGCACCTAAAAAGTTAAAATAAATAAAAATAAAAAAATAATATTGAAGTGAGAACAGTTTAAGTAATCTTTTTTGTAAAATAATGATAACCGGATGTGCAATATTTTTTCTCTAGCATGTATAGAAATGTAATTATTATAATATGTATTAATTCTTTTATCTCCTGTACGAATATTATAGGTACATGGAAATTTGCAAGTTAAAAAACTACCACGTTTAAATTCTTTACTAATGATTGAAGTTATTGTAATACAATAATTCTGAAATTAATTAAAAGTAGTGTTTAGTTTTCAAACTTTTGATTGGTTTGAATCAATAAGTGTACGCTAATTGTTCAAGCATCAACAAGCACATTTAAAATTTGTTAATCGAAAATTGCTCTTCAATTTATTACTAGTAATTCTAAATACTAAAATTATTTGGTTAATAAGTAAATACTTAAATAATTATTATTTATTAATTGTTGTACAAGTTATATTGACAGAAAAAAGCAGTGGATATATGTATATTGGCTTATAATTTTCTTTAATAAACTAGTATTTGCCAATTAAAATAAATTATTTTTTTAATATAATACTTTATTTGTACCATATTACCATGACAATAATCTAGCGTTCCGAGACAGAACGCTATTGATGTTACGAAAAGTAAAAAATAACATTTATTATATTTTGAAATTACAAGTACACAGTTTTTCTATATTGTAATTTTAACCCTTAACGCACAATATTTAATAATTTAAAGTAAACAAAAACAATTTTTGTTCTTACAGAAAGTGATAACTAACTTTATTTGAAATTATATTCTGTAAAAAAAATAAGCAAAGTAACGAAATACGACCCGTTATGTACATATACAAAACTATATTATTTGATAAAGGAAATCCAATATGAAATCTGACATACACAGATTTAAAATATTTACGTAATAATCAGAAGAATTATTATGTGAGTCAGCAGAATTACGGTATTTTTCGCTCGGTTTCGTCTTGCAATTATTATCAATTGATCTTATTACCTGCATTTCAGTAAAGCAAAGATTCGTATTTTTATTTTAAGTGTTGTTTTAACTAATCTTTCAATTCTGTTGTCAATTATTTATTTCTCCGATACTGGTAATTTAACTACTAGCAAGCGTTCTGGACTTGGGATGCAATGCTCTAGAATTTAAGTCTCAAAGGTTTAAAAAAATTATTTGTGCCATGGTTTGAATTTCACGTTAGACTGTAGGTCCTAACAGTTAACCTTCAACGTCAAAACAAAAGCAAAATATTAATACATATGGAATATTCTTGGGTATAAAATTTTCTGTAATTGGGTTTGTCTGATGGAAATTAAAGTGATTATAAAGTTAAAAATACAAAATAACTAATTTATTATAATTAATCTAACTACATAAGATGATAATATAGTACATACTATGTGGTTATTAGAAAAAAATACATGCGTTTCTTAACATTTACTATAAAACGAACAAAGAGGAAATTATTATGATATTATTTTCTTCTTCGTTTTATTATTCTCGATCATTTTATGTTTAAACATGAAGGGTAACGTGCATAATTCATTTACCAGGACTTAAAGTGTTAAACCAAATTGTGGTATTTACAGTATATTATCGGTCTTTGTGAAATCTTTTAATTCGTGTACTAAATCTCTTTATTATGTATTATGTAAAACATTCGTCGTTATAACCAACAAAATATGAAGTAGAAATTTGCTTAAAAATGTGCGTTCAAACAAATTACAGATTATTTATTGAATATGTCGTCAACCGCATAATTTTTACAAAACAAAATATTTTGTTAAAGTAATATGAAATCTTATTATAAAATGATAAATTTTCTAACCTGGATGGTAATTAAGATTAAATTTAGTTTTCTGATGTAATTAAAAATTTGCTTAAAAAATGATAAATTAATTAATTTGAACTTTTTAAAAATATAGCAAAAACTTCCCAAGACCACAAATTGACTAATTTAAAGTTTCTAAATTAAAAAATAGAATTAAGTTGACTTGACAGTGTATAATGATGGTTTTTATTAAGAATAAAGTAAAATTTTGTTTATTATGAATTAATCAAAAAGTTAATAAATATGTAATGGCTCACATTATCTGTACTAATACCTTTTAAATTATGGTAAAAAATTTAATATTAAAAATATACGCATAATTTTTATATAACTTAGTTTTAACGAAATATTTGTTTAAAGAGGATTAAAAATAGCAAATATTTTTTTGCAACAATTTTACTAAAAGTGCTAATTGGCGTGAAGTTTTCTAATGAAGTTTTGTAATGTTTAATCATTTTTAGGTTATTACTAAATTTTTTTAACTTGGTAATACATTCTAATAGAAATTTTGATAATAAATATTTAACATTGAAACATTTAAAAGGGGGTTCACGTTTTACACATCTTAGGGAATATTTTATTCCTTTCTTTTATGGTAGTAGTACAATAAAATCTATTTTAGTTATTAGGGTAAGATGGGGTCAAACGGACATGGGGTAAACGGACATTTTTGAGAAAAATTCGTAAGTTCTTTCAGAAAAGGCGCCGCGTTATTATTGCAGTATTACTAGTGTCGTTGACATTTGAGGTAATTAATAAGAAAGTAATTTGTTAAAATTTTTCCAATCTAAGGCTATTATTGCATGTTAAAAGTGAGGAGTGATAGGAAATGTAAGTAAAATTAACGTGTTGTTATATTTTGTTAGAAATTATTTAGAATCTAAGTATTTTAGTAAAAAATTTAAAACTTATAGTTAGGTCAATTAAAACCAAGTGTCTTTGGAATTACTGCCACGTAATTTCATTGTCCTAATATTAATATTTATTTAGATTTTGAATTAAAAAAAAAAAAAATCCGATGCGGGGCAAACGGACATATTGATTGAAATTGATATTGATTGATTGATATTGATTGAACCGGATAGTACAGTATTTATGCTTTTTTTTTAAACAATGTTTACAGAAAAATGGTACGGATCCGGATTAGAACTACAGAGAGGAGCTCATGGAATCAAGAAAATATGAATCTTGCTATAATTGCTGTAAATAAAGATAAAATGGCTCTTAATTCAGCTGATAAGTTGAATAGCGTTCTTATCATCATTCATTGCGACTAAAAGTGCAAATTTAACTATTTATAACGTATATTAAACCTTATGTCCGTTTGCCCAGGAGTGTGGGGGGCAGACGGACATTTTCACTTATGTTTATTTTAGGTTAAGTTCTCAAAAACTGTTTCTATTTTTTCAACTTTAATCTCATTATTTGTTAGCTTAATAATTGAGATATCAAACCAAATAATTAGTTCTTAAATATTATGTTGCTTTTATTAAATATAACTATAAAACCCCTTAGAGTGTACGTTTGACCCACTCTTACCCTATATTTTCCTGTAACAATAAACAAATTTATCACATTTTATTTTGTATTCAAATACACCACACTAATAAGTTGGTTTGCGCCTACTCGGGCGACAAATCATGTCGGCTCCTATAATAACTACATTATCCTTTTATAATTTCAGTTTTGTTAAATATAAATATAAAATTGCATGCATACATAGTGCAATAGGCTAATCACGTATTTTCCTGTTAGTTATTTAATAAATAACGAGTTTATTAATCTAATAAATAGTAATACATAAAATTATTCGTAATTGCAGTGTTTGCAACTTTGTAGCACATATACGTATACGTATGTAGAATTGAAGTCTAATATCACTTATTATTGGCGTAGAAGTGTTTGAATTAATAATTAGGTGTCGGCCTGTCAGTTTCATATTTTGATCCTAACACGTTTATAACCTTCGCATCTTCCTAGATTCAAACGTGCGATTGACATGATAGATAATATTAAGAACATGAAGCACCCTACTCAGATGTGTCAACTTCTTATCAATTAATTAGCTTTAACCCTTGATTAGGAATTGATTATTTAAGTATAAACATAGTAATATGCATGTAGTTTATTCAAATATAGCATTTTTGCTATAATTGCGGTTATTGCAAATTTAGAATTTAAACAGTTAAGTGTTAACACTTAATAAACGATAAAAATATATAAATTTTTTTGAATTTTATTTTCGCAACAGAACCTAATAAGGAATATTTATGCCTCGTATAACAACCAATGCATTGATCAGCAACATAGGTAAGGTCATGAATTTCAATGTAACGCTTAATAATATTTCACACATTTTATAAAAATAACACTTAGGATTATATCATTTTCTGATCTGTTCGTTTTTTGGTGTTACATTTTTTACTGCATCTACCTATAGTAACTCAACCAGCTACGAAAGCCAACTATTTCGATATATTTTTTAGCTATTTATTTTAGATTCTTAATCTTATTTATTAACAATTTTTTCTCACATTTTGAAATTTTTTCTTTCAGAATTTCAAATATTCTGAATGAAAACTTGAAATGCAATCTATTACGATATAAATGGATTAAAACAATTGCAACAATTTATTTTTAATAGGGCAAATTGCACTTGCGTTAATTTTTTATTTTCGATTGTAAATATAGTATAATGTGGCATGTAAATAACAGTGTAAATATGATTTGTTAAAATAGCGCATAAGCATTAAATTAACCGTTCCTATTTATGAGTTTTATTGACTTGAAGTTCTTCATATCGTCCAAAGTAATAAACTAATGTTTTAAAAATTTTTCTAAAAGATTTTGAAGAAGAAGAAGATGAATCCGTTTCACTTATTTTTTATACTTTTTTCATTTTTATAGTTTTTCATGCGCGGTCGAAAGAAGCATTTATCCTAGATGAAGGATTTATCAAGTTTGGTTTGCCGCCACATGGGCGTTGCGTGGTTAGATTTCCAACTGTGTGCCGATAGTAAAGTCAACGTTATGTGGGAAAATGTAATAAAATATATCGTTTTCTTGGAGGTCGTCATGGTCAGTGGTAGCTGAAATTAGTCATTGGCAGTTGATGAATTCAGGGCTAATATCAGTTAGACGGAGTTTTTATATGACTCCGACGTAGTCACGACAAAAGAGTGCAGCCAGGCCACTTGTTTGATTGTAAGATGCTGCCATTTTCAATGAGATGGGTTAGACCGACACTTAATATAATTAACTTGATTATATTTAAAACTACCTGCGATACTAAATTGTTCTGCGTTTACAGTTATTTGTTATAAGACCGAGTACACAGGTATTTCTGATTTATGTAATGAAATTTTTGCACATTTTTAGTTTTACAATTCTACACTTTACTGGGAAACCGGAATTCGATAACATTGAACCAGCAAAACACTAAAGTTAGAAGGATCTTGACGACGAAGGATATTTTTGACGAGATGAGAGTGGTTTCCTGAGTAGAGCTGAGTGAATTTTAAAACTTTAAGATTGTCTAATGCTTGTTATTTATTAATGAGATCATGTGGGTACATTTTGCTAATAATTTTTGATGTCGACTGTATTGCCACGTCAATAAGCAATTTATTGTTGCAGCGTAGTTTACTTTGGTTGTTTGTTATCCTCTCGGGGAAGTCAAACTGTCAGTTTTGGTCGCTTAGTCATCTTCAATAAAAAGCGACGACGATTGTTAAAAATTAATGGGCTTCAGACCTTCAACCTGGGTTCACATTCACTTAAAGTTGTTTTGCGTTAAAGCTTTGTATTATCTCATATCCTGGTATTTATACACACGCCTACCGGTTTGTTATAGACTGGAAAAGTACTGACGTCACAAAAGGTCCGGCGATCAGCTGACGGGTAATAACAAGTTATCTGGGTCATTTCTTCCCATAAGATTAACATGGTAGCTTTTGAGTGCGAACTTAATTAATTATTTTAAAGGTGTTACGGATGAAATTAGTGGAATTGAAATAACAGACAATAGTGTGTACAGTATATATGTTAAATTCTCACTTTAATATTATTTAAAAATGTCTTTAGTTTTTAGTTATCATAAGATTTATTGCAAGATGGCTTTGATAAGTTTATCATCAATTGTAGAATTGTTTTCGGATGAAATTACGCTAATTAAAAGGGGAGAAAATAGTTTGGATAGTGGACATACTGTACAAATACTTTTTGATGGCAGTGTGGGTATTATTAAAGGGAAAGTTTTAGCAAGTGTGAAAAAAAAACCTACAACGTGGAGGTAAGTTTAGAAATTTCATTGTATGTATTAATTTTAATGCAATTTAGTAATCAGTAAGTAAATTGTGTTTCTATTAAAATAATTGATTTGTTTATATTGTAGATAACAGTAAAAGATTGTAAAATAGCAAGTTATAGTTGTGAATGCCCAAGGGGGCAGTATAAATGCCACCATATTGCTGCAGTTTTGCTATATGCTAATAGGAATATTAGCAAAACTGACACCGTATGTCAGTGAAAGCTCCACCTGCATCTACTTCTTCGTCCGAAGGTACTGCGAGTTCTGTAAATAAAATATTTCCGCCCCGTAAAACCCAGTACCAAGCAACAAATCAGTTGGTAGACGTCCAGGGGACGACAGCACAATGCTAAACTGGAACAAGAAACAATGTACCAACCTACAATAGGTAAATTTAGCTTGCACAAGGAAACAAATAATTTAATAAAATAATAAAGCTTATAAAATTTTATTTTGTTAAAATAAATGAGGTAACTTGATTTTCATTATTTATTACATCTGTCAGGTAAAAATTAATGATATTAATTCTCGACCGTAGATGTAAAGATGTTCCAACCACATAAGAATACATTTGCTTAACATTGCTTCTACGGCGACGATTAAAATGTAGAGTTTCAAGACCAAAATAATTTCCATGAAGGTAAGTGACGGTTAATAAATGTCTATTTTCTAACCTGGATGGTAATTAAGATTAAATTTAGTTTTCTGATGTAATTAAAATTTGCTTAAAAATGATAAATTAATTAATTTGAACTTTTAAAAATATAGCAAAAACTTCCCAAGACCACAAATTGACTAATTTAAAGTTTCTAAATTAAAAATAGAATTAAGTTGACTTGACAGTGTATAATGATGGTTTTATTAAGAATAAAGTAAAGTTTTGTTTATTATGAATTAATCAAAAGTTAATAAATATGTAATGGTTTACATTATCTGTACTAATACCTTTTAAATTATGGTAAAAATTTAATAGCAAAAATATACGCATAATTTTTATAAATTTAGTTTTAACGAAACTTTTGTTTGAGCAGGATTAAAAATAGCAAATATTTTTTTGCAACAATTTTACTAAAAGTGCTAATTGGCGTGAAGTTTTGTAATGAAGTTTTGTGATGTTTAATCATTTTAAGTTATTACTAAATTTTTTAACTCAGTAATACATTCTAATAGATATTTTGATAATAAATATTTAGCATTAAAACATCTAAAAGTGGGTTCACGTTTTACACATCTTAGGAATACTTTATTCCTTTCTTTTATGGTAGTAGTACAATAAAATCTATATTAGTTATTATATTTTCCTGTAACAATAAACAAATCTATCACATTTTATTTTGTATTTAAATACACCACACTAATAAGTTGGTTTGCGCCTACTCGGGCGACAAATCATGCCGGTTCATATAATAACTACATTATCCTTTTATAATTTCAGTTTTGATAAATATAAATATAAAATTGCATGCATGCATAGTGCAATAGGCTAATCACGTATTTTCCTGTTAGTTATTTAATAAATAACGAGTTTATTAATCTAATAAATAGTAATACTTAAAATTATTCGTAATTGCGGTGTTTGCAACTTTGTAGCACATATGTAGAATAGAAGTCTAATATCACTTATTATTGGCGTAGAAGTGTTTGAATTAATAATTAGGTGTCGGCCTGTCAGTTTCATATTTTGATCCTAACACGTTTATAACCTTCGCATCTTCCTAGATTCAAACGTGCGATTGACATGATAGATAATATTAAGAACATGAAGCACCCTACTCAGATGTGTCAACTTCTTATCAATTAATTAGCTTTAACCCTTGATTAGGAATTGATTATTTAAGTATAAACATAGTAATATGCATGTAGTTTATTCAAATATAACATTTTTGCTATAATTGCAGTTATTGCAATTTTAGAATTTAAACAGTTAAGTGATAACACTTAATAAACGATAAAAAAATATAAATTTTTTAGAATTTTATTTTCGCAACAGAACCTAATAAGGAATATTTATGCCTCGTATAACAACCAATGCATTGATCAGCAACATAGGTAAGGTCATGAATTTCAATGTAACGCTTAATAATATTTCACACATTTTATAAAAAATAACACTTAGGATTATATCATTTTCTGATCTGTTCGTTTTTTGGTGTTACATTTTTTACTGCAGTAAACCTATAGTAACTCAACCAGCTACGAAAGCCAACTATTTCGATATATTTTTAGCTATTTATTTTAGATTCTTAATCTTATTTATTAACGATTTTTTCTCAGATTTTGAAATTTTTTCTTTTAGAATTTTAAATATTTTGAATGAAAAATGGATTAAAAGAATTGCAACAATTTATTTTTAATAGGGCAAATTGCACTTGCGTTAATTGTTTGTTTTCGATTGTAAATATAGTATAATGTGGCATGCAAATAACAGTGTAAATATGATTTGTTAAAATAGCGCATAAGCAGTTAATTAACCATTCCTATTTATGAGTTTTATTGACTTGAAGTCCTTCATATCGTCCACAGTAATAAACTAATGTTTTAAAAATTTTTCTAAAAGGTTTTGGCGTTCAAGAAAGAAACCACATGATCCGCCACTGACACTAGGGTGAAAAACAAACGCGGACAGATTTGTCCCCCCCCTCCCTTAATGAGTGCTTTGCTAAACTACTAACAATATACAAGCTAAGCCAATACGTTAATGAAACCTATGATCACGTACTACATAATATTACAGACATAATTAGAAAATTTTATATTCGCGCGATTATTTTGTTCTGCGTTGTTTTGATAACTGTAATTAATTATTGAATTAAAAATTTAAGGATCATTTATTACGTAATTTTATGAATCCGTTTCACTTATTTTTTATACTTGATAGTTTTTCATGCGCGCGGTTGAAAGAAGCATTTATCCCAGATGGAGGATTTATCAAGTTTGGTTTGCCGCCACATGGGCGTTGGGTGGTTAGATTTCCAACTGTGTGCCGATAGTAAAGTCAACGTTATGTGGGAAAATAAAATATATCGTTTTCTTGGAGGTCGTCATGGTCAGTGGTGGCTGAAATTAGTCATCGGCAGTTGATGAATTCAGGGCTAATGTCAGTTAGACGGAGTTTTTATATGACTCTGACGTAGTCACGACAAAAGAGTGCAGCCAGTCCACTTGTTGATTGAGGATGGACTGATTGTAAGATGCTGCCATTTTCAATGAGATGTAAATGAGATGTAACACTTAATATAATTAACTTGATTATATTTAAAACTACCTGCGATACTGAATTGTTCTGCGTTTATGGTTATTTGTTATAAGACCGAGTACACAGGTATTTCTGATTTATGTACTGAAATTTTTGCACATTTTTAGTTTTATAATTCTACACTTCACTGGGAAACCATTATTCGATAACATTGAACCAGCATAACACTAAAGTTAGAAGGATCTTGACGACGAAGGATATTTTGACGAGATGACAGTGGTTTCCTGAGTAGTGCTAAGTAAATTTTAAAACTTTAAGATTGTCTAATGTTTGTTATTTATTAATGACATCCTGTGGGTACATTTTGCTAATAATTTTGATGTCGACTGTATTGTCATGTTGCAGCGTAGTTTACTTTGGTTGTTTGTTATCTTCTCGGGGAAGCCAAACTTTTAGTTTTGGTTGTAGTCATCTTCAGTAAAAGCGACGACGATTGTTAAAAATTAATGGGCTTCAGACCTTTAACCTGGGTTAAAGCTTTAGTATTATCTCATATCCTGGTATTTATACACACGCCTACCGGTTTGTTATTAGTTAAAAAAGAATAAATTAAAAATTATTATTTATTGTTTCGTTAATGATTACTCTAGGTTTTACCTGAAGCGACTTACGTCCTCGCAATCATCGGATTCTAGCCATTGCAAGGGTAGGGAATCAAACGTATTTAAAAAAAAAACAAGAGGTTTTCTGAACGACCAATTGATGAGGGCACGGGATAAAATTTTTGTACACACACAGTAGTACTATATTACACAGTAATACATTAAAAAGAAATTATTAATAAAAACAAAATTTATTTAAAAACTGTTTTATACACTTTTTAAAATTTTGCTCAATTCTTTGTTTTAAAATAATAATTTATTGCATATCTTCTTTGATTACTCCATTTACCAAACTCAGATTTGAAAAATGGCGATTCTTTAGTGTACATGGTATAAATTTCAGCACGACCACAGCAGAGGCTGATGTTACCATCTTTGCCGACTAATATTGCCTTCATGAAATACGCTTTTGAAAACTTCATGCGTAAAAGCTTAAGAAAAATTTTATTTTAATAAAACTTCAAGGAAACAACGTTCCTTTCAAATACATTTTCAAAGTATTTAAAAAAAGTAATCGACGAATACGTATATTATGTTTGAAACATCTTTCTTTGGTTGACTGAATTTCCACTATTTGACAAATTTATCGAAAAGTTTTTAAAATGCAAGTTTGTTAAAATTTTTATTATTTTATTTTAATATCAGAACAGGTTGGTAAACAGACGATTAATGGTTTTGAACTTTTTCAAATTACTTTTGAAGAGGAAAATTTAGTATTTAATTTGTTAATAAGTTTTATTTAAAATTTATTAATTTTACTTTTCTTGTAAAATGTACCTTAATGAAACTTGTTGCTGAAGTAATTACGAGACAAGTCTTCTTCTTAAGCAGAACCGTACTTAAAAATTTGTAACTTAGTAAAACATAAATTATGTGCGTTGGTCACATCTTATTTTTGCTGAGCGTATTTATGATTCATTTTTTAGTAATGTATTTTGTGGTAGATACATTTCGGATTTTGCTAGAAATAACATGTAAAAGGGTTATATACTCTCAAGTGTATTATTAGAATGCTCCACTTTTTCCATGTCAAAATCCAGAACAGGCGTCGACGTATACAGTATAAAATAATCTGTCATCTGCAGTCGATACTACAACTCACAAAAAAATATAAAATAACTGGGTGTTCTGAAATATTATACGAAATTTCTTTGAACCTAAAAAGAACAATATAATTTTAAATTGGTTGGAATGAGTGGTACAAATTGCACTAAGTATTGATTTTTCTGAAAGAAAAGCTTTTTCTATTGTCTGCAATGTTAAGTTTAATTTTTTAAATTTTTGTAATAAATCATTAAACTTAGCTGACCCGATGTTACACACGCATTAATCATTAAATGTACAAAGTCTTTAAGGTCGATGCATAATTTTTTCTATTTAATCATATTTGTATTAATAAAAATATTGAAATAATGTTTTATTTTATGATTTTTAAAAACCATTCTTTGCAATGAATAGATACAAATTGCAGTATTCTGCTATGTGATGTCCCTAATATTATACCGTGTACAAAAAGTTAGAATTGGTTTGAATTATATTAAAGACAAGCTCATAGAACTTTGCTAAAGTTTGACCCATATAGTTATTTCACTATTGTTTACTTTTATTTACAAAAAAGTTACAATTTAATATATATTTCATTTTAGTTTTAGTTAGATTTTTTTGAACGCAGTTCACGTAGAACTGATGTTTCAAAACCAAAGATTCTTATTATATTGCAGTGTTTAAACGTTTTGTAAAAGTGAAATAAACATTTATTAAGTGTGAAGTCTGAATTCTTTCAAGTTTATATCGAAATATTGTAGTTAACTTAAGTAGACCATAAGTACC
Organism: Lycocerus yunnanus; assembly: GCA_036346125.1. Taxonomy (NCBI): domain Eukaryota; kingdom Metazoa; phylum Arthropoda; class Insecta; order Coleoptera; family Cantharidae; genus Lycocerus; species Lycocerus yunnanus. The sequence continues at coordinate 5,030,312 of JARFIX010000008.1, forward strand.
ACTACTACACGCAAGATGAAAAATATAATAAATAACGGTACATGTACTAATACGTTACTGTTCAGTTTTGACATCAATAAGAAAATCCACGTTGAGTCTCTTATAGACTAACACGACCAGCACTTCGCCCACCAAAATCCTCAAATTCATTCTAAGGCTAGAACGGCTTACAAGACTGAAGGTGCTGGAAGAGAAAATTGGAAGTTGTACAATGAACCTATGTAGTTGAACTGTGTAAGTGTATGTGAGTTTAGTAACACTTCGCTTAGAATTCAGCAGAATAGTTTCCAAGTATGCAAAATATAATTATTTACTTAGTTTATTATGTACACATAGTTTATTATGTATGAATTTCAAGTACATACTTCTAAAATTAACTCACTATTAGTTATAACTTTATAGACGGCTTAATGTATCATAAGTATCGGTAAACCATAGGCAGTATGGAAATAATAATTAATTTGTCAGTAACAATATCTAGCTTAAAACTTTTTGAAACTATAGTGGAGTAAATAGGTATTAGTGTTCATTATGCCCCAATCAATATGCATGTGAAGTTTAAAAGCTTAAATGTTAAGGTTAGAAAATTTTAGCTATATTAAAAATTTTGTTTTAATAGCGATTAATTTCTTTATTATTTTTTAACCCGTGAGTGGTTATAAACAGAACAATAAATAATATCAAGTAAATTATTATACAAACTATAAAATTATAACAATATCAACAACTTACAGTTGTAGTTGTTTATATTGCGTAACAATTTATTTTAATTGTAAGTTTTATTAAATTAAGAATGCCATCAAAAACGTGCTCATAATTAAAAAGTAAATTAATATTCCGTACTACACCGTTACTACATTGTGCTTTATTGTAATCGACACACAAATTTGAATTATACATTTTCAAAGTTGTACTTGTTAGGGAATTCGAAAACAAGCAAAAGAAATTTGAGTTTTTATGGCATAACTTGTCCTACATTATAGCAGCCAGAAAACTTTATCTTGCGATTTCATATTTTAGTTCTATCTAGCAAATAGATCACAAATAATAATTATCTGCCTTAAAGTTTCTGAAGGCAACCCGACAGTCATCCTTAATACATCTTTTTTGTAACTCATCCTTTGAACATTGCCCTTGTAGAGAGAATTACATTTTTTATTTCAAAGATCAACCTATGATTTTATAAGAACGATATAAAAATATTATATTTTCATTGGTCGACTTTTAATGCCACCACACCAAAATATTCAGAACAATACTTTGATATATTAAAATAAAATCTATTACGTGTTTGTTATCGATTTCAGTGTTTTTAACAATGTTTTGCTATTTGTAATTACAATATTACTAAAAAATTAAATTATTAAACACAAATATCATGTAGTATAATAATTAAAATAAGCTTTAATCAAAATGAATCAAAATGAATCAAAATTGTATACCGGTCTACTTGACAATTATATTTCATGCATCCTGTACATCCCAATGAAGTGTACTGGCTGTACTTGAGCTTGAGATTATGTAGGAACACTCTTACATCGTCAAGATACAATGGTTACGAAATTGTTTCCATCAACAAAATTTTAACAAAGTTTATATATTATTTGTATTAATTAATGTCAATGGTTTACGATTTATATTTCGATTCGTAAATGTACAATTAAATAATAAATTGTGCAAAACTTTTTGTGTGCAATTTTAAATTTAAATTTTTATTGTAGATCAAGTTTAAGAAAAAAGCTTTTTAGAATTTTTTATAGTTATTTAAATAACTCCCGAATAGCCTATTAAGTTTTCCGGGTATGAAAAAATTATTGTAGCGACATATATTGAAGTAAATCATCGTGTTTTGTGTTCAATACTTAGTACAAAATATTATTTTTTCTACTTTAGTAATATCTTCTGCGGTATTTGACTTGTTACTTATGATTTTAACCAATTAGAAATCATTGTGCTATTGCAAGAGTTGCAATGGTAAGAAATATGAATAAACAAAACTATTTAGGTTAAAAACTAATTGGGAGTGGTAGGTCTTTCCCAATAATAGCAGCCGTCGAAGAATATAATAATTCATAGGATTAGTTTTTGGAAATAGTTACCGCAGTTTTGTTGAACGTCAACGTTGTTGTCAAATAACTGATTTTCCAGCTATATTACCTACCTATATAATGGATATCTTCCGTAGATGAAATTAGATGTATTATGTAAATTGAAGCTTTTTTGTAAACACTGAAAGACCTCGAATAATATTGCTTTTTTGTATTTTTCTTGTTTCTGTTTCATTAAAGAGAAACAGTGGAAATAGAAATAGCTTCTACTCTCCATATTCCGTAAGGTCGTTGGTACCTTTTCCTTTTTTATTTTAAATTAATATTCTCTGCACGGGATCGATAGGTACAGTGATTTGATGTACTTTTATAGAGTAGATCTCTGTGTATAAAGAGCAACTTGATTGCCGAGCTTTATTTTAACTCTCTAACTATTAGTATCTAAAATTTGGTTTAAAAAGATAGACAATTGACGTATTATGATAAATAATCGCATCATTTGCTGTAATTCCAGTTCTAACTGATATTAAATATATTTAAAAGTGGCTGAAAGGAAAATATAGGATGAGACATTTAAAATAATTGTATCGTCAATATAAAAGTGATTATAGGTAATAAAATAAATCAAATTATACCCATCTTTAGCGCAAATTGGGAAGACTGTCGCGGCTTGGCGTTTAAATGCGTCAATTACTAAGCCGAGCTTCCCGGTTCGAATCCGGATGGAAGAATTGTATTTTGACCGTCTTCCACGCCAACAAGTTTGACAAGTGCGACGTGTAACTACCAAAAACCTCTCAGGAAAACCAAGCCAATCATTTAGAAAGAGGTTTGGAAGGAATGGGAAAGGCTTATGCCCAGCAGTGGACGAATATGGGCTGACTAAGAAGAAGTGCACATTTAATCCATTTTGGCAATATTATGACCAAATCTAAAAACCCATTCATGTTTACCTCACTTATGAAAACTCTAATGATGCAATGAAAAAATATAATGCACATTTATTGTTAACATTTTAAACTACATTTTTTATAACTATTTCCATCGATGCATACTTTGTTATTTGCAAATTACGGCAAAAACGCCGTTTTTCTGATCAAAAAAATGTAATAATGTGTTATTCGGGAGATTAATAATAATAAAAATGCTGAAATTTTCAAAATTTTTGTAGTGATTTCCGCTATTTTCTAAAATAAATTGTTATTTGATTGAGTCATTGTTTGCTAATTTATTGTTTAGTGTTTTTTAAATTTTAAGCAAATCTGTGTTTTAAGTAGTACAGTAAAAGCTCCTTATTCGCGGGGTATACGTCCAAAATTATGCCGCGAATAAGGAAACCGTGAATATGGAATAGTGATTTGTATGGAAATGCAAGGGTTGGGTTCCAAGGTACGAAAATAAAATAAAATAGATAAAAATAAAATCAGTTTAATCACATACCTATCATTATTATTAATTATTATTGTTTGAATTATTTGGTTTAAAATATTTAGTAATTTTTCTTGCTTTGCCGTCTTTAAAATGCCTTTTAATTCCGCATGGTATTCAGCTGTGGCAACTTCAATTTTCCTTTTAAAAGGAAGGTTTCTTTCCAAAAACGGGTCAATTTTAATGAAGTGATCTCACAGTTCATTTGCCATTTGGAAACCTGCGGTCTGGTTTTTTAAGGTGATTGTCATCGTATCATTGTAAGATGTTGAAGCTTGAAGGGTTTTAACATTTCCTGCAAGTCGGCTTCACTTAAATCTTCATCGTGTGATTGAAGCAGCTCTTGAACGTCACTCGAATCTATCTGTTCAAAACCATCATGTCCTATTCCATTAGCAATTTGTACAATTGTGTCAGTTAATGTTTTAATTTGTTTAAATCCTCACTTTCACAGACTGTTAGATCAACCTATAGTTTTTCCAATATGATTGCAATGTGTATGCAATGCTTGAGCTCTTGTAACGATTCCTTTATGTTAACAATGCACATTGCTATGTTAAATTTTTCCAGAATTCCATAAAACTCACGTCAGAATCACATTCCATGATATCCAGAATGATTTTAAAGGTTCGCCTAATGTAAAAGAACTTCAAAGCTTGAATTATTCCCTGGTTCATTGGTTGAAGTAAAGTCGTCGTGTTCGGAGGCAAAATATCACCTTAATATTCGGATGCATAGTTTCAAGCTCACAAGGGTGACCCGGAGCATTGTCCAAAACAAGAACCTCCTTGAAGTCTAAATTTTTTCGTTTAAATATTATTATTTAATTTTGAGTTTTGAATATAAATTATAATATTCAAAATCGTAAATTATTAATCCGCGAATAATGAAATTTTCGGCCGCGAATACAGAAAGTGGTCTCAATTTTTCTTCCGCGAATACTGAAACCGCGAATAACGGAACCGCGGATAAGGAGCTTTTACTGTATATCAAAACCAACATCGTGGAGTCTTAGTACCAAAGAGAAGTGGCCAGTTAACTGCTATGATATTTTAATAAATTCAGCAAATTGATTAAATCCATTAATTAAATTTCATTTATTCAAAAACCATTTTGATTACAAGTATGACAGTTATTGCATATACAATTCTGATAATTGTTGTCATCCGAGTTTCATCTTGCTATTTATTTATTTATTTGTAACAAATTTTTATATATAATTTTTTTATTTGAAGGGATTTGAATGGGAATTAATCTAGATAACTATTAAGTTACCTGTCATATGATGAAATTAGACCAATGACGTTTGCAAACTTCATAACACAGAGTATGGAATTAGGATATTTAAATTACATCAATATAATATTTTTGTCAAACAAATAATAATTGTTATTGACAATATTTAATGTAAAACTTCTATCAAATAAATTATACCAAAAATGTAAAACTCGTTGCAGAAAATTTTTACCAATTCAAATTTTACGATTTTGTTTGTCGACATTGTGCCACATTTCATTACAAAATTTTGCACATGCCCCATTGACTTAAAGATAAGAGTTCTATTCGTTTTATTTTATGCATTACTACAAGTTTAATAAATGTCAGAAATTTCACTTTTAAAAATTTTGTTGCCTATATTCTGGAAAGAAGCTCTCAAAAAGTGTGTTGTAAAAGTTTTACTTCGGTTTCAATTTTAAATCTTTCTTTTGCTTCTAAATCATTAAAGCAATTATGATAATTTAAAAATTGTAACAAATTATTAATTTAAAATAGAAATTTAATTTATCAAATACCGAAAATTTCTCAGAAACTTATACACCCTTATCAATAATTCATACTCTTTCCTGCATTTAAATGAAAATGCATTATTTACAAGAACGAATATTTTATAATTTGTGGTTAAAATTTTATTAAATAATAGTAGAATTGAAAATTTTAATATTAATGAGAATGAATGGAAGAGTATTTCTCAATGATCATTTTTAATAAAGAAAATTAATAAAGGCGCTAGGGTATTAAAATTAAATTTTAGCTTTAATTTTATAATGAAATAAAAAATGTTTTATCAATGTCAGCAATATTGAATCAAAGTAAATGAAGTAAAAGTGGTAAGAATTATGTTATACTATAAAGATTGTGCGTTATTCTTTGTATCTCTTGTTTTTAGTGCCTAACTTAAGTACATTGTTTTAAACCAGTCTACAACAAAACTGGGGTATAGATTTAACGATAACATTATTTATGGCTTTTATTTGAAGATATTATGTACAGTAATAATAAGGAATTAAAAAATCAAATGCATGCGTTACTTACCGTTCGATTTCCTAGATTTCTAATTTTACAATTTAAATATGAAGTCTTATCTACAAGAGCTGTCACATTTTTAGTAGCTGATTTATCAAAAAATGGGCCTCGATTTATTATCATGGGTTCTAACAGCGTGTCGTCATCGATACTGTTTTCCTCGTATCCATTTGCATCATTTTTAGGACGACTGAAACCTGTAACATAAAATACGTGGTTAAGGTTAATTAAATGAATCCTCTACCCGACTGTGTGTATAAATTTAAAATATTTCTTGACAATTCTTTTTTAAACAAATAGAGCATTTATTAATTAAAAAATTTATATTTGAATTTAACAAATAATAATGGGTTCGGTAACAAGTTTAAATTAATTAACTGTCGTACGTCAGCAATCAGTTTTACGATTTATTCAATTCAGCGATTATACACGATTATGTTCCAGCATATTATTGGTATTGACCATACAAAATACGGAAAAGGATTATTGTGATTACTCATATTTGCTTAAAAGGATTTAATTTTTAACGGTTTTAAAAGCTTTAATACACATTAATTGCAAATTAGAATCGGGACAAAAAATTTCTTTCGTCACATGATTTTACTTTTAAAAGAGCCCACTTATTCTACCTATTACTGTAATGCACAATTACGGTGCAAGATATTTTATCTAAATCTCTTGCATTGTGTTTACAAGTACTACACCTCAACAATTACAATTTGTTTTATTAATTTTTCTTTTGAATCCTTTGTTTGAAGGTTTCTAAACAGACTTTTAATGTTAAGGTAGGTGAAAATGGTTTCCTAGATAAGAAAACTGCTGGTATTTTAACAGCATCAAATAAATATTAAGCTTGGGCTTTAGAGCTCATCTCGGTTAGTAGAGCAGCTAGTTTTTTCACCAAGGTTATCGCACAAAAATATTTGACAGCATTACTACGTAGTATATTCAAAATAAAATGTCTTAAATTCAGAAAAAATATGCAGAAAATAAAAATGATTAAGCTAATACAAAGAGGGCCTAAAAGTTTTTTAAAACTCTTGAACCCTCTCAAGTCGCACCTTGCAGCAGAGCACTTTAAAAGTTAGTTACTTCAAAGTCTTCATTTTGAATTTACTACTTTTATTTAAAAAGTAAAAAGTAATTGTAGGCTTGTTTATCTTTAGTAATTGATATTTATTTCAGAACTAGAGCAAAGAATTGATGCAGTATGTTCCTTTTGCGTATTCTAATATTATTTTATATAATAACTTATTATCGATTTTTCTTTACTGAAACAACAAATTAATGAATATCAACACATATATTTTTGTAACTAATCCAGATTCCAATTAGTATTATCTTTTCCAGAATTGGCTAAAAATCCATTATCAAATTTTTCTTTGTTGTTTCGTTTTATACGTCACTTGCGATTGTCGGTTTATGTCCTCGCTTTCAGTTCTTTTACAGTGTATTAAACCAATATTGATAATTTCATATCAGTCAACTCCTGCAAATATTTTTTATCTTCTTTGATTATATTTCATTTGTTAAATTTTTCATAAAAATTTATTTTATGCTGAAATGTTTTTTAATCAGAGTCACAAAAGAGAGTCGGTAATATTTGCTTAAATTGTAACATTTATTGCTCTTGTTGCAACAAATTGTTTTAACTAAATAATGAAGACAATTTCTGTTAAATTTGTCTATAACATTTTTAAATATAAAATTTGATTCATTTAAATAATTATTTTAATAATAGTTTTATTTATTTAATGTATGTTTTATTTTCTAAAATTGAAATGAGTATTCTGGTTTAGACAGTTTACAAATTTAAATTTTAATGCGAAAGCCATTACAATGTTTATTGTTAATTAAATGTTGCGTATTATGTGTAAACAATCCGTTAAATTAATTAAAGTTTGAAGATCTTGAGAACCGTTGCTATAGATTTATTATTAATCATATTGAAATTCGGGGAAATGGTATACACGAATGACATCAAATTATTATAAATTTTAAATCTGATGGTTTATACTATTGCGTATTTAAATAAAGTAATTAAAATTTCGTTCACGGTCGATTTTCAATTTGTTTAACATACTATGCATCTTTTTTGTAGATACATACATTTGTGTTACAATTTTTCCAATTTAATACCTATTACAATATAAACGTGCTTTCCACTTTCTAAAATTATCCAAGTTGAAGTAAAAGATAACCTTGACGTTTGTATTATTTCCTAATTATCAATTTCAATGCTTTTGAAATTTACAATATTTTTTTAATAAAGTCTGCTTCTTTCAAGAATATAATATTATTTTATATAAGATAATTTTACTTTCGTTGCATTTTCTTATCGTAAATGCAAAAGGAATGTGAGATTGTATCAGTAATTTTATAAAAGTCCGGTCCTTCAGATTTTTGCATTTACGGAATTTCTCCTAGGGGTCACTTAAATATTAAATTTTCTTCTATATAATATTTTATTACTTTGAGATTACTTGACTAATTTATAGTTAATTTAATACAAAAGACTTAAAATGATGTTTTCACTGGTGAAAGATTTTACTATTGATTGTTTGAGACAAAAGGTATAGCCGGATAAGCATGTAAAATCTGCCCCCAGCGATTTTTAAAAATCCATATGGCAGATCGATTTCTAACTAAAAAAAAATTTGTCTGTGAAATAGACATTTGTAGTTTAGTGTTTGTTGTTTATAATTATAACGGACTTTATAGCTTTTTACTATGTATATTTTAAAATTTGAGTTAATTTAGCAAACCGACAGTCAGAGAAGTAGAAGTGATGAAAAAATTGAATTTTTTGCTAGACATGATTATTTTTATATTAAAACCTATATAAAATAATTTTTAGTTTACATTTATAATTAAATGGCATAAGTAAAATACTATTCTTTACACAACGATCGTTTACATAATGATACACATCACAAGTATATTTAAAACTAACTTTCCCTTTAAACTGAATTACTGTATTTAGAAGCAGCATAATTGAGAAATAGCTGAATAAAATATTATGCAGATCCTTAGCAAAGAAAATTGCAAATAAGCCACAGTAATTTCAATTTATATAAATAGAATTATTTTGTAATAAAATGCCATAATATCAAATTGAGTTTGATTCTGAACGGTTCAGTAGCCTTCGTTAAGCCGCAACATACGAATATTCTATGGTTAAGGTGAGTTTATAGTCTAGAGATTTTCAAAATTTGATTTTGTTTCTTTATTTATAATTATTGTCCCTTTAAAATGTCTAAAATGTGTAAAAGAATTTCTTAAAATTTGAAAAGTTACATAATTATGTACATGTACAACACATAAACGATACTGTATTGCAATATAATATGTTTTCTTTAAAATCGTAAAAGTATAATTATATAAAAAAAACCTTTTGCAATTCTGCAGCGAAATACTATCATTTCATACACATTACATGGCATTGAAAGCGGCTTGTTTTCTGCACGTAACAGATACTCATGTTATTTGATCTTTTTTCGTTATCTTTTCTTTCGCGAGATGACTTCACCTTCACTTTTCGGCACTAGTGGCGAGTTATTTTCATTTCAGCATTACACAACTGCTGTATTCCTGAGTTTATCCTTATATGCAACTATTGTAGAGGGGAGGTTACGGGGTCATACGCATTACTAATAATAACTCGCTAACTTGCTTTAACGTGGGCTTTAATGCTTAATAATAAATTTGATCTTTCAGAATTGCAAACAATTTGTAACTTGATCTCCTTATTTGTTCTAGCAATCGGCAAGTATGAGGTCAAGAGCATTACTGATAATAACTCGCTTTCTTTATTTACCGAATTGCAGATTTGCAAAAAATATTGTTCGTAACACGTACTTCAATAGGCTTGTTTCCATTCGCGGTTGATTTTGCTGACTCGCCCTCCGGGCTCGTCAGCAAAATCAACCTCGAATGGAAATGTGGCCTATTTAAGTACTAGTCACGAAAATAGCTATTACGTGACAATGGGGTCAGTATTTGGTTTAACTGAACTCCACTGACATATTATTTTATTAGTTTTGAAACTATGTTTACTAGATGTTTACACCAGTTTTTATACTGAAACTTATTATACTTATTTTGGTTTTTAGAATTAGTACCTTTTAAGGGTTCAAGAAAAGCAGTTGATATGTAACATTTATTTTAAAATACCCTGTGGGTAGGTTTTCCCATAGGTAGGAAACAGAGATAAAATAGAGTGCACAAAAGGATAAGAGTGTAGAAATTTTGAATGCGGATATTTATAGCTTTATAATTTATATTATTTGATAACCTGATAAAAGAGAAGATTTATAATAGTAGATAAAACAATTATTTTCAAGCGGCTTTCCCACTGCAGAGAAAGATTGGCATTTGATTTTGTTTGTGGATCACTACTTATGTATGTCTCCTTCCTGATTAGGCCACATCATACGGACTCGAGAATTAGATTTGATTGTGATTAAAGACAGAAATTTTAAACGTAACGCAGAATAAGTTGAGCTGTGTCTATTGAATCTAATGACGAAAAGTTGTCTTTAATATAAAATTAATGCTAATCTATGGTTAAAACTTGAAAATTAAAACTAAAAATCAATATCGAAATTGCTGTCAAATATCTATTTTGTGGAAAATTTCTACGATTCTAAACCAGAAATGCAGTGACAGTTTCGTTAACTACCAAAAAGAAGATTTGTGTAAAAATACAAAGAGTATCAAAAATAATTGTGACTGAACATTGTGCGGCAAAACTTGAGGTTTGTTTCGTAATTAAGCATAATTTGGAAATAGGCAATAATTAGGTAAAAAATAAATATTGATTATATTCATTAAATTTTTAATTTAATATTTTCCTATTGTTAATAAACATGTATAGCTTCTTTATAGTATTTTACTTCTATGGTTTTGTTATTTAAAAATCAAATCAACCCTATTAATTTTAAGTGAACAGTTGAAGTACCAAATTAAATTGTAAATAAAAAAGAAAGAAAATAGCATTACAATCTCCTATCAAAGTTTCAGCTTTATTATTTGAACATAGAAAACTTTATGAAAACTTCTATGTTTTTGTTATTTAAAAATCAAATCAACCCTATTAATTTTGAGTGAACAGTTGAAGTAGCAAATTAAATTGTAAATAAAAAAGGAAGAAAATACCATTACAATCTCCTATCAAAGTTTCAGCTTTATTATTTGAACATTAGTTATTTTGCATAACTTTATGCAAAAATAGTTCACCACTGAAATTTATATGATACAGTAGAACCTCGATTATCCGGGCCGACCGGGACCGTGCTCGGCACGGATAATTGAAAAAGACGGATAATAATAATTGACGTTTTTTGTTAAATTATTACAAAAAAAATACACTAAACAGTTTTGTATGTAATCCAAGTGCAGCTCTGAAGTAACCATAAATTCTATACATTTGATTTCACATAGTATACTACTAAAGTTGCGAATGTCCACGGATAAACCGCTGGCGCCACACGGATAAACCGCCGCACGCATAGTAATCTGGCGGTAATCGATGTATAATGGGCTCACGGATAATCCGCGCACGGATAATCGGGGTTCTACTGTAGTTATTTACATGAAAGTCAGGAAAATGATGTATTACTGACGAGGAGCAATTTTAAAATACGAGGCACTTTGTGCCGAGTATTTTAGAGCTCCGAGTCAAGTGAGACATTTTTCTGACGTGTCTTGTATTAAATTTTTCCGAAAATCGTAAAAAATCGAAATTTTAAAACACTAAATTGAACGACATTTTTAAAATGAGCAAAGATCAAGTTTGTCAATTTGTTGGCTCCATAGTTACAAACAAACAAAAATACAATTACAAACAATTACTAATTATTACCGGACTAGTCAGTAATGTTCAATTTCCCTGCGTGTACATAAGCAAGGAAGTATCGATTTGCTGACGATTTTCGGAAAAGTTATTTATAATAAAAAGCAAAAATGTGTAATTTATAAAAATTGAACTTTTTTTCATTCATTTAATAATTACGGTCGGTTTTGTTATATTAAAATTTTTTGAAAATAAATAAGTTTCATTTTGTTTACTGATTATATTTTACGACATTTTATGTGTTTATTAGAATGTTTGTTCACCAAAACATATTTAAAACCGAATTTGTAGTACGTTTTGCGTATTTCAAGTTTTTATTATGAAATATGTTTAATACTTTCTCGGTCTGTTTTGTGTTAAATTTGTTTAGCAGAGTCGAGTTTTTACAGTTGTTTACATTAGTATTTTGGAGAAAGGATTCAATTAACCAGAGCTTTCCTAGATTAAAAGATAGATAAGAATAAACTAGAAAGTCAAACATGAAGCTTGCTTTCTTCGAAACCACATATTGAGTGATTGTAAATAGGGTTGCTCTCAAAAAAATAAACCGATGACTAGAATTGTTATTCGTAAAGTAGATATATTTAGTTTGAATCTAAATTCTATCCAAAAATTTAAACACCATGTTGCTTCTTTGCACAATAAAGTCAAAACACTAGTTCAAAACAAATTTTTACTTTGAGGTACCACAATTTTGTTAATTTTTAAATTTTTGTTTTTGTAAAATTTATCGTACGAGTTCTTATGGTGTACACAGTATAGTGATGTTTTATCAGGTCTACTTTAATGAATGTGAGCTGAACAGGAATTTTTAGACCGTAATCGTAGCCGGTAATTTGACTCTCAGTAATTTGGTCCCCAGTAATTTTTTTTTTCAAAACAAAATAGAATTCAGTTGTTTTTCTTAAATTTCTTTTAGTGCCTATACATTGGCAAATCATCATGGAACATGTGACACTTCCTCAATGCTTTCAAATTGTGGAATTATATTTTAAAAATCAGTGTTGAATTTGCCAAACTTATAGAGCACCTTGTAAAGTTTATAATACCTATACATAAATTGACAATAACATGACAAGGCGTAGATATGCTGGTACAAAAGAAAACATCGCTTTTGTTATTTGAAAGTGTAAACGAAGATCCAAAAATATTAATAACTTGAACTTTGTCCGTCCACTGCGTGGAAAATTCTGTGTAAAGATTTTGGTTTACGTCTATACCAGATCCAATAATTGGTTCAAGAACTGAAACCAAATCATTATCCCCTTAATTGGTTAATAGGTCTCTAACATTTGAGATTTGGCACCTTTAGATTATTTTCTTTGGGATTATATTAAACTGTTGGTCTATATAGATAAGCCAATAACACTTAAGGCATTGGAGATCAATATAGTTCGTGTCATTAATGAAATAACGCCCGAATTGTTGGAAAAAGTAGTGACAACTAAACCAATCGCATATTCTATATAACAGCTATTCATCAATGTTTAAAATTAAAAACAACAATTAGATTCTATCTTTGATTTGAATTTGAAGTTCAAAAACACCCTTTACTTTAAGGAAACGACATAATAGGCAAATACTCGCACATTTCATGTATTTTCATTTCTTTAAAAAAAATCACAAAGAACATTTATTTACCAGCTGCTTGAATTGAAACCTCTCATAATACCAAAGATGGCGTTTAGATGGTTGAATGTAGTTTTGTGGGAGTGATGTACCTATATATTATGTGAGTAAAATATTGCCATTAAATAAAATGTTATACTATTTTATAAAATTAAATAAAACCAACTTAAAAAATGTAAAGCAAAATGGAACACAAAATTAATACAGAAGAAACTCTTAGAATGAAGGCCACATTACTAAAATGATTACAAATGGTTAAGTGTATCACTGGGATAGAATTAAAAAAAAATAGAGTATGTAATGTTGGTATATTCAAATAGTGAATATTACAATATTATTTAAATATGAAATGTAGGTCAAGTTAAAAAATGCACATAAAATGCTAAAATAATTGAAATTATGTTTTAAATTGTAAAATATTGTTCGTGTATTTTATATTATATTATTAATTTATCAAAGTATAAATTACTTTGTTTAATGTTGTTTGCCTACAAATTGACACTGCTAGTTTAACAATGAAAAGCTGCAATCTATTTATGATATTCCAGTCGCATACTTAACGATGTAAGTTAACAGTGTCGAGAATCCTTTTTCTGAAAATTTATATGCATATTCAACTAAAATATTTATAAACTTTTTATTTTATGTAAAAGTACAGTAAAACTTTTATATAATTTTTCTTTCTGATGGCTATAAAAACTAGCAATCTGCATTTTACAAATTAATATTAATTCCATTCAACTATTAAGAAAACAAAAATTTTGTAAAAGTAATTTCAATCTTATTATCGTTAAATAAATATGTTTATATGTAAAAAAAATCTTATTACAAAAATCGGATGTGGCCATGCCCATGACTTTATCATACTTTTATTAAATATTAAAAAATAATTTTAATAATAAAAGAAAAGATATTTTCCATTAAGCAATGTGACTCAAAATCTAATCAGCTTTAAGTCTAAATATAAAGATACAAAATACCAACTTTAGTTTTGAAATTCTCATTAGTTTTGAAATATTTAATAAAACTAATAATAAATAAAAGATTTAAAAAATTGCTTCCATGAACCAATTTTATCCAAAATTTAATCAGCTCTAATTCCTGCCATAAACATAACAAATCTCAACTTTAGTTTTGAAAATCCTTTTAGTTTTAAAATATTAAATAAAGGCTAATATTAAATAATAAATTTAAAATAATAAAAACAATAGTTTTATAAACAAATTTTAACTAAAATTTAATCAGTTCTAAATATCGATTAAAATATGCGAAAACCTAAATTTAGTTTAGAAATTGCATTACTTTTCGAAATATTAATTAAAACTAATATTAAATAATAAGATTTAAAAAATTTAAAAAATAGTTTCCATGAACCAATTTTAACCAAAATTTAAATAACTTTAACTCCAGCTATAAAGATAGGAAATATCAAATTTGGTTTTGAAAATTCTGTTAGTTTTAAAATATTAAATAAAGACTAATATTAAATAATAAAACTTAAAAAATAAAAAACAATAGTTTTCATAAAACAATTTTAACTAAAATTTAATCTGTTTTAAATCTTGACATAAGTATGTTAAATCCTAAATTTCGTTTTGAAATTCTTATTAGTTTTGAAATATTAATTAAAAACTAATATTAAATAATAAAATTTAAAAAATAAAAAAATAGTTCCCGTGAATCAATTTTAGCCAAAATCTAATCAGCTCTAAGTCTCAATATAAGGATACAAAATCCAAAATTTTGTTTGAAAATTCCTATTAGTTTTGCTGTAGGTCGCACACAAAATTTGACCACACACATACACACACACACACACATACACACATACACACACACATATACACGCATTTTAATGCTTATGGGGCCACCTGTATCAGGACGACTTATGGGGCCTTCTAAGGTGCAGTACGTACGTAGCTACATTTTGAATGACAATTTGTTTGGTATTTCTAAAATTTCTATACACTCCAAATTTATATCAAATTTTAGAAAAGAACACTAGTGTGGACAGACCCCACGACACTGTATACAGTTCATTGGTTTTTAACATATACTATGGGGCCATACATGTGGTGTGTTAAGTGTTAACACACTTAACACACTCTTAACCTTAGATCATAATAAATTTCATAGATATCAAGTAGATTGCACATTATTGCGAGGTCAAATTACAAGAAGTATTATAGAAATAGGTTTTTACTCTCAAGTAGAGTTGGGGTTTTGAGAGAAAATAAGGCGTAGCCAAAATCCGGCATAGTAGAGGCCTCGTGACACCCAAACTATACCACAAAATATTGCAATGAAACATAAGGCGTATTTTCGCGAGGGTTCAATGCCTACAACCGCTCAAAAGTAACCGTAATAACAAACCGCTCGTCGCGAAAATACGCCTATAGCAGATATCGTGGGCTTACAAGTAAAACTGACCAAGTCAAAATTTACGAAATTGAGTTAATATGACCAAGTATCGTAAAAATGTTAGGCCCATGTCTGAAAAAACGTCAATGTTCTATATTATGCTTTCCTAAGGGTAATAATTGAATATTTATTAAATGACCAAGTAAATAGCGCATCATTGTCTACAGGTAAAGTGAACTGTAATTGATATGCCCGCGTCTGTTACGTCAACACAATTAGTCATTCTATTACTATTTGATCTCGTGCAATAATTAGATGCAGTTATTAGCTTATTATACTTTAAGAAGACAGTTTGGTGTTCTAATAAAGCAATATTAACTTTAACAGTTTTATTAAATTAGCCAAAAATACCGAGAGGTAAAATATTGGTTGGTTATGTAGTATTTTATTAACTAAATGAAATTTAAAACCGTAATGTGGTAGAATCTTATGCGATTTTGAGTAAATGAAAACATATTTGGGCGGCTAATTTATGATATTTTTTTAAACTACATAATAAAATCACTTTACATTTGTCACGTAACGTACATTAGCACAATCACAAAAAATTTCGATATTTTAAAATTTTGTTGTTTTCAAATTCTGTTTTTACGGATTTTTTTATGGATTTTCTATTCTATAGGGTAATTTCCTAATTTCGTTCAGTAGGTATGCAGTTTGTGTAGTTGAAAACTCCTATTTGCTTAGACCTTAGTGTTCGCATAAAATTTGTAAGGAATGCAAAAATTCGTTGTAAAATCTAAGGTAGTTATTTTTTATGTTTATGTTAAATTTTTTTGATTATTTTAGAGCTGTGTGACTGTTTAATGTATAAACATTTTATTGTTTTAAATCATTTCGTTTAGTTTAAATAAATATTTTTTAAAATTTTATGTTCAAATATAAAAGCCTCTTATTTTGTATAGGTATTTGAAGGAAATTCTAATTATACCTTAAAGTAACTTTTGCTTGATTCGTTTTTTAGGGTACACAGAAAAAAAAGTAAGTAAAATTAATGAAAAAATGAGAAAAAACAAAGATTTAATTAACTTATGCAAAACAAAAGTTATTCCATCTGAATTTCATGAGTGGTACAACTTTATTTCGGCGGATAACAAAAAGAAAGAAGTTGCTCCGGAACCTACGTTTGATTCCGATACGGAAGAAAGTGATTAATATGTTATTTGTATCACTTTTTGATCATTTGTGTATAATTTAAAATATACTCCTATTATTTTCTCCGTTTTTTAAATTTTCTCAGTATTTTTTAATTTTTTTTGAAAATTAGCAATAGCCCTACTATGAAGTATAGTTTATGTTTTATTTTTCGAAAGAAAAAATTAAAACTTTTATAAAGCTGATTTTTCACAACATGTGAAACATTTAAGTTGATTTATTTGGAAACTCTATTTTATGACTTGGTCAGTTTTACTTGTAAGCCTTTTATATATATATATACTAGCTGGATACCGGCTTCGCCGTTTCATTAAAAGGTGGAACTCTGCCTTTGTCTGAATGATTGAATAGCTGGATACCCGGCTTCGCCCGGGGTCTCCTATAATTAAAATACTTTGCCTTTGTGTAAGTATTTAGATTTTCCGAGTATCCTGCTTTGCTTAAGGTTTTTTCTTGACGAAATCTTGCTTCCGTTGCTAGAGCGTTTCAGAATGATTTTAGTGTTCCCGTTGTCGAGTGTTTCAGAACGGTTTATATTGTACTCTACAATTTTCTCTACAGCTTTTCTTCTCCAGTATTTCAAATCACTTATAATAGTGTAGGTACTGAATGTGAATATACCAACGTAAAATTACCATATATCAATTACAGGTATTGGCGATGGGAATCTCGTTAATCCATTCATGCTCGTCCGCAATTTTTCACTTTTTTTTTAAATTTCTTTTCGGTCCCGGTTTTAGCGGAAAACCTCTTTAGGGTTTGCAAAATTTGGTTGGGATCGGTCGAACGGTTTAGGAGTTATTAAAAGACGAACAAACCAACAAACAAACAAACATTCAATTTTATATAATAGATGTATTATATTAACTGCCTTTCTGTCATACACATTCATACTCGTTTTGCATCTCTCTCCTATTCATACTGGTTTTCTGTATTCTAGTTTGGCGGCAATTTTAAATCTTTAAATGTTTTGGTTAAGAAATGAAACAGTAATTTTTTTAGGATTTCTTATTATGATTAGATTAATTAGTACCTATTTATTACTATAAAACGGGGTGTAGTTTCTAATCTAACTTAAACATGCCTTTATAATCTTTATTTTAAAATAGGTACATTTTGAGAACTATGATATAGGTAAAGAAATTCAAAAAAATCCATTTTTTGTTCTAGCCTACTACAAAAAAGTTAAACAATACAAAATACAAAGTATAAGTAGGTAATTTAAACCTTTTTGGCCTCACTTTTTGTTTCTTTTTGTTGTTGTAATGTGATTGTATACACAATATTTTACATCTTTCCAAGAACGTTCTTTTAAAATTTCTTTGTGTAGTTCTTTACATTTTTCTGCTTCGGCTTTTGATGGAACTTTTCCTTTTTGATATTTTTAGTGAAAATGTTAAAACCGATTCCTTTTCTTGTGAAGACCACTGCTTTTTAGTTTGTACTGAATTTTTAGGTTCTGAAAAATAAATATTGTAAAATATTTTTACAAAAAAAACAAATATTTTTGAAAAATAGTACATACGAGTAATATTATACAAAAATTTTGTATAATCACAAGCGGTTCCAAACTGTGCTACGCATACCACTAGTGGTACATTAAGCATAAGAAAGTGGTACACTCAGGTTCAGCCGCAATGGTATATTATTTATTAATATTATTTTATTTATATTTTAATTAAAGTTTCTAAAAATTAACCCTTTTCAATCAAGTGTATACTTGGAATATTATTTCTATTTATTAAAAAAATAATCTTTAAGAAAAATTAATAAATACATTATTTAAAAAAAATTCAGGGGGAAAGCCACTGTAAAATGTGAAATTTTTTTTGCATTTCTTGAAAGTACATGTTTTCAAGAAAACGTAGTTTAAATTTCAACTTAAAATTCAGAAAATTGACTGAGTTACAGTCACATTAATATTTTACAAAATTCATAACGTTATGGCAAGAATAACGCAACGAAAACTTCAAACGCGTTTTTCTCGGAACTACTTTTTGACCTTGTGGCAACGATTACACAAAAACTTATCGGTCGATTTTTAATTTTTTTTCTTTGTAATATTTGTAATCATATTGGCTACGTTTGAGCGTAGCCGTTTTTGACTTTTTTAATTATTTACAAAATGACGACGGTTTGAAATCTGTTTTTACTTTTAAGTGTCTTTTTTGTATTCAAGCAGTTTATATAAATAGTAATTATTAAAATTTTTTAAATTCGCTACGCTCAAACGTAGCCACTGTGATTACAAATATTTCAACAAAAAAAATTCAAAATTGGCCGATAAGTTTTGGTGTAATCGTTCACAAGGTCAAAAACGTAGTTTCGAGAAAATCACGTTTGAAGTTTTCGTAGCGTTTTATTGACGTAACGTTATGTATTTTGTAAAATGTTAATATGACTGTAGCTCGGTCAATTTTCAGAATTTTAAGTTAAAATTTAATATTTTGAAAATACAGTAGACACTCAGTACCGTGAACACAAAAACAAGGGTTGTTCACATTATCGATTTATTCACGTTAACGAAGGTTAATCAATTATATCAAATAATATGCAATAAACATTTATTCTTCAAAAATAATGTTTTTCTGCCGCCGAGACAAATGTGTTGTCTGGTAACAATTTCAATAAAGTCCCGTTTCATCGGCATTGTAAAGTTGCTCAATGAGATGTTAAGTTCTTCTATTTTATTCTTTAACTGAATTTTGAACGGATCTACAAGTTCTGATTGGGATGATAATTTTCACCAGAAATTTTAGAAAACGAATTCCAAATAACTTCTTAAATCGTTGTAACCATCCTCACTAAATGTAAATGACCTATCATTTTCACTAATTTGTGAATTAATTAATTTTGCCCTTTGCTTAATCATCTCGCCACTCACAATAAAATTTTTGTTTTGTTGATTAAGAAACCACGTGTACAGCTTTTTTCCATTCTTGGGAACTGAGAACTTTTAATGTTTGTCTTTACCTGGTCCGATCGCTAAATCGGTACTTCCCGATATATAAACATACATTTTATGTTTACAGTGGCTCACCAAATTATTCATCCACTACATAAAACTTACAAATTATTGTAATAACTTCTACAAATAAAGGCGAATTATGTTTATTTAATTTTTAACAGATTAAAGCATACTTTGCAATAAATATAAACAAAAAAATAATGAAAAAAAATTTCATTCAAAGGCACTAATCTAATAAACAAAACAAAATTAAGTAAAACAATGCCAATCAATTATTCATCCACTACCAGAAGGCTTACAATTTTTGCCTTTATTTAATAAATTAATACTTCGTAGGGCATCCCTTTGCAGCTATAACAGTTTCTAAGCGTCGTGGCATGGATTCTATTAATTTCCTAGTTGTGGATTCGGAAATTTTTGCCATTCTTCCAAAATAACGTTTTCAGGGTTTCTTTTGAGAAAATGGGCCTCTGCCGTATTGTTCTTTCTAATTCCTGCCACAAATTCTCAATAGGATTGAGATCTGGTGACTGGGAGGGTTTTAAGCTGTCTTCTCATGATAGAGCAACCATTCCCTTACAATATAAGCGGAATGCTTGAGATCATTGTCATGCTGGAACCAATAGACGATTTGTAAGCCCAATTTATCGATACTAGGTTTTTAATTTTTTATTTAAAATGATCAAATATTGAAACTTGTTCATGGTAGCGTCGATAAATTGAAGTTTTCCAACTCCATTTGCAGCCTTGCACCCCCAAACCATCACGTTTCTAACGCCATGCTTGACAGTTGAGCATAAATTTTCTTTGTTCAGCTGTGTATTCCGTTTTATCCACACTATCTGTTTACCATCACATCCAAATATGTTAAATTTACTTTTATTACTAATAATAACTGTTTTCCAGAACTCGACACTTTCATTTACATATTTTTTCGCAAAATCAAGTCTTTTAATTCTGTTAACTTTCGATACAAATAATTTCTTGCGTGCAATTGTACCATTATACCCTACTTTCCAAAGGACTTTAGGGGCAGTTTTGGTAGTAATGCGTTTACCAATAATATTTGAAACCTCTGTAGTCAATTTTGGCACACTTGTTTTAGGATTACACTTAATTAGCTTCATAATAAAATGCTTAGTCTTTGGTGTCAGTATACACTTCCTCCCTCAGCTGGCTTTATTTGCAAGATTTCCTTCATTTTTAAATTTATTTATTATGTACTGCACTGTACAATGGTTTCTGTTAACAATTTTTACGGTTTTTCGCATAAATTTTTCCTGACAAACCAATTTAAGAATGAATTTCCTTTCTTCAATACTAGTTTCGCTTTCTTTGGGATCCAGCTTAGCAAAATACGCAGTAGAATTATTTCATGCAAGCAATTCTTGTTTATTATGCTTCTAAGCAATTATTTAAATCATTATATAAAAAAATAATCAAGTATTACATTGTAGAAACTTGATAACTAAGGTCTAATATGCTTGTGGATGAATAATTGTTGAGCATGCATTTACGTCATGACGTTCTATTTCTTAGAATTGTGTCTTTCCAAGAAATTTTTTTGAATTATTTTCTTTATATTATCGATTACAAAGTATTAATTAATATATTAAAAATTAAATTAAAGTAATTGGAGTTTTTTTTAACAAAATATTTCAATAAATATTAAGTTTTCAGTAGTGGATGAATAATTTATTGAGCCACTGTATATAAATTGAAAAGTACCGATTTAGCGGCCAATTACATGCGTTTCCATAAACGGAGTGTAGTTTGTTCACGATATACGGTGGTCAATGTATAAAATGGAGTGTTCACGTTATGCGAGGTTTCCATTATCCGGTGTTCACACTATCGCGTGTCTACTGTATGTCCTTTCAAGAAATGCAAAATAAAAAATAATTTTTAAAATTCACAGTGGCTTTCCTCTTAAATCAGAATAATACTACATACTAGAAAAATTTTAATTTTCAATTTACGAAAAAATAGAAATAAATTTTGACAACGATTAAACTAATTTTGAAACTTTATATTTTTGTTGAAGTATTTTTAAAACTGTTTTTTTAAATTGAAGGTTGTGTACCTACGGTACTCGAGATGTGATATTTAATGTTCAAATCAGCAAGTATCCTTATCAATCTAATGACCTTACCACATTCCACCAAGAAAAGCGCGAAGCTTTGCCGTATAGTTGCGCTTTAAAATATTATATTTTATTATTTTATCTATAAAACGGGATCAATATTGTTGTGGTTTTTCGTGAAAGGACCCTTCCGAAATTCCGTTGCAACACCAAAAAATTTAACCCAGTTGTCTAGGATTAATCAGCGGAGAGCTATGAGACTTACCCAGTAGTGAGTTCTGAAAATGAATAAATGTTCGGCGACCACAGCGCAATTAAAACTCAAATATTGAAACGTGATTTCAAAAATTTGTTTTATTGTCAAACCGATTTTGGGACAAAATTCCAAACATGCCAGGTGGTGTAATTGTGTTTTTGCTTGGTAATTGAAATTTAAATTTAAAATTGAAATCATTTGCTGAAATTTAAACCACCAAACAATTCTGTGTCTTGTGTAAATCTTTAATTATTATAATAATTTTTAAGGTAATTATTCAAAAATGTTTTAACACAAATAAAATTTTATTAAACTAGCGCACAAATGTCTAACGACTGACCTTATCGACACTCCAGGTGTTTGCCCAATGCTGACGCCTTCAATTATCCAATTCACATCCAAAACTCGTTGACTCGTACCAATAAAACTTTGACAATTCCAAAATAGCTTCTTTTCGACTCCAATACAAACTTAATGACTCGCTGCACAAATCAAACTTGAATAACTTCAAAAATGGCTCCTCTATAAAATTTTTCATTTGCTCTCTTTGCAGATTCGATAAATCCAACCAAAAACTTTGATCAATTCGCAAAATTAAAACAGACGACCCCGTCTTCAGAAGGCACTATCACAAACTCAAAAATTTACCGCTTTCACGGCAACGCAAATCAAAAATCTCAAAATTCACGTCCTTCAACTGACGTGCGTTCAGTCTTGAGTTCCCAGACCAACTCTCTTCCTTTACTTTCTTTTTCAAAATTGCCAACATTCAAAAACACTTTCCTCGTTTCCAAATTTTAAATTTTATCCTGCCATAAACAAACGCGCATAAAACACACTAATGTCAAATAATCACATTGTCAAATTCATCAAAACAAATCATGATTTTGTGTAAAAGGTGTTGAAAGTAACAATTTTTGGCATTCTTGTTGGCAAAATAAAGCAAATTTATCTGGTTGATCTTCAAATTGATCAACAAATCGAAATTCTTAAAAAACATTTATTCTTTCTCGCGTGACGAGAAACCCTAACACTACTGGTAAGTAACTAGTAAAACCATTTTTTGCATTTTTGAAGTCTAACTTCAAAAATATCACCACAACTTTGCCCTCTGTTGAATTGGCTCTTTGTTGCTCTTTGCAAAAGAAATCAACAAAAGTCAACTTCAACAAACTCTCTAAAATGTGTTTTTACCCAATTGAATGTTATTTTAAAGTTTAAATTGTTTTGCAGTCACTGGCTTCTCTTTTATTATCAAATTTACAAGTTTAATTAAATTAAATAAAATTTCCCATTCAAATAAAAATCTTCTTTTTTCAAAATTAAAAATAACTTATAAAAATTAACTACTAAATAAAAACTTAAAAACTGGCATAATTCTTTGTTATTATTTTCCTCTAACTCAGAGGTGTCTAAATTAAGTTCATCATCGTATGAATAAATCATATCGAGATGAAATTTCCACAATTTTCCCTGAATCTGGATATTTTAACAAATACGTGTTTTCGTTTACGGATTCTACTAAGTAGGGACCCTCAAATGGAAGCTGAAGTTTTTGACATTGGTCTTTGGCTCTGTTGCCAACACGCAAACTTTAATTATGACTCTGTCCCCCACTTTGAATTTACATTTTTTTTTTATTTTGGCTTTACGCAAGTATCTTTCGTTACGTCTTTTTAATTTCGCTTGTGTTTGTTTTAAAACCTCATGATAACTAATGTTTTGATCAAAAACCCATGGTCTTTTTGGTAGCTCGTTAAACATCAAAAATATTGGGGATTCCTCCGTTACAGAACTAGGCGTGTGATTTATAAATTCCTCAACCATCGGAATGTATCCGGCCCATGACGTTTGATCTGATTTTGTTTGCCAAAATTTATTTTCTCCTCCTGTTAACATTTTACTAGCCTCTCTACCTTGTACATGATTTCCTGCGTAGCTACCTATTTCTTCACTAACATAATTAAACTTTTTACTAATCTCTAATCTGTTAATTTTATTACCTACTAAATTGTTTTCAAGCCAACTAAACGTTTCCAATCCAATAATTACTGACTTGTTTTGTGAATCTATTATCATTTTAAATTTCCTTATCAAATCTATGCCCAAAATGCAGTTCAATGTTAAACCTTTCATCATTAAAATGCTATCGGTAATTGCATGTGTTCCTATCTGAAATGTGGCCATTATGTTTTGTTTATCATTGCAAACTTTTTGTTGTTTGCTGCGACTAAATTAACCTGTTTTGATTTGATAACGTGACCCTTAAAATTTTCAAAATTACTTTTTTCAATTTCCTCTTTCCTTTTATCTAATCCCTTTTCAGTTATTCCTAAAATTTGTGTTTTTGCATTTTCAATTCTTTCCTCCACTCCCAATTCAATGTTTTGTTTTTGATTTTTTAACTCTTTTATTAATTCTGGCCGTTGCACTAAATTTGCTTTCAAAACTTTTACCTCCACTTCAACCTTGTCTACCCTTACATTAGTAGTTTTTAAATCATCCCGCAATTCTACAAATTTTTCCTCCATATCATCAAATCTCTTATTCAACTTTTCATACACCCCATCCAAAGTTTTTTTATTTTCTTTAACGAAATATAGCATCATTTGCTCCATCCTCTCCATTACGTTCATCTCCTCTATGTTTGCCATTGCTTTTTTTTTTATTTAAATTTATTGCTCTGAAAATCCAGTTGCACAAATGCAATTTAAACTTTAAATATCGAGGCCCAAATCGTTTGCGTTTTCAAATTAAATTGTTGCCCAGTTGTTGATTTCAAATCAATTGTTCCAAATTGGAGATGCCAGATTAGTTAGTTGTGGTTTTCTGAAATGATAAATTGGACCCATTCTCGAAATTCGATTTCAAAATTTGCTTTATTTCAAACCGATTTTGGGACAAAATTCCAAATATGCCAGAGTTAATTGTGTTTGCTGGTAATTGAAATTTAAATTTAAAATTGAAATCATTTGCTGAAATTTAAACCACCAAACAATTCTGTGTCTTGTGTAAATCTTTACAATTATAATTTTTTAAAGTAATTATTCAAAATGTTTTAACACAAATAAAATTTTTTAAACTAGCGCACAAATTTCAACGACTGACCTTATCGAACTCCAGGTGTTCGCCCAATGCTGAGCTTCAATTATTCAATTCAATCCAAAACTCGTTGACTCGTACAATAAAACTTTGACAATTTAAACCAAAAAAAATAGCTCTCTCTTTTCGACTCCAATACAAACTTAATGACTCGCTGCACAAATCAAACTTGAATAACTTCAAAATGGCTCCTCTATAAAATTTTTCATTTGCTTCTTTGCAGATTCGATAAATCCAACCAAAAACTTTGATCAATTCGCAAAATAAAACAGACGACCCCGTCTTCAGAAGGCACTATCACAAACTCAAAAATTTACCGCTTTCACGGCAACGCAAATCAAAATCTCAAAATTCACGTCCTTCAACTGACGTGCGTTCAGTCTTGAGTTCCCAGACCAACTCTCTTCCTTTACTTTCTTTTCAAAATTGCCAACATTCAAAAACACTTTTCGTTTCAAATTTTAAATTTTATCTGCCATAAACAAACGCGCATAAAACACACTAATGTCAAATAATCACATTGTCAAATTCATCAAAACAAATCATAATTTTGTGTAAAAGGTGTTGAAAGTAACAATTTTTGGCATTCTTGTTGGCAAAATAAAGCAAATTTATCTGGTTGATCTTCAAATTGATCAACAAATCGAAATTCTTAAAAAACATTTATTCTTTCTCGCGGTGACGAGAAACCCAACACTACTGGTAAGTAACTAGTAAAACCATTTTTTGCATTTTGAAGTCTAACTTCAAAAATATCACCACAATATATTATTTGTGTCTATTAAATATACATATAATGTATAAGAAAATTAGGATATAGGCTAAAATTTTCTCAATTATTAGTTGATTTAACTAAATTATAAAATAAAGAATAAAGGACATAGGGTACACGTTAAAAACATTCTAAAAATGTGTAGGTACATTAATTACTCAATTTCAGATAAAGATTATAGCTATGCATGTACTTACCTTCATCACTTAAAACTGCTAAAACACTTCCTTTTTGATACATCGTGATGGTACCACAAAATAATATTCACCTGATGTCCGCACAAAGTATATAGTGTTCACCTGGCCGCACAACGTACAAGAATTAAAAATAAAATATTTTAATTAAACAATAATCTAGAGGGCAGTACCATCCAATGGCCCCACAATGATAGTAATATTCTTATCAAAATATACACAGAATTTTTCTATAATTGTGTGGCCATTTAAAAAAACCTTTTAATAGGGAGTGGGGAGGCCTCAATATACACGTTAAAGTTGATTAAAAATTGTGTGGCCACATGTATGACCACACAACTTGAGCAGGCCACATTAGTATGTTATAGTCAGGTACGTGGCCACACAAGTATTGGACGCCTACGCACAACACACACACACACACACAGACATTTTTGGAAATGGTCTTATTTTACTCAGGGACCTCAAAAGTGTAAATCCATCAAAATCTCAAATTTTTTTCTGCACGAAAACAATACTTTCTCATATTACATATGATAAAGTAAAATAACTTACATAAAATACACCTAGATAAAGTTTTAATTTGAAATCTACAAATTGGTTGAGGAACTACAGAATAGATAACTAACTACTTTACAGAACTCAATTTGTTTCTAGTGCAATTATTTTAGTCGTGCTTTTGTGTACTTAAAACACCAAATGCATTCTAAGGGTTTATTTTAATTTATGTTTAATTAGTTTACAAATAATTATTTTAAATTTTCATGCTATTCAGCAAATATTACAATAATATTTCAATGCACATCTCTATGGAATTAAGAGAAGTTAAGATAATATTAATGGGTAATAATTACATAGTACATAATATAATTATTGTTTTATTTACTTGTTTTATATTTTTGCAATGTTGTTATTTTGTGAACAAATTTAAGCAAATATTACATAGTAAGCGGAAAATAAACTTCTTCTCTTATTTCAGATTCAGTGTACATCTTTACAAACAGTATAACCTTGGCGATGTTTGTTTGGAATCATCAGTACGGTGAGCATATTAAATTTTTTACATCTGAGGTAACTTGCTGACATTGCGTCCGATGATGTCTTTGGGAGCCTGTTTTATAGTTCATTATAAGAATTTTTCAACACAAGAGAACCACCGGCTTTACGTGCCCTACAAAGCACCGAAATGGCATCAACAAAGTTAACTCTGCTTGACTGCGAAATGGGTACGTACCATAAAGTTAGCAGTTGATTGCACTAACTAGCAGGTGAATTACATACATTCTCTGGTATTTCATTGAATTGCTTTTAAATTGATACACTAGAAATAGGACAGAGTGGAGTCAGTTGTAACAAATATTAATTATAATAATGTGCCCAACCTTAACATGTCAAATAAATATTGTTTATATAAACATTTTGATTTAATCT
This sequence comes from Lycocerus yunnanus, assembly GCA_036346125.1. Taxonomy (NCBI): domain Eukaryota; kingdom Metazoa; phylum Arthropoda; class Insecta; order Coleoptera; family Cantharidae; genus Lycocerus; species Lycocerus yunnanus. The sequence goes on from JARFIX010000008.1 coordinate 5,057,957, forward strand.
CAGTTCATGCATGGCAACAAAGTGAACAGAGGTTTTTTAATTGCTGATATCAATATTTTCTACATTCTTCAATATAAACTTCTTTGAAACTTAGAAAGTATTTACAATTTTGAAAATTATTTAAATTGGTGCTTAGTTTATATGTATGCTAATTTAAAACTTTATAAAAAATTTTATCTACAACTAATACCACCAGAAAATCATATTTTGTATAACAGTTGAAAAGGGGTAAATTGTCACATCATTAGGGGATTGACAGTTATTCTGGCCTATTATGTAGCTAAAATCTAATACATAACTATTATTTACAACTACGCGTACTATTAAAATTACCAGAAAATAAAAATTTTAAGGACTAATTTGATCATTACAAATAACACTTGGGAATAGAGCCAGATAAATTATTTATTTGCCTATCGAAAAAGGGTTTTTTACGATTAAAATTTTTTTAAATTTTAAAAGTTGTTCTTATTTTTGAGAACTTCTGAGATTTTTGTAAAAAGATATAGATTACGTTCATAAATAAACGATAAAAAATCTAACAGCTTATTGATTACAAAATCTCTTTATCGTCCATTTTAATCGTTGTGTTCATTTATTCAAATCCTACTTGTGATCCGTTCAATACTGTGTTATAAACCGTCGTCGTCCAAAGCTAAATTAATTTCTCTGTTTTTCTAAACTCGCATTTCAAGTTTTCCCACAATCTAACATATTAATCATTCAATTCATTGTAGCAAAACTAAATTATTACACCTGCTGCTTGGTAGTATTTATCGTTTTTTACCTATTCGGAATTTTGCCTATCTATACCTAATTTTCTCTTTTTTGGCTGTTTTTTTCCTAACTTCTTCTTACTACTTCTTTGACCTTAATCGCCATGCAAAACTTAAACTATTACTATTTTATTGGCAATTTTATCTTTCAATATTTCTCAGTTACCCTTGATACTTCCTGTACATAATTATATTCTCATAGTTTAACTAAATCCTTTATTACATTCGGCACAATTTCTTATAATTTTAAACAATTAATTTAGTGTTGATACTTTTAATATTCTGCTTTTGTTCTTTAGCTAAACATTCTTTTAATCTATGCATGACTCCTAACGATCTATTAAAATGACTCCCAAAGATCTATTAAAGGGAATTGTTTTTCTCTCGATTAAAAAATCAATTTGTTTTTTTTTTAATTAACTATATTACTCAATATTTTGGAACAGGTCTACCAATTTTCACGGCACTATTTTTTTAATTTTCATTATTTTCTATTTCTGTTAGTTACGACAATGGCCACAGCTAAGTACAAAATACTTATATCGAGTAAAATGTCGATTGATTTTTTTATCTGATCCTGAAATGTAGAAATTGGGGGAACCAGTAAATAAGACTCTCCGTTGTGGAGGATGGCAATCAAGAGTGTGATTTTCTATGAAAATAGTTACATTTATTGGAATGAATTGAATAAACAATAATCTGCCTAAAAAGTGTCAAAGTTGATTTTCTCATAAATTTCAGCTAATTCAATTCACTACTTTTTGAGTTATGAGCGTGTCAAAACTTAATTATTTTTTAACATCGCAAAACTTGTTTTCTTTTATATCTTTTTTTGCATTATTTTTAAGGTTAGGCTCCATGAGTTCCTCCCATCTTTCTTTAAATTTGATATTATATCTAAAAATTTAAAAAAACAACTTTTGAAAAATAGCTGTTGTTTTTCTAAATAACTTCAAAAATATTACCTCTAAATTCCATGGTGATATCTTAAGGAGTTTCTTAAATGACTACGAATAATAAAAATAAAGGACGTGTCTTGTATAACACAACACATAATAAAAATATAGGACGTGTCTTTATTTTTCATAGTCATTTAAGAAACCCCTTAAGATATCATATCACATGGAATTTAGAGGTAATATTTTTAAAGTTATTTAGAAAAACAACAATTTTAAAGTAAAATGCGAGAGATTCATGAAGCCTACCTTTAAGTTTTAAAATATTTAACAAGTGCACATACTATATTCTCATTATTCACATACCCCCTACTACTCTGGAAAGTTATTTTCTAGCAAGTTATTTTCAAAACGAAATTATTTCCTTCGGAATGATTACATTTTTATCAATGATTCATTTCAAGTTTTAGAGAAAAATCTCGATACCTTTAAAGTTAGCTCAATAATTCTACGATGTCAATAAATGCTTCGTTGAAGATATATCAATACCGTTAGGCTCCGGAAAAAGAGAAACAAAATGCAAATATGTGCTTTGATATAATAAACAGCTTACTACTAAATCTAACTTTATACTTTTTTGTTTTTATCCAGTTCAAAAATTTTTGTATCAAACTAGTAATATCTTTACATTTTAAATTAAAGTCGCCATCTTTTTTCAGCATTACGTAAATAAATATGAAGCCTGAATGTGAACGCAATTTTTATCTAAATTTATAAAAGAATCTAAGCAATAACTAAGACTTCGTTAGAACTACAGCAAACTTGCAGAAGAGTTAAACGGGCCACGCATTATACAATATGTTGTACTATAAATTGTACGACCCAAGTCGATTCGATCGTTGAAACGACAATTGCAGTTTGTGGGGTTTTTGTACAAGTTGTACTGCCAAGTTGGATCGTATGTAACTACGTTTGATGTACTACAGATAGTATAATTTGTGCGCGCTTTGTGTTGTCTCCACTAGTTGAAACAATTTAACAATAAATAAACCTTCTATTATTTTAGAAAACTTAAAAATTATGATATATTATAAACTCGGAAGGCTCTAGATGCATTTGTAAGCGAAAATAATAATCTTGAAAATTCACTTTACTAAGCGTATAAATACAAATGCATCGCGAGAATACAGTGTAGTTTGTGGTGTATAAAATAAATAAACTTGTAAATTCGTTAAAATATTATTTAAAAAATATTTATTATAAATAATATAATACTACATTTTGAACTGATTTTATTGAAATGTACCGAAAGCAACAATGTGGAAAGTACAGTGCAATGATTATTCCAACAAACATAGACGTACCACATGTCTTTACAGTTGGTCGTTTGTGTTTCTGGCCAAAATAGTTTTCAACTTGTAGTTACAATTGTCTGTCCAATCTGTAGTACAGCTTGTCGTACAACACGTTGCATAATGTGGTGTCCGTTTTAAGACCGATTTCGATAGAAAGCTTCATTTTGAGCATAATTTTATTTGCAAAATTTACAAATTAAAAATTTAATATCTTGAAAATTAACCATCAGATGTATATGATTTTACTTACAGAAGCAACATTATTAGAATCTGTTTAATACTTACAATTGCTTAAGTTAAATAGAATACCTGGAAATTAAAACTTTACTCTACCTTTAAATTTGTATAGCGGCCTTAGAGAACTTTAGCAACCTTTTTAATTTCCGCTTAGTATTCAATTTACTCAAGAACCACACGACCTATTTCATTGTTCTTGACGATCATGATATTTTAGTACAACATTTAAGATAAATTTAACAAAATCGAAGATGTTGTTAGATAGTTTTAATCTTAAGACGTGTTTAGATATATATTTTGTTGCATATTGGTTACTACAATTTGTGTTTTTGTGATTACTAGTAAACTTTAGGGCCAATTTATTCACTTTGCAGATGAGTAAATCTAAATCGCATTATTCTTTATTTTAGTACCAATTTCATCAAAATCGATTGATATTAAAGGACTAAGAACCTAATATGCAAGGTAGCAATCTAACAGTAAGAAAACTATGTTAACGCTTTGTCCTATGTACACATTATATAAATTAAACAAAAACAAATATAATTAAAAGCAGCAAAAAATCACTAAGCAAACTCATCTCTTATTCTTTATTCCAAAGTGTCTGATCGATAACACAGGAGCTAATCAAATAAACAACCTTTTCTTAATCTTGGGCTCTAAAATTCTCTGTATTTTCCAAATTTTAAATATTGTATTGTTTGATATTTGTATTGTGAGTTTAAGCACTTAATTATATCACCAAACATTCAAGGTTCACTATTTCATGTGAGTATGATAGTTTTTCCTGCAGTAAGTAGTAAGATATATTTGTAAATAGTAGCTGTATTTATTTCATTACAATCTGAAATGTGTTAATAAATTAGAGATTTGAAATTAATTTAAATTGTTTTAAAAAGCTTTCCAAGTTGATAATGCTTCGCTATTGCAATATTAATTACATTTGAGCTCCGGATTATTGTTAAAAAAGGTTACCATAAATTTATTTCAACGTGTTGCGTGTTGAGTTTCTTGTTGTGATTACTCAATAATTTCATTGAGGCATGATATTAAGTCTTTGTATTAAAATGTAAATTAATTTTTGGTATTAGGCATAATAATAATTCTAAAAATAAATTTTAAGATGTAATAAAATAGTAAAATAAATTAAATTGTAAATATTTTTGTATAATAACTTATAATTATTCTAATATTTCATGCTATTCAATCAACTGCTTATTATCTACACTATTTAGTCAACCATAAAAACCCGATTACATTTTAAAAGTTTAATCTTTAAATAATCTCATTTAAATTTTTAATGAACGCAACGCAATGTCAAGCAATTAAAGAAAAAGAAAGTACATTTTATAAAAATTTCTTAAACTGTACGAGTTGTAAATTTTAGTTTACTCATGGTTAAAGTTAATCTAAAAGCTTAGGTCTAGTTGTTCAAAAATGTAGGTTAAACTAAAAAAAATAAAATATGGACGAACTTAAATATTTTGGTTTAACTAAAAAGTTGTTTGTCGATGCAAAGTTAAACATGTTAAACTATCCCATGTAGCACATCAATATTGGACCAATATTGGGCCAATATTGAATCTTGGCCAATATTGCAAGATTTAGCCAATATTGGTCCAATATAGATTTCAATATTGCGCCAATATTGCAAATAAATATTGGACCAATATTGGCTGAATCTTGATGACCAATATTGCCTGTCGATGTTCAGCCAATATTGGTGCAATATTGATTTCAATATTGCGCCAATATAGAAATCAATATTGGACCAATATTGGCTGAATCTTGATTACCAATATTGCCTGTCGATGTTCAGCCAATATTGGTGCAATATTGATTTCAATATTGCGCCAATATAGAAATCAATATTGGACCAATATTGGCTGAATCTTGATTACCAATATTGCCTGTCGATGTTCAGCCAATATTGGTGCAATATTGATTTCAATATTGCGCCAATATAGAAATCAATATTGGACCAATATTGGCTGAATCTTGATTACCAATATTGCCTGTCGATGTTCAGCCAATATTGGTGCAATATTGATTTCAATATTGCGCCAATATAGAAATCAATATTGGACCAATATTGGCTGAATCTTGATTACCAATATTGCCTGTCGATGTTCAGCCAATATTGGTGCAATATTGATTTCAATATTGCGCCAATATAGAAATCAATATTGGACCAATATTGGCTGAATCTTGATTACCAATATTGCCTGTCGATGTTCAGCCAATATTGGTGCAATATTGATTTCAATATTGCGCCAATATAGAAATCAATATTGGACCAATATTGGCTGAATCTTGATTACCAATATTGCCTGTCGATGTTCAGCCAATATTGGTGCAATATTGATTTCAATATTGCGCCAATATAGAAATCAATATTGGACCAATATTGGCTGAATCTTGATTACCAATATTGCCTGTCGATGTTCAGCCAATATTGGTGCAATATTGATTTCAATATTGCGCCAATATAGAAATCAATATTGGACCAATATTGGCTGAATCTTGATTACAAATATTGCCTGTCGATGTTCAGCCATATTTGGGGCAATATTGAATCAATATTGCGCCAATATTGGACAATCAATTTGATTACCAATATTGTGTCGTGTTTGAATATTTGCAATATATAATAGCCTGTCGATGTTCATGCCAATATTGGTGCAATATTGATCTCAATATTGCGCATTATAGGAAATCAATATTGGACCAATATTGGCTGAATCTTGATTTCAATATTGCCTGTCGATGTTCACCAATATTGGTGCAATTTGATCTCTAATATTGCGCCATTATAGAAATCAATATTGGACCAATATTGGCTGAATCTTGATTTCCAATATTGCCGTCGATGTTCATCCAATATTGGTGCAATTTGATCTCTAATATTGCGCCATTATAGGAAATCAATATTGGACCAATATTTTTTGATTTCCAATTTCCTTGATTTCATCCAAAATTGGTGAATTGACTCTATATTGTCCGAATATAGGAAATTAATATAGGAAATTTGTTCTTATTTTTCAATTCCGTTCCCACTGTTAATCGATTTGAATATTGAAAAATATTCGCATTATAGGATTTTTGCAAAACATATTCACTTATTTTCTTATGTAATATTTGTACCAACTTATGTAATATTTTATGTTATAAAACAAATGACTGCCGTGCCGCGGTTCGATTTCGCGTTAACAATGTAGGAGGTAACAAAAATAAAGATTTATATGCAAAACTTATGTTATTAACGAACACTCTGATGATTATCATTTAATTGCATAAAATACGATTTGTATACAAAACCCAAAGTGATGTCCGTTAACTTGCTCTCCCTACAACCAAAACGAGCGTAAGTCGATGTTAAAATTGTTGGTACAAGTTCTAACTTATTTACAAATAAAACTCAAACAATGAAAGCGGACGCTCATTAAAGTTCAAATGATTTTGAAGAAAATTTCAACTATCCGTAACTTTGTAAAAATGAAATTAAAATGATGGAAATGAAGCTCATTTAGGCTCTAACGAAGCTCTAACGTTTGATACCAATTTCAATTAAAATTGAAATTAGAGCGAAAGTTGCAAAACATTGATTCAAAATCAATAATTTACAATTAGATAAATTATTAACTATTTTAAAGCCCTATCACCCAGAATTACCATTGAGTGCTAGAACAATTCTAAAAACACCTAGAAAATGTGTAAATGTAGTTTCATTGCCAGATTCTGGTAGTTTCTATTTTGGAATAGCAACTAATTTGAAACAAAGTCTACATTGCGGCTTAGAAAAAGTTTTTCTAAATATTGGCAGTAATTCAATTGAATTAATATTTAATGTAGATGGAGTTCCAATTGCGAAAAGTACCCCATCACAGTTTTGGCCAATTTTATGCCAAGTTTTCGTTGAAGGTTTTCATACAACACCGTTTATTGTTGCAATATATTTAGGAAAATCAAAACCTTCGGATGTAGAGCAATTTTTAGAAAAATTTGTAGAACATATAAATGTGGTAATAACAAACGGCTTAAAACATAATAATAGATTCTACACTGTAAAAATAAAAGCTATTGTGTGTGATGCACCCGCTAGGCATTTATTAAATGTATTAAAGGTCATAATGGATACTTTGGCTGCGAAAGATGTTTTACTAAAGAAATCAGTGAAAACCATAAACTTGTGTATTCGAATGAAATTTGTGAGCTAAGAACCGATTCAAATTTTCTCGATCAAACACAACCTGATCATCATTTAAAACAATCTCCTTTAACTAAAATTAAAGATTTTAAATTTATTAGTTATATACCTTTAGATTCTATGCATCTTGTGTTCTTGGGGTTACAAGAAAACTTATAAATTTTGGATAAAATCATCGTCGCAGTTTAGAATTGCTCCAGCTTTCAGAAAAGAAATGTCCACAAGATCATTAAATTGTTCTCCAACTGTTCCAAGTGAATTTAATAGAAAACCACGTAGTTTTGATGAAATTGATAGATGGAAAGCCACGGAGTTTGTTTTTTACTCTACAGTGGTCCAATAATTTTAAAGAATTTACTTTCTTTGACAGAATACAATAATTTTTTACATTTAAATGTTGTGTTTAGAATATTAAGTAAAGGAAACTATGAAGTGCATGAGAATAGGGAAAAAGTAGTTACACTGATTGAAAAATTTTGAAAAAATATATGGACTTAATGAAATGGTGTATAATATTCATTCAGTAAAGCATTTCGTGGTTGATACCGTAAATTCAAATTTGAAGTTAGAAACAATAAGTTGTTTTCCGTTTGAAAATTTTCTTGGTACGTTATTAAAATTATTAAGAACTCCTAACAAACCACTACAACAAATGATACGTAGAATTTATGAACGAGAAAATGCCAACTTTAGTTGTATTCCTATACCTGAATTTTGTATTAAAAGAATTAAATTGGATAAAAGAAATTGTTACATAATCACACAAGATCACCAGGTTGCCAAAGTGATTAAAATTTTAGATCAATCTTTTATAATTATTAATATTTTCAATAATATTACACACTTTTTTAAAACACCTGTTCCATCGCAGGAAGTTGGATTTTATCGAGTATCAAATTTAGGCCAATACAAATACACTATATCAACAAAAGAAATAAAATCCAAATGCTGGTTGACTCCATTTGAAAATTATTTTGTAGCTGTAGAGCTACTACACCAATTTTAATTAATTAGGTGTATTAGGTGTAAAAAATTTACACCCTTTTGAAGGTGACTCTAAAATAGTGTTTTTAATTTTCATTTGGCTATTCTATTTGCTTTATTATATTTTTATTACTGTAAATATTTACCTAATGTGTTTTGTTTATTTTCCTAAGTTTTAAATAAAAACAATTAAAATATCGTGTTGTTTTTCTTTTCTAGTCAAACAAATAATGGATAAAAATTAAAATGAAAAAATATGAAATATTCTTAGAACGGTATATTTTGTATGGCATACATAATATGTATGAATAAATGCATATCAAATGCATTTTATTCTATTGGGGTTTTGAAAAAATTTTGATTAGACATTCACAATCATGATGAAAACAAACAAATTTCAATAAGTAAGCTTTACAGGTAAGTGGTAACAGTGATAGGCTTCGTAAACATTGGAAAGGTCGGTCGTGAGTTCGAACCCCGGTAAGTACAATAATTTAATTTTCAAATTTACTAATATTCAGATTTATAAATTATGTAGGTTAGCAATTATGTAATGTTAAAATTGTATAATAAATGTATCCAAAATTTAAAATATATGTATGTAGGATATGAAATAATATGTCGAAAAGAAAATAATGAAAATTTTGTTTAATATTGCTAAATTCTAAATATTGGCTATGCATAAATATTAAATGCAAATAAATATTCCAATATTGCAAATAATGTTCCAATATGAAAAATATTGCCAATATTGGAAAATTTAATTATTTGGCCCAATATTGCAAATAATTTGCATAGCAATTGGCCCAATATTGAAATCAATATTGCACCAATATTGGAAAATGTTCACATCTCTATATTGGCCCAATATTGCAAATAAATATTGGTCCAATATTGCAAATCAATGTTGCGCCAATATTGAAATCAATATTGCACCAATATTGGAAAATGTTCACATCTCTATATTGGCCCAATATTGCAAATAAATATTGGTCCAATATTGCAAATCAATGTTGCGCCAATATTGCAAATCAATATTGCACCAATATTGGAAAATGTTCACATCTCTATATTGGTCCAATATTGCAAATAAATATTGGTCCAATATTGCAAATCAATGTTGCGCCAATATTGCAAATCAATATTGCACCAATATTGGAAAATGTTCACATCTCTATATTGGCCCAATATTGCAAATAAATATTGGTCCAATATTGCAAATCAATGTTGCGCCAATATTGCAAATCAATATTGCACCAATATTGGAAAATGTTCACATCTCTATATTGGTCCAATATTGCAAATAAATATTGGTCCAATATTGCAAATCAATGTTGCGCCAATATTGCAAATCAATATTGCACCAATATTGGAAAATGTTCACATCTCTATATTGGCCAATATTGCAAATAAATATTGGTCCAATATTGCAAATCAATGTTGCGCCAATATTGCAAATCAATATTGCACCAATATTGGAAAATGTTCACATCTCTATATTGGTCCAATATTGCAAATAAATATTGGTCCAATATTGCAAATCAATGTTGCGCCAATATTGCAAATCAATATTGCACCAATATTGGAAAATGTTCACATCTCTATATTGGCCAATATTGCAAATAAATATTGGTCCAATATTGCCACAAGATTTGTGCTACATGGGTATGTTTAATTTTATGCGTAAATTAATGTTAACCCCGGTTAGTTGGACATAATTTGGCCCTGAAACTGAACTACTAGACCTTTAGTTTGGCTATGTAATCTTGGAATAACTTGACAAAACATATTTAGTAAAGCTAAATCCTCTTCTTGAGATTTTTTTTCATTTGTAACGATTGGCGTCAATTTTGGCAAATTTGCTTTTATTTTGCGCTGCTCTGATGGTCCGAGCAACGCAGGCTAGCCAAGTCATTGTCTTTGAACTGGGATCCTTTAGTTTTATATTTTGCCCTGCTTTATTGCATGACCAACAACTCACATCGACAAACTAAAATTTAATGGTAGCGTATTATTGGTAAAAATATCATTTTAACAATTAATTAGTTACCGGTTAAGTAAAAGTTTGCGCAGAAAATTATTTTATGTTCTTAAAAAATATTTTACCGTAATCCAACAACGGTTTTAAAGGCAAAGTTTTAAATTACACAGTATAATACTTCTAATTTAAAGGTTAGGCTTTTAGTAAAAGTAAAGTTTCAAAACGTGTAAAGCATTAAAAACTTTTGATCGGTTTTTCCAGTAAATTTTATAAATTATTTATGACAAAACGTTTAATAAACTATGAGGCACTTTAATAAAATTAGAATTAGGAAATGCAAGTGGGATTTTTCAAAAGAATAATTTAGTAAATACTGATGAATATTCATGTTGCAGAAGAAATTTCAACTAAGCTACCCTTCGATAAAGACCGAATCGACTGCGTGATTGCGGGTTGTAATTCCAGACTTTAGTCTCCTTTTCAGTTTTAACCATTTTGCTGCTGCTGTCAATTGTTATTCCACCGGCATAAAACCCTTCATGGATCTGGTTAGCACCTACATAAGATACCGCAACTAATGAAGACAACGACTACCTTAACGGCTAACGTTTAATAAGATACTCTTGTCGAGAGTTATTTATTACGTTGTTCTCAAACTAAATTTTACAATTTTTTTATGAAAAAAAATCCTATATATTATGTTCACCATAGTCCTCTGGTTGGTTAAATTTAAAAAAGAAAATGTAAATAATTCGTAATCATATTATTATGCTTGAAGAACATTTTTTAGTGTTTACTTTTACGTTCGTGTAACTCTAGATATTTAATAAAAATATAAATATCTTGCATTTGTATAATAACGACAAAGTTGATCCTAAGTACGTCAAATTTGCATTTTTACTACGGAGACGACTTTCATGAATATACACATTTATTGTTTTTATTACAACATTTTGACAAAGTTATAAGTATAAAACATAACCGTTTAAGTAAGTTTTACCATTAGAAAGTTGTTGACCAGAAAAGATCTCACAAAATCGGCTGCATTCGCCAGAGGATGAAAGAAAGTTACACCTTAACGGCTAACGTTTAATAAGATACTCTTGTCGAGAGTTATTTATTACGTTGTTCTCAAACTAAATTTTACAATTTTTTTATGAAAAAAAATCCTATATATTATGTTCACCATAGTCCTCTGGTTGGTTAAATTTAAAAAAGAAAATGTAAATAATTCGTAATCATATTATTATGCTTGAAGAACATTTTTTAGTGTTTACTTTTACGTTCGTGTAACTCTAGATATTTAATAAAAATATAAATATCTTGCATTTGTATAATAACGACAAAGTTGATCCTAAGTACGTCAAATTTGCATTTTTACTACGGAGACGACTTTCATGAATATACACATTTATTGTTTTTATTACAACATTTTGACAAAGTTATAAGTATAAAACATAACCGTTTAAGTAAGTTTTACCATTAGAAAGTTGTTGACCAGAAAAGATCTCACAAAATCGGCTGCATTCGCCAGAGGATGAAAGAAAGTTACAACCCCAACGAGACCCTTCATAAAACAGTAGGCTGTGAAACTGTGATGTATTGCTCTAACTCAGTTCGAGTTTTTCATTATTCTTTGTGTGTGAAGTAGCCTGAAAAGCTCTCAATCTGACTGCTTCTCTAAAAAAGCATTAAAATATAAAACGAAGAATAACGAGAATAATTAGTTTTATCATAAAATTTTATTGCACAGTTACTTTAATTTTAGAAAATAAACGTAGAGCAATTGCAATAATTTTTTACTGACTTAGGAAATTTTAATTTCTTTTCCTTTTTCATTATTCTCAACAACTAAGGAAGGAATTACAAATTTTTATAAAATTTTATAAATTTGACAACATTTTTTTGTTAATGGTGCCTTTTGTGCATATACTAGGCACATAAAAAATCCTCTAAAAGGTTTCGTGATTATTCATTTGCAATATTACAATGCGCTTGGCAATGCAATTTCATAAATTTCAGTGCAGTGGATATGTAATTACGTTCTTTGAATTCATGTGCAGAATAATGTTCAGACCTTCCTGTTCTAACACAAACCTTTTTGTAATGATTCAATTTTTTGGTTTTTATTATAGGTAGAGATATTTATTATGTTTCCCTCTTTTATGTGTTCAAAGTTGCTGAGCCAATTTCTAAAATAACGTACGACATGTAATAAAACAGGGCTAAAACGCAACTAAACAATTTAGTATTTATTAAACACGTAAACATGTGCAATTTAAAATAAAATTAGATTTCTTGTAAAACATTCGTTATTTTCAACCGAAGTCCTGTGATTTAATACAACATTTTTTTTAAATCCTGCTATTTGATAATATGTAGAATTGAAATATTAGAATAATTATTATATAAATAATAATAAAATAATAATTATGTCGTTTAATTATATTATAATATCTTCGTTCTTTGGCTTTACGTTTGTTGAATACAACGTCTATCAACTTTAAGCGCGGCTATTATCCCAGTACACTTAAATAGAGTATACAACACCCTACTAAAAATTTTTGGTGAAAGGCGATTTTACGTATAAGTAATAGGGAAATTTAAATTTGACTTGAACTTGATTTTTTCTAAATTGTATTCGAGTTTCGGAATAGCTTGCATCATTTTCTAGGCTTTGCTTCTTTATGATCGTAGCGATCAGGGGACTTGCAGTTCGATGCGGATTTCAAACTGCGGGAAGTGTATACTCTTCAATTACAGAGAAGGTACAGATAAAGGATTTACAAACACCTTGTGTGGAAGACAGTGTCTAAAAATCCGGTGTTAAATCCACGAGTATGATGTACCAAATCATTGTAAATTAGCAACTTCACAAAAGTACTTAACTTTACTCCTCAATCAACCACAGGACGCCATTAGAATTTGTAAGTTATCCGAGCAATGCAAAAAGTGTATTCTAAAGGAAAAACATTACATGGAAAAAAAAAATGAAGTAATTATATTAATATTCTAATAATAATAGTTCAGGGCTAAACTTTCATGTATACGAAATAGCACTGAAAATTTTGTTTTGTTATTGGTTTATTTATTTTTGCTTTATAAATAATAGTTATTTTATATATTATACATGGTCTGAATCCTAAAAACTTAAAACATCTATTTTTTGATCATTTTTAATTGCCATATTATTGCTGATATTAAAAAATGTTAAATAATGGCAAAGAGCATTGGAAAAGAAGGCCAAGTTCAAATTATTTGGTAGAGGAGGAATTATCCAAGTTAACTGAAAATTTATCACATTCGCAGTCCAAAGTTGCAAGCATTTCTTTAGATAAAGAGGGAAAATAGAATTAATTGCAAGAATTCCGTTTTCTCTCATTTTCATCTATTTCTCTCAAAGATCTCCATATTGAGTATAGCACACATTGTCATGGTGGGTGATTTGTGATATACACAAATAAAATTTTATCCTAATGGTCGACACGAACAGTAAGCAGAATGAAGAACTTCTTTGATTTCTTTTTCTATAAATTCATTGTTTTTTTTTTGTTTTATTTTTACTTATTATTACTATTAGTCTGTCTTTAGGTTTATTCTTATAGCAGAGGTAGTAAATATTGTTTAAGTTAGTCTACGCTTATAAATCTTTGAACTTTAAAAAATAAGAAATTTGGCATAATATTACTAGGTCTAAACTTTTTTTTTAATTTTCATCCACGAATTAATATAGGCTACATCAAAGAACTCTTTACTTAGTTAAACAGACGCAATAACGGAAAGTAGGTAATTCGTGATAAGTTCGATTTCTTCTTATTAAATTGTTCTTCTTTTATTTTAATTAAGGAACTTCTTCTTGGTCGTTTTTGCTTCTTGTCAGAAGCGTCGTGACCCAGCTTGGCCAAAGCCAAGATGAATTTTCATGGGAGTATAACTCATGGGGTGGTTTCCGTTGCCTTCCCCATGGTCCACAGATTGATATTGAACCTTTGATCACAGCAGTGTATCCGACTCGACTAGAACTCGAACCGCGGTCTACCGCTTTCCAGTCGGTCGGTGTATGCTACGCTACACTGCTGGTGTAGCGTATTAGGATTAATTAAGGAACTACCAACTCTTATACTTTTTTAAATAAGCTCTTTTGTTTTGTACGCAAGACTTTTCCTTTGGAATATTTTTATTATTTTTAACAATTTTTGATTTTAACATGACCGAATTTCCTTTTGGCTTGCTTGTATTTTTGTGTTCTTGCTCTTATGTATACTAAACTCGTACATCATACATAATTATGGTTTTATTTTTAAGTTTTGTTCAATTACAAGTTTATTTAATTTACATATAATTAAAAAATTAATATTGTTTTTAATTTTGTGAATTTTAATTTGATTCAGTGACCAGTTTTGCCTATGGTTTCTTCACACTGACATGTCATTTTTATAAAAATCTTAGGAATTTTGTGCGCCAGTATTTGTACGACAAACACTTAATCGACAGCATTTGTTCGACGCGGAATTTTATTCGACATGCATTTGTTCGTCACAACATTTATGCGAATGGGGCATTTGTTCGACCAGGAATTTTATTCGACATGCATTTGTTCGGCTCAAAATTTATGCGAATAAGCATTTCTTCGACGAGGATTTTTATTCGACAACATTTGTTCGACTCAACATTTATGCGAATTATCTCATAATCATTAGTTTTTTTAAGTTGGTATAATTAATTATTATTTTAATATTATATGAGTAGTTTATTTTTGTTACAACGCCATAGGTACATCCATTATATGCAATTTAAAACGCTATATTGTGAGCTACTCCCCGCAAATACTGAATTTCGTTTTCATTCGGCATAAAATTCCCCACAACTCGAGCAAGTCTCTCGGCACTATCTTTATATTTCCTTTTTTTACGAGGTGGTTCTTGACCACCAATGTACTGTTCAATTCGTAACTCATTCAAACTTTGCTCGCGTTTTATGGCAGCCACAAACTTCCATATATTAGGATGCTCGGCCGAAATTTGGTATTGGAAACCACGATGCCAGCCCTCGATTGAATTATTGGTTTTTGGTAAGCCCTGTACCACTGCTTCATAGCAATTCCACATCTGTATTGAAAACCGTGGAGATCTACGCTGATTACGTCGACTAAGACGACCAATCCAATTGTCTTCAAAATAATTTAAAACGTTTAGCGCATAAGCCGGAATAATGTTTTCTTCGCAAATTTTTCGAAATATACTTCCACCAAATCAACGGGAACGAATGCCAGAGCAGCAAGCATTCTAATTTGCAAGGAAAATTCTGGGTCAGTGTCGTACTGTACCTTGTGTCCATTGTCCTGCACATTTCTATAAAGACATTGCCCGAAATGAAAAAGCATCCCGCTTAATTGCTTGTGGGAATTCGACGTTTATCGCATTGATCATCGCATATTCGAAATCTGTCATAAACGTTGTCGGATTCACGGTGGGTTCTAATTGTTTTACAGCTTGTAAAATTGCTATAACAACGTTCACTTTTGCTGGGAAGCAACGCGTAAACCAGTGGTATAGACACCTGATCTTGTAAGGCATGGATAGTATACATTTGCTGGAACAGCGACGGGACCGTTTTGAAAGTTCCATCTGCACACCAATCATTGGAGTTCGCTAGAAGTTGCAGATTTCTTCTGGTGGAAAATATAACAATTCTATCTGCGAGATAATTCGCATAAATGTTGAGTCGAACAAATGTTGTCGAATAAAAATTCTCGTCGAAGAAATGCTTATTCGCATAAATTTTGAGCCGAACAAATGCATGTCGAATAAAATTCCTGATCGAACAAATGCCTTATTCGCATAAATGTTGTGCCGAACAAATGCATGTCGAATAAAATTCCGCGTCGAACAAATGCTGTCGATTAAGTGTTTGTCGTACAAATACTGGCGCACAAAATGCCGGACACGCAAACAATCCCTATATAATGCACTAGCATTCTCAAACTCCCTATACAACAATAATTTTACGCAAAGATAATTTCAAGAACATAATATTTATTGTTTGCAATATGTTGTAAATAATTTAATTATATTAGAGCATATTTGATAAGGAATAAGTAGGGCCTTCAATTAATTAATTTCTTTATTTATGCTGCAATTACATATAAGAAGCTTTTAGATAATTTTTCAGGTTAACGTAACAATCAATAACAATAAATTAAGTACAGTTTTAATATAAGCACACATGAATGCGTTCTATTTCGACTTAGCAGTAATCTACTTGTTTTCAATCTAATTTGATTATAAAGTAATTAATATACCAATTTTAATTATACTTTAATGTAACGAGTACAGTACAGTATCAATAATCCGGACAGCTACAGTTTTGAACTTACCCGAATTATGGAGTTTTCGGATTAGCGCGGTATTTTTTTCACTTGTTGTATTGAATAAAAATCATAATTATATCATTAAATAACTTTATATCCATAATGAACCATAATGTTTATAGGTATAAACAACTCTATTTTAAAAAAATAATCAATTTTTGATTTATTAGCTTTTGCAGACTACCTTGCAAACGAAAGCCATATTTCTTTCATTCTTCTTAATTAAAATAGGTTCTGCGATAAGAAATCATTTTCTTCGACTCATTGGATGCTTTATTGATGCTCTATCTTAAAATCGTCTTCATCTTCTTCATTGTTTCTAATATTTCCTTTAGCTTTGACAATTATTTTTTCATCGGTTAAGTTACAAAACATATTTTCAATTTCGCCACGTGCCCACTCGTTTATTTCATTATTTTCTACATTATTGGTAGGGTCCATAATTTGTAGTGCTTCTTTAAATTCGTTATAAAAGTCCTTGTTCAAATTAGATAGAAGTCTTCTTCTTAGTTCTTCAAGCGGAAGAAATTATTTATCATTGTTTTTTACTGATAACTAAAATGCACATCAACATTTCTGGTTCTTGGCTGTAACAGAGCGGTACAGTTGGGTGGTAAAAATAAAACTCTGACTTTTCATCAAAACCTAACCAAACCATCAAAACCTACTTTAAAAAAAATTTGAAAAATCTTTACAGATAAAAGGTCCGGAATAACATACTCTAACGTAGAAAGTTATCAAGCTAACTGCACAAAAATCGTAAAATTCGTAATCAAGAACTGAAATAAAATGCAGCAAAGAGCATACTAACATGTGCAATGATGTCATTGTTTAGTTTAGTCCTATAAAATTTCCGATTAATGTATTAAAGTAGAAACTACAAATGGAAGTATGATCGGCGGTGTACGTATTGTAGAGGTAAAAAATATCAATTGTCCGAAAATCAGAAATCACCGGATTATTGCAGTGGTCAATTTAAAGTGTGTCCGGATTATCGAGGCTGTACTGTACTTTCATTATTCTCTTATTTCATTTATTTTAAAATGTATTATATTATGCAATCTCTGCAGTTTGAGAAGTCTAACTAGAGTAATCCAACATTAAAAATAGTTTCATATGTTTGAAAGTTTTATTATATTTTCTAAAATTTAATATTTAACTATATAAAACCATAAACATTATGACATCATAAATCTTTGAATATTGCATTGCTAGGCGTTTGTTGATTTTCTGTGATTTTTGTTAATTTTTCTTTTAAAGTAATACTTGAACATATTACCGTAAAACTATAGAGACTGTTAGCATAATGTTACTGAATACAGCTGTTATTTACTTACAACTCTATAAAAACATTGTTAAGATAACTATGAAAATACACTATGATGCTGTAATATTATATTGTATGTTATACTATACATTAAAGCTTGTTTGACATGGAAATTTTCTCTACAGATATCTGTAATAGTAATCCAAATAACTTATTATTTTATCCCGAAACGGCTAGAAATGCA
The DNA here is from genome assembly GCA_036346125.1 of Lycocerus yunnanus. Taxonomy (NCBI): domain Eukaryota; kingdom Metazoa; phylum Arthropoda; class Insecta; order Coleoptera; family Cantharidae; genus Lycocerus; species Lycocerus yunnanus. The sequence goes on from JARFIX010000008.1 coordinate 5,076,274, forward strand.
AAAACTAATTTGAAATTTTAAAACAATGCAAGGAATTTTTATTTTTTTGGAGATATTCAAATTTTGACACATTAGTGACTTTTTGTAAGTTATATTAATGTTTGAATGCATACAATTTTAAAGTGTGCTTCACAAAATATAAATTTAAAGTGATAGATAAACTTTAAAAAAATTAAAGACCTTATTTTTGTTTGTTGGCGTAAATTGATCTTTTAGCACGATGGAAACTCTCCGATATTTCGGCGAAACCTTAACTGAAAACAATTACAAGAGTAGGTACTTTTTGTAAATACAAAATATTAGGTGCACTAACGAAAATAACAATTGATACGTTTGAAATTGTAGCACAATTTCGATAATTTATGGTAGGTTGTGTAACGATTTATTTTCTTCTTTATTACTCTAAATAATTAAGAAAAACTTGAGTATCTTTATATAAAAACTGTAAAAGATAAAATTCAAGTAAATTGCAACTTTTTATAAGTTCTACTTAAAATGAACTCAATTTATATACAAGAAATGATCCAATTGTTTGTAAACTTACTTCGTTGTCTTATCGTAGGTTATGTGATTTATCCTATTAATCTTACCTTTTAACCTTTCAGATGAAATTCAAATTGCAAGTTTTCCATTGTAAGCGAAAAGTACTTGACGGAATACAATAAGTTAAAATTTTCAGGTTTTTTACAAAACTCATTATTAAAAAAAAAATATTTCACGTTGGAAACATATACCCACTAATGATTATAAAGATTTTAACGTAAATAGATTGTACATACATAATATGCTCTACTTTAAGCAATACACTGCACTAAAGCTATTGATAAATTGCAATCGTTCTTAGAGGAAATTCTATTTTGACACTATTATTCCAAGTTTTTGGTAACATTTTTAAAATTTTAAATTTTACAAAACCTCAATTGTTCATTGAAAGATAAATTACAAGTGCTTTAAATTATCGCCTAAGTTTGGTTTACCTGTTAACCAATGCTAGTACCACCAGCAAAGTTTTCAGTCGACTCAGACGTATTTGTTATCCACATGCTCAGCTTGTTAGTAGATCTCGGTAATTAATTACTTAGTTCAACGTGATTAATTACTACACCCGTATAATTTGTTATTCAATAGCCAATCCAATTTAAAATAACTTATTAGCTCATTGCATGTTTAATAAACTCTCATATTTAGAAGACGTATTTGTATGAAATACAGATAAAGTTTTAGAATTTTCGCCTATTATTTATCCATAATTAGGTATCTACTATCATTTTGAACGATTTATTAATATTTTAATAATATTTTTGTTGTTTATGCAAAACGTCGGTTCGGTTTAAGCCGTTCTGCGCTCCATTTGAATACTCGAGAAAAACTTTTAGTAAGTTTGTTGTTATGAGTGACAAGAAACTACCCTGATGCCTCAACCTCTAACCTTCGGTACCTAAGTTACCGAGGCATAAGCCAGAACGTTTTGTACAGTGTTATCATTTGTCGCACCCATTAAGTGCTAATCGCAAGCTGTATTACTTGATTCCCGTAATAACTTACAAATAGTATCGTTATTATCAAGTGTGTCACTACTTAAACTAAAAATCTTGTAATTATTCAGAAATATACTGTGAAGATAATGGTATTTGATAACTTTTCAAATGTGCTATCCCTAGAAAATTAAAAAAATGGTATCTATGTTGAATAATTTGTATAACCATGCTAAATAATTTGAAACGAAATTTTAACTTGGAATTATTTTTTCGGTTTGTTTGCTTTATACAGCAATTAATTTCAATATGAAATTTTTTCATGAAGCTAATTTTGAAATTACTACTTACGCTAGCACAGAATGTATAATCTATTTAAACGATGTGCATGATACATATTAAATATCTTTAACATACGTAACGTATAAATTCTCCATGCTACAATAATGTTTATTTTTTGGCACCTGCAATCAAATCGAACCAGTAAAATTGAAAGGTACAAGTGTATTCATGTATGATAATGCCTTCTAGCTTACTCGATATCCTTTCAGGCGTTTAGACTGAAACGAGCCGTATAATATGTGCTTTGTATCTCACAAAGCATAAAGCCACATACAAACTCACACTTTCACCAATTCATCCCCTCCTGTTCTATTAATTGAATTCTAACCAAAGCAAATTTAGCAAGACAAGCCTTTATGATGGTTATTTAAAGTGGTTGCACATACATCGAAAATCCATTTCGAAATTATTATTAGTATCAAAAACTAACATACTTTCAATAGCACTCTGTACGAACGACTTTATAAAAGAGCCAATTAAATGGTTTATTCTGTATGTAAATATTTGGATTCATAAAATTACATCATTTATTTGAACTTCATTGGCGTCTAATAATTTCAAACAATATAAACTTTACCTAAGTGCCATTTCATGTATTACCGATGCACTAAAAATAGCAGTTCAATGTTATTCACGGGGATTCGAAAGCAAAACAAAACGTTTAGATGAATAAAAAGTTATTTTTCTACACCTTAATTACTACCATAATAAAGTGATTAAAATATAAAAATTACTTTCTGGTTTAATCAAGTCATTTGATTATGCTAAAAAGAGTACAATATTTATATTAAATTTCCACTGATGTGTTAAAATTGCCGAATCTCATGCACATTAGGCACACGTACATTTAATTGCTTTCTAATTTGAGACTAAAGTTGTTGATCAACTAAGCTGCCACTCTGAGTTAGAATTTCGAACCTATAGGAGGCTTCTGCTTCAACTCACAAATTAATCAAAATCAGTTAAAACAATAATAATTTTAGTAGTTAATTATAACAAATTAATATTTATTGCACAAAACAGAATTTACCTAACTATTTATTTCTTCTTAAATTCAAAAAATTTAAGATGATATATAAATAATGGTCGAGGTCAAAATGGTAGTTATTTTGTAAAAATGAGTATGTCGTCAAGATAAAGCTTTTGCTGTTATCTATTAACTATCACAATTTATGATCAGTGATGTACGGTACGACATTCTTCCTTAATGTAATACTCTGTTATAGAGCACTTTTAAATCGCTTTCTGATAGTTTTCAATATAACTTTGTGCAAACGCAAAATTAATTTTGAAACCTAAACTACATATTTCGTACGGCTGGCTTTGGCAACGAAGCGATTACAATATCGTGTGAGTGTGACATCATCAGACATCAGCGGAGGATTTAAATGTCATCCATCGGTACAACAAATTATTTTGTTCTCTTAACTGCAATTTATTCAATAAAATAGAATTTATTTTATAATTTCAACTCAAGTCTATATATACATTTTTAAATTATACAAACATAATAAATAAATCTATAAAAATCTCAAATTTCCGTTCCACAAATTCTTATTTTCCATACGAAATATGAAGTAAAAATTACTCAGTCAGTAACTTTCAATAAACGGTGTAATAGGTTTATTACGGCAGTAAATGCAATTATTTATTATTGAAAAAAGGAAACGCAAATTTGTTATCGATTTGTATTTTACATACATTTAAAATAGCAATGTTTTTTAAAACATTTCAAAGCGTTTCTTGGTTTGAAGTCTGAATTTAAATTATTTATTTAAATTACAATGATACTTTTTTAATATTTTTAATTAACGATAACTAAAAATTAATTAATCAAGTCGACAATACTAATTAAACTAACTATATGGTTTCGGCATACAAAACTATTTGCACAACAGAAATGTTTCTTTACAATTAAATTTTCTGACTCAATTAAGATTTTAAATTACATCAATCCCTCTGATAGTCTATGGTCTAACCACTGCTTCGGAATATAAATGAGAATTGAGAAATAAAATACACCGAAAAGCCTAGATAATTTTAGACATAAAATGTGATGACTTTTAGAAAGACTTATCAAATACTTTACTAAATTGTTCTTCGCTGCATTGTACATTATTTATTATCGTGTATTATGTGTGCATACTTTTAAGTTTTAAAAATAGTAATCTCCTGACTTGACAAGCAGTTAAGGCGTTGACTTCTTTAGACGTTTGGTTTGGTACAAGATCGTCTGCAGATGCTCTAGAATCTAGAACGTAGCACACGACATGAACATACTCAAGAGATTATATTTTTCGGCTTACAAGATGAATATATACTTTCCGTGTGATATATTGCGATATTGTGTTCAAGAGTTCCTTTTATGTTTGAACAAGTAGTTACAAATTGTATTTTATTTCTACTCTGCTGTTAGCTGTACTCTTAAAGTTGACCTATTGATAAATTCAAATATTGCATGTTTACCTATATGATCTAAAATCAAAATTATTACCTGCCTCAAGCTTTAATCATTATTTTACCAATCAGAAAGTAACTTACAATAATTACGTAGCAAATTATAAAATTAAATTTTTATGGCGCACAAAATCGCTTAGTAATGATGTAAAATTGATAAGAATACATTATATATTAAAATTTTCCATTTTTGGCATAGCATATTATAGGCAAAATTATAAGTGCCTACTGTAATATTATAAAAATAAAGGAGAAGGACTTTAGATTGACGTATCCCGATTTACTGGTAGATAAATTGGTTTATGAGCAGCATTTCAAATTACTTTTTTTTTATTGTAGGTTGTAAGTAATAAGAAATTTTAAATTTCTAATAAGTTATAAAATTATGCATCGTATATAGTTTATGCTGGAAGGAAGCAGTAGGTAGACGTTTCGTTTTGTAATTTAAATTTCGATTTTTTATATTCACGTTTACTTAAATTGTTTTTGGGGTGAAAGAAATCTGTTTTCTACAAAATTGACTTTTAGCTGTAAACTGACGGCTGTCACATATATTTTTCGTTGTAAATAAAAGAAATTGATATAAAACAAGCACCAAACTGATTCACAAAATAAATTGTAGCAGATATACAGAGTGGGTTAATAGTTCGCACGACGATTCTTCATAAACTTGTAATTATTTCTAATGTAAGAATCATAAATAACTTTTTTGAACGGTAATCATTGTAACTTTGTCACTTAAGAAGATTAATAACGACCACGTAATTTTATACCAAGAGAGCAGTTGCAGCTAAAGTCGGATTCATCAATCAAATCAACTCACAGTGAATGCCTTAGTTTTTTAGATGAAAATTATTTTTTTAGTGCTTGAATCCTATCAGCTAAAAGCAAATTTTTACCAACAAGATTAAACATAAATAGGAAATTTATACTATAAATCGTAGATATAATATTTTATATACTTTTACAATTCACTTAAGAAACCATAAAAGTTAAAGAGCTACTATAATACGAAAATAAAAGAAAAAGATAATAAAAGACTGAAACTAATCCATTGCATCGCAATCGTAAGATTTTAAAGAAGCATTTCTTTTCATCCAGTTGTAACTTTTGCAAAATTTAAATACATATTGACAATTCTGGGTATTTATCTTAATTTAATTTAAGCGAGTTTAATTATTCGAAACTTAAAAACGTAAAATATCTTTCTCTCCGAAATTTGTTAAAGCAATTTTTATCTAAATAATGTAGTAACCACTACGTTTAGTAGAACCTATTAGTTTATCGGTAATTGGGAAGTTTCATTACCATTACCCACATCAAAAGTGATCTCTAAGTACTTGAATGAGTTTAGCAAAGTAGTATTCACCTTTAACCTTTAAGTACTTAATAGTTGGCCAAAGATAAATCGGTTGTGTACTTCTGGTGCTTCATTCATTTAGTATATTGTATTATATTATATTTGAATTTCTATCCAAAACACGTTTATAAAGCCGATAACGGTATCAATGAACGTATAATAATTCATTTTCAACAAGAATGCAAAAGTCATGTTATGAACAGTCGATCTATTTTCAATACGTGGCTTTATTTTGTGAGCTTTTATTGGCGGAAAGATTTATGTATTTATAAATTTTAACAAATTTTAATCAAAGTGAAAATGAAATTTTGAGCTATATTAGTAAGTACCTATATAACTTTTTGTTTTCTTGTGTTTTATAATTAATTTTATATAATGATTTATTAGAATTTAATTCTTTGCTCATTATAAATAGGATTTGCGAGTGTATGTGAGCACAATATAACAAGAGTATGTGGTGTCTTCAACCTTACAATGATGATGGATTAGTTCAGAGCTTCTCGTTATCTAGTATTTCCTTCCGCGCACACTATAATAATGTGAAGATATGCGTGTTTGCATGATACAAAGTAAATTAATTTGATACGAAACTTTAACTACATTTACTACAAGAAGCTACTTCAATATTTTCTTATATACTTTACTTTGTATCAAGCTTGTACACTTTGTACTTCCAGTAACATAAAACGTTTCGTTTTACTATAACCATTTTTGCTCAAATTTAAATCAGCGCCGTATAATTTTCCTTAATAAGTGGTAGGTACCTACCTACATAGATACTATACTAGTACAACAAATTTTCATATTATGTAATTTTGTTATCTCTTATTTTCCTTTGAAAGTTCCCATTATATTCCACTCGATATTTAAATTAAAATAGTTGTTTGTACAAAAGTATAAAAATTGGCATTTTTTTAATCGAAACATGATATTTATTTATGAACAATTAAAAATAATATTGCGTTTTATTCTGGTATATATTATTTTTATTTAGTAGCCGGTTTCGACTATGGCTTCTTCAGACTAAACCTACAAATTATTATTTGTTCTATAAATGAATATTTATAGTCTTTAAACATTTCTGTCAATTTTTAAAATACAAATATAGAGAAATCATTTTTATAACAATACACTCGCATTCCCAAAACACTTCATGCTTTTAAATTCTTTCTATGTATAGGTGTATATCAATTTATGTTGTTACTTTATACACTGTTAATATCACCTTTGTAGCGCTATTGCTTCAGATAGCTGTCCTTTGTTTGCAAGGGAGATTTGAAATTATTCCTTTATATATCTTGTTGACCCGTTAGGTATCTGTATATTGGAATCTTGGTTGTGTCTAAGTAAATTTTCGTTATTATTTTCTAGATGTTTTTCAATTTCGTAACATTCCAAGACGAAATATTAGTTTTCATTATTTATAAATTAATAAACTTGTAATTGAACTAAACTTAAAACAAAATAATATTTTTTCGCATACTGAACAAAAATATACAAAAAACTGGCTATCATACTATAATGGTAGATCAAATAGTAAATAAAATATACACTGACTCCCAAAATTATTGGCACAAGATAAATTTATAATACATATTAAAATGCACCCTTTTTCTCAAAATTGGTTATCTTTAATTAATTGTTTCTTGATATTATGTATTCAAGTATGGCTTGTAACTATAATGGCGTTATTAAAATTAAAAACTGTTTTATAGGTATACAAAAAAAAACAGTAACATAGATGAAAATTAAATAAATCAGTTACACAAAATTATTGGCACAAATGTAAAGAAATATACTAGAAAGCAGTTTTAAACAGATAATAACAACGTAATACTTTTTCTATGATTGCAGTTTTAATACTAGGGGATTTAATAATAATGCATACCCTAGTGTTGTTTTACTTTTCAAATTAATTATAAGCGTTATTTATGTAAATAATGGGTCGAAAGCAAAGAACAACTAATGTTACAAAACGAAAATTTATATTAAATTGGTGTTTCAAGGCAAAGCATCCTGTCAAGTTAGAAAAATAGTCGACAGATGATATTCATCGATAAGAAATGCCTTAAAGATATTTAAAATTGAAAGAAAGTTACCAAATAAACCTGGACGTGCTGGAATAAAAATATTTACTCTTAAAAATCAACAGTTTATTGTGAGAAAAATTTTAAAAAAATCCCAAAAAATTTATTTCAAATTTATTTCTTCGGAATCTAATATTTAGGAACAAATAATACAACATCAGACACGACGTCTAACGAGGGGAATGACTAAGTATTTTAGATTTCCATACATAAGGGGTTTCACAGAGAGGATGCAGTTGCTTCTCAAAGATCATTGCAGGTTGGGCATTTATAACCTCCAAAGTACTAAGACCTTGCTGACGAACGTGCAATACGGTACCTCCAGAGACCAGGCGTCGGAACTCATTTATGAAATCTTTTGCGAGACCTGTGAGAAAACAATGGCTAAAGAACAGAATAGCCCAGCGCAAGGAAAACTGTAGGAGGGCCGTGCGGGAGACCGTGACAGTGAAAGAGCAGGTTTCGGGGTAGAAATTGCACCTTGAAAAACGACACTGGCAGTACACCATCTGGAGACCGGACACGAGTTCCAATTTGACAATGTCAATATATTGGATTTTGAATCTAATTATCTGAAACGAAATATCAGTGGATGTATTTCATCAAAATCCACAACTGCGTAAACTTTAAAGATGTCACGAAACTAAGTAAAATATATATGTAGGGTTATCGTTCACTGATGTTTATTTCATATATCTACCGGAGCTCGTGACTTGAAGCTTATGCCTCCAAGCCTTTTGAGCTGTTGCCTCCTTCTTCGGTTCTCGTTCTCCTGGTTTCGGGGTGTGGTTGGCGCCTTATATATTTTATTTTATAAATTGTTACTACGTATTAGTTATTGATTCTGGCGCGATAAGTTATAACGTTAAAGATTGCAGTCCACACATATAGATTTTAAATTTAAATTTTAATGCTCATGTTTGTATTATATTTGTTTAATTTATTTATAAAACCATCAAGGTTTCCAAAGCTTTCCAAAGCTTGAAGGTTTCAGCAGAACAACCACCTTAAGAAAATTGTCTATTTAGTCAGGTTGTAGTTGCTTTATAATGTACCAAATCAGTTGCATTCACCTCCCCAATCACCGGATCTAAACTCTATATAATTGCAAATGTTTATTATTACTTGTTGAAAATATATGTTGAATAAAATAATTTAAAGGTTACAAGTTTAATGAAATTTGAAAAAAATGTCCTAAACTTTAATGTGAGTTGAAATTTTTTAAATTTCATTAGAATTGTTAAAAATAATAAATTTCTTTTTTCAAATTTCATTGAACTTGTAACCTTTAAAATATTTTATTCAACATAAATTTATATAGCATTTTTAGTTGCAATTAGAACGTAAAATTTAAAAAAATGAATGAAAATTTTTTGATTTTAATTTAATAATGCCATTACAATTCGAAGTCATAATTGAATTAATTATATGAAGAAAAAAATAATCTAAGATAACCAATTTTAAGAAAACGGTGCATTTTATTATAAATTTATCTTGTGCCAATAAGTTTATGAGTCAGTGTAGGTAGCTCCTATATAGAAATTATCATTTTACAAAACTATAATATAGTAGTTTAATATCTTTCCTTCTTCTTCCGGTGCCTATCCGTATCCGGATGTTGGAGTCAACTTAGCCGAAGCCAAGCTGACATTACTAGGGAATATAATTAATGGGGTGGTTTCCGTTGCCTTCCCCATGGTCCACAGATTGATATTGACCTTTGATCATAGCAGTGTAACCGACTCGACTAGGAATCGAACCATGGTCTACCGCTTTAAAGTCGGCGGTGTATGCTTTACGCTACACTGCTGGTCAGTTTAATTTATAATGTTTAATTTATAATGTTTAATATAGTTATATTATATGAAAATCTCGCACTTTTCTCTTACCCAGTTCAGATTTTGAATGAAAATGTCTATTGTTGCTGTAAAAAACCAAGAGCACTCGAGTTGAATATCTGATTTCAGTGCTAAGTAACAATACATCTTTGTTTGTACCTTTAATTAGTTTTATTACCAATTTAAACCAGAAATCTTGTTGTATTGCTGTCGAGAAATATTTCGTGTAGATTTCATAAAAATAAATAAAAATACATAGAATATTTTTTAATTTGATGTTACAAATCTTAAATAAAAATTGTAATTTCTATTAACTGACTAATACTATTAATTAAAAAACGAAGATTAATTAATTTTTAAGTTTATTGTAAAAACATTGTAAAGACATTATAACATTAAATTAAAAAATAATACTTTTTATTTTTATTTATTTTTGCGAAAAACTACACGAAATATTGTTCGACAGCAATACAATAAGATCTCTGGTTTAAATTGGTAATAAAACTAATTAGTGGTATAAACAAAGACGTATTGTTACTTAGCATTGAAATAAGATATTCAACTGTCGTTACGTCATTACAATGAATTTAAAATTGACTAATCTTCGTTTTTTTAATTAATAGTATTAGTCAGTTAATAGAAATTACAATTTTTATTCAAGATTAGTTTATCGAAACGAAACCTTTTCATTTTCTTATTGAAGCTCACCAATTCTAAAACCAATAGAATGAGGTTGAAAGTTTTCCCTTAATATTTCAAAATCTTAGTCGCAGAAATCTCTTGCTAGAAAAGCCTGCGGAGACTTTTCTTTAAGTTTTAAACTTTACGACAAGTGGGTCGTATTTTAAATATAACGTTAACTTCTCGATTTTTTCTTCAATTAAGTATTTACTTAACTGTCAGATTAATATAACCATAAATAATATTGTTGTTTTTAGGGAAAATTATATATGCACATAATATATATAATATTATGTTAATTATAGCACCAAAAAATTAAAAATATTGTACATATAACCTAATGGTGTGAAATCTGATTTAAATTTGTGTATTGTATTTTTTGTGTTGCTACATTATTCATTATGAAAGTGAAAAACGTTAGTTATATATTGGCTCATAAGAGAATACAGAGAAGTGATGGCGACATAAACAGTTTTTTGGTTGTGTTTCTTTAGAAAAAATGTTGCATTACTACACATATGTACATACGCATAGTATACAGGCTCAAGGGACACGAAGAATTTCAGTAGGTAACTTTTACGTACTCACTTTAACTCAACTTTCAGAAATTCTTATTTCCGGTTTTTCTAAATATGTAAATGTAATTTAAAAATTGTTTAGTGTTTTTTCTCTCGAGATTATTTAGAAATCAACGTAGCAATTATGGATGTAGATGGCCACGTACCTCTAACATAAAAATTTATAAAATACAAATTTACTAAGCTTAAATAAAATTTGTAAAGCTGTACAATAAAATACATTCATTTTCAACTTAGTAATAATCATTTTATTTAATATAAAAATTGATATTAAATTTTAATTGTGCGGCCGTTAGAAAAGTACTACCTTTCAAAACTGGTTTAGGCAATTTCTGCCCTATCTGCAATATTTGAAAAATAAAAACCATTTTTGTATTTGTATTTCCAGTTTAAAGGTATTTAAAATTTAAAGATTGTAACTAAAATCGACACAAACAGCAGATGTTCATAAATAGAACGTTCGTACATCAAGAACTACGTGTACTAACTTAATTTAAATAATACGATATTATTTTTTCTTCTTGTAATAAAAATTTATCTTCAATAAAATAACGTTCAATTTCTGTAATAGCTCATTCGATGTTCTGATTACTTCAGGGCATGTTGCTTTACATATAGAAGTAAATTAGTGCAACATGGCGTAAGAAGTCATTTGATGTTGTTTAATATTCGTTCTAATTTTAGTAAAACGATTAATATTATATATTAAAGAGAGCTAGAAACGCCCAGTGTTTCTTTGGGTAACTTCCAGTGTTAATTATTTACTGCTACACCTTATTACATTAGTAGGTAATAAAACCTTACAAGATTATATAAATTATATCGATGTGATTGGATATAACGTTGTTGATATTTTGCTGTATTTATTTATAGTTAGATTTGCTGCAGTAAAAAATAAGAATACCTTAGTATACTTCAAATCACCTGCAATTACAACCATCAAATTATCATTTATCGCATAATGTATCACAGCAATACAAATATTTTGAAAACTTTATATTTGGATTTTCTTCAGAAGACAGAACTCGCAGAAGTATTCTGCCATAAGCACTGTTTTCTAATCGCAGTTATTATGTTTCTTTTGGTTTGTAACCCACGTTAAAGACACGATTCCTAATAAATATCAAATACGTAAATAAGCTTTGAACCCACTTCACATATGTATGTATGTATGTACATCGGAGAGAGAATCAACAATAATCCTTAACAAACAAATGAACTAAAAAAGTAGGAGAGTTAAGAACATTATGTAGATGTGTGTGTACTATATATAGCATGCAATTGTTTCTCCAAGTTTGGTTTGCCTCTTGGCAGTAACTAGATCTTTAATATAATAACGTCTTTCATCCCTTTATGTTTAATCTAGAGGTTAGCTAGTCCACCTTAGGGCCTTCATTCCACAATACCCAATAACAGGTTAAATCTACTCTGAACTAACGTTGACTGCAAAGAAATTATATAGAACGCCGCTGTTTCAACTACGCTAACAAGGCGATTGGTTTTAGATTTCGTGAAGCTTTTAATATAAGTTTGTTTCTAATTTTAATATCACCATAGCTTGAGTAGAACTTACATTAGTTCTATTATTAATAAATAAAAAGTTATTGTTAATTGCAGTAGTTTCTGCCAGTTTTTAATCAAAATTGAAGCTAAACTTTTCATAAAATAAAGTACATTTCAAAAAAAAGTATTTTACAATAAAATAGCTCGATCACACTATTTAATTCAACAAAGTATGTAGAAAATGTGCGTCTCATTTTGAAAAGCAACAGCAAGCAAAACCTAACCTCGTCTTGAAGATCATTAAGTTTGGAAACTACGGTGTATTCTCTAGTCGCACATATCCAATTTATTTCTTTTATACTTGACTCTTGCAGCTCAATTTATTTATAAATAAATACGTAAAAGTCGTTGCAAAAGATTTTTAATCTTATATAGATTTTTTGTAACTTTTTGTCACTTACGAAGTATTACGGTTGATTAATTTCCTTTTTTTTTTGTATTAGAAACAAAAATAAACATTTTGACTTACTACAGTAAAGTAACGTAAATAATTTAAAGAATGTATCATTTATATGAAAACACGTAGTACATACAGAAAAATAAATTTTCCAGCCTGCTCACATCGGTAAATTGTTTTTATAAAATTTTTAGAAATTCATTTTAATACCATATCTGATTTTATATCAAATTAATACGCAGATCGATCGATTTACTTTATTGGGCACGAAAACAAGTAATAAAATAATAACTCGAACGAAATAGCGATTTAAGAGAATGAAAGTTGTAAGTATTAAAACTAAAATAGGACAGTGTTTATTTATGTCTCCCGGTTGTATTATGAAGGAAATCGAACTACATAATCTACATAGTACATCAACTGCATTACTATTACAGTAATACTAAGTGTAATGCAATATTATATTATGTATTGAAACTATTTTAATTATTTTCTTGCGAAAATACGTCTTTAATGGCAACAAAAATCGTGTGTAAGTCACTCTTTATCAACGCAGTTTTTCATATAATTTTTTCCACTTGAATTTGTTTTCAAAAAATTTTATATAAATCGATTTATAGTTTTTGTAAAGATATAGTACATCTTCTAATACCTTATATTTACATATGTACTTATGCGTTTTATACATATGTGAGTATAATTATTAATTCCATACGAATGTTTAGGAAAATAATGATAAATATTTATTTAACATTTGATTTTATAAACTTATAGAACCAAACTTTGACTACTATAAACATATAAATTTATATTTTCAAAAGAGCTTGTATTTTCGTATTAATCTGTATTATTGCTAGGTTATTATTTTCATATGTTCAGTTCTTTTAACAAATTTATTTTTAAAGTATGGTAAAAAATCATATTTCTTATAAACATACAATAACATAACATCGTACCTATTACATAATATACATTTTGTTATGTTCACAAATTTAATACAGCAGCGAAAATAGCGTTAGTCATTTATATCATTTACTTTTACACCAGCAATAGGTACTAACATCCTATTGCGTCTGTATGTACTATGTAACTAGAGAGTTATTTTCGGCTACAAATATGAATTTTATAATCGAATCTTATTTTACCCCACCTTCCCTCACAAATCAATTTAAAAACTGTAAGAAGTTTGTTGTCTCAATCGATTCAAGAATTCTTATCACCAAAAGCATAAGTTTCTAAAGGTTTTCGATGAAATCAAAGTTTGGATGATTATAAAGCTTATTTTATTGTCTGATAAAATAAACAGTTGATTCAAGCAAACTAAAAATAAAAATTACTTAAATTTAATGTTAAAATAAATGGATTTTAGCTATAATTGGAAATTCATATAAATTTCAATCGAACGACAAAAAGTTATTAACTATTAATTTTTAACTTTCTCCGAACAGGTATAGGTATTATTACATGGGAATACACAGTTGTTATAAACTCCTGCGATTATCATATATTGAATTGTAATCTGAAGCTTAAATATCGATGGTTTTAATCTATTGTAGCCATATGCATAGTCAACCTATGCTATAATACAATATACAACCTTGTGTATAAGTATATATGTATGTACATATTATAATATAACTAATTAATATAAATTCAGAGAATAACAATAGAGTGAATTGTTGTCGAAATAATAATTCAAAATTCCATAAAGAGATATTACGTTTATTAAAATAATTGGGGGACGGTCACAAAACCCATATTCGGATTTTCATGATTTTTAAAAAGAATTATGAAAAAGGACATTGTTCTCAATACATTAAAACAATTTGCGGTTGACTCACATATTTTGAAAAAAAAGGCTTTAAAATTAAAAATTGGCGTTGCTTGCGTTAATCATAAGTGACTTTCCACAGCCTCTACTCTGCTACGCTATAACCGCTGCAAGCCGTTTTGAAAAACGCTTTACTCATTAAAAATATTTCCTAGACCGCTTCTACCTACCTACAGCGCACTCACCGGTGATAGAATGCAGACAATTATGACGTAATATTGCGCAATAATACACTTACATAGTACATGTGTATTTCTTATGAAAATATGTTAATTTTAAATTTAAATTGTGGGCTTATTAAAGGACCTACCGAAACCTACCTCACCTTAACAGTCTTGTATTTTAGTGCTCTTTCGTTTGGTGAAGCAATTTTTATAGGAAAAGTGTACTTTTGAGTTTGAGTTTTCTGACTCGGCCTAATATGTGTTTACATTTAATTGATGAGACTCAACTGATTTATTTTATTCATTTAAATAGCTTGCAGATTTCTTTACCTTTAATAATATATAAAGTTCATTCTCAAGATGAGGTGACCAAGAGGTTAGAAAAGAAATTATAAGTATTATAATTAATTATTATTGCATAATTATAAGACAGCCTACTAGCAAATATTCAAATAAATATTGTGTAATAATGACCGTTATGAATTATTATGTATTTTATATTTATTGTTAATTTATTAATTTCGTATTAGCCATAGGTCGCAAATAATTATACAATATTTTAATTATTTTTTTTAATACTAATGAGAATTTTTAATATAAAAACTATTTTCCTCTTTGAATCTTTTTTTTGTTGATATGTTCAATAAAACTTTTTTATACATGCCCTTATTTGAAGTACTTCTCTACTTGTTAGTAGAAGTTAACTACTTCTCTGGATGTAACCCACCATTATACAATGCCTGATAAACTCATCACCCAAAAAAGCATTAATGTAATTAAAACAAACTAATATATTTTTTGTTTTGGATATCAATTAAGTTTACAAAAACGTATACAAACGATACCCGCTTCATCATACGTCCATCTATTTATAGGTAGGGTATGAAATAGATTATTGAAATGGATTATATTATGACCATCAGACGAGCTTGTATCGACTCGCTATATTAATTTGTCGGTTATGTTTACTTAACAATAACCTGTTTCAATGCAATACCCTTTATATCATACTTACTGTTTATGTTTAATTAAATTTACGAAAAATTAATTAGTATTCATAAAGTTACTTAAAAATTTTTTTAAATAATATTTGCACTAATTATGTGTAATAACCTGCCAAGTCCTTTTTACGACGACCGGCGGCGCTATCAAGCATAGCAAAAAATATGTTCTTATTTATTATTTCTAAATTACCTTTTAATTTTTTTTGCAAATAAGGTTAATTCAAATTCATTTGTATTTTTATAATAACTTTAATTTATTTCACATTTAAATTTTATTTAAGGGTTTTCTTTTATCTAAGTTATCACTATGTTTTCATACATAAATATCCTGCCATTGATAACCCGATTGCCCAACTAACATCCAATGAGTGGGCACAAATTTTTATTTTAGTGAAAATGTTCTTTTTTAAAACCTACCGCGATAATTCCATTATTATTAATATCACAGGTAAGTAATTACCATTTTACATCACTTATTCATACATTAGGCCAGTCAGTATAGGATCAAAACAGAGGGATATGTTGCAAAAGGTGGTGTAGAAGCTTTTATTTTTTTAACTGGTACATATGCGTGCAAACATGTAAAAAACCAAAATGCTAACATGGGCGACCTCGGGAAAACTTTTGGCGGCCAAATAACCTCAAAATTTTATGCATTTTTTTGCCAATAACTCCTAAACGGTACATCCTACTGAAAGGGTTACAATATAACAAATTAAAGAACATTAAATTCTGCGTCGAATGAGTACCACAACTGAATAAGTTTGTCAAGTGGTATGGTCCAAAACTACAGTAAAAAACCGACGATTTTTTTCAACTTGGTCAAAAACTGAGATATAGTACTATGTATATACATATGTGTCCGCTGCTTAGAAATAAGTACTCTAAGAGAAAAACTCGTAAAATAGACGTGGTAGGGCATCAATTTTTGCGTCCACTGAGTAAAAACATTTTTAAATTGCGTTAAGTATACTTCTCGAAATTAGCACTCTTCTGACAATCGGCAGTTGACATAAGGAACCCATGAATGTATCTTTTTGCTGCCTGAGTTGCAACTCTATCAACCAAACAAAAAGTATCCTTCCATTGCATTTCTTACTAGAGTTTAAACAAACAATCATAATTGTGGCCAAAAAACGTGATGATAAATGGGACAAAATGTTTTCTACCGGATCAGACATGTGAAAAACTTGGTAGCAATAGATGCGCGGTACTACAAGTTTTGCTACAGAAAACTGTATAATCACGTGAAAGGTGGTCATACACGACGGTACCGTTCTTACAGAAACGTTGATAGAGGCAATGGAATCAATTTACTCTTATCTCAAAAACAACTCAGAGGACTGCTAGTTTTTCATAGACAAGTTGATAGGGTTGATTAGGGTTGATAGAGTTGATTAGGAATAGTTTAGCTGATGATATCATGAAACGACAAAACCACTTATGCGCAATGGGATCATAGATTAAAATGTAAGTAGGAAAATTTTCAAATTTTATAAAACTTGTAATTTTAAAATATTTTATTCAACATAAAACAGAGGATTAATCCACCTCGTAAAACGGATCGGGAGGACTTCCAGAATGGAAGTCATATTCCAATAGGAATGGAAAACCTGTGATAATTATAAATAATATTTTGAATATACAGTAAAGCTCCTTATCCGCGGTTCCGTTATTCGCGGTTTCAGTATTCGCGGAAGAAAAATTGAGACCACTTTCTGTATTCGCGGCCGAAAATTTCATTATTCGCGGATTAATAATTTACGATTTTGAATTTTCAAAACTCAAAATTAAATAATAATATTTAAACGAAAAAAATTTAGACTTCAAGGAGGTTCTTGTTTTGGACAATGCTCCGGGTCACCCTTGTGAGCTTGAAACTATGCATCCGAATATTAAGGTGATATTTTGCCTCCGAACACGACGACTTTACTTCAACCAATGAACCAGGGAATAATTCAAGCTTTGAAGTTCTTTTACATTAGGCGAACCTTTAAAATCATTCTGGATATCATGGAATGTGATTCTGACGTGAGTTTTATGGAATTCTGGAAAAATTTAACATAGCAATGTGCATTGTTAACATAAAGGAATCGTTACAAGAGCTCAAGCATTGCATACACATTGCAATCATATTGGAAAAACTATAGGTTGATCTAACAGTCTGTGAAAGTGAGGATTTAAACAAATTAAAACATTAACTGACACAATTGTACAAATTGCTAATGGAATAGGACATGATGGTTTTGAACAGATAGATTCGAGTGACGTTCAAGAGCTGCTTCAATCACACGATGAAGATTTAAGTGAAGCCGACTTGCAGGAAATGTTAAAACCCTTCAAGCTTCAACATCTTACAATGATACGATGACAATCACCTTAAAAAACCAGACCGCAGGTTTCCAAATGGCAAATGAACTGTGAGATCACTTCATTAAAATTGACCCGTTTTTGGAAAGAAACCTTCCTTTTAAAAGGAAAATTGAAGTTGCCACAGCTGAATACCATGCGGAATTAAAAGGCATTTTAAAGACGGCAAAGCAAGAAAAATTACTAAATATTTTAAACCAAATAATTCAAACAATAATAATTAATAATAATGATAGGTATGTGATTAAACTGATTTTATTTTTATCTATTTTATTTTATTTTCGTACCTTGGAACCCAACCCTTGCATTTCCATACAAATCACTATTCCATATTCACGGTTTCCTTATTCGCGGCATAATTTTGGAACGTATACCCCGCGAATAAGGAGCTTTTACTGTACATATACTGAAAATTTACATAAATAGCATTTTATTTTGTTTAATTACAAAAAAATTCAATTTTGATGAATCATTCAACAAGTTCATAATATGGTGTTAGATGATCGTCGAGTGAAAGTGCGTCAAATTGGAAGTACTTTGCATGAAGAATTACATGCATAAAAAGCTTTGCGCAAAGTAAGTGCCGCATTTACTAACAATTGAATTACGCATTTAAGATCTTTGGATCGTTTTAAGCGAACTAAATTAGATAACAACTGCTGATGAAACTTTGATTCGCCACTATATACTAGAGCAATAATAGTAGTAGAAACAACAAATAGAAGCCGGTGGAAGCGCACCAAAGAAGGAAAACGGGTCCATCAGCAAGAAAAGTTATGACAACGTTTTTTTATTACAAAGGTATTTTGTCTATTGATTATCTTCAAAAAAGTAAAACAATTAACTCTCAATATTATTGTAACCGTTCAGATCACTTGGATACATTAATTTGTGAAAATAAACCTGCTTTAAAGAAGAAGAAAATTATTTTTCATCAAGACAATGCACGTGTTTTCACAAGGTTTTTGACGATGGCAAATTTCAGTAAATTAAAGTACGAATTTCTTGAATATTTAGCGATTTTATCAGATTTGGCTCCCCCTGACTATTATTTTTTTCCTCTTAATTTAGAACTAGATTCTGTAATATCTAACGGCAACCTCAGCGAAAAAAGAGATAAAACGGCGAATACAGACAGAGGATAAATCACGAAGTTAAGAAGAAGATGAAGGGCGAGAATGTAGTAAAATTCGTCAAGTCGCAGAAATTCAGATGGATGGGGCACATCATGAAAAGCAACGATAACAACATAGAGAAAAAAATAACTCTATGGAAACCGAACGAAAGCAGAACGAGAGGAAGACCAAGAACGAGATGAGAAGACCAAGTGATGAGCGATCTGAGAGCGATGGAAGTCAACGAGTGCTGGAGGAAGGTTCAAGATAGAAAAGTATGGAGGAAAATAGCAAGAGAAGCGGTAACTTACACGAAATTGTAGCCAACATACCAAGAAAGAGAAAACATAAAAGTTAAAATGTTACAGGTTATATTGGGATTAATCCTTCTCACTAAAAAAATTTGTAAATCCTAGAAATAGGAGAGCAATATTCTCTTGGGAAATGCAATGCTTTAAATAATAATAATAACCTCAGCGAAATTTCGAAGCCAGTGTTAGTACTATGAGCATATTATTTGTTTTACATCTGAAGTAGCCTGCCAGGCTGGCATTAAATGTGTCTATTACCCTAATTTATATTGACAATGGTGGCATTTCATTAACATAGAAGGACCACCGTTTTTACGTGCCTTCCAAAGCTCGGAGGCGGAATTACAAAGTGAGCTCTATCCGGATTCGAACAGGGGAGCCTTACATTAGTAATTGATCGCGCTAACAACCAGGCCAATGACTGTCTCTATTATCTGTCTCTAAACCTGAGAAAGTCCTGGCTGGAAAATATTTTACATCAAATGACAAAGCTATGCAGGCACGAATAGATTTTTGTAGACCTTACGGAATCTTATTATTTTAATGATGGTATCGAATTATTGAAAAATTGTTAGAGCGTTAGAATAATTTTATTGAACTTTCAGAAGATTATATTGAAAAATAATACAAAAATAATGCATGTTACATACAAAAATATTTCATTCATTGTTACGGCGAGAACTTTTCAGACTGTCCTCGTATGCTTTATGACTGAATTTAATAATTTTCAACTTAAATGAAAGTTTTAATTGGATTTATAAATTATTGGTAAGTTTGTGGCAGCAAAATAATATCAAGTATGTCGATATTTTGTAAAATAGTTAAAATATATTATTCACTGCCTTTCCGTTATAATTAAATTTTTCCACAGGTTAATCTTTTCAATTCAGTAGTTATCGGTCTAGGTCTAACTAAAAAGATTCTTTTAATCAAAAGTGGTTTATAGTACGTAAGCGGAGAAATTTATAAATTTAATTAAAACTTTCACTTAACATGAAAAATTATTAAATTTATTTTTAAAACATTATAATATAACTAGTTAATAAATTAATTATAAATATATTTGATAAAATTAGTGTGTAATTATAGTATAATGTACATAAGATTTAATATACATATTATTATGTTCTGTATCTATGTATTATTATCATTATTAATGTATTGCGTACCAGCTACGTACAAATATATTCACTGTTAACTTTTAATAAGAGCACCACACATTTTTTCAATTAAAATTTGATAACATTTTAGAAACGTGAAAGAATAAACTGTGTTTTCGGATGTAATATACCAAATGCTGCATTAGGTGAAAACGGCGGATTCATTCGTAAGCTACATGTAGCGCGATAATTTAATTTTTATTATACACTACCACACGAGAATATATTGTGTTTTTTATATTAAATGTTACCGGTTCAACTTATGTTTGTATTTTAATTGTATTTTATACCTAACTCTTTTCTATTTATAAGTAATTTATTAAAGCAGTAAAAAAAAAGATTATATATCACGCTGGTCTCACCTTCTTACATTAAATAAGCCAGTGTACAAGTTTTCAGAATATTTTTTCACTGCTTTACCCCGTAACCATTTTTATGGTATTATAAATCATGTAGATATGTTAAATATGCAGTTCGCGAATCGCATGCGGCTCTGCAAATCTTGCCAGTTGTAAAAGTGAAGTATTAAATTCTAGTCAGATTAGTACTCTTTTATACTAGAAGGAATCATTAGTGCTCACATAAACATTAACTGTCAAGTGCAGACGTCTTGTCACGCATTTGGAAATAATACAGCTTAATCCTAAAAGAAGAGCGGAAAAACAGAAAAAATAACATGCGGTCATTCCTAGTTATGATGGTAATGTTGCGTTTACGCCGCTAGTAATATTTATAATAAAATGTCTTTATTTATCCCTCATTCCCGAGTCTTCTAGAGGATATATTAACACTTAGTACTGTGAAGATATTGATAGCGCAATGTGAAGGAAGACGACAGTTGAAATGAATTCTAACTGTTCGGGGATCGAACCCACCACTGCGGCAACGCTCTAACTATTAGCCTACAACCGAGCCCCCACTCTAATAGTTATTATTATATACAGTAAATAAATACCTTTTATGTTTAATAAATATGAATTAAAGCTAGTAATGTAATAACCAACATAATAGCTATTTTCGTGACTAGTACTTAAATAGGTACATTTCCATTCGAGGTTGATTTTGCTGACGAGCCCGGAGGGGCGAGTCAGCAAAATCAACCTCGAATGGAAACAAGCTATTGAAGTACGTGTTATGAACAATATTTTTGCAAATCTGCAATTCGGTAAATAAAGAATATTTTAAAAAGTTGCTCAATCTGGACAATGCTGAAATGAAAATAACTCGCACTAGTGCCGAAAAGTGAAGGTGAAGTCATCTTGCGAAAGATAAGATTACGACAAAGATCAAATAACATGAGTAATCTTACGTGCAGAAAACAAGCCGCTTTCAATGCTATGTAATGTGTATGAAATGATAGTATTTCGCTGCAGAATTGCAAAATAGTTATTTTCGATACTAGTACTTAAATAGGCTACTTTTCCATTCGAGGTTGATTTTGCTGACGAGCCCGAAGGGCGAGTCAGCAAAATCAACCGAGAATGGAAACAAGCCTATTGAAGTACGTGTAACGAACACTATTTTTTGCAAATCTGAAATTCGGTAAATAACGAATATTTTAACAAAATTTACGCAATCTGTATAAAGCTGAAATGAAAATAACTCGCCAGTAGTGTTGAAATGTGCAGATAAAGTCGTCTCGCGAAAGATAAGATTACGAAATATGATCAAATAACATGAGTAATCGTACGTGCAGAAAACAAGCCGCTTTCAATGCCATGTAACGTGTATGAAATGATCACATTTCACAACAGAATTGCAAAAAAATATTATGTGCTTATTATATTATACTTTTCAAATGCATAAGTTTTTTCTTAATATTTACAGCTACAATAATTAGAACCTACATAAAAATACATGTTTGTCAGTAGAACTCGTCGTATACCTTGAACTTTTGAATAAAAATATATAAGTATAAAAGCCTGTAAAAGCATCAGCAGGTAACCTATATAATAATGCTTAAAAAGAATTTCCTTTTTCCCGGTTTCTATCACTTTATTTTAAAACAATGCCGCTGTTACTCTGTAAATAATACTTTACCATTAAAAATTAAATTTGCGTTTACAATTAGTTTTTGGTATAAAAAGCTAAATGCATATTAGCGTTCAAAATTAAAGAGCATTCATAAAAATTCAAACAATTTTAATTTTTGTGAAATGATATATCTTGACTGTCAACGAAACCATTATTCCTCTACTAACGCTTGCTTAGATATAGTAAATTTCTCTGGGGACAGCAAAGCAGTAATAATGAAAATAAAAACTTACTTTTTGTCTTTCTGCGCTGTTAATTCATTCTACTATGAATTTTCATTTTATCAAGCTGGCCTACGCAAAAGATTATAATTTTTATTATCTCAGGTTGAGATAAACTTGACGTAGGAATACTAGTGTAAGTTAAAAAAACAATTTAATTATATGCGACTATTAAATAAATATATTAGGCATACAGTCACATACTAGTACATATAAGCACATTTTTACTGTAGCTGCCTTAAATTTCACTGAAATTTATTATTGTCACAAAAGTATTTTATAAGCCGTAGTTCGTGCCACCTCAAATGGAACGCAATTTGTTTAATTATATTTGCATAATTTTTTAACTTTGGTTAAAATTAAAGAAACAAATAAAGAAGAAAGGCAACAAAGAACATTATAAATTGAGGTAGGGATTTACATTTTCGACGAATGCAAGGTGACATTTATGGACGAAGGGTGAAAGTCTGCCAAGCTATTAAGATTAAATCAGAGCTCCAATTTAGTCTTATCTGTGGTTATTACAGTTACAAATAAAAGATTAAAATTTTTAACTAACAAGGACACACAGTACTTTGTTACGCTAACATCTTTCACACACACACACATCCCCCAAAGAAATGTTTCTCAATTCGAACTTGTTAATTATTATGTTTCTTTGCTTTCGATTTTACGTTTGGTAGATATAAACTGTAATTTCATAGAGAGAAGTCTAATTTTTAATAAGTATTAAAATTAATTTTTTAAATGAGTAAAATATGCCTCTTCAACATCTTAAAAATAATAAAATTAATTTCGAGCTCTTAAAATTTTTTATATTTAATTTTATAAAATCAATATGCGAGTATATGCATTTTACAGAAAAAAATTGTTAAAAACGATATAAAAATTTATTATATGTAGCATATGTAAAAAATTTTTAAGAAAAATTATATGATTTGATTTCAGTTTTAATATGACTCACTTTATTTAACCATCAAAATACTACTAAGGTAGTTTAGAGTGTGTTAATACTTTTCAAATGTCTAACGGCCAATTTCATAAAATTATCCAATTTCTTCTATTGATTAACAAGTAGTAAATAACCAATTAAAATCATCAGTATCTGTTTTGTGTAGCATTTAAATATAAAAGAACTAGTGGCGCTTTCTTAATTTACATTTTAAAAATGCTAAGTTGGTATAAATCCACTGCTGCTGTGCGCATTTTGAGCCATCATACTAATTTTTAGTGCCTTGAAAATGAATAATCTTCTTGACCACACAAATCAAATTATACCTAGTATATAACGTTTCGAATGAGTACACGAATTAAGATTTACTGTTTTTTAAAATGCGCATGTATGATAGTTTACATAGTATTAACTGCCGATTTATTACATATTAACTGGAAGAAAATTCTCAGACCAAAGTGGCATACAATCTCTTATGGTTGCTCTTATAGGTGTCGTATAATACAAGGTGCTGGTTATCATTTATCAACCTGGCAGGATCCCAGATGATTTTAGTAGTAAAATATAATTAAGTAAGTAGTTAATTAATCTTTCTAAATAGTTCATAAAAATTAAAATTGGTTAAGTTTTGAAGAAATAATTTCAAGTTCTACAAATTTCAATAAAAGTTTTGTTCAAAATATTGACGACCCCAATTAAACAAAAATTACCAAAAGTTGAATCTCACTCATTGCAATAATGTAAATTTTCTTTTACAACAAAACAATAAATTAATATTTAGCTTTTGTTTTTTTTCTTAATAATTTTATGATATTCTTACAGTGAACACTTTTCACTTTGTTAGTCGGATTCTCATGGAGATCTCAAAAAGCAGATAGGGATAACTATTTGATTTGTAGTGATATTGTCTACGAATAAGGATAAGAAAATTCATTAAAAAACTGTATGATAAGAAAATACATTAAAAAACTGTATTTACTTATTTCATTACGTACTACAATTATTTATTGGAAATTTATCATAACGTATTCAACCCGAATTCTCTCTTTGATTCTAATTTAGTCATATTGTTAAGCTTGCTTCAGCAATATTTTAATTTAATTCTGTTATTAAAAACGATTAAATTGTATCCTTAGTAAATACAGGTATTTCAAAAAATTATTCAAGTTTGCGAGATCGTATTTTATTACCTACCACCAATTTATAACCTGAAAAGCATCTTAACGACAATTTTATCAAGGGTTATCTAAATTATTGCCGTCTGGGAGATCGAAATCTTGCATCTTTCTAGTGTTGCATACAAATCACTGCAGAGCATCTAAATAATAACTTGATCATGTTAAAATTTTAAAATATTTCAAAGTAACACCTAGCATTGCTTAATTGAGCGTGTCACTTAATATTGCTTACAGTAGTTTTTCTTGCCATATTTTTTTCTACTAATGAAGCCCTCTTAACGGATACACATTAAAAGGTACTATAAAATGCTTTCAAGTCATTACGTGGATTAGCGAAACTGCCTGCTTAGTACAGCTTCGTTTGAGGTAATGCTATTAGGGATCACAAATTCCTTCAACTTCTTTGAATTGATGTTTTGAAACGACTACCGCAATGGTGTTATCGTGGATCGCTTACCTTTTTATAAATTTGTAATTAAATTTCTAATATAGATTTTGTAATGTTACCGATGCGATGGTTGCTTGCCGCTACTTTCGTAATCACAGAATGAATTCAACGAACGAAGTTATACCTCTTCAAAATAAATTCACTTTTTATAGCAGTATCCGTGCAACTTTTACAATAATCAAGTTACATAATACAATTTATGCAAATAGTACCATTGGGATATCCATCGGAAGTTCAAATTTTACAAGAATTGTAATACTAGCACGAATAACGTAACATTATATTTAACATTTTCTCGTATATTGAACTTTTATGAACCCACTGCAAGATTTCGATTATACAGGTAACAATATGCTGCAAAATATTTCGTATAAATCGAGTAATTTTTGGTTTATTATGATTCTATGTCGTCGATTTGCCATCCAAATTATTAACGGCAGCTATTCCATTATTCCGTAAAATTAAATAACATTTTTATTTGTAAATTGAATGTTCCAACGAAAAGCAAGTTATATATGTCACACTTTCATATAAATTGAAACTTTTATGCCAAATTTTATAGAATTATGAACACGTTGTCACATTACATACACTCGAAAATAACAGTATATAAGAAAGATAGGTCAAATATAAAAACAAAGTATTAGTTAAAATTAGTTTAGAATGCAATCAATAAAATCATCGAAGTAGATACAAATTTCTACAAAGTATCATTACAAAAAAAAAGTAATCGTACAGGTCCGTATCCAGAATTAGTATCAGCTGAAATATTAGTAAAAAAAACTATGTGACATTCAAAAACTTTAATATAGAATAAATCTGCTACATTGTTCACTTGCGAAATTAGATTGCAATCATTAGTTCTATAATTTTGAAAATAAAAATAATAAAAATAATATTTTACATAGGTACCTACTAAATTTCATTCAACAGCTAACTTTTTAACAAATTACCCAATACCTGCCTTTCTGCATACATTGTACTCGTAGAGTAGCAGATAAACTCATAAAAATGCAATTGAAATTTACATAACCTGTGCTGCAGCTTGCAATAATAAACACGTTTCTTTTTAATTTTTATTAAAAATGATTTTAAATTTTTAACGAATTAACCTACTAATTCAATCAAATATAGACTATGTATGCATGTATATAATTGTTGACGACATTTTAACATTTACGTCTTACCGAATTGTTATGACTTGCCTGGCGGCTCGTGTTCAAAATAATAATTTGTTTTTTTTCGCACATTATGTAAACTACTATTAAATCAATTTTTAAAGTAGGTATATACAATGTGTTTCCAATTTTGTTGAGGCGTACTAATATTATGAAAACGCACCAATAAAAATCGGTGTTATTAGGTAGTAAATTAAAAATTATACAGGCGTTGATGGAATAAATATTTTCAGAAATTAACCTTAATTGTGTGAAATAAACACTTACAAGTATTAAGTAAAACATTAGTTCGTGTATAATTAAAGTATTATCGTGACGTTCAGCTCGGTAAATGAGATCATTCTACTAAAGTAACTTAGAGAATTCTTAAGATATTAAACCTTCTCTTAAATCTTAATAATGCTAAAACTGATTAATACATATTAAAAGTAAGTACTCATGCATAACTATTATTATATAAAGCAAGGTATCATGTAATCTAAATGTAGTAGGTACGTAAATATTTTTTAAAATAAAATGTTTTGTGTATAAAAAATATTACAAACAAAATTTTTTATGAATACATTTT
Organism: Lycocerus yunnanus; assembly: GCA_036346125.1. NCBI lineage: Eukaryota > Metazoa > Arthropoda > Insecta > Coleoptera > Cantharidae > Lycocerus > Lycocerus yunnanus. The sequence continues at coordinate 5,103,586 of JARFIX010000008.1, forward strand.
TTCAAAGCAAAAACTAAATTCAGTAAGTATTTTAGCAATATAACTGAATACCACTTCTTACCACTAACTTGACATTTAAATAGATCGTTAATGCTTTAGAAAATTACTGTAGATTTTATGAAAGAAACTTATTTAATAATTCGCGAGTAGAGATTATATCTGAAATTTAAAAACGTTGCTTTATTTAAATCTTTTCTATTCCAGAAAGCAATTATGCGCATAGACTATAAAAAAAGTATAATAACACTAAAATCCTCATGTTTTGTTTTAACGGATTAGATATTAAAAAATTGTTTATTTTTACAAGATATGAAAGTTTTAGGTTTTAGTTTGATCTGTTATAAAAATATGTAAGTATATTTTCTCTGACAACATACTAATCGTTTATCAAAAAAATACAGCTTTACGAAAATATTCTTAGCTAATTCTTTCGTAATGTAAAATTTCTGTATTATTAATAAGTAAATTTAATCTCTTAAACCTTTAACGTATTTGCTGAAATACTCCCTAAAAGGCATAATATTACTTCCGTTTTTTAAATCAACACAGAATATAAGCAAAGCAAGATGAATTTTGTCATTTGATATCTTCTATTTATGTTCATATCAAACGTTCTAAATCGAATTTACATTATTTTCATTCACCTCTGAAACTGTTATCAAAGGTAGTAAAACTTTTCAAAAAAAACAGCACGAACGTTGCGTTATTTTCGATATTATTTTTCTCAAATGGATATAAATAAGAAAAAAACACGTCTTATATTATATCGTAAAACAAAATTATGGAGAAAAGTAGACACAAACAGAAAATTCTATAGAAAATGCGAGAAGAATAGTAATTTTAAGTAAACTTTTTATAACACATCAAGTTCTCTCGTGATTGGTAGTCTTTGTTTTAAAATATAAATTGCGCTTTTACGCTTCAAGATCGATTGCTTTATGAGTTTCTCTAAAGTAATCTCAATTTAGCTACAAGATTACCTAAATATCATTTCTGTATATTCAAATATTTGTTGATGTGGATGTATTAAAGATATGCTTATTTGATCGTTTGTTAACTCAAAACTTATTTTATAATTAATTTATCTTAATATTAGTAAAAGCACGTTTAATTGCTGTTAAAATGTAAATTGGAATGAACATAAACTAGAAAATTAGTAGCTGTAATGGGTAATCAACTTAAATCTTTGGTAAGTCCGCAATTCAACATTTATCAACATGCGAGGAAGTGAGTATGTAGTATATTATATAAATAATGTATGCGTTCATTATCATATTTTATAGAATATCTCATGATTTGTACATATAGACGTAGTACATAATGTACTACATTCATAAGGGTAATACAATCATACCGAAACAGTTGCCCAGAGGAGTAAAGAATAATTGTTCTAGAAATATATACAGTGGCTCCAGGAATTATTAGAACGCCTTATAAGAATACAATAATTTGATTGAATATTGAAGTAATTTTACCTTAATCAAAATTTTTTTGTTATTGTATAAAACAATAATTTAGAGTTGATTATATAAGAAAGCAGAATATAAAAAAACTTCCCATGTGAGCGTACAATTCGAAAAACAAAAAGTTAACAGAAATGCAGTTCAAACAATTATTAGAACGCCTATCTTTAGATGAATATGCACTAAACTGCGAATGATGCATTTTAATAATTTTCTAACGCAATACCTAGCTCATTATTCGTAGAACGCCGTAATAAGCATTTATAAAGTTTAAATCGTCATCGCGATTAATATTCTGTAAAAATGGTTAATAAATCGAGTGAAACGACAATTAGTGAGCGTAAATTAATTTTAAAATTGGTATGTGAAGGTAAATCTTACCGCGAAACTGCCAAAATTGTTGGTAGATCACTTTGTGCTGTGAACTATATAATAAACAAATTTAAAACGACAGTGATCTTCAAAATAAAACCGGGCGAGGGAGAAAATATATTCTCAAACCAAGAGATCAACAATATATTATTAGGCAAATTAAGATAAATCCAAAAACAAGTGTTCCAAAACTAACGACCGAGGTTTCAAGACGCATTGGTAAACCTGTATCAACTGAAACTGTACGAAAAATTTTACGTAAAGCAGGGTATAACGGTAGAGTTGCTCGTAAGAAACCATTCATAAATAAGATTAATAGAAATAAAAGATTACAATTTGCAAAAAAATACATTAATAAGGACTTTAACTTCTGGAAAAAAGTAATTTTCAGTGACGAAAGTAAATTTAATATATTTGGTTCAGATGGGAAGCAAATAGTGTGGAGGAAACGTAATAGAGAAATACAGAAAGAAAATTTATGTGCAACCGTTAAGCACGGCGGAGGAAATTGTATGATTTGGGGTGTATGTCTGCAAATGGGTGGGAAAGTTACAATTTATCGACACCATCATGGATAAGTATGGTTATATGAATATTCTACAAACAAACTTGGAGCCCAGTGTCGAAATTTTAGGGTTGAAAGACGGATATATGTTTCAACAAGATCAAGATCCGAAACATACATCGTACCTTGTAAAGAATGGCTGTTGTATCACGTTCCAAAACAACTCCACACGCCACCCCAATCACCGGACCTCAATCCAATTGAGAATTTGTGGCAAGAATTGGAAAGAAAAATTAGACAGCATCATATTTCGAGTAAACACGCATTAAAAACCGTATTATTACGGAATGGGAAAAATATCAAAAGATATTACCCAAAATTAATTGAATCGATGCCAAGACGATTGCAGGCAGTAATTGATGCGAAAGGATATTCAACAAAATATTAATAGGTTTATAAATAATCATTTTCACTTCTTTTATGTAACCGTTCTAATAATTGTTTGACTGTAATTTCAGTACATGTTTTATTTTTCTATAATTTTATGTTAATAAATATAATTTTTTACAGTTTTTTTATCATATTAACTATTAGTTGTCATTTAGTATAATATATTTAAATTCAAATTTATTGAACTATAATCAATAGGTTTTTTCGTATTATTACTTGCATTGTATAAGGTGTTCTAATAATTCCTGGAGCCACTGTATGTATACAAATTACTATTATTATAATCAAAAGTCGGTGAATTTATTACATATTGCATAACTTGTTTAATAACCTGTGCAAATTTACATTTTATCCTAGCATTGAAGTTGTCTCACCAGTTCATGTAATATTATATGGTTGGAATTTGTATTTTTAACTTAGCGTCAGTACGCTTTATAAATTTACACTTTGCAAATTATATTATTTCGCTTTTGAAAGTTCCATATATAACACTTTTAATCATACAACTTAAACATGTTCTGAATAATTTCTATGATATCTCGCGTTTTTTATATACCATATCTAGTACCTACAAGAAATAACGACATAAATTTTAAACTTGAAAGGAGATCACTTCAAATTTTAAAATGATAGCACAGTTTACTCATAAATCTTTCAAGATATCCGTGAATTATTTTCCATTTTTGAATTCTATAAACACATTTTAGTTTATTATAATTTAATGCTATTACTTTTAAATTGTTTCCGAAATGTAGATTATTAAAATTACAGAAGGTACTTATAATTAATTTAAAACTATTGTAATAAATTTTATAGACTGAAAAATATCAGAATAAAAAAAATAATTATGTGTTATAGTTTAGAAGTTTTATATTTTTTGTCTTCTTAATTTTAGCTATTAAAACTTTACTTTCTTTAAAGTTCCTTGTCAATATAATATTCAATAAACTTTTAAAACCCTAACCCTTAGAATAACTGAAATTATCGGTTAACGTTTTATATACATATTATAAATATGTAGATATTCCCAAACGAGTTGATGTAGATACTTCAATTCAGACATATCTTTACAACTCTTTTTAATCCCCAATCAAACAAAACCGGAGCGATAAATTATGTTGTACAAAAAGCGTTTGGATTTGTTAATTTAGAGAAAAAATGTGGGTTAATTAACACCTCAGATTTAGCACCGGTAATTTTTTAAAATTTAATAAATTATGTTATCATAAAATCAACGTATTACAACGTTCGTTTTTTCACAAACTTGTAATTATAGTGTTGAAGGTATACTCCATGGTAACTTCAGTGCATTAAAAAAAACATAATATTACATTTTACATACCTAGTGCAGATGTATATTGCAACAATTATGAATTTAAAGTTAGAGTTCAGTTTTAATGACGCGGTTAACGCAAGGGTTTACGTAAATATGTTTTTATCTAGATAATTATTATATAATACAAATATTTCGTGTCGATTAAATGCACTACGAACACGGGACAATAAAGATATATTTTTCATAGTAGTGGAAAGAATTATAATTTTTTTGTATTTTTACAGTTAACCTACGTTCGTTTATCAGAAATAATCACATGAGTACCTACTGTGTTTCTAAAATAATAATAAAATACACATACTGTGCACTAGTTTTCCACAAAAGCATTAGTAAATTATAATCTGTTTAAATACTAGTTTATTTTTTTAACATTTTTTCAACAAATATGATAGAAAACTATTATGTACATAATACACAATAACGTATTTATTATTATTAGTTTAATGTTGATTGTTAATTACATTAGTTGTTTTGATATTGTGAGATGAGAACATTCTTGCCAAATTTCATCCATGTCGTTTTAGGCAAGGATATACTCATCCCACGGTGTCGTTATATTAATTTTGCGTTAGGAGTTTGATAATATTGAATATCTTCTTTATTGTTATCTGAAACACACACTGTTTTCATAATATCAACTACAATTACAAATTAGCGTATTTTTCTTGAAATATTGGAGCCTGATAAATATTGATAAGATTACGAAAAATATTTTATTTTTAATGTTATACGTTCCTTTTTGAAAGAATAAAATAGTTATGATTACATACATACTGCAACATGCTTTTAAGTATTAAAGTAATTTAGAGCAAAACGAGAAATTGGTTAAGATATCAAAATTACTGATCAAAAAGATTTTATTGTATACAATTAATTAATGCGCAAAGTTAAACGTTAAAAGTTAAAAGAATATTTAACCTAAATTTCCTTTTTGCATTTGATTTTATACTTTAAATTTTGTTTTATGTACTTTAAATATTAGAGCAGTATTTCATTAATACTTTCAGCAAGTTTATACTATAAGAAAATTATTTTTCCCACTACCAGCTGTATAGACTATCATTTTGACGTAGGTGTTGACTGAGTGAAGTACGCCTTCCGTAAATAATTTAATTGTAAATTACTTACACTTGTAGTAAATAATTTTTCTATTATTGACTTGAGGTTAATAATGAACAAATGTGCATTTTTTGAAAACTTCGCAACAGCTGTAAAGAAAATTTATGTATAAAACGAATTGGAATAATCAAGAAATGTTATTGGTTTTTAAAACATTAAAATTGGTTTTTAAATAAGATTAATTTTTTATTCAAAATTTTGGTTATATTTGAATTTTATGACGTTTGACCGTCTTTATGTCAAAATTATTTAAAAATTTTTGAAAAAGTGTTAACATTAAAAGAAAAAATTGTCATTTGTTTTATAATTTAAAATAAATAATTAAAACGTTTCATTTTTTAATATTTAGAAGAGTTAATAAACCTAGTAGTGGAAAAAATTGTATATAAACCACGGTTGTGAAGCGTAACTCACTTGTTACAGTTTCTAGAATATGTTACTATTCTTTAAAAGTCAGGTTTAACAATGTTTCACAACCAAGCACTCATTATAAAAACGACTGGACTGACTAATTGACTTAAAATTTTGGGAAAATATATAAAACAGCATAGGGAACACAATAAGTTATTTCAAGTCGAAATATCTCATTTTTAGGAACTTTTTATAATATGTTTTAAAATATAAAAAGTGTTCCTTAATATGTTTTATATATAGTTTTTTTTTGACATAATTTAAATTAAGTCGCTAAGCTATTTTTAAGATAAGTATTTTCTAGTTCAAAAATGCAAAAGTCCGTCCTCCTTAACGGGGTACTGCTGCATATAGTATATAAAAGCATCTTGGTTTTTTGATATTGTTGCACATTTAAAAAAATAAAAATAAAATGTTTACTCATAATTAAACAGAGTTGAAGATGTATTAATTTCGGTAGTCCATTCCTGGCTTATTAAAGATATCAAAAAACAGGACGTACTGGAACCCCGCAAATTTATTTAACTTTTGATAATGTATCTTAAAAGTTTTGTAATCAAAAGGGTTTTTGTGAAAAACTACATACCGTAAAATCAAAATTCAGTAATTTCTCAGTACACATTGCATAAACTGCAGGAATCTGTCAAATAAATTTATTGTTTGCACCCGCCCCATATTTCCTAGACTCTAAATTTCTAAATCTCTTAATTTTAGCATTGTCTGTTTCATTTTGAACTTTCCGAATTTCTTGCGTCAATTTTAATGAGCTTTGCAGCAGTACCCCCTTTAAGCCATGTATTCTCTAGGCAACAATTGACGCGCAACATGTTGCTCAACATGATGCACAACGTTGCGGCACATTTGTTTAACAACGTTGTTTATCCACACATACCAGTCGTTGACAAGATGTTGCCTGACGAGCTAGTGTTGATTTCAGCTGTCATTCAGCAACATGTTGAGCATCATGTTGCGCATCAATTGTTTCCTAGTGAATACAAGGCTTTAAGCTGTTAATGATAACATAGATGATAGAACCTCGTGAAAATTGCAATTTGGATTTGGGGTCACTCATGAGGGTCCATAGAATACTTTTCAGAAAGAAGCAAATTAATGTTTTTTATTTAGGTAAAGTACACATTACAATATAATAGAGGTTAAATCAAGGAAACAATTAACTGTTAAGTATAATTTTTAAAACCTTAATTTATATTAAAATAACCGCCCTTAATGACATCTGTAATAAATTGTTTATAATATTTATAATTATTCCTGACTACACAATCTCGAGCATCAGGTAATATTTCATTTTTCTGTGTTTAATTTATTCTTGTTTTTTGACGTTACGCTGGCAGAATCAAATGTTCTCATTCCACTAAGGGACAGGAACTGAACAATATCACTAATAAAAGAAACAGGAGAAGTGTATAATAGCAATAATATTATTACGAAGGTAGTATCCAGAATAAATGCAATTATATTTTATCCGCAATTTAGACTATATAAATTTTTTAAAAATTTGTAATTGCTGAATTGAAGAATTTTGTACTTGTTTTTGTTACATTTTTTTAAATGTACAATTACGTTATGTATTTGTAAATAAATGTAGGATTGGAATTCAAAACATTTACATTGGTGATTTTAAAATCGCTTTAAAAATAAATTTAATTTTAGTTCAAAAAAAATCAGTTAGTCGAAATCCAGGGGGCAGTTCTAAACAATTCTAAATGATCAAATGCCGTCAGCTTCTCATTATTGTGCGGTTTTATAACATGACCCTTGGTGTTGAGATATCTCTATAAAAAGAAATTGAATAAAGGGAAATTTTGATATTTTGCGACTATTTAATTGAACTTGTTGTTGAGATATCTCCATAAAAAATTATAATGGTGTAATGTTTGGATATTTTGCCAATCATTTAATTAAACTTCTTCCAACTACAAATTTTGAACGTTTTTTTACACTGAATGGCTTTTAATCGTTATTGACTTTTGTTGAAGAATTTTAAGAATTCATAGAATTAACCTATCTTATTTTATTCGATCCACAACCTATGGACAGTGAAATTGGTAAAATTTTATCTTTTTTAAAAATATTCATGTAATTCTAGTATGTCGATGTAATTTTGTCAAGACAGATTTATTTAATTTTTTCGCTTACTTTAGTTATATAAATTCAATTATATGGTTGATTCTTATCATTACTCAATTATTACGGCCAAGTTTATTTGCCGAGAATTAGAAAAATTGAAACATGATTGTAAAGTAATGCTATTCTTACACTATAAAGAAATGAAACGCAAAAATTTACTAATTATATTTAATTAAAATAAAATTTTACTTAACTTTAAAATAACTTATAACCTTTTTAAAATGTATAATTTTACAAGTTAATAAATTATTTACTACTAGTACAGTGTATAAATTTTGATTTCTGCTGATTGTAATAACCTTTACTATATGTGTTACCGGCAATCTGCGAAATTAGGCAATTTGCAGAATTCTAGGCAATCTGCAAACCCACCAAGTGGTTAGGCAATATGCAAATTCACTAGTACTTTAGGCAATCTGCAAAATGGCTACGGTGTTTTAGGCAATTTGCAAATTGTCTATATTGTTAGTCAATGTGCTTTTTGAAAATGTAACAGACTCACATTGACTAGGCAATATGAAAAACGATATTTTAAATAGATAATTTTAAAAGGAACAATATTAGGTTACTTATTTTTATAATATATTAATTTTTAACTATAATATAACTTGTTAATTAAAAGTTTTAAATTATTACTTATTTTTTTATTTTATTTATTTTTACATGGATTACTAAAGTGACAGCGACTATTACATTTACATTATTTCTAAGGCATTTGCAAGATTTATTTATGCACTTCTTTGTGCAATTACATTTTAGCATTCCTGGCCACCTCCAGAGGAAGCAGTTGACACCGCCGATCGAAGACTAATTTCGGCTGCAGGTACATCTTTGCGTTTATAAAATTTTGGGTCACCGGCTCGAATTCATTCCGACTATAACATTTTGTAGAACTCCTGTTCTAGTTCCTATTTTAAAAACCCATCTTCTTCGCCAATAACAACACCCAACATATTTCGTGGATCTGTTCGACCCCTATCGAAAGATGGCACGGGTATTATTACGTTATCGCCAGTAGTGCAACCCTTTAATTTTTTGAGAATTTCCAAGCATTTTATTTGCCTGAAGATCCTGAAAATTTTGTCTGGTTCCTCTCAACATTTATATTCTGGCTTCTGATACAATGCAAACAAATTATTCTATTCTCGATACTTTCGCTGCATTTCGTTTTGTGAACATAGTTTTTGCAGTCAGCACAGTTTTCTTCGCTCTCACAAGTACATTCACAAACAGTGCACACTTCTTTGTTTACTTCAAGATTACAATCTTGTAATATAATTTGCATATCTTCAATATCCATATCTTCAATATCCATATCTTCAAAATTGTTTTCCTGGTCACTTACGTGTTCTTCTGTGATGTTGACTACCCCTTCATTATTATCTACATCGTATTCGGACCGCATAACTTCAATGTTATCATCAGATACTGCGTTTTGATTCTCTAAACTCGAATCTTCAAAAAGAGTTTCCAGTTCTTCTTCAGTATTAATTTTTCAAGCATTTCTTTCGGTATAGGTAATCCATTTAAACCTACTTTTAAAGGCATCCCAAAAGACTCTCATAGGGTGAACGACGAATACCGGCATGCAGTGCTCTATTTTAGATATTTGAATAAAGGGCAAAAGCTTAGCCCAGTTCGTAGTTTTGTAATCAGACATAGTAGCAGTTATCATATTTTCGATATCTTGATTGGCGCGCTCAACGCTCCCTTGCGACTGGCTGTGACGCGGCTTTCCATGTACAAGTTTACATTCAGGCCAGTAAGTTAGAAGCTCTTTTAAAATTTTATTTTCAAATTCCTACCATTGTCTGTATGTAGAATACTAGGCGCTCAAGAATGCAAAAATATTATAGAGCTCCCATGCTACATCACTTGCCGTCTTGGATTTTAAAGGTCGTAACTGGACAAATTTTGTAAAATGATCTTGAAATACCAAAATAAATTTATATTCTCCATCTGGCTGAGATTGATAATCAATTAGATCAACTTGACACCTAGACATAAAGTTCACAAATTACGTAACGGTCCTAGGGGAGGGGTTTGAAAATTTGTTACGATTTGTTACAATCCGGCAAGTGAAACTGTTGCACAATGTCTAGTCAATGTGAGCCTGTTACATTTTCAAAAGCACATTGACTAACAATATAGACAATTTGCAAATTGCCTAAAACACCGTAGCCATTTTGCAGATTGCCTAAAGTACTAGTGAATTTGCACAGTGCCTAACCACTTGGTGGGTTTGCAGATTGCCTAGAATTCTGCAAATTGCCTAATTTTGCAGATTGCCGGTAACATATGCATTCTTTGTAACATATTATAAGGTGTAAATTTCATATTTGAAGTTTTAAAGTAGTATGATAAGCCACTGGAAACTAACCGGTATCTGTCAAACTATTTCATATGGCTTATGTAATTTAAGAAAGAAAGTAATAAAAAGCGAAATATTGTTAAAATGTAAGTGTTTAAAATAGTAGATATTTGAAATTCATAAATACAAAATTTAAATTGCAGTCTTTTGTAAGTTTTATACATATTCTAAATTGTATAATGCAATAGCTGCAATTCTTTTAAAGCTTTTAAATCGTGCGGTTTGTATAACAACTTTATTTGAGAAATTTCACATATTGTCACCCATAAAGATTTTGCACCACTAAGATTTTCTTTTCCACATAAATTAGTACTCGGTTTACAGTTGTTGCACTACTACAGAGCCAACTATAGCAGTAATATTACTAGTAAAAATGAGATATTATAATTTTGTGTGCATCGATATTTACTTAACGATATTTCAAAATAAGCTGTGCAAATTTTGAAATAAAATTTCATAAATCTACCTACCTCGGTGTTAAATGCATACAAACAGTAGGGAAGTATTAATAAGTTGCTGTGTACCTATTGTCTTTACAATTGACTAAGCAAATGACTGCAGTGAGTTTTATTAAAAACACTATTTGAAAACTAAAAGGATACCGATTAAAATAAACAAATTAAAAATGTATTAGTTCTGATTAATTTGAAAACTACGTAGTATGTAAGTAAATACAAAAACATGAATTCATGTTGTACATATTATATTTGTTTTTATTTATTACTATTTAATAGTTATGTACGTTTCATTTTAATATAATAATATTATGTTTCAAATTTAATAATTTTATTATTAGTATTTTATACCAGGTGACGACAATAAAACACGGAGACCGTTTTGTTCTTATTTAGAATTCTTTTTTAAATTTCTTATTTTTTTTATATACACAATAAAATCGAGTCTTTTAAAGCGATAAAGTGATACCGGGAGCTAGGTAATTCTTCGGACCATTCAGGAAGAAGTTGTCCGTGCATCATCAACACCCCACATCTCCGCCAAATCATCAAATTCGGATTCACTAAAATCAGCAAATCAAGATGCGTCATGTCGGCAGGAATCTTCGAGTAAACCACGAAATAGTTTGAAAAATAACCAAAGAAGATTTTAACAATTATTCGTACAAGCTCCAAAAAGCTCATCATCTTACGGACAAAATGAAACTTACACAACATGAAATATGAAAGTGTTACTGAAGCGGTTAGGGGGCAAAACAATTCTGAAAAATTCTTTTTGCTAATGAGAAATAAAGTTGTTCACAATTGAACAATGCTACAATCATTAAAATGACAGTACTTAGTCAAAAAATACCTCCAGCAAAACTGAAATTGTTGCCAAATTCCAAAATCCTAAAAATATTATGGGTTAAGCTGAATTTACTGCTGTGGGAAAGCTACCGCTCATATTTATCAATGAGGGGATCAAAGTGAACCAAAAAATTTATTACCGTAAGGATAGAGTTTCTCTAGGGGGAGTAGTTCTCTCTTAGATTTGTGAACATTGTAGAAATAATGATTGGACCTTCCAAGAAGATTCTGCTCCAACTCACAAAGCGACATTGACTCAACAACGAATTCGAGAGAAATTTTTTTTTTCTTTCCTTCCGACTATTTTGTTTGAACATCCTTAGAGACTAAATTCTGCGTCATACCACATAAAAAGTTAGAATCATTACGTGGTGCCATTGGTAAAGTCTGGGCTAAAATGCATTTGAAAATGATTCGAACTGCTACTGATAATAATTTTAGTAAACGTTTAAACTTATGCATTGGTGCCAATTAAAGCTGTTTTGAAAAATATTAATTTTTCTTTTAAATAAACGTATTATTCACAAGTCTATAAAATTTTCCTAAATAACTTATAAAAAGAAATAATTGGAATTTAATCTGTTTTTATAGTATATTGTCGTCTGTATTACTACTACTACTAATTATAATGGCACAAACACAACAATATACATAGTATGTATCTGAGTTTTATTGTATTTAGTTGAAGTATAACTAAAATATTAATTTGTGATAATTCTTATTCAAATGATCAAAATATTATAATATAACACAGGCCAACAAAAAAAAAATTTTTTGTGGTGAATAGGGTTTTGAAACTGATTTAAGGCATATTTGGGTCGCTGAATCTAAAACTGTTTTCAGTTTTTCTCTATCAGGTCTAATTTTTATATACGTCGTTTTTGGGTAAAAATTTTTCGCTAATAAATTTATGTTTATTATTAAAAAACGTTTACACTTTACATGTTAAGGCGATAATGCTATTAATCCGCTATTATTCAATTTATTGAATAAAAATAAAATGAGCCAAAGTAGAAGAAGTTGTGTTAATCATCCTGATGTGTTTTGCTACATATGCTGAGAACACGTGTTAAAAAACAGAAGAAATATTACTGACTTTGTAAAGAGAGTTTATCTTGGATACTTTGGTGTTAGGCTTGGTGATCAGGATAAAATCTGGGCACCGCATCAAGTCTGTAAAAGTTGTACAGAACATTTAAGACAGTGGTCTACCGGAAAAGAAGTGGTCTAAAATTTGGCATACCGATGATTTGGAGAGAACCTCAAAACCACTTTGATGACGGTTATTTCTGACTAGTAAATACTTTTGGAAACAATCGTAACAAGTGCACTTATCTTAATTTACTTTCTGCAAGCCGCGCGGT